>CM022300.1:248092652-249378697 GCA_011799875.1 Thinopyrum elongatum | reverse complement strand
ACTTCACTCCGAAATTCCTTGAACTTATCAAATGTTTTTGTTTCATTAAGTAAATATACTCATATCTAGTCAAATCATTTGTGAATGTAAGAAAATAACGATATCCACCGCGTGCTTCAACACTCATGGGACCGCATACATCGGTATGTATTAATTCCAGTAAGTCACTTGCCCGCTCCATTGATCCGGAAAACAGGGTTTTAGTCATCTTGCCCATGAGGCATGGTTCACATGTTTCAAATGATTCATAATCAAGTGATTCCAAAAGTCCATCAGCATGGAGTTTCTTCATGCGTTTTACACCAATATGATCTAATCGGTAGTGCCACAAATATGTGGTACTATCATCATTAACTTTGCATCTTTGGGCATCAATATTATGAATTTGTATCACTACGATCGAGATTAAACAAGAATAAACCATTCACAATTGGTGCATGACCATAAAACATATTATCCATATAAATAGAACAACCATTATTCTCTGACTTAAATGAATAATCGTCTCGCAATAAACAAGATCTGGAATATAGTTCATGCTTAACGCAGGCACCAAATAACATTTATTTAGGTTTAACACTAATCCCGAAGGTAGAGGGAGCATGCCGATGGTGATCATATCAACCTTGGAGACACTTCCAACACGCATTGTCACCTCATCCTTAGCTAGTCTCCGTTTACTCCGTAGCTTCTGTTTCGAGTTACAAATAACAGCAACCGAACCAGTATCAAATACCCAAGCGCTACTACGAGCACTAGTAAGGTACACATCAATAACATGTATATCAAATATACCTTTGTTGACGTTGCCAGCCTTCTTATCTGCCAAATACTTAGGGCAGTTTTGCTTCCAGTGACCGTTCCCCTTGCAATAGAAGCACTCAGTCTCAGGTTTGGGTACAGCCTTGGGTTTCTTCATGGGAGTGGCAACGGCCTTGCCATTCTTCTCGAAGTTACCTTTCTTTCCCTTGCCTTTCTTGAAACTAGTGGTCTTATTAACCATCAACACTTGAAGCTCTTTCTTCATTTCTACCCCTGCGGCCTTAAGCATCGCGAAAAGCTCAAGGATCATTTTCTCCATCCCATGCATATTATAGTTCATCATGAAGCCCTTGTATCTTGGTAGCAGTGACTGGAGAACTCTGTCAATCGCTACTTCATCCGGAAGATTAACTCACAACTGATTCAAGCTGTTGTAGTACCCAGACATTTTGAGTAGATGCTCACTAACGGAGTTGTTCTCCTCCATCTTGCAGCTAAAGAACTTGTCGGAGATGTCATACCTCTCAACCCAGGCGTGATCCTGAAATACCAATTTCAGCTCCTGGAACGTCTCATATGCTCCGTGGTGCTCAAAACATCTTTGGAGCCCCGATTCTAAGCCGTAAAGCATGGCGCATTGAACTATTGTGTAGTCCTCACTTCTAGTCTGCAGATGTTCATAGCATCCAGATTTTCGGGAGCGGGTGGTTCACCTAGCAGTGCATCGAGGACATAAGCCTTATGTGCAACAGTGAAGATAATCCTCAAATTATGGACCCAGTCCACATAGTTGCTTCCATCATCTTTCAACTTTTCTTTCTCTAGGAACGCATTAAAATTCAGGGGAGCTATAGCGCGAGCCATTGATCTACAAAATAATTTGTGAAAGACATTTAGACTATGTTCATGATAATTGGTTCAGTTAATCAAATTACTAGTGAACTCCCACTTAAATCAACACCCCTCAAGTTGTCTAAGTGTTACATGATCCAAATCAACTACCCATGTCCGGTCATCACGTGAGATGGGGTCGTCATCAATGGTGAACATCTCCATGTTGATCATATCTACTATATGACTCATGTTTGACTTTTCGGTACTCCATGTTCCAAGGCCATGTCTGTACATGCTAGGCTCGTCAAGTTTAACCCAAGTATTCCGCATGTGTAAAACTGGCTTACACCCGTTGTATACGAACGTAGAGTCTATCACACCCAATCATCACGAGGTGCTTTAAAACGACGAAATTTTGCAACGGTGCATACATAGGGAGAACACTTCTATCTTGAAATTAAGTGAAGGGATCATCTTATAATGCTACCGTCGTCCTAAGCAAAATAAGATGCATAAAAAGATAAACATCACATGCAATCAATATGTGACATGATATGGCCATTATCATCTTGTGCTTTTGATCTCCATCTCCAGAGCACCGTCATGATCTCAATCGTCACCGGCATGACACACTGATCACCAGCATCATGATCTCCATCATCATGTCATCACGTGGTTGTCTCACCAACTATTGCTTCTACAACTATTGCTAACGCATAGCGATAAAGTAAAACAATTACATGGCGTTATTAGTTGACACACGGGTCATACAATAAATTAAAGACAACCATATGGCTCCTGCCGGTTCCGTACTCATCGACATGCAAGTCATGAACCTATTACAAAACATGATCATCTCATACATCAACATATATCACATCATGTTTTGGCCATACCACATCACAACATGCCCTGCAAAAACAAGTTAGACGTCCTCTACTTTGTTGTTGCAATTTTTACGTGGCTGCTAGGGCAAACTATAAGAACCATTCTTATCTACACAAAACCACAACGGTGATATACAAGTTGCCTTTTAACCTTATACAAGGACCGCCCTCGTCAAATCAGATTCAACTAAAGTGCGAGAGACAGACACCCGCAAAGCCACTTTCATGCAATACAAGTTGCATGTCAAACAGTGGAACCGGTCTCATGTGCATGGACATGTAAGGTTGGTCCGAGCCGCTTCATCCCACAATATCGCTGAATCCAAATAAGACAAGGAAGTAAGCGATCTGAACATCAACGCCCAGAACAACTTTGTGTTCTACTCGTGCATATACATCTACGCATAGAACTAGCTCATGATGCCACTGATGGGGAACTAAGCATGAAAATAAAAAAAATTCCTACGAAACACTCAAGATCTATATATGGAGATGCAAAGCAATTGGGGGGGGGGAGTGTGTCTACATAACCTTGTAGACCGAAAGCATTAGTGTCGTAACGCGGTTTATGTAGTCGTACTCTTCACGATGCAGTCGGGATCCAATCCGATCTAGTGCCGAATAGACGGCACCTCGAGTTTAGCACACGTACGGCTCAGTGGAGCCCTCTTCTTCTTGATCCGGCAAGTGAGGGAGATGAGGTACATGAGATCTGAAACAACACGATGGCGTGGTGATGGTGGTGGCAGCGGAATTCCGACAGGGCTTCTCCAAGTGCTGCGCGAGGTGGAGGAGGTGTAACGAGAGGAAGACAGGCAAGGGTCGAAGGGTGGCTGACCCCAATGCCTCCCCACCTTTATATAGGCATGGAGGGGGCTGGTGGCTTTCCCTCCAAGCCCCTAGGGTCGTTGGCCAAGGGGGGAGGAAGGAAATCCCTCCTTTCCTTCCCCACCGATCGCTATCCCCCTTTTTAGGGATCCTGATCTTATCCCTTCGGGAAATGATACTATTCCTTTTAAGGGGGGATCTTGGTGTGCCTAGACCAGGATGTGGGGCCTTTCCACACTACCCACATTAATGTGGGTCCCCTCATGAAGGTGGGCCCCACTTCGGAACCTTCTAGAACCTTCCTAGTACAATACCGAAAAAAACCGAAAATTTTCCGGAACCCTGAATATGACTTCCCATAAATAAATCTTTACCTCCGGACCATTCTGGAGCTCCTCGTGATGTCCTGGATCCGATCGGGGACTCCAAACTACTTTTGTACTTCACCATACGAATATCTGAATACTACCCTAGCGCTACCGAACGTTAAGTGTGTGACTCTACGGGTTCGAGAATATGCAGACATGACCGAGACTCCTCTCCGGTTAATAATCAATAGCGGGACCTAGATGCCCGTATTGACTCCCACATATTTAACGAAGATCTTTATCGGTTGAACCACGATGTCAACGATTCAGTTAATCCCATATGCAATTCCCTTTGTCCGACAATATGTTACTTGCCTGAGATTCGATCATCGGTATCTCCATACCTAGTTCAATCTCGTTACCGGCAAGTCTCTTTACTTGTTCTGTAATACAAGATCCCATGACTAAATTCATTGTCACATGCTTGCAAGCTTCTTGTGATGTTGTATTACTGAGAGGGCCCAGAGATATCTCTCCGTCACATGGAGTGACAAATCCCAGTCTCGATCCGTGCCAACCCAACAAACACCTTCGGAGATACCTGTAGAGCACCTTCATGATCACCCAGTTATGAAGTGATGTTTGTATACACACTAAGTATTCCTCCGGTGTCAGCGAGTTGCACGATCTCATGATCTAAGGAACAGATACTTGACATGATGAAAGCTGTAGCAAAAACTAGGTGAAACGATCATATGCTAAGCTTATGGTTGGGTCTCGTCCATCACATCATTCTCCTAATGATGTGATCCCGTTATCAAATGACAACTCATGTCTATTGTTAGGAAACCTTAACCATCTTTGATCAACGAGCTAGTCTAGTAGAGGCTCACTAGGGACACGGTGTTGTTTATGTACCCACACATGAATTTAAGTTTTCAGTCAATACAATTCTAGCATGGATAATAAACATTTATCATGAACGAGAAATATGATAATAACCATTTTATTATTGCCTCTAGGGCATATTTCCAACAAACTACCCATCAACCTCAAACATAAAAAATGAATCAAATGGTGGTATTTGTACCCTCATACGACCGTACATACAACTGGTTGCGGTTATTTGGTACATCGTCTTTCGCTCTGGAAGTCCTTGCCCAGCGTCTCCCTCTCACACGAGCGTGCATACGAGCGCGATCGCTCATACATGACATCGTCTTCTCCTATGGCGGGTTGCTCGTCTGCGGCCATCAAGTCATACGACCATGCGTATGAGCATGAGCACTTGTACGGTAGGTCATCTTTCATTCTGGTTCTCTTCTGCTCGTGGCCACGATCTCATACGAGTGTGGATACAACCGTAGCAGTTGTATGGTACGCCGTATTTTTCGTCAAGTTTTTTTGTGCTTCCTCCCCACGTTAGTAACATAGTATTTTTGCATAAAAACAAGAGGAGGTGTGCAGCAAAACATTGGGCTACCAATACACTAAATATTTACCAACAAAGATTATGCCAAGAACAATTTTAATAGCAACTACTCAAAACAAAAGTGCCAATGCAAATATGAATGCAACTAGACTCAAAGACACAAATCTAAGAAATACACCTACTTAATTTTGGGTTGCCTCCCAAGCAGCACTTTGTTTATGGCCATGTAGCTGGACTTCGGTGCTCCAATAGGTCATCCACCGGGATCCCAAGGGATATCAACCCCAAGCTTGAGATGTGACATCGACTGGGGTTTGGAGCACCTCATAGTAGAGTGCGGTCGGAGTCGTACGTGCTTACAGTGCAATGGCATCATGTAGGAAAAGAGGTTCTCGCTCTCAAGAGAGAATCGGTGCATCAAGGTAGGTAGGCACGTCTTCTTATTGTTCTGCACTGAGAGGGTTAGAGATTTATATATAAACTTTATTACATTACCTTATCTACCTTCATAGGTGATGTGAACTGGGGACCCGATCTTTCGATGAGAGGTGATAACTACGATTTTGTGGGACTTGACCCTCACGATCCGGCTACCAACCGTACAGGAAGAACAATACACAACTGATATCGATGGCAATCGCTGAACCAACTCCACGGTGTTATCGACCGAGCCATCAGCACGATCGACCTATCCATGAAGGATTTTTCCTGCAAGAAAATCGAAGAACATGCAAGAAAATAATAGCCAAGCAATCTGAAATTGCAAATATGCTAGATGGAATAAATCTCACAAGGGGGGGTTCTGATAGGATGTCTTAACGGTCGCACTAGCCTCTACGAGCGAAGACAAATAAAAGTAGCAATAGCTAAATTTCTCTAAACAAAACCCGAGTCTAAACCCTAATTCAGGCTAGCTATTTATTAAGGGCGGCCGGCCGCGGAACGCAGTCGTACGGAGACCTAATAGTGCACGACTTCTCTGTTGACAAGATGTGTTGGCCCAACATGGTGTACGGTCTCCTTGGATCCAAGCTGGCTCCTTTTCCTGATGCATGTACACAAAGCATGGCTGGCTGGCTCCTTTTCCTGATGCATGTACGCAAGCATGGCTGGACTCCAATTCATTGATCGACGTGCTACTTCACGTTGCATGCATGATAACCATTTGGCTTCTTCATATAGCTATGCTTTTTCTTGACTTTCTTTGTTGCCGTGAACAACATTTCTCCATTAATGCTGTACAAAATAAAGCATGGTGTCGTAATTTTGTCCCAAATAACAAAATAATATATTGTGTAATTTTTATTTGAGATCACCTGAAAAATATATCGTGTAATATTTGTAGATGTAGCTGTGGTGTCTATGTCCACATCATCCTCCCTTTCTTGAAAACAAAGCCGTCCTTGGCTTTCACCTATCTGGAACACATTGTAGAGAAAAGCAAAAATAGATGCAATGTATAGATGTCGTTCTGAAGGCATTAGTTCATGAAGGTATGGTAAATTGGTAATATCACCATTATGAATATCGTGATAAATTTTCTCATGTTGGAGCATAAAATTATGAATATCAGGATAACTTTTATCCCACAAAGAGTCTATATATGAATTATGGGAGCGCAAATGAACTATCTGAGCACGCGGTATGTCCAGATCAGAAGTTGGGACACTCAACAAATAAATTTCAGTATTGATAGCAAGCATACTATGTGCAGAATGATCCATTGATTTAGCTTTTTCATTATGTATTATTTCATCAGGGGTCATAGGAAGAAAGTTAATGGGTTTTCCTTCAAACACGAGAGTATACGAATTTGTTCTACCATGATGACTAACACTATTATCATATTGCCAAGGTCGACCTAACAATAAAGAACAAGCTTGCTTAGGTACAACATCACAGTCAACATAATCATTATATGAACCAAGTGTAAAATGTACTCTCACACGACGTGTTACCTTCAACTTACCACAATCGTTGAACCATTGGATGTAATATGGATGGGGGTGTCTCATAGTTGTGAGGCAAAGCTTCTCTACCATCTCTGTACTCGCCAAATTATTGCAGCTTCCACCATCAATGATCACACGAACAGAATGCCCTTTAACAACAAACTTAGTTTGAAAAAGATTATGGCGTTGAGGCATCTCAGTATGGCCCACCTAGGCACTAAGTACTCGCATGGTTACAAGGCTTGGGAATTTATCCGCCATATTAGCATTAATGTGTATCTCCTCTTGCTCCTCCGTGTCACCTGCATGATTAGTAGGAAGCATGGCTTGTGTCTCTTCATCCAAATCACTAGCGGAGGAGTACTCACCATCTTCTCGCAATATGAAAGTACGTTTATTTGGGCAGTCCTTCATCAAGTGCCACCACCTTTGCATATATGACACGTCATGTCCCTTGTGCGTCCAGATGAAGTAGTGGGTGTTAGAGACATTGCTTTCGAAGCCTCGGATAATTGTGGAGCCGATTTTGAACTTGATGGGTGTGTACCATTGTTCAAGATAGGTGGTGTTGCCTCGGTAGTGGACAAAACAGTAGGAGAGGGTGTCCATGATGAACGACGACCTGCAGAAAAGTTACCTCGCCCTTTGTTGTGTCGTACATGTACTTCCTTTTCATCTTTGCAAGCAAAATGAAACAAGCGAGTGATAGAATTGTACTCCTTATAGTCCAGTATATCCTGAATGTCACGATTCAAACCACCTAAAAATCTAGCCATCATAGCATCTTCGGTTTCAACTAATCCACATCGCACTAAGCCAGTTTGCAGTTCTTGATAATAATCCTCTACAGAACTACTTCCTTGTTTTAAACACTGTAATTCATTTAGTTTTTCACGAGCATAATAAGAAGGAACATAACATTGTCGCACAGCTTGTTTTAAAGCATCCCAAGTAGCAGGTATATTGTTCGCATTAACACGGCAATACTCACTCCACCAAATAGAAGCAAAGTGTGTAAATTCACTACTGGCTGCCCAAACTCTTTGGTTCTTAGGAATATCATGACATACAAATTTTTGTTCAACAGAAAGTTCCCAGTCAAGATAAACATCTGGATTATATTTACAATTGAAAGCAGGCATAGTAAATTTAATTTTAGCACTAGAATGTTCATAATCTCTAACATTATACCTGGGTGGACGTCGTGCCATACCTTGATGGTTGAAACGCAGTTATTGATGAGCACGGTCATTGTGGCGATCGACCGCTTGGTCGTCCTCGTTGTCACCGGAATAATCCTCATAGTTGTCCCCATATTCCTCGCTGACACGAGGAGTAATGCCCTGATGCTGATTTATGGCGGCGGCATCGATGGCAGTAGCTGGATGTTGTGGATGACCCATAGGCACACGTCTAGCGCGCAAAATAGCGGCGACACCTGTGGAGTTGCGAGTAACAACGTTGTTGTCGACGGGCGGGCAACGCGTCCAGACATGACAAGATGTCCTGTAGATGTGTGTTGGCAACACCCTGTGCATCCTCGATGGCCTTGAGCCTCTCTTCGGCCACAATCTAAGCACCTTCAAGTTCGGTGAGGTGCTCGCTGGTGACTTTCACGCCCGCGGTCAGGCCCTCAAGTGTGGGTTGATCCTGTGCCATTGTTAGCGAAAGAGAAAAAAACACACAGTGTATAATCCCTATCAACTAGTAGGACGTGGTGGAGAAAAATCGCTCACACTCAAGCTTGGTATCAAATTCTTACTTGTTCTTACCAATGCAACAGGTGCTGATCGGCGCGTTGGTGTTGGCTTCAAACTACCTATGAAGATTGGATGGAGCGATAACCAGGAATCAATAGAGCCGGAACCTGTACTTATTGGTAGGGAAAAATGTAGCTTGGCAAAGTCTTCTCAACTCACAATATTAGTGGCACAATTTAGCAAAAAGTAATGAAAGTTGAATAATTGCTCAAACTCCTAACTAGTGCTGGCAGTCGACTAGTAAGAGACAAAACAATCTAAGCCCAGATACTGAGTCAAAGGAGTGGAAACCGATGAAATATGATAGCTCTAATTAGCTAAATATAAGTGAGGTATAAGTACAGTGGATACCAAAGCTCGGAAATAGATGATAGATGAAGTGGTGATCAAAAGAGCAGCAAAAGTAATGTCCTGAGTAGCAAATAGAACAAGCAGTCCAAAACAATTGCTAGCCGGCCTGATTTTTTTCCAATGTTTTTTCTTTTTCTTTTACTCTCTTTTTTTCTTTTTTTGTCACTTTTTTTATTTTTTTTAAGCCAGGCCGGTTACCAACAAGTGTACACACGTACAAGAGAATATAATAACAGGACTAAACCAAAGTGTGTTAGTACAAGAAGTGACCTGGTTGTACTACTAGATATATAGGAGATTAATGAGATGTCAGACGCATAGCTAGGTAACTCCAAATGTTCAACAGTAGTACAGGCTAGCGATGCACAAAGCAGACCTATCTACCAAAGGGAACAGCAGCGCCAAGGAGCAGAGGCGCACAGGTGGGCCAAGGAGCAGAAAAACTAATAAAAAATCGGAACCAAATCAAACCAATCTTTTTTTTTGAGATTTCCCTTTTTCAGATGGAGAATGAGCGTTGCACAGAGATTACGTGCTGGACAAAAATAGATTGATCTAGTAGATGATTTTCTCGCGAACTAATCTCTAACAGCACTAATACTAGGATGGATGCAATCAAAGATTCAACAAAGCAAATACTAGATACAAAAATTGCTAGAGGCTAAAAAGGTAGGTGCAGCGGATGAACTAATCTAAATTTTTTTGGCTTTTTTGTGTGGTTTGTAGGACGAAAAACAATCTAATCTAACAAAACTGTAAATCTCTCACCGATGAACCTGAAAACTGATACCACTTGATGTGAATTGGGGACCCGATCTTTCGATGAGAGGTGATAACTACGATTTTGTGGGACTTAACCCTCACGATCCGGCTACCAACCGTACAGGAAGAACCGTTCACGACTGGTATCCACGACAATCACTGAACCAACTCCATGGTGTTATCGATCGAGCCAACAGCGCGGTCGACCTATCCACGAAGGATTTTTCCTGCAAGCAAATCGAAGAACATGCAAGAAAATAATAGCCAAGCAATCTGAAATTGTGAATATGGTAGATGGAATAAATCTCACAAGGTGGGGTTCTGATAGGATGTCTTGACGGTCGCACTAGCCGCTACGAGCGAAGACAAATAAAAATAGCAATAGCTAAACTTCTCTAAACAAAACCCGAGTCTAAACCTTAATTTATGCTAGCTATTTATTAAGAGCGGCCGGCCGCGGAATGCAGTCGTACAGAGGCCCAATAGTGCACGACTTCTCTCTTGAGAAGATGTGTTGGCCCAACGTGGTGTACGGACTCCTTGGATCCATGCTGGCTCCTTTTCCCGATGCATGTACACAAAGCATGGCTGGCTAGCTCCTTTTCATGACGCATGTACGCAAGCATGGCTGGATTCCAATTCTTTGACCGACGTGCTGCTTCACGTTGCATGCATGATAACCATTTGGCTTCTTCATATAGCTATGCTTTTTCTTGACTTTCTTTGTTGCCGTGAACAACATTTCTCCATTAATGCTGTACAAAATAAAGCATGGTGTCGTAATTTTGACCTGAATAACAAAATAATATATTGTGTAATTTATAATTGAGATCACCTGAAAAATATACCGTGTAATATTTGTAGATGTAGCTGTGGCGTCTATGTGCACATCAGTAGGGGAACACTTCATAAAATTATTTGTTTGGAGTGGGTAGATCAACACTCCCTAATGGTTTCCCCTGCATAAAAAGATCGTCCAATGAAGCATAGTTGGACATTAGCATAGGTAAATCAAAAGTATTTTCCTCCTCTAGTTCAACACCATCGCTAACAATAGACGTCTCGACCAAAGGGTGACAATCCTGCATGTCAAGTTCATTAGCTTCAAGTTCATCCAAACTAGAGTCATCATCATACTCTTGTTCCTGCATGTTCGTATCTTTTTTATCGGAAATATATTCTCGACAATAATAATTCATGAAATCCACCACGTAATATATCCAATCAAGAATTTCATCTTTCCTGCGAGCTTGAACAGCTTCGATCTCAGCAATTAATTTCCATGCACTTATGCTTAACACATACCGCATGATTTCCTCGGTGGCATTCTTACTATTGTTGTAGTGTGCTACCACCTCGTCATAGGTTTGCGTGCATTGGAAGTCAAGATGTTTCGAAGACCAGCAACATCTGCAAGAAACTTCATACATAGAACATAGCATATATGCGCATATATTTAAAAGAGAAAAATTCACTCCAGGTCCTCATACTCGTCGCGTTAGCTGATTTAGTCCTCGTACTTACAAATACCCAAAATACAGTACCTGAACTTGTCTCAGGTGGTCATCTACGGTCCAATATACGTTTTCTTCTACGTACATGCTGATTTTGGCAGTTGACTGGCATGTCCACACGGGCTTTGACCGCCAACTCATGAGCACACGCTCTGGGCCGATTGATTCGGGTTTTTTTTTTTTGCAAAATCGCCGAATTTACGTTCCTCCCCCACCTGGTCGGACCGCACCTAAACTAAACACCACCTGGCCGCGACACCTGGTCGAACCGCACCACACCTAGTCAGACCGCACCTCTCTACTCTCCTCTCCACACCGCACCACACCGCACCTCCTCTCCCCTCTCCTCTCCCGTCTTGAACCCTAGTCGCCGCCTCCGCCGCCATCGTCGCAGCCACCACCGCTTGGATCTACTGCCCCCTCACCGACGGCGTCGTCGACATGTCATCTGCGAGATCCTCCCGCTCTGGTCTGCGCTCTGGTCTGCATGGCCACTCTGTTGAGGTGCCATTGGTCGGATGCCCCGATTGTGGCGAACCTATCAAGTGCTACCGCTCTAGCACCGATGAGCACGATGGCTGGGTTTTCTGCAAGTGCATCCACGATAATGTAAGCTATCTTGATATGTTCGATTCATGTTTGATGCTGCCATGAATCTACTTGGAAGTCTTGAATCTGCTTAGAAGTCTTGAATGTGCAGTAGCCAATCTGTTAACTAGCTGTGATATATGTTCAGTAGCCATGAATCTGCTTAGAAGTCTTGAATGTGCTCAGTAGCCATGAATCTGCCCTGGTTACTTAGTTTACTGAAAAAATTCAGTTATCTAGTTAACTGAATTTTAGTAGTTAACTGAACATTTTCATGTTAACTGAAGTTTTTCAGTCATTTTCACACATTGCATTGCTTTGGTTGTAGGTCACCTGTGATTTCTGGCACTGGGAGATGGAATATGTGCAGCATCTGGTTGAAACTAGGGTTCTTGTTGGTAATGCTGCTGTAGATGCAATAGGTGCAGCTGAGGACAGGAGGGAAGAGCTTGAGAGGAAGAGGACTGAGTCAATGGCAGGAAGAAACTTAGCTGGAAGGGCCTTGGCTGGAAGAGGCATTGCAGGCAGAGTGAATTTTAACAGCCCTAGTGAGAAAAACCTTGCTACCAAGCAGCAAGTTGCTATGCTTCTTGGATTAGGTAGAGAGATCCCGCTAGTGCTAAAGCTTGTTATGGCTAGTGCTGTGGTGCTTTGTGTGATGTCTTTCATCTTCATTATGAAGAAGTGAGATGTTGATAAATTAGTAGGTGTCTCAGCTGAATATGGATCTATGGTTGTAATGGATATGATGTTATTTTGGCTGTATGGTTGTAATGGATATGGATCTATCAAGTAATATGAAGACTGCAATGTCAATGTTGAATCTTCCAATTTGTTGTCAATATTCAGTTAACTTTGTCTTTTCTGAGCTGAACTTAACTGAAAAATATAGCCAACATGTATGTGGAGAACAATATAGCCAAAATTTTATGTTTACACAACAAATCATTATATGGAGAACAAATTAGTTAACTGAACTTAACTGAAAAAAGATTCAGTTAACTGAGCTTGATTGATATAGCCAAAATGTAACTGAACTTAACTGAAAAAAGATTCAGTTAACTGAGCTTGATTGATATGAAATGTAAATGAACTTGAACTTAATCTGGACTGAAAAGAACTAAAGAGCATCCCATGCACACTGGCACCCTACAACTTGCATTCTACGTGTGCCTTTGGTCCACAACCACCAGATCCACCTTTTCTTCCTCCCCAGCCATAAGTTTCCTTCTTCTCTATTCTTCCACCACCAGATCCATCACCATTCGTTCCCCTTCTTCTCTTCTTCCTCCAGCGTCAACCATGGTGTCGTGGGATGATCTCCCTAGCTCTTCTGAAGACGACTCGGTTAGCAGCAAGGTTGGTCATCTCCTCCTCATCTCCTACTAGGGTTACCAACAGCTAGGGTTTCTTTCTTCATTCTGAATCCAATCTGAATTTGTTTTGGGCTCCTGCCACAATCTTCTGTGAGGAATGGAGAGGCCTGGCGACAGATCTGCCTAGCTTTACATGTCAGCATGGAACTTTGTGTGAGAAACTTGTGGCATTTGAATCAGTTGATACTGGTAGGAGGTTCCTAGCCTGTGCCTAGAAGGTTAGTACAAATTCAGTCACACTGTCAAAAGTTTAGAAAGCTCAGATAAAGCAAAAGGTCCAGTTAAGTTCAAATTTTAGTTATTTCTTCAGTAGTGAATTTGTATGCCATTAATGTGCTATGTGTAGTTAACTGAATTTCTTGATTAGTTAACTGAATTTATGTTTGTTTTAAATTCATAGGAAGTACTTAGCTGCAACTATGTGGAGTGGGTTGACCCTGAGTGGCCTGATGCTATGAAGATGAGCCTAGCTAGGATATGGAGCATGTATGAAGAGGAGACAAAACAGAATCTCAAACAAAATGTTCTGAATGCTGAGGAAAACTTGAAGATTATGGAAGAGAAAAAGAAGTTGGAAAAAGAGCTTAGCAATTTCAAACTTGATTTTGCTGCTATGGTGGTTGAGAAGGAGCAGGCAATTAGCCAATTAGGCAGCACACAAATTGCTATGGCTGATCTTAAGGAAGAGCTTGAGAAGAGCAAGATGAATGACAAAACAGTAACAAGCATTCATCAGGTATTCAGGGCTAAGGCAGAAAAAGAGAGAGACCAAGTCAAGCAGGAGAGGGACCAAGTCATTGGAGAGAGGGATAAATTAAAGCAAGAGAAGAGAAAGCTTGAATACATGATTGGTGACTTGTTCAAACACAAAGAGGACACCAAGGAGAAGATAAGGAAGCTTAAGGGGATGCTGGATGATTTTGATTGAGCTGATGTTGTACTAGATGCTGAATGATTTAAATTGAACTGATGTTGTACTAGATGCTGAATGATTTAAATTGAACTGATGTTGTACTAGATGCTGAATTATTTTGATTGAACTGATGTTGTACTAGATGCTGAATTTCCAGTTTGATGGTTTTGTTTGTCAAGTGAATTTGTTTATCCAGCAGCTAACCACATATGCATAGATAATAAATTTTGAATGACATAGATAATAACTGCAAGAATTTCTAGTTGGAGATGGCTAACTAAATTTTGAATGACATAGATAATAACTGCAAGAATTCATTTAGTTGATGTTTAATTGGTGCTGACAAAAGACAGAAATGCTTAACTGAATTTTGACTGGCATAGATAACTGACAATATTCAGTTAAACATCAACACCAGATCTCTTACAACACTGTAACACTCCAGCATACTTAACAACAAACAATGACAGCAACACTGACAGCACACAGAAATAAAACATTAACATAGTAGCAACAATGACAACAACACTTCAGCATTTCATAGTACTTGTCCACAAATAGAAAGTTCAGCAGCAGCCATCACATCACATTACCAAAAGAAGACCAGCAGACAGTAATAATTAACTTATGTGCTCACATTATACAAGCACACCTAGCCAAACATCTCTACTTATAACTTATATGCTAAAAATAGTATACTTTCAGCATACCTAACTAACCACCTTCTTCACTTCTTCAGGCATCTTCAGTTGTTCATCTTCTTCAGGCGCTCTGACCGGCGAACCTCAGCTGCACCTGGCATCTTCCTCTTCTTCTTGTTCTCCACCACCTCCGCATGTGCTTCCAGTGCCAAGACCACCTCCACCTCCTGCTTGACCATGACAGCAACATCTAGAAGCAGGTCAATGTCGATCGGGAGGTTCTTATCACCCTCCTTCGCGTCGAGGACTGGCGCCACCATCTGGACCTCTGGCTCCTCCGGCTCCTCCATCTCGTCGTCAGAGATGACAACCACCGATATGTCCGCCTCGCTAGATGACCAAGAGGAGTCGGCAGCGTAGCCAGAGTCGTCGTCGGAGTCAAGCTGAAGGTACTCCGAGTCGGACGACTCGGCGGCGTCGGAGACGTCGTCGTGCACGAGGAGATCGGGCTGGAAGCGGTCCCAGTAGGCCTTGTTGACAGGCACGGGGACGGCCAGGACGACATTGTCGACGCGCTCCGTTCGCGAGCCAACGCGGAGCGGATCGGGCTGCTGCGGCGCGGTGGCAGACTGGTGCATCCACCACCGGGCTCGCTACCTCGGGTCGTCAGAGCGCGTCTCCTGCAACCCGAAGCGGAGGACGAGCGCAGGAGGGATACCTTTGGGGTCGGTGATGGCATGCTGCTTCTCGTCGCCGGTCAAGACCTTGAGGAAGCCACGTGCGTGGTGACGCAGTATCCCAATGCTCGGGAACCACTGCGCGATCTCCTTCAGGTTCACGCGCATCTCCTTGTCGTCGCCTGTGAGATCATCAATGACCCTCTGCCAGGCGGGGCTGTTGTCCATGTCGGCGGCGGCGGTGTGGTGGTCGGCGGTGATGGTTTTCTTGACTGTGGAGCGAGCAGAAACCGAGGCGACGCGGGTGGACTGTGGCGAGTGGAGAGTGGAGAGTGGAGAGCGGCGGGTGGGTGGGCTTAAAGACAGAAGAGGAGAAACCGAAACGGCATGCAGACAACGCAGCGCACGGTCGCCGTACATAATGTGCAATGAACACTGGACCTAAGGGCCACAACGAAGTAATAAGATGACTGTTAAGTAGCATTTGGTCAGACTACTAGTACTATCCCACTGGCATTGCACTCATCTCTTAATACCACAGGCCTGGGTTCGAGACCCAGGCCAACCATTTTTCTGTTTTTTTTCAATCAAAAATTCATTTTCACTATAGGTTAGTACTACACCTAGTTACATTCAGGTGAGTCAAAACACCTAGTTACAATTCATTTGCACTACACCTAGTTTTCTATCAAGGTATGAACTCAAACAATCAACTTGCATAAATTTCAGTCAAAACATTCAGCTGAGATGAGTACTAACTTGCATAAATTTCAGTCAAAAATGCAGTTAACTGAATGAGCCAATGATTGAACTACATTTGAATAGTTTCAAACACTGAATGGCTGTTACATTTGAATAGTTTCAAACACTGAATGGCTGGTACATTTGAATAGTTTCAAACACTCAGATTGAAGTTTTTGACAAAAAATCAGATGACTGCAAGTGCAACAGCACTGATTCATCTAAACTCATCAAACATATTGACTCTTTTCTTCTTGGGCACATGTCCACTTGGCCCTGCTTGCTTCTTCTGCTCAGCTCTTCTTCTCTTGGCCTCTTCTTGTTGTTTCCTCTTTGCTTCTTGATCTTCCTTCCTCTTCAGTGCTGCCTCTACTCTCTTTGCTTCTTGTTCTTCTTTTCTCTTTAGTGCTGCCTCTGCTTTAGCTGCAATTGCTTCAATTGCTTTTGCTTCCTTCTCTTGTTGCAATGCAGCTTTCCTTGCTGCTGTGGCTTGCTGCTTTGCTGCTGTTTCCTCAGCCTTCTTGTCTTTTGCTGCTCTTCTTCTTCTTGCTGCTTGCTCTGCTTTCCTGAGAGCAATTTCTTGCCTTTTTGCTGCTGCCTCCTCTACTCTCCTCTCTGCCAACTCATTCATGGACTCTAGTGCTGCATCTCTTCTGGCTGCCATCTGCCTTTCTTTGTCCTTCTTCATCTTCAACAGCTGCATGGTCAGGCTCCCATCAGTTGTAGCTGTTGTTGTATGTGTTGTAGCTTGAGAATTAGCTGCCATTGAGATAAATGCTGAATCTGGCACAGTAGTTTCATTGTAATATCTAGGCACTGGTCTAGCTTGCTGCATCCTGTGAAGCATTGTACATCCAAAGTCCTGGACCTGTTCAACGAAAAGAAGTGGACACAACTGATAAGCATCATGTGAAGCATTCTACATTTTAATTGATTAGACACAACTGATAAGAAGTGGACGAAAGATTAGCATTTGCCTGAAATACAACTGGTGTATCATATTCATCATCTTCTTGAGCAGCATCTTGAGCAGCATGGACCTCCTCCTGTGTGAGTTGGCCATCATCTTGTGTTACATTGACCTCCTGCTGTGGTACTTGGGCATCATCTTCTGCTAGATTAACCTCATCCTGTGTGAGTTAGCCATCATCTTGTGTTAGATTGACTTCCTGCTGTGGGAGTTGGCCTTCTTCTTGAGCAACATGTGGTACTTGGCCAGCAGCTTGTTGTTCATCATCTGACACATCATCAGTTATAGCCCTTGGCCCCCTTCTCACTTGTTTCTTTGGCAAAATGTCAGCCTTTCTCTGATTGCATCCTTTGATATTATGGCCCTGTTCATGGCAGTAGGAGCATGTTATTGTGCCTCCATGTCTGGTAATTACCTTGGTTCCATCTTTCTTTTCAATCTCATAAGGCTGCTTTCTCCTACTCTTGTTTGAAGGCCCCCCTACTTTTTTTTCATAGACAGGTAGCTTGATTTCACACCCATTCATCTTCTCCCACTCTCTCCTATCTCTGCAAGGCTTGATAATGGGTTTGTATGCTAGCTTGAATGCTTGAATACTGTAGCAGGAGTGCACCAAAGTCTCAGAGTCAATTCTTTCATGTCTGCAGCATGCAACTGCATGGTGACATGGAACTCCACTAAGATCCCACCTCTTGCATGTACAACTCTCTTCCTTGATGTCAACAATGTATGTCCTGTTCTTGTTGTCAACTTGGAAAATGCCATCACCAGCCCCTGAAACCATGCATGTAGCTGACAGCTCAATATTCTTTTCGACTCTTTTCCTTATTTTTGGGCATATAGAGCCAGGCCAGTTCTCTGCCTCCTTTCTTTTATTGTAAAATCTGACCATGAGCTGGGTTTTGATCTTGTCAATCATTGATCTGATCAGCATCTCCCTAGCCTCAAGGATATATTTGTTGAAAACCTCACAGTTGTTGTTCAGAAGGATATCACACTTAGGCAATTCTCTTAGGAAACCCCTGACCCAAGTGTTTGGTGGTAGTTGCTCAAGCCATGTGTAGGCTTCCAAGCTCATGGCCTTTAGTTCCTCCATGTTTGCAGCCCACAGTTTAGGTGTTGTGCTCCTTGCACATTTCCATAACTGGTTCTTCAGTACATCTCCTTTGTGTGTTTGCTGAAAATTCTGCCATATATGCCTGACACAATGTCTGTGCTCTGAATCAGGAAAGTGCTGCCTCACTCCCTTGATCAGCCCCTTTTGCTTATCTGACATAATAGTCCATGGCTCTGTATTGAGTATTCCCAAGTCACTCTTAAGGTTTGACAAAAACCATTTCCATGTATCAGTGTTCTCTACCTCCACAACTGCAAATGCCAGAGGGTAAATGCAGTCATTGGGATCCATCCCAACAGCATAACACCTCCATACTTGCTCTTCAAGTGGCATCCATCTAAGCATATGACAGGCCTGCAAGCTTGCATGAAACCCCTTTTGCAGGCATCCAGAGAGAAATAGCAACTTCCAAATATGCCATCATTGACACCCACATAGAAAGAGCTACCTGTGTTTGATGTTCTGAATTCTTGTGCATAATCCCACATGTTGCTGTACTGCTCTAACTCATCTCCTTCAAGGACCTTCTTGACTAGTCTCTTAGCCCTCCTAAGTTTGCTCCTTGTAGCTGTCATGCTCCAGTCCTTTTGAACCCTTGCAAAATTCTTCATGTTCATGTTTTCATCTGCTCTGAAAGAATCAATATATTTTCCTGCCATGAAGGGAGCAGTGAATGACTTCACAGACCATTTCTTTATGCAGGTATGCTTTGGGTTGTATTTCTTGACCATCAAGCATTTTGTTCTGCCATCAAATGATGCAAAAAAGACCAAGGGTACCCTTCTTCACAAATGGCTTGAAGTCTTTTCCTATCATTTCTGGGGCACTTAATGTCAACCCTTTCCCTACAACTGTACTCTTTGATAGCTTTCCTCAGTAACTCAACACTTGCAAATGTCTGACCCACTTGGAACTCTGGTTTAGACAGGTCTTCTTCTCTGAAACATTTGAAATTCAGCTTAACCTTATCTTCATCAGAAGAAGGCAAACACATGTCCACATCTTCAACAGGATCATCAGGTTCTTCTTGGACTGCTAAACCTTTACCTTTATCACAATCAATATTTCTGTCAAATAGGTCATCATCATCTTGCAGATCAATATCTGAATCAACAAGTTGTGGATTGAAATCTTCATCAGAATCATGAATTGCTGAATCACCAACTCCATCTTCTACATCCATGTTTAAAACCCTACAGGTTTTCCTTCTGCCCCTGAACTCAAATTGAAATGTATGAATATAATCTCCTGGCTGAGGAGGACCTGGTATGTACTCCTCTTCTTCTGACTCTTCCTCACTTTCTGCCTCATCCAATTGATCTTGCTCAGCCTGCTCCTGTAACACTTGCACTTGCTCAGCATTTTCCTCTTGCACTTGCAGTTGATGTGACTGCTCCTCTTGCACTTGCTCCTTCTTAGGCCTCAGGCCACTGAATTTGGCCAAAGGAGGATCCTCATCGTCAGAATGAACTAGAACAGGAGAAATATATGACCTCATGCTGTCATCATGATCAAGAAATATCTGCTGGAAATGGTTCCCATTCAGAACACAATCCTTCATGTTCTCTGTCATTGTGTTGTCCCCTAACTTAATTTCTCTTAAACCATTCTTATACACTGTCAGTCCAGGAACACACCAGTAAGCCCTGATCCTGCCCTCAAACTCATACCCAATTTCCTCCACCAGACTGGCAACAACTGTAGGTGTCCAATTATCTATATCACAGTTGTCATACCAAATGGAGTGGCCCTTGTGATAATCCCTATGCTTGCCTACACATAGGAAATAGCCACCATGTATGACCTCAACAGAGAAGTGGTTGCTTAGGGGTCCTGCAAAACAATGGAAATGACAAGATGTTCAGACAGACAGTAATAACAGAGGGGAAGAGACAATGTAACTACACAATGACACAACCATGCTATTTGAGAGCATCTGAGCTAGGAAATTGACACAATGTAACTGCACCAGTCTAACAAAACTGTCAATGTTCAGACAGTAATAACAAAACTGTCAATGTTAAGACAAAAATGTCCAGATAGTAATAACAAAACTGTCAATGTTCAGACAAAAATGTTCAGCCACTTGAAGACATGACCCAACCATGCTATTTAATAGCATCTTTGCTACAAATAGCTCAGTGTAACTGCACCAATCTAACCAAAATGTCAATGTTCAGACAGGTTCAGAAATAGATAATTTAGACAGGTTCAGACATTGAAAGTTGAGACATTTCCAAAACAAAAGCATGGAATTCATGGCATATCCAGTAAACAAATGTATGATCTTTCACGTCCAAAAGCATGTTCTTTTAGGGGATCTGGCAAACAAACGGTCATCTCATTAACAAAACAACATATGGTCGACGCATGTAACCTAATTGAAGCTGACATTTTTGGCCAAAATAACAGGGCATACCCTTTGCCTAACAAATCGAGCAATCAAAACCTTATTTACCTCTCTACAACCATAGTTCATCTACGAAGAACCTATCGAAAGGCCTCATGAAACCCTAATTTTGATCTGCCACTAACTTCACCATCCACGGCTAAAACCCTACATGCGCACCCCATCCGTGACAAAAAAGAGGGCAAAGAACCCTAAACCCTACCCCGTATGCGCAATTGAGTCGGACGCGCACTCTTTCCCAGAGCTAAAATGGACAGATAACACAGAGAAGGTGGTGACGATGGTGACGTACCATACAGCGGTGGCTCGGCATGCTCCTCACGACGGGAGGGAGCAAGAGGAACGTCACGCAGGCCCCTACCAAACGGAGCAGACGACGGCGGCTCGGCGTCCGACGACGAGCTCATGGCGGCCGTCGCCACAGTCGGCCACGCCGGCGAGCTCGAGGTCGCACCTCGGCAGCGACGACGAATAGGGGAGCGGAGCAGAGCAGGGGAGGGGATAGGAGAGCGTCTCGGTTTGGTCTGACCAGGTGGATGGATCGGTCCGACCAGGTGGGCTACTGTTTTATTCCCTGGCGATTTTGCAAAAAAAAAACCCCACATTCCACCGAATCGATCGGCCCAGAGCGTGTGCTGATGAGTTGGCAGTCAAAGCCCGCGTGGACATGCCAGTCAACCGCCAAATCAGCACGTATGTAGAAGAAAACGTATATTGGACCGTAGATGACCACCCGAGACAAGTTCAGGTACTGTATTTTGGGTATTTGTAAGTACGAGGACTAAATAGGCCAACGCGATGAGTATGAGGATCTGGAGTGAATTTTTCTCTATTTAAAAATTCTAGCAGTTCTAATGTAGTCATGGAGTTTATTCTCTTCTTGAGATTTGCATCATCGAGGAACTCACTAAGTGTGTGCAAAAGTTTACTGTTGTGAGTGGGAGGTGGGCTTTCATCCACTTCTTCCATGAGGTTTTCTTCCTCCAGGCACACTTTTGTTCATCCATGTTAATTTGTTCTTCGTGATCCCCTTTTGTTTATTGTAAGTTAGTTTTATTTATATATAATAAATGTTCTCTTACCATTTCTTGCAACCATGTATCTATGGGTGTTGTTGGCTCTGATTTTACATCCTTTCTTCGTCCTTCCACAGATCCTGCAAGGCTCATTTCTTTCGAGCTGGCTAACCTCTCCAGAATAGTCATAACCAAAGCATTATCGTGGAAATTATCTCTGCAAGCACGGTGAATAGGATGCAATCTCCTATAAGCACTACCAAGCACCATATCATTTATCCATGCATCTCCGATGTAATGTAAAACTTCATCGACACCATAATAAAGTACTCCTCCATAAAGAAATAAGAGCGTTTAGATCCCTAAAGTAGTTAACTAAGCACTCTTATATTTCTTTACAGAGGGAATACTAACTGAAGAACTTCAATACTAGCATGCTTTTATCACTCGTATTATAAATTGCTTGTATAGGATCAACGTTATACTTACATGGATAAGCATAGTGCCCTTCCATTTTACAATCTTTGCATGTTACAAAGTAGTCATCACATGTAATTGATGCCCATTCGTCCAATAGTGCTATCCATTCTTTTATCTTCTCATTGTTGATAGCCATAGGTGGAATCTTGTCACTCTTCTCCTCCATTGTAGATTTTTTCTATTCCTAGTAGACATCTCAGAAGACATGATAAGCAGATTTTTGCAACAAATATAAATAAACTAAATATGAACAAGAAAGTAATAGCTAAGCGCTATGCTCCCCGGCAACGGCGCCAGAAAAAGCTGGATGTCCTGCAAGTGCACAGGGCTATGTAGCAATTTCGTGATAAGTAAGGTTTGTCGATCCCACAGGGAGCGAATAGGATGGCACCACAATCCTCGCAGCTGTGTTGTCACTAACAAAACCACGCTCACACCCAAACCAAAGTTTGGAAATAGCTCATTAAGTAAGTTGCAAGGGAAAGGTAAAAACAAAGAATTAAACTAAACTAGAGAGAACGGGAAATAAATACTAAACTAAGCATAATAAATAAACTAAGAGAAATATGTGATGTTTTAGATGAGATTGTTGGCATCTAGGTACGACCTTGTGTGGTACGGGTGTGGAATGGAGTTTCGGTTTTACGACTATGCCGTGTTTTGACTAAGTTAGTACATGCATTATAGGATACGATCGTCTACTACAAGTGGGCGGTCCCTCACATAACATTATCTCTCAAGGAGCGCTATATTGAGAAAACTCATCCATCCTACTTCTTGTCCCATACCGGAGGCGGCCAATGCAAAGATATTAAGGTCCTCATTTGAGGACCAGATGAAGCTGTCATGGACAACCATGCTCCTAGAATAATTGTGCTCCCCTTAAGATATCTGCGCCTCTCACATCACAGGTCCGTCGGTTTCCACAACCATCTATATACTTCTTGTGTGGCCTGGGGAGTTGGATGTATACAACTACGCCAATGGATGGGACATCTCCCATCACTAAGTTACCGTAGGTAAATATGCAACATGAAGCAACACACATAATTAGACAACACATATCAATTAACCACTTACTAATCGATTGGCCCATAGCCAACAATTACTCAAATAACATCACATATAAGGGGGTTCAAGAGTTATTACAGCCCAACACGGAGACCGTGATGAAGGAGGAAGAAGGGATGGTGATGGTGGTGATGATGGCGCTGTGAGGACGGGTGATGGCGTGGCGGCAGCGGCCCATGGTCACGCTCGTTATTGCAGAAAAGCCTACCTATGGCGTGCCAAAAACAGCCTTGCTGGCGTGGACACCCGACGCCACCAATATGGTGCCATTGTTAAAAAATAGTATTGGCGTTGTACCCTACACTAGAATTATTTTGGAGGGTAATCATGTGCCATGTGGACAACACTAGCAGTAATATTCATCAGTAGTGACATTCCATGTTGTCGCGATGCCAGTAATTTGATTTCCAGGTTCGAAATAAAGTTGTACAGCAGCGATCCCAACCAAAATGACAGCATAATCCAGTTTAAGAACAGTAATTAAATCAACTTTAAATAGTCCCAATAACAACATTTAAGTTCAACATTGCATTTATTGATATAGTTCAATGAGGTAGGCAAAGTAATACATGAATGTACAAGTTCAAATAAATAGAGGTGATAATAACATGAGATCTTCCATGCATGCCAACTAGCTAACTAGACTTTCCGGCGGGCGGACTCGGGGTCATAGTCCAGAGTAAGTGAACCATCGTCGCTGCCAGCAGGACTGTAGTAGACCATGATCTCATCATGATCGTAGTTCAGGTAGAACATGGCTCTCTCCCCAGCTTCCATCTCGTAAGCAGCTGCAAGGGCTCTCCAACCAGGGCAACCGAAATAGGTGCAGTTTGCCTCGTTGGTGACAAGACAATTGAATTGTTGGGCCATCAGCATCTTCATGAGGGGTGCACTGGAATGTGATGATGGCATCAACTAGAACTCGAAACGTCTCTAAGAAGTCACCCCTTGCCCCGCAAGGGATGACTGGGCAAAATTGAAACAAAGAACTAGCTAGTTAGACACTTTTGAGCACAACCGTATACATCATATGAAACTAAATCAGACATGTTCAACTAAAACATACGTACCGTCCTAGTGAGGAAATCATTCGGAAGATCTATGAAGAACTTCTTATCCCTTTGCCATCTCACTGAACCATAGGTCTCACATGGGGCATCCATTTACTGCTTTCATCAAGCTGAGAAAAATAAGCATACATAACAGGTGCATAGATATAATGCAACATAAACAATTAGTACGAACTAGTGCTACCCAGCCATCTAGATATTAACACATACTTGTAATTAACCAGTTCTACAAACCATGCGTAGTTCAAACATAAAACATGCATAAAGTTAAATGGTTCATACGAAATAGGAAGCACTACATCAGCAAGCTAGTGGCTAGAGGGGCCGGCCCCGTGGTCGTGCCTAGCGGAACTACGATGACACCCCTGCTGACCCTCCTCCTCACGCTCCAAGGCATCCCAGTCTATGGGATCCTCCTCCGTGCTCTTCCTGGTTGCATACTGAAGTAGCATCATCTTGTTGGTCTCCACAAGTTTCTCATCGCTCACAAGCTCGCTCACCAATGGGTCAAAGAACTGCATCTCAGCCTGTTTGTTCTCCTTCTCCTCAGTCCTAGTGCATATCCTCATGCCCTCCGATGTGAGGAACTTCACGTACTCACGACACTCAGCAAAGTTCAGAAATGCCCTGTCCTCATAGAACTCTACCGCCATGGCATCATAGGCGGGTGCCTCTAACTCCGGGGTGTCCAGTGGCCAAGCTCGTAGGCGGCATTGTCCTTCCTAATGGTGGCATAGTACTTATTCCCCTTCGGTCGCACACCACGAAAGTTCGGAACCATGTATGATGGTGCATATATAACTAACAAGTTAGTAAAAATTGGGCATATTAAGGACTACCTACGAAACCTACAATCTACAATGTAATTAAACATACACTATAGCTACACTAAAATCATACTCTACAACTACACTAAATTATTTCACTACAAGTACACTACATAGAACTATAATAAAAGTACACTAGCTAAAATCATATACTAGAATCTTACACTAAAATTTTACACTACTCTTACATACAAAATTCTACATTACTCTTACACCAAAAATTCTACACTAGAACTACACAAAAATCTTACACTACAACTACACAAAAACCTTATTCTAGAACTACACTAAAATCTTATAGTACAATGTTACACTAAGAATTCTACACTACTCTTACACTAAAAATTCTACACTACTCTTATACTAAGAATCCTACACTGCTACTATTACACTACAAATTGTACACTACTCTTACACAAAAAATTCTACACTATGTAGAACTCACTAGCAGCGGCGGAGATGCCGAGGGGGCGTTGCGGGGTGGAGACAATCGAAGGCGGCGGGGTCAAGGCGGAGGCGACGGCGATGGGGGCGGCAGCGATGGAGGCGGAGACGGTGGCAGAGAAGACGGAGATGGTGACGGCAGCCGGGGGTGCTATCAGCTGTGGTGGTGGCGGCGGGTACTTGATGGTGGCGATTTCTCCTCACGCTACTAGTGCGGAGTCTTGTGATATCAATGCCGCTTTGTTGAATCTTGTTATGAAAGATTAGTTTTCCGGCACTCCTAATGAGGATGCCGCATCCCATCTTAACACATTCGTAGAATTATGCGATATGCAATAGAAAAAAGATGTGGACAATGATATTGTGAAGTTGAAATTATTTCCGTTTTCTTTGCGAGATCGTGCAAAAATTTGGTTTTCTTCTTTGCCTCGCAATAGTATCGATTCTTGGGATAAATGCAAAGATGCTTTCATTACTAAGTATTTTTCGCCCGCGAAAATTATTTCCCTTAGAACTCAAATCATGAACTTTAAGCAACTTGAGCATGAACATGTTGCACAATCTTGGGAAAGAATGAAATTGGTGCTAAGAAATTGTCCTACACATGGTTTAAATCTTGGATGATCATACAAATTTTTTATGCGGGATTGAATTTTGTCTCTAGAAATCTTTTAGATTCCGCCGCAGGTGGTACTTTTATGGAAATTACTTTGGGTGAAGCTAATAAATTACTTGATAATATTATGGCAAATTATTCACAATGGTATACCGAAAGAGCTCCTACTAGTAAAAAAAGTCAATTCGGTTGAAGACATAAATTCTTTGAGTGAAAAAGTTGATGCTCTTATGAAATTGGTTGCTAATAAAAGTGCTCCTATTGATCTTAATGATGTGCCTTTGTCTACTTTGATTGAGCAAAATAGTGATGCCGTAGATGTGAATTTTATCTCGCGAAACAATTTTAATAACAATGCTTATAGAGGTAATTTTAATCCTAGACCTTTTCTGGGAAATTCCTCTAATAATTATGGTAATTCCTATGGTAATCCTTCTTATAATAATAATAGGAACACCTCTAATCTTGACAATAATATTAAAGAATTTATCAATGCTCAAAAAGTTTTCAACAATACGATGAAGAAAGGTTGAATAAGATTGATGATATGTCTAGAAGCACTGATAGAATTTCTCATGATGTAGAAACTCTCAAGTTGAAAATTTTTGTACCCAAAGTTGAGGAATCAATTAAAGCTTTATATGTTTCTATGGATGAAAGTAAGAAAAGAACCGCTATGCTTAGAGCTAAAAGAGAATTTTTAGAAAGAGCGTTTTCTAGTGATTGCTTTCATAAAAATGATGAAGATCTTAAAGTGATTGGTGTTTCTTCTATTGATTCCTTGTTTAGTAAGATTACAATTGATGATAAAGGGACTGGAGAAGAGTCAACTTTAGTTAGAAGGCGTCCCGATAATTTGGAGGGTGAAAATCTTGTTGAAAAATTTGATAAAAGTGGGTTTGGAGAGGTCAAAACTTTAACTAGGGATGTGCCCACTCTTTTGGATTACAAGGACTTTAATTATGATAGTTGCTCTTTGATTGATTGTATTTCTTTATTGCAATCCATGATAAATTCACCCCATGCCTTTGAACAAAATAAAGCTTTTACTAAACACATTGTTGATGCTATGATGAAAACTTTTGAAGAAAAGTTGGAATTAGAGATCTCAATTCCTAGAAAATTACATGATGAATGGGAACCCACCACCAAAGTCAAGATAAAAAATTATGAGTGTTTTGCTTTATGTGATTTGGGTGCTAGTGTTTCCACAATTCCGAAATCTTTATGTGATGTTCTTGGTCTTACCAATATTGAAGAGTGTTCTTTAAACTTGCACTTGTCGGATTCTACTATTAAAAAGCCTTTGGGAAGAATTAATGATGTTCTTATTCTTGCAAATAGGAATTATGTGCCCATAGATTTTATTGTTCTTGATATTGATTGCAATCCGTCTTGTCCAATTATACTTGGTAGACCGTTTTAACGTACTATTGGTGCCGTGATTGATATGAAAGAGGGCAATATTAAATTTCAATTTCCACTACGGAAGGGTATGGAACACTTCCCTAGAACAAGAATTAAGCCTCCATATGAATCAATCATGAGGGCATCCTATGGATCTAGAAATAAAGATGACAATACTTGAATCTTTCCTTTATGCCTAGCTAGGGGCGTAAAACGATAGCGCTTGTTGGGAGGCAACCCAATGAATAAAATTTATTTTTGCCTTTTTCTTTCTGTTATTGAGTGTTTGCACAATTATTCCTCTGTTATGATTGTGTTTTTTATGTTTTACTTAGTGTTTGTGCCAAGTAAAGCCTTTGGGATAGCTTTGGTGATAGTTGATTTGATCTTGTTGGAAAACAGAAACTTTTGCATAGAGTAAAATAATTGTCTAGATTCACAGAAGCAAAGAACAATTCTTAATTTTTTACACAACATTTATATACACATTAAATCTGTTTTAATAATTTTTCAGGATTTTTGAAGTTACATAAGCATGAGAACAATTCGTATCTTTACAGACTGTTCTGTTTTTGACAGATTCTGTTTTCTTTGCATTGTGTGCTTATTTTGATGAATCTATGGTTTGTATCGGGGGGTATAAGCCATGACAAAGTTAGAATACAGTAGACATAATGAAATAACAAAATTTGAATGGGTTTTATACATTACTTAAAGTAAAGATTGGTTTTCTTATACTAACGGATCTCACGAAGATTTTGTTAAGTTTTGTGTGATTGAAGTTTTCAAGTTTTGGGTGAGATCATGATGGATGAAGGAATAAGGAGTAGGAAGAGCCTAAGCTTGGGGATGCCCCATGGCACCCCAAGCCATTATCCAAAGCGAAACAAGCAACTAAGTTTGGGGATGCCCCGAGTGGCATCCCCTCTTTCTTCTAACGACCATCGGTATTTTACTTGGAGCTATATTTTTATTCGTCACATATCATGAGTTTTGCTTGGAGCGTCTTGTGTTATATGAGTCATTGCTTGTTTTGCTTTTTAGTTTGTGTCATCTATCCTTTCTGGACACACCTATTTGAGAGAGCCAAATTATGCTATGATTTATTAGAATTGCTCTATGTGCTTCACTTAAATTTCTTGAGCTATGGAATTGCTCTAGTGCTTCACTTATATCTTTTTGAGCACGGTGTGCTTTTGTATTTTTGAAGAAATGCTCTCATGCTTGACTTAGATTTATTTGAGAGTTAGTAATTTTGAAGAAATTCTCTCGTGCTTCACTTATATTATTTTGAGAGAAGAAATTTTTTATGCTCATGTTCTTCACTTAAAGTTGTTTGAGCTATCAAAAGCAACATATGAAACTAGTCCCAAAGTGATAGATATTCAAGAAGGATATAATAAAAACTTTCATGAAGATCATTGGACAAAATAAACTTGATTCTTTGTAATAGTTTTGCGATATGATGATATAATATGTGAGTCATGTTGATGAGTAATTATGCTTTAGTAAGAATATTGGTGTTAAGGTTTGTGATTCCCTATGCAAGCACAAAAGTCAATAGTTATGCAATGAAATTACATCCTACTTGTGGTGCATTATTCGGTGTTAGTTATGCTTAATGCTCGCTTATGTGAATTTTCGTTTCTTGGTTGGATGCTTCTCAATCTTTGTGCTAGCCTTCACTTGTACTAAGTAGGAATACTACTTGTGCATCCAAAATCCTTAAACCCAGTTTTGCCATATGAGTACAGTATACCTACATATATACGGTATTTCCATGCCGTTCTAAGCAAATTTGTATGTGCCATCTCTAATTTTCAAAATAAATTTTCCTTTTTGTGTGCTCGTACCGCTCATGAAACGGTAGGGGGTGGCTGATATTTTCCCATGCTAGATGTGTTATTCTCAAGATGAGTGTTTATTCACTTGTCATTGCACGAGAGTACGGCAAAGGTATTAGGGATGCCCAGTCCCGAAATGAAAAAAATGAATTTACTTTATGTTGTCAAATAATAAATTCCTTGGAAAGTGTTGGTATGGATGGCACCCATGGATACGGCTAGCCATGGAATGTGAAAGTATGGTGGAAAAAGGAATAAACTTTATTTTCTGTTTGGGAACCGCCTATGATATAACTAGCATGGAAAGTATTGGGAACTACTCGATCATTTTCGTTGACAGGAAAAGCATGCCACCCAAAATGTTTTATCTCTTTTCTTTTTTACTTTGAGCTCTGGCACCTCTACAAATCCCTACTTCCCTCTGTGAAGGGCCTTTCTATTTACTTTATGCAATTTTTATTTTTATCTGAGTCTCCATCTTCTCTTATAAAGCACCAACTAAGGGGCACTATGATCGTACTTGAGCATTGGGTATAGCTAATATGCGAGTGTGTTTCATGAATGGATCAATGATTGAGCATAATGGGCTAGGGATAACTTGCTTTAGTGTTGATATTTTGAAAGACTTGGTTGCTTGTTGATATGCTTGAGTATTGCAATCTTCATGTCAAAACAAGACTATTGCTTTGAATCATATAGAAGTCCAAATGTCCATGCTACAAAAGAAAAGAATATGTGATGAACATGTTAGCCAGCATTCCACATCAAAAATTCTGTTTTTATCATTTACCTACTCGAGGACGAGTAGGAATTAAGCTTGGGGATGCTGATACGTCTCCAACGTATCTATAATTTTTGCTTGTTCCAGTGTGTTATATTATCATTCCTCGATGTTTTACAATCATTTTATAGCAACTTTATATCATTTTTGGGACTAACCTATTGACATAGTGCCCAGTGCCAGTTTCTATTTTTTCCTTGTTTTTTACTTCGTAGAAAATCAGTACCAAACGGAGTCCAAATGCAGCGAAACTTTTTGGAGATTTTTTCTAGACCAGAAGGAACAACTTGGGCCGAAGAAGTACAAGAGGGGCGGCCAGGTGGGTTGTGCCCCCCTCGGTGGCCTCCCACACCGCCTCTTTGCTCTATAAACACCCCGAAAATCCAAAAACCCTAGGGGAGTCGACGAAACACTATTCCAGCCTTCGCAAGTTCTAGAACCACCAGATCCAATCTAGACACCATCACGGAGGGGTTCATCATCCTCATTGGTGCCTCTCCGATGATGCATGAGTAGTTCATTGTAGACCTACGGGTCCGTAGTTAGTAGCTAGATGGCTTCCTCTCTCTCTTTTGATTCTCAATACAATGGTCTCTTGGAGATCTATTTGATGTAACTCTTTTTGCGGTGTGTTTGTTGGGATCCGATGAACTTTGAATTTATGATCAGATCTATTTTATCCATGAAAGTTATTTGAGTTTTGATCTCTTATATGCATGATTGCTTATAGCCTCGTATTTCTTCTTCGAATCTTTGGTTTAGTTAGGCCGACTAGATCGATTTTCCTTGCCATGGGAAGAGGTGCTTTGTGATGGGTTCGATCTTACGGTACTCAATCCCAGTGATAGAAGGGGACATGACACGTATGTATCATTGCTATTAAGGATAACAAGACGGGGTCTATTCCTACATGAATAGATCTTGTCTACATCATGTCATCATTCTTATTGCATTACTCCGTTTCTCCATGAACTTAATACACTAGATGCATGGTGGATAGCGGTCAATGTGTGGAGTAATAGTAGTAGATGCAGGCAGGAGTCGGTGTCGGGGCACGACACCTATGGGATCCCGAGAGACCCCTTTATGATTTGGCGGGGGGAGAGGTACACGCAAAGAGCAGAACCGGTGATCGACGCGTGAGGTTTTTACCCATGTTCGGGCCGCTGATCAGCGTAAAACCCTACTCCTGCTTTGTGTTCTTATTGATGTTCTTGAGCCCAGCCTTCAGGAGCACTCACAATGAACAGTACGTTCAAAGAGCAGCTATGCATGCAGAATGGGCCAGAAGTCCTCCTCCCCTGTAGCTGTTGCCTTGGGCCTCCTTTTATATGCTCAAAGGGGTCTCCACAGTGGCAAAATGTACATACATTGAGGTGTAAAGTAGCTACAGGGTATCATACCTAACCCCTGACGGATTAGGACAAGCGCATTTAATGCACCATGAGGTGTCCGTTTAGGTGCCCTCACTTTCTTGGGGATGGAAAAAGGGGCCATCCCATCAACACCGCTTAAGCTCTCCTCCACTGGCGCGTTGCCACGCATCCAGGGAAGGAGCCAGAATGTCAGACTCGTCACTGTGCCGAAGCGGTGGCACAGTGGCAGAATCTCACCAGGCGCCAAAATTTGCTGGGCGCCAAGCCTTGCCGGGCGCCAAGCCTTGCCGGACGCCGAGCCTTGCCGGGCTCCTCAGGCCACCCCGGCAAGGATCTTGCCGGGGAGGCTGGCCTTCGATTTCCAGCTTTGCTTATTTGCTGATTCTCAGATCTCTGCCTTGATGATTTCCTTGATGACTTAAATCGACCTCGAGCTGATCCCGGCAAGCCTTGCCGCGAGGACGGCTACAACTCCCCGTGCACAAGTAAGGGGTACTAGTGGCCCAATACTTAGTACACCGACAGGAGCCCCCGGGCCTGGGCCATACACGAGTGCGAGGCGTTGTTGGGCTAGGCCCAAACAGTGCACGGGCACGCGTGGCAGGGAATTAACTGCTCTCAAAGATCTTGTTTTACTGTGCCCCCACTACGCGCACGGAGCGCGTGATGTGGGAAGTGTGCCAAAAAGGCTGCAAACTGTTTCGCGCCCACAGAGGCGCATTCATATTGGGGGATAAACAAGGTGGCCCCGCTCCTTCCCCATAAAAAGGAGAAGTCGTGGAGGTGCAAACCCATTCACCCCCCTCTTCTTCCCAATCTGGCTATCGCCATCGCCTTCCTCTGCTCGAGCTCAGAGCGAAACCTTCCTTCTCTTCTGCTCGCCGCTCCCGCGCTCGTTCCGTCCTCCGGCTTCCATCTCCACAGCCACCATGCCGCCCAAGACCAGCAAAGGCAAGGGCACGGACAAGGAGGTGAAAGCCGAAGTTCCGGAAAGCGAGCTGGTGAAGATGCAGAAGAGGCTCGTCGTCTTCCCTCCGACGCTTGACGCCGAAACCTTGAAGGGACGATACCAATGCATGTGGGCGAAGGGAACACAAGCCCACCCCGCCACACGTGTCATCCCAGCTGCTAGTTCCAAAGGAGGATCGGACAGATACCCCTTCTTCACTGTGTACTTTTATTGCGGGCTCTGTCCACCTTTTTCCGATTTCTTCAATGACATCATGTATACATACGGCTTCCGCCTTCTTGACTTCACGCCGAATGCCGTATTTTGCATGTCGATCTTTGCCCATCTTTGTGAAAATTTTGCCGGCGTGATCCCCAATTCTGCTCTTTTCCGCCACTATTTCTATCCTCGAATCCAAAAAGGAGAGGCTCTCTCTGGATCTATTGCTTGGATTCCAAGGGCCTGGAACAAAGAGATATATCCAGATGGAGTTTACCGTGAAAAGTGGGACGAGTGGCGGGCCGAATGGTGCTGGATCCAGGAAGCAGATCCTCATCCTTTTTGCCATCCCCGGCGACAGAAGGTGGTCCGCGGCAAGGATTGGGGCGATCTCGCCGCAGAAGACGAGAAGCTCACAATCGCCACTACCAGAATCCTCCGCTTGAAGGCTGCCGGGCTGACAATGGAGATGATCGGCTTCGACTTCCTCCGCCGCGGCATCGCCCCTCTGCAGAATAGGGGAAGGCCAGCCTGGGAGTATAAGAACGCAGCGGATGTCATGAGGCTGCGCCCCAGGCTGAACAACAACTTGACTGTTATGCAGCTTGGCGCTCTCCGCCAGAAGTTATTCCAGCGCGAAGACAAGCACCGGCTGCCGGCAAGGATCGTCCCCTTGTGCAACAACTCTACGCTGGGGTCGATCATTGCTTTCTTGCCGATGTTCAATGCCCACGGCCTTGACCCGACCTGGGTCGAGCCAAGCGAGGAAGAAGCGCAGAAGTTCTTCGACAATCTGACGGAAAAGCCTGTCCGGCAAGAGCCAGATCTTATTCGCGCCACCACGGATCAGGAGGTAGCATACATCGCTACCAGAGTGGAGGAAGCGAATCTTGCCGCGGAGGCCGGCAGCGTTGGCTTCACAGAGTGGGAAGCCAGCAAGGCAGAGGTGGTAGTGGAGGCGAAGCCTGCCGGGGAGGACGAGGTTGCCAGGGAGGAGAGCGGCGCAGCCGCTGAAATCTCGTCCGGTAAGGACTCAGTCGAAGAAGAAGAGACACGGGAAGAGCCCCCTCCCCCGAAGAAGAAGGCGAAGCGTGTTCTTCGGAAGGCTAAGTCTGACATCCCGGCAAGCCAGCCCTCTTCGAGCGGCGAAGCCCCCGGCAAGAAAGTGGCCGGCAAGACCAGACCGCGGCAGGGGGCTCGTCAACAGCCTGCACGGTGTGCGAGGCCCGCACCAGCGGCCACTGCTGGGGCGGCAGGAGGGTCTCGCACGACCGCACCGGAAGCTGCCCCGGCGCCTGCCACAGCCAAGCGGCCTAGGACTCCTCCTCTGCCTCCCCACTCAGACACCGCAACGGAGGTCGACTTCGACATCTCCGGCTTTAGTCCGGAGCGAGAGGAAGAAGAGTAAGTACTTTGCCACAGCTTTTACCTTCCAATCTTGCATCAATCTTTACTGACTTGCTTGTATTGCTTCTGCAGTGACACAGAAACCTTGCTGGAGAGGATGGCAAAGAGGTCAAGGACTTCTACGGGCGACGAGCCCCCGGCAGGCTCCACTAGCGTGCCAGAGACCGTCATCGTGAGCCCGGAGCCTAGTCCTCAACGCAGCCCCTAGCGTAAGTTCATTGTCCCTTTTTCTGTTGGCTGGTGCCGAGGCTTCCATTCTTGTCGCTGATATCTTCGGGTTCGCAGGATAAGAACGGCAACAAGGAGAGGATTGCCCCATTGTGCCTCCTTCATCGACCGCTCCGCCCACAAGCACATCTCCGGCAAGAGATCCTGCCGACGAGCCCGTCCAGATTGAGGAGGAGCCAACAAGCACGGACTCCGGCAACCCACCCCTGGCAACCGGAGTTGCCGGGAGAGGCGAAGCTACCTCTCGATAGCCCGACGCAGGTACTCGATCGCCTCAAAGTGCTAGTTATTCTTTTCCCCTTACTTCTTTATCTTTGATCACTTCAAAATTTAAAAACTCGATCTTATTCTGACCTTCTCCTTCTCCCTTCAGAGTTCTCTGAGATGGAACATATGGACGTCGACGCCGTCATCGAGGAGACCGCCAGGGATGCTGCTGCCGAAGCGAACAGGATCACTGCTAGCGAGGCCACCAAGGATGATGTTGCCGGGGCCGGTGATGCTCTTGACGGGGAGGCCGCCAAGACAGCACGAAAGGAAATTGCGGAAGAACCTGCTGAAGAGGGCGACAGGGAGGCTGGGGACCATACTGACGGCATTCCTGCCACAGGAGCGCCAGGCGCTGCATCGGCCACGGAGCCCCCTGTCACTGGTGAGGCGGCCACTGAAGACCAGCCATCAACATCTGACGAGCCCTCATCCAGCAAGTATCTCAAAGTTGGCGAAAACCTATTCATCAACTTGCCAGGGACGGCAAGCACCGAGGCACCAGCCGAAGGAGAAATTTTTGAGGAAATTATTGCCGCTGCTGGGCTCGAAGTTGTTGACGATCCCAGTGCTAGCAGTGGCAAGTCTGAAGAGGATCGGCTCCTTCAGGCCATGGGCGAAAACTTCTGCAAACTCCAGGCTCTCCATCGTGCCCGAAAAGAGAAGGCGGACTCTAGAATGGCAGTTGTCGAGGCAGCCGAAGCGGATTTTCAAAGGCGCGTCGCACAAATGCAAATCTGGCATGCCGAGGCCCTTCAAGAGCTGGTTGCCAGTCGAGAACAAGTGAGCCAGCAATGGAATGAGGTCCTCCTGAAGCAATCAGACATGGAGAAGTCCCATGATGAAGCTGTTCAAAGGATCGCTGCCGAAGATGCTCTCCTGACGGGGCGCTGCGTTGCTCTTGACGCTTTCGAAGAAGATCTCACCGCACGTGAGCAGGCGCTCGCCGCCAAGCTTCGTAGCAAGGATGAAGACATTGAAAATCTTGTCGCGCGGTGGACCCAGGAGCTGGAGCAGAAGCACAAGGAGGCGCTCGAAGCTCTAACTGCAAGTCACGCCGGCAAGCTCAAGGAGGCCGTCGATGCTACCGAAGTTGCAGAGGCCGCCAAGAACGAGCTGAGCGACAAAGTGAAGAGGCTGGAGACGGATCTCGACGAGCATGGCAAGGAGCTCTCGACGCTCAAGGCGGACAGGGAAAAAACCCTCCACTCCTTGGCGGAGATGCAAGTCGCCCTGTCCGGCAAGACCAAGCAGCTCTCCTCTGCGGCTGATGATATTGCGGTTCTGGAGCTGAAGCTGACCACGCTGCAGAAATCCCTCGAGGCCGGCAGGGCCCGTGAGAAGGCTCTACTCAAGGATCTCCAAGGAGAGAGGAACCTGCTCAAGAGCGCTGCCGCTGCCCAGGCTGATTATGAAAAGGGAGTGGAGATCTGGACTGGCCGTCTCATCGCCACCGCGGAGAAGCTTACCGCAGAACTGTTAACCATGGGCTTGTCGAACTTCAGATATTCTTCCGAGGAAAGAATATCTCCAAGCGCCAGGTTGACGATGTTCTTTGAAAGCATCATCAACGCGTTGAGGGCGCTCCAGTCCAGCCGGGCGACCCAACTGGCGAACGAGACTCGCCGGCTTTGCCGGGCCGTCCTTCGCAAGGTGCTCCTCAAGGTGGTGCACAGCAATCCCGGCATCGATCTCTCCAGCGCACTCGGCCACCTGCCAAAGGATGCAAATGTTGAGGCGCTTGAGAAGTGCATCGCGCCGATCCTTGAGAAGGTGGACTCCATCAAAAGGATCGAAGGCCAGCGCAGGGATTGAGTGCTTCCCTTTTATTCTTGCCGCCACCATCTCATGTAAAAGACAGTTAAGTCTCGAGTTAGGACTGCGGCAACTCATGGATGTAATATAATTTAACTATGTTTAGGCTCATGCTAGCTACTTTCCTTGTCTGATTCCTTTATGTATGGAGTTCATCCTACGCTTACTGAAAAACTTGCCGGCGCGCAACCTGCCGCGAGCGCTGGGTGCGGGACTTCAGCAGCCTGCTGGAGGCGCCGCGGCCGGCAAGACTCCTTGGCGCTCTTAGTGCAGCCACTTAAATCGTTGAGCGGACTCGAAACAAAATAAGGGCGCAACTGATTACAACAAGGGTTCCTTCGCGTGCAGATTTTCCATACAAGGGTCGGAATCGTCCAAGGAACTAACTTGGTAATAAAAAAAACTTGCTCTGAGTTTTTTAGGACTTAGCTTTCTGTCTTTGTCCTTCCTCCGGCAAGCATACGATTCCGAACGTCACCAACTGGTATTCATGTCTCCCTTCCTCCCCCGGCAAATGTGCGCGCGAGGAATCCTTCTGTCTTTAAGAAAAAGAAAGAAGAGAAAATAAAGAGATGAAACCTTGGCGGTTCGTTAGAACTTACCGGGATCAGGTGTTATACAACATCTTAGATAAACATGCATATATGAATGTGAACATGAGAATCAATAAGGAAATGTACAACACTTAAATTTATTCATCTGTGCTCAGGGTCTGCGCCTGGCTTTGTACAAAGGATCACATGCCTTGCCGGCAAGACTTGTACAAAAAGGTGGTTGCCGGGAGCCCCCGGCAACCGCGCCTTATGGATAGAACTTGTGAAGATGTTCGATATTCCAGGAATTACTCACTGGAACGCCATCCTCGGTCTCCAGGCGGACAGCGCCAGGCCTGGTGACTCGTACTACCCGATAAGGGCCTTCCCACTTTGGCGTCAACTTGTTTGAATTCTTGGCGGACTGAATCCGTCGAAGAACAAGGTCGCCTTCCTCAAGGCTTCGGGCATGAACTTTGCGGCTATGATAGCGGCGCAAAGCGTGCTGGTAGCATGCAGCTCGCACAGCAGCCTGAAGACGATTCTCCTCAAGGAGCACAGCGTTATCTTGCCGCAGTTGCTCTTGTTCGAGCTCATCATAAGCGAGCACTCGAGGAGATCCGTATATGAGTTCCGTGGGGAGAACTGCTTCCGCTCCATACACTAGAGCGAAGGGCGTCTGGCCGGTGGCTCGATTTGGTGTCGTTCTGATTGACCAAAGAACCGCCGGCAACTCATCAATCGAGCGTCTTCCGCACTTTTTCAGCCTGTCAAAAGTTCTGGTCCTGAGACCGCGCAGCACTTCAGCATTGGCCCTCTCCACTTGGCCGTTGCTTCTCAGGTGAGCAACAGAGGCAAAACAAATCTTGCCGCCAAGGTCTTGGACGTACTGCATGAAGGTGCGACTTGTGAACTGCGTGCCGTTGTCGGTGATGATCCTGTTAGGCACACCGAAATGGCAAACAATTCCTTTGAAGAACTTGACAGCCGACTGCGCTGTCACCTTCCTCACTGCTTCCACCTCCGGCCACTTTGTGAACTTGTCGATAGCAACGTACAAGTACTCAAAGCCCCCGGCAGCACGGGGGAAGGGGCCCAGTATGTCGAGCCCCCAGACCGAAAATGGCCAGGAGAGAGGGATTGTTTGAAGAGCTTGAGCTGGCTGATGTAATTTCTTCGAATGAAACTGGCACGCTTCACACCTGGTTACTAGTGCAGTCGCATCCTGGAGGGCGGTGGGCCAAAAGAAACCTTGCCGGAATGCTTTCCCGGCAAGCACTCTTGACCCTATGTGAGAGCCACACATGCCCCCATGTATCTCTGCCAACAGCTCTAGTCCATCCTCCCGAGGAATGCACTTCAATTTCACACCGTTTGGTCTCTTTCTGTACAGGACGTCATCGACGAACTTGTACATAACAGACCGATGGGCTACTCTCTCCGCTTCTTCTTGTTCCTCAGGGAGTTCACCTGTCTGAAGGAAATGGACAATGTGTTGCGCCCATGCTGGAGCCTGAGGCTTGACGGCTAGGACTAAAGGCATCTCCTCCGTCGGGGGGACGTTTGTCTTGACAGCAAGGGCCTGAGGCCCTGCCGGAGCCTGTTGTTCCCCAGCAGGCGTGTCGATCCCGGCAATTTCCTTGCCGGCGGCTCCGAGGAGCTCTGCCGGGAAGTACTGGCCAGAGTTCAACTTTCTTCTCTTTTCTTGCCGCGTCGATGGCGCCACGGATGGTTGAGTCAATTGGAGCACAAAAGTTCCTGGTTCCACAGGCAACTTGAGGGCAGCACGCTTTGACAGGTCGTCAGCAACGCTGTTCTCGGCATGAGGAACATGTTCCATCTGCAGACCGTCAAAGCACTCTTCCAATTTCCTCAATTCACCTACGTAGGCTTGCATCAACGGACTTTGATAGTTCTTGTTGACCTGCCTGACGACAAGCTGTGAATCACCTTTGATAATGAGCTTTTTGATACCAAGGTCTGCCGCGATCCTAAGACCGGCAAGCAAACCTTCATACTCTGCAGTGTTGTTGGTTGAACTCTCCCGGGGAAAATGCATTTGGACTACGTACTTGAGGTGCTCTCCGGTGGGTGCGACAAGCAGCACACCAGCACCAGCGCCTTGCACTGAAAAAGCCCCGTCAAAGTACATAACCCATTGCTGATCGATTTCTTTTCCGGGGAGACTTGTTTCTTGAACTTCTTCGTCCGGCGTCGGGGTCCATTCTGCAATGAACTCCGCCAAGGCCCTGCTCTGAATTGTGGAAGTACTTTCAAACTTAAGACCAAAGCTGGACAGCTCCAACGCCCACTCCACGATCCTGCCGGTTGCCTCCGGATTTTGCAAAATCCGTTGCAACGGAAAGCGAGTGACGACGGTGATCTCATGTGCTTGAAAATAATGGCGCAGCTTTCTTGAGGCCATAAGGAGGCCGAAATGCAACTTCTGCACAACAGAATATCTTGATCTAGCCCCTTGTAAGATGGAGCTAACAAAATAAACTGGGCGCTGCACCACCTTTTTCTTCTGCACAGGCTCTTCTGTTTGCGCAGATCCTGTCTTGCCAGGATCATCCCTCGCCGGGGAAGATCTTGCCGCGTCACTTGGTTGTCCTGCCGCTGATGTTGCCTCCTCATCAGCTTCCCTCTGCGCCACCAGCGCAGCACTAACCACTTGATTTGTTGCCGCCAGATACAGCAGCAACGGCTCTTGTGGTTTAGGTGCGACTAGCGTCGGCGGAGAAGAAAGGTATTTCTTCAAACCTTGCAGCGCCGCCTCCGCTTCCGGAGTCCATTTCATTGGACCTGCCGTCTTCAAAATTTTGAAGAAGGGCAGGGCGCGCTCAGCAGATTTGGAAATAAACCTGCTTAGAGCAGCAACACAGCCGGCAAGACGACGCACATCCTTGACGCGTCTCGGCGCTTCAATTTGCTCAATGGCTTTGATCTTGTCGGGGTTCGCTTCGATTCCCCGGCAAGATACAAAGAATCCGAGGAGCTTGTCGGAAGGAACACCGAACACGCACTTCTCAGGATTGAGATTCAAGTTGATCTTGCGCAAGTTTGCAAATGTTTCTTCTAAGTCTTGAATGAGCGTTGCTTTATCCTTAGTTTTGACCACTATATCATCCATATACGCCTCCATATTTCTATGGAGTTGTGGCTCAAAACCAATCTGGATTGCTCTGGCAAATGTTGAACCAGCACTTTTCAACCCGAAAGGCATTCGTATAAAACAATACGTACCACATGGGGTGATAAAGGCGGTATTCTCTTCATCTTCCTTTGCCATAAAAATCTGATGATACCCTGAATAGGCATCAAGGAAGGACAGGAGATCACAACCAGTGGTGGCATCCACGATCTGGTCGATGCGCGGCAAGGGAAAAGGATCTTTTGGACAAGCTTTATTGATATCTGTGTAATCGATACAAAGCCTCCATTTCCCGTTCGCTTTCCGCACTACGACTGGATTAGCCAACCAGGTTGGATGAAGCACCCCTTTGACCAATCCTGCCGCCTCCAGCTTTTTAATCTCTTCGGCAATGAATTCTTGCCGCTCCAAGGCCTGCTTCCTCACCCTTTGCTTGACGGGCCGCGCGTGAGGACAGACAGCAAGGTGGTGCTCAATTACCTTCCTGGGAACACCGGGGATGTCAGACGGTTGCCATACAAACACGTCGACATTCGCCCGCAGGAAAGCAACGAGCGCGCTTTCCTATTTGTCATCTAGGGTGGAACTTATGGTGAAAGTTCCCCCCGTTCCATCCTCCCTGGCAGGCACCTTCTTAGTTTCCGGTGGGGCAGCCTTGGACTTCTTGTTCTTGCCGGTGGAACTCTCTGGTGCGTCCTCGACGGAAGCGCAACACTTCGAGGAGGCGCGCTTGCCGGAGTTCGCGCCAAGGTTCCTGCCGGTCTTCTTCTTCCCTCCGGGAGTTCCAGCGGCAGGAGCAGATGCCTTGATGGCAGGTGCTGCAACTGCTTCCCAGTAAAGTTGGTCGGCATAGATGAGCGCATCCTTCTTGTCGGAATGGATAGTGATGACGCTCAACGGCCCAGGCATCTTCAAGACGTTGTATGCGTAGTGTGATGCCGCCATGAACTTAGCCAGCACTGGCCGACCAAGGATCCCATTGTATGACATGGGGATCTTGGCGACATCAAACACCACCTTTTCGGTCCTGAAGTTAAGCTCGCTGCCAAATGTTACCGGTAGCGTGATCTTGCCCTTAGGCTGGGTTCTTCCCGGGTTGACCCCTTGAAACGTACCCGTTTCCTCGAGGTCTTCGTCGGGAATCTGAAGCTTTGTGAGCATGTCTGGTGATATTAAGTTTAGGCCGGCCCCGCCGTCAACTAACATCTTCGCCACCTTGAGGTTGCGAATTGTCGGGGAAACCAACAATGGCAAACACCCGACCGCAGTTGTGCGATCAGGGTGATCCTCGGCGTCAAAGATGATAGGCGTGCTGGACCACTTCAGAGGCCTACAAGCATCGGGGGATGGCTCTGCCGCATTAACCTCCCGCACCCACTGTTTAAGTTGGCGGTGGGAAGAATGCAGCGAGGCACCCCCATCAATGCACATAGCCTCCGTAGCCTTCTGGAATTCCTGCTCACTGGATTCGTCATCTTCTTCATCATCATCTCTTTCTTTATCTCGGCCCCGAGCGGGCCGATCCTTCTGCTGTTTGGCCTTGCCGCGGCGACCCCCTCGGCCACCGCGTTTCTTGCCGGACCCCTCAGCACCATCTTGGGCCTTCTCCTTGTCTCGCCTCTCGTATTCGGCCTTCTGCTTCTCGGCAAGCTGCTCAACTTGCTGGCAGTCCTGGAGATCGTGGCCCTTAGTGCGATGGATCTTGCAGTATTGCTTGCCGGAGTTCTCTGACTTGTCGGCAGTCGCCAAGGCCTGACAGGAAGGGCACCCGGCAAGATCCTTGCTGGGGGCGCTAACCTTGGCCTTCTTGGCGGCACCGGGGTTGCCGGATTCCTTGACGGCAAGCACGGCCTTGCCTCCGCGCTTCCTATTCCGCCGCCGGCCTTTCCTTGACGGAGCCGCGGCATCTTCTTCTTCTGAGTCGCCTGTCGCACCAACAGCTTCACCGGGGAGTTTTCTCCCCTCTTCAGCTCAAGCACACTTGTCGGCCAAAGTGTAAAGCTCGGCAATACTCCTGACTTTGTTCATTGCCAGCTCTTCCCGCATCCTGCGGTTACGCACGTTCTGATGGAACGGGCTAATGACAGCGGCAGGATGAACATCAGGAATATTGTATTGCACCCGGCTGAATCTCTGCATAAACTTGCGCAGGGACTCGCCCTCCCTCTGAGGGATGATGTGCAAATCACTTTCTTGGCCAGGAGCTTGGTGGCCACCAACAAAGGCGCCAACAAACTGATGGCACAGATCTGACTAGCAAGAAATAGAATCCTCCGGCAGATGCATCAACCACGACCTGACGTTGGGTTTGAGCACCAACGGGAAGTAGTTGGCGAGTATCTTGTCATCTCGGCCCCCGGCAGCTTGCACCACAATGGTGTAGATGCTCAGGAACTCCAAGGGATGGGTCTTGCCGTCATATTCTCCGGGACCTCTGGCTTGAAGGTTCGGAGATTGGGCCACTGGACTTGCCGCAGCTCACGGGTAAACGCTGGAGGTCCCACCTCGTAAGGCAAGTCTTCTACGTTCCCTGGCGCGGGCTCGTCGACAACTGGCCCCGCGCGCTTATCAGACTGATAGCGCGCTTCCTGTCGCCGCTCGATGGTTGTTCGAGCGTCCTCCTTGCGTCGTTCCTGGAGAACCAGACGCTGATCACGGCGCATCCGCGGATCGGACGACGCCATGGAAACTTCTTCATGGCGGTCGACTTGCTGAGTCGTCGGCCGCCGCTGATGTCGCGGAGGAGAGTGCACTGTAGTTGCACCACCTCCGGTTTTCTCTCCACCGGCTCGCATCGGATCGATGGGCTTTCGCTGAGAGGGCCCTGCCTCTTGTGGTCCATCCTTATTAGCGAAGCCGATAAGGCTCTGGATAGTAGCTCGCCACTCCTCCATCTTCTCCGGGGCGGGAGGAAAATCGAGGAGCAGCTGCGCACGTGCCAAGGCTTCCGCTGGCGTAGGTGGCGGCGACAGGTGCGAAGTACGTGAGGTGCTCTGACTCCTAACCAAGTTAGAAGGAGCACCGCCACGGTCACCCGACCGCGCGCCACCTTCGCCGGCAGCTCGGTGTGCATGCTGGTCCCGCGCATCTTGGGATCTATGCACAGAGACCTTTTCGTAGGGACGCCCCGAACCACCAGCGCCATGATGTCGCTTGTCTCGCACAACCTGGGCAGGTTGCGAGGCTCGCGCCGGCGCGGGAGCTCCAGCAGGCGCTCTTTGATCCCTAGAGTTTGTTGTGCCACCCGTAGGCAACACAACGCCATCTCTAGATCCAGCGGCGCGCAAGTTACCACTGCCACTGCGAACGATACCACTCGCTTGGCTTGGATCACCAGAACGCCGCGGGGGTTCCAGTCCTCTTCCTTCTGCACCCACACCATCGCCTGTCTGCGAAGGCACGGGCAAAACGGACCCGGACGGTTGTGCTGTCGCGATGTTCTTCTTCTTGGGCGGCATGATGAAGGAACTAGGGCGTCGACCACCAGATCAGCTTCACGCAACCTTCAATCCCCCTACCTGGGGCGCCAAAGATGTCGGGGCACGACACCTATGGGATCCCGAGAGACCCCTTTATGATTCGACGGGGGGAGAGGTACACGCAAAGAGCAGAACCGGTGATCGACGCATGAGATTTTTACCCAGGTTCGGGCTGCTGATCAGCATAAAACTCTACTCCTGCTTTGTGTTCTTATTGATGTTCTTGAGCCCAGCCTTCAGGAGCGCTCGCAATGAACAGTACGTTCAAAGAGCAGCTACGCATGCAGAATGGGCCAGAAGTTCTCCTCCCCTGTAGCAGTTGCCTTGGGCCTCCTTTTATATGCTCAAAGTGCTCTCCACAGTGGCAAAATGTACATACATTGAGGTGTAAAGTAGCTACAGGGTATCATACCTAACCCCTGACGGATTAGGACAAGCGCATTTAATGCACCGTGAGGTGTCCTCACTTTCTTGGGGATGGAAAAAGGGGCCATCCCATCAGCACCGCTTAAGCTCTCCTCCACTGGCGCGTTGCCACGCATCCAGGGAAGGAGCCAGAATGTCAGACTCGTCACTGTGCCGAAGTGGTGGCACAGTGGCAGAATCTCGCCAGGCACCAAAATTTGCTGGGCGCCAAGCCTTGTCGGGCTCCTCAGGCCACCCCAGCAAGGATGTTGCCGGGGAGGCTGGCCTTCGATTTCCAGCTTTGCTTATTTGCTGATTCTCAGATCTCTGCCTTGATGATTTCCTTGATGACTTAAATCGACCTCGAGCTGATCCCGGCAAGCCTTGCCGCGAGGACGGCTACAACTGCCCGTGCACAAGTAAGGGGTACTAGTGGCCCAATACTTAGTACACCGACAGTCGGTCTACTAATCTTGGATGTGATGCCCATATAATGATCATTGCCTAGATATCGTCATAATTCTTTGAAGTTATATCAATTGCCCAACAGTAATTTGTTTATCCGCCGTATGCTATTTTTCTCGAGAGAAGCCACTAGTGAAATCTATGACCCCCGGGTCTATTCTTTATCATATTTGCTTTCTGATCTATTATTTTCCTCTTTTATTTTCAGATCTATTATTACAAAAACCCAAAAATACCTTGCTGCAATTTTTTGTTATTTATTTTATTTCGTGTTTCCGTGAGATCTATTTATCCAATCTACTACAAATTTATCTATCTTTTACCCGGGAGGGATTGACAACCCCTCTTATGCGTCGGTTTGCAAGTATTTGTTCTTTGTGTGCAGGTACCGTTTACATAGTGTTGTGTGGTTCTCCTACTGGTTCAATAACCTTGGTCTCATCACTGAGGGAAATACCTACCGTAGCTATGCTGCATCATCCCTTCCACTTCGGGAAAAATACTGACGCGGACACGAGCCATCAGAGAATGGCGTGAAGACGTGGACCGAATGGCTAGTCAATACAACTCGAAAGCTCACTGCACAACTGGCCAACATGGATCTATAGAACTTCAGCTGTTCTGCAAATGACAGGCTGAGTGAAAGCCCCAGGCTGACCATGTTCTTCGAGAGCATCATTGATGCCCTCAAGCAAATCTAAGGCAACTAAGTTGCTTCCCTTGCCACAGAAGCCCACAAACTTTGCCAGGTTGTCCTCTCGAAGGTGCTCGTCAAGATTGGCTATCGGAACCCAAGCATTAACTTCACCAATGTCCTCGCATCCTTGTCGAAAGATGCTAACACCAAGGCGATTAAAGAGGCCGTCAAGACAATCGTCTACAAGGTGAGTGAGGTGAAGTGGATCAAGGGCCAGCGCAGGGACTAGCTATCGCGTCTTATCTTGTCGCTAGTGGTCCATGTAAAAGACAATCATTTATCTGAAGTTAGAACTGTGGCAAGCTTCTGATGTAATATAACAATCTGCATTTGATGAATGTATGTTGTTTCCCCTTGTTCAATTTCGTTTTTGCATGAGAAATACCCTATGCTGTCTTGGAAACTTGCCGGTGTGCACACTTGCCGTGAGCGCTTGAGGAACAGGTTCTTAGCAGCCTACCAGAAATACCGCTGCTGGCAAGGTTCCTTGACGGTCTCAGTGGAACTTCTTAGATTTCTTTACCGGACTCGAAACAAAGTAAGAGCGCAGCCGATCGTGACAAGGTTCCTTCCTGTGCAGGTTTTCCATACAAAAAGCCAAGAACATTCAAGGGAAAATAGGTCGACAACAAAGAATTTGTTTGAAATTTTTTCAACTTATCTTTTCTTTGCTGTACTTCTTGTCATGGAATATTAACTTGGACATTGCTCATTGGTATCCATACCATCATTCCCCCCGGCACACATGCACCCGAGGCAACCTTCGCCCTTTGAGAAAAAGAAAGAAGAGAAAATAAAGGTACGGAACCTTGAGTGTTCGTTAACCATCCATACAAGGCAAGCATATCACAACATCATAGAGAAACACATATAATTAAACATGTGAATTGACAAGAGTTGTGAAACACTTAGCTTTATTTCACTATGCACAGGGTCTGCGTCTGGCTTTGTACAAAGGATTACATGCCTTGTCGGCAGACTTGTAGAAAAGGTGGTTGCCGGGCAGCCTGGCAACCTGCGCCTCACGGATAGAACTTACAAAGATGCTCAATATTCCATGAGTTATGCACTGGAGTGCCATCTTCAGTCTCTAGGTGGACTACGCCAGGCCTAGTGACTCGTACTACCCGATAAGGGCCTTCCCTCTTTGGCATCAACTTGTTTGAATTCTTGGCGGACTGAACTCGCCTAAGAACAAGTTCGCCTTCCTCAAGGCTCCAGGCGTGAACTTTGCGGCTATGATAGCAATGCAAAGCTTGCTGGTAACGTGCATCATGTACAGTAGCCTGGAGATGATCTTCCTCAAGGAGCGTGGCATCATCTTGACGCAGCTGCTCTTGCTCAAGCTAGTCATAAGCGAGCACTTGAGGTGACCCGTACATGAGCTCCATGGGGAGAACTGCTTCTGCACCATAAACTAGGGAGAAGGGTGTCTGGCGAGTAGCTCGATTTGGTGTCGTCCTGAGTGACCAAAGAACCACAGGCAACTCATCAACCCTGCGTCTTCCACACTTGTGCAGCTTGTCAAAAGTTCTCGTCCTGAGGCCATGCAGCACTTCAGCATTTGCCCTTTCCGCCTGGCCGTTGCTCCTCAGATGAGCAACTGATGCAAAACAAACCTTGCTGCCGAGGTCGTCAAGGTACTGCATGAAGCTGCGACTCATGAACTGGGTGTCGTTGTTGGTGATGACCCTGTTGCACACTCGAAAACGGCAAACAAGTCCTTTGAAAAACTTGACGGCTGATTGTGTTATCACCTTCCTCACTAGTTCCACTTCTAGCCACTTTGTGAACTTGTCGATTGCAACGTACAAGTACTCAAAGCCCCCGACAACACGAGGGAAGGGACCCAATATGTCGAGCCCCCAGACCGAGAAGGCCCATGAGAGAGGGATCATCTGAAGAGCTTGAGCTGGCTGATGTGATTGCTTTGAATGAAACTAGCATGCTTCACACTGTGTTACTAGCTTAGTTGCATCCTAGAGGGCAGTGGGCCAATAGAAACCTTGCGGGAAAGCTTTGCTGACAAGGACCCTTCATCCTACGTGAGAGCAACATATCCCCCCATGTATCTCTGCCAACAGCTTCTGTCCATCTTACCGATAAATACACTTCAATTTCACCCCAATTTGGTCTCTTTCTGTACAGGTCATTGCCGACAAACTGATACATACTAGGCTGACGGCCTACTCTTTCAGCTTCTTCTTGATCTTCGGGAAGTTCTCCTGTTTGAAGTAAATGAACGACGTGTAGTGCCCATGCCAGAGCTTGTGGCTCGACGACAAGGACTAAAGGCATATCCTCAGCCGTCGGAGCGCTAGCTTCAATGGCAAGGACTTGAGTTCCTGCCGGAGCTTGCTGCTCACCGGCAAGCTTGTCGTTGTTCCCGGCAACATCCTTGCCAGCAGCTTCTGGGAGCTCGACTGGAAAGTACTTGCCAACGTTCAACTTTCTTCTCTTGTTCTACCCAACTAATGGTGTTACGGATGGCTGAGTTAAATGGAGCACAAAAGTCCCTGGTTCCATAGGTAGCTTGAGTGTGGCATGCTTTGACAGATCGTCCGCTATGCATTTCTCTGCACGAGGAACATGCTCTGTCTACAATCCGTCAAAGTGTTCTTCCTATTTTCTCACTTCATCAACATACGCTTCCATCAACAGGCTCTGATAATCCTTATTGACCTGCTTCACAACTAACTGTGAGTCACCTCTGATAATGAGCTTTCTAATTCCAAGGTCAGCCATGATCCGGAGACCTGCAAGCAGTCCTTCGTATTCAATAGTGTTGTTTGTCACCTTCTCCATGGGGAAATGCATCTGAATCACATACTTGAGGTGCTCTCCGGTGGGTGCGACAAGCATCACTCTGGCACCGACGCCTTGCAGCGAAAAAGCCCCATCAAAGTACATAATCCAGTCCTGAGTTGTTTCCTTGTCGGGGAGAGGGGTTTCTGGAATTTCTTCGTCTAGCATTGGCGTCCATTCTGCAATGAACTCCGCCAAGGCTCTGCTCTGAATTGTTGAAGTACTTTCAAACTTAAGATCAAAGCTTGACAATTCCAACGCCCACTCAACAATCCTGCTGGTTGTATCTAGATTTCTCAAGATCCTCTGCATCGGGAAGCGAGTGACGACGGTGATCTAGTGTGCTTGAAAGTAGTGGTGCAGCTTACTTGAGGCCATAAGAAGACCAAAAAGCAACTTTTGCACGCCAGAATATCTTGACCTAGCCCTCGGGAGAAGAGACTGACAAAATAGACTAGGCACCGCATCAACGTCTTCTTCTACACAACTTGTTGTTCTGATCCATCTGCTTGCTCTACACTTGACTTGTCAGCATCGGGACTTGCCGGAGAAGGTTCTGACTTTTCTCTTGATGGGCTTGCATCTACTGCTTCTTCATTTCGGTTTCTCTTTCTGCCACCAGTGCAGCACTGACCACTTCACTCGTTGCCACCAAGTATAACAGCAACGGCTCTTGTGGTCTTGGCGCAACCAGTGTTGGCACAGAGGATAGGTACTTCTTCAAATCATGAAGCACGACCTCGGCTTCCCGAGTCCATTTCATTGGACCTGCCTTTTTCAAAAAATTTGAAAAATAGCAAGGCGCGCTCAGCAGATTTGGAGATGAACCTGCTTAATGCAGCAATGCGGCCGGCAAAGCGGCGCACATCCTTGGCCTGCTTCGGTGCTTCAATCTACTCAATTGCTTTCATCTTGTTGGGATTGTCTTCAATTCCACGGTGAGAAACAAAGAACCCGAGAAGCTTGCGAGATGGAATGCCAAACACACACTTCTCGGGGTTGAGCTTCAAATTGATCTTGCGCAGATTAGCAAATGTCTCTTCCAAATCTTGTATCAGTGTTGCCTTGTCCTTGGTTTTGACCACTATGTCATCCATGTACGCTTCCACATTCCTTTTTAGCTAGGGTTCAAAACCAATCTAGACTGCTCTTGCAAATGTTGAACCAACACTTTTCAATCCGATAGGCATGCGTATGAAGCAATATGTGCCTCATGGAGTGATAAATGCGGTTTTGTCTTCATCTTCCTTCGACATAAAAATTTGATGATACCGAGAGTAGGCATTGAGAAACGACAGCAAGTCACATCTGGCAGTGGAGTCAACAACCTGGTCAATACGCAGCAAGGGAAATGGGTCTTTGGGACAAGCCTTGTTGATATTAGTGTAATCAATACATAATCTCCATTTCCCATTTGCCTTGCGCACAACAACTGGATTGGGCAACCATGTTGGATGAAGTACTCGTCTGACTAAACCTAGCCCTTCCAACTTCTTGATCTCTTCGGCAATGATCTGGTGCCATTCCAAAGCTTGCTTTCGCACCTTTTGCTTGACGGGCTGCGCGTGGGGACAGATAGCTAGGTGGTGCTCAGTTACTTCCCTGGGAACACCGGGGCTGTCAGATGGTTGCCATGCAAACACATCGACATTCGCCTGCAGGAAAGCAATGAGCGTGCTTTGCTATTTGTCGTCAAGGGTGGAACTTATGGTGAAAGTTCTCCCGTGTCGTCCTCCTTGGCAGGCACCTTCTTGGTCTCTAGTGGAGCAACCTTATTCTTTTTGCTCTTATAGGTAGAGCTCTCTGGCACATCCTCGACGGGAGCGTAGCACTCCGAAGAGGCATGCTTCCTGGAGTCAGTGGTCTTGCTGGTCTTCTTCCACTTCTTCCCCCTGGGAGCTTTGCCGGCAGGAGCAAGTGCCTTGGCGGCAGATGATGCAACTACCTCCCGGTAGAGTTGATCGGTGTAGATCAGCGCATCCTTCTTATCAGAATGGATGGTGATGATGCTCATTAGCTCCGGCATCTTCAACATGTTGTATGCATAGTGAGATGCTGCCATTATTTTCACCAGTGCTGGGTGGCCAAGGATACCATTGTATGGCAATGGAATCTTGACGATATCAAAGACAATTTTCTCTATCCTATAATTGAGCTCGCTGCCAAGCGTCACCGGTAGAGTGCTCCTGCCCTTCAGCTGGCTTCTTCCAGGATTGATCCCTTGGAATGTTCCAGTCTTATTTAGATCTCTATCAGATATCTGCGGCTTCTTGATCACATCAGGTGAGATCAAGTTGAGACCAGCCCCACCGTCAACCAACATATTTGTCACCTTGAGATTGTGGATTGTTGGTGAAACCAGCAATGGCAAGCACCCGACCGCTGTTGTGCAATCAGGGTGATCCTCGGCGTAAAAAATGATGGGCGTGTTGGACCATCTCAATGGCTTCTGGGCATCAACGGCCGGTTCCGCCGCATTTACCTCACATGCCCACTACTTGAGTTGGTAGTGAGACGAGTGCAAAGATGTGACTCTGTTAATGCACATTGCTTCTGTCGCTTTCTGGAACTCTTGTTCACTGGACTCGTCATCATCCTCTTCTTTCTTGTCTCGGCCTCTAGCGGGCTTCTCCTTCTGTTGCTTGCCCTTGCCGCGGCGGCCTCCTCAGCCATCACATTTCTTGTCGGACCCACTTGCACTGTCAGCCGTCTCCTTATCTTTCTTTTCATATTCTGCTTTCTGCTTCTCGACAAGCTTCTCAACTTGTCGGTACTCTTGGAGGTCGTGGCTCTTGGTATGGTGGATCTTGCAATATTGCTTGTCGGAGCCTTCCGTCTTGTCGGCAGCCGCCAAGGCCTGACACGAGGCACACCCGGCAATCTCCTAGCCGGGGCTCTCAGTCTTAGCCTTCTTGGTGGTGTCGGCGTTGCCGGATCCTTCAATAGCTAACACTACCTTGCCCTTGCGCTCGCGGCCCTTCATTTTTGGGTCGATGGCTAGATCATCATCCTCGGAATCGACTTCTACACTAGCATCCTCCCCGGGAAGTCTTCTCCCCTCCTCATGTCATGCGTATGACCATCTATGGGATCATGGCGATCCCTTTGCGGTTCGACTTGAAGGATCGGCGTGCACAAAGAGCAGAACCAGCAGAAAGCGCACGGTGTTTACCCAGGTTCGGGCCGCTACGAAGCGTAAAATACTACTCCTGCTTTGTGTATTGATGTATGTATGTGTCCATCTTACATGGAGCGCACATCCAGCAATGTGCTCGGGGGTGCTGCTACACATGCAAATGGACAGGCTTTCGACCTTTGTTAAGTTATCCCTGGGCCTCCTTTTATAGACTAAGGTGTCACCACAATGGCAAAATGGTAAATCTACACTGTGAATAGGGGCTACAGTGTTGTGTACCTAACTCTGACGGGTTAAGACAAATGCATTTAATACACCATGAGGTGTCTTGTAGATGGAGCTCTCCGGCAAGGATGGTCTCTCCTTCTGTGCCGTTCGCCCATCTATCTTCTCCTTTGACACATCATTTGGATGGGTGTCATTAAAGTTGTATCTTCGGCGATGAGCTACCACTTGCCTAGACAAGCCTCACCTAACTGCCTGCCCGCTCAACACCACATCGACAAGTGTCAACCTGACCGATGAGTTGGAGCGGCGGTAGCACAGTGGGATTCCTGGAGCTTTTTGGGCTTGGATCTTGGAGGCTTCCCCTGGCAAGGGTCTTGCCGGACTCTAGAGCCGCATCTTCAGCATTTCTGACCTCCGTCTTCTGAGATCTTCTTTGCTTCTTATAAATATGGTCTTGTGTTTGTCTTTAGTTATCCTCCGGGAAACCCTACCATTGGGAAGGCTGCTACTATCTGTCCATAAGTCTGGGGTATTAAGGACCCCATTCTTAATACATCGATAGGAGCCGCCGGGCCTGGGACACACACGCACGCGAGGCATCGTTAGGCTAGGCCCAAACACTACGCAGGCACCCGTGGCAGAAGATAACTGCCAATCTCTATCATAATTTCCTCTTTTACTGTGCCCTCTCACCACGCGCATTAAATGCGGAACGTGGGAGAGGTGGATGAAAACGGCTGCTGCGGTAATGCGCCTGCAAAAGCGCATCCATGTCAGATCGTAAAGAGCCAGCCCCACTCCTTCCTCCTAAAAAGGAATCCACAGGGGCGCTGCTCATTTACTTTCTTCTCTTCCAATCTAGCAGTTGCTATCATCTTCTTCCTCACGCCCTCAGAACAGAGCACTCTGCATCCATTCATCTTTCCTCGATCCCCCACTTCCAAAGCCATCCATGGCGCCAAAAGGAAGCAAGGGCAAGGCGGAGAAGAGCCTCAGCACATACGCGAAGGCCTTGGCGGAAGCATGGAAGCACCACGTCGTCTTTGACCCCGTCCTAACCAAGAGCGACCTTGTCAAATGGTATGTGCTCATGTGGGGGAAGAATACGAAAGCTCACTCCGCCCCGCATGTTCTTCCTGGCTCCACCAAGATCAGTACAACCAAATATTGCTTCTTCACCGCTTATTTCTACTGCGGGCTCTGTCCCCCTTTTTCTGATTTCTTCAACGACATTATGCATACATATGGCTTCCATCTGCTTAATTTCACGCCAAATGCAATCACCTGCATGTCAGTTTTTGCACATCTCTGTGAGAAGTTTGCTGGGGTGATTCCAAACACCGCACTCTTTCGCCATTACTTTGTCCCCCGCATTGAATCCGGGGAAGCACTCTGTGGCTCCATCACTTGGATTCCCAGGCACGGAACCAAGGAAACATATCTTGAAGGGGGAGGACATAAAAAATGGGAAGAATGACGGGGTGAGTGGTGCTCGATGAAGGATGATGATTTCCCCCATTTTTGTTTGCCACGGGAGACCAAACTAGTTCGTGGCAAAGATTGGAGTGACCTTGACAAAGATGACAAGAAGCTCTCAATTGCCTTCACCAGGATCTTGTGTCTCAGATCTCCCAAGCTCACTATTGAAGCGGTTGTTGCAGACTTCCTCTGCCGCTGAATTGCCCCTCTGCAGGACAGAAAGCGGCCGACTTGGGAATACAAGAACGCTGCGGTTATCAGGAGGCTGTATCTCGGGCTAAACTACAATCTGACAACCATGAAGCATGATGCCTTGTGCCACGCGCTATTCAGATCAGAAGGAAAGATCAAATTGCCAGCAGGCGTCATCCCTTTGTGCAACAACTCAGCCTTGACTGCAATCATTGCCATGATGACGGAGTGTAATGCACATGGAGTTGTTGGAGATTGGGCAGAGCCGTCCAAGGAGCGCGTGCAGCAATTATTTGATACCCTCGAGGAAAGAGCCGTCAGAGAAGAGAAATATCTCATCCGCGACACCACCGATGAGGAGATCGCGTACATTGCAAGCAGAGCATAAGAAGCCCAGCTTGCCACGACGGCCGGTGATTTTGGCCATCTGGAGGCCGAAACTAGCAGAGAAGGGGAAGTATGGATGCCCGAGGAGGATCCTGCTGACGAGGAAGTGGTTGCCAGCAAGCAGGGTGAAGAAGTTGCGAGGAGTTCCTCCGGCAAAGGGATAACTGAGGAACAACAACACAAAGAGACCCTTACTACGCCAAGGAAAGAACGTGTCCTCCGCAAGACCGGTTCCAGCGATCCAGTACGTCCATCATCTTCAAGCAGTGAAGCTGTCGATAAGGGACCAACCGGCAAGGCTTCGCAGCGGCAAGGAGCTCAACAGCAACCTGCACGGCACACAAGACAGACTGCTGTGCCAACAACTGGATCATCAAAGCCATCAAGTGTTGCCGTGCCAGCAACTGGAACTACAACATCATCTCTATCTGCTACTGCTGCCAAGCGTACAAGAACTCCCACTCCTCCAATCATAACCGCCGAAGCATACATCGATTTCGATGTTTCTGCCTTCAGTGACGGCGAAGCAGAGTAAGAATCCTTGTCATATTCTCGTAATCCTTGGCTTATTGATCTGACTTGAATTGTTTTGATTTCTGCAGAGATGCAGAAACCTTGGCGCAGAGCCGGGCAAAGTGGGCAAAGATCTCAACAAGTGACGAGCCCCCGGCAAGCTCAACGGTTGTTCCAGAGACCATCGTCATTAACCCCGGACCCAGTCCTCGGCGCGTGATAGAGGCGAAGGTGTCCCGATGTTTCGATGAGATAGCTACCATTTTCTGTGGGAGTCGACCTTGACGATCCGACTATGATCGTGCAAGACGTCGTGCCTTAGCAATCGCTAAACCAACTTCCGAGGGGTTATTAACCACGCCGGAGCACGATCAACCTGACCACGAGGGTCTATTTCCTGCGAGCAAACGAAGAACAAGCAAGAAACTGAGATTGCAATCTGGATATTGCGAATATAATAGGAAAACTTTATTGATGAAAGTGGGGTTCTGTGACGTCTTGGTCTGGTCGTTGAACACAAATGAAGTACGCGAAGTTGCAGCTATGGCAAAATTTTAATCTAAACAAAACCTAAAGTCTAAATGATGCCCTAAGTGCTGTATATATGGAGGAAGAGAGGGGAATTTCGTGATCCTTGGAGAAGGGGTCCGAAACCAACCCTAACTCTTGTTTCCGCACACATACGGACTCTAAAAAACAACCTATACTCAAGTATTTCAAAATTACATGGGTTTGGCCCAAAAATAAGGTGGCGCAACACCTATTATAAGCTATGGACGAAATTTATGAAAGGGCATCTTGTATATTTCGTCCATGTCCTTGTATGTCATCAAGGAGGCTTCAAAATACTGAAATCTGCACTAGAAACGCTGTTCTGGTTCCCTTCGCGCGCGTCTTCATCTCCATGCTTGTTTCTGCTCTAGTGTTCATCCCTCTTGTCCATGCTAGGCCCTTCATTAGTAATCAACACAAATGTATCCAATTTAGGCAGCATCATATTCTCATGAACATTAGAATTGTTACCAAGAAACGAAAGTACCTCGTAATTCAGTTGGCGTGCGCGAGCTCTAGTGATTTATGTATAGGAGCAGGAGATGTGGGTGTAACAATGGTATTGATGTCCTCATCAGCATCGCCCCCAGCCTAGCCCCCAGCGTGAGTCCGTTACTCATTTCTCGCTGGCAAGTCTTGGCGTGGAGATCTTCACTGCTAACATCAATGAGCTTATATGAGAAGAATGACGCCAAGAAGGGCAACCTGAGATAATCCTTGATGTGCCATCCTCCTCCACTATACTGCCCGAAGGTGGCTCTCCGACAAGGGTCTCCACTGATGAGCCCGTCCGTGTTGAGGAGCTGACAAGCAAGGATGCCGGCAGCCACACGACGGCAACTGATGTTGCCAGAGGAGAAGGAGTTCCTCCTTAATAGAGCCACACAGGTAATCCACTTGTCTTTGAGCCTTCCTTATTTCCTTCGATGTTTTTGTTTTCTTGAACTTGATCTTGAATCTGATTTGCTTTTCTCCTTCATCTTCAGATCCACCTCCAATCGATGACATGAACATTGACATTGTTGTTGAGGGAATCGCCAAGGATGCCGCTGCTGAGGCCAGTAGGATTGTTGCCGATGAAACCGCCAACATTGTATCTAAAGAGACCGCAAAGAGGGCTGCCGAGTAGGAAAATGCCAAGAAGGTTGCAGACGAGGCCGGAGGCAAGACTAGTGGACCAACTGATGGCATTCCTACCATAGGAGCGCTTGGCGCTGCTCCGGCCACAAAGTTATCAGCCACCGGCAAGGCTGTTGTTGAAGGTGTGCCATCAACATCTAAAGATCCTCCGGCAAGAAAGTACCTCAAGGTGGGCGACAACTTCTAAGTCAGCATTCCAGGGACAGCAAACAACACAGCACTGTTGAAGGAGAAACTTTTGATGAAATCATTAGTACTGTCGGGTTGAAGATCGTTGATGAGCGAGCTGCCAGCAATAGTAGATCCAAGGAAGAAGAGATTCTCAGAGCCATGAACAGCAACTTCTAGTAGCTTCAAGCACTTCTCCGCAACCGGTCTGACAACCTAAAGTCCAAGGATGCAGCCGTTGGAGCAGTGGAAGCAGATTTTCTCAGGCGCGTTGAAGAGGTGTACATTGAATGTGCTGAATTCCTCCAAGAGCTGACTGCCCAACGGGAAAAACTGAACAAGGATTGGGAAAAGTTTCTGCTCGAGAAATCTGATGCTGAGAAAGCTCAAGATGAGGCTACGCAAGCCTTGTCAGTAATAGAGGGTAATCTGAACAAGCTTAGGGTCGAGCTAAATTCCCATGAAGAAGACCTTGCCGCTCGCGAGGAAGCACTGGCCACCAAGCTCAACAGCAAAGATGAGGAGATTGAAAATCTTGTCACGCGGCGGACACGGGAACTAGAGCAGAAGCAAAAGGAAGAACTTGCAGCTCAATCTGTGGATCACGCCAGCAAGCTTAAGGAGGCCGTTGATGCTGTTAAAGCCGCAGAAACTTCCAAGGGTGAGTTGGCAGAGAAAGTGAAGAAGCAAGAAACAGACATCAATGTCGTGGTGGAACACGATCACCTATGGGGCCATCTGCCCCTTGTGGTTCGGCAGGGGGGAGATCACGTTGCACAAAGAGCGGAGGCCATGGGACAGCACGACAGAGGTGACGCTGGTGATTTTTACCCAGGTTCAGGCCGTTGTGAAGCGTAAAACCCTACTCCTGCTTTTGTGGATTGAAGAGAGGACCGTGGTGGTCGCGTAGTGCTCGAGCCCGGCAAGGTCTCCTCGGGGGGAGCAGCTACGCACGTATGAGTGTACAAGGGTCCGAATCCTTTCTTAGGTTGCCATGGCCCTCCTTTTATAGGCTAAGGGGTTACCACAGTGGCAAAACAGTCATTATCTACTGATTAGATAGCCAACAGTGCTATCATACCTAGCTCTGGCAGTTAGGACAAAGTGCATTAAATGCACTACTAGGTGTCACGCTGTGGATGCAGCCCGGCAAGCTTGTCGCACCGCTTAACCATCTTCCACCTGTCTGCATGACACACCTCTGGACGGGTGTCATATGGAGGGAATCTCCCTTCCAAATGACTGCCATGTGCCAAATGACAGCCACTTAATCACTTGGGGGCTTGACACCGCACTGATAAGTGTGTCGCTGTGCGGTGGAGCGATGGAGTCTTGGCGGGGAGATCCGCTCTTGGCGCCCCCGGTAAGCCTGCCGGGGGGGTCTTGGGACTTGTCCTTGGTGCGGCCTCGACCTGACCAGGCTCGCCTGCCCGGTAAGGGAGTCCTTTCCTTAGTGGCGTCCTGTTCCCTTGGCTTGTCTTGGTCTTCTTAATCCGCCCTTTGATTCCTCAAAGAGCTATCTCTCTGGGTTGGCCTTGTCTTAGAAGCTTGGTGCTGTTGTATCTTCGCTGTTCCGCGTGTGTACAGTCTGGGCAACATACATGAAGGTTTGTTGCACCGACAGGAGCCCCTGGGCCTGGCCCAAACATGCTGTCGAGCACCATTGGGGTAGGCCCTGTCAAGTACATAGGCTGGGCGCTTGTGGTGGCTCACTTCTTGATATTTTCCTTGCTTCTTCATTAACATGTGCTTGAGTCAGTTTTCGGTTTTCCCGTGCGTCGTGCAAGACGTCATGGGGGGGGGGGATTTATGCCACGATCTGTGGGCTGCCCACGTCCCATGTTCACGAGGCGGTAACTGCCATTCCACTAGTTCCCCTGCCCCTACCATTTTTGCCACGTACGCCGCATGCATTGCACACGGTTGGTGGCGGACGCGGAGGCCACGGGAATGAGTGCCAAGGCAGAAAGCCAGGTGCCGTGGATAGGCGCAGGAGGTCGGTCTTGATTCTATGCGCCGTTGGTGACGCAGAATAGTCGGATTGGTGGAGTGGGGCGGTTGCCCCCTGAGTGAGGAGCCAGCCCCCGGCCCCGCTTGCTTATAAAAGGGGACGTGGGGGAGGTGCCTGCTCACACCCAACTCCTCCTCCTTCCTTCTGACATCTTCTCTCCACCATGGTAAGGGGGAGAGGGCATGGTGGTACCCTAGCGGTGGCGACGAGGGTTTCCACTCAACAACACCTCCCTCCTCCAGTTGGGGACGCCGGGGCGGAGCCCGTCGTGAGAGGGGGTGGCAGAGGACATGGACGCGGCCGTCGTGACACCCGGGGCGAGGAGTATGGGGCGGTGCTTTAATCACCCCTCCTATAGTTGCTCCGGGTCCGGACGAAGGCCACGTTGGCGACCAACCACTGGAATTCATTGTAAAGCTGCGCGGGCCCCCGCGCAGCTGTCTTCGGCTTCCAACTCCATTCGCAAGGGTGATGGAGGTTGAACAGCCGCCGGGGTTGAGGCTGCACATGAGGGGCTGCTGTAACGGTAGTATGCGAGCAAACCTAGAGTTCCCCGCACCCCATTTCATGCTTCTCTGGCGTGGTTGGAAAACCTTCGCTCGTGCCCACAGCTTGGCGGCAGGGCATGTCCTTCATTTCAAGTTAATGGACGCCACCCTGCTCTCCGTCAAGGTCTTCGGGCGTTCGGGTGCTCGCTTAGGGTGCTGCGCGGAGAGCTCGACGGACGACGAAAGCTCCTCCTCGAGCGGTAGCGACAAGGAGGACAGTGACGGCGATGACAGAGACACCGATGGGGAGGACGACGGCTCTGACTCTGGTTGAACACCAGCCGCACTGTCACCGTCAGCGGGAGGCCAGCGGCACCACCATCTGCACCTGCATCTTCTCCCCGGCAAGGCGATTTGCCGGAGTGTTGGGTGTGGATGGTGTCTCCGCCTCCTCCAGCTGTCTGCCAGCTGGACCCCGGCAGGCTTCCTCGTGGACTCTGGCTTCGTCTTTTCTGCGGGTGTCCATGCTGCTGCGTCCTGCTGGCCCTGGTGGCGGTGACTAGGGCATCACCTAGCCGCTCTCCCCGCCCATCACCTTCGTCTGCGCCCTCTCGATCTTGTCAGGCTGCGTCATGCGGGCCTTGACGGGGTCAGGCTGGGCTTCTGCCCAGGCACTCCTTTCGCCCTCTTCACCTCCCACCGTAGTTCCTAGGAGGAGAGGGACAAGAAAGGGATTACGGGGCACTTATCTTTTTTTAGTCTAAAACATGTAGGCATTTGCCAAATTTTAGTCATAAATATGTAATCTCTATTATCCATGTTTGTGTTCTGTAAGGTCTGTACTTGTTTATCTGCATATTAATGAAAAAGATAAGCCTTGTCGGGTACTTGTGCATGTGTTTTATCCATGTAGAGGAGGAACACCTCTATACTTTTAGGTAAACAAGTTTTCCCGGCAAGCTATCTTGCCGGTGCCCTCCGTTGTTGCCTCCTGCCGGGGCTTGAAACTACGGAAGGGAACTGGCTCCTTGTTGATCCTTCTCTGTTAAATGCCACTACAACCATCTTGACCGAAGCAACATTTGGATCAAAGGATGGGAGCACAAATGCTTTGAAGGTGACAAGGTTTCTCTTTGCACAAGTTTTCTTTTTACAAAGACACGTATGGATAAAAGGAAACTTATCTGTTTGGCTTGTCGGGGATCGATATGTAAGCTTGTTTTCTGTCTCTTCTTCCCAGGTTCAAGTCCGCAGTAAGAGCCCTGTAATTAGTTGCAGGGGAAAACATGGCAGCATATGACCTCATCTAAATGATCATGGCAAGTCTTAAGCTAAGCTAATCATGCATGCATGTTTTTAGGGTGCCAGTGCTTCGTTTTATTATCTGTGCTCAGGGTCTGTGCCTGGCTTTGTACAAAGGGTTACATGCACATCGGCAAGGCTTGTACAAAAGAGTGGCTGCCAGGGCAGGGCCCGACAGCCGCGCCTTACGGGTAGAACTTGCGAAGATGCTCAATATTCCATGAGTTTTGCATTTTGATGCCATCTTCGACCTCCAGACGGACTGTGCCAGGTCTGGTGACTCGTACTACCCGGTAAGGGCCTTCCCACTTCGGCATCAACTTGTTGGAACCCTTGGTGGACTGAACGCGCCTAAGGACAAGGTCGCCTTCCTCAAGGCTCCGGGCATGGACCCTGCGGCTGTGATAGCGGCGTAGGGCTTGCTGGTAGCATGCAGCACATACAGTAGCCCGGAGACGGTTCTCCTCAAGGAGCACGGCATCGTCATGCCGGTGCTGCTCTTGCTCTACTTCATCGGAGGCAAATACTCGAGGTGACCCGTATATGAGTTCCGTGGGGATCATTGCTTCTGCCCCATAGAATAGGTAGAAGGGAGTCTGGCCGGTAGCTCGATTTGGTGTCATACGGAGGGACCAAAGAACCACCGGCAGCTCGTCGATCCAGCGTCTGCCGCACTCCCGCAGCTTATCAAAAGTCCTTGTCTTGAGCCCACACAACACTTCAACGTTCATCCTCTCAGCTTGTCCATTGCTCCTGGGATGGGCAATAGAGGCGAATGAAACCTTGGTTCTGAGGGTTTGAACGTATTGCATGAAGGTACGACTTGTGAATTGGGTGCCATTGTCAGTGATGACTCTAGCAGGTATTCCGAAATGGCACACCAATCCTTTCAAGAACTTGATAGCTGATTGTGCGGTCACCTTCCTCACAGGCTCCACTTCCGGCCACTTTGTAAACATGTCGATTGCAACGTACAAGAATTCAAAGCCCCCGGTAGCACGGGGGAAGGGGCCCAAGATATCGAGCCCCCAGACCGAAAATGGCCATGACAAAGGGATCGTCTGGAGAGCTTGAGCAGGTTGATGGATATTCTTGGAGTGGAACTGGCAGGCTTCACATCTGGTAACTAGATCAATTGCATCTTGGAGGGCCGTGGGCCAGTAGAAACCTTGCCGCAAAGCTTTTCCAACCAAGGCTCTTGATCCAATATGGGAGCCGCATATGCCTTTGTGTATCTCTGCCAACAGTTCCTTCCCCTCTTCCCGACAAATGCACTTCAATTTCACACCGTTGGGCCTCCTTCTGTATAATGTGTCATCGACAAACTAATACATACTGGCCCTCCGGGCTACTCTTTCAACTTCTTCTTGCTCTTTAGGAAGTTCTCCAGTTTGGAGGTAGTGGACTATGTGCCATGCCCAAGTTGGAGCTTGAGGCTTGACAACAAGGACAAATGACACCTCCTCACTCGTGGGAGCGCCTACCTCGACCGCAAGGACCCGTGGTTCTGCGGAAGAGTGCAGCTCACCAAGCGAAATGGAGTTGTTCCCGGCAGCTTCCCTACCGGGGACCTCTGGAGGTCCTGCCGGTAAAGGCTTGCCGGAGTCCAGCCTCCTCCTTTTTCTGGCCATCGTTGTCGGGGATACGGAAGGTTGAGTCAGGTGGAGAACAAAAGTTCCTGGTTCCACGGGAAGCTTTTGCGCAGCACATTTTGACAGATGATCAGCGATACCGTTTTCCGCACGTGGCACGTGCTCTGTTTGCAATCCATCAAAACGCTCCTCCAAGTTTCTCACTTCTTCAACGTACGCCTCCATCAATGGACTCTGGTAATCCTTGTTCACTTGTCTTACTACAAGCTGCGAATCTCCACAGATGATCAACTTCTTAATCCCCAATTCCGTTGCAATTCTGAGCCCGACAATGAGTCCTTCATATTCTACAGTGTTGTTGGTAGCTTTTTCCCGGGGAAAATGCATTTGGACCACATACTTGAGGTGTTCTCCGGTGGGTGCGACGAGGAGCACGCCAGCCCCTGCACCTTGCAATGAGAAGGCACCATCAAAGTACATGACCCATTCTTGGGGAACCTCTTTGCCGAGGATAACTATTTCCGGCGTCTCTTCATCTAGAGTGGGTGTCCATTCTACAATGGACTCTGCCAGCACTCTGCTCTGAATGGTTGAGGTACTTTCATACTTCAGACCAAAACTTGACAATTCTAATGCCCATTCAACTATCCTGCCAGTGGCCTCAGGGTTCCTCAGTATGCATTGCAAAGGGAAATGGATGACAACTGTGATCTCGTGGGCTTGGAAGTAGTGGCACAGCTTCCTCGAGGCCATGATGAGGCCAATGATTAATTTCTGCACTCCAGAGTACCTTAACCTAGCCCCCTGGAACAGGGAGCTAACAAAGTAAACTGGTCGCTGCACCACCTTCTTCTTTGCCGGGGTCCTGGGATTGCCTTCACCACCCTGCTCTTCTTTCTCCTGATCTGTACCCAAGCTTGTCGCGATTGGTTCACTTCCTTCTCTGGGGAGGATAGTAGCTAGAGCTGCTCCTTCATCCACTTCCTGCTGCGCCACCAGCACTACACTAACCACTTATTGGTTGCCGCTAAATATAGCAGCAACAACTCTTGTGGTTTAGGAGCGACCAAGGTGGGAGCAGAGGAAAGATAGGCTTTTAAGTCCCGCAGCGCTGCTTCTGCCTCCGGGGTCCACTTCATGGGCCCTGCCTTCTTCAGAATTTTGAAGAACGGCAGGGCGTGCTAAATAGACTTGGAAATGAACCTACTCAGTGCGGCAACACATCCAGTTAAACGCCTCACGTCCTTGACTGTCTTGGGTGCTTGAATCTGCTCGATCACCTTGATCTTGTCAGGGTTGGCCTCTATCCCCCTGTGAGACACAAAGAAGCCAGGTAGCTTGTCGGAGGGAATGCCAAACACACACTTCTCAGGATTCAACTTCAAGTTGATTTTGCGCAGGTTTGCAAAGGTCTCTTCCAGGTCCTGAATGAGCGTTGATCTGTCCTTGGTTTTGACCACTATGTCGTCCATGTAAGCCTCAATATTCCTGTGAAACTGAGGTTCAAACCCAATTTGCACTGCCCTTGCAAAGGTAGACCTAGCGCTCTTTAACCCGAAGGGCATCCGCACAAAGCAGTACGTGCCACATGGGATAATGAACGTGGTATTCTCCTTGTCTTCCTTAGACATGAATATCTGATGGTACCCTGAGTATGCATCCAAAAAGGAAAGCAGATCGCACTCGGAAGTGGAATCCATAATCTGGTAGATGCGTGGCAAGGGGAAAGGGTCCTTCGGGCATGCCTTGTTCAGATCTGTGAAGTCTATGCAAAGCCTCCATTTCCCATTCGCCTTGCACACCACCACCGGGTTCGCCAACCATGTTGGGTGCAACACTCCCCTGACCAAACCAGCTGCTTCAAGTTTCTTGATCTCTTCGGCAATGAATTGCTACCGCTCCAAAGCCTGTTTTTCTGACATTCTGCTTGACGGGCCGAGCATGAGGGCAGACAGCAAGGTGGTGCTCGATTACCTCCCTGGGAACACCGGGGATGTCAGATGGTTGCCAAGCAAACACATCGACATTCGCTCGCAGGAAGGCAATGAGCGCGCTTTCCTATTTGTCATCGAGGGTGGAGCTGATGGTGAACGTACCATCAGCGCCACCCAACCCTTCACAGCAGGCGAGGCAACCTTCTTCACAGCAGGCGAGGCAACCTTGGATCTCTTACTAGTGGAACTCTCTGGCAAATCATCAACGGGCGCGGCGCACTCCGGAGAGGCGCGCTTCTCGGATTCCTTGCCGGCATCCCTGCTAGCTTTCTTTCCTTTCTTGTTTTCCTTGGCGGGGACCACAGCTTCTGCGGCCTCGATAGCGACTGCATCCCGATACATCTTATCCACGAATATGACTGTGTCCTTCTTGTCCGACGGGACAGAGATGACACCCATGAGCCCTGGCATCTTCAGAGTGTTGTAGGCATAATGAGATGCCACCATGAATTTTGCCAGAGCTGGACGGCCAAGAATCCCATTGTACGGCAAAGGAAGCTCGACCATGTCGAACACAATCTTTTCGGTCCGGTAGTTCAACTCTCCTCCAAACGTCACCGGCAGTGTGATCTTCCCCTTTGGACGACTCTTGCCGGGGTTGATCCCCTGAAATATGCCAGTAACTTTGAGCTCTTCATCTGATATTTGCAGCTTGCTGAGTACCTTGGGGGAAACCATATTCAACCCTACCCCGCCGTCAACCAACAACTTTCATGACCTTGAGGTTACGGATTGTTGGTGAAACCAACAACGGCAAGCACCCTACCGTGGTGGTGTGGTCGGGGTGATCCTCTTCGTCAAAGATGATGGGCGTGCGGGACCATTTGAGTGGTTTCCGGGAGTCCACCGCTGGCTCTACGGCATTGACCTCACGTGCCCACTGTTTAATCTAGCGATGAGAGGAGTGCAAAGATGCGCCTCCGTTAACGCACAGGGCCTCAGTGGCTTTTTGAAACTTTTACTCACTGGTTTCCTCTTCATCCCCTTCATCACGTTCGTGATCACCTTCTTTCTTCTCGCGGCCTCTAGTAGGTTTCTCTTGATGCTGGGGAACCTTGCCGCGGCAGCGTCCTCTGCCGCCTCGGCCCTTCCCGCCAACACCTTCCCGGTCTCTTTCCTTGTCACGCTTCTTGTACTCAGCTTTCTGCTTCTTGACAAGTTGCTCAACTTGGTGACATTCTTGGAGGTCATGGCCCTTGGTCCTGTGGATCTTGCAGTACGGTCCATTAGCCTTCCCAGCCTTTTCGACCGCCGCAGCCTCCCGACAATTAGTGCACGCCGCAACTTCCTTGCCGGGGGCTTCGGTCTTGGCCTTCTTGCTGGTATTGGGGGCGCCAGAACCCTCAACAGCCAGTACTGCCTTTTCCTTGCGCTTCTGGTTGTGCTTTTTATTCTTCCTCTTCGGGTTAGTGGCATCGTCGTCATATTCTGAGTCAACTTCGATGCCATCCTCTTCTCTGGGGAGTCGCCTTCCTTCCTCTATACGGGCACACTTATCTGCCAAGGTGTACAACTCATTCACAGTCTTGGGCAACCGGACGTTCATCTTGGTACATATCCTCCTGTTACACATGTTGGACTGGAACGTGGCAATCACAGCTGTCGGGTGGATATCTGGAATGTTCTTGTGCACCCAGCTAAACCTCTGCATGTACTTCCGCAAACTCTCCCCTTCCTTTTGTGGAAGGAGCTACAAATCGCTGGGCCATCCTGGTTCTTGATGGCCGCCCGTGAAGGCGCCAACAAACTCATTGCACAGGTCGGCCCAGGTCGAGATGGAATTCTCTGGTATGTGCATCAGCCATGACCTCACGTTTGGCTTAAGTGCCAAAGGGAAGTAGTTGGTGAACACCTTCTCATCTCTTCCTCCGGCGGCTTGAATAGCGATGGTGTAGATGCTCAAGAACTCTACCGGGTTCAGCCTTCCATCATACTTTTCTGGTATCTCTGGCTTGAAAACACGGGCAGATGGCCAACGGACTTGCCGCAGCTTGTGAGTGAAGGCGGGGCACCCAACCTCGAAAGGCAAGTATCCGCCATCACTGGTCGCGGTTTCGTCGACGTCTGGGCCATTGCACCTGTCGGATTGGTGGCGGGTTTCGCGGCGTCGTTCTATAGTGACGCGCGCGCCTTCCCTTCGCCGATCTTCCAGGACCTGCCATTGATCTCAACGGGCCCGAGGATTAGATGAAGCCATTGATGCCTCGTCGGGCTCCTGGTCACGTGGCTCGGGCCGCGGCCTCTGCGCTAGGTGCCGGGGAGGGGATTGCACCGTTGGAGTGGCCCCCTCGACACGGCCAGTAGCTCAGACCGTGGTCGTTGCTTGCGGGCACCGTGGTGGGCCTGCCCGCTGTGATCCTCCTGCTTCAGCAAAACCGATCAAACTCTGGATTGTGGCTCTCCACTCATCCATTTGATTGGCCGCTGGCGGGAATCTCAGCAGGAGTTGGGCTCACGCCATGGCTTCCGAAGCAGTGCTTGGCATAGACGATGATGCAGACCATGACATCCCTTGACTCCTGATGGTACCAGCAGTGGCGGCGCCGTGTTCTCGTCGCCGTGAGCCGGCCGCCGCGACGGCATGGTGGCGAGAAGGGTGCGCTTGGGGGTTGATGACCCCGTTTGGCGCTTCGTCTTGGTTACCCTGCCCTGGGGATGGCGCGTGCCCCGTAGCTACGCCCGTAGTAGGGACAGCTAGGGGGCCGCGACTCGCACCAGAGCGGGCATTGTCACTACGGCTGCGCCCTCCAGCGCGGTGGGGAGGTGGAGACTGAACATTCTCCCCACCCGCGCCTTGCGAAACACGGCCGTCGGGATGCTGCTGGTGTCACCCTGCCCCGGCGTCTTCCGCCCCCACTTCAGCCGCTGGGAGAACGATGACAGCGCCGCCTGCGCCGGTCATGTCCCCCACAGCGTCCGCACCACCTAACGCTGCCACATCACCCATAGTATCAGTGGCTGCATGCGAGTGGGCCTTCGAGGTGGAAGGGTGAGCTGTTGCACCGGACTTTTTCTTGGGCGCCATGTATGATGAGGCTAATGATGAAGACGATGATGATGAAGATCGACGCTTTGTTCACAACCTCGGGTTCGCACAAGCGCTTCCCCCTACCTGGCGTGCCAAAGATGTCATTGTGGAACACGATCACCTATGGGGCCATCGACCCCTTGTGGCTCGGCAGGGGGGAGATCACGTTGCACAAAGAGCGGAGGCCATGGGATAGCACGACAGAGGTGACACTGATGATTTTTACCTAGGTTCGGGCCGCTGTGAAGCGTAAAACCCTACTCCTGCTTTGGTGGATTGAAGAGAGGACCATGGTGGTTGTGTAGTGCTCGATCCCGGCAAGGTCGCCTCCGGGGGAGCAGCTACGCGCGTATGAGTGTACAAGGGTCTGAATCCTTTCATAGGTTGCCATGGCCCTCCTTTTATAGGCTAAGGGGTTACCACCATAGGTTGCCATGGCCCTCCTTTTATAGGCTAAGGGGTTACCACAGTGGCAAAACAGTCATTATCTGCTAATTAGATAGCCAACAGTGCCATCATACCTAACTCTGGTAGTTAGGACAAAGTGCATTGAATGCACTGCTAGGTGTCACGTTATGGATGCAGCCCGGCAAGCCTGCCTCGCCGCTTAACCATCTTCCACCTGTCTGCATGACACGCCTCTGGACGGGTGTCATATGGAGGCAATCTCCCTTCCAAATAGCTGCCACGTGCCAAATGACAGCCACTTAATCACTTGGGGGCTCGACACCGCACTGATAAGTGACTTGCATCACTATGCGGTGGAGCAGTGGAGTCTTGGCGGGGATCCGCCCTTGGCGCCCTCGGTAAACCTGCCGGGGTGGGGGGATCTTGGGACTTGTCCTTGGTGCGGCCACGACCTGACCAGGCTCGCCTGCGTGGTAAGGGAGGTCTTTCCTTGGTGGCATCTTGTTCCCTTGGCTTGTCTTGGTCTTCTTGATCCGCCCTTTGATTCCTCAAAGAGCTATCTCTCTGGCTTGGCCTTGTCTTAGAAGCTTGCTGCTGTTGTTTCTTTGCTATTGCGCCTATGTACAGTCTGGGCAACATACATGAAGGTTTGTTGCACCGACAATCGAGGACCTCGGCAAGCAGATCTCGACCCTTCAGGCAGAAAGGGAGAAAATGCTTCAAGATCTGGCGAATAAGGAAGCCACCATATCCAACAAGGACAAATGATGAGGACATCAATACCATTGTTACACCCGTAGCCCCTGCTGTTATACATACTGGACCAATTACTAGAGCTCGCGCACGCCAATTAAATTACTAGGTACTTTCGTTTCTTGGTAATGATTCTAATGTTCATGAGAATATGATGTGGCCTAAATTGGATACATTTGCTTTGCTTACAAATGAAGGGCCTAGCTTGGACAAGAAGGATGAACACTGGAGCAAGAACAAGCATGGAGATGATGGCATGCGCAAGGGGAACAAGAACAGAGTTTGAAGTGATGATTTCAGGACTTTGAAGCCACTATAATGAGTGCATGAAGGCTTCGACGAAATATACAAGATGCCACTTCACAAATTTCGTCCAGAAGCTATTATAGGTGTTGCGTCACCTTATTATTGGGCCAGACCCATGTAATTTTGAAATACTTAAGTATAGGCTGTTTTTAAGAGTCCGTATGTGTGGGGAAACAAAGTTAGGGTTGGTTTCGGACCCCTCCTACAAGGGGTCACGAAATTCCCCCTACTCCTCCATATATACAGCCCTTAGGGCGTCGTTTAGACTTTGGATCTGTTTAGATTAAAGTTCACCATAGCTGCAACTTCGCGTACTTCATTTGTGTTCAGCGACCAGACCAAGACGTCACAGAACCCCACTTTCATCAATAAAGTTTTCCTCTTATATTCGCAATATCCAGATTGCAATTTTAGTTTCTTGCTTCTTCTTCATTTGCGTGCAGGAAACAGACCCTCGTGGTCAGGTTGATCATGCTCTGGCGTGGTCAATAACCTCTCGGAGTTGGTTTAGCGATTGCTAAGGCACGACGTCCTCGCACGCTCGTAGTCGGATCGTCAAAGTCTACTCCACCAAAAATGATAGCAACCATCTCATCGAAAGACGGGACACCTTTGCCTCTATCAATTGGTATTAGATTTCCAGGTTACTCGGTGAGATTTTATAGTTTTTCATAGTTTAGATGGAGTCTGTTCTTCATACCTACGGTCCATGAAAAAGCCCAAAAAAAATTAGGGTTAGTTCATCATATCCAAACCAAACTGAGCCATTGCATAATCTTTTCTGTATTTGCTTTGTTGAATTTGCGGTTGCATCGTCGTGTCAAGTTGCTGGTCTTAGCATTTTGTCCTTTAGAGTTTCGAGTTCTGTCACAGTTTGTCACACTGCCGCCACACCATCTTCATCGCTGTTGCCATATACCACCACCACCACCATCTTCCTTACCACTGCCATATACATCCGCATGTCCACCACCAATCCGAGTCCACATATACGTCCGCTTGTCCACCACCAATCCGAGTCCACATATACATCCGCCTATCCACCACCTATTCGAGTCAACATATGCATCCGCCTGTCCATCACCAATCCGAGTCCATCCCATATTCGGTATCTTTCGAGACCCATCTATTTTCATATTCGTGTTTCCTTGCCTGAGTAGGTTTCAGAAAAAAAATCAGCAGGTGAAAATAATTTTTCCCTATCCTGTTTTTAGGCTTTTCTAAGTCTTTTGAGACACGTGCCATCATAGTGATTTTTATCGCACTTTTTAGTCATCACTGCCCTGATTTTTGAAAAAAAGTAGTCAAATTCTTTTTGTGCCTATCCTGTTATTTTGATTTGGGAAGAGTTTTGAGACACTTGCCATTATAGTGATTTTCGGCAAAAAAAAAGAGCGCACAAAAATTCTAGGGTGTGCTTTTCCCTTGTTTATGTGCCGTGCCGTGATTTTCTTAGTGTTCTAGGCTCGCGTCTCTAGCACGGTCTAACCTAGGACAAGCACAGTACCGTCGTTGAGCGTTTCTTCAACGTTGCATCTCTAAATTGATTATTGCTGACATTTTTGCTACCATATCATAAGCTTTCCCAACTACCATTTTTGCTACATCGTGCGTTTGACACCACCTGGCAATTGCTCTGTCCAAGCTTTGGGAGTTTTGACTACAACGGTTGCCGATCACCACCTTCTGCTGGGTAAGAACTGGTATGAATTGGAGATTTGCTTGACGGATTTGTGACACACCACCACCACTTTAGTAGTTTGTAGGATCATATTCTTGTGTGTTTCTATTGCTGCTAACCATGGCAGGACCACAAGCCGACAAGATTGACTGGGAGAACATGACAAAGAAGGAGCTTCATGATAAATTTCAGCAAATGTTGGGTCAACAGGTGGAAGACGTGATGGCCAGCTTTGTAAAGGCACTGGAGTGGATTGATGACATTGAGAAGACAATTGACACCAAGTTGGACGCCAAGTTCGATGAAGTACTCGCGTGTCTACCACAACCACCAGCCGCCTCTGCTGCACTATTGCAACAACATCAACAACCACCTCCACGTCGTGATCTAGCAAGACGACCGCATCGTGTTCCTCTTGAGCCAGGACAAACTTCTGGTGCCGCTACTACTGCTGTTGATGCTTCTGTAGCTCCTGCTGCTACTGCAGAGGAGGAGGACCATTACGAGGATGAGGTTCCTCAAAATCAGAACTACATGCAACCACCAGCACCACCACCACCAGGTCATCTTCATGCATATAATCGCAACGGTAGGGTTGCACCACCCCCTCAGGTACGAGATCAAGACCACATCCCTAAACTAAAGTTGAATATCTCACCATTTGAGGGTAGATACATTCCTAATATTTATCTTACTTGGGAGTTAGAAATTGAACAACGCTTTACATGCTTATAATATCCCGAGGATAGCCGTGTTGCTGCTGCTGTTTGTGCTCTCACTAGTTTTGCATGTGTTTGGTGGTCTGAACATTGTAGATTATATCCTATTCCAGCTACTTGGGTTGCTTTGAAAACTGCTATGCGTACTCGTGGGGTTCCACCATATTATCAATGTGAATTACTTCAAAAATTGCAGCGCTTAAGACAAGGAAAAAATTATGTAGAAGAATATTATCAGGAATTACAAACTGGCATGATTAGATGTGGTATTGTTGCGGATAATGAAGCAATGCTTGCATGTTTTATGGGTGGATTAAATAGAGAGATTCAAACCATTCTAGAGTATAAGGAGTATAATAATATCACTCGTTTATTCCATCTTGCTTGGAAAGCTAAACGTGAAGTGCAGGATCAGCAGGCATTGGCGCGAACTAATTTTTCTGCAGGTCGACCTTCATCATGGACACCACGTACATCCTCTACTTCCACACGTTCTATTGCAGCGCCGCGATCTTCTGCCGCCAATTCCAACCGAGATACAAGAAAACAGGTACCACCACCACCACCACCATCTGCCAGGAACACACCTTGTGGTCCCACACAGAGCTCTTCTTCATCCATGGCATCAATAGGGCAAACACACACTACAAAAAAAAGACACATCTATGACATTTTGGCCCGAACGAATTTTTTTTGTCATGCTTATGACACTTCTATGACGATAATTGTGACAAAACCCTGTATCATCATAGATGTGGTGGGCTCCTACTTCTATAACAAAAAATCATGACAGAAAATGGGCCTTTCATCCTGGGCGGGCCGGGGACGTACCTGCATGACATTCTTTGGGCCGTCCATGACGGAAAAAATCGTGGTAGAAGCGAGGGCGAGGAAAATTTCGGGGAGTTCCTGGTTACAGTGGGTGGTCGGGGCCGAGCGATGCACGGAGGTTTGCGCATTTCTCTCATACACGTACGGGCGTGTGTGCGAGGCGTTGGGCTCTAACTGAACCCGAGTGAGGCGTTGGGCTCTAACTGAACCCGAGCGATTGCACTAGCTACGTTACTGAACCCCGATCGATTCCTTGGCTGTTAATTGAACCCGAGTGATTCCTTCGCTACTGCGGCTAACTGATGCCGATCGAAGCTGCTTCTTGATGAACAATCCCCGGTGGGGGTTGGATGAACAGTTCCCAGTGGGGGTTGGATGAAAAGGACCCCGTGGTAGTAGAGGCCATTGCCGAACAGGACCCCGATCAAGGAGGTGGGGTGGATGAACAGTAGCCGGTGGAGGGAACCCGTAGAGGGCTGGTTGAACAGGACACTGTGGAGGGCTGGTTGAACAGTAGCTAGTGGAGGCTGGATGAACAGGACCTCGTGGAGGGCTGGTTGAATAGTAGCCGGTGGAGGCTGGATGAACAGGACCCCGTTGATGAACAGTAGCTGGTGGAGGCAGGAGGAATTCGATAGTGGATGAACAGTAGCAGGTGGAGGCTGGAGGAAGTCGATGGTGGATGAACAGTAGCCCTTGAAGTCCCGTTTTGCGGTATGGCACACCCCTCCTGATCAACAGGACCCCGTTTCGACCGTACGCACTCGAACAGAAGTCCGTTTCCTCCGTTTTGTGGTACGCCAGATCCTTCCCGATGAATAGGACCCCATTTCGACCGTACGCGGTCGAACTGAAAGGCCGTTTCCTCCATTCTGCGGTAAGCTAGACCTCATTTCGGCTGTTCCGTCCAAGCCGGTTGGCTCCCGATGAACACGATGATGTTGCTGCCGTCCGCTGCCTCTCCATGTACACGAGCCCTGGCCGTACGTATGCGCGAGTAGGCGTTCGAGACCCCGCCCGTATGTACGTACGTGGCCGTATTTTTTGCGATCGGGCTGTACGTACGTGTACACAGTTTAGAAGGGACTGCCTGAACTGCTACGTCGGGGGCTCTACTACTACACGTGCCGCTGCTTGCTCGGCCACGGTTCATCGTTGCAGAGAGACCGATCGACCAGTATGTACATACACGTTCACGACCAGAATGACAATGCTACGTACGCTTCGACCAGGTGGGGCCCGGCTGTCAGAGAGGATAAGGAGGCACTTCCTTGCGTGCGAAGTTATTGATGGTGGGTCCAAGCTGTCAGGGGGAGGATTCAATTTTTTCGCGCCTAATATGGAGGCACTTCCTTGCATCCGAAGATATAGCTGGTGGGTCCCAACTTTCAGGGGGAAATGTTTTTTCGCAAAATACGGCCCTTCCGGTAGGTCCCCGCTGTCAGGTGGAGGAATCATTATTTTGCGCGTAATAAGGAGGCACTTACTTGCTGCGGCCCTGGACCCAGCTGTCAGCCTCTCCACCTACAGTCCTCTTCCGATGTAAGTCGTTCCTTGACCACGTTGACCACGCCGCGGCGAGAGTACCAAGGCGGTGGACGACGGCGAGGCCTAGGAAGGGAATGACCCGAAGCCGGGGAAGACTCGGCAGTTGTTTCCCACGCGGAGGGGAGTAGAGGGTTTACTGGTTGGGCTGCAGTGTGAGGCTGCCGTCGCCGGAGAATAACAGGAGGTCTGGGTGAGTACAGGGATGGCCAGGCAGTGATGGGAGTAGGGTGGGGCGGTGAGGCCTGCGCGGCAGTAGAGCTGGCTACGGGAGGCAGGAGCAGGCGGCACGACCAGCGCTAGTTTGGGCGGCTGGAGCAAGAAGACCAGAGGTTGAAGAAGCACTACGGCCGTTGGATGGACATCATACGATCACTGGAGCCAGAATCGTTCATATTGACTAAATTGACAAAGCCCTCCGTCTGCGTCAACTTAGTAGGCCCACAAGTCAGCCTCCAACTATGGTGGGTCCCAGATTGCAGGGGAGTATTCATAATTTTGTGCGTAATAAGGAGGCACTTCCTTGCGTGCGAAGATATAGCTGGCGGGTCCGAGCTGTCAGCGGGAGGAATGTTTTTTTCGCGAAATACAGAGGCCCTTCTGGTGGGTCCCTGCTGTTAGGTGGAGGAATCATTATTTTGCGCGTAATAAGGAGGCACTTCCTTGCGGTGTGTGGCCGTGGACCCAACTGTCAGCCTCTCCATGTACAATCCTCTTCCGATGGATGTCGTTCGTTGAGTACGTTGACCATGCTGCGCCGAGAGCACCAGGGCAGTGGACGACGGCGAGGCCTAGGAAGGGAACGACCAGGAGCCGGTGAAGACTCGGCAGTGGTTGCCCACGCAGTGGGGAGTATGAGGGTTTACTGGTTCGGCTGCCATCGCCGGAAAATAACAGGAGGTGTGGGTGAGTAGAGGAATGGCCTGGCCAGCGATGGAGTAGGGTGGGGCGGTGCGGCCTGTGTGGCAGCACAGCCGGCCACGGGAGACGGGAGCAGGTAGTCCCACCGGCGCTAGTTTGGGCGGCTGGAGCAAGAAGATTAGATATTGAAGAAGCAGCATGGCCGTTGGATTAACATCCAACGGTCACTACTGCTAGAATTGTTTGTGGACTAAGTTGACAAGGCCTTTCGTACACGTCAACCTAGTAGACCCACAAGTCAGCCTCCAAATCTGTCTCAAACAACATACAGCCCGAAATTTCTAGCCAGATTCAAATTAATTTAAAAACTAAACATACCTTAATTTAAATCCAATGAAATTTTACCCACACAAAAACAATGAAATTTAAAATATCAAAATCCGAAAGAAAAAAGTATTTTGGAACTAATTGCCTGTTTGATGTATTTTTTCATTTTACAGCCCATTTCTTATTACTTATAGCCCATTTCTTATTACTTATAGCCCATTTTCTGCGCAAGCCCGAATGCATCCCTCTCCTTGTCTTGAAAGATTTCCGGCCCAGCAGGGCATAGAAAAGAAAGTAGGCCTACATTGGTTATTCTGCAAAAACAAAATAGCTGGGCTAGCCATTTTCAGAAAAGAAAAAAAAACTGGGCTGGTCATGTGGTAAACATATGAAATAAAATCCTGGGCTAGACGGGCCACAGTTCCCGCACAACCCAGTTGATACCCTTCTCCGTCCCAAAAAAAAAACTGTGCGCGCTGCTGGGTCCCGGGTGTTTGCCGCTCCTTGTGCAGTTATCTCGCTTATTGACTACGTTGACAGTGGCGTGCGACCCAGATGTCAGGAAACCATCAGGAGGAACCCTTTTTCCTTGTAATAAAGGAGGCACTTGCTTGCCTACTGCCATGATCCTGGTGGGCCCCTACTGTCATCCTCACCATGTACAGTCATCTCCTTATTCCTCTCAGTTGTTAACCATGTTGACAACACCGGAGGGCGGCGCTGCGGTGAGCGTACCAAGGCGGAGGACGATGGTGAGGCCTCGGACGGGAACGAACAGGAGCCGGGGAAGATGCGCAGAGTTTTAGGGTGTGATGTGGCCACGATGCGTGCGTGGCAGCACAGCCAACCGTGGGAGGCTGGAGCAGGCGGTCCCGCCGGCGCTGGTTTGGCTTTGGTGGCTGGAGGAAGAAGAGACTAAAGAAACACGACAGACGTTGAATGTCAATCCAATAGTCAAGGTTGGCACAATCGTTTGTTGACTAAGCCGACACGAAGTAGCATACTTTTTTATATAGGAAGAAAAGAAAAACTGGGCTCGTTCGCCAGATAACATTCCCGAAACTTCGACCATTTGATCTTGCGTTGCAACTAAAACTGCGAGGAAAATGCGCTCGTTTGCCGTCCTCCTCCCAGGGAACGTTCGCCACATAAGTGACTAGCACCCTTGGTTTTCAACCGAGAGGTCTTGGGTTCGAGTCCTAGGAACCCTCAATTTTCTCCTCCTTCCTTCCTCGCAAAAAAAAGAAAATCAAAGACTTGAGAAGGCGTACAGAACAAGCTAGTGTACCAGTAAAGAGACGTTGCTGAGTTTTAGAAAAAAGAGAGACGTGCTCCTATAGCTGGTTCAAATCCAAACCTAGACTATGACTATATATGGTGCTATGCTACTCTGCAAGTAATGAAACTGACATATCCAACGTTCGCTTCTCCTCTTCTCTACTTACTCTGCCTAGCATCAGAAGCTCTGGCCGCAGCAACCATGTCCGCTGGTGGCTCGTCCACCTGCTCTTCAGCAGGCAACAACCAGATATGCACCAAGTCGCCACCCGTACCATCGCCTGTGGGTCTCATCACACCCCCGCCGGCACAAGCACCACAGTCGGTTGCTCATCGCAACCCGCTGCCGTTGGTGTGGTGCCACTGCTGCAAATCACGCAGAGTCATCCGTCGCGTCTCAACCACAATCCTCAACCCTGGCCGAGTCTTGTACAAATGCCCGAATCATGGGGTAATAATGTGTTTAAGTGTTGTTCCGTTGCTTTCAGTTGCTGATTTTTTTAATAGTTTGGTTGATGATCTTCCAATTTGATTCGTGTAGAAAAGGGAAGATTCGTGTGATTTGTATTTCTGGGAAGTTGCTGATGTGGGGGAATGGAACTACGCTAATTATTTGGTTAGCCGAGGAATCCCAATACTAGCAGGTTGGGGTGTTGGACAAGTAACTAAAGGAACGGCAGAAGCGGAAGATGCAGAGCAGAAGGTTAAAGATGCAGTTCCTTTGATCATGGCCAAGCAGCAGCTGCTGAACGGCCTTGACAGCAATGAGGAGATGAAAGAGCTTGTGAAGATAATGGGCAAAATCGATGTGCTCTGTCGGGTGATTGTCTCTTTATTTGCAGTGTATGTAGCACTCGTGATGTATTCAGTGGCTATGACATGAGCACTTTGCTGAAACTAGTAATGAATGAAACCTGTTTAGCAGGCTGGGCGTAGTGTTGTGAACATCTAATGATTTCTATTATCGGAAATCGGGGGGTATCCCCTTTTGCTCATAAATAAATAAATAAATAGCAGAGGCCCTTTTTCTAATAAATAAATAAATTAGCAGAGGCCCTGTCGGGTCAACTTCGTTCCCATTCGAAGACGTAGAGCAAATTGCAGTCCAACAGCAAACTATGTGATCAAATACAAGTTTCACAGCCAAATATGAGTACAACTAAACAACAATGTCATCATGTTTTAGTCGTCATACAATCACCAAACACAAATCAACATACATAATAAGTGATGTTCTCACAGCAAAATACTAAACAACAACTTCATCAGGTTTCAGTTGTCATAGCAAACACAATTTCACAGAGTAGATAAAAAGTCGTCTTCTGACAGGCAAATACGACAAAAGCAATCTAATCATCATCCGCAGCAGCAGCGTCAACATCTTCGCCATGTGTATCAGTCTGAATCGTAATTCCCCCCAGTGTCATCTTCTTCTTCATCCTCAATGTCCTCGAACGTTGGCGTCTTATTGATCAACTCTCGTATGTCCACAGCCCGACAGGCAATCTTTTCGCCAGTGTCATTGACGTGATGGTTCTCAAGGATATTAGGAACATCTGTGGAATCTTCTACATCAGGAGCAGTGTAAGCATCATCTTGTTGTGCAACTTCATTAAACGAATTCCTCTGCTCAAACCTTTGCAATACTCTCCAGTCATCGCTACGTGCATATGTGTCTTCAATAAAAATATCTGTGTTGCTTGATTTGCCAAAATAAAAGGCTCGTCGGTCTGGTACGCCGCCTTGACATTGATGGATTTGAAATAATCATCAGCTCTGGGTTTTGCAATCCTGGAAAACAGGTTATACCGACGATAGCACAACAGAACCACACACCGATGAACCTCGAAACTGGAGATATACTGCAACTGAACAATGTCTGTTATGTTAGCATACATTTCAGTTGTCTCTTCGCCGTACTTATCCGTGCTCATGATGGCACTGTTTTGTGTCTTCCTGCCTTCGTCGCGTGCAAGGGTGTTGTAGCACACATCTCCAACAACGCAAGATTCATAATGTCTTACCCGAGTATCAGGACCCATTGCTAGTGCGTAAAGGGCATCATTAACTGCCTGCCCATCCTCCCGCATCTTCTTAACCTATGGTTAGAAAATAGACAAGCTGATCATCTTATGTACTCAATATATTAAAAAAACTAACAGTGCAATTCAAAAGCTTACATGGCTCTTGAACTATTTCGCAAATCCTACCATAACCAGTTTGTCAATGTTTCTTGGATTTTGCGGCAGTAACTCCTTTTTGTAGATGCTGCACAACATAGTGATCGCGTCAAACATCTAAATATATAAGAATGTGCTGCAAGTTTAGTAGATTACGATGTATAAGTTGCAATACTTAGCACTTACTCGATATAAGGTAGAATCTCAGGACAGTTATTCAACACATACCAAACCATTTTGTCCAAATCTTTAGGTTTGTCGTCTTGTCGACTCTTCCCTGTAACTTGAATAGAACAATCGAAAACATTGAGCTTGGGGTTGTCTTCCCCACCTCTTTGCTAAGCTGATCAACTGTTTCAATGTATTTTGAGCAGAATGTCAACGCTTCTGTAGCAATGTAGGCCTCTACAATGGAACCCTCAGGTCTAGCTCTGTTCCTAACATAGCCCTTGAAAGTGCCTAGCCGCCTTTCAATAGGGTACATCCAGCCATACTGTACTGGACCTCTAAGTAGTGCCTCATTAGGTAGATGAACAGCCAAATGCACCATCACATCAAAGAAGGATGGAGGATATATCTTCCCAAGGTCGCATAGGATAGTTGGTATCTTGTCTCTAAGACGCTCCAAAGCATCTATCCTGATATTTCTACTGCAGAGTTCCTCGAAGAATTGTCCCAACTCTGCAACTGCTCTGTATAAGTCAGGGCGGCCCAATCCTCTAAGGATAACAGGTAAAACCCTTTGAAGTAGGACGTGGCAGTCATGAGTTTTCAACCCTTGTACCTTGTTTCCATTTGCACTGACTCTCCTTTCAGGGTTGGAAGCAAATCCATGTGGGAATCTCACACGTGACAGGACCTTACAGAATTCTTTTCTATTTACCTTGTCCAAGACGTACACAGCTGATGCCATATCCCGTGGTTTACCTTCATCTTCCACCTGCAAATCCTTTCTGATACCCAGGTGTGTCAAATCAATCCTAGATTTTAAGGTATCTTTCATCTTGCCTTCAATATTAAGAAGTGTGCCGATAATGCTGTCACATATATTTTTCTCGATGTGCATCACATCAAGATTATGCCGCATATCCAAATCTTTCCAATACTCCAAGTCCCACAAAGTGGACCTGCGGGTAAACAATAATATCTCTTCTGCCCTGCCACGATTCCTTTTCCTGCTACCATTATCAGGATGGTTTCCTGCTGTAATATGCCTGACCTTCTCTAATTCCACTTGCAACTCATCGCCGGTGAGCCTCTTTGGCACATCACGGTTTTCATGCTTTGCATTGAACACATGTCTTCGGTATTTTGTAGGACACGGCTTGTCCTTGGCAAGGAAACGGTGGTGTCCAATGTAACAGATCTTGCTAAGTATTGCGTATGACAGCGGATTCTTGTCATAGCGAATACATGCATTGTAACCATGTGTCGTTCGCCCTGACATAGTGCCCAAAGCCGGATAATCATGGATACACCAAATTATAGCAGCACGCAGAAAGAAATCAGCTGGTGGGCTGCTATATAGGTCTCGAGTGAGAACACCCCTCCATAGCTGTTGAAGTTCCTCCACAAGAGGCTCTATGAATAAATCAAAATCCTTTCCAGGACTTTTTGGACCTAGGATGAGAAAGGCCATCATGTAGTTTGATTCTTTGGTGCAGACATTTGGAGGCATGTTGTAAGGGATAACAAGCATTGGCCACATGCTATATGTGGTGCTCTGGTGGCCAAATGGGTTAAATCCATCTGTAGCTAAGCCAAGTCTAATGTTTCTCAGGTCAGCATCAAACTTTTTGTGTTTCTGATTGAAGCTTTTCTAGTCACTACCATGAGATGGATGGCTCATTACATTCTGATCTCTGTACTCCTGGTTCCTAGAATACAACAGTACATCCTCTCTTGTTTCAGCATCATGAAACAACCTCGGCAATCTTGGTATAATTGGAAAATGTCTCAGAACATTATGAGGAATCCTCTTCACAACATCGCCATCTTTCCATCTTGATGATTTGCATTTTAGGCATTCACTTAAGTTGGCATAATCCTTTCGGAACAGAACACAATTATTCTTACAAGCATGGATCATATCATATCCAATTCCAACTGCACGAAGGAAATTCTTCATTTTATTGTAGGTGTGTGGCAGCTCAGACGCATCTGGGAAAGATTTGTGGAAAGCAGCCAACATCGCATCGAATGATTTGTTGGTCATCCGCTCAGATGTCTTCACCTGAAGAAAGGTGTCCATAGCTGAGAATACTGACAGCTTATTTCCTGGGGTGACAGCCACGTTGCATTGTTCCAACGTGTGGGCCCATCGTTTTTCTTCTGCAGGTGAAAGTTCACGAAATGCGTGAGCATTTTGTAGCATTGTTTCAATGTTGGTCAAACTCACTGGCTCTTCCACCACCACCTCCTCCTCCTCCTCTTCCACCTGAGCATCAGGCAGATCAAGATGGTGATCTGCTGCTTCCACATAATCAGTAACATGGACGTTCACAGCTTCACCATGATGAACCCACCTAGTATATGTGACCGACATCCCATACAAGTGTAGATGATTTTGCACAGTTGACTAGGGTCTTGTAACTGAATTCATACAACTGCTACACGGGCAGAGCACATCTGATTTCGGACCCCCGTACTCAGCTCTGATAAAGTTCATGAAGTTTTCAACCCCCTCGACATATGCAGCGGAGAATCTTCGAGCAGAATTTATCCAAGTCCTGTCCATCTGTTAGACATACAGATTAGTTCTTCTACTAGATATTATAGGAAAAAACATATATGTTTTTTTATGAAGTCCAGAAAAAAATACCTAGGTCGATGTCTAAAGCTATGGCAAGATATTTGGACAAGCAGATCTAAGTAACAAAATATATGTAGAGCTAATTCAGCAAACATATTTGAGTGCTAAATTATAGCAGGCTATTTCAACAGTCAATGAGGCCGAGCACACAGCCATCGAAGGCCATCTTAGCAACAAAGATCGAGTATAAAACGGTGTAGAGCTATTTCACCTAACAAATTGGCTACTAGACCATGGAAATCTATGTCACAATAAATATATGGCAGGATATTTTAGCAACTAATCGGGCGTGGCATGCCATCTCAGCTAATCAGATTGAGTGCAGAACAAGGCAAGGAAGCTTCTTAAGCAGAGCATATTGACTGTAAACTATTTCGGCAAACAGTGAGATTAACAGCGTCTATCAGCTAACATTCAGCACTACTCCGACATGCACGGGGCCTCAGTCTAGAATGCGCGTACCGTGGGAGAAGCTGACCACCGTGCATCTCCACAAGAACGTCACCAGCGGTGGCGGCGCGGCTAGAGGACGGCAGTCTATGAGAGTGTACTGTGGGAGCAAGAGGATCGCTGTGTGTCCCCTCGATGAACCGCGATGCCGATGTATCGGCGCGGCGGGGAGGGCGGCTTTGGCGGAGCGAATGGAGTGGAGGGGGCTGGGGGGGAGGGGGGGTTGGGGAATACTATTGGCTAGTTGGCCGAAGGGCAGTTGAATTTGGGATTTGGGAGGAATTTTCGCGCGGTGAGCGGGGGAGTTTGGCGCATGGTCGGTTTCTCCAAGTGCGGTCCCACGTGTCAGTGAAGAGGCAAGTCGAAGCATGTTCCGTTTGCATGAGCCGTGTGTAGGACCGACCGTGTGAGGGGTGCAATGCGACCGTGACAGGCGTGCTGTGAGTGTACCGCTTTTTTTCCTTTTTAACTTGGTGCTTCGCGCGATCCATCGATACTACTACTAGTAATCCGGTAATCCCGACTAAAACAGCGCGGCTGGGTCTTTTCCCGCGCGATATGCTGGGAGGTTGGCTTAGTTGGTTTTTTTAGGATGAGTAATGCTACACCTACGTAATCCCAGTTACGTAATTAACGTAATGTGAAACGTGTGGGCTTTTGATTGGAGATTGGGGGGAGGGAGGGGCCCACCACCATGAAAATCAGGGGGGAGAGAGAGAGCAATTTATGTTAACCCTTTCGTAGGTTCCCGTAGATGTAGAAAGATGTGAAATGCGTTAATGTGTAGTGGACGTACTATTGGAGTGCCTAAGATAAATTGTGTATGTAGACCCTATGTGTTTATTTACTTCGCATGTTAGCTTTGTCTCGGGTCAAACCTTCTAAGTTTATACACACAAAAATGAATCATCATTCCATATATTTTCATAGTCCTACAATATATCTTAGTATTATTGTGAAAGTTCATATACACCGGACGAGATTCATGCAAACACGGTAGATTTTCATTACATTTCGAACTTTTATAGGACAGAAAAATAAAAGAAACCTGACCCTAAACCTATTCTACGGTGGTGACCGACGTCCTCCATCTGCCGTCTCCATCGACGAGGGCGGGGTTCAAGACCCGTGAAGTGAAGGTGCGGTCTCCGGCGAGGAAGAGTAGAACATGGGAGACAGACCGGCCAGTTGGCACACCATGCCCTACCGCCTCCCATGCCCTACTCATCCTCGGAGGAGTCCCCGACCTCGGTGGTGCCGGTGGACGTGAGGTCGATGATGATGGACGTGGACGGTCCGTCGCTTCACCTGCCACATGCGCCACCGAACATTGGACGGCGGCAAGTAGGATGCATGGCTGACGGTGCTCCCGTCGTCGGCCGCCAGCGTGGCCACCGTTTGTGCGGTCACGTCCGCGTCCGGCTACGCCGCTATTGCATTGCGAGCAGCAACTTGAACAAGGGCGGCGACCTCGAGCTTCATCCCCGAAGACAAGCTATCCCGCAGACCGTTCGCGCTCGCGGTCATGGTGGATGTGGTGCCAGGTAGCAGGAGGATGCGCTATGGTGTGGAGTTTAGCTAGGCGTTGCCGCTTTAAATAGCGCATTCCGGTGAGGCCAAGCATCCGGGTGTGTCATTAAGTCGCCGGAGTTGATTCCTCGGGCACCGAGCCTCTTAATGACGGCATACGGATGGATGGCATGAATGCGGGCAACTGGCGCCAGCTGGGAACGCACGTGCGTGATGGCGCGAGGGACGAGGGTTTTTGGTGTGCCAGGGTAGTCAGCTGCAGTCATGGCAACGTTGGAGATGCCCTTTGCTCACATGCGATCCCCACATGTCATTGAAAAAGCAAGACGACCCGGCATGGTCTCAGGTCCTGGGGATGCAGTTGGCCGCGCTAGAACACTCCGCGGACCCGTCGCGGCGCGCGCGCACTTCAGTGCCCCGTGCATCCTCGACGAGCCGGGTGTTGATCTGCTGGTCGTGCCACATCACTAACGCCACCCTCGGCACCCTGAAGCCAAGCGTGTCCAGTGACTATGAGCGTGGCGCTCACCGCGGTCGCCATGTCCAGAGGCGGTGCGGGAGCTGCGCCACATTGCTGGCCCCCACGACCCACAAGAACGGTTGCCGGTGGCGAGGAGGTCGTGGGCCAGCTCCTCCATTTGACCATGTTCTGGTAGTAGTAACTATACTAGTCCGTGCGTACTCCCTCTATTTTCATTTACTCCGCATTTTAGCTTTGCTCAAAGTCAAACTTTGTAAACTTTGACAAAGTTTATAGACAGAAATAATAGCATATACAATAACAAATCAATACCATTAGATTCATTATTGAATATACCCTCTTCTCCATCGATTGTGCCGCCCTCCGGTCGAGTCCATCCTCCCGCATGCCTCATTTGAACATTCTGCGGAGTGTCATTCACATGTGGGCCTAGACCATGCTTGTATTTCCAATGTTGTAATTTGTCCAACATGCATACAGACAAACGGTTCGTTTAAAGTTTCACTTTGCCTCCACTACGTGCCGCTTCCCATCTTAGTTTTGACATCCCATTTGGTTCATGCCCCAACACATCTTGACGAGATCGATTGATGTTGAGAGATCAAGTGCGTGTCGTGCAAGGAGATAAAGGTTTGGTGTGTTTCTATGATAGAAATGACCCCGGGGGGGGGGGGTCTGTGTGTGCGCGTCGGTCATGTACCATCTAGCTAGATCGATTGAAAGAGGACTAGGGAGGGTCCGGAGATCGACCGATCTAGAGAGGGGCGGAGAGGATGAATGTATGCTTAAAAAAGATAGATGAAAGGCTTGGTTACAATTAATGCATGGTAGATTGACCTAGGCGTGTGTCGAAGAGCGACTTGACGATGAGCGAGATACAATCCCGGTACCTCGAGAGATCAATTAGGTTTTACAAGCACAAAGAGGAAGAGAGGTGGTATGTGTGTGTGTGTGTGCGAGAGAGAGAGAGGGGGGAGGGAGGGAGGGAGGGAGAGAGACCCCGAGATGAAACCAAGAGAGAACGAGTGGGTGCATGTGTGATATACCTAAGGTTTTGAACCGGTAATCATAGCATCAGCAAATCATATATAAAGGGTATTCAATGTTCGTTTCGCTTTTGAACGTACAATATACTCCCTCCGATCCTTTCTAGTTTACATATAAGTTTTATGTGTAGTCAAAGTATCTCTACTTTGATCAAAGTTACAGAAAAAAGTATCAACATTCAACAACGCCCAATCAATATTGTTAGATTCGTACGTACTCCTAGATTTGTATTCAAACAGAGATGGTTTACAATTTGTTTTCAAACACGTGAATGCTTGTTCTCGTGCATGCTCTTCCTACTAGGATTTCGCCACGTATAGCCAGTCCAATAGTAACTTTTTTTAAGCTCCCTGTCCAATAGTAGTAGAAGTAGTAGTACTAGTGGAGTACTGAGGGTGACACTCGGCCGACCTCTCTCTCTTCTAGTAGTATAAATGACGCGGGCGGGGGAGGGGAGGGATGTCGGTTTGCTCTTAACTGCGGTCCCACAAGCGAGCAAAAACGCAAGACGAAGCGTGTTCCATTCGGTGAGCGACATGGAGGGTCCAGCGTGCCGGGGTACAACGCGAATGCGACAAGAGTGATGTACACCGTCCGTTCCTTATGAACTTGCATACTTCGAGTACTCCTTTTTTTAGTACAGTACAGACGCAAGCGCTCATACATGCGTGCATACACTGACCCCTATGAATGCACACACGCACACCCTACCCCTATGAGCACCTTCAAGAGACTGAGCCATCATACCTCTACTAGCAAGATGCCCGTGCGTTGCACGTAACATCAAGATGCATTTGTATGAGTAGTTTATCTTGTGAGAGAAAAGGATGAATGAGGGAAGGCCTTATTTGCAAATGTGGAGAGGGGTGTGGGTATCTTTTTGCAAAATTGCCATAGTTTCCTTCCTATCCGTCAGATATAAATCACACGGCCTATATTGCAGGATGGCAGGCACACCATCATCACCAACTCTGTTTTTTATAAGAGCTAGCAAGATGCCCGTGCATTGCACGGAACATCAAGATGCATTTTTTTACAAAACACCTGTTGTGATTGACCCATGGAGGAGTAATCCCATGTGTAAAAACTAATGATATATCGAGAATTTCATCGGGAAAATGGTATCTCTAGAATTTCATCGAAATAATGATATCTCGAGAAAAAATGAGAGATAAGGTGATGAGGAGTGGGGCGTGGTGGTGACTGGTGGTCGGACTGGGCTGAGGCATGGGGATGGACGGCGCCGGCAGCGGCCACCATGCCAGATTGTTCTAGAGGCTTCCTTTTTTAATTACTCAACAATGAAGTTGTGGGAGATAAGGATGAACGATAGAGGTGCGGGTATCCCTTTGCAAAATTGCCATAGTTTGCATTCTACTCTTATCTCTACTCTCGGTGATGATGGTGTGGCTACCATCTTGCAATATAGACTGTCCGATCTATATCTGACGGATAGAAAGCAAACTATGGCAATTTTGCAAAGGGATACCCGCACCTCTATCGTTCATCCTTATCTCCCACAACTTCATTGTTGAGTAATTAAAAAAGGAAGCCTCTAGAACAATCTGGCATGGTGGCTGCTATCGGCGTCGTCCATCCCCATGCCTCCGCTAAGTCCGATCACCAATCACCACCGCGCCCAACTCCTCCTCTCCTTATCTGTCATCTTTCTCGAGATATCATTTTTCGATGAAATTCTCGAGATACCATTTTTTGATGAAATTCTCGAGATATCATAAAAAAAATTCTTCCTGATGTTCCGTGCAATGCACAGGCATCTTGCTAGTCATCTTGAGATTTATGAAGTCACCGCCTCATCGTCGACAGGAACGGTGGCGAGGTCCGGACGTCTGCCACGTGAATCTCTGAAACTTTGGTCCCATCCCACCCCAAAACTCTCCAGGCTCCAGCCGTCTGGCTTTGCAAACTCCACACAGTCAAAACCGATTGACCGGTCATCACCGGAACCATTATTCACACCAGAACCTTCGCTGCTCAGCCTACGCCAGCTACTTGCCGGCCGATCACCACTGCCCCAAAACCACACCTCCTCTCTAGCCCATTCCCCCACCTTTCGATCCCCTAGCCCGCATCAACCATCCCCTAGTTCGCCGAAAAGCCATGGTGCGCCGCAAGATCACGTACTACAAGATGCTGACGCTGGAGCGCCGCGCAGAAATCATGGCGGTGGTCGGTGCCACAGACCTCCATTCCCAAGCTCGCTTTGTGGCGGGCCAATCGCCGAGTTCTCTGGAGCCAAGCTCCGAGGAGGAGGAAGCCGATCCAATGTTCATGGTGGAGGTCGTGGCGCAGAAGGCCCTCGATGCGTATGAGACGATTGACGTCGACTTCGTGCTGGCGTTCAGGTCCCCCATGGTGCAGGCGGACCAGCAGTTCAACCTGGCGATCCTAAAGGAGGACCGGGAGGCGGAGGCTCCACTCGACGCGGAGCGCGCGGATGCCGCTGCCATCGAGTCCCTTCTGCAGGCGGAACCGGATGTCGTGGATGTGAACCAGGCGGCAGAGGCTTAACTAAACGCGGAGCACGTGGATGCCGCTGCCATCGAGGCCCTCCTGCAGGCGGAACCGGATGTCCTGGACTTGAACCAGGCGGCGGAGGCTCAACTTGACGCGGATGCCGCTGCCATCGAGGCCCTCCTGCAGGCGGAACCGAACGTTGTGGACGTGAACCGGGCGGTGCTCGCGTTCGTGCAGAGCGCCTGCACGCTCTGCATGAACGAGTAGCTGGGGGCCGAGGACAACCACGGTGCGGAGACACACATCGGCAGCTACCGCTGGTTCGCGCCGGCAGCCAAAGACGACGAGGCCGTCTCGTTCCACAAGCAGTGATAGTTTTTCTTTATGTTGTTGTTTTTAGGGATCTCTTTGCTGTGTAAAAACTTATATTTATGCAAGTCGCCTGACTTTCATCATTTGGTTCAGTCGACCATTTCAGGCGGTTGGATGAATATCCTACGTCTTCTAACCCTTCTTCTTCCTCACCCCTTCTTCTTCCCCAACAGACCACCGCACGGGCCGTACGGATCTTCCCCAACATGAGGTTCTATAAACATACTGTATGAACGAAAATTATGTGTCAGCGGTAGGATGGCTGAGTTTGGTTTGAGCACATGCGGTAGCACGTGTCAGTGAGGGTGCGTTCCCTTGGTTGGGTTTGCGGCGTGCAGGAGCGAATGTGTGAGGGTGCGGTGCGACCGCGACAGCCGTGCGCAAGTGTACCTCCTTTTCATTTTGAAAACTTTAGGCAAGCTTGGCAAAAATGTGTGGCGAAGTATGGCAATGCAAGGCCTAGACCCAAACAGGATACAAGTACATACATACTACTTGTGTTAATAAAGAAAGGTGGGGTTTTCCTTCGCGGGATTGATCGATACAAATCCACATTTGACGTGTTAATTAATGTGTATTTTTTTCTCCAACGCCCAAAGAGCTAACCATCTCACTCCTCATTGCTTGATTAATGCAGCGCCATGCAAACCAACCTTCTCACTTCCGCATGCATGCAAGGGTATATTAGTGTCCTTGGTTGCTAGTACGAGGCAAACCGCATCAACTTTGCCTCGATTAGTGTTAGTGGCCTTCTGTAAATTGTAATTTTGATACTGGCCTTGTATACAAAAAAAATGGAGGTAGTAACTATTTAACTTCCTTCCCCATTGCGGCGACGTTGATGATATCTCGAACGTTGTGGCTTTGGCAAAGTGCGTTCGACGGAGCACACCATTGAGGGAGACCACGGTAAGTCATTCGCAAGTGCCGCCTGCAAGCCGCGACAACCGCCTTCTTTGCATCCAGGAAGTCCGTTGAACCAAAGGACGCGTAAATGTACTAGTACTACACAATAGCATCGTCCGTCCAGCTTAGTGCGGTAAGGTGGTTTCTCAAAGAAGACAATGGAGAAGCAGAGTCAGCGAAGAGTGAAATGATGGTTGCTTCGTCCGTGCTTTGTGATTTGACGCCTCACTGCTTTGTGATTTGTGATAGAAGGGACAGGGGAGTAGACTCTGTGCTCTATACTGTACATGCGTCCAAGCACGGGAGAAAGAGGAGAGAGGTTGCATTTTTCTATTCCTTTAATCAATCAATTAGGGAGCTTCAGTTCCATCTTTTTGGCTTTGGCAACACCGTCCACAATGGTTCCCATCGATGCCAAAAGCTATTTTCACATTTGGCTACACGTTGTGGATGCCCTTAACCATACCACTTGGTTTTGCTCCTGTGTGCTATCCAGATTTTGCCGCGCAGAAGGCGGGGGAGGTTTCTTATTTTTAGAGGACGTTGGCCTGGCAGTTTGCTAACATGCGGTCCCACGTGTCAGTGCTTTACCAAGCCGATCCGCGTCCCACATGAGGCAGAAGCAACGTGTGCTTAACTTGAAGAAGATGAGGGAGAAGCGGATTCAGCAACGAGTGAAATGATGGTTGCATCGTCCCTCCAACTTCTTTTTTTTAGCATTACTTCGTCCCTCCAACTTAACTGCGGGAAAGGTGCAACTTTGTGATTTGACGCCTCATTGCTCATTACTACGCTGGTGCCATGACTGGGGTGCTTCACCCCTGCTACTCTGCACTGTTATTTCGGTATGGCACGTGAACCCGGTTGCTTGATGTCCCACATGTCGGCGAAAGGGACTAGAACATTTATGAAAGCGAGCGCTCCACTCTTACGACGGAGGAGTACACGACACGGCGGCCCACTGAACTGTTACTTGTACTGTAGTACTACTATAGTTTTGCTATTTCGCATGATCCATCAATACAAACCCGATTAAACAGGCAAGGGCGGGATTTCTCCCGCGCGGTAGATGATACTAGCCATACATTTCAAAGGCAATTTTAATATATGCAAACTGAATAATTAAGTAACAATATGAGATCTAGTAAAACTAAAAACACATATGATTTATTATGTTAGAGTGTAGTAGTAGTGCTGTATTGCATAGTTGTTAGATGTAACATGCGGGAATATGTAGAGATGTACTTTTGGAGGGCCTACAGAGAGAAATTGGGCATAAAGTGGATTCAAATATTTGTATTCGCCTTCATAGCATTTGTAACTCATATCTACAGTTTGTACAGTAGACGTGAATGCTTGTTCGCTCTTACGAAACCAGTACAGCAATAATGGGGTGGCGTGCGCCAATTTAGGCACGGGCACATTGGCCTACTCGGCTCCACAGAGAGAGTGAGAGAAGAGATAAATACACGGGCGGTCAGTGTATTTCAAGCAAAAAGCGTAATATGGTCACTGGACTTTAGAATACGCTCATTACGGTCACTATATACGTTTTGCGGTGATTATACGGTCACTTGCTCACCGTTCAGCATCGGATTGCACTCTGTTGACCGGCCAAATAGTTTGAGTGGCACTATGTTGACTGGTTAAATTGACCACGTTCCTTGTGGGTCCCACCTATCAGTTCGCATAGGAAAAAGGTAAGATAAACACAAATTTACGCAGGCGCCACAAGAGTCCAACCCGTGCGCGGGAACCACCTGGTTGTGTATGTGTATGTCAGGGTCTGATGTGTGCGCATGCATGTGTAGGTTGAGCACTTGAGCGTGAGAGTGTGTGTTGGTCGTGTGGTGTGTGCATGCGTGCGTGTGTGCGTGTGAGTGTTGCGTACGTGCATGGCTACGTGTGTATGTGTGAGTGTTGCATGCGTGCGTTGCTGCATGTGTATGTGTGAGTGTTGCGTGCATGCAGTTCGTGTGCATGTGTGCGCGTGTGTATAATCACCACACGAGCTCCTGTGTGTTAAAACAGACGGCTCAGCATACCAATACAAGACCACCTTGTTCGCTGTGCCTGCGGTCATCACTTCGAACCACCGTCCAATATTTTTTTATCATTTGTTTTCATTCTAATTCACACTGACAAGTGGGCCCAATGGTAGTGAGATAATGTGATGCAAAGCTAGAGGTGCCACGTGGAGCGTTTAACTGGTCAACTAGTCGTGTCTTGAGCAAATACAGAGCTGTACGGTGAGCCCGTGACTGTATAATAACCACAAAACATAAATGGTGACCGTAATGAGTGGATTCTGAAGTCCAATGTATGTATCGTGCTTTCACTTCAAATACAATGATCATCACTGTATATATCGCGAGAGAAAGATGAAACATGCGTGAATGTGCTGGGGGCGTACTGATGCGGAGCATCCTACGTTCATCCCCATGTACTCTACGACTACTCCTCAAGCCCCAAATGGACCTACGACGAGATCTCAAGCATATGCCATTGGACACAAGGTGAACCCGCTCCTAAATGCTTTCCCTTTCCATTCGTGCAAGACATGGTTGCTACCTCATGCAAAGATACTATATGTGCTTAGGAACCGAGGAGACGACCATGGAGATGCTCGGAACATTGAACAAGTCCCCAAGTACATGGATGAAGAAGCTCGACGAAGAAGGACGTCAAGGTCCTATAGGCTCCGGACATCTGGCCCCAGCCCGGACATCCGGCCCGGCCCCCGAAAATCCGGCCCCTTCCTGTCCAGAGAGCTCCGGAAGCGGCCCCGACAGCCCGGACATCCGGCCCCATGCCCCGGATATCCGGCTCCTCCCGAAGCCCCGGACATCCGGCCTCCCCGCCCGGACATCCGCCCCCCCTCTATCCAGAGAGCAACCGAACGGCGCCAGGCCAGCCCGGACATCCTGCCTGACAGCCCGGACATCCGGCCCGACGCCCGGACATCCGGCCCCTCTTGCCTGCGTGCAGTGCACCTGGGCCGAAGCCCATGTACCCCTTCGCCCCTTAGACTATATATACTCCCCTACCTCCTCCTAGTTAGGATCAGCATAGGTTTAGCTCATTTAGAGATAGAGCTTTGCTCATCCTTGTGGTTCTACTCCATCGAGAGAGACCGCGGCCTCTACGGAGAAGATCCACGCTTGGATTCAAGACCCCTCACGGGAAGATCCGTCTAGGATATCATCAAGCCCTCCTCATGGAGATGAACTAGTTACCGTTTGTATCATCCTTTGTTGGATTTGGACCGTGTATCTCTTTGTGTTTCGAGGATCTAGCACATGTGTAATCGAATCTTGTTGGTTTGAGTGATTTCTCTCGTGTTTCCCCTCGTGTTTTCCCCTCGTGTTCTTCGTAGGATCCGCTCCAATCATGAAAGATCGGGCATCTAGGGTTCTACCCTACATCATATTGGTATCATGAGCCACGTTGATCACGATTTCGGAGCCTCCCCTCTTCGTTTTCTAGCGTTCTTTTGTTTGATTTCGTCCTAATTTCGAAAATTCCCACCAAAAATAGCCCCCAATTTTTTTTTTGTGATTTGTTGGTTTGATGATGTTTTGTTGATTTTGATCCATGGATTCGTTGTGTCTTGAGTAGATCTATCTTTTCCCCAAGTTTCCCCACTTTCCATCCACGAAACCTCTCGAATTTTGCCCCCAAAATCATCAATTCCCGCCCCCAAAATCGAGTTCCTCGAGTTCATCCTCGGATTTGGAGCCCGGACATCCGGCCCATGGCCCCGGACATCCGGCTCCTGGAGCGCAATTCACGCGCGGTTCTAGACATCAGGTCCCGGATTTCCAGCCCCGACCCCGGATGTCCGACCTCTGGGATTTCAGCCTTTCCCGTTTCACCGTTTTGATCATAACTAATTCATCCGGAGTCCAATTTTGACGTTCTTTAGCTCATTTTGAAGCTATTGACATCCCCCATTCCACAAAAATACTACCACCTTCATTTGACTTCATCAAATTTTTGGAACTTTGCAATTGCATTGATAACCCCTAGCCCATTTTGCGTCACTTGCCTATCGAGACTAGCCTTTGAGTATTGCCGGCAACGTTACTTGTGCACATTAGTGATCCGCCCTTCCATTGCATACATACCATATCATATTGGTATCATCATATCATCGAGTGTGCCAAAAGTTTGTTCCCGCATATACATAATTGCTATCTTGGTTTGTGCATTTCGCATAGTGGCCATTCCAGAAAAAAGAGAATAAAGCTTTTAAGCAAAAGAGAAAGAGCAAAGAGCTTGTAAACAATAGCCATAGCATCATACCACATTTCATATAAGATCATCTTGGATCATCTTGAGAGGAACACTGGGAACCATACATACATAGTATACTTGGGATAGAAGTCGTTGCATTTTTGTCTCCTATAGGTTGTGCACAAGTGTCGTATCTGCCTATTGAGCAATCGTGCTAGCGTCTCTCTAGAGTTGCGCAACAAGAGCATTTTCCGTGGATTCCACATTTTGAGCTCATTCCTTGGTTGCACGACCCCATTTATCTATCCGTGTGTGTGTTTCTGTGTGCCATTCATTGCTATTGGTCTACTTGTTTCACTTGCGAATTTGTGAATCTCTTTCAACATTATTGACTCTTGCTAACATTTTGCATCAAATTTTTGTGCCACTATCCTCACCAAGCTACTCCATAAGCCTTATTTGTGTAGGTGTGAGAACTTGACGAGATCGGTACCAATTGTGCTATTTCCTTGTTACATCATTGAGTGATCATTGATCCATTCTCAACATCGGTCAAGGTACATTTGGTATAGTTCTCTCCTTTCTTCCACTCATATTTGCTCGAGTCTTGTGATGGATAGGCAAGGCATTTCATCTCCGGTCTTCGACGACAACAACAGCGCGAACAACTACATCACCAAAACGTCCATCTTCAAACTACAACGAGCAATGAAAGGCGCACAATCAAGATTGCGAGAGTGCATCGACAACCTCGCCACCGACATACAACAATCCGAGCTACGTACAAGAGACTACCTCGACCACAAGCTCTCCACACTAAAGGAGGAGAAAGATGCAAGGATGGAGGAGATTCAGACCTTGTTGATCAACCGTTCTTCCCCTTCGTCATCTTCAAGGCGGCGGCGAGCAAGTCGATCATCTTTGGAGCTCCCATGCGATGCAAGCGCAAGTCGTCCACGTCCACATCTACATGGCGACCATCATCACATCCGTGATACACGTCATCATGAAGGGCAAGTCACCTCCAAGAATCATGTGCACGACAACGACGAACGACATCTACTACGAGCTCAAGTACGACAAGGACACCATCAACATGAAGATGCTCGAGATGCGCCTCCCTACAATTCCCAACAAGCTCTACATCAAACTACGGCCAACCTTCATGAGCACAAGAGAAGACCGCGAGACAAGCACCACCAAGAGGACACTACGACTACTACCACCACCACTTCGGCATCTTCGCCAAGTGCTATCACGGCATCTTCGCCTTTCGACGTACGGCATCTTCGCCTACTTCCCATGATTTCGCCTACATCAACATCTTCAACAACAAGGCGACCACCTACAAGCGAGGGCGACACTTCCATCTTCGGAAGCCCCTCAAGGAAGAAGGCCGAGCATGGGAAATTCCCTTCGGTCATGGAGACGAGCTACGAGGTGCCACATCTTATGGGCCTCATACAAGACAGCGACAAGAAGGTCAAGCTAGGGCCATCCCCTTCGACCACGGCGACGAGCACGAACCTCTTCAACAACATGAAGACGGCGCCCATATTGGACTCATACTCCGAGTCAAGCTACGTGAGTGCACATGAGACCTTCTCTTTGATCTCGGAGGAGAGTGATGATTTGCCACTTCCTACGGCATTCATCTTTGGAGGCGTTATGGATGAGGAGGTTGAGCATGGGACTATCCCTTCAACCAAGGCGGCGATAGGAGTTGAGCATGGAGATATTTGCACCTACATCTCTCCGACACCCAAATATGATGAGATGCCCCAATTGCCATGTGAGGAGAGCCAACATCCCATGAGTGAGATGAGTGACTCCACCATATATGACATTGAGAGCATTTCCTAAGAGAGGATGAGTGTGACCACCACTAGCCCCTCACACGAGAGCATGCTACACATCCTATGTGACGTTGAGAGCCATTTGAGTGACTCCACCAACCATATGAGTGAGAGCATCTTACCGGGAGTGAGTGAGCCACAACACTTAGTGAGTGAGGTAGTTGAGAGGGCATGTGAGGCCACTATGATTTCTAACGACTTAACCTCTACTCCGAGTGTGTTTTCTTTGGTGCTAGGTCTCCTACATGATGACATGCCAATCCTTGACGAGTCCATCCCTCCAATGGGAAAACTGATGGCCATGATGGACGATGATGAACCCCCCACATGGTTCCATCAAGATGAAGATGACCATGACTTGGTCTTCGACACCTCACCTACAACACATGAGCGATGCTCGAAAGGTAACATAGGTGATGGTGCTTCTCTTGTCCCGCTAGTGGACTATCTTGACAATTATTGCTTACATGATGATGATCACCTTATGGATTCACCACATACTATGTCTTCTACATGCTTAGATATGCCACCTATTTATGATGAATATGATGATGAGCATGTTGAATTGCCTAGTTGTGATGCTATGCTCCATAGGATATCATGTGAAAATTCTATTGGTCACTTCATGTTTGACAATCCATTAAACTTGTCATATGCTATGAGTGAGATCTCCCATATTGCATCATTTCAATCTCAACATAGTAACTATGCATGCCCCATTAAAATAAATCCTATTTGCATTTATGGCATAGATGACGAGATGATGGCCATTGGCTTTTGTTTTTCATGTGATGATATTGCCATGCTTCCTTTACATGATTTGCGCAATTCATCTACTATGCCATGCCATGATCACATTGTTCCAAATATGCTTTTTTTTGGATGTTGTCAATATTCTCCATGTGATGTTTCTACAAATGCTCATGAGGAGACCCCATAGTTTCCTCATACATATTAGGAGATTTTGATGCATTCCATACTTTGCATGATTCCCATAATTGCGTGCACCATATGCATACCATTCGTGACAATGCTCTACATATTGCTAGTGATGCATTACACCCTATGAGTCTCCATTATGCTATACATAACAACAAACCTCTCATGATGGATGGCATGTTTCTATATCACGCATCTCATTTATTTAAGCATTGGATATTTTGTGCTAACCAACACATGCACGTATGCATCATGATGGATGATGTGTACATATACCACGCACACACAATTTTTCCTTTGCCTTTGTTTTGTGTAGGTACTTATGAACACTCGTCAACCTCACAATCCCATGAGTTGACGAAACGAGCTCTTAAGAGCAACGATGACTTGGGGTCACGTGGATTGTTCTTACCACCGTTCTCTTCGCGCAACGACTACGCGCATCTCCTTTACTTGACTCTCACATGGCTATGGGCTATATATCACTTGTTACTTTATGCCCATCGTAACGTGTTCACTTTGCATGATACACCTCTTTCTATGAATTTTCCATGCAATTATGACCCTTGCTTGCATTTACCAGTGATTCACCAATATACTACTTCTATGTGTATTTGCATGCTTGGTGGAGACCCTTGTTGCTATTACCATGTTTTCCTTGTACCTCATGCTTGTGATATGTCATGTGCATTATATATGCTCACTATTTGCATACATGACATGATTGCCATGATTACCTCTAGTATGTTGCATCTTCACACTACTAGCTTGCATGACTTGTTTCCTATGATCACTTGCTTAGTTGCATCACCCATGATACATAATTGCTCATTGCATTGGGTTGATGACATATATGTTCATGCCTCTCACTTGATTTGTCTTGCTCATTGCCTCTTGTCTCCATTAGTTGCACCTCTCATATGCCCTTGTATTGAGTGCCAACTTGCTATGCTTATTGATCTTGGAGACTTGGATACCTTACATGTGATGCATGATTATTTGATTGAGCTTCTTGTCTTTGGTTGTTCTCGCATCTTATGCCTACATACCATGCCCTACACCCTTGTACTTTCTTATGATAAGAATGATGAAAACACTTGTTGGGTATTTCACCACTCGGATGATTGGTTTTGCATTTCCGCTAACCTCATTTGTTTTTCTGAGTGTTTGTCATGTTCTTTCATTTTGAAGGATTCACAAGGCGATACCGTCATGAGACATATTGGTTATGTAAAGGCGTACATGATGTGCAACGCCAATATTTTCGACATCCTCGTAAAGGTGAACTCATTCCCTTTGAGCCATTCTCAAATACGCATATTGGATGGGCCATTCTTTCATTGTTGTCTCCTTCTTCTTGTCTACACGATACATATATTGGATGGAGGACCGGCATTGGAGATGGACCCTATGGACCTTCGAGTTGAGGAGTGCTCGGACTTAGTGGATTCACCACCGGACCACCACTTCTACCACGACATTGAGCTATGGTACAACACCACCCATAACAAATTTGCATTGTATGCATGGATTGACTCACATTATGATTGCCTTGTTGCATCTTCCATTTCAATGTCATCCATGATATATGAGCTTATGCACTTCCTAAGCAAATTTGTTGTGATCTTTCTTGATGGCATATTCATACATCATGATCATATTGCCCACCATCAATTGCATGATCACATAGTCACATTGAGCACCAATTACCATGTTCATGCTTTTGATACACCGTCCCATTATGACATCATTTTGCACAATGGTTGCATTGATCACATTCACAATACATTTGTGTGCACAATGAATGCTTTTGCTCCCATGAATGCTTTGCATATCATTCTATATCATCTTACTAAGCTTCATGCGCTTTGTCACAAACAATCTTGCCGAACGGACTCATGTTTACTTGATGGACACCTTGTGTGTGCTAACCATTGTATTTCCAAGTGTCGTTTGTGTTTGCTCTTTTTGCATGTGTACCACTCCGGAGACACCTTGGAGTACTTGGATTGCGCCATGTATTCCACTTTGTCCAACTACACGTCCGTCCACGACAACCGTTTCCATGGTGATGAGGTTTACGATCCGAGGTCGGATCTTTCCCAAGGGAGGGGAGATGATGCGGAGCATCCTACGTTCATCCCCATGTACACTATGACTACTCCTCAAGCCCCAAGTGGACCTACGATGAGATCTCAAGCATACGCCATTGGACACAAGGTGAACCCACTCCTAAATGCTTTCCCTTTCCATTCGTGCGAGACATGGTTGCTACCTCATGCAAAGATACTATATGTGCTTAGGAACCGAGGAGACGACCATCGAGATGCTTGGAACATTGAACAAGTCCCCAAGTACATGGATGAAGAAGCTCGATGAAGAAGGACGTCAAGGTCCTACACGCTCCGGACATCCGGCCCCAGCCCGGACATCCGGCCCAGCCCGGACATTCGGCCCGCCCCCCATAAATCTGGCCCCTTCCTGTCCAGAGAGCTCCGGAAGCGGCCCCGACAGCCCGGACATCCGGCCCCATGCCCCGGACATCCGGCTCCTCCCGAAGCCCCGGACATCCGGCCTCCCTGCCCGGACATCCAGCCCCCCTCTATCCAGAGAGCAACCGAATGGCGCCAGGCCAGCCCGGACATCCGGCCCGACGCCCGGACATCCGGCCCCTCCTGCCTGCGTGCAGTGCACCTGGGCCGAAGCCCATGTACCCCTTCGCCCCTTAGACTATATATACTCCCCTACCTCCTCCTAGTTAGGGTCAGCATAGGTTTAGCTCATTTAGAGATAGAGCTTTGCTCATCCTTGTGGTTCTACTCCATCGAGAGAGACCGCGGCCTCTATGGAGAAGATCCACGCTTGGATTCAAGACCCCTCACAGGAAGATCCGTCTAGGATATCATCAAGACCTCCTCACGGAGATGAACTAGTTACCGTTTGTATCGTCCTTTGTTGGATTTGGACCGTGTATCTCTTTGTGTTTCGAGGATCTAGCACATGTGTAATCTAATCTTGTTGGTTTGAGTGATTTCTCTCATGTTTCCCCTCGTGTTTTCCCCTCGTGTTCTTCGTGTTCTTCGTAGGATCCGCTCCAATCGTGAAAGATCGGGCATCTAGGGTTCTACCCTACATCACGTACTTTTAGAGGACCTGAAGATAGTTTGTGTGCGTATGTGAAAGGGGCGTAGAGGGGGTGTTTGTGATGGAGAGAGAGATGCTCTTCATTTCTCTTTATTATGACTAACTTTATATATAGTATAAAAATATACAAATTCACAGTGCAGAATAAATATCATTGGGTGCACCATGCAATGCAAATTAACGTTCATACTCCTCCATATATCTTTGTAATGTTGTATATATGTAGAAATTCTAAAATAATTTTTTGGCCACACTTTGTGTGGTTTAATTCAAAAGGAATGTTGTATGCGAAATAAACGTGAAGAGAGGGCTTTTTAGATCAATGGGGTACGTGATGTAACATGTGTGAATGTGTAGTTGACGTATTTGGCAGGGCCTAGAGAGGTATATGTATGTATTACGTATTCGAGAGAGGCATGGATGGAGGGGCCGGCGGGGGGGGTGTGGGAGAGATAGCACGAGAAATGAGAGAGGTCTAGAGACAGAGACGAATAGGATGTCATGGCGAGAGATGCCCTTGATCGAGTGTGTATATGCAAGGGGGGGGGCGGGGATAGAGGCACGAGGAGAAAATATTTTGTGTGGTGTGTGTGTTGGTATGTGTGGGTGTGAGAAGATAATGAGACCTGGGGGCAGAGGGTGTGTCACCGCGTGAGGTCCGGTGGACCGAGGTGAGGCCCTTGGTTCGGTTCCGTCCTGCGCCACATTGGTCGGCCCGTGACGCATTCAGGGAGACCCATGGAGGACTAGTCATACAAGACAAAGATACCAGAGTCATGAAGGACTCTGTGTCCACTGACAAAACCGGCTAGGATTTGTAACCCTAGGTCCTCGGACTAAGGTAACCCCTTATCTTTGGAATTACCATTCATCCAACCTAACTTTAAGGGGCATCCTAAAGAATGCTCTGCTAGAATCATACTCATCAATTAGGAAGAGAGGTGGAGACAATGCGTGCGAGACAGGCCTAAAGATAATGTGCGTGCGGGAGACACGTAGGCAGGTCTATGTATATAGAAAGGGTCGATGGGGATTGTGCGTGTGTATGCATGTGAGAGGAAGAGTGCTTGTGATAAAGGTTAGTGAAAATAGTCGTAAATGGTTGCGAGAGGGAGGGAGGGTGATATCGAGAGCATGTCTGCGAGAAAGACACCTCGGGAGAGAGTGGGTGAGCATGTCTGACAGAACACCGATGGATATACATGGTGTGCGCGTATGTGTGAGAGAGAAGGTCAGCGCGTGTGTGAGGAGGGGCCTATGGAGAGTGAAACTACACGTAAAAGACTGATGCACACATTGATTAAAAATATAAATTGTATCCAAATATTAAGATGGGATCATGATATTTGCAATTCACGTAAGGAACGGTCATTGATCCATTAGACATCTACATTCTATCGAATTTGAGCATGTCTATGTTATTATTCGAAATAATTGATCGACAGAGTTAGTATTTTGAACTCCAGACAATGCATCGCTTTAGCAATTCGAATATAAACATGAGTATAGTTCATGTTGTGTGTGTAAAGCACATTATACATACAAAAGTTACACAATGAACATTATAAATAGCAAGCTATGAACTAGCATACATTTGAATTCACCTTAAGGTGGTTTAAAAAATTCGAATTCAACATGAAGTCCATTCAATTATTTGAATTCGAGATCATGGCATTTGTAAATCATACCTAAATTATGGGGGCACCAATCTTTGCTCTGCTTTTGTACATAATAGCATATATAGTCGTGTACAAAATAGATTCAAATTTACCTCCTCCATTCCAAAATAATCGTAGTTATAGGATTTTCAAGTGTCAAAATTTCAAAAAGAAGCGTATAATTTAATGAGGTTTCCAAACATACAAGGTCAAATTTAACGTTGTCTATTTAGGTCAATCCTCAAAGTTCAAGAGTACTCTAAACATGAATGCTTCTGTTTCAAAATTTCCAACGAAGCGCCAAAAGAGCCTCTACTCGCCCGAAACCATGTGAGACCAATGTTTGGTAGAAGGAAATTACTTTTCTAACTCCGACCCGTGAAGCCTACCGGCATGACGTATATAGGTCTAAACCGGGGTAGGTTTGTAACTTCATCTAGACGCCACGCAACCGCCTCCGAAAAACATTCATACACCGTGGCCGCCTAAACACACATTCGCTCGGCCGAAATCGCTCCCGCCCACTATTTGGGACACCTGGGATTACCGTCCTACCCCCGGCCCGCAGTAGGTCCGAAATTTAAGTGGGGGCAAAGTTTGTACTTTCCCCAAATTTCAAACCAGCGCGTCCCATCTTTTAAAAAAAACAAAAACAAGCGCGTCCCAGACCGAAACATGGTTCCCCCTTAGCTCCCCCCGCCACCCCCGCCCCCGTCCGATTCCCCATTCGTACTCCGTGGGCGCCAAAACTACCTCTCCACCAGCCACGAAACCCCAGCGTCCTCCGTCCGCCACCCCATTCCACCCATCAACCGCCGCCCTCCTCCAACACGCCGGAGCCGATACCCCGACGTCGTCATCCACCGCAACCGCAACCGCAACCGCAACTGCAACGCCCTCCACGGCTAGTAGTTGAAGCCGAGGCCGAGCTGCCTCCAGGACGCTGACGTGCGCCATACTCGAGCCAGTTCAACCACGTCATCCTGCGCCTCACCGCTGCCGCTCCAACGTCGCCACCGTCCACCGCACCGGAGTTGTTCCCGCTACGCCATCCTTTGCCGCCTCGTATCTGCTTCCCCTCTGCCGACAGACGGCCACCGCAACATAGTCAACAATTTGGCCATGGGTTCGTCCAAGGCTCCACCCTCCTCCAAAACATCGATTTCCCCGATAAAAAGAAGAACATCGCCGCGATATCAGGAGGACACAGCACTGGCAACCAGATATGGTCTCCTCTTCCCTTATTCGTGCAAATCTTATGTGTCTGCTTGCACGGTATTCATCCCACAGAAGACACTAGTTGACCGCTTCTTCCTACACCTTCTTCCTAATACTAGATGTTCCTAGTAACTCGTGATGCAAGGTTTCTCCTCATATACTATTTCACCTTAGCTAGAGGTTCGTCGCCCCCCTGGATTTCAATTCCTGGTTAGTTGATTCCCAATTAAAGGAAGCATTCCCCGGCGTAACAGGTGCTAGTCCGCCTATTACACCGGGGAAGCAGTGCCTCAGTGTTTATCTTAGGGGTGTGTGGGGCCTCAGAGCTTCTGGCGCCCGATCTGGAGGTCGGCCGAGCTTAAAGGGATGGCCGGGGGGCGCTGCCAAGCACGGCGGTGGTGTGAGGTCGAGGGGAGGGCGGGGCGGCGGAGGCAGGGGTCTGGGCCGGTGGTCGCTGGCGATTCGAGAAAGATCGTCAACAGTGACTGGCGAGAGGTAGACGAAGGCCATCTGCCCGTTCCTTGTAGATCGTATGGTTCATAAAAAAAATCAACTGACCTATTTATTTTCAGTCGACTGTTATTTTGATAGGACCACATGTGGTGGTGTGCTGGAGGAGTACCTGCATTTCCCAGCCATCCCTGTGCTCATATATTACAAAATCATACGGAGTAGAATCTAATTTTGTTTACCATGCAATGCTGTAGAGCTATCATATGTCTCCTATCATTTATTTTTCAGCCACCTGCTATCTGCTACTTTTACAGTGCACTAGTTCTGCACACACTTCACCCATACTCTCACTATTGTTTTTTTATGCACGGGTATTTCAACCTCTGCCAACCAGTTGATAGAAGCACGAAATAAAAGAGAGAAGCAGCTCCAGCTTTCTTCGGGCTTAGGCAAGACACGTTTCGGCGCTATAAAGGGTGCAGTGTCAGCAGATGGAGACGGTAAACGTAGCTCTGGAGTTGATGATCTCGCGCGCCATGAACCACCATCCCAGGTGCTTGCTTTAACTTCGCGGTGTCATATGTGGTTGCATGTTGCATATGGTGTCTAGCTTGTATTCGAAAGGCCGAAGTCGGTCTTTATTAAGATAAGGAAAGATTTTTTTTACATGAACCACCATCCCGGGAGCACCAGAAGCCAAATAGCTAGTCAGGGCACTGGCCGAGCCAGTGACAAGCCCAGCATAGACAGGCATCACCTGCAAGCCAACTAAAAAGCCACGGTGGTGGCGAAGCAGCCCGCCTCCCACCAGGCTCTCAGGTCCTCGATGATCATGCTCACCACTCCAGCCGGGTGTCTAGCTTGTATTGCTTCCAATTTGGTTAAATTGCATCTGCTTAGCTTACACATTAGACCTTTGAATATGACATGCCTTCCTGTTTTTGGTACATACTACTACATCTGTCTATTAACCATGTTCTTACATCAAACTAATTTCTTGTGTATCCCTCATCACTAACTTATGATGAGACAGTCAGGCTCGTGGACTGCTGTAAGAAAAGATCCTCTTTTAAAGAATGCAGTGTCAGCCTCCCCACATGATTCTCAAGAAACAGCAATGCTAGATGAAGATAGTCAACGTAGCTCTGTAGTTGATGACCGCATTTCCCCTACACCACCATCGTAGGTGCTTGCTCTAACTTGGCAGTGTGATATGAGGTTGCATGTTGCATATAGTGTCTAGATTGTAATTCTTCCAATCTGGTTAAATTGCATGTGCTATTCTGCTTAGTTTATACATTATACCTGTTAATGTGACATGCCTTCCTATTTTTGGTACATAGTACATCTGTCTATTAAGCATGTCCTTGCATAAAACTACTATTTTTTTGTATCCCGCATCAATCAATTATGACGAGACACCTTTAGTATATGCAGAGTGATATTGGTTGCATCTTTTATATGATTTATAGCATGCACTGCTTCTAATTTGTTGAAATGCCATTTATGATGGGACGCTTTTAACTTGGCAGAGTCATATTGGTTACATCTGTAAGTGCATCTAGTGCCCCTTAGTGATTTTGGTGTATTGAAGACTTATAGGTTAAGGGACTAATGTGTTTGTGAGTGTACACAGGTTCTATAAGTCTATGAGGAGTTTGATATTTATGAAGAAAGTCGAACCCTAAAAATGAATGTCTTCAGTTGAAGACTTTGGTTTTCTTGAAGACTTTGAAAATGAGGAAATTGGTGTGACCTTGAAGACTTGATACTGATGCGAGGATTATGAAGCGGGAAGACTTTTGTTTTCATAGTTTTGTTTTCCCTTACTTGAGTCATAGGAAACACCGTACTATTAAAGGGGTTCGAGGTAAAACTAAGGAAAAGTTTCCAACTGATGCTCAACTCAAATCCTACAGCTACCAATTCTTTCGAGTGAAGCCATTGGAAATCTCATACAGTTCAGTCAAGTTCTTCAGTGATAGAGACGAAGTTCTTCTATTCTCTGAGGAATTTGTTCTGACTGAGGAGTTAGGAATTCGCCAGTGCGGATTGCCTACAAGTGAGGAACATGATAGCCCTGAGGAATTTGAGAGCTTAAATTTCCGACCGTTGCTGTGCTATGCGCCAGCTGTCCCAAATATCTTATCCACCTAACGGTCATATCATTGAAGGGCATTTATGTCTTATCATGTTGGGCTGCTCCCCGGCTATAAATAGCCGCCCCCTACAACCACTAGTTGGTTGGCTGCTCCGAGAGAAACTGGCACTTGTCATTTAGAGCATCCCATTCTCCGAGGACTTTGAGCGAAAATCATCAAGTGAGGAAAAACCCAAACCCAACACATAAAACCCAAAGTGATTGAGCATCACTGAAGAAATTGTTCCTGTGTGGAACCGACGCTTGTTACCTTTGAGGACTGTGCATCCTCCAGACGGTTAGGCGTCATGGTCTAGAGCATCCAAGAGGAAATTGTGGATCGCCGAGTGACCGAGTCTTTGAAGGTTTGGAAGTCACCTGTGAAGACTTACCACGAGTGATTGGGCGAGGTCTGTGTGACCTTAGCTCAAGGAGAATACGGTGAGGACTTTGTGTCCGGGACTGTGTGTCCTCAGGTTTAAATACCTAGCCGCTCCAACCAGACGTACAACTGTCACAGCAGTTGGAACTGGTCTACCAAACCATTGTCTTCACAGAGCTACTGGTTCTATTTCCTCAACCCTTTCATTTCCTCGCATACTTGCTGTGTACTTGATCGTTATTGTTTGAAGACTTTGAATGAAGACTTTCTCAATTTCCTCAATCCCAATTCTTCAGTCACTTAGTCTTCAGCCTTCTTATCCTGTGTTTCACGCTACCTGTACTCTGTGCCTATTTCATTTCATCATGATGACTGTGCTTATGCCATGTTATGCATCTGAGTACTTATTTCGCTGCTAAGTAGTTTGTTGCTTAGGAATTTCCTCACCTTGAAATTCCTCAGTGACGAATTTGTAAAAATCGCCTATTCACCCCCCTCTAGTCGATATAACGCACTTTTAATTGGTATCAGAGCAAGGTACTCCCTTGTTCTATGTGATTTTGTTTTAACCACCTGGAGTTTTAGCTATGTCGACTGCAGGCATGATCAAGGTCTCGGCTGGGTGTCCTACCTTTGATGGGATGGACTACCCCTACTGGAAGAATAAGATGCGCATGCATCTTGAGGCAATTGACAATGATCTCTGGTACATTGTGGAAAATGGCGTTCCCTCTGTCACTCCTTCCGTGAATGCTGCTGATGTGAAGAGGTTCAAGCAACTCGACTCTCAAGCGAAGAATATCATATGTGGCCATCTGAGCAAAGGACAGTACGGCAGAGTGAGTGCTTTGGAGTCTGCAAAGCTTATCTGGGACAGGCTGTCCAAGGTCAATGAAGGAATCTCAACTCAACGTGATTCTCGAGTTGACGTTCTTCGCAATCTCTTCAACCGCTTCAAAAGACTCGACAATGAGAATGTCCAGAAAACCTTTGATCGCCTCACTGACATTTCAAATGAGCTTCAAGCACTGGGTGCCACTGACATCACCGACCATGAGGTGGTGAAGAAATTGCTGAGGTCACTTGATTCTTCATTCGATGCACTGGCACTGATGATTCAAGAACATGGAGACTACAAGTCACTAGATCCTGCTGATATTCTTGAGAGGCTGAACACTCATGAATTCCAACTAGCTGAAAAGAGAGATCTCTACGGGCCAAGCTATGGAAGATCATGCGCACTGAAGGCCAAGGCAGTTTCCTCATCTGAAGGAGAAGATTCTGTTAGCAACCTTGGTGACCCTGAAGAACTAAGCCAGGAGCTAGCAATGCTCGTGAAGAAATTCCAGAAGTTCTCAAGGCGTGGTCGCTTTGTAAAATCTTCAAAAGGTGATGACACAAGATCAGATTCCTCATCCCATGATTACAAGAAGAGGACTTGCCACAAATGCAAGAAACCTGGTCACTACATAACTGATTATCCTCAGTGGGCAAAGGAATCAAAGAAGAAGAAATACAAGGATGATAGTTCAGATGACTCAAAGAAGAAGAAGAAATCTTCAAAGTCCTCATCATCAAAATCTTCAAAGTCTTCATCTCACAAGAAGAGCAGCTCCAAGAAGGCTCGGGCATTCATTGGCAAGGAAATGGACTCTGAAGCTGAATCTAAGGAACATGAGGAAGAGGAGGCATCTGAGGAGTCAAACTCTGGTGTGGCGAGCCTAGCCCTCGCTACTGCTTACGTCAACAAGTCCATCTTCAACACTGAGGAAAATGGCTTCCCCAACACTGCTAATGACGGCAACGATGACTATGCTCCCACCTATTGCTTCATGGAAAAAGGTGCCAAGGTATTCAAATATCCCTCCTCTGAATCAAGTGAGGATGAATTTGATGATAACCTCAAACCCGGCTATTCCAAACTTGCTAATATTGCTGTTAAACAACAAAAGGCTTTGGAAAAGGTTCAAAATATGCTAGACAAAAGCGATGATCTATTAGGTGAGGAAATGGATCAAACTCAAACACTGACTGATAATCTTCAGCAACTACAGTCTAAGTTTGACAACCTTCAAAGTCATCATGAAACTCTCTTAGTCGATCATGAGAAGCTTTCTTATGAATTTCTTCAAAGAAAGCAAGATCTTGAGAAGCTAAGGGTGAGTCATAAAGATCTTCAGAAGGAAAATGATTCATTACTTGCTAACAGATCAGTTCCGCTCAGGAAGAATTTATTCCACCATGTTTAAAATGCATTGAACAAGAAACTGCTAATTCTTCACCTGAAAGCTCAAATGCTTCTATTACTGCAAATTCTTCAACTATCTCTCTGGTCACAAATTCCTCATCCGAGGATACCACTAGTATCACTGACGAAAATGCAGGGTTGAAGGAATTGTATGTGACAGGCATGTACAAAAGCCTCAAAGGGCATCAGACTCTTTGTGATGTGCTCAAAAAGCAGATCTTGAACAGGAACCCTAGGAAAGAGGGTATTGCCTTTGAGAGGAAACTCAATGCTGATGGAACCTACTGGAAACCTGAGCAGTATCCCAAAACCTCATGGGTTGCTGCGAAGGGACCTCCCATAGATCCATCCTCTTTATCTGGCTTTTCTTGTGAATCCTCATATTCATCTGATGAGTCATTTGACTCCAACTATAAACTGTTCAAAAATCAGAATGGTGAAGTATTTGCTAGATATGTTGGAACTAACTGCAGGAATGGTCCCCCTATGAAGAAAATCTGGATTCCCAAAAGGTGCCTTGAAAGTCTTCAGGTGAATGTCCTCATGACACCACCTGTGAAGAATAGGAACCCCAGATCAAATTCTTCATATGGACCGAAGTCTTCATATGGATCCAAGTCTTCTTATGGATCAAATTCCTCACGTGGATCCAAGTCCTCATATGATCATCATCATGCAAATGCTTCTGTTTCGCCGGGAAAATCTAAGAGTTCTGATTATGTGCATTATTCTTCAAATCATTATGTTCATAAGTCCTTGAAGAATTTCTCTGCTTACTCATATGCCTATACTAATCCCTCTCCTGTGAAACGAAGCGCTTTGGCATCAATGCCACCTTTCTCTTATGGAGCTCGCAGAATGATGAACTCTTTGCCACCCCTCCAGATGTGGGTGGTGAAGAAAAAGAACTAACCTCTTATGCAGGGTCAGGTCTCCAGACGAACTAAATCGTCTAAAGAATTTTCTGGAGACCTGAAATGCTTGAAAGGGCGCAAGCTAATCATGAAGAAATGATTTATTCATTTCACACGTCCTCATACTGCTATATATACATATGTTGCATTAATTGATGAATTTCTGTCTGATGAAATTGATGTCATATTCTTCACTGATGAAGTATATGAGTTCGTAAAATGCACTAATTCATCTGCAGGATGATTTACCCAAAGCTACTGAGTGGGTCCTCGATAGTGGATGTACTAATCACATGACCGGTGACAAGAGCTTACTGATGAACACTCCTTTATCTCCATCACATTTGAAGCATATCACCTACGCAGACAAAGGCAAAAGCAAGGTATTGCGTCTAGGTAGGGTTGCAATCTCAAAGGATCGACACATGGACAAAGTCATGCTTGTTGAGTCCCTCGGATTCAACCTCATGTCTGTCTCAATGCTTTGTGATCTTGATATGGTTGTTGTCTTTGGCAAATATCGCTGCTTAGTGCTCATGGAATCTGACAATTCCAAAGTCTTTGAAGGCTTTAGGAGAGGAGACTTGTATATTGTTGATTTCTCTACAGGACCACAGCCTTCCACTTGTCTACTTGCGAAAGCTTCAGAAGGCTGGCTATGGCATCGACGACTGGGTCATGCTGGCATGAGGAACTTACACACGCTCGTGAAGAAAAAGCACGTCATTGGCATTGAGGGTGTCAAATTCCTCAAAGATCATCTTTGTGGGGCTTGTGAGGCTGGAAAGATGACCAAAGCCAAGCACCCCTCGAAGACTATCATGGCTACCTCTCGTCCTTTTGAATTGCTTCATATGGATCTCTTTGGCCCTACTCATTATGCCACACTAACAAATGCAGCATCTCTATATGGCTTTGTTATTGTTGATGATTATTCTCGTTACACATGGGTGCATGTCATTACCTACAAAACTGAAGTGCAGGAAGTCTTCAGACGATTTTCTTCAAGGGCTTCGACGAATTTCGGTGTGAAGATCAAGCATATTCGGAGTGACAATGGGACTGAGTTCAAGAATACTGGTCTTGATGACTATCTTGATGAACTTGGTATTACTCATGAGTTATCAGCCCCATACACTCCTCAGCAGAATGGCGTAGTGGAGCACAAGAACAGGACTCTTGTTGAGATGGCTCGCACCATGCTTGATGAATATAAGACACCTCGTCACTTCTGGCCTGAGGCAATTGATACTGCATGCCACATCATCAACAGGGTATATCTTCACAAATTCTTCAAGAAGACCTCATATGAACTCCTCACTGACAAGAAACCCAATGTGAGTTATTTCAAAGTCTTTGGTGCTAAATGTTGGATTAGAGATCCCCATCACAATTCTAAATTTGCACCGAAAGCACATGAAGGTTTTATGCTTGGTTACGGAAAAGACTCGCATACCTATAGAGTCTTCAACACCTATCACCACAAGGTTGTTGAAACTGTAGATGTGCGGTTCGATGAAACTAATGGCTCGCAAAGAGAGCACCTACCTCCTGTGCTAGATGAAATGTCTCCTGAGGAATCCATCAAGCTAAAGGCTACTGAGGATGTCATACCTACTGAAGAATCTGCTGAAGAAGTCATTCCTGATCATGAAGAAAATCATGCTGGTGCATCTGAAGAATTTGGCTCTGAAGAAAATGCTGAGCCAAGTCAAAGTCGTCAACCTGCTCATCCTCGCGTTGCAAATGAAGTGCAGATTGAGAGAATCACCAACGACATCAACGCACCAGGTCCTCTCACTCGCTCAAAAGCTTCACATTTGTCTAACTTTTGTGGGCATTTTGCTTTCTTCTCTATCACAGAGCCCACCAAAGTAGATGAGGCATTTCTGGAGCCTGAATGGATTCAAGCGATGCAAGAGGAATTACATCAATTTAAGCTGAACAAGGTGTGGGAGCTTGTCAAGCGACCAGACCCTCGCAAGCACAATATCATCGGCACCAAATGGATCTACCGCAACAAACAAGATGAAAATGGCCTAGTGGTGAGGAACAAGGCTCGTCTTGTAGCTCAAGGCTACACACAGGTTGAAGGAATTGATTTCGATGAAACTTTTGCACCTGTTGCTAGACTTGAGGCTATTCGCATATTGCTTGCCTATGCTAACCATCATAATATCATCTTATATCAAATGGATGTGAAAAGTGCATTCCTCAATGGTAAGCTTGAGGAAGAAGTATATGTTGCTCAACCACCAGGTTTTGAAGATCCTAAGCATCCTGATCAAGTCTTCAGACTCAATAAGGCCCTCTATGGCCTCAAGCAGGCCCCTCGGGTGTGGTATGATACTCTGAAGGAATTCCTCATGAAGAAAGGCTTCAAATCCGGTTCACTCGACCCAACTCTTTTCACCAAAACATATGATGATGAATTATTCGTGTGCCAAATATATGTTGATGATATTATCTTTGGCTGTACTAACCAACGTTACAGTGACGAATTTGCTTATATGATGAGTGAGGAATATCAAATGTCCATGATGGGAGAATTGAAATTCTTCTTAGGTCTTCAAATTCGTCAACAACGCAATGGCATCTTCATTTCTCAAGAGAAATACCTCAAGGACATTCTGAGGAAATTCGGTATGCAAGATTGCAAAGGCGTCAAAATCCCTATGCCCACAAATGGCCATCTATGCACCGATGAAAATGGTATAGACTTCGATTAAAAGGTATACCGCTCCATGATTGGCTCTTTACTGTATCTATGTGCATCTAGGCCAGATATTATGCTTAGTGTTTGCATGTGTGCCCGTTTTCAAGCTACACCGAAGGAATCACACCATAAGGCTGTGAAACATATTCTTCGATATCTAGCTCACACTCCAACACTTGGATTATGGTATCCCAAGGGCTCGGCTTTTGATCTCATTGGATATTCTGACTCTGACTATGCTGGTGATCGTGTGGATCGCAAGTCAACATCAGGCACATGCCATTTCCTCGGATGATCTTTAGTATGTTGGTCCTCAAAGAAGCAGAACTGCGTATCACTCTCTACTACTGAAGCTGAGTACATTGCTGCTGGTTCTTGCTGTCCTCAACTGCTGTGGATGAAGCAAACCCTCAAGGACTATGGCATCAATGTGAAGAATGTGCCACTCTTCTGTGACAATGAGAGTGCCATCAAGATTGCTCATAACCCAGTTCAGCACTCGAAGACAAAGCACATCCAGATTCGTCATCATTTTCTTCGAGATCATGTGTTGAAGGGCGACATCTCTATCGAGCACATGAAGACTGAAGAACAGCTTGCCGATATCTTCACAAAGCCCTTGGATGAGAAAAGATTTAGCAAGTTGCGGTGTGAGCTAAATATCTTAGAATCTTCGAATGTTCTTTGAAAAGGACACACATCCTAACACTTATGCAAAATTGATGACTTAGATGTGCAACACACGAAGAAATGTTTTTCTTCAAGATTCCTCAATTGTGTGGATTTTCAATCTATACAACTCTGGAATCTAAGTCAAAGAATGCTTAGTGAAATTCCTCAAGACACCCCTGGTCAAATTCCTCAAACTCTATACTTTTGAAAAACTTCTGAGAACGCATATGACCTCTCCAAATTCTTCGCACCTACATTCTGTTCACAAGTACACATGTCCGCTGCTGAATCTCTAGGTTCTCATCAACTTAACTCATTTGCAGCGTTCCTTGAAGAAAAATTGCACACTTCCTCAGAAACATCCATTGTTCAAAATCCTCACGTGAAGAAAATGGCTGATGGGAAGAGACCTCAGAAGGGAGGAAAGAGGCCAGAGACAAATACTGCTTTTGAGATCCCTGAAGGCATCTATGATGAATATTGTACTCCTGATGAAGCAACTCATGGCAAGGAGAACAAAAATCAGCGCAAAGTGCGCATTTAGAAGATTGAGAGGAGATGGGCAAGAGAATGGAGGGAGTATCGATATGTGACTCCAAAGTACATGAAGAAATTCGCTGTTAACCCTCCATGCCCAAGACCTCCATTGGCTCCAGGCCAAGAAGCTGATCCTACAAGCATCAGAAGAGGTGAGGAATTTCCTCGGGAGTGGGCTAAGCGTCAAGCCAAGCTGGCCAAAATGGCTAAAGAGGCAGTGAAGAAATTCAATGAAGAGTCTGCTGCTGCCGCTGCTGAGGCCTCTGCTAGCAAGCCTAAGAAGGCTATGACAAAGAAACCAGCTGTCAAGACAAGATCCTCAGCTGCAATGCCCTCATGGCCAAGCTCTTCAAAGCCCTCACGACCAGATCCTCAAGCAACTTCTTCAAAAGCAGCTCCAACTCCCTCAGTTGCAAAATCCTCAGCTGCTCCTGCAAAGTCCTCAGCACCTGTGCATCTTGCCACGTGCCAAAGGACAACTGGAATCTCAATTGCTTCTGGAGCCTCTACAAGTTCCTCAGCTCCACCTCAGTCTTCAACAGCCCCGACCTTGCTAAAGAAAAAGGCCACTGCTGGACGAGGCACAAGGCCAAGTCCTCACAAGAAGCAGGTTGCCTTTCAGGTTCCGTCAAGCAAAGACGAAGCTGATGATGAAGAATTAGCTGAGATCATCAGAGATCGACAACAAAGGGCCGCTAGTGCCAAAGGCAGTGCTGTGCCCCTCATGCTGGATCCAAGGAAGATCCTTGATTTCATTTATCTATGGCACAAGAACCCTAACACACCTTTGCCTGAATTAAACCTCACTCCTGGTCAAAGTCACATGTTGACGGCCTTCATTAATGAAGAAAAATGGAAATTTGAAAAGGCCAGGCAGGTGAAGAAGGCTCAGTACAAGAAGGAGCATTTTCAGAAGAACAATGTTGTGAAAATGTCTCCTGAAGAACTTGTGACTATGCAGGCTGAGATCAAAGCACTCAGTGATGAATTTCACGCATACCGTGCAGATTGGCTAGGTGCCAAAGTCAGATTCATCAGAATGGCAAAGGGATTCAATCCAAATGTTGCAGCTTCATCGCAACCCAAATTTCCTCAGACTGACACATCTGCTCAGCCTACTGAAGAACATGCAAGTACAGCTGATGAAAATCAGACTGTTGAAGAAAATGAAAGCACCAGGGCTGATGAAGAAATTCCAGTCTCTGAAGAAAATGCCAGGGCAACTACATCAGTTATGCATGAAGAATTTCAATCAATTTCCTCTGCTCCTCCTGCACCGATGACAAGCATCAACCTTCCTTCTGCAACAGAAGCGAAGAAAACCAAGGCTGCGGAGCGAGCAGCTGTGAAGAAAAGGAAAGCATCTACCTCCTCAGAGTCTTCAGCTCCAAAGAAAGTGAAGACTATGATGAGCTCTTATACAAATCCTATAGATGTTGTTCCAATATCAAGCATGCCATCAAAGGAGATTATTCCCTTTGGTGAGGAATATGTAATTCTAAGTGAATCTGATGAAGAAGATCCTTCTGCTGCTTCGACAGAGCAGTTAGATGAAGAAATTGAAGTGGACAATATCACTTCAACTCCGCTGGTATCATCGCCCATGCCTCAGTTCACAGCTGAAGAGGCAGGCGTTGAGGAAATCGATGATGAAGATGAAGATGTGGACATTGGGTGTACTATACCAATTCTGAATGATGACTACTGGGAAAGTCATCACCCCAATTCACCACTGACGACACCACTGCAACAAATTCCTCAGTCCCCTGCCCAAACTGAAGAAGTTCACACGGGCTCTGAAGAACGTCAAGCTTCTCTTCTCACTATTCCTGAAGAAGTTCCAGCCACTAGTGCTGATGTACATGTTACTGAAGAAATGGAGGCCAAGGCTGCTGCTGATACAGCTACTGAAATTCCTCAGCCTATGGCTCCAGTGGCTATACCTCAAGAGGCTGTGAAGAATTCAACTATAAATCTTCAGCCCAAGCCACAGAACCCTCACTCCAAGAAGCAGAAGTTCAATGCTGTAGATTTCTTCAATGAGCACATTTTCTTCACTGACTACAATCCCTATGATACTGCTCGACTTCGTCGCAAGCGCTTCTGGACTGCTAGCCAGATGAACTTCTATTCCTCACTGTTGTTTGATAAGGACAAGATCTTTGACCATGAGCAAATTCCTCATGTGGATATGGAATCGCTGCTGTGCTTCACCCCAGTCCTCAGTGTTCTTCATGACGCTGGGCTACTCAACTTCTGCACCGACATCTGCGATTGGAATGAAGAACTCATTCTTCAATTCTTCGCCACACTGCATATTACTGGAAATGTTGATGATGTCAATTCATGGGTATTGGACTGGATGACTGAAAATACTCACTACAAAGCACCGGCCTCTGAATTGCTTCATGCCGTCCCAGTCAGTCCTCCCACTGAAGGTGCAAGGCTACTCTATGTTGAACCTGAACTATCCGATCATCTGATGCAAGTGCTGATGAAGCCTTTGAAGGCTGGCCAAGCTCCAAGGACCAAATTCCTCGTCAAGGAATTGCTCTATGTGCCAAGGACAGTTTATCGCATTTTGACCAAGACCCTTAGTCCAATCAAGGGCCACAACTCTGATGACGAAGAGGTTGTTGGCATTATGAAGAATCTGCTGTTCAATATCATTCATGGTATTCCTATCAACTACCATGATTTCTTCATGAGGACTTTGGCCAATGCTGCTCTGTCACCTTTTGAGTTGAAGCCTTACGCTCCCTGGATCATGAAGTTCATCAGATCAATGTCTTCAATTCATTATAAGGCTGACTTTCAAAATCATCTCAGCTATTTGCCCCCTATTGAAGTCCTCAAACAGACTATTTCCTCAGCTGATGAGAAGGGGAAGGCTGCTATTATAGATGAAGGCACTCTTCCATTGGATGGACAGTTTCGCAAAGCTACTTCATATTCCACCAATGATGACTCGGCCACTCAAGACTCTGCCGCAAAAGCTTCAAAGCCCATTCCTCAAGCCTCTGCTCCCCGTGTGATGACTGATCGTGAGCTTCTCCTCAGTTTTCATCAGAAAGTTGATCGAAATCACAAGTGGGTCAAGCGTCAATTTGGTTCAATTCTTCAGAACATGACAATCACGCAAAACACTGTGAAGAAGAACCATTACTACTTGCATGAAGTTTTTTATTGTACCTGGGCTGTATTGTCTCACTTCTATGGTGATGAAGATCTCAAGCAGATGGTCTTCCAACAGGACTTTGACTGGTCTCAGCCTCCTTCGAAGAAATTCAAGAAGGTCAAAGTTCCTCACTTGGTTGCCAGTTCATATTCTTCATCGCGCGAGACGAATGAAGCTGAAGACTTGAACGACACCATGGTAGGCCCTACTCCAACGGACGACCCCAACAACACTGGCGCTCCTCCATCGACATCATGATGATATTCTTCAGGGGTGTTAGTCCTCTTTTTTTCGTCCCTTTTGGTCATTCGATGACAAAGGGGGAGAAATTTGAGTTAGTCTTCAAGCGGGTCTCTATATATGGGCATTTTTTGCTAAGTTACAACTCTCGTTCTTCTGAAGTATTTGTTGGATCAAGTTGTAAACTTAAGTCCTATGGTGGTCTGACTCTTTTTGAACTGCTTTCTGCATGCTTATTTCCTCAAGTACCTTAATGCACGCATGCTGAAATTCGTCATACACCATTTACCATCATGCATTTCAAATTCTTCATATCATGTGTTAAATGCATGTATGGATTACAAGATATAGGGGGAGATCTCCATGATTTTATTCTACAATGTGCATTTGCAATCCAAAGCAAATTCCTCAAATATGCACATCTTCAGGGGGAGTTCTTCTATATCTTGCAATCAAATTCCTCAATATCAGTATTTACACTTCATATGTTTATCCCCGTTGAAAACTTAACCTATTTGTCATCAATCACCAAAAAGGGGGAGATTGTAAGTGCATCTAGTGCCCCTTAGTGATTTTGGTGTATTGAAGACTTATAGGTTAAGGGACTAATGTGTTTGTGAGTGTACACAGGTTGTATAAGAGGAATTTGATATTTACGAAGAAAGTCGACCCCTAAAAATGAATGTCTTCAGTTGAAGACTTTGGTTTTCTTGAAGACTTTGAAAATGAGGAAATTGGTGTGACCTTGAAGACTTGATACTGATGCGAGGATTATGAAGCATGAAGAATTTTGTTTTCATAGTTTTGTTTTCCCTTACTTGAGTCATAGGAAACACCGTACTGTTAAAGGGGGTCGAGGTAAAACTAAGGAAAAGTTTCCAAGTGATGCTCAACTCAAATCCTACAGCTACCAATTCTTTTGAGTGAAGCCATTGGAAATCTCATACAGTTCAGTCAAGTTCTTCAGTGACAGAGACGAAGTTCTTCTGTTCTTTGAGGAATTTGTTCTGACTGAGGAGTTAGGAATTCGCCAGTGCGGATTGCCTACAAGTGAGGAACATGATAGCCCTGAGGAATTTGAGAGCTCAAATTTCCGACCGTTGCTGTGCTATGCGCCAGCTGTCCCAAATATCTTATCCACCTAACGGTAATATCATTGAAGGGCATTTATGTCTTATCATGTCGGGCTACTCCCCGGCTATAAATAGCCGCCCCCTACAACCACTAGTTGGTTGGCTGCTCCGAGAGAAACTGACACTTGTCATTTAGAGCATCCCATCCTCCGAGGACTTTGAGCGAAAATCATCAAGTGAGGAAAAACCCAAACCCAACACCTAAAACCCAAAGTGATTGAGCATCACTGAAGAAATTGTTCCTATGTGGAACTGACGCTTGTTACCTTTGAGGACTGTGCATCCTCCAGACGGTTAGGCGTCATGGTCTAGAGCATCCAAGAGGAAATTGTGGATCGCCGAGTGACTGAGTCTTTGAAGGTTTGGAAGTCACCTGTGAAGACTTACCACGAGTGATTGGGCAAGGTCTGTGTGACCTTAGCTCAAGGAGAATATGATGAGGACTGTGTGTCCGGGACTGTGTGTCCTTAGGTTTAAATACCTAGCCGCTCCAACCAGACGTACAACTATCACAGCAGTTGGAACTGGTCTACCAAACCATTGTCTTCACCGAGCTACTGGTTCTATTTCCTCAACCCTTTCATTTCCTCGCATACTTGCTGTGTACTTGATCGTTACTATTTGAAGACTTTGAGTGAAGACTTTCTCAATTTCCTCAATCCCAATTCTTCAGTCACTTAGTCTTTAGCCTGCTTATCCTGTGTTTCACGCTACCTGTACTCTGTGCCTATTTCATTTCATCATGATGACTGTGCTTATGCCATGTTATGCATCTGAGTACTTATTCCGCTGCTAAGTAGTTTGTTGCTTAGGAATTTCCTCACCTTGAAATTCCTCAGTGACGAATTTGTAAAAATCGCCTATTCACCCCCCCTCTAGTCAATATAACGCACTTTCAACATCTTTCATGTGGTGTCTAGCTTGCATTGCTTCTAATTTGTTGAAATGGCTTCTGCTTAGTTTACAAAAATAGTTGTGAATATGCCATGCTGTCCTGTTTTTCGTACATATTCCATCCTCGTATCATGTGTTTGCCTTACATCAAAGTAGTGATTGTCAGTATCATGCATGAATGAGTTCTGAAGAGTGAATTTTATTGCTTTTTCTTGTCGGTTTTACTTGACAATGCAAAATCAATAAAGTGGAAGGAAATTAGCAAGGCAGTGGATAAAGGTGCTCCTCCCAAACAACTGAAACGGAGGGCCTCTACAGATTCTACTCCGGCAGCACCCCAAGAAAATTTGCAACACAACACATGCATAGACACTCAACGTAGCTGTGTTAATGATGAGCACGTCTCCCCTAGTCGACCATCACAGGTGCTCCCTCTAACTTGGCACTGTTATATGTGGTTGCATGTTATGTATGATGTCTAGCTTGTATTGCTTCTAATTTTTTTGAATTCCATCTGCTTACTTTACACATTATACTTGTGAATAAGACACGTGTTCCTGTTTCTAGAACATACAATATCTGTCTATCACACCATGTTCTTACATCAAAGTACTACTGTTGTGTAACCTGCAACAATCACTTATCATAAGACACATTTAACTTGGGAGTGTGATATAGGTTACATCTCGCATTCTTTTCTAGCTTGTACTACTTGTAATTTATTGAAATGGCACTTATGACGAGACAATTTTAACTTGGTAGAGTGATATTCGTTGCATCTTTCATATGGTGTCTAGCTTTCATTGCTTCTAATTTGTTGAAATGCCTTCTGCTTAGCTTACACATCATAGATGTGAATATGCAATGCTGTCCTTTTTTCTTACACATTCAATCGTCCTATCATGTAGTTGCCTTACATTAAAGTAGTGCTCGTTAGCATCCTGCCTCAATGAGTTCTGAAAAACAAATTTTTATTCATTTTTCTTGTGGGTTTGACTTGACAAGCCAATAAAATTAAGAAAGAGGAAGGAAAAAGATAAGGCAGGGACTGATGGCGGTCTTTCGGCGAAACCGGCATCCCAGGTGCTTTCTCTAGCTTGGCAGTGTGATATTGTCTTGCATGTTGCATATGGTGTCTAGCTTGTATTGCTTGTAATTTGATTAAATTACTTCTGCTTAGTTTATACATCATAGCTGTGAATATGCAATGCTGTGAATATGCAATGGCACTAATGACGAGAGACCTTTAACTTGGTAGTGTGATGTTGTTTGCATCTTGCATATGATTTATTTCTTGTACTGCTTCACATTTGTTTAAATGCCAGTTATGACGAGACACAGTTAACTTGGCAGAGCGATATTTGTAGCATCTTTCATATGGTGTCTACCTTCCATTGCATTGCTTCTAATTTATTGAAATGCCTTCTGCTTAGTTTACACATCATAGTTCTGATTATCTCATGTCATCCTGTTTTTCGTACATATTACATCCTCCTATCATGCAGTTGTCTAACATCAAAGTTCAGTTTGTCTGTATCACGCATGATTTTGTTCTGAAGAACTAAATTTTTATTCCTTTTTCTTGTCGGCTTGACTTGACATGGCATAGAGAAAGAGGAAGGAACATAGAATGGCAGGGGATGGTGTTAGTACTGAGGACGCACGGAAACAGAAGCGGAGGAATTATGCTGATTATGCTGGTGCTGATGGTGCAATAGAAGGTCAAAGTCCATCGGAAAATTGTACAAAAACGGTATCCCGTGCTACACCAGCTGCAAAACAACCCAAACAGAAACTAATAGCTGCCACCAAACTAGCAGTGACAGCCCTAGTTGTTGCAACACCTTCCATAGTACCACCAGCTGCATGAGTTACTCATTTGTCAACTCAGCTAGTAGCACGTTCCCAAGCTCCCTTGCCACCTGACACTACTTCTGAAGCACTCTTGACACAAGACGAGTTGGCAAGATCAGATGAACCTTGTGAGGTTCAACAGCAAGAAGGTAGTTGTTGGAGTCAAGTTATAGTTGCATGCTTCTTTATATGTAGTCTCACAGTTTGATGTACACTAACACTTCCTATGTTCGTTGTTGGACTAGCACCTAGGCGCAAGAGGAAACAGACATCAGGGATAATGCTTGATAGGTTAACTAAATCTAGAGGAGGAAGAATGGAGATCCATTTTGAGGCAGGTTTAAAAAGGCCACGTGATGCTACAGAGTCATCCAAGTTAGTATCAGAGGCAGCGGTTGCCGTTAGGTGTCATGCACGTATCCTCCCAACATGGATTCAGTACAGGAATGACAAAGATGAAACCTAGTTCAACACCTTCCTCGACCATTTATCTGTAAGTATGGTTATGTATGGAAATTAGTAATATCATCTTGGTCTGTCCCATACTTTCTAGGTTGCTGGTAATGAGACTCCCATAATTTTCAACAGATGAGGTTCAAGTTGGATAGCCAAGATGATGCAACCAGACAAGCATGCACCCATGTTTTCAAGTCTGCTCTGCGACAGTATCGGTATAACTTGAGGAAAACTCACTTTGAAGGCAAGGCTAACAGTGAACTTGCCCAAACATCTCCAGTGGAAAATATATCGGATGAAGACTGGAGAGGCCTCGTTAAACACTAGTCTGATCCAAAGTATCAAGTACGTTATATATATGTGAGATCACATGTTGAACTCCTATTTATGCATGTGCCTCACAAATCTATCTTCTTGTAGGTGAACTGTTCAAAGAACAAGGCCAACCGTACGAAAGTGAAATTCCAACAAATGACAGGATCTCGTAGCTATATTGCACACTGCGAGACTCTTGTAATTAGCTGCGGTTTCACTCTTTTCGCTGTGCCATATTATCAGATCTATATTGACTTGTTCCAAATGTAGAGGAAAGCCCGCAAGGACCAAAAAGTACCTGAACCAAATGCTGTGGAAATGTTCAAGGACTGTCACACCTGCAAGACGAAGGGGATGACTACATCAGTCAAAGCCGATGTTGTAAGTCCTTAATCCTCATGCCTTTTAACTACTACTTACTCTGACTTGTGCATTGAACTACACGGTTTGCAGCCAATGTCTATTACTCTTTTCAATTTTATACACAATTGTCTTAGCGTATCATTGCACCTTACAAAGTTTAAAAGAGAGGAGTGATGTTCCTTTGATCTTGATCTGTAATCTAGTTCCGTGCTGGACTTGTCTACACAATGTTACAATTGCCTGTTTGTCTATTCTCAGTTGTTTTGTGATATGAATGATGTCATACTATGCTTACCGTATTATAAACTTTGTCTCTTTATCCTTAGCTGTCAATACAATGTGAAGAAATAGACAATACATTAGCCATGGTACATGGTCATATGTTTGGAACCTGGTTTTATTATGTACTTTGTAGTAAAATACAACTAATATTTTACACGGGTTCACCAGAATAAGTTCTGTATATAGACCAAAGCTATTTTGTTTGGGTTTGCTGCCTCCTTAATATCTTCTGTTCTGGTACTACTAATGTAAAAACTCAACTTTTCAGCAAGCTATGGAACAAATGGTGGAACTGCCACCTTCTGAAGGTGACGAGGCAACTATAACCGCAATGTCACCTCTTGCTGTAGTGGGTCAGTACCTGTCCACTAACAGTGTCAAGAGCACGTTCCTGCGTAATACTGGGTTGGTTGTTAAGGAAATCTCGTCCAAACTGCCTCATGATCAAGATATGCAAGCTCAAAACAATGTTATATCTGCGCTCCAGACACAAGTCCATTCCCTCACAGATACCCTTTGTGAAACAAGGACAGCCATTGTTCGATGTCATCAAGATATGCATGGTTTTGAAACTAGACTATCAAACATTTTCTATGTTGTTCAGGAGCATAGGAGAAATGAAGGCGAAGGTTATGGTGCTCCATCGGACAGTACAACATGAAAATGCAACAGTCAGGTCAAATGAACTGAGCTTCTGAACTTCTGGTGGTGCATTTATCTGCCGGACTGTTAACTTTTATGCCAACCTTCCTTTTGTTTTATGGTTGTAATTTGTTTTGTTGCGATACTAAATTTGTTCTTAATGTGTAGCGACCGGCTGAAGAAAACAGCAAGCCATTTTTGTATAGTGTAGGGTGTTTCCTATATTTGCACTGGTGGTGAACTTTGATGCCCAGTGGATGTAATCTACGCAATCACCTTAATAGCCTAGCGTTAGTTTCTGGCTTATTTATTTCCCTAGTCTTCTTTTTCCTTGGTTTGCTAGTGGCCACAACAACCATGGGCCATATACAGACCGTGGTAACCTTGAGCATGCTATGGGCCATAGGATCCATGGGCCTCCTACGGGCCGTCGGATAAATGGGCCTCCAACGGCCCGTAGATTCAGTGGGCCTCGGGCTGTCAGATAAATGGGCCCACATGGGCCATAAACGGGCGTAATTAGTATCGGGCCAGCATGGTAACGGGCCGTTAACAGGCCGGAAGACAGCAAAGGCTTAATTCTGTCACAGGCATAACGGGTCATTAATGGGCCAGAATATAGGACGGGCTGGAAACGGCGCAACAGGTTGACAGGCCACAAATGGGCCAATTCTAACCACAGGCCGAATTTGGCCCATTAGGGGAACATGCCAGTAACAGGCCAGAAGTAATCAAGGGCCGGAAAGGAGCCGAAGAATCTATGGGCCGTCAGTAGGCCGAAAGCTAACACGAGCTGGAAACGGCCCATGTGAATCATGGGCCATTACTGGGCATAAAGAAATTTACTGTTTATTATGGGCCAGAGTCACCGCGGCCCATTAAAGGGCCCAAAGATACGAAAGCCCTTGTCTGGGCCAAAAGACATCATGGGCCATACATGGGCCGAAAATGAAACGGGCTGGTATTATACTGGATGGCCCACATGACGCTATTGGGCCGATTTCGGGAACGCCATAATGGGCCGGGAGTTATCGGGCCGTAAAATGGGCTATATGCGAACAGACCGTTAACAGGCTTTTCATGGGCCGGCACGCTATCTTTTGACCAAGTCAAACAGGCCGGCCTTTGTAAGCTAAATGGGCCAGTGTTGGGCCGTCGCACGTGTCGACATATCATAGGCGCGTATCTGACCCAATGACGAGCTGACACGTGTTTCCTCCGGCCAATGAGAATTTTACACATGGAAAATCGCCATTGGTCATTGCTGTTAACGGGTTATCGGATCCAAAACTGGATCTGATAGATAAACGGCGACCCGTTACGGTGGATGCCACGTGTCGGTTACCCTTGACGAAAGCACTTCCATGACGCGTCATTTATCGTCATGGAAGTGAACACTTCCGTGATGATAATTTTGGTATTGTCATGGAACACTTCTACGACAGCACATGTATGACTATCTTGATTCTGTCATAAAATCATCATGGATGTACAGGCATGACAGAAAACGTGACCTACTGTGACAAAGACGTATCATCACGGAAGTGTATTTTTTTTGTAGTGACATGAGGTTATATGTCGTCGTTGCAAGGGTGGAGATCACTATGCGAGCAAATGTCCATCTCCGCGTGTGATGATTGTTACTGAGGATGGTGGGTATGAGTCCGCTAGTGACTATGATGAGAAGACTTTGGCACTTATTGCATGTGAAGAACACGTTGAAGATGATTCTGAACATGAGACGCAATACATGGCAACTTGGCTAGCATGGAGATAGTGGAGAAGCTATCTCTCACCAGAAGACCACATCCACATCCTTACTACATACAATTGTTCAACAACAGCGGCAAGGTTAAGGTAACACGTACTATTCGTGTGCATCTTAGTATCCCTACATATGCTGATTATGTTGATTGTGATGTGGTACCCATGCAAGCATGTTCCTTTTTACTTGGTAGACCATGGCAATTCGATAAAAATTCTGTACACCATGGTAGAAACAATCAGTATACTCTTGTTCACAAGGATAAACATATTGCTTTGCTTCCTATGACTCCTGATTCCATTTTGAAAGATGATATTAATCGAGCTTGTAAAGCAAAATAGTAGCAAAATAAGAGTGAAAATCAGATAGTGGCAAAAGAATTTGAGCAACAAATGAAACCTAATAATAAACCATCTAGTGTTGCTTCAGAAATTAAATAGAAAAGTGGATGTTTACTTGCCACCAAATTTGATATTGATGATCTATATTGCAACAAATCTGTTTGCTATGCTTTTGTGTGCAAAGAGGCATTATTTTCATTCGAGGACGTGCCTTCCTCTTCGCCTCCTGCTGTCACTAACATTTTGCAGGAATTTGGTGACGTCTTTCCACAAGACGTGCCACCGGGATTACCACCTATTCGAGGGATTGAGCATCAGATTAACTTAATTCCCGGTGCATCGCTACCCAACCGTGCACCATACTGTACCAATCCAGAGGAGACGAAGGAGATTATGCGTCAAGTCCAAGAGCTGCTCGACAAAGGTTATATACATGAATCCCTTAGTCCTTGTGTTGTTCCTATTATTCTAGTGCCAAAAGAGGATGGTACATCATGTATGTGTGTTGATTGTAGAGGCATTAATAATATTACTATTCGTTATCGTCATCCTATTCCTAGGCTAGATGATATGCTTGATGAATTGAGTGGCTCTACATTATTCTCCAAAGTTGATTTGCGTAGTGGATACCATCAAATTCGTATGAAATTGGGGGATGAATGGAAAATAGCATTTAAAACTAAGTTTGGATTATATGAGTGGTTAGTCATGCCTTTTGGGTTAACTAATGCACCTAGTACTTTCATGAGATTAATGAACGAAGTTTTACGTGCTTTCATTGGACCATTTGTGTAGTCTATTTTGATGATATACTGATTTATAACAGATCTTTAGAGTTGCATTTGGAATATTTACGTGTTGTTTTTATTGCTCTACGTGATGCATGTTTGTTTGGTAACCGTGGGAAGTGCACCTTTTGCACTGACCAAGTATCTTTTCTTGGCTATGTGGTTACTCCACAGGGAATTGAAGTTGATAAAGACAAGATTGAAGCTATTGAGAGTTGGCCGCAGCACAAAACGGTCACACAAGTGAGGAGTTTCCTTGGCCTCGCTGGTTTCTATAGGCGTTTTGTGAGAGATTTCATCACCATTGCTACACCTCTCAATGAGCTTGAAAAGAAGGATGTGCCTTTTGTTTGGGGTACCGCACAGGAAGAAGCCTTCACGGTATTGAACGATAAGTTGACACATGCTCCTTTACTCCAACTTCCTGATTTTAATAAGACTTTTGAGCTTGAATGTGATGCTAGTGGAATTGGATTGGGAGGTGTGTTATTACAAGATGGTAAACATGTTGCATACTTTTCTGAAAAATAGAGTGGGCCTAGTCTGAACTATTCTACTTATGATAAGGAATTATATGCTCTTGTTCGGACTTTAGAAACATTGCAACATTATTTATGGCCCAAAGAATTTGTTATACATTCTGATAATGAATCTTTGAAACATATTAAAAGTCAAGCAAAACTGAACCGTAGACATGCTAAATGGGTTGAATTCATTGAGACTTTTCCTTATGTCATAAAACACAAGAAGGGTAAAGAATATGTTATTGCTGATGCACTGTCTTGTCGTTATACTATGCTTTCACAACTTTACTATAAAATATTTGGTTTGGAGACCATCAAAGATCAATATGTGCATGATGCTAAATTTAAAGATGTATTGCAGAATTATAAAGAAGGGAGAACATGGAACAAATTCGTCGTTAACGATGGATTTGTGTTTCGTGCTAACAAGCTATGCATTCTAACTAGCTTCGTCCGTCTTTTGTTGTTGCAGGAGGCGCATGGAGGAGGATTAATGGGATACTTTGGCGTGAAGAAGATGGAGGATGTACTTGCTACACATTTCTTTTGGCCAAAGGTCAGATGGGATGTTGAGCGTTTTGTTGCTCGCTGCACTACATGTCAGAAAGCTAAGTCACGACTCAATCCTCATGGTTTATATATGCCTTTGCCTGTACCTAGTGTTCCATGGGAGGATATATCTATGGATTTTGTTTTAGGATTACCTCGAACAAAGAAGGGGAGGGATAGCATATTTGTTGTCGTGGATAGATTTTCCAAAATGGCACACTTCATACCATGTCATAAAAGTGATGCTGCTGCTAATGTTGCTGATTTATTCTTTCGTGAAATTATTCGCTTGCATGATGTGCCAAATACTATTGTTTCATATCGTGGTACTAAATTTCTTAGCCACTTTTGGAGATGTTTATAGGCTAAGTTGGGGACTAAACTGCTTTTTAGTACTACATGTCACCCCCAAACTGATGGACAAACTGAAGTAGTCAATAGAACATTGTCTACTATGCTTAGGGCTGTTTTGAAGAATAACAAGAAAATGTGGGAAGAATGCTTGCCTCATATTGAATTTGCTTATAATCGTTCACTGCATTCTACTACTAAGATGTGCCCTTTTGAAATTGTGTATGGTTTCCTACCTCGTGCACCTATTGATTTGTTGCCTCTTCCATCTTCGGAGAAGGTTAATTTTGATGCTAAACAACATGCTGAATTGATCTTAAAAATGCATGAGTTAACGAAGGAAAACATTGACCTTATGAATGCTAAATGTAAACTTGCTGGAGATAAAGGTAGAAAAGATGTTGTCTTTGCACCTGGATATCTTGTTTGGTTACATTTGCGTAAGGATAGGTTTCCTGATTTGTGCAAATCAAAGCTAACGCCACATGCTGATGGTCCTTTTAAGGTGTTAGTGAAAATAAATGATAATGCATATAAATTTGAGCTGCCTGCAGATTTTGGGGTTAGTCCCACTTTTAACAATGCAGATTTGAAGCCTTATTTGGGTGAGGAAGATGAGCTTTCGTCAAGGACGACTTCACTTCAAGAAGGGGAGGATGATGAGGACATCAATACCATTCTTACACCCACAGCCCCTGCTGCTATACATACTGGACCAATTACTAGAGCTCGCGCACACCAAATAAATTACCAGATACTTTCGTTTCTTGGTAATGATTCTAATGTTCATGAGAATATGATGCTGCCTAAATTGGATACATTTGTTTTGCTTACAAATGAAGGGACTAGCTTGGACAAGAAGGATGAACACTGGAGCAAGAACAAGCATGGAGATGATGGCATGCGCAAGGGGAACAAGAACGGAGTTTCAAGTGATGATTTCAGGACTTTGAAGCCACCATAATGAGTGCATGAAGGCTTGGTCGAAATATACAAGATGCCACTTCACAAATTTCGTCCAGAGGCTATTATAGGTGCTGCGTCACCTTATTATTGGGCCAGGCTCATGTAATTTTGAAATACTTAAGTATAGGCTATTTTTATGAATCCGTATGTGTGGGGAAACAAAGTTAGGGTTGGTTTCGGACCCCTCCTACAAGGGGTGACGAAATTCGCCCCTACTCCTCCATATATACAGGCCTTAGGGCGTCATTTAGACTTTGGGTTTTGTTTAGATTAAAGTTTGCCATAGCTGCAACTTCACGTACTTCGTTTGTGTTCAACGACCAGACCAAGACGTCACAGAAACCCACTTTCATCAATAAAGTTTTCTTCTTATATTCGCAATATCCAGATTGCAATCACAGTTTCTTGCTTGTTCTTCGTTTGCTCACAGGAAATAGACCCTCATGGTTAGGTTGATCGTGCTCCGGCGTGCTCAATAACCCTCAGAAGTTGGTTTAGTGATTGCTAAGGCGCGACGTCTCGCACGTTCGTAGTCAGATCGTCAAAGTCTACTCTCACAGAAAACGATAATCACCTTCTCATCGAAAGAAGGGACACCTTTGCCTCCATTAAGGATTTGCAGCTAAAGGTGGCAACATATGAGAAGAGCTTGGAAGAGAGCAAGACCCACGAGAACTACTTGCTCAGAGATCTTCAAGACGGGAAGGAACTGCTCGCCAGCGTTGCCGCCTCATACAATGATTATGAGAAGACCGATCGGCTCGTTACCGCAGCTCAAAAGCTTACTGCACAATTGGACAGCATGGGTCTTCAAAACTTCAGGTATTTCCGCCAGTGAGAATTTGAGCACCAGCGCCAGGCCGACCCTGTTCTTCGAATGTGTTGTCGACGCCCTCCAGCAGATCCAAACCAACCTAGCAGCTTCCCTTGCCACGGAAAGTCACAAGATGTGACAAGCTATCCTCCAAAAGGTACTCGTCGAGGTTGGTTACAGGAATCCTGACACTAACTTCTCCAACATCCTCGCAAGCCTGTCGGAAGGTGCTAACACCAGGGCCATCGAGGAAGCCATCCAGCCCGTCATTGAGAGGTTGAGCCAGGTGAAGAGAGTTGAAGGCTAGCATAGGGATTAGTCACCGCGCTCTGCTTTGTCTTGCCGCGAACAATCCTTATGAAAGACAATATTTATCTTAATGTTAGAACTGCAGCAAGTTATCTGTAATATATACTATATGTGCTTGATGAATGTGTGCTATTTTTCCTTGTTCAATTCTGTTTTTACATGGTTTTATTCCCTACGCTGTTTGGAAACTTGCCGGTGCACACACTTGTCGCGAGCTCTTGAGGAACGAATCCTTAGCAGCCTACTGGAAATGCCACTGCCGGCAAGGCCCCTTGGCGGTCTCAGCATTGTTGCTTAGATTGTTGAGCAGACTCGAAACAAAATAAGAGCGCAGCTAGTCACGACAAGGTTCCCTCGCGTGCAGGTTTTCCGTACAAAAGCCAAAACGTTCAAGGAAAATAGCTCTACAACAAAGAAATTTGTTTGAAAGTTTTTCAACTTAGCTTTTCTTTGTTGTAATTCTTATCGTGGAATATTAACTTGAACGTCACTTGTCGGTGTCCATACCATCATTCCCCCCGGCAAACTTGCGCGTGAGGCAACATTCTGTCTTTTGAGAAAAGAAAGAAGAGAAAATAATGATACAGAACCTTGATAGTTCATTAATCATCCATACAAGGCAAGCATATCACAACGTCACAGAAAAACACATATAATTAAACATGGGAATTGACAATAGTTGTGAAACACTTAGATTTATTTCACTTATGCACAGGGTGTGTGCCTGGCTTTGTACAAAGGATTACATGCTTTGCCAGCAAACTTGTACAAAAGGTGATCGCCGAGCGTCCCGACAACCTGCGCCTTATGGGTAAAACTTGCGAAGATGCTCAATATTCCCTGAGTTATGCACTGGAGTGCCATCTTCGGTCTCTAGGCGGACTGCGCTAGGCCTAGTGACTCGTATCACCCGGTAAGGGCCTTCCCACTTTGGTGTCAACTTGTTTGGATTCTTGGTGGACTAAACTCGCCGAAGAACAAGGTCGCCTTCCTCAAGGCTCCTGGCGTTAACCTTGCGGCTATGATAGCGGCACAAGGCTTGGTGATATCGTGTAGCACGTACAGCAGCCTGGAGACGATCTTCCTTAAGGAGCGTGGCATCAGCTTGATGCAGTTGCTCTTGCTCAAGCTCATCATAAGCGAGCACTCGACGCGACCCGTACATGAGTTCCATGGGGAGCACTGCTTCCGCCCCATAAACTAGGGAGAATGGTGTCTTGCCAGTGGCTCGATTTGGTGTCGCTCTGATTGACCAAAGAACCGTCGGCAACTCATCGATCCAGCGTCTTCCACACTTGTGCAGCTTCTCAAAAGTTCTTGTCTTGAGCCTGCGCAGCACTTAAGCATTTGCTCTTTCCGCATGGCCATTGCTCCTTGGTTGAGCAACTCATGCAAAACAGATCTTGCTGCCACAGTCGTCAAGCTACTGCATCAAGGTGCGGCTCATGAACTGTGTGCCATTGTCGGTGATGACCCTGTTGGGCACTCCAAAATGGCAAACTAGTCCTTTAAAGAACTTGACGGCTGACTGTGTAGTCACCTTTCTCACCGGCTCCACCTCTGGCCACTTTGTGAACTTGTCAACTGCAACGTACAAGTACTCAAAGCCCCCGACAGCGCGTGGGAAGGGGCCCAGTATGTCAAGCCCCCAGACCGAGAAGGGCCAGGAGAGAGGGATTGTTTGAAGAGCTTGAGCTGGCTGATGTGACTGCTTTGAATGAAACTGGCATGCTTCACACTTGGTTACTAGCTCAGTTGCATCCTGGAGGGCAGTTGGCCAAAAAAAACCTTGTCGAAAAGCTTTGCAAACAAGAGCCCTTGATCCTATGTGTGAGCCACATATCCCCCCGTGTACCTCGGCCAACAACTTCTATCCATCTTCCCGATAAATACACTTCAGTTTCACCCCATTTGGTCTCTTTCTGTACAGGTCATTGCTGACAAACTGATACATACTTGATTGACGGGCTACTCTTCCAGCTTCTTCTTGATCTTCGGGAAGTTCTCCTGTCTGAAGGAATTCGACAATCTGCTATGCCCATGCCGGAGCCTGTGGCTCGACAACAAGGACTAAAGGCATCTCTTTAGCTGTGGGAGTGCTTGTCTTGACAGCAAGAACTTGGTTCCTCGCCGGAGCCTATTGCTCACCGGCAAGCTTGTCGCTGTCTCCAGCAACATCTTTGTCGGCAGCTTCTGGGAGCTCGGCAGGAAAATATTTGCTAGAGGTCAACTTTCTTCTTTTGCTCTATCCAACTGATGGTGTTACGGATGGTTGAGTGAAGTAGAGCATAAAAGTTCCTGGTTCCACAGGTAGCATGAGTGCGGCATGCTTTGACAGACCATCTGCGATGTTGTTCTCTACACGAGGAACATGCTCTATTTGCAATCTGTCAAAGTGCTCTTCCATTTTTCACTTCATCAACATATGCTTCCATCAATGGACTCTGATAATCTTTGTTGACTTTTTTTACAACCAACTGCGAGTCGCCATGGATGATAAGCTTTCTGATTCCAATGTCTACCGCGATGCTGAGACTGGCAAGTAGTCCTTCATACTCAGTAGTGTTGTTTGTCGCCTTCTCCCTCGATAAATGCATCTGAATTACATACTTGAGGTGCTCTTCGGTTGGTGCGACAAGCAGTACTCCATCACCGGCGCCTTGCAGTGAAAAGGCCCCATCAAAGTACATAATCCAATCTTTAGTTGTTTCCTTGCCGAGGAGAGAGGTTTCTGGAATTTCTTCGTCTAGCGTTGGTGTCCATTCTGCAATGAACTCCACCAAAGATCTGCTATGAATTGTTGATGTGCTTTCAAACTTGAGATCAAAGCTTGACAATTCCAACGCCCACTCAACAATCCTGCCTATTGCATCTGGATTCCTTAAGATCCTTTGCATTGGAAAGCGGGTGACGACAGTTATTTGGTGTGCTTGGAAGTAGTGGCACAGCTTCCTTGAGGCCATAAGGAGAGAAAAAAGCAATTTCTGCATTCCAGAATATCTTGATCTAGCTCCCTGAAGAAGGGAACTAACAAAATATATTGGGCGCTGCACGAACTTCTTCTTCTGCACAACTTGCTATTCTGATTCATTTGCTTGCTCTACATTTGACTTGTCGGGACAAAGACTTGCCAGAGAAGATTCCGGCTTGTCACTTGACGGGCTTGCATCTGCTACTTCTTTGCTTTCAGCTTCTCTCTCTGCCACTAGTGCAGCACTGACCACTTGATTCGTTGCCACCAAGTATAACATCAACGGATCTTTTGGTCTTGGCGCAACCAGTCTTGGCGCAGAGCAAAGGTACCTCTTCAAGTATTGCAGCGTTGCCTCTGCTTCTAGAGTCCATTTCATTGGATCTGCCTTTTTCAAAATTTTGAAGAACGACAAGGAGTGCTCAGTAGACTTGGAGATGAACCTGCTTAGTGCGGTAATGCAGCCGGCAAGACGACGCACATCCTTGGCGCGCTTAGGTGCTTAAATCTGCTCAATTGCTTTGATCTTGTCAGGATTGGCTTCAATTCCACATTGAGAAACAAAGAACCCAAGAAGTTTGTCGGATGGAACAACAAACACACACTTCTCGGGGTTGAGCTTGAGATTGATCTTGCGTAGATTAGCAAATGTCTCTTCTAGTTCTTGAATGAGTGTTGTTATGTCCTTGATTTTGACCACTATATCATCCATATATGCTTCTACATTTTTGTACAGCTGGGGCTCAAAACCAATCTGGACAACTCTTGCAAAGGTTGAACTAGCACTCTTCAATCCTAAAGGCATATGTATGAAGCAATACGTGCCACATGGAGTGATGAACGCGGTCTTCTCTTCATCTCCGTTTGACATGAATATCTAATGATACCTAGAGTAGGCATTAAGGAATGACAGTAGATCACACCCGGCAGTGGAGTCAACAATCTGGTCGATGCGCCGCGAGGGAAATGGGTCCTTCGGGCAAGCTTTATTAATGTCTGTATAATCAATGCAAAGCCGCTACTGTCCGTTCGCCTTGCGCACAACAACTCGATTAGCCAACCACGTGGGATGGATTACACCTCTAACCAAACCTGTTGCTTCGAACTTTTTGATCTCTTCGGCAATGAATTGTTGCCGCTCCAAAGCTTGCTTCCTCACCTTCTGTTTGATAGGCCGCATGTAAGGACAGACTGCAAGGTGGTGGTTACGGCCCGTCAACCAATTGGGTGCTCAATTACCTCCCTGTGAACACCGGGGATGTCAGATGGGTTCCATGCAAACACATCGACATTCGCCCACAGGAAGGCAATGAGCGCGCTTTCCTATTTATCATTAAGGGTGGAACTTATGGTGAAAGTTCCCCCTATCCGTCTTCCTTGGCGGACACCTTCTTGGTTTCTAGTGGAGCAGCTTTGTTCTTCTTGTTCTTGCCGGCAGAGCTCTCTGGCACATCCTCGACGGGAGCGTAGCACTCCGACGATGCGCTTGCCGAAGTCAGCGGTCTTGCCGGTGTTCTTCCTCGCAGGAGCTTGGTCGGCAGGAACATGTGCCTTGGCGGCACATGCTACAACTACTTCCCGGTAGAGTTGATCACCGCAAATCAATGCAACTTTCTTATATGAGTGAATGGTGATGATACTTATCGGCCCAGGCATCTTCAGCGTGTTGTAGGCGTAGTGGGATGCTGCCATGAACTTTGCAAGTGTTGGGCATCCAAGGATTCCATTGTAAGGCAATGGAATCTTGACGACATCGAAGACGATCTTCTTCGTCCTGTAGTTGAGTTCACTGCCAAACGTCATCGGCAAAGTGATCTTGCCCTTCGGCTGGCTCCTTCCCAGATTGATTCCTTGGAATGTGGCAGTATTTTTCAAATCCTCATCGGAAATCTGGAGCCTCTTGATCACGTCAGGCGAGCTCAAGTTGAGACCAGCCCCACCGTCAACCAGCATCTTTGTCACCTTGAGGTTCTGTATTGTTGGTGAAACCAAAACGACAAGCACCCGACTGCAGTTGTGCGATCAGGGTGGTCCTCGGCGTCAAAGATGATGGGCGTGTTGGACCATCTAAAGGGCTTCTGGGCACCCACCACCGGCTCCGCCGCATTAACCTCACGCACCCACTGCATGAGTTGGCGGTGAGAGGAGTGCAAAGATGTACCTCCGTCAATACACATTGCTTCTGTGGCTTTCTGGAACTCAGCTTCACTAGACTCATCATCATCCTCTTCGTCTTCCTCATTATCATCTCTTTTCTTATCTCGACCTCTTACAGAGTATTCCTTTAGTTGCTTGGTATTGCCGCAGCGACCTCCCCGGCCAACACGTTTCTTGCCAGATCCATTTGCACCGTCGGCCTTCTCCTTATCTCTCTTCTCATATTTAGCCTTCCGCTTCTTGGCAAGCTGCTCTACTTGCCGACAGTCTTGAAGGTCATGGTCTTGGTGCGATGGATCTTGCAGTACTGCTTGCCGTAGCCCCCGGTCTGATCAGTGGCCGCCAAGGCTTGGCACAAAGAACACCCGGCAACATCCTTGTCGGAGTTCTCTGCCTTAGCCTTCTTGGTGGGGCCACTATTGCAGGATCCCTCCACAGCAAGCACAACTTTGCCTTTACACTTCCTATTGCACTTGCAGTTTTTCTTCTTTGGGGTGTTGGTGGTACCATCATCTTCTGAGGCAACCTCCTCCTAGGAAGTTTCCTTCCTTCCTCAGCCCGTGCACACTTGTCGGCCAGAGCATAAAGCTTGCCAACATCCCTCACCTTGGTCATGGCCATATATTCTCGCATCTTGTGGTTCCTCACATTCTGACGGAACGCGGCAATGATTGCTGTGGGATGGATATCGAAAATGTTGCGTTGCATGCGACTGAATCTCTTAATATACTTGCGGAGTGACTCATCCTCCTTCTGCGGGATCAGCTGCATATCAGTTTCCTGGCGTAGAACTTTGTGAAAGCCTCTGAAGGCGCCAATAAATTTGTGGCACAAATCTACCCAGCAAGAAACAGAGTCTTCCGGCAAGTTCATCAGCCATGACCTGACGCTGGGCTTGAACACCGACAGGAAGTAGTTGGTGAAAATCTTGTCGTCCCGAGCTCCAGCAGCTTGCAATGTGATGGTGTAAATGCTTAGGAACTCAAAAGGGTGTATCTTGCTGTCGTACTTCTCCACCCCTCGCTTGAACTTCCAGGAATTGGGCCACTAGACTTGCCGCAGCTCTCGAGTAAATGCAGGACAACCTACCTCATAAGGTAGGCCGCCATTGTTCCCTAGCGCAGGATCATCAACAGCGGACCCTGCATGCCTGTCAGATTGACGGCATGCTTCCCGTCTTCGTTTGATGGTTGTACGGGCATCTTCTCCGTGCCGTTCTTGTAGAACTTGGCTCTGATCTCATGAATCAGATGACGCCATGGACATGTCATCATGGGCGTCGACCCGCTAGCTTTGCCACAGAGGTTGTTGCTATCATGGATGGGACTGCATCATGGGCGCTCCGCCCTAGTCCTTTCTCCCACAACGTGCACCGGGGCGGTGGGCTGCTGTTGTGAAGGTTCCGCCTACTGCAGTTTGTCATTGTTGGTAAAACCAACAAGACTCTGCATAGTGAGCCTCCACTCGTCCATCTTGTCTGTAGCAGGAGGAAACTATAGAAGTAGTTGTGCACATGTCAGGGCTCTTCTAGCGTGAATGGCATGGAAAGGTGCGAGGAACGAGAGGTGTTTTTGCTTCCAACTGATCTGGAAGTAACTCTGTCTCGAACCTGCGACCTTGGCTTGTCGTTGCCAGTGCGCTGGTGTGCGTGTTGGCCCTGCGCATCTTAAGGTTGATCCACAGGACCCTTGCTGAGGACGCTCGGAGCCGCCGATGCCGTCGTGCTGGTCAACGCGCGCGGTCTGAGATGGCCGTTGCGTGGGCACCGGCGTGGGCGTCTTGGAGTGCGCCTTGTTGTCCCTGTAGTTCACCGGGCCACCCGCAGGCAGCACGACCCCATCCTTGGACCTGGTGGCATGTGCGTTGCTGTCGTTGCAGACGACGCCGCTTGCCTAGCTTTGATCGCCAGAATGTCGTGGAGGCTATTCTTGGCCCCCGCCTCCGCCTCCGCCGCTGCTCATGCCACCGCCTGTGCCGTTGCCTATCTGTGAAGGCACTGGTGGTTTGGATGAAGACAAGCGGGCCGCCGTGGTGCCCTTCTTCTTGGGCGCCATGGCGATGAAGCTAGTGATGAAGCTGATGCGCTAACTGCTGATTCTGGTTCGTACAAGCGATTCCCATGCCTGACGCACCAAAGATGTCTAGCGGATGACCATCTATGGTATCGTGGCGACCCCTTTGCGGTTCGATTGGAGGGATCAGCATGAACAAAGAGCAAAACCAGCAGAGAGCGCATGGTGTTTACCCAGGTTCGGGCCACTGTGAAGCGTAAAACCCTACTCCTGCTTTGTGTCTTGATGTATGTATGTGTCCAGCTTACAAGGAGCACATGTCCAGCAAGGTGCTTGGGGGTGCAGCTACGCGTGCAAATGGACAGGGTTTCGACCTATGTTAAGGTAGCCATGGGCCTCCTTTTATAGACTAAGGGGTCACCACAATGGCAAAATGGTAAATCTACACTGTGAATAGTGGCTACAGTGTTGTGTACCTAACTCTGATGGGTTAGGACAAATGCATTTAATGCATCATGAGGTGTCTTGTGGATGGAGCTCTCCAGCAAGGATGGTCTCTCCTTCTGTGCCATTCGCCCATCTATCTTCTATTCCTTTGACACATCATTTGGATGGGTGTCATTAAAGTTGTATCTTCAGCGGCGAGCTGCCACGTGCCCAGACAAGCCTCACCTAACTGCCTGCCCGCTCGACACCACATCGACAAGTGACAACCTGACCGATGAGGTGGAGCGGCGGCATCACAGTGGGATTCTTGCCGTTCCTGGAGCTTTCCAGGCTTGGATCTTGGTGGCTTTCCCCGGCAAGGGTTTTATCGGGCTCTGGACCCGCATCTTCAGCATTTCTGATCTCTGTTATCTAAGATCTTGTTTGCTTCTTATAATATGTTCTTGTGTTTGTTTTTCTTTAACCTCCAGCAAACCCTGCCGTCGGGAAGGCTGTTGCTGCCTGTGCATAAGTCTGGGGTATTATGGACCCCATTCTTAATACACTGACACCTCAGCACGTGCCCACTTGTCGGCCAGCGCATAATGCTCGGCGACATCCCTGATCTTTTTCATCGCCAGCTCTTCTGGCATCTTGTGGTTGTGCACATTCTGGTGAAATGCACTAATGATGGCGGCGGGATGAATATCGGAAATGTTGCGCTGAACACGGCTGCATCTTTGAATATACATGCGGAGAGACTCGCCATCCCTCCGTGGCAGCACATGTAAATCGTTGGGTTGACCAGGAACCTTGTGGCCCCCAGTGAAAGCACCAACAAATTCATGGCACAAATCTGACCAGGAGGAAATAGAGTTCTCCGGCAAGTTCATCAACCACGGTCTGACGTTGGGCTTGAGCACCAATGAAAAGTAGTTTGCGAGTATCTTGTCATCTAGTCCACCAGCAGCTTGCACAACAATAGTGTAAATGCTGAGGAACTCTGACGGATGAGTCTTGCCGTCGTACTTCTCTTGCACTTCTGGCTTCAAGTTCCGGGAACTGGGCCACTGGACTCATTGCAGCTCGCGAGTAAACGCCGGGCAGCCCACCTTGTAATGTAAGCCGTCATGGTGCTTTGGCGCTGGCTCATCAACAGCCGGCCCCGCGAGCCGAGGTCTCGCCACCCACGCTGAACACCAATAACCGAGCGGCAGCAGGCTGGCCGGGCACGACGGAGGAGTTGGTGAACAGCTCCGTCATCATTGCCGAACACCGCGCCCTTATGTGTGCGGTTCTACAAGGCGTTCGGTCCATCAACACCGGACTGAGCGATGCAGTCTAAGGCCTTTTAACAAGCTTTGAGGTGAGTTAATTAATGCTTTTTGTCCGCCAAACAGATTTAGCTTTTAGCTTGATTTTGAATAAGCCTTGTGCATAACAGCCCCCTAGACTCTGTGAGGATTGCAAAAGCCTTACAGAGGGTCAAATATCCATAGGGCAGTAGCTGAGGCATTATTGTTGATTTGGTATTGCAGGCACCGTCCTTGGCGGTGACTTCTAATGCCACGGTGCTGGAGGAGATGGATCGGAAGCATAAGCTCTCTGATGGGGAACTTGACCTTGACAACAAGCGGCTTGATGAGGCGCAAGGTAAGCCCCGATCGAATTGCATAGTCAATACTGCCGGACAGTTATGTGCCGGATTGTATGCTGAGTATGCAGTGATTGCAGCTGCTGCCGCGGAGGTCGAGAACCTCAAGGCCGCACTAAAGAAGGCCGAGGCCGAGGCGGCCGAGAAGAAGGTGGCTGCCGAAAAGGCGGTGGCCGAACTCGAGACGGTGAGGACCGCCGGCGAGAAGTACGAGGCTCGGGTGGCCGAAGTGCAACTGGAGCTCAAGGATGTTGTCACAAAATGTGAGGACCTTGAGCAGAAACAGATAAAACAGTCCGCTGAGCTGTCCAAGGCAGAAAAAGAGCTCCAGGAGACCAGGACTGAAGTGCGGGGTGCCCGAGAGGAGCTTCGCCAAGCGAAGCAGATCGCCGATGGTAAGCTGTACTTACTTGAGAGTGTGTTTGGCGGCAACAGGTTCGCATTGCTGACGTGGTCTAGCGCTCCATAGGCATTTTTGCCGAGCTTCCAAGGAGTGTGGCGGATTCGGCGGAGTACTACTCCAAGCGGGAGGAGAACTCTGATCAGCGGCTCTTCTGGGCATAGTTCCAGGCGCCTGAGCATCCTCCCCTCCCCAGCAACCAGATGAAGCAACTAATGGAGCTGCATCGGATGGCTGGGCCAGCCATGACAGATCTTTGTGTCCGGTTGTGGCCCACAGAGCCGATTCCGAGCAGCTACTTTGGTCTGGTGCAGAATCTACGCAAGCCCGAACTATACATCGCACAAGTTATGGATGGTGCTCGGGTGATAGAGGGCCAGTGTTCTAAAGATGTAATCATTGAGTGATTGTATTAAGTTGTCAACTGGACCTTTTGCTTTATAGTGCGGCCCGTTTGTATGTTATATACTATGTTGTTTTTATTTTGACTCCTGTGCAACCGTTTATTATTCTGAAAATTGCCAGTCATCGGCTTCAGCCCCCAAGTGAATATTACGAGGGGTGTTTCATCTCCGCACTGTTACCCTTAGCCGAGGTCTCGGTGCCCGAAGGTGGTAGTGCATGAGAGAGACTAGGCAATCAGACTATGCGGCTTTATTGCTTTCACTTAGCCATAGGAGCTTGACTGCGGGAACTAGTGACTAGGCCCCAATGCTTTGTGATGTACGGGGTAGCTGAGGTGTGCCCTTGTAATCACGTGGTTCGTGCTAGGATGAACCCTGTGTATGACACGGATAAATCACCAATGATTTTTTAAGTTTAACACTTGCCATCGTATCACCGACCAGTTCACGCTTACTATGACAGTGAGTTTTCGGCTTTCTCCCCTGAGGTGCTTAACTGGGCTAGCCAGAAGCACAATCGTAGGGGTTCTTCCTTTACCTTCTTAGCCGAACATGCGGAACATAAGAAGGTAAGAACAGGAGCCGGGCAACCTAACTATTGACCCAAGACATAGTTCGGAACTAATGCATACAGTGCAATATCCGAGACGTCGAACACATAGCGGGAAGCGATGCCGGACTTGCTACGTGGAGTTGATGAAGAAATCAAGCTCCTGGTCAATTAACCGATTTGTATTTGTTACATAATGTGTGCATGCCTAGCTGTTCGAAGAGCAGGAAAAAGAGAAAGAGAAAAAAGAGGGCTAGATAATGCGGGTGCCCGAACACCGTAAAAGATGTTTTTTTTATTTTCCATAAGCTCCAGACGTCTATCCGTGCAATTTGAACTGCCGAGGCATTTATGACATGTAAGAAAAGAGAATTTTACAGGGAAAGGTTTACACAGGGCCTTGATGCGTGGGTCGAAGCCTCAACTTCGCCCTGCTGCATGTCTGCGCCTTTGCTTCTTCTAGGTAAGGGACTCGTCCATGTAGAAAAACACATGCCGTTGAGGGGGCCTTGAATAGGAACCCTGATGGGTGGCCGTGTCGACACAGCTTGATGCTGGGTGAGTCTGGAGTCGTCCCCCTTGTCGTCTGAAGATGTGGTAGTGCCATAGCTCGATTGAACCGAACACATGGTGTTATTTGTTTGATATAAGCCCCCACGGTTGCCCATGGTATCTTGAGCATGAAGTTGTGCTATCGAGGCATGTAGAATGCGACTATGGTGGGTATGTCATGGGGCGTGTGTCCCTATTTGCGACGAACATAGGCGGGCTCCCATGACGGGGACTGGGTTCGAACCCGTTTACTTGTGTCTCTCGCCTTTACGGCGGGCTGATACCTGGGCCCATTGGCGCCGGCTTGATCTTCGACTGCCAGGGCCGCGGTGTGTTCCTCGGTCCGGAGTGAGTGCTCCATGTTGCCGTTGATCGTTATGACGCCCGAAGGACCAGGCATCTTGAGCTTAAGGTATGCGTAATGTGGGACGACGTTGAATTTAGCGAACGCCGTTCGGCCGAGGAGGGCATGGTAGCCATTGCGAAAAGGGGCGATATCGAAGATTAAGTCTTCGCTTCGGAAGTTGTCTGGTGAGCCGATTACTACTTCCAGAGTCACCGTTCCCGTGCAGCAGGCTTCTACGCCCGGAATGACTCCCTTAAAGGTGGTGTTGCTGGGCTTGATCCTTGACGGATCGATCCCCATTTTCCTCACTTTTTCTGCATAGATTAGGTTGAGGCTACTGCCTCCGTCCATAAGAACTCTTGTGAGGTGGTACCTATCGGCAATGGGGTCGAGTACCAGGGCCGCTGATCCTCCATGACGAATACTGGTCGGATGGTCCCTGCGATCGAAGGTGATCGGGCAAGCCGACAAGGGTTACTTCGGCGCTACGGGCTTGACAGCGTAAACATCTCATAACGCGTGCCTCATCTCCTTTCTAGGTATGTGGGTGGCGTAGATCATGTTCACCATCTTGACCTCAGGAGGGAAGGGTTTTTGGCCTCCACTATTTGGCCTACGGGGCTCCTCATCATCCTCGCTCCTAGGGCTTTTACCGGAGTCCTCAGCACCAAGCTTGCCGGCGTGTTTTATCACCCAACAGTTGCAGTTGGTGTGGTTGGCGGGCTTTTCGGGGGTGCCATGGATCTGGCAGGCATGTCCAAGATTGCATCCAACTTAGTTGGTCCATCCTGGTTGCCTTTAGAGGGCTTTTTCCATGATTTAGACTTCCGATTGCGGAATCCGGCATTTACTGTCGTCTCATCGACCTCACCATCATTGTGGTGACATTTGTTCTTGTTGTGTCGTTGCTTTCCACTCCCATCCCAGACTTCAGAGGTGCTGGGGGCATCTGGGTTGGTGCTTCTCCAAGCCAGCCAACTATCCTCTTCGGTGCAGAAGCAGGTCATCAAGGAGGTAAGCACTACCATCGTCTTCGGCTTGTCCTGGCTGAGCTGTCGTGCTAGCCATTCGTCTCGAATACTATGCCTAAAGGCGGCTATAGCTTCAGCGTCCGGACAATCGACAATCTGATTTTTCTTGGTTAAAAACCGGTTCCAAAATTGCCGGGCTGACTCTCCGGGCTGCTGGATTACGTGACTCAGGTCATCAGCGTCCGGGGGACGGACATAAGTGCCCTGAAAGTTAACTCGGAAGGCGTCCTCGAGCTCCTCCCAACATCCTATGGAGTCCTCGGGGAGGTTATTTAGCCTGTGTCTGGCTGGACCTTTGAGCTTTAACGGTAGGTACTTGATGGCATGGAGGTCGTGTCCTAGTGCCATGTGAATGTGCAGCAGAAAGTCTTCAATCCATACGGCTCGATCCATTGTCCCGTCGTATGGCTCGATATTTACACGCTTGAAGCCTTCCGGGAATTGGTGCTGCATCACCCTATCTGTGAAACACAAAGGGTGAGCGGCGCCCCTGACTCGGGCTACGTCGCGCCAGAGACCATCTGTCATCCATACTCGTTGTTGCTCCCGAGCTCTGTCATTTTGGTCTAACCAGGCTTGGTATCCGTCCCGTCTAACTGGAGGATTATCTTTTGGCCCGTAAATGGACCTGGTGAGACCTGCCCGAGAGTCCAGGTCACGTTGTAGGTCGTACTCATAGGCTGGTCGTAATGGCCCCTTGCCTTGACGGCGAGGTGGAGCGGGAGGTGGTTCGGCTTTATCAGCTGTCCTATCCCGTCCTCGAGGGGGGCGGTCCGGCTGTTCTTCCCGAGTATGCCTTGGAGGTGTGTGCTCTATGGCCTCGTCGTCAAATTGCGGCAATAGTCTACGTATTGGGTAGCTTTTGGTTTGTCATTCGTAGCCATACTCCTCTTTGGAAGCCAGGACATTAGTCCATCTGTCATTGAGGGTATCCTATTCGGCCTTTATTTTTTGCCACTGTTCCTTCAAGCTACGCGCGGTGGCAATTAGCTACTGTTTGAACTGCTCTTGATCCAGCGGGTCTTCAGGGACGATAAAATCTTCATCACCCAAACTGACCTCCTCTTCAGAAAGGGGGAGGTAGTTACTATCTTCGGAGTATTAAGGTCTTCAAGGTTGAGCGGATCCTCGTGCTCCTCGTGATCATCTTGTGCTTGTCCGCCGGCACAGTGGTCGTTGAGGTTTCCACATTGTCCGGAGTGCCGTTCTCTTCGGTATCGGTGCTGCTCGTGTGGCTTCGACATGCCTTGGAGTCGCGGCATTGTCTGACGCATTTTGGCAGCTCATCGCTGGGCTTGCCATTATCCTTTCTGGGGGTGCCGTCATCGTCTTTCGGAGTGTCCACCATGTAGACGTCGTAAGTGGACGTGGCCGTCCAGTGGCCGGTGATGGGGGGGGGGCGGCGTTGGCGTTCGCCGTGGCTCCACTATCTTCGTCCATGGAATAGGCATTTTCCGAGGTGTGGTCCAACATGTCGGTTAAGTCCTCGACTGTGGCTACTAGGTGGGTGGTGGGTGGGACGTAAAATTCCCTGAAATCTGCCACAAGGGACTACTGAACGCAGGCTGAGGGCAAGTTATCTTGAATAGCCATCATCTGGATCCAATCGAGCACCTCGTTTAACAGAGCGAGGCTTGCCAAGATGGCGTGTGGTGGCTGCTCGGGATCGGACTCCATCGTGGCGGGGGGAGGGGTGATCCAGGTTCGAACTGAATCCTGGTCTTCCAGGGCCGAGTTGGCCTCGAGGCCTGGGGTCGGGCTTGTGGCCAGACAGACATAAGAGACCGAGGACAAGACCTGATCTTCAGATGTTGTCTTCGTATTAGGGCTCGAAGCCAAATTGGTGATGGGGAGTTCGGCCAGGGATGATTCCTGGTGTCGGTGTACTAAGTATTGGGCCACTAGTACCCCGTACTTGTGCACGGGCAGTTGTAGCCATCCTCGCGGCAAGGCTTGCCGGGAACAGCTCGAGGTCGATGCAAGCCATCAAGGAAATCATCAAGTCAGAGATCTGAGGATCAGTAGATAAGCAAAGCTGGAATCCGAAGGCCAGCTTCCCCGGGAAGATCCTTGCCGGGATGGCCTGTGGAGCCCGGCAAGGCTTGGCGCCCGGCAAGGCCTGGTGCCCGGAAAGACTTGGTGCCTGGCGAGATTCTGCCACTGTGCCACCGCTTCAGCACAGTAACAAGTCTGACATTCTGGGTCCTTCTCTGGATGCGTGGCAACGCGCCAGTGGAGGAGAGCTTAAGCGGTGCTGATGGGATGGCCCCTTTTTCCATCCCCAAGAAAGTGAGGACACCTAAACGGACACCTCACGCTGCATTAAATGCGCTTGTCCTAATCCGTCAGGGGTTAGGTATGATACCCTGTAGCTACTTTATACCTCAATGTATGTACATTTTGCCACTGTGGAGACCCCTTTGAGCATATAAAAGGAGGCCCAAGGCAACTGCTACAGAGGAGGAGAACTTCTGGCCCATTCTGCATGCGTAGCTGCTCTTTGAACGTACTGTTCATTGCGAGCGCTCCTGAAGGCTGGGCTCAAGAACATCAATAAGAACACAAAGCAGGAGTAGGGTTTTACGCTGATTAGCGGCCCGAACCTGGGTAAAAACTTCCCGCGTCGATCGTTGGTTCTGCTCTTTGCGTATACCTCTCCCCCCGCCGAATCGTAAAGGGATCTCTCGGGATCCCATAGGTGTCGTGCCCCGACATCTTTGGCGCGCCAGGTAGGGGGATTGAAGGTTGCGTGAACCTGATCTAGTGATCGACGCCTTAGTTTCTTCATCATCTTCATCATCATGCCACCCAAGAAGAAGAGCCCTGCGACGGCGCAACCGTCCACGTCTGTTTTGCCTACGCCTTCGCGTACGGGCGACGGCGTGGGTGCAGAAGGAAGAGGATTAGAACCCCCACGGCGTTCTGGGGATCCAAGCCAGGCGAGCGGCATCGTTCGCAGTGGCAGTGGTAACCTGCACGCCGCTGGATCTGGAGATGGCGTTGTGTTGCCTACGGGTGGCACAACGAACTCGAGAGATCGGAGGGCGCCTGCTGGAGCTCCCGCGCCGGCACAAGCCTCACGACCTACCCAGGTCGTGCATGATGAGCCACGTCATGGCGCTGGTGGTTCGGGGCGTCCCCATGAAAAGGTTTATGTGCATCGATCCCAAGATGTGCCGGACCAGCATGCACACCGAGCTGCTGGCGGAGGTGGCGTGTGGTCGCGTGACCATGGTGGTGCTCCTTCTAACATGGTTAGGAGTCAGAGCACCTCACGTACCTCCCACCTGTCGCCGCCGCCTACGCCAGCAGAAGCCTTGGCACGTGCGCAGCTGCTCCTCGATTTTCCTCCTGCTCCGGAGAAGATGGAGGAGTGGCGAGCTACTATCCAGAGCCTTATCGGCTTCGCCAACAAAGATGGGCCGCAAGAGGCAGGTCCCTCGCGGCGGAGGCCCATCGATCTGGCGCGAGCCGACGTAGAGAAAACCGGAGGCGGTGCAACCACTGTGCACTCCCCTCCACGGCACCAGCGGCGGCCGACAACCCAGCAAGTCGACCGCCATGAAGAAGTTTCCATGGCGTCATCCGATCCACGGATGCGCCGCAATCAGCGTCAAGTTCTCCAGGAACGAGGCAAGGAGGACACTCGAACTACCATCGAGCAGTGACGGGAAGCGCGCTATCAGTCTGATAAGCGCGCGGGGCCGGCTGTCGATGAGCCTGCGCCAGGGGACGTAGGAGACTTGCCTTATGAGGTAGCGACTCCAGTGTTTACCCGTGAGCTGCGGCAAGTCCGGTGGCCCAATTCCCGAACCTTCAAGCCGGAGGTCCCGGAGAAATATGATGGTAAGACCCATCCCTCGGAGTTCCTGAGCATCTACACCATTGCGGTGCAGGCTGCCGGGGGCCGAGATGACAAGATACTTGCCAACTACTTCCCATTGGTGCTCAAACCCAACGTTAGGTCGTGGTTGATGCATCTGCCAGAGAATTCTATTTCTTCCTGGTCAGATCTATGCCATCAGTTTGTTGGCGCCTTTGTTGGAGGCCACCAAGCTCCTGGCCAAGAGAGCGATTTGCACATCAACCCTCAGAAGGAGGGCGAGTCCCTGCGCAAGTTTATCCAGAGATTTAGCCGGGTGTAGTACAATATTCCTGACGTTCACCCTACCGCGGTCGTTAGCGCGTTCCACCAGAACATGCGTAACCGCAAAATGCGGGAAGAGCTAGCAATGAACAAAGTCAGGAGTATTGCCGAGCTTTACGCTTTGGCCGATAAATGTGCTCGAGCTGAAGAGGGGAGGAAACTCCCTGGTGAGGCTGTTGGAGTGGGGGGCAAATCAGAAGATGAAGACGCCGCGGCCCCGTCAAGGAAAGGCCGGCGACGAAACAGGAAGCGCGGAGGCAAGGCCGTGCTTGCTGACGAGGAATCCGACAACCCCGGCGCCGCCAAGAAGGCCAAGGTTGGTGACCCCGGCAAAGATCTTACCGGGTGCCCTTCCTGTCAGGCCTTGGCGGCTGCCGACAAGTCGGAGAACTCCGGCAAGCAGTATTGCAAGATCCATCGCACCAAGGGCCACGATCTCCAGAACTGCCGGCAAGTTGAGCAGCTTGCCGAGAAGCAGAGAGCCGAATATGAGAGGCGAGATAAGGAGAAGGCCCAAGATGGTGCTGATGGGTCCGGCAAGAAGCGCGGTGGCCGAGGAGGGCGCCGCGGCAAGGCCAAGCAGCAAAAGGATCGGCCCGCTCGGGGCCGAGACAAAGAAGAAGATGATGATGAGGAGGATGATCAATCCAGTGAGCAAGAATTCCAGAAGGCTACGGAGGCCATGTGTATCGATGGAGGTGCCTCGCTGCATTCTTCCCACTGCCAACTCAAACAGTGGGTGCGGGAGGTCAATGCGGCAGAACCATCCCCAGATGCATGTAGGCCCCTGAAGTGGTCCAGCACGCCTATCATTTTCGACGCCGAGGATCACCTTGATCGCACAACTGCGGTCGGATGCTTGCCATTGTTGGTCTCGCCAACGATTCGCAACCTCAAGGTGACGAAAATGTTAGTTGACGGCGGGGCCGGCCTAAACTTAATCTCACCGGATGTGCTCAGAAAGCTCCAGATTCCCGACGAGGACCTCGAAGAAACGGGTACGTTTCAAGGGGTCAATCCGGGAAGAACCCTGCCTAAGGGCAAGATTACGCTGCCGGTAACATTTGGCAGCGAGCTCAACTTCAGGACCGAGAAGGTGGTGTTTGATGTCGCCAAGATCCCCATGTCATACAATGGGATCCTTGGTCGGCCAGCGCTGGCTAAGTTTATGGTAGCATCACACTACGCGTACAATGTCTTGAAGATGCCTGGGCCGTTGGGCGTCATCACTATCCATTCCGATAAGAAGGATGCGCTCATCTGTGCCGACCAACTTTACCGGGAAGCAGTTGCAGCACCTGCCATCAAGGCACCTGCTCCTGCCGCTGGAACTCCCATGGGGAAGAAGAAGACCGGCAGGAACCTTGGCGCGAACTCCGGCAAGCGCACCTCCTCGGCGTGCTGCGCTTCCGTCGAGGACGTACCAGAGAGTTCCACCGGCAAGAACAAGAAGTCCAAGGCTGCTCCGCCGGAGACCAAGAAGGTGCCTGTCAGAGAGGACGGAACGGGGGGAACTTTCACCATAAGTTCCACCCTAGATGACAAATCGGAAAGCGCGCTCGTTGCTTTCCTGCGGGCGAATGTCGATGTGTTTGCATGGCAACCGTCTGACATCCCCGGTGTTCCCAGGAAGGTAATTGAGCACCACCTTGCTGTCTGTCCTCATGCGCGGCCCGTCAAGCAAAGAGTCAGGAAGCAAGCCTTGGAGCGGCAAGAATTCATTGCCGAAGAAATCAGAAAGCTGGAGGCGGCAGGACTGGTCAAAGGAGTGCTTCATCCAACCTGGTTGGCCAATCCGGTTGTATTGCAGAAAGCAAATGGGAAATGGAGGCTCTGTATCGATTATACAGATATCAATAAAGCTTGTCCAAAAGATCCTTTTTCCCTTGCCATGCATCGACCAGATTGTGGATGCCACCGCTGGTTGTGATCTCCTGTCCTTCCTTGATGCCTATTCAGGGTATCATCAGATTTTTATGGCAAAAGAAGATGAAGAGAAGACCGCATTTATCACCCCATGTGGTACGTATTGTTTTATACGAATGCCTTTCGGGTTGAAAAGTGCTGGTTCAACATTTGCCAGAGCAATCCAGATTGGTTTTGAGCCTCAACTCCATAGAAATATGGAGGCGTATATGGATGATATAGTGGTCAAAACCAAAGACAAAGCAACGCTCATTCAAGATTTAGAAGAAACATTTGCAAACTTGCACAAGATCAACTTGAAGCTCAATCCTGAGAAGTGCGTGTTCAGTGTCCCTTCCGGCAAGCTCCTCGGATTTTTTGTATCTTGCCGGGGAATCGAAGCGAACCCCGACAAGATCAAAGCTATTGAGCAAATTGAAGCGCCGAGACGCGTCAAGGATGTGCGTCGTCTTGCCGGCTGTGTTGCTGCTCTAAGCAGGTTTATTTCCAAATCTGCTGAGCGCGCCCTACCCTTCTTCAAAATTTTGAAGAAGGCAGGTCCGATGAAATGGACTCCGGAGGCGGAGGCTGCGCTGCAAGATTTGAAGAAATACCTTTCCTCTCCGCCGACGCTAGTCGCGCCTAAACCACAAGAGCCGTTGCTACTGTATCTGGCAGCAACAAATCAAGTGGTTAGTGCTGCGCTAGTGGCGCAGAGAGAAGCTGATGAGGAAGCAACACCAGCGGCAGGACCGCCAGATGACGCGGCAAGATCTTCCCCGGCAAGGGTTGATCCCGGCAAGACAGGATCTGCGCAAACAGAAGAACCCGTGCAGAAGAAGAAGGTGGTGCAGCACCCAGTTTATTTTGTTAGCTCTCTTTTACAAGGAGCTAGGTCAAGATATTCTGGTGTGCAGAAGTTGCTTTTCGGCCTCCTTATGGCCTCAAGGAAGCTACGCCATTACTTTCAGGCACATGAAATCACCGTCGTCACTCGCTTTCCGTTGCAACGGATTTTGCAAAATCCAGAAGCAACCGGCAGGATCGTGGAGTGGGCATTGGAGTTGTCCAGTTTTGGCCTCAAGTTTGAAAGCACTTCGATGATCCAGAGCAGGGCCTTGGCAGAGTTCATTGTAGAATGGACCCCAACGCCAGACGAAGAGGTTCAAGAAACGACTCTTCCCGGCAAGGAAATCGATCAGCAATGGGTTATGTACTTTGACGGGGCTTTCTCGCTGCAAGGCGCCGGTGCTGGCGTGCTGCTTGTCGCACCCACCGGAGAGCACCTCAAGTATGTAGTCCAAATGCACTTTCCCCGGGAGAGTTCAACCAACAACACTGCGGAATACGAGGGTTTGCTTGCCGATCTCAGGATCGCGGCAGACCTTGGTATCAAAAAGCTCATCATTAAAGGCGATTCAAAACTTGTCGTCAGGCACGTTAACAAGAGTTATCAAAGTCCATTCATGCAAGCCTACGTAGATGAAGTGAGGAAATTGGAAGATCGTTTTGACGGTCTGCAGATGGAGCACGTTCCTCGTGCCGAGAATAGTATTGCTGACGACCTGTCAAAGCGTGCCGCCCTCAAGTTGCCTGTGGAACCAGGAACTTTTGTGCTCCAATTGACTCAACCATCCGTGGCGCCATGAATGCGGCAAGAAAAGAGAAGAAAGTTGAACTCTGGCCAGTACTTCCCGGCAGAGCTCCCCGGAGCCGCCGGCAAGGAAGTTCCCGGGATCGACATGCCTGCCGGGGAACAACAGGCTCCGACAGGGCCTCAGGCCCTTACTGTCGAGACGAACATTCCCCCGGCAGAGGAGATGCCATTAGTCCTAGCTGTCGAGCCTCAGGATCCAGCATGGGCGCAGCACATTGTCCATTTCCTTCAGACAGGTGAACTCCCTGAGGAACAGGAAGAAGCAGAGAGAGTAGCCCGTTGGTCTGTTATGTACAAGTTCGTTGATGACGTCGTGTACAGAAAGAGACCAAACGGTGTGAAATTGAAGTGCATTCCTCGGGAGGATGGACTAGAGCTGTTGGCGGAGATACATGGGGGCCTATGTGGCTCTCACATAGGGTCAAGAGCGCTTGCCGGGAAAGTATTCCGGCAAGGTTTCTTTTGGCCCACCGCTCTCCAGGATGCGACTGCACTAGTAACCAAGTGTGAAGCGTGCCAGTTTCATTCGAAGAAATTACATCAACCAGCTCAAGCTCTTCAGACAATCCCTCTCTCATGGCCATTTTCGGTCTGGGGGCTCGACATACTGGGCCCTTTCCCCCGTGCTACCGGGGGCTTTGAGTACTTGTACGTTGCTATCGACAAGTTCACAAAGTGGCCGGAGGTGGAAGCAGTGAGCAAGGTGACAGCACAATCAGCCGTCAAGTTCTTCAAGGGAATTGTTTGCCGTTTCGGTGTGCCCAATAGGATCATCACCGACAACGGCATGCAGTTCACGAGTCGCACCTTCATGCAGTACGTCCAAGACCTTGGCGGCAAGATTTGTTTTGCCTCTGTTGCTCACCCGAGAGGCAACGGCCAAGCGGAGAGGGCCAACGCTGAAGTGCTGCGCGGTCTCAGGACCAGAACCTTTGACAGGCTGAAAAAGTGCGGAAGACGGTGGATTGATGAGTTGCCGGCGGTTCTTTGGTCAATCAGAAGGACACCAAATCTAGCCACCGGCCAGACGCCCTTCGCTCTGGTCTATGGAGCAGAAGCAGTTCTCCCCACGGAACTCATATACGGATCTCCTCGAGTGCTCGCTTATGATGAGTTTGAGCAAGAGCAACTGCGGCAAGATGATGCTGTGCTCCTTGAGGAGAATCGTCTTCAGGCTGCTGTGCGAGCTGCACGCTACCAGCAAGCTTTGCGCCGCTATCATAGCCGCAAAGTTCATGCCCGAAGCCTTGAGGAAGGCGACCTTGTTCTTCGGCGGATTCAGTCCGCCAAGAATTCAAACAAGTTGACGCCAAAGTGGGAAGGCCCTTATCGGGTAGTACGAGTCACCAGGCCCGGCGCTGTCCGCCTGGAGACCGAAGATGGCGTTCCAGTGAGCAATTCCTGGAATATCAAACATCTTCGCAAGTTCTACCCATAAGGCGCGGTTGCCGGGGGCCCCCGGCAACCACCCTTTTGTACAAGTCTTGCCGGCAAGGCATGTGATCCTTTGTACAAAGCCAGGCGCAGACCCTGAGCACAGATGAATAAATTTAAGTGTTGTACATTCCTGTCGGTGCACTAAGTATTGGGCCACTAGTACCCCTTACTTGTGCATGGGCAGTTGTAGCCGTCCTCGCGGCAAGGCTTGCCGGGATCAGCTCGAGGTCGATTTAAGTCATCAAGGAAATCATCAAGTCAGAGATCTGAGAATCAGCAAATAAGCAAAGCTGGAAATCGAAGGCCAGCCTCCCCGGCAAGATCCTTGCCGGGGTGGCCTGAGGAGCCCGGCAAGGATCAGCGCCCGGCAAGGCTCGGCGTCCGGCAAGGCTTGGCGCCCGGCAAGGCTTGGCGCCCAGCAAATTTCGGCGCCTGGCGAGATTCTGCCACTATGCCACCGCTTCGGCACAGTGATGAGTCTGACATTCTGGCTCCTTCCATGGATGCGTGGCGGCGCGCCAGTGGAGGAGAGCTTAAGCGGTGCTGATGGGATGGCCCCTTTTTCCATCCCCAAGATAGTGAGGACACCTAAACGGACACCTCACGGTGCATTAAATACACTTGTCCTAATCCGTCAGGGGTTAGGTATGATACCCTGTAGCTACTTTACACCTCAATGTATGTACATTTTGCCACTGTGGAGACCCCTTTGAGCATATAAAAGGAGGCCCAAGGAAACTGCTACAGGGGAGGAGAACTTCTGGCCCATTCTGCATGCGTAGCTGCTCTTTGAACGTACTGTTCATTGCGAGCGCTCCTGAAGGCTGGGCTCAAGAACATCAATAAGAACACAAAGCAGGAGTAGGGTTTTACGCTGATCAGCGGCCCAAACCTGGGTAAAAACCTCACGCGTCGATCACCGGTTCTGCTCTTTGTGTGTACCTCTCCCCCCGCCGAATCATAAAGGGGTCTCTCGGGATCCCATAGGTGTCGTGCCCCGACATCTTTGGCGCGCCAGGTAGGGGGATTGAAGGTTGCGTGAACCTGATCTGGTGGTCGACGCCCTAGTTCCTTCATCATGCCGCCCAAGAAGAAGAACATCGCGACAGCACAACCGTCCGGGTCCGTTTTGCCCGCGCCTTCGCAGACAGGCGATGGTGTGGGTGCAGAAGGAAGAGGACTGGAACCCCCGCGGCATTCTGGTGATCCAAGCCAAGCGAGTGGTATCGTTCGCAGTGGCAGTGGTAACTTGCGCGCCGCTGGATCTAGAGATGGCATTGTGTTGCCTACGGGTGGCACAACAAACTCTAGGGATGAAAGAGCGCCTGCTGGAGCTCCCGCGCCGCCGCGAGCCTCGCAACCTGCCCAGGTTGTGCGAGACGAGCGACATCATGGCGCTGGTGGTTCGGGGCGTCCCTACGAAAAGGTTTCTGCGCATAGATCCCAAGATGCGCGGGACCATCATGCACACCGAGCTGCCGGCGAAGGTGGTGCGCGGTCGCGTGACCGTGGCAGTGCTCCTTCTAACTTGGTTAGGAGTCAGAGCACCTCACGTACTTCGCACCTGTCGCCACCACCTACGCCAGCGGAAGCCTTGGCACGTGCGCAGCTGCTCCTTGATTTTCCTCCCGCCCCGGAGAAGATGGAGGAGTGGCGAGCTACTATCCAGAGCCTTATCGGCTTCGCTAATAAGGATGGGCCACAAGAGGCAGGGCCCTCTCAGCGGAAGCACATCGATCCGATGCGAGCCGGTGGAGAGAAAACCGGAGGTGGTGCAACTACAGTGCACTCTCCTCCGCGACATCAGCGGCGGCCGACGACTCAGCAAGTCGACCGCCATGAAGAAGTTTCCACGGCGTCGTCCGATCCGCGGATGCACCGTGATCAGCGTCTGGTTCTCTAGGAACGACGCAAGGAGGACGCTCGAACAACCATCGAGCAGCGACGGGAAGCGCGCTATCAGTCTGATAAGCGCGCGGGGCCAGTTGTCGACGAGCCCGCACCAGGGAACGTAGGAGACTTGCCTTACGAGGTGGGACCTCCAGCGTTTACCCGTGAGCTGCGGCAAGTCCAGTGGCCCAATATCCGAACCTTCAAGCCAGAGGTCCCGGAGAAATATGACGGGAAGACCCATCCCTCGGAGTTCCTGAGCATCTACACCATTGCGGTGCAAGCTACCGGGGGCCGAGATGACAAGATACTCGCCAACTACTTCCCGTTGGTGCTCAAACCCAACGTCAGGTCGTGGTTGATGCATCTGCCGGAGGATTCTATTTCTTGCTGGTCAGATCTGTGCCATCAGTTTGTTGGCGCCTTTGTTGGAGGCCACCAAGCTCCTGGCCAAGAAAGTGATTTGCACATCATCCCTCAGAGGGAGGGCAAGTCCCTGCGCAAGTTTATGCAGAGATTCAGCCGGGTGCAATACAATATTCCTGATGTTCATCCTGCCGCTGTCATTAGCGCGTTCCATCAGAACGTGCGTAACCGCAGGATGTGGGAAGAGCTGGCAATGAACAAAGTCAGGAGTAATGCCGAGCTTTACACTTTGGCCGACAAGTGTGCTCGAGCTGAAGAGGGGAGAAAACTCCCCGGTGAAGCTGTTGGTGCGACAGGCGACTCAGAAGAAGAAGATGCCGCGGCTCCGTCAAGGAAAGGCCGGCGGCGGAATAGGAAGCGCGGAGGCAAGGCCGTGCTTGCCGTCGAGGAATCCGGCAACCCCGGCGCCGCCAAGAAGGCCAAGGTTAGCGCCCCCAGCAAGGATCTTGCCGGGTGCCCTTCCTGTCAGGCCTTGGCGGCTGCCGACAAGTCGGAGAACTCCGGCAAGCAATACTGCAAGATCCATCGCACTAAGGGCCACGATCTCCAGGACTGTCGGCAAGTTGAGCAGCTTGCCGAGAAGCAGAAGGCCGAATACGAGAGGCGAGACAAGGAGAAGGCCCAAGATGGTGCTGAGGGGTCCGGCAAGAAACGCGGTGGCCGAGGGGGTCGCCGCGGCAAGGCCAAACAGCAGAAGGATCGGCCCGCTCGGGGCCGAGATAAAGAAAGAGATGATGATGAAGAAGATGATGAATCCAGTGGGCAGGAATTCCAGAAGGCTACGGAGGCTATGTGCATTGATGGGGGTGCCTCGCTGCATTCTTCCCACCGCCAACTTAAACAGTGGGTGCGGGAGGTTAATGCGGCAGAGCCATCCCCCGATGCTTGTAGGCCTCTGAAGTGGTCCAGCACGCCTATCATCTTTGACGCCGAGGATCACCCTGATCGCACAACTGCGGTCGGGTGTTTGCCATTGTTGGTTTCCCCGACAATTCGCAACCTCAAGGTGACGAAGATGTTAGTTCACGGCGGGGCCGGCCTAAACTTAATATCACCAGACGTGCTCACAAAGCTTCAGATTCCCGACGAAGACCTCGAGGAAACGGGTACGTTTCAAGGGGTCAACCCGGGAAGAACCCAGCCTAAGGGCAAGATCACGCTGCCGGTAACATTTGGCAGCGAGCTTAACTTCAGGACCGAAAAGGTGGTGTTTGATGTCGCCAAATCCCCATGTCATACAATGGGATCCTTGGTCGGCCAGCGCTGGCTAAGTTCATGACGGCATCACACTACGCATACAACGTCTTGAAGATGCCTGGGCCGTTGAGCGTCATCACTATCCATTCCGACAAGAAGGATGCGCTCATCTGTGCCGACCAACTTTACCGGGAAGCAGTTGCAGCACCTGCCATCAAGGCATTTGCTCCTGCCGCTGGAACTCCCGGAGGGAAGAAGAAGACCGGCAGGAACCTTGGCGCGAACTCCGGCAAGCGCGCCTCCTCGAAGTGCTGCGCTTCCGTCGAGGACGCACCAGAGAGTTCCACCGGCAAGAACAAGAAGTCCAAGGCTGCCACACCGGAAACTAAGAAGGTGCCTGCCAGGGAGGACGGAATGGGGGGAACTTTCACCATAAGTTTCACCCTAGATGACAAATAGGAAAGCGCGCTCGTTGCTTTCCTGCGGGCGAATGTCGACGTGTTTGCATGGCAACCGTCTGACATCCCCGGTGTTCCCAGGAAGGTAATTGAGCACCACCTTGCTGTCTGTCCTCACGCGCGGCCCGTCAAGCAAAGGGTGAGGAAGCAGGCCTTGGAGCGGCAAGAATTCATTGCCGAAGAGATTAAAAAGCTGGAGGCGGCAGGATTGGTCAAAGGGGTGCTTCATCCAACCTGGTTGGCTAATCCAGTCGTAGTGCGGAAAGCGAACGGGAAATGGAGGCTTTGTATCGATTACACAGATATCAATAAAGCTTGTCCAAAAGATCCTTTTCCCTTGCCACGCATCGACCAGATCGTGGATGCCACCGCTGGTTGTGATCTCCTGTCCTTCCTTGATGCCTATTCAGGGTATCATCAGATTTTTATGGCAAAGGAAGATGAAGAGAAGACCGCCTTTATCACCCCATGTGGTACGTATTGTTTTATACGAATGCCTTTCGGGTTGAAAAGTGCTGGTTCAACATTTGCCAGAGCAATCCAGATTGGTTTTGAGCCACAACTCCATAGAAATATGGAGGCGTATATGGATGATATAGTGGTCAAAACTAAGGATAAAGCAACGCTCATTCAAGACTTAGAAGAAACATTTGCAAACTTGCGCAAGATCAACTTGAAGCTCAATCTTGAGAAGTGCGTGTTCGGTGTTCCTTCCGGCAAGCTCCTCGGATTCTTTGTATCTTGCCGGGGAATCGAAGCGAACCCCGACAAGATCAAAGCCATTGAGAAAATTGAAGCACCGAGACGCGTCAAGGATGTGCGTCGTCTTGCCGGCTTTGTTGCTGCTCTAAGCAGGTTTATTTCCAAATCTGCTGAGCGCGCCCTGCCCTTCTTCAAAATTTTGAAGAAGGCAGGTCCAATGAAATGGACTCCGGAAGCGGAGGCGGCGCTGCAAGGTTTGAAGAAATACCTTTCTTCTCCGCCGACGCTAGTCGCACCTAAACCACAAGAGCCGTTGCTGCTGTATCTGGCGGCAACAAATCAAGTGGTTAGTGCTGCGCTGGTGGCGCAGAGGGAAGCTGATGAGGAGGCAACATCAGCGGCAGGACCGCCAAGTGACGCGGCAAGATCTTCCTCGGTGAGGGATGATCCCGGCAAGACAGGATCTGCGCAAACAGAAGAGCCCGTGCAGAAGAAAAAGGTGGTGCAGCGCCCAGTTTATTTTGTTAGCTCCCTCTTACAAGGGGCTAGATCAAGATATTCTGGTGTGCAGAAGTTTCTTTTCGGCCTCCTTATGGCCTCAAGAAAGCTGCGCCATTATTTTCAAGCACATGAGATCACCGTCGTCACTCGCTTTCCGTTGCAACGGATTTTGCAAAATCCGGAGGCAACCGGCAGGATCGTGGAGTGGGCGTTGGAGCTGTCCAGCTTTGGTCTTAAGTTTGAAAGTACTTCCACAATTCAGAGCAGGGCCTTGGCAGAGTTCATTGCAGAATGGACCCCAACGCCGGACGAAGAAGTTCAAGAAACAAGTCTCCCCAGAAAAGAAATCGATCAGCAATGGGTTATGTACTTTGACGGGGCTTTTTTGCTGCAAGGCGCTGGTGCTGGTGTGCTGCTTGTCGCACCCACCGGAGAGGACCTCAAGTACGTAGTCCAAATGCATTTTCCCCGGGAGAGTTCAACCAACAACACTGCAGAGTACGAAGGTTTGCTTGCCGGTCTTAGGATCGCGGTAGACCTTGGTATCAAAAAGCTCATTATCAAAGGTGATTCACAACTTGTCGTCAGGCAGGTCAACAAGAACTATCAAAGTCCGTTGATGCAAGCCTACGTAGATGAAGTGAGGAAATTGGAAGAGTGCTTTGACGGTCTGCAGATGGAGCATGTTCCTCGTGCCGAGAACAGCGTTGCTGACGACCTGTCAAAGCGTGCTGCCCTCAAGTTGCCTGTGGAACCAGGAACTTTTGTGCTCCAATTGACTCAACCATCCGTGGCGCCATCGACGCGGCAAGAAAAGAGAAGAAAGTTGAACTCTGGCCAGTACTTCCCGGCAGAGCTCCCCGGAGCCGCCGGCAAGGAAATTGCCGGGATCGACACGCCTGCTGGGGAACAACAGGCTCCGGCAGGGCCTCAGGCCCTTGCTGTCGAGACAAACGTCCCCCCGGCGGAGGAGATGCCTTTAGTCCTAGCCGTCGAGCCTCAGGCTCCAGCATGGGCGCAGCACATTGTCCATTTCCTTCAGACAGGTGAACTCCCTGAGGAACAAGAAGAAGCGGAGAGAGTAGCCCGTCGGTCTGTTATGTACAAGTTCGTCGATGACGTCCTGTACAGAAAGAGACCAAACGGTGTGAAATTAAAGTGCATTCCTCGGGAGGATGGACTAGAGCTGTTGGCAGAGATACATGGGGGCATGTGTGGCTCTCACATAGGGTCAAGAGCGCTTGCCGGGAAAGCATTCCGGCAAGGTTTCTTTTGGCCCACCGCCCTCCAGGATGCGACTGCACTAGTAACCAGGTGTGAAGCGTGCCAGTTTCATTCGAAGAAATTACATCAGCCAGCTCAAGCTCTTCAAACAATCCCTCTCTCCTGGCCATTTTTGGTCTGGGGGCTCGACATACTGGGCCCCTTCCCCCGTGCTGCCGGGGGCTTTGAGTACTTGTATGTTGCTATCGACAAGTTCACAAAGTGGCCGGAGGTGGAAGCAGTGAGGAAGGTGACAACGCAGTCGGCTGTTAAGTTCTTCAAAGGAATTGTTTGCCGTTTCGGTGTGCCTAACAGGATCATCACCGACAACGGCACGCAATTCAGAAGTCGCACCTTCATGCACTACGTCCAAGACCTTGGCGGCAAGATTTGTTTTGCCTCTGTTGCTCACCCGAGAAGCAACGGCCAAGCGGAGAGGGCCAATGCTGAAGTGCTGCGCGGTCTCAGGACCAGAACTTTTGACAGGCTGAAAAAGTGCGGAAGACGCTGGATTGATGAGTTGCCGGCGGTTCTTTGGTCAATCAGAATGACACCAAATCGAGCCACCGGCCAGACGGCCTTCGCTCTAGTGTATGGAGCGGAAGCAGTTCTCCCCACGGAACTCATATACGGATCTCCTCGAGTGCTCACTTATGATGAGCTCGAACAAGAGCAACTGCGGCAAGATAACGCTGTGCTCCTTGAGGAGAATCGTCTTCAGGCTGCTGTGCGAGCTGCACGCTACCAGCAAGCTTTGCGCCGCTATCATAGCCGCAAAGTTCATGCCCGAAGCCTTGAGGAAGGCGACCTTGTTCTTCGACGGATTCAGTCCGCCAAGAATTCAAACAAGTTGACGCCAAAGTGGGAAGGCCCTTATCGGGTAGTATGAGTCACCAGGCCTGGCGCTGTCCGCCTGGAGACCGAGGATGGCATTCCAGTGAGTAATTCCTGGAATATCGAACATCTTCGCAAGTTCTATCCATAAGGCGCGGTTGCCGGGGGCTCCCGGCAACCACCTTTTTGTACAAGTCTTGCCGGCAAGGCATGTGATCCTTTGTACAAATCCAGGCGCAGACCCTGAGCACAGATGAATAAATTTAAGTGTTGTACATTTCCTTATTGATTCTCATGTTCACATTCATATATGCATGTTTGTCTAAGATGTTATATAACACCTGATCCTGGTAAGTTCTAACCAACCGCCAAGGTTTCATCTCTTTATTTTCTCTTCTTTCTTTTTCTTAAAGACAGAAGGATTCCTCGCGCGCACATTTGCCGGGGGAGTAAGGGAGACATGAATACCAGTTGGTGACGTTCGGAATCGTATGCTTGCCGGAGGAAGGACAAAGACAGAAAGCTAAGTCCTAAAAACTCAGAGCAAGTTTTTTTTATTACCAAGTTAGTTCCTTGGACGATTCCGACCCTTGTATGGAAAATCTGCACGTGAAGGAACCCTTGTTGTAATCAGCTGCGCCCTTATTTTGTTTCGAGTCTGCTCAATGATTTAAGTGGCTGCACTGAGAGCGCCAAGGAGTCTTGCCGGCCGCGGCGCCTCCAGCAGGCTGCTGAAGTCCCGCACCCAGCGCTCGCGGCAGGTTGCGCGCCGGCAAGTTTTTCAGTAGGTGTAGGATGAACTCCATACATAAAGGAATCAGACAAGGAAAGTAGCTAGCATGAGCCTAAACATAGTTAAATTATATTACATCCATGAGTTGCCGTAGTCCTAACTTGAGACTGAACTGTCTTTTACATGAGATGGTGGCGGCAATAATAAAAGGGAAGCACTCAATCCCTGCGCTGGCCTTCGATCCTTTTGATGGAGTCGACCTTCTCAAGATCGGCGTGATGCACTTCTCAAGCGCCTCAATATTTGCATCCTTTGGCAGGTGGCCGAGTGCGCTGGAGAGATCGATGCTGGGATTGCTGTGCACCACCTTGAGGAGCACCTTGCGAAGGACGGCCCGGCAAAGCCGGCGAGTCTCGTTCGCCAGTTGGGTCGCCCGGCTGGACTGGAGCGCCCTCAACGCGTTGATGATGCTTTCAAAGAACATCGTCAACCTGGTGCTTGGAGATATTCTTTCCTCGGAAGAATATCTAAAGTTCGACAAGCCCATGGTTGACAGTTCTGCGGTAAGCTTCTCCGCGGTGGCGATGAGACGGCCAGTCCAGATCTCCACTCCCTTTTCATAATCAGCCTGGGCAGCGGCAGCGCTCTTGAGCAGGTTCCTCTCTCCTTGAAGATCCTTGAGTAGAGCCTTCTGACGGGCCCTGCCGGCCTCGAGGGATTTCTGCAGCGTGGTCAGCTTCAGCTCCAGAACCGCAATATCATCAGCCGCAGAGGAGAGCTGCTTGGTCTTGCCGGACAGGGCGACTTGCATCTCCGCCAAGGAGTGGAGGGTTTTTTCCCTGTCCCCCTTGAGCGTCGAGAGCTCCTTGCCATGCTCGTCGAGATCCATCTCCAGCCTCTTCACTTTGTCGCTCAGCTCGTTCTTGGCGGCCTCTGCAACTTCGGCAGCATCGACGGCCTCCTTGAGCTTGCCGGCGTGACTTGCAGTTAGAGCTTCGAGCGCCTCCTTGTGCTTCTGCTCCAGCTCCTGGGTCCGCCGCGCGACAAGATTTTCAATCTCTTCATCCTTGCTATGAAGCTTGGCGGCGAGCGCCTGCTCACGTGCGGTGAGATCTTCTTCGAAAGCATCAAGAGCAACGCGGCACCCCGTCAGGAGAGCATCTTCGGTAGCGATCCTTTGAACAGCTTCATCATGGGCCTTCTCCATGTCTGATTGCTTCAGGAGGACCTCATTCCATTGCTGGCTCACTTGTTCTCGACCGGCAACCAGCTCTTGAAGGGCCTCGGCATGCCAGATTTGCATTTGTGCGACGCGCCTTTGAAAATCCGCTTCGGCTGCCTCGACAACTGCCATTCTGGAGTCCGCCTTCTCTTTTCGGGCACGACAGAGAGCCTGAAGTTTGCGGAAGTTTTCGCCCATGGCCTGAAGGAGCCGATCCTCTTCAGACTTGCCACTGCTAGCACTGGGATCGTCAACAACTTCGAGCCCGGCAGCGGCAATAATTTCCTCAAAAATTTCTCCTTCAGCTGGTGCCTCGGTGCTTGCCGTCCCTGGCAAGTTGATGAATAGGTTTACGCCAACTTTGAGATACTTGCTGGATGAGGGCTCGTCAGATGTTGATGGCTGGTCTTTAGTGGCCGCCTCACCAGTGATAGGGGGCTCCGCGGCCGATGCAGCGCCTGGTGCTCCTGCGGCAGGAATGCCGTCAGTATGGTCCCCAGCCTCCCTGTCGCCCTCTTCAGCAGGTTCTTCCGTGATTTCCTTTCGTGCTGTCTTGGCGGCCTCCCCGTCAAGAGCATCACCGGCCCCGGCAACATCATCCTTGGTGGCCTCGCTGGCAGTGATCCTGTCCGCTTCGGCAGCAGCATCCCTGGCGGTCTCCTCGATGACGGCGTCGACGTCCATATGTTCCATCTCAAAGAACTCTGAAGGGAGAAGGAGAAGGTCAGAATAAGATCGAGTTTTTAAATTTTGAAGTGATCAAAGATAAAGAAGTAAGGGAAAAAAAATAACTAGCACTTTGAGGCGATCGAGTACCTGCGTCGGGCTGTCGAGAGGTAGCTTCGCCTCTCCCGGCAACTCCGGTTGCCGGGGGTGGGTTGCCGGAATCCGTGCTTGTCAGCTCCTCCTCAATCTGGACGGGCTCGTCTGCAGGACCTCTTGCCGGAGATGTGCTTGTGGGCGGAGCGGTCGATGAAGGAGGCACAATGGGGCAATCCTCTCCTTGTTGCCGTTCTTCTCCTGCGAACCCGAAGATATCAGCGACAAGAATGGAAGCCTCGACACCAGCCAACAGAAAAAGGGACAATGAACTTACGCTGGGGGCGGCGTTGAGGACTAGGCTCCGGGCTCACGATGACGGTCTCTGGCACGCTAGTGGAGCCTGCCGGGGGCTCGTCGCCCGTAGAAGTCCTTGACCTCTTCGCCATCCTCTCCAGCAAGGTTTCTGTGTCACTGCAGAAGCAATACAAGCAAGTCAGTAAAGATTGATGCAAGATTGGAAGGTAAAAGCTGTGGCAAAGTACTTACTCTTCTTCCTCTCACTCCGGACTAAAGCCGGAGATGTCGAAGTCGACCTCCATTGCGGTGTCTGAGTGGGGAGGTGGAGGAGGAGTCCTAGGCCGCTTGGCTGTGGCAGGCGCCGGGGCAGCTTCCGGTGCAGTGGTGCGAGACCCTCCTGCCGCCCCAGCAGTGGCCGCTGGTGCGGGCCTCGCACGCCGTGCAGGCTGTTGACGGGCCCCCTGCCGCGGTCCGGTCTTGCCGGCCACTTTCTTGCCGGGGGCTTCGCCGCTCGAAGAGGGCTGGCTTGCCGGGATGTCAGACGCAGCCTTCCGAAGAACACGCTTCGCCTTCTTCTTCGGGGGAGGGGGCTCTTCCCGCGTCTCTTCTTCTTCGACTGAGTCCTCGCCGGACGAGATTTCAGCGGCTGCGCCGCTCTCCTCCCCGGCAACCTCGTCCTCCCCGGCAGGCTTCGCCTCCACTACCACCTCTGCCTCGCTGGCTTCCCACTCTGTGAAGCCAACGCTGCCGGCCTCCGCGGCAAGATTTGCTTCCTCCACTCTGGTAGCGATGTATGCTACCTCCTGATCCGTGGTGGCGCGAATAAGATCTGGCTCTTGCCGGACAGGCTTTTCCGTCAGATTGTCGAAGAATTTCTGCGCTTCTTCCTCGCTTGGCTCGACCCAGGTCGGGTCAAGGCCATGGGTGTTGAACATCGGCAAGAAAGCAATGATCGACCCCAGCGCAGAGTTGTTGCACAAGGGAACGATCCTTGCCGGCAGCCGGTGCTTGTGGAGGACGGCCCGGCAAAGCCGGCGAGTCTCGTTGGCCAATTGGGTCGCCCGGCTAGACTGGAGCACCCTCAAGGCGTTGATGATGCTTTCAAAGAACATCGTCAACCTGGCACTTGGAGATATTCTTTCCTCAGAAGAATACTTGAAGTTTAACAGGCCCATGGTTGACAGTTCTGCGGTAAGTTTCTCCGCGGTGGCGATGAGGCGTCCAGTCCAGATCTCCACTCCCTTCTCGTACTCGGTTTGGGCGGCGGCGGCGCTCTTGAGCAGGTTCCTCTCTCCTTGGAGATCCTTGAGTAGAGCCTTCTCACGGACCCTGCCGGCCTCGAGAGACTTCTGCAGCGTGGTCAGCTTCAACTCCAGAACCGCAATATTATCAGCCGCAGAGGAGAGCTGCTTGGTTTTGTCAGACAGGGCAACTTGCATCTCCGCCAAGGAGTGGAGGGTTTTTTCCCTGTCACCCTTGAGCGTCGAGAGCTCCTTGCCATGTTCTTCGAGATCTGTTTCCAGCCTCTTCACCTTGTCGCTCGGCTCGTTCTTGGCGGCCTCTGCAGCTTTGGCAGCATCGACGGCCTCCTTGAGCTTGCCGGCGTGACTTGAAGTCAGAGCTTCGAGCGCCTCCTTATGTTTTTGCTCCAGCTCCTCGGTCCGCCGCGCGACAAGATTCTCGATATCTTCATCTTTGCTGCAAAGCTTGGCGGCGAGCGCCTGCTCACATGCGGTGAGATCTTCCTCATGAGCATCAAGAGCAACGCGGCGCCCCGTCAGGAGGGCATCTTCGGCAGCAATCCTTTGAGCAGCTTCATCATGCGCTTTCTCCATATCGGATTGCTTCAGGAGGATCTCAGTACACTGCTGGCTCACTTGTTCCCGGCCGGCAACCAACTCTTGGAGGGCCTCGGCGTGCCAGATCTGCATTTGTGTGACGCGCCTTTGAAAATCTGCTTCGGCCGCCTCGACAACTGCCATTCTGGAGTCCGCTTTGTCTTTCCAGGCGCGATGGAGAGCCTGGAGCTTGCGAAAATTGTCGCCCATGGCCTGAAGGAGCTGATCCTCTTCAGATTTGCCGCTGCTAGTACTGGGGTCGTCAAGAACTTCGAGCTCGGCAGCAACAATGATTTCTTCAAAAACTTCTCCTTCGGCTGGTGCCCCAGTGCTTGCCATCCCCGGCAAGTTGACGAACAGGTTCTCGCCAACCTTGAGGTATTTGCTGGATGAGGGGCCTTCAGATGTTGATGGCTGGTCTTCAGTGGCCGCCTCACCAATGGCAGGGGGCTCTGTGGCCGGTGCAGCGCCTGGCGCTCCTGCAGCAGGAATGCCGTCAGTGCGGTCCTCCGCCTCCCTGTCGCCCCCTTCAGTAGGTTCTTCGGCGGGTTCCTCTTGTGCAGTCTTGGCGGCCTCCCCGTCAAGAGCACCACCAGCCTCGGCAGTGTCATCCTTGGTGGCCTCGCTGGCAGCGATCCTATCTGCTTCGGCAGTGGCATCCCTGGCGGTCTCCTTGATGACAACGTCGACGTCCATGTGTTCCATCACAGGGAACTCTGAAGGACGAAGAAGGAAAACAGAATAAGATCGAGATTGAAGTTTGAAGTGACTAAAGACAAAGAGATAAGGGAAAAAGAGTAACAAGCACTCTGAGGCAATCGAGTACCTGCGTCGGGCTATCGGGAGGTGGCTTCGCCCCTCCCGGCAACTCCGGTTACCGAGGGTGGGTTGCCAGAGTCCGCGCCCGCCGGCTCCTCCTCAATTAGGATGGGCTCGTCGGCAGGATCTCTTGCCGGGGACGTGCTTGTGGGCGGAGCGGTCGATGAAGGAGGCACAATGGGGATGTCTTCCGACAGCTCTCCTTGTTGCCGTTCTTCTCCTGCGAACCCAAAGATATCAGCGGCAAGAATGAAAGCCTCGGCACCCGCCAGCGGAAAAAGAACAGTGAACTTACGCTGGGGGCTGTGCTGGGGGCTGCGCTGGGGGCTGCGTTGAGGACTGGACTCCGGGCTGACAACGATGGTTTCTGGCACGCTCGTGGAGCCTGCCGGGGGCTCGTCACCCGTAGAAGTCCTTGACCTCTTCGCCATCCTCTCCAGCAATGTCTCTGTGTCACTGCAGAGACAGTACGAGCAACTTAGTAAGATTGATCCAGGATTGGAATATAAAGGCTGCGGCAAAGTACTCACTCTTCTTCCTCTCGCTCCGGACTAAAGCCGGAGATGTCGAAGTCGACCTCCGCTGTGATGTCTGAGTGGGGAGGCGGAGGAGGAGTCCTGGGCCGCTTGGCTGTGGCAGGCGCCGGGGCAGCTTCCGGTGCGGTAGTACGAGACCCTCCTGCCGCCCCAGCAGTGGCCGCTGGTGTGGGTCTCGCGCGCCGCGCAGGCTGTTGACGAGCCCCCTGCTGCGGTCCAGTCTTGTCGGCCACTTTCTTGCCGGGAGCTTCGCCGCTCGAAGAAGGCTAGCTTGCCGGGATGCCAGATGCAGCCTTCCGAAGAACACGCTGCGTCTTCTTCGGGGGTGGGAGCTCTTCTCGCGTTTCTTCTTCGGTCGTGTCCTCACCGGACGAGCTCTCAGCGGCTGCGCTGCTCTCTTCCCCGGCAACCTTGTCCTCCCCGGCAGGTTTTACCTCCACTACCACCTCTGCATCGCTGGCTTCCCACTCTGTGAAGCCGACGCTGCCGGCCTCCGCGGCAAGATTTGCCTCCTCCACCCTAGTAGCAATGTAAGCTACTTCTTGATCGGTGGTGGCTCGGATGAAATCTGGCTCTTGCCGGACAGGCCTCTCCGTCAAGCTGTCAAAAAACTTCTGCGCTTCCTCCTCGGTTGGCTCGGCCCAGGTCGGGTCAAGACCGTGGGTGTTGAACATCGGCAGGAAGGCAAAGATTGACCCCAAGGCAGAATTGTTGCACAAGGGAACAATCCTTGCCGGCAGCCGGTGCTTGTCTTCGCGCTGGAATATTTTTTTACGGAGAGCGCCAAGCTGCATAGCGGTCAGATTGTTGTTCAGCCCGGGGCGCAATCTCATGATATCTGCCGCATTCTTCTATTCCCAAGCTGGCCTTCCCCTGTTCTGCAGAGGGGCGATGCGGCGGCGGAGAAAGTCGAAGCCGATCATCTCCATCGTCAGCCCGGCAGCCTTCAGACGAAGGATCCTGGTGGTGGCGATTGTGAGCCTCTCGTCTTCCGCAGCAGGATCGCTCCAATCCTTGCCGTGGACCACCTTCTGTTGCCGGGGATGACAAAACGGATGGGGATCTGCTTCCTGGATCCAGCACCATTCAGCCCGCCATTCATCCCACTTTTCGCGGTAAACTCCTTCTGGGTATATTTCCTTATTCCAAGCTCTTGGAATCCAGGCAATAGAACCAGAGAGGGCCTCTCCTTTTTGGATGCGAGGGAAGAAGTAATGGCGAAAAAGAGCAGAATTGGGAATCACGCCAACAAAATTTTCACAGAGATGGGCAAGATGGACATGCAAAGTACTGCATTCGGCGTGAAATCGAGAAGGCGAAAGCCGTATGTGTACATGATATCATTGAAGAAGTCGGAAAAGGGGGGGACAGAGCCCGCAATAGAAATATGCAGTGAAGAAAGGGTATCTGTCCGATCCACCTTTGGAACAAGCACCTGGGATTACGCGTGTGGCGGGGTGAGCTTGTGTCTCTTTCGCCCACATGCACTGGTATCGCCCCTTCAGAGCTTCAGCATCGAGCGATGGAGGGAAGACGACGAGCCTCTTCCGCATCTTCGCCAGTTCGCTCTCCGGAGTCTCTTCCGCATTCTTATATTCCCAAGCTGGCCTTCCCCTGTTCTGCAGAGGGGCGATGCGGCGGCGGAGAAAGTCGAAGCCGATCATCTCCATCGTCAGCCCGGCAGCCTTCAGACGAAGGATCCTGGTGGTGGCGATTGTGAGCCTCTCGTCTTCCGCAGCAGGATCGCTCCAATCCTTGCCGTGGACCACCTTCTGTTGCCGGGGATGACAAAACGGATGGGGATCTGCTTCCTGGATCCAGCACCATTCAGCCCGCCATTCATCCCACTTTTCGCGGTAAACTCCTTCTGGGTATATTTCCTTATTCCAAGCTCTTGGAATCCAGGCAATAGAACCAGAGAGGGCCTCTCCTTTTTGGATGCGAGGGAAGAAGTAATGGCGAAAAAGAGCAGAATTGGGAATCACGCCAACAAAATTTTCACAGAGATGGGCAAGATGGACATGCAAAGTACTGCATTCGGCGTGAAATCGAGAAGGCGAAAGCCGTATGTGTACATGATATCATTGAAGAAGTCGGAAAAGGGGGGGACAGAGCCCGCAATAGAAATATGCAGTGAAGAAAGGGTATCTGTCCGATCCACCTTTGGAACAAGCACCTGGGATTACGCATGTGGCGGGGTGAGCTTGTGTCTCTTTCGCCCACATGCACTGGTATCGCCCCTTCGGAGCTTCAGCATCGAGCGATGGAGGGAAGACGACGAGCCTCTTCCGCATCTTCGCCAGTTCGCTCTCCGGAGCCTCTTCCGCATTCTTATATTCCCAAGCTGGCCTTCCCCTGTTCTGCAGAGGGGCGATGCGGCGGCGGAGAAAGTCGAAGCCGATCATCTCCATCGTCAGCCCGGCAGCCTTCAGACGAAGGATCCTGGTGGTGGCGATTGTGAGCCTCTCGTCTTCCGCAGCAGGATCGCTCCAATCCTTGCCGTGGACCACCTTCTGTTGCCGGGGATGACAAAACGGATGGGGATCTGCTTCCTGGATCCAGCACCATTCAGCCTGCCATTCATCCCACTTTTCGCGGTAAACTCCTTCTGGGTATATTTCCTTATTCCAAGCTCTTGGAATCCAGGCAATAGAACCAGAGAGGGCCTCTCCTTTTTGGATGCGAGGGAAGAAGTAATGGCGAAAAAGAGCAGAATTGGGAATCACGCCAACAAAATTTTCACAGAGATGGGCAAAGATGGACATGCAAAGTACTGCATTCGGCGTGAAATCGAGAAGGCGAAAGCCGTATGTGTACATGATATCATTGAAGAAGTCGGAAAAGGGGGGGACAGAGCCCGCAATAGAAATATGCAGTGAAGAAAGGGTATCTGTCCGATCCACCTTTGGAACAAGCACCTGGGATTACGCGTGTGGCGGGGTGAGCTTGTGTCTCTTTCGCCCACATGCACTGGTATCGCCCCTTCAGAGCTTCAGCATCGAGCGATGGAGGGAAGACGACGAGCCTCTTCCGCATCTTCGCCAGTTCGCTCTCCGGAACGTCGGCTTTCGCCTCCTTGCCCTTGCCTTTGCTGGCCTTGGGCGGCATGGCGGCTGTGAGGACGGAAGCTGGGGGTGGAGCGAGCGTGGAAGCAGCGGGCGGAAGAGGAAAAGGCTTCGCTCTGAGCTCGAGAGGAGGAAGGCGATGGCGATGGCCAGATTGAGAAGAAGAGGGGGGTAAATAGGTTTGTGCCTCTGCGACTTCTCCTTTTTATGGGGAAGGAGCGGGGCTGCCTCTTTTATTCCCCAATGTGAATGCGCCTCTATAGGCGTGAGGCAGTTGCTGCCTTTTTGGCACGCTTCCCACGTCGCGCGCTCGGTGCATGTAGTGGGGGGCACAGTAAAACGAGATATTTAGGAGCAGTTAATTCCCTGCCACGCGTGCCCGTGCACTGTTTGGGCCTAGCCCAACAACGCCTCACACTCGTGTATGGCCTAGGCCCGGGGGCTCCTATCGGTGTACTAAGTATTGGGCCACTAGTACCCCGTACTTGTGCATGGGCAGTTGTAGCCATCCTCGCGGCAAGGCTTGCCGGGAATAGCTCGAGGTCGATGCAAGCCATCAAGGAAATCATCAAGTCAGAGATCTGAGGATCAGTAGATAAGCAAAGCTGGAATCCGAAGGCCAGCTTCCCCGGCAAGATCCTTGCCGGGATGGCCTGTGGAGCCCGGCAAGGCTTAGCGCCCGGCAAGGCTTGGCGCCCGGCAAGGCTTGGCGCCCGGCAAGGCCTGGTGCCCGGCAAGACTCGGTGCCTGGCGAGATTCTGCCACTGTGCCACCGCTTCAGCACAGTAACAAGTCTGACATTCTGGGTCCTTCTCTGGATGCGTGGCAATGCACCAGTGGAGGAGAGCTTAAGCGGTGCTGATGGGATGGCCCCTTTTTCCATCCCCAAGAAAGTGAGGACACCTAAACGGACACCTCACGCTGCATTAAATGCGCTTGTCCTAATCCGTCAGGGGTTAGGTATGATACCCTGTAGCTACTTTACACCTCAATGTATGTACATTTTGCCACTGTGGAGACCCCTTTGAGCATATAAAAGGAGGCCCAAGGCAACTGCTACAGAGGAGGAGAACTTCTGGCCCATTCTGCATGCGTAGCTGCTCTTTGAACGTACTGTTCATTGCGAGCGCTCCTGAAGGCTGGGCTCAAGAACATCAATAAGAACACAAAGCAGGAGTAGGGTTTTACGCTGATTAGCGGCCCGAACCTGGGTAAAAACTTCCCGCGTCGATCGTTGGTTCTGCTCTTTGCGTACACCTCTCCCCCCGCCGAATCGTAAAGGGATCTCTCGGGATCCCATAGGTGTCGTACCCCGACACCTGGCTTCTGAACATTGACCCGTCGTTGGGGCTTAAGGCCAGAGGCATGTCATGAGGAGAGGGTTCGGCCGAGAGTGACTCTTGGTGTCCGAACACCGCTTCTGCATTGAGGCCTGAAGCTGGGTCTTCGGTAGGCATCTCTGGCGTGGTCAAAGGGGATTCCTGGCCTCCGATCAGGGTGGAGCCATCCGAGCTCGAGGTCGGCTGAAGGGTTGGGGCCGATCTGTAGATCGGATCAGGAGAAAGCTCCGGAGCGGGCATAGTGGGGCCCATAGGGGTACGGGGAGAGGCTACGAATCCGGCAAAGACCAGATCGCCTCGGGCGTCCGCGAAGTACTCCAAGTTGCCAAATCTAATCCGGTGCTCAGGGGCAAAATTGTTGATTTGGTCTAGATGACCAATTGGGTTGGCGTGCTGCACGATGCTGCTGAATGCGAAGAGTTGGCCGGGGACAAAGTGGTCCCTCGAGCTGACGCCATCTCCGATGATCAGGCGAGTCATTGATCCTTCGGTGGCCCAACAATGGAATTCTCAATGAAAGCACCAATGTCGGTGTCAAAACTGGCGGATCTCGGGTAGGGGGTCCCGAGCTGTGGATCTAGTATCAATGGGGAACAAGGGATGAAGAACACGGTGTTTACCCAGGTCCGGGCCCTCTCTAAGAGGTAAAACCCTACGTCCTGCTTGATTGTATTTGATGTGTATGATATGGTTACAGAGTAGATCTACCTTGAGATCAGGCGAGCTAAACCCTAGGTTGATGGGGTGTTGGATGTTGCTCTAGCCCTAAAGACTAAAACCCTTTGGTTTATATAGACACCAGTAGGGTTAGGGTTACATGCGATCGGTTATAATGAAGGAAAGATCATGCCTAATCTTGACTTGGAGGGCACACCACGGCTCCGAAAATCTTCTATCCGGTCTCAGGTCCGCGCTCTAGCTTGGCTTCACAGTGGCCCACCAATCTGGCCCATAAGCAACAGGCCGGCGGCCCGAGGAACCCTTAATCCAGGACTCCCTCAGCGAGCTCTAGTAAATTGTCCAATGTGTATAGCAGTAGGAGCTGTGGGTGTAACAATGGTATTCATGTCCTCATCATCCTCAATTCTTGAAATGAAGTCGTCCTCGACGGAAGCTCATCTTCCTCACCAAATAAGGCTTTAAATCTGCAATGTTAAAAGTGGGACTAACCCCAAAATCTGCAGGCAGCTCAAGTTTATATGCATTATCATTTATTTTCTCTAACACCTTAAAAGGACCATCAGCACATGGAATTAGCTTTGACTTGCGCAAATGAGGAAACCTATCCTTACGCAACTGTAACCAAACAAGATCTCCAGGTGCAAAGACAACACGTTTTCCACCCTTATCTGCAGCAAGTTTATATTTAGCATTCATGCACTCAATATTTTCCTTAGTAAACTCATGCATTTTTAAGATCAATTCAGCATGTTGTTTAGCATCAAAATTAACCTTATCCAAAGATGGAAGAGGTTACAAGTCAATGGGTGCACGAGGTAGGAAACCATAGACAATCTCAAAAGGGCATATCTTAGTAGTAGAATGCAGTGAACGATTATAAGCAAATTCAATATGAGGCAAGCATTCTTCCCACATTTTAAGGTTATTGTTCAAAATAGCCCTAAGCATAGTAGACCATGTCCTATTGACTACTTTAGTTTGTCCATCAGTTTGGGGGTGACATGTAGTACTAAAAAGCAGTTTAGTCCCCAACTTAGCCCATAAACATCTCCAAAAGTGGCTAAGAAACTTAGTATCATGATCTGAAATGATAGTATTTGGCACACCATGCAAACGAATAATTTCACAAAAGAAAAAGTCAGTAACATTAGCAGCATCATCGCTTTTATGACATGGTAGAAAGTGTGTCATTTTCAAAAATCTTTCCACGACAACAAATATGCTATCCCTCCCCTTCTTTGTTCGAGGTAAATCTATAACAAAGTTCATAGATATATCCTCCCAAGGAACACTAGGTATAGGCAAAGGCATATATAAACCATGAGGATTGAGTCGTGACTTAGCTTTTTGACATGTAGTGCAGCAAGCAACAAAACGCTCAACATCCCGTCTCATCTTTGGCCAAAAGAAATGTGTAGCAAGTACGTCCTCTGTCTTCTTCACGCCAAATTGTCCCATTCATCCTCCTCCATGCACCTCCTGCAACAACAACAAAAAGACGAACGGAGCTTGCTGGAATGCATAGCTTATTATCAAGAAAACTCCTCACTTGTGTGACTGTTTTGAGCTGCGGCCTACTCTCAATAGCTTCAATCTTGGCTTTATCAAATTCAATTCCCTGTGGAGTAATAACATAGCCAAGAAAATATACTCGATCGGTGCAAAAGGTGCACTTCCCAAGGTTACCAAGCAAACATGCATCATGTAAAGCAATAAAAACATCACGTAAATGTTCCAAATGTTCCTCCAAAGATCTGCTATAAATCAGTATATCATCAAAGTAAACTACCACAAATTGTCCAATGAAAGCATGTAAAACTTCGTTCATTAATCTCATGAAAGTACTGGGTGCATTAGTTTACCGAAAATGCATGACTAACCACTCATATAATCCAAACTTAGTTTTAAATGTTGTTTTCCATTAATCTCCCAATTTCATACGAATTTGATGCTATCCACTACGCAAATCAACTTTGGAGAATATTGTAGAGCCACTCAATTCATCAAGCATATCATCTAGCCTAGGAATAGGATGAAGATAATGAATAGTAATATTATTAATGCGTCTACAATCAACACACATACGCAACATGACATCCTTTTTCGGCACTAAAGTAATAGGAACAAGACAAGGACTAAGGGATTCGCGTATATAAGCTTTGTTGAGTAGGTCCTGTACTTGACGCATAATCTCCTTCGTCTCCTCTGGATTGGTAAGGTATGGTGCACGGTTGGGTAGCGATGCACCGGGAATTAAGTCAATCTGATGCTCAATCCCTTGAATAGGTGGTAACCTCGGTGGCACGTCTTGTGGAAAGACGTTAGCGAACTCTTGCAAAATGTTAGTGACAGCAGGAGGCAAAAAGGGTGGCACGTCCTCGCATGAAAATAAGGCCTCTTTGCACATGAAAGCATAGCAAATAGATTTGCTGAAATCCAGATCATCAATATCAGATTTGGTGGCAAGTAAACATCCACTTTTCAATTTAATTTCAGAAGCAACACTAGATGGTTTATTATTAGGCATCATTTCTTGCTAACATTCTTTTGCCACAATCTGATTTTCACTCTTATTTTGCTCCTATTTTGCTTTACTAGCTCTACTAATATCACCTTTCAAAATGTGTTCAGGAGTCATAGGAAGCAAAGTAATATGTTTATCCTTATGAACAAGAGTATATTGATTGTTTCTACCATGGTGTACAGAATTTTTATCGAATTGCCATGGTCTACCAAGTAATAAGGAACATGCTTGCATGGGTACCACATCACAATCAACATAATCAGCATACATAGCGATACTACAATGCACACGAACAGTATGTGTTACCTTAACCTTGTCACTGTTGTTGAACCATTGGATGTAGTAAGGATGCGGATGTGGTCTTGTGGTGAGAGACAGCTTCTCCTTCATCCGCATGTTAGCCAAGTTGTTGCAGCTCCCTCCATCTATGGTGATGCGAACAGATCGTTCCTTCAGCACTCCCTTTATATGGAACAAATTGTGCCTCTAATTTGGCTCAGCTTGTGTGACCTGCACACTCAAAACACGTTGAGCAACTAAATTTCATACCTGTCAGCGTCTTTAGCAGGCATGTATTGTCTCTCTTGTTCAGAATCATCTCCTCTGTGTTCTTCACTTGTAATAAGAGCCAAAGTCTCCTCATCATAGTCACTAGCAGACTCATACCCACAATCCTCAGTAGCAATCATCACACACTTAGATGGGCATTCTCTCAAATAATGACCTCCAACATTGCAACGATGACAAATAGTATCATGTGTTTGCCCTGTCGATGCGATGGATGAAGAAGAGCTCTGTGCAGGCCCATAAGGTGTGCTCTTGGCAGATAGTGGTGGTTGTGCCTGCTTTCTTGTATCATGATTGGAGGTGGCAGCTGATGGAGGTGTCGGTGTAGCAGAACGTGTGGAAGTAGAGGATGCACGCAGTGTCCATGATGAAGTTCGACCTGCAGAAAAGTTAGTCCGCACCCATGCCTATCGATCCTGCACTTCACGTTCAGCTTTGCAAGCAAGATGGGATAAACGAGTGATATTGTTATACTCCTTATACTCTAAAATGGTTTGAATCTCACTATTTAACCCACCCATAAAATGTGCAAGCATAGCTTCATTATCCTCAACAATACCACATCTAATCATGCTAGTTTGCAATTCCTAATAATATTCCTCTACAGAATTTTCCCCCTGTCTTAAACGCTACAATTTTTGAAGTAATTCATGTTGATAATATGGTGGAACCAACGAGTACGCATAGCAGTTTTCAAAGCAGCCCAAGTAGCTAGAATATGATATAATCTAGAATGTTCAGACCACCACACACAAGCAAAACTAGTGAAAGCACAAACAGCAGCAGCAACACGTCTATCCTCAGGATATTGTAAGTATGTAAAATATTGTTTAGTTTCTAATTCCCAACTAAGATATATATCAGGAACGTATCTACCCTTAAATGGTGGAATATTCAATTTTAGTTTAGGAACATGGTCATGATCTCGTACCTGAGGTGGTGGTGCAGCCCTACCGTTGCGATTATTTGCATGTGGACGACCTGGTAGCGGTGATAGTGGTTGCGCATAGTTCTGATTTTGATCAACCTCATCCTCATAATCGTCCTCCTCCTCGGCAGCATGAGTAGCCATAGTGGCACCACAATTTTGGCCTTCCTCAAGAGGAACACGCCTCGCTCGATGGAGGGCTCCATCACGACTTGTAGGTGGTTGTTGTTTGTGTTATTGTTGTTATTGCAGTGGTGCAGTGGAGGCAGTAGATGGAGGTAGACGCGCAAGCACTTCAACAAACTTGGCATCCAACTTGGTGCCTTGCCAAAGCTGGTCATCACGTCTTCCACCTGTTGACCCAACATTTGCTGAAATTTATCATGAAGCTCCTTCTTCGTCATGTTCTCCCAGTTAGTCTTGTCGGCTTGTGATCCTGCCATGGTTAGCAGCAATAGAAACACACAAGAATATGATCCTATAGACTACTAGAATGTGGTGGTGGTGGGGTGTCACAAATCCGTCAAGCAAATCTCAAATTCTTACCAGTTCTTACCCAGCAGCAGTCGATGATCAGCAATCGTTGTACTCAAAACTCTCAAAGTTTGGATAGAGCGATTTCCAGGTGGTGTCAAACGCACGATGTGTATGTGGAGCTGGGACGGCTTATAATATGGGAGCAAAAATGTCAGCAATAATCACTTCAAAGATGCAAAGTTGAAGAAAGGCTCAACGACAGTACTGTGCTGGTCCTAGGCTAGACCGTGCTAGAGACGCGAACCTAGAACACTAACAAAATCACAGCGTTGCACGAAAACAAGGGAGGAGCACACTCTGAATCTCTCTTTTTTTCTTTTTTCTTTTTTTTGCTCCGCATCAATTTTTTTTTGAAGAAGTCTACAAATGGTCTAAAAACTGCCTAGCCAGAATTTTCCAGACTTAGTTTTTTTTAAACTGGAACTATTTTTCTTGTATGGGTGGCACGGAAGTTGGGGAGTTTGACCTTGTCATGACTCGTACTAGGGTGTGATCTGGAAATCAATAACAGAGACGTAAATACTGGCCTTGGACTAGGATTGGTGGCGGAGATGAATCAGGTGGAACTCGGACTAGTGGCGGATATGTGGTATGTGTGGACTTGGATTGGTGGCGGATCTATGGTATATGTGGACTTGGATTGGTGGCGGATATGTGGTGGTATATGGCAGCGGGGATGTATCTGGTGTGGTGGTGGTATATGGCAGTGGTGATGTATCTGGTGTGGTGGTGGTATATGGTAGAGATGATGTATCTCGTGTGGTGGCGGTATATGGCAGGGATGAAGATGGTGCGGCAGCGGCGTGAGTACCTGTGAACAAAACTGGAAACTCTAAAGCATTAGACGCTAAGACCAGCAACTAGACACAACGATGCAACCACAAATTCAACAAAGCAAACTACTGAAAAGATTATGCAATGGTTCAGACTGGTTCAGATATGATGAACTAACCCTAATTTTTTTTGGCTTTTTCATGGACTCTAGGTATGAAGAACAGATGCAATCTAAACAACGAAAACTGGTAAAATCTCACCGAGCAACCTGGAAATCTGATACCACTTGATAGAGGAAAAGGTGTCATGACATTTCGATGAGATAGTGATCGTTTTCTGTGGGAGTCGACTTTGATGATCCGACTACGAACGTGTGGGACGTCGCGCCTTAGCAATCGCTAAACCAACTTCCGAGGGTTATTGACCACGCCAGAGCAAGATCAACCTGACCACGAGGGTCTATTTCCTGCGAGCAAATGAAGAACAAGAAGAAACTAAGATTGCAATTCTAGATATTGCGAATATAAGAGGTAAGATTTATTGATGAAAGTGGGGTTCAGTGACATCTTGGTCTGGTCGTTGAACTCAAACGAAGTACGTGAAGTTGCAGCTATGGTGAACTTTTAATCTAAACAAAACCCAAAGTCTAAACGATGCCCTAAGGGCTGTATATATGGAGGAATAGGGGGAATTTCGTGACCCCTTTCAGGAGGGGGTCCGAACCAACCCTAACTCTGTTTCCCCACACATACAGACTCTAAAAACAACCTATACTGAAGTATTTCGAAATTACATGGGCTTGGCCCAATAATAAGGTGACGCGGCACCTGTAATAGCCTCTGGACGAAATTTATGAAGTAGAATCTTGTATATTTTGTCCAAGCCTTCATGCACTCATTATAGTGGCTTCGAAGTCCTGAAATCATCACTTGAAACTCCGTTCTTGTTCCCCTTGTGCATGCCATCATCTCCATGCTTGATCTTACTCCAATGTTTATCCTTCTTGTCCAAGCTAGGCCCTTCATTTCTAAGCAAAACAAATGTATCCAATTTAGGCAGCTTTATATTCTCATGAACATTAGAATTGTTACCTGGTAATTCAATTGGCATGTGTGAGCTCTAGTAATTGGTCTAGTATGTATAGCAGTAGGAGATGTGGGTGTAACAATGGTATTGATGTCCTCATCACCACGCCACCTCCTCCCTGCTTGCCTCACGCCCCAAGGCCTTCTCCTAGCATCACAGAGACGGCCACAAACACACTCGCTCTCTCCCTGGACCTCATCCTCTCCTCTAGCTCTCTCCCAAGCACCATCAAGAGCCAGGCGTCGCTGCCGTAGTGCGTCCTTGTGGCCACCGTCGTCGTAACGCCATCAAAGCATGTCCAGCCACTCCACCGAGCTTCGCTTCATCTCCATGACAAAGAACACGACCTCGGGTGCCCTGCTCCATCGCCTTCAAGCTCGTCACTTTCGCATCTACTTGCCGGACATCATTCTTGATTCGCGTGCTAGAGGCCGTCCCCGAGCCCGCTTACCTGCCCCGCAGCATCGCCATGAGCTTCCCTCTATTTCCCTCCTCTTTGGTGGTCTTTCCCCTGCTTTAGATGCGATTCCCATCGGAGCCGTGAGCTCATCATCGCCATGCCATGTCGCCTCGCTTCTAGAGCCCACCTTGGTCAAAACTGAGCATGACATCATGCTCCCCGCATCGCCAGAAGTCCGGCGAGCCCCTCTGCCAGCTTCTCCATGCACCGTAGCGACCAAACCATTGGGGCCGAACGTCGCCCGTCGCACTGGTCGTGGCTACCATCAGCTCCGGCATCCCCGCACCGAGCCGCCTGCTCCCCTGGATGCACGCGTGCTCGAGCTACCTGCTGGTCCTCTCACACGCCGCTTCCATGGCCGGAAACACGGACACCGCCGTGCCCCGTGGTCGCCGGCGATGAGCCCCGCCACCTGAGCCGCTGCCATGTGGGTTCGGCTAGTTAGGTGATTAGCTTAGGGCTAACCACCTCCTAATTAACCCCCCTAACACTGACAAGTGGGCTCAGGCGCTCTAATCCTTTTGGTTAAGTTTAATTAAACACTACTTAACTCTGTTCCTATGACATATGGGTCCCACGTGTCAGGTTTGACCCTCGCTGACCGTGCTGACCTGTTGATGTCATGATGTCATCACGCTGACGCAATTAATGATTTTCTAGATTAAATATAATCCAGGGAATTCCAGAAAATGTTATAAACTTCAAAAATTCATAATAAATCAGCCATAGCGCAGATGGAAATAATTTATATATGAAACATTATCAGAAAAATATGAAGAATCTGTTTATGCCATGTTCATGCATGTTTGAGCAAGTTAACATCACCAACTAGGAAAATTCATAATTATGGAATATATGGTAATTAGTTTTGTAGTTGGAATTTGATATATGTTTGAATTCCAATTCAATTAATATGACTAACCGTTGCATTAGGTGAAGTCAGTACCATAACATGTCATGATCATGCATCATGTTTGTTGCATTGCAGTGATTGTGTTCCTTCTCTGTTTCCGGTGTTTGTTCCTTCTCGGTAGGAGATGATTCCAACGTTGTGATTGTTGACACCGATGAAGAGCTATACTATCTTCAAAAGTGTCAGGAAGCAAACCCTCTTTGAGCATTCCGATACAATCCCACTCTCTCGCTCTTGCTCTCTTTTACTGCATTAGGACAACAAAGATTCAACTGTTACTTATTGCGGTAGTTGAACCCATTCCTCTGCATGGCCTGCCTTTGCCACAGTAATTAGTAAAACCCACTAGCATAAGTAGGAGTTGTTTGAGCCATGATGTGCCTACTCATTCATGCTTGCTTGTTATGCCAGCTATGCTTAGAGTTGTGTCAGGTCTGATTTATCTGGGATGGATTGGAATGGTGGTGAACATGTCCTACTTTTGAGAGCTAAGTGTGTGAACATGATTTGGTAAAGGTAGAGACGAGAGGCCATGTAGGAGTACATGGTGGGTTGTCTCATTGGGACCGTCCTCAGGAACTGAGTTCTGTGTTTGTGATCCAAGACAGCTACTACCACACATTGCAATGCTTAAGTGCCCCCCTCGACTTATTAATCGCCTTGATCTCTGTCCAGGAGTTGCAACTAGTTTCTGGTGTTTGTAGGATGTGCTGGGGGCCGTACTTAGTGCTAACCGAAGGGGTAGGCTTTGTTACGGCAGGCACCATGGACGGGTGTACCAAGTTTCGCCCGTTTGGTGGGCTTGGGAACCCTGTACACATCGTTTGAGGCCTTAATGGAAACTTCGGCCGGACTTGTGTTGTGGGTCAGTTCTCAGATAGGCGATAAACCTGGACTAGAGACTTGTGTGGTTAGTCAGGTCGTGGCCGAGACCCTCGCCAGGCTTCCACTTGAAGGTTGTCGAGATACATGATGTGTACATGGTGGTAAGTGGTGGGAGCATGTGTGAAGAAGTACACCCCTACAGGGTTAATGATCTATTCGGATAGCTGCGTCCTCGAATATGGACTACTTGGAAAGCTTATATGGTTCATAAATAACTTGAAGTGGATACTCTTAAATGCGCAAGATAAGCATGAGTGCTATGGATGGCCTTCTCGTAGGGAGACTGGAGCGGATCCATAGTGGTGTATTGATATGGTGAATATGTGGACTTGTGTGCGCTCTCTCACCTCAAAGAGATTACTGGTAGTCGTAGTACAGGATAGCCACTGAGTCAAAGATGGCTTGCTGCTATTAAACTCCACAACCCCCTTCATTGATACCTGATGCATAAGTAGTTAGTTCTGATGTAAGTCTTGCTGAGTACATTTGTACTCATGTTTGCTTAATTTGTGTTTTTGCAGAGGAGACTCCAATCTCACTAGTAGTTCCATGTGGGCTTCGACGATTAGATTGGGACTGGTTCCTATGCAGGGTCTTGTAGATAGACAGGTTTTGTAGCCTTCTTTCTTTGTAGCTGTCTGTACTCGGACGGGTTTATGCTTCCGCTTGTTACTTGTGTGACTTTGTATGTTGGGTCATGAGACCCATGTTTGTAATATCATGTTATGTATGGCTCTTCAGGGCCTCTTAAATAAATACTTTGAGTCGTAGGGTTATGTTGTGATGCCATGTTGTACCAACACATACTTGCATGTTCTGCATACGTATGATGTGTATTGCTATGTGTTGGGTGACGACAGGATGTCCAATATCCCGTTCATGAAGAAAGATGAAATCGGGTTGGATTCAATCTCACGCAGAAAACGGATTCGAAAATTGATGCACTCATCGGACGTTTCCCGGAGATTGAACAGTCGGATCGAGCTGAAATTTTGAGGGTTGATCGATATGGGAATTCCATAGCTGATGAACAGTTGGATCTTCCAAAGGACGTCCGACATGACTGCTGGAGCCCTCATCCTAAACTCATCCAGATTCCCGTCCAGATTCGACAGGCCTCTGGTATGTCGGAGATCACCAGAGATTCCTCCATCGGAATACGATGAAATTTTACAGTGTTGTTGTAGACTCAATTACGCACAGTTCCACTGAAGCAAGCATCAAATCAACACATGAGAAGGCAGGGACGGCGAACATGAATCCGCTGTCCAGAAAAAACTACTGTCAATCTATAGACGAGCCATCGATCCTTGGCGATAAAACAGTGAGCTCCCAGTGAAAGCACCAATGTCGGTGTCAAAACCGGCAGACCTCGGGTAAGGTGACCGAGCTATTAGATCGGATCGATGGGTAACAAGAAATAGATGGCACAGTGTTTTTACCCAGGTTCAGGCCCTCTTTAAGGAGGTAAAACCCTACGTCCTGCTCTTGCTTATATTATGGATGTATCAAAGTACAGAGTTGATCTACCTCGAGATCGTGAGTTGTGGTCTAAACCCTAGGGGTATGATGATGAATGTATGAATGAATGTCTTAATGATCTATCGACTAGCCTAGCCTCGGCTTATATAATGTACCCGAGGCCTAGGATAACAAGAGTCCTAGTCGGATACATTGGTGGAGAGGAGTCCTTGTCTTGATTACCAAGGCTTGTGGAATCATCCTCGTATATCTCATGGGCTGCCCGAAGTGGCCCGTTAGTGAACCGCCATGGGGGTCCTCGGCCCGATCCACCTGGTCGGGATATGACGTGGTGAGTACCCCCTAGTCCAGCACACCGTCACTGGTCAAACCATACGATCTCCTTCGGGCTCAATGACCACCCAGACTACATTCCCGATCCAGGGAGGAACATGCTCGTTGTCGATCCATTGCAAAAAATGGGCCTCCCCATAACAGGTCCACGACCTTCACCTACACACTTCCATGGCATCGTCCCGGGAAGAAGGCTGAACCACTCGGCCAAATTACTCCAGAGTTCATCTTCGAAAAGGAGGACAACTTTTGAGCTGAGAAGCTATGCTTTGAAGTGGATCTGTTCAAAGGGGATATCACGCCCTCCTAGGGAGGCTATCATTCATCAAGTTCATGGCAATACCATGCTACGCCTACATGAAGCTTAAGATGCCTGGCCCTAACAGGGTCATCACTGTCTCCAGCGACACTAAGAACGCACATGTAGCAGAGGTCGCCCACCTGGAACATGCAGAGGCCAAACTCCCAGAAGACGAACAAGAATGCGCAGAGGTCTCCTCCGAGCACTTCAAAAAGAAAAGGAATGGCAGCCCAGCTGTAGCTGCTCCCGAGCCCCCAACGGACCACTCATGCTCCAACTGGCCTGAAGAACGAGCAAGAAGCTATGAGGCCCGAAGCAAGAACCGAGGCAAAAGACAAATGCGAACAGCGGCACAATGCAGGCTACGTTAATCCTTTTCCCCTTTTTCCATTCAGTACATTAGATTTGTTTCATGAACATACTATCAAACAAAAGAAATAAAAGCTTTTTACTACTCTCTGGCTTGCTATATAAAGAATTGATGTGATGGCATTATAATTTCACCTTAGCGCCCTAATCAACTCAAACTTTCTATCCATGCTCCATGGTACTACTAAGCACCTTATATTGACGGTGTCATGCCGAGATCCGAGGGGAGTCAAAGAGATCCTGATGCGGAGCATCCTACGGTCATCCCCATGGACCTACCTTCATCTCCCCAAGTGCCAGGTGGACCGATGAAACAAGCGCGTGCAAGAGGTATCGAGATCGAGGTGGCATCTCTCCTTAACGAGCTTCTATATCCACGTGAAACATGGCTACTACCTCAATTTGGAATGTTATGTGTGCTTAGGTACGAAGAAGACCACCTCGAAGATGCTCGGAATGAAGACCATGTCATCAAGTACACAGACGAATGAGCACGATAGAAGCAACCATTGACATGCTACAATGGCCAAACATCTAGCCCCTGGCCTGGACATCCGGTGCCTGAAGTCCACAACTAAAGTAGCAAAGTAGCGGCTGCGGAGCTACAGGACCCGGACATCCGCAAAGCCCCAGACATCCGGTCCCGCACCAGATATCCCTGACCACATCAGAGAGCAATAGAAGTCTAGCCAAAATGGCCGGACATCTGTCCCTAAGCCCGGGCATCAGGCTCTTCTTGAGCTGTCGGACATTCGGCCCCCAGTCCGGACATCCGGCACCTGCGCGTTCCTCAACCGGCCAAAGGCCATGTATCCCCTCTTCTCCCCTTCTATCTCATGGACTACTATATAAGGACCCAACCTCCTCCTAGCTGGGATTAGCAAAGGTTAGATCTCATTTGAGATAGACCTTTGCTCATCCACTTACCACTCCCATGGAGTTCAAGACCTTCATGTGAGAAGATCCCCCAAGTGGATTCAAGCCCCCTTCTTGGGAAGATCCTCCAAGTGGATTCAAGACCCCTTCTTGGGAAGATCCTCCTAGGATTCAAGACCTCTCTCCTTCAAGGATTGGAATGAACTAGTTACCTTTGTATCCTCTTGTATTGACTTTTGATCCTTGTATCCCTTTATGTGCATGTGGATTTAGCATATGTGTGATTGGATCTTGTCTATTTGAGAGTTCTTCTTGTGTTCCTCTTTGATTTGCTCTCTTCCCCCCCCCTTAGAGTGTGAAAAGAATGACCACTAAGGTTCCACCCTACATCATCTTGGATCAGAGCCAAGCTTGATTCACATCTTGGAGTCTCCCTCTCCACTTTCTAGCCCCAATTTTGTGTTTTTTGTCCAATTTCAAAAATCCCCACAAAAAGAAGCATACCGATTTTTTTGTGATTTGTTGGTTTGATGATGTTTTGTTGAGTTTGATTCATGGATTTGATGTGTTGCAGGTAGATCTAGCCTCCCCACACCTTTTCCCCAATTTTCATCCATGGAATTCTTGCAATTGTGCACCAAAATTTTCTTTTCCCAAAGTTCATCACCGACTTCATTCACGGATCGCCACCCCAGACATCCAACCCGTGCTCCCGGACATCTGACCCATGCCCCTGGATATCCGGCCCGACGCCCGAACATCTGGCGGCTCGCAGCCAACAATTCCACCACCACCTAATTTTGTCGCTTTTGACCGGTTTTCCACCATTTCTTCCGCATACCACCACCGACTTCCGCAACCAACCGCAATTTTACCACGTTTGCCATTTGATAATTTGAGTTTGTGGTTTCCATTTCCTAATGTGTTTTGGCTACTTAGGGACGGTTCGTCATCGACACCATCGCCGCTCAACTTTTCCACGGATTCGACATCGACATCGACCACTTCACCATTTTGACACCCCAACCGTAAGCAAGGATGGTAACATCGATGACAATCATAGTACATTCTCCCTTGCCATTTCATTGTAACCACCGAGCCAATTTGGCATCACTTTCCTATCGAGAATAGCCTTTGAGTATTGCTTGGCAATGTACTTGTGCACTTTAGTGATACTTGTTCCGCATAGCTATCATAGCATGCATATATCATCAAATCATCTCTTGTGTCATAATTTGTTCCCGCATATACATAATTGATACCTTGGTTCGAGCATTTTGCATAAGTGGCCGAAGAAAAATATCAAACTGAGAAAAACTTTTAATCCAAAGAGGATAACAACAAAGAGCTTGTAAGCAATAGCCATAGCATCACCACATTGCATATCAAATTGCCATACTTGATCATCTTGGATCGTCATGAGAGTTCACCGGGAACCATACATACATAGCATAATCGAGATAGAAAGTCGTTACATTTTGTCTCTCATAGATTTTGCGCACAAGTGTCGTATCTCACCTATTGAGCAATTGTGCTAGCGTCTCTATAGAGTTGTGCAACAAGAGCATTTTCCGTGGAATCCACCTTTTGAGCTCCTTTCTTGGTTGCACAACAGACTTATCTATCCGTGTGTGTGTGTGTGTTTCCATGTGCCACTCATTGCTATTGGTCTACCTGTTTCACTTGCGAATTTGTGAATCTCTTTCAACATTATTGAATCTTGCTATTGCATAAATTTTGTTCCACCATCCTCACCAAGCTACTCCAAAATCTTTACTTGTGTAGGCATGAGATTGACAAGATCCGGTACCAATTTACTACTTCCATAAGACCATATTGAGTGATCATCGATCCATCTTCAACATTGGATAAGGTACATTTGATCTAAATTTGTCCTTTCTTCCACTCACAATTTTCTTGAGAATGATGGATAGGCCGAGCACTTCTACCAACCCACTCTTCAACGAGCAACCAGAGGAGCCGACCATCTACGTCACGACAAATCAATTATTTGGAGCACATAGAGCTTTGCATCAAGAGAATGAAGCTTTGGGCGACCGCATCGAACAACTTGCCACCGACTTGTGACAATCCAAAGAAAGAACAAGGGACTATCTCCACGCCAAGATGGAAACTCAAATGGAAGACTTTCAAGCCATGATGGTCAACCATGCCTCCTCAACGACGTCATCATCAAGATGGCGCCACTCGAGCTGGCACACTTCGGACACATCTTCGAATGCAAGTCTTCCCGAGCTCGTTCGCATCATCGCCAAGGCCATGAAGGTCATCAAACTCCACAAAATCCATTCCACGAAATGGTTTACAAGACCTCCTTCGTGAGCGCGAATGCCACCATCACCATGAGCAAGCTCCACAAGAATAACAAAGCCGTGAGGAACAAGTCCTTAAAGCTCAATGTTCTACACGAAGCAACTCACGCTGTCAATGAGCACAGCTGTCATGTACATGAACAAGAAGAGGCCCTCCAACAAGAGCGACAAGAGGAATCCACACATCTTGAGGAGCGCCAAGAGATGAGGAACCGGGCACGTATTCCATGACCCCAATGCCAAGACAATCAAGCGGAGCACAAGGAGCTAGCGGATGAAAACCCACCTCCATGACAAGAGCGACATCGCCATCACCCCCAACACAATGAGGAGCAATGCTATGGCAAGCTCAAGTTCACCATGCCAAGTTCTCCAGAAGCACCGATCCCGAAGACCACCTCTCATGGGCATTAAAGGTCGGCAAGATATTCTGTCTTCACAATCATGAAGAGGAAAATAAGATCGCCATGGCATCCCTTGAGTTCCAAGACTATGTCCTAATTTGGTGGGAGCAAGTCATCGAGCGATGCCGCGAGAAAGGCAATCCACCCATCACAACATGGAATCAAATGAAGGAGGTCATGAGAGCATGTTTTGTGCTCACACACTATAGCATCGTTCTCTTCAAGATGTTGCAACTCCTCAAGCAAGGCACGAAGTCCGTTGAAGACTACTACGAAGAGATGGAGATTGCAATGACACGAGCCAATGTCACAGAAGATGAAGAGCAAACTATGGCACATTTCTTGAATGGACTTAACCATCCCGTCAAGAAAATCGTCAATTTCCAACCGTACAAAAACCTCCTCAAGTTAGTGCACCAAGCTACCAAGGCGGAGCGACAAGTGCAAGATGACCTCAAGTACGCCAAGTACTCTTCCAAGACCTACGGTTCATACAATCAAGCTTCAATGACTATGACACCGTCAACCATGACTAAAGCTTCACCAAGCAACGGTGACAAGTCAAGCTACAAGAAACCTTTGACATCTTCGAGTCGTCCTTCTACTACAAGCAACTATAAGCCAAAGGCTTCATCATCAACTACTCCAATGGACGAGACCACCAAGACAAGTTCCATCCAATGTTTCACTTGCCAAGGCCATGGACACAAGACATACCAATGTCCCACTATGCTCACCATGATTGCCAATGATGACGGCACCTATGACTTCATGAGCTAAGAAGAAATGGAAGCACTAGAGCATGTGGCGATGCACCGTCAAGTGAATGAAGATGAAGATGATCAAGTCTTTTGTGACAATGATTCAAGCCCCACTCTCATTGTCTCCAAGGTCTTGACACTTCAACACCAACAAGATGAAGATCAATGATGCCATATCTTCCATACCAAAGGGGGCATCAATGGACGTTCCGTCAAGGTCATCATTAATGGCGGAAGTTGCCACAACTTGGCAAGCGATGAGCTATGTTCCAAGCTACAATTGGTCAAGAAGAAGCACCCTAGCCCCTACAATGTCCAATGGCTAAGTGACTCTGGCACCATTCAAGTGGAGCACACCTTTGATGTTTCCTTCAAGATTGGCGCATACGAAGACACATTAGAGTGTGATGTGGTTCCCATGTCCGTGTGCAATCTCCTCTTAGTAAGACCTTGGCAATTTAGCCACAGCGTCATCCACAACGGACCGACCAATCACTATAGCTTCTATATGAACGGCAGGTAGTACTTGCTTAGACCATGTCGCCAAGTCAAGTGATCGCCGACAAGCAAGCTTCAACCCATCATGGAGAGACTAGTGAGCGAGTGAACCACCAGAAAGAGAGTGAGCGCCACAAGCCAAAATTGAGCGACTCCAGGATGAGCCCATGTGCAAAGATGAAGCGGTAAGGACTAATACTTCACAACATCTACCTTTGGTGTTGTCTCATTTATTGCAGTAATTCACAGACGTGTTCCCCGATGAGCTACCTTCGGGACTTCCTCCACTTTGCGGAATCGGACACCGCCTCGACCTCATTCCCGGCGCACCCTTACCGAACAAGGCACCATACCGTGTCAACCCTGATGGGACTAAAGAGATCTGATGGCAAGTACAACATCTCATGGAAAATGGGTATGTACGCGAGAGCTTAAGTCCATGTGTCATTCCAGTTATTCTTGTACCCAAGAAAGATGGTAGTTTTCGCATATGTTCAAATTGTTGTCCCATTAATGCTATCATCGTCTGAAACCGTCATCCCATGCCACGCCTTGATGACATGCTAAATGAACTTAGTGGAGCCACAATTTTTTCAAAAATTGACCTTAAAAGTGGCTACTATCAAATTCGCATGCAAGAGGGTGACGAATGGAAAATGGCTTTCAAAACAAATTTAGCTTATATGAATGGTTAATCATGCCTATGGGCTTATCTCAAGCACCTAGTACTTTTATGCGTGTGATGCACTATGTTCTTCGCAAATATATTGGCATATGTGTTGTGGTATACTTTGATGATATACTTGTTTTTAGCCGATCTCTTGAAGATCATGTCATACATCATAGGGATGTTTTGAAAGTTCTTAGAAATGAGCGACTTTATGGAAACATGGAAAAATGCACTTTTGGTGTTGATAAGCTTCTTTTCTTGGGATTTGTTGCTTCCTCTAAGGGTGTTCAAGTAGATGAAGCTAAAATTGATGCTATTAAAACGTGGCCACAACCAACCAATTGCTTCAAGTGCGTAGTTTCGTTGGCCTAGCCAGTTTCTATCGTCGCTTTGTGAAGGATTTTAGCACTATTGCATCACCATTGTACGCATTAAGTAAGAAGAATGCACCATTTGTTTGGGGACCTACCCAGGATACCGCATTCCATGAGCTTAAAAACTTGCTTACACATGTTCCATTACTTGCCTTACCAAACTTTGATAAAACTTTTGAAGTGCATTACGATGCTAGTTGTAATGGCATAGGCAGCGTGTTATTGCAAGAGTAGCTCCCAATCGCATACTTTAGCGAATTTTTTTCCAGAATGCAACTTAATTACCCCATTTATGACAAGGAGTTATACGCTTTAGTGAGAGTCTTGCATGTGTGGGAACATTATCTTTGCCCTCGTGAATTTGTTATCCATACGAATTATGAGACGCTTAAATACTTCAAAGGTCAAACAAAATTGAATAAGCGACATGCTAAATGGATTGGGTTCATTGAGTCTTTTCCTTATGTGATCAAGTACATCAAGGGTATGGAAAATGTAGTGGCGGACACTCTATCATGCAAATGCTTCCTAGTAACTAAACTTGAATTGAATGCTATAGGATTTGGGCGCATTAAAGACTTGTATGCGCATGATGTTTCATTTGCTATTCCTTATGTCAAATACTTAATGCATACATCTTTGGAGCGCCATTATATCAAGGATAATTATCTAATGCGAGCTAACAAGCTTTGTATCCACGAGTCTTCTCTTTGTTTGTTTATTTTCTAGGAGGCTCATCATGGAGTAATTATGGGACACTTTGGATGTAAAAAGACATTCACTACGCTCTCTAAGAACTAATTTTGGCCCAAGATATTTCGTGAAGTCTCACGCTACACAACCGGTGCTCTACATGCCGCAAAGCTAAGTCTAAAGGTCAATCACATGGTCTCTATATTCCACTTCCCATTCCATATCACTCATGGGAAGCCATTAGTATGGGTTTTGTGCTTGTTCTGCCATGAACTCAAAATGGAAATGATTCGGCATTTGTCGTTGTGGACCATTTTTCGAAGATGGCACATTTCATCCCATGCAACAAGATAGACGATGCTTCACATGTTGCAAATCTCTTGTAGGGAAATCTTGCAATTGCATGGAGTTCCCAAGACAATTATGTCGGACCGGGACGTCAAGTTCCTTAGCTACTTTTGGAAGACACTATGTGCCAAGCTCGGATTCAAGATACTCTTCTCATCGGCATACCATCCGCAAACCGATGGCCAAACAGAGGTGACCAACCAGACGCTATCTAGTCTCCTCAGCGTGTTGATCAAGAAGAACATCAAGGAGTGGTAGTAATGCTTGCCCATCGCCGAGTACGACTACAATCGAGCAAGACACTCAACTACCAGCAAGTCCCCCTTCGAGGTCATCTATAGTTCAACCCATTGTCCCCATTGGACATTCTACCACTACCACTACAAGAGCGCATCAACATGGATGCGAGTGCATGAGCAAGCTACCTCAAGAAGGTGCTGGAGGATACAAGGCACACCATCGGTACAATGCATCACGACCAAGATCAACGTCAACAAGCACCCCATGGTATTCAACCCTGGAGATCTTGTGTGGCTACACCTACGTAAAGACTATTTCCCTGCCGAGCGCAAGTCCAAGCTACTACCTCGAGCTGATGGAATGTTCAAGGTGCTAGCATGCTACAACAATGCCTACAAGATTGACATTCCACGCGACAAGTACACCATGAGCGACATTTTCAATGTCAAGGATCTATCTCCCTTCCATGGTGATGAGGTTTTAAATCTGAGGTCGGATCTTTCCCAAGGGGGTGAGATGATGCGGAGCATCCTACGGTCATTCCCATGGACCTACCTTCATCTCCCCAAGTGCCAAATAGACCGATGACACGAGCACATGCAAGAGCTACTGAGAACGAGGTGACATCTCTCCTTAACGAGCTTCCATATGATCCATGTGAGACATGGCTACTACCTCAATCCAGAATGCTATGTGTGCTTAGGTACGAGGAAGACCACCCCAGGGATGCTTGGAATGTAGACCAAGTGATCAAGTACACTGACGAAGGAGCACGACAGAAGGAACCGCTAAAATGCTACAGTAGCCGAATATCCGGCCCCTTGCCTGGTCCGGCGCCTGAAGGCCACAACTAGAGCAGCAAGGAGTGGCTACGGAGCTACAGGACCCGGACATCCGGCACCGCCCCGGACATCCGACCCGACCGCTTCAGACATCTGGCGCTGGTGCAGATATCTGGCTCGACCACATCAGAGAGCAACAGAAGTTTGTTCAAAACTGGCCGGACATCCGGCTCTTCGTGAGCTGCCGTGTAATAGCCCGAGACCAACACTACAGATGCCTTCCATGTTTTTCTTCATAGCCGCGTTAATTAGTTTTTTGTTGCATTCATCATGGCATCATTAGCATTGCATCGTCACTTCGTCACTGTCATTTTTTCAAAACTTGCATCCGTTCGTAGTTGCCGCTTCTCCACGTTGTCTTCGCTGACCGTTCCGAGACCAAGCGCACTTGCATGCGCCTGCATCATTGTTAAAATATGTTTTCTAAGTGGGAATGAAACATTCTCGGAATGGGTTGATAGTTGGTGTGCGGTCTAGTTATATTTTAGAGAGACCACCTGCTAAATTTTGTCGCATTCGGAGGTCATTTGATACCCCAACGGTTAAACTATAGGGGCACTATAGTTGGTGTCGGGGTATGACACCTATGGGATCCTAAAGGACCCCTTTACGATTCGGCGGGGGGAGAGGTATGCGCAAAGAGCAGAACCAACGATCGACGCGGGAAGATTTTACCCAGGTTCGGGCCGCTGATCAGCGTAAAACCCTACTCCTGCCTTGTTTTATTATTGATGTTCTTGAGCCCAGCCTCCAGGAGCGCTCGTAGTGAACAGTACGTTCAAAGAGCTGCTACGCATGCAGAATGGGCCAGAAAATCTCCTCCCCTGTAGCAGTTGCCGTGGGCCTCCTTTTATACCACCAAGGGGTCACCACAGTGGCAAAATGTACATACATTGAGGTGTAAAGTAGCTACAGGGTTACCATACCTAACCCCTGACGGACTAGGACAAACGCATTTAATGCACCGTGAGGTGTACGTTTAGGTGTCCTTACTTTCTTGGGGATGGAAAAAGGGGCCATCCCATCAGCACCGCTTAAGCTCTCCTCTACTGGCGCGTTGCCACGCATCCAAAGAAGGACCCAGAATGTCAGGTTTGTTGCTGTGCTAGAGCGGTGGCATAGCAACAAAACCTTGCCGGGCGCCGAAACTTGCCGGGCGCCAAGCCTTGCCAGGCGCCGATCCTTGCCGGGCTCCGCAGGCCACCCCGGCAAGATCTTGCTTGGGAAGCTGGCCTTCGGATTCCAGCTCTTCTTATCTGCTGATCCTCAGATCTCTGACTGGATGATTTCTTTGGTGGCTTGAATCAACCTCGAACTGTTCCCTGACAAGCCTTGCCGCGAGGATGGCTACAACTACCCGTGCACAAGTACGGGGTACTAATGGCCCAATACTTAGTACACCGACAGGAGCCCCCGGGCCTAGGGCATACACGAGTGCGAGGCGTTGTTGGGCTAGGCCCAAAGAGTGCACGGGCACATGTGGTAGGGGATTAACTGCTCGTAAATATCCCGTTTACTGTGCCCCCCACTACGCGCGTCGAACACGCGACATGGGAAGCGTGCCCCAAAAGCTGCAACTACAACGCGCCTGCAGAGGCGCATTAACATTGGGGAGTAAAAGAGGCGGCCTCGCTCCTTCCCCATAAAAAGGAGAAGCAGCAGAGGCACAAGCCTATTTACCCCCCTTTTCTTCTCAATCTGGCCGTCACCATTGCCTTCCTTCTCTCGAGCTCAGAGCAAAGATCTCCCTCTTCCGCCCGTCGCCTCCACGCTCGCTTCATCCTCGGCTTCCGCCCTCGCAGTCGCCATGCCGCCCAGGGCCAGCAAAGGCAAGAGCAAGGAGGCGAAAGCCGATGTCCCGGAGAGTGAACTGGTGAAGATGCGGAAGAAGTATGTTGTCTTCGCCCCGTCGCTCGATGCGGAAGCCTTGAAGAGGCGGTACCAGTGCATGTGGGCGAAGGAGACGCAGGCTCACCCTGCCACACGTGTGATTCCAGGTTCTTGCTCCAATAGTGGGTCAGACAGATACCCCTTTTTTGCCGCATATTTCTATTGCGGGCTCTGCCCTCCGTTCTCCGACTTCTTCAATGACATCATGTACACATACGGCTTTCATCTTCTCGATTTCACGCCGAATGCGGTACTGTGCATGTCCATCTTCGCCCACCTTTGTGAGAATTTGTCGGAGTGGTTCCCAACACTACCCTTTTCCGCCATTACTTCTTCCCCCGCATCCAAAAAGGAGAGGCCCTCTCTGGTTCTATCGCCTGGATTCCAAGGGCTTGGAATAAGGAAATATACCCAGAAGGAGTTTACCGCGAAAAGTGGGACGAATGGCGGGCTGAATGGTGCTAGATCAAGGAAGCAGATCCCCATCCGTTTTGTCTGCCCCGGCAACAGAAGGCGGTCCGCGGCAGTGGCTGGAGCAGTCTTGCCGCTGACGACGAAAAGCTCACAATAGCCACCACCAGGATTCTTCGCCTGAAAGCTACCGGGCTGACAATGGAGATGATTGGCTTCGACTTTCTCCGCCGCCACATTGCCCCCTTGCAGAACAGGGGAAGGCCAGCTTGGGAATACCGAAACGCGGCGGACATCATGAGATTGCGCCCCGGGTTGAATAATAATCTGACTACTATGCAACTTGGCGCTCTCCGCCAAAAGCTGTTCCAGCGCGATGACAAGCATCGGCTGCCCGCAAGGATTGTCCCTTTGTGCAACAACTCTGCCTTGGGGTCAATCATCGCCTTCATGCCGATGTTCAACACCCACGGTCTTGACGCGACTTGGGCCGAGCCATCCGAGGAGGAAGCACAAAAGTTTTTTGATAACTTGACGGAGAGACCTGTCCGGGAAGAGGCAGATTTCATCCGAGCCACCACTGACCAAGAAGTAGCATATATTGCCACTAGGGTGGAAGAGGCAAATCTTGCCGCGGAAGCTGGCAGCGCTGGCTTCACAGAATGGGGAACTAGTGATGCAGAGGTAGTGGTGGAAGTAAAACCTGCCGGGAAGGACAAAGCTGCCTGGGAACAGAGCAGCACAGCCGCTGAGAGCTCGTCCGACGAGGACACGGCTAAAGAAGAACCGCAAGAAGAGCTCCCAGCCCCGAAGAAGACAAAGCATGTTCTTCAAAAGGCTGTATCTGGTATCCCGGCAAGCCAGCCTTCCTCGAGCGGCGAGGCTCCTGGCAAGAAAGCGGCCGGCAAGACTGCACCGCGGCAAGGGGTTCGACAGCAACCTGCGCGGCACGCGAGACCCACACCAGCGGCCCCTGCTGGGGCGGCGGGGGTGTCTCGCACTACCGCACCAGAAGCTGAAGCGATGAAAGCTCGTCAACCCCCAGCGCCTGCCACAGCCAAACGACCTAGGACCCTCCCTCCGCCTCCCCACTCATACATCGCAACGGAGGCCGATTTCGACGTCTCCGGCTTTAGTCCGGAGCGTGAAGAAGAAGAGTGAGTGCTTTGCCACAGCCTTTATTTTCCAATCTTGGATCAATCTTACTGACTTGCTCGTATTGTCTCTGCAGTGATGCAGAAACCTTGATGGAGAGGATGGCGAAGAGGACAAAGACTTCCACGGGCGACGAGCCCCCGGCAGGCTCCACAAGCGTGCCAGAAACCTTTGTCGTGAGCCCGGAGCTCAGTCCTCAATGCAGCCCCCAGCACAACCCCCAGCGCAGCCCCCAGCGTAAGTTCACTATTCTTTTTCCGCTGGTGGGTGCTAAGGCTTCCATTCTTGCCGCTGATATCTTTGGGCTTGCAGGAGAAGAACGGCAACAAGGAGAGTTGTCGGAAGACGTCCCCGTCGTGCCACCTCCATCGACCACGCCGCCCACAAGCACGTCCCCGGCAAGAGATCCTACCGACGAGCCCATCTTAACTGAGGAGGAGCCGGCAAGCATGGACACCGGCAACCCTCCCCCGGCAACCGAAGTTGCCGGGAGGGGCCAGGTCACCTCTCAACAGCTCGACGCAGGTAATCGATTGCCTCAGAACGCTTGTTACTCTTTCCCTTATCTCTCTGTCTTTGGTCCCTTCGAACTTCAATCTTGATCTTATTCTGTTTCCCTCCTTCATCCTCCAGAGTTCCCTGTGATGGAACACATGGACGTCGATGTTGTCATCGAGGAGACCGCCAGGGACGCCGCTGTCGAAGCAGACAGGATCGCCGCCAGCGAGGCCGCCAATGATGGCACTATCGAGGCCGATGGTGCTCTTGGCGAGGAGGCCGCCAAGACTACACAGGAGGAACCCGCCAAGGAGTCTACTGAAGGGGGCGGCAGGGAGGCTGATGACCGTACTGACGGCATTCCTGCCGCAGGAGCGCCAGGCGCTGCACCGGCCACGGAGCCCCCTCCCACTGGTGAGGCGGTTGCTGAAGACCAACCGTCAACATCTGAAGGCCCCTCATCCAGCAAATATCTCAAGGTTGGCGAGAACTTGTTTGTCAACTTGCCGGGAATGGCAAGCATTGGGGCACCAGCCGAAGGAGAAGTCTTTGACGAAGAAATCATCGCTGCTGCCGGGCTCGATGTTGTTGACGATCCCAGCACTAGCAGCGGCAAATCTGAAGAGGATCAGCTCCTTCAAGCCATGGGCGAGAATTTCCGCAAGCTCCAGGCTCTCCACCGCGCCCGGAAAGAGAAAGCGGATTTCAGAATGGCAGTTATCGAGGCGGCCGAAGCAAATTTTCAGAGGCGTGTCGAACAAATGCAAGTCTGGTATGCCGAGGCCCTCCAAGAGTTGACTGTCGGCCGGGAACACGTGAGCCAACAGTGGACAGAAATCCTCCTAAAGCAATCTGATATGGAGAAGGCGCAGGATGAAGCTACTCAAAGAATTGCTGCTGAAGATGCCCTCCTGACGGGGCGCCGCATCGCACTTGATGCTCACGAGGAAGGTCTCACCGCACGTGAGCAGGCGCTCGCCGCCAAGCTTCGCAGCAAAGATGAGGATATCGTGAAGCTTGTCGCGCGGCGGACCCAGGAGCTGGAGCAGAAACACAAAGAGGCGCTCGAAGCTCTGACTGTAGGCCATGCCGGCAAGCTCAAGGAGGCCGTCGATGCTGCCGAAGCTGCAGAGGCCACCAAGAACGAGCTGAGCGACAAAGTAAAGAAGCTGGAAGTAGATCTCGAAGAGCACGGCAAGGAGCTCTTGACGCTCAAAGTTGATAGGGAAAAAACCCTCCACACCTTGGCGGAGATGCAAGTTGCCCTGTCTAACAAGACCAAGCAGCTTTCCTCAGCAACTGATGCTATTGCAGTCCTGGAATTGAAGCTGACCATGTTGCAGAAGTCTCTCGAGGCCGGGAAGGCCCGTGAGAAGGCTCTACTCAAGGATCTCCAGGGAGAGAGGAACCTGCTCAAGAGCGCTGCCACAGCCCAAATCGATTACGAGAAGGGGGTGGAGATCTGGACTGGACGTCTCATCGCCGCTGCGGAGAAGCTTACGGCAGAACTGTCAACCATGGGCCTGTCAAACTTCAGGTATTCTTCCGAGGAAAGGATATCTTCAAGTGCCAGGTTGACGATGTTCTTTGAAAGCATCATCGATGCCTTGAGGCTGCTTCAGTCTAGCCGGGCGACCCAATTGGCCAACGAGACTCGCCGGCTTTGCCGGGCCATCCTCCGCAAGGTGCTTATCAAGGTGGTGCACAGCAATCCCGGCATTGACCTCTCCAATGCGCTCGGCCATCTGCCAAAGGACGCAAATGTCGAGGCGCTCGAAGAACGTATCGCGCCTATCCTTGAGAAGGTGGATTCCATCAAAAGGATCGAAGGCCAGCGCAGAGATTGACTGCCCCACCTCTTCTTGCTGCCGTTATTCCATGTCAAAAGACAATTAAGTCTTTAGTTAGAACTGCGGCAACTCATTAATGTAATATAACTCGCCTATGTTTAGGTACATGCTTGCTATTTCTCTTATCTGATTCCTTTATGTATGGAGTTCACCCTACGTTTACTGAAAAACTTGCTGGCGCGCGACCTGCCGCGAGCGCTGGGTGCGAGACTTCAGCAGCGTGCTGGAGGCGCAGCGGCCGGCAAGACTCCTTGGCGTTCTTAGTGCAGCCACTTAAATCGTTGAGCGGGCTCGAAACAAAATAAGGGCGCAACTGATTACAACAAGGGTTCCTTCGTGTGCAGATTTTCCATACAAGAGTCGGAATCGTCCAAGGAAATAACTTTGCAATAAAGGAAACTTGTCCCAAGTTTTAGAACTTAGCTTTCTGTCGCTGTCTTTTTTCCGGCAAGGGTCGATTCTGAACGTCGCCAACTGGTAGTCATATCTTCCTTCCCTCCCGGCAAATGTGCACGCAAGGAATCCTTCTATCTTTTAAGAAAAAGAAAGAAGAGAAAATAAAGGTATGAAACCTTGGCGGTTCGTTAGAACTTATCGGGAGTAGGTGTCATACAACATCTTAGACAAACATGCATATATAAATATGAACATGGGAATCAATAAGGGAATGCACAACACTTAAATTTATTCATCTGTGCTCAGGGTCTGCGCCTGGCTTTGTACAAAGGATCATATGCCTCGCCGGCAAGACTTGTACAAAAGGGTGGTTGCCGGGAGGCCCCAGCAACCGCGCCTTACGGGTAGAACATGCGAAGATGTTCGATATTCCAGGAATTGCTCACTGGAACGCCATCTTCGGTCTCCAAGCGGACAGCGCCGGGCCTGGTGACTCGTACTACCCGATAAGGGCCTTCCCACTTTGGCGTCAACTTGTTTGAATTCTTGGCGAACTGAATCCGCTGAAGAACAACGTCGCCTTCCTCAAGGCTTCGGGCATGAACTTTGCGGCTATGGTAGCGGCACAAAGCTTGCTGGTAGCGTGCAGCTCGCACAGCAGCCTGAAGACGATTCTCCTCAAGGAGCACAGCGTCGTCTTGGCGCAGTTGCTCTTGCTCAAGCTTATCATAAGCGAGCACTCGAGGTGATCCGTACGTGAGTTCCGTGGGGAGAACTGCTTCCGCTCCGTAGACCAGAGCGAAAGGCGTCTGGCCGGTGGCTCGATTTGGTGTCGTTCTGATTGACCAAAGAACCGCCAGCAACTCATCAATACAGCGTCTTCCGCACTTTTTCATCCTGTCAAAGGTTCTGGTCCTGAGACCGCGCAGCACTTCAGCATTGGCCCTCTCCGTATGGCCGTTGCTTCTCGGATGAGCAACGGAGGCAAAACAAATTTTGCCGCCAAGGTCTTGGACGTACTGCATGTAGGTGCGACTTGTGAATTGCGTGCCATTGTCGGTGATGATCCTGTTGGGCACACCGAAACGGCAAACTATCACTTTGAAGAACTTGACGGCCGATTGTGCTGTCACCTTCCTCACTGCCTCCACCTCCGGCCACTTTGTGAACTTGTCGATAGCAACGAACAAGTACTCAAAGCCCCCGGTAGCACGGGGGAAAGGGCCCAGTATGTCGAGCCCCCAGACCAAAAATGGCTAGGAGAGAGGGATTGTTTGAAGAGCTTGAGCTGGTTGATGCGATTTCTTCGAATGAAACTGGCACGCTTCACACTTGGTGACTAGTGCAGTTGCATCCTGGAGAGCGGTGGGCCAAAAGAAACCTTGCTGGAATGCTTTCCCGGCAAGTGCTCTTGATCCTATGTGAGAACCACATATGCCTCCATGTATCTCCGCCAACAGCTCTAGTCCATCCTCCCGAGGAATGCACTTTAATTTCACACCGTTTGGTCTCTTTCTGTACAGGACGTCATCGACGAACTTGTACATAACAGACCGACGGGCTACTCTTTCCGCTTCTTCCTGTTCCTCCGGGAGTTCTCCTGTTTGAAGGAAATGGACAATGTGCTGCGCCCATGCTAGAGCCTGAGGCTTGACGACTAGGACTAAAGGCATCTCCTCCGCCGGGGGAACATTTGTCTCGACAGCAAGGGCCTAAGGTCCTGCTGGAGCCTGTTGTTCCCCGGCAGGCATGTCGTCGATCCCGGCAACTTCCTTGCCGGCGGCTTCTGGGAGCTCTGCCAGGAAGTACTGACCAGAGTCCATCTTTCTTCTCTTTTCTTGCCGCATTGATGGCGCCACGGATGACTGAGTCAATTGGAGCACAAAAGTTCCTGGTTCCACAGGCAACTTCAGGGCGGCATGCTTTGACAGGTCATCAGCAATACTGTTCTCGGCACGAGGAACGTGCTCCATTTGCAGACCGTCAAAGTGCTCTTCCATTTTTCTCACTTCATCCACGTAGGCTTGCATCAATGGACTCTGATAACTCTTGTTAACTTGCCTGACGACAAGCTGCGAATCGCCTTTGATGATGAGCTTTTTGATACCAAGGTCTGCCGCGATCCTAAGACCGGCAAGCAAACCCTCGTATTCTGCTGTGTTGTTAGTCGAACTCTCCTAGGGAAAATGCATTTGGATTATGCACTTGAGGTGCTCTCCGGTGGGTGCGACAAGCAACACGCCAGCACCGGCGCCTTGCAGCGAGAAAGCCCCGTCAAAGTACATAACCCATTGCTGATCGATTTCCTTGCCGGGGAGAGTTGTTTCTTGAACCTCTTCGTCCGGCGTTGGGGTCCATTCTGCAATGAACTCCGCCAAGGCCCTGCTCTGAATTGTCGAAGTGCTTTCAAACTTGAGGCCAAAGCTCGACAACTCCAACGCCCACTCCACGATCCTGCCGATTGCTTCTGGATTTTGCAAAATCCGTTGCAACGGAAAGCGAGTGACGACGGTGATTTCATGTGCTTGAAAATAATGGCGCAGCTTCCTCGAGGACATAAGAAGGCCAAAAAGCAACTTCTGGACGCCTGAATATCTTGACCTAGCTCCTTGTAAAAGAGAGCTAACAAAATAAACTGGGCGCTGCACCACCTTTTTCTTCTGCGATGGTTCTTCTGACTGCACAGATCTTGTCTTGCCGGGATCAATCCTTGCCGGAGGAGATCCTGCCGCGTCATCTGACGGTCCTGCCACTGGTGTCACTTCCTCATCGGCCTCTCTCTGCGCCACTAGCGTAGCACTAACCACTTGATTTGTCGCTGCCAGATACAGCAGCAACGGCTCTTGTGGTTTAGGCGCGACTAGCGTTGGCGGAGAGGAAATGTATTTCTTCAAATCTTGCAGCGCAGCCTCCGCCTCCGGAGTCCATTTCATTGGACCTGCCTTCTTCAAAATTTTGAAAAAGGGCAGGGCGCGCTCATCAGATTTGGAAATAAACCTACTTAGAGCAGCAACACAGCCGGCAAGACGACGCACATCCTTGACGCGCCTCGGCGCTTCAATTTGCTCAATAGCTTTGATCTTGTCGGGGTTCGCTTCGATTCCCCGGCAAGATACAAAGAATCCGAGGAGCTTGCCGGAAGGAACGTCGAACACGCACTTCTCAGGATTGTGCTTTAAGTTGATCTTGCGCAGATTTGCAAATGTTTCTTCTAAATCTTGAATGAGTGTCGCTTTATCTTTGGTTTTGACCACTATATCATCCATATACGCCTCCATATTTCTATGGAGTTGAGGCTCAAAACCAATTTGAATTGCTCTCACAAATGTCGAACCAGCACTTTTCAACCCGAAAGGCATTCGTATAAAACAATACGAACCACATGGGGTGATAAATGCGGTCTTCTCTTCATCTTCTTTCGCCATGAAAATCTGATGATACCCTGAATAGGCATCAAGGAAGGACAGGAGATCACAACCAGCGGTGGAGTCCACAATCTGGTCGATGCGCGGCAAGGGAAAGGGATCTTTTGGACAGGCTTTATTGATATCTGTATAATCGATACAAAGCCTCCATTTCCCATTCGCTGTTCGCACTACAACCGGATTGGCCAACCAGGTTGGATGAAGCACTCCTTTAACCAATCCTGCCACCTCCAGCTTTCTGATTTCTTCGGCAATGAATTATTGCCGCTCCAAGGCTTGCTTCCTGACCCTCTGCTTGACGGGCCACGCGTGAGGACAGACAGCAAGGTGGTGCTCAATTACCTCCCTGGGAACACCGGGGATGTCAGACGGTTGCCATGCGAACACGTCGACATTCGCCCGCAAGAAGGCAACGAGCGCGCTTTCCTATTTGTCATCTAGGGTGGAACTTATGGTGAAAGTTCCCCCCGTTCCGTCCTCCCTGACGGGCACCTTCTTGGTCTCCGGTGGAGCAGCCTTCGATTTCTTGTTCTTGCCGGTGGAACTCTCTGGTGCATCCTCGACGGAAGCGCAGCACTCCGAGCAGGTGCGCTTGCCGGAGTTCGCGCCAAGATTCTTGCCGGTCTTCTTCTTCCCCCCGAGAGTTCCAGCGGCAGGAGCAGATGCCTTGATGGCTGGTGCTGCAACTGCTTCCCGGTAAAGTTGGTCGGCACAGATGAGCGCATCCTTCTTATTGGAATGGATAGTGATGACGCTCAACGGCCCGGGCATCTTCAAAACATTGTATGCGTAGTGTGATGCCGCCATAAACTTAGCCAGCGCTGGCCGACCAAGGATCCCATGGTATGACATGGGGATCTTGGTAACATCAAACACTACCTTCTCGGTCCTGTAGTTGAGCTCGCTACCAAATGTCACTGGCAGCATAATCTTGCCCTTGGGCTGGGTTCTTCCCGGATTGACCCCTTGAAACGTACCTGTTTCTTCGAGGTCCTCATCAGGAATTTGGAGCTTCTTGAGCACATCCGGTGAGATTAGGTTTAGCCCGGCCCCACCGTCAACTAGCATTTTCGTCACCTTGAGGTTGCGAATTGTTGGTGAGACCAACAATGGCAAGCACCCGACCGCAGTTGTGCTATCAGGGTGATCCTCGGCGTCGAAAACGATAGCCGTGTTGGACCACTTCAGGGGCCTACATGCATCTGGTGGTGGCTCTGCTGCATTGACTTCCCGCACCCACTGTTTGAGTCGTCGGTGGGAAGAATGCAGCGAGGCACCCCCATCGACACACATGGCCTCCGTAGCTTTCTGGAATTCTTGCTCACTGGACTCATCATCTTCTTCATCATCATCTTCTTCTTTGTCTCGGCCCCGAGCGGGCCTATCCTTCTGTTGCTTGGCCTTGCCGCGGCGCCCCCCTCGGCCACCGCGCTTCTTGCCGGATCCGTCAGCACCATCTTGGGCCTTCTCCTTATCTCGCCTTTCATATTCGGCCCTCTGTTTCTCGGCAAGCTGTTCAACTTGCTGGCAGTTTTGGAGATCATGGCCCTTGGTGCGATGGATCTTGCAATACTGCTTGCCGGAGCTTTCCGACTTGTCGGCAGCCGCCAAGGCCTGACAGGAAGGGCACCTGGCAAGATCCTTGCCGGGGTCACCAACCTTGGCCTTCTTGCCGGCGCCGGGGTTGTCGGATTCCTCGACAGCAAGCATGGCCTTGCCTCCGCGTTTCCTGTTCCACCACCGGCCTTTCCTTAACAGGGTCGCGGCGTCTTCATCTTCGGATTCGCCCGCCGCGCCAACAGCCTCGCCAAGGAGTTTCCTCCCCTCTTCAGCTCGAGCGCATTTATCGGCCAGAGCGTAAAGCTCGGCAATACTCCTGACTTTGTTCATTGCCAGCTCTTCCCGCATTCTGCGGTTACGCACGTTCTGATGAAATGCGCTAATGACAGCGGCAGGGTGAACGTCAGGAATATTATACTGCACCCCGCTGAATCTCTGCATAAAATTGCGCAGGGATTCGCCCTCCTTCTGAGGGATGATATGCAAATCACTCTCTTGGCCAGGAGCTTGGTGGCCTCCAACAAAGGTGCCAACAAACTGATGGCACAAATCTGACCAAGAAGAAATAGAATTCTCCGGCAGATGCATCAACCATGACCTGACGTTGGGCTTAAGCACCAACGGGAAGTAGTTGGCAAGTATCTTGTCATCTCGGCCCCCGGCAGCCTGCACCGCCATGGTGTAGATGCTCAGGAACTCCAAGGGATGGGTCTTACCGTCATATTTCTCCGGGAACCTCCGGCGTGAAGGTTCGGGAATTGGGCCACTGGACTTGCCGCAGCTCACGGGTAAACGCTGGAGTCCCCACCTCATAAGGCAAGTCTCCTACGTCCCCTAGCATAGGCTTGTCGACAGCCGGCCCTGCGTGCTTATCAGACTGATAGCGTGCTTCCCGTCGCCGCTCGATGGTAGTTCGAGCGTCCTCCTTGCCTCGTTCCTAGAGAACTTGATGCTGATCGCGGCGCATCCGTGGATCGGACGACGCCGTGGAAACTTCTTCACGGCGGTCGACCTGCTGGGTTGTCGGCCGCCGCTGGTGCCACAGAGGGGAGTGCACCGTGGTTGCACCACCTCCGGTTTTGTCCACATCGGCTCGCGCCGGATCGATGGGCCTTCGCTGTGAGGGCCCTGCCTCTTGCGGTCCATCTTTGTTGGCGAAGCTGATAAGGCTCTGGATAGTAGCTCGCCACTCCTCCATCTTCTCCGGGGCAGGAGGGAAATCAAGGAGCAGCTGCGCACGAGCCAAGGCTTCCGCTGGCGTAGGCGGCGGCGACAGGTGCGAGGTACGTGGGGTGCTCTGACTCCTAGCCATGTTAAAAGGAGCACCACCACAGTCACACGACCACGCGCCACCTCCGCCGGCAGCTCGGTGTGCATGCTGGTCCCGCGCATCTTGGGATCAATGCGCAGAAATCTTTTCATGGGGACGCCCTAAACCACCAGCGCCATGACGTCACTCATCGTGTGCGACCTGAGTAGGTCGTGATGCTTGCGCCGGCGCGGGAGCTCCAGCAGGCGCCCTCCAATCTCTGGAATTCATTGTGCCACCCGTAGGCAACACAGCTCCGTCTCTGGATCCAGCAGCGTGTAGATTACCGCTACCACTGCGAACGATGCCGCTCGCCTGGCTCGGATCACCAGAACGCCGTGGGGGTTCTAGTCCTCTTCCTTCTGCACCCACGCCATCGCCCGTACGCGAAGGCGCAGGCAAAACGGACATGGATGGTTGTGCCGTCGCAGCGCTCTTCTTCTTGGGTGGCATGATGATGAAGATGATGAAGAAACTAAGGCGCCGATCACTAGATCAGGTTCATGCAACCTTAAACCCCCCTACCTGGTGCGCCAAAGATGTCGGGGTACGACACCTATGGGATCCTAAAGGACCCCTTTACGATTCGGCGAGGGGAGAGGTATGCGCAAAGAGCAGAACCAACGATCGACGCGGGAAGATTTTACCCAGGTTCGGGCCGCTGATCAGCGTAAAACCCTACTCCTGCCTTGTTTTATTATTGATGTTCTTGAGCCCAGCCTCCAGGAGCGCTTGCAGTGAACAGTACGTTCAAAGAGCAGCTACGCATGTAGAATGGGCCAGAAAATCTCCTCCCCTGTAGCAGTTGCCGTGGGCCTCCTTTTATACCACCAAGGGGTCACCATAGTGGCAAAATGTACATACATTGAGGTGTAAAGTAGCTACAGGGTTACCATACCTAAACCCTAACGGACTAGGACGAACGCATTTATGCACCGTGAGGTGTCCGTTTAGGTGTCCTTACTTTCTTGGGGATGGAAAAAGGGGCCATCCCATCAGCACCGCTTAAGCTCTCCTCCACTGGCGCGTCGCCACGCATCCAAAGAAGGACCCAGAATGTTAGGTTTGTTGCTGTGCTAGAGTGGTGGCATAGCAACAAAACCTTGCTGGGCGCCGAAACTTGCCGGGCGCCAAGCTTTGCCGGGCGCCGATCCTTGCCGGGCTCCGCAGGCCACCCCGGCAAGATCTTGCCGGGGAAGCTGGCCTTCGGATTCCAGCACTTCTTATCTGCTGATCCTCAGATCTCTGACTGGATGATTTCTTTGGTGGCTTGTATCAACCTCGAACTGTTCCCCGACAAGCCTTGCCGTGAGGATGGCTACAACTGCCCATGCACAAGTACGGGGTACTAATGGCCCAATACTTAGTACACCGACAGCTGGTAAAATCGCAGACGTTTTCGGTATTGTAAAACCTGTGTCGGGCCGCTCTTATTCCCTCTCTTCTTATCCCACACCCCTACATAGCCTACCTAGCCCACATACACAAACCTCCTCTGCCCAGAACAGTCTGATTGCAATCGGAGGGTCCGATAACCCCCCCCCCCCCCCCCAAATCCTCAAACCCTAGTGTCGGTGTCAAAACCGGCAGAACTCGGGTAGGGGGGCCGAGCTGTGAGATCGGATCAATGGATAAGAAGAGACATAGGTCATGATGCTTTTACCCAGGTTTGGACCCTCATTTAGGAGGTAAAACTCTATGTCCTGCTCTGCTTATATTATGGATGTATCAAAGTATAGAGTCGATCTACCTCAAGATCGTAAGCTGTTGTCTAAACCCTAGGGGTAATGGTGATGATGATGAATGAATGTCTATGGACTAAACCCTCTGGTTTATATAGGCACCAGGGGTATCCAGGGTTACACATGGTCGGTTACCATCTAGGGGTTACATGCCGAATCTAACAGATATACTTGAAGTACATGCCAAGTCTTCAGTTGACGCAGACTAGAGGCCTCCGAAGTCTCTTCTCCTCTATGGGTTGGTAGTTCGGCCCATGGAATAGACTGGCTAGGCCGGGAGCCCATTGTCTAGGACACCGTCAGTAGCCCCCGAACTTGTCTTCAAAGTGGAGGATGATAATCTTCTTCAGATAATGTCTTCGGTCGGATAGTCTTCAGCTTAGCAGGCAAGTTGAATGCCCAAGCCAAGTGTCCGCACAAAGCTTGTAGATCCCCAATCGGCTCATGCCACCCCTCTGATAAGGTATAAGGCCGACCGACCACGCGCTACCATAATGCGTCTTTAATTATCCAAAGTGCGTGGCTTGCTTAGTCTTGAAGACTAAAAGCATAGGTGTGTTCAGTAGTCAATTACTGACAACTTTTTCTGAAGCGTCACCACCATGACATCATATGCATTAGTTATTGCTTATTCGAATCGTGGTTCGAGGTATCTCTCATTGGCACATCATATCTAAAAAGAGATCATGCCCCGCATTTTGGAGGATATCATCAATCAATTATTTCATCGAACGCGGCCGTAACGACATGGCCAACTAAAACGTGGCGATTTTTACGGTGCAATGAAAGGGATGCTTCGTCTTTTTACTGACTTTCTAAAGAGCTGGGGGTGTCAAATCCTTTCTCCATGTTCTCCTTCTGCTCCAGCGCCCAAACCTCCCAAGCCTTCACACCCCCAATCCCATTCTCAAGCCTAAAGCTTTCCCAGGCATTGTCTTGTGCCAATGGCCAATGCAGATCTGAAGGGGAGGTGTGTGGCCTCCAAGGACACCGACACCACCATCGACGAGCTCCGGGCGGGAGGATACATCCCTGACGATGCCGCCTGCAGAGCCCAAGAGCCCGGCCAAGGCGTCCCCACTCCTAACCCTGGGGAGTGGGTCGTCTTTGTTGCCCACCTCGCCCGAGGTCTGGGGTTCCCCTTGCACCCTTTTGTGCGGGGGATCCTTTTGTTCTATGGGCTAGAATTTCATAATCTAGCCCCGAACTCCATCATGCACCTCACCACATTCATCATTGTGTGTGAGGCATTTCTTGATCTAGGGCCGCACTTTGGCCTCTGGCTGAGGACCTTGTACGTCAAGCCGAAGAGCAGTGCCACAGAGTTCGCCAAGTGCGGGGGCGCTATGATTAGAAAGCTCCAAAAGCCGGACTGGCTCGAGGGCACCTTCATCGACACCGTGAAGATCTGACAGCGCGAGTAGTTCTACATCACAGAACCGCTCGTCCTGGGCCAGGCCACGGCCCCCACCTTCACGGGTACACCACCGAGGAAGCTGATGTCCTGGCAGAAACAAGGCCTGGAATGGCGCAATCCGGATGAGGTTGTCGCTCTTGAGGAGAGGATCCAGGCCCTCAAGAAGAAATTCAAGCTGGTGGATGTGGTGGATGTGATGCTACATCGATACATCCTCCCACTTCAGCTTCGGGCTAGCTCCATGTGGCTCTATAAGCCCGAGGACACACCAACACTGCGGAACTTCTTCCGCACCAACATTGATGGGATGTGGACGACTCTTTTCAAGCCATCCCAGAACAAATTCCCCCGAAGATGGGCCGAAAAGTGGTTATAGCAATGCACGTGGCCCATCCGAGGTAAACATCATCTCGTATGTTTGCTAATACTTCCATGTTTTACATTTGTCTAAGTCTTCCCCCCTCTGTTTTCAGAAGTGGGCGTCCAAGGCGGTGCTCATCAAGTGTGCAACACCGCTGCCTGAAGAAAACCGGACCCCTGAGCTACAAGCCCTTTTGGCCGTGGTGCCCCTAAAGGCCCTGGCCAAGGCTAAAGAGCCGGAGAGGAAGACATGGGGTCTTCGAATCCTAGATCCCTTGGACGCTAAGTCTGAGAACAACCTAGTTCTTTCCACAGACAAGTAGGAAAGAGAGAGAGGGAGAGAACGAGAGGAAGGGGAAGAAGGCTCCTCTTCCCCGAAGAGAAAGAGGGTGGTATCCGAAGACATCGCGGGGGCAAATGCCCCTCGATCCTGAAGGCACCTTGTGAAAGCCGCCGACATCATGCCCCGCAAGGCCGCTGTTGCAGCCCAGGTCGTCTCCTCCAAATCAGAGGATGACCTCATCGAGCCACACAGGCCGAGACAACCACCGAGGAGGTATACCTTAAACTCGTATGTGTCGTATGTGCGCTAGTTCCTTCTTTTCCCAAATTTGATTGAATATTTCTATTTCGTAGCCCACAGAGCTCCCACATTAGCGACAATACATTGTCGAGTGGGCTTCCTCCACCTAGCGCATCGGAGGAGCGTCATCCCTCCCCTCCTTCCCATGACGGGCTGGGGGAGGTGACCTCTCAGCAGGCCTTGCCCGCACCTACCACTGGGGGCGACACCGATGTCTCTATGGCTGAGGCGGAGGCCTCAGCCTCCAGGGACCCGCTGGGGAAGAACCATTCTTCCACGGAAGGGGAAAAGTTGGGGCAGCTGACAACTTTGGTCCTTGTTGACCCAGAGCCACCTCGGTAGCCTTCTACAGTGGCAGTTCCTCCTATGATGGAGAGAACCGAGGTGGCCCGTCCATCCCCGCCTTCCACAAGGCAGGCACCCATGGGGTGGACCGAAGAGATGGAGGCGTCCATGGCAGGCTCCTCCATCATAGCCGAGCACCGCGTCCTTCTAGGCACGGAGCTACAAAATTACCGGTCCACGGAGGCCAGTATAAGGGAGGCCTTCAAGGGCCTCTATCAAGGCTTTGAGGTAAACTTTGGCCATCTTTCAGAAATTACATCAACGCATAAAGCTGTTAGCACTAGATACATCCAGTAGCCCTTTAGCGGATAAGTATAAAGTAAACTGCCAGAAGACTTATGCCACTGCGAACACATACCGTGAACATGTGACCACAGTGGTCACCATTCCCTAAGTTAGATATAAAGATCTTACTCAGGGGTCTTAGTGAGAAACTAAAAATGTATAAAAGCGAATACACAGTAGCCCCCGAGACCCTGGTTGGATGAAAAAGCCGACTAGGGGATCAATATCAGCTGAGGAAGGTCACAACGTATTTTTCAGGTTTTGGCCTCGGTTTCTGTATCCAACATGAAGGAGTTGGAAGAACTGAACCATAAGCTGGATCGGTCTAAGAAGGACGTGGATCTGCTCAAGAAGTAGATGGAGGAAGCTCAAGGTAAATACCAAAAAACTTTAGCATATTTAAAATTGTACTTGAATTATGATGTGGCTGCTTTGAGCTCTAAATCATATGTCATGTATCAGCAGCTTCCTCCGCGTAGCTCGAAATGCTCCGGTCCGAGCTGCAAGAAGATCGGCAGGAAGCCCAACAGTAGAAGGCTGCAGCGAAGAAGGCCAGCGAAGAGCTGGCCAAGGAGAAATAGGTCGGCAAGAAGAATGTGGCCCGGGTCATCGAGGTCGAAGAAGACCTGAAGGGGCTCTACGCTAAGCGTGACACCACTCAGGAGGAAAAGAACAAACTAATCTCCGAGCTTGCGATAGCAAGCTCGGCCAGTAAGGAGGCCACGACCCAGGCACGGGCGGATTGTGAGGTGCTTCAACAACTGAAGAAGATAGACGCTGGTAAGCCATACCTGCTTCACTGTGTTTTTGGTGATCGCAGATTTGCCCATCTTACGCAAATCTGGCATTCCTCAGAGGCCTTTAAGGACCTGCCGTGAAGTGCTTCGGATGTCGGCTCCTACTATGTTGCCCACTCTGACGATTCCATGGAGAAGGCATTCTGGGCCCAATTCCAGGCACCCCAGCACCCGCCACTCCTGAACAATCATATGAAGCAGCTGGCGGAGCTGTTCCGTGCGGCACGGCCGGTGATGGAAGATCTCTACGTCAACCTCTGGCCAGCCAAGCCGATGCCAACCAGCTTCTTCAGCCTAGTGCAAAGGCTGCGAGATGCCAGCCCACAGGTGGAGAACTGGAAGCGGTCGGCCTGCTTGGAGGGCGCTGAGCAGGCGTATGTGTCGGTGATGGCAAATTATCTGATGATCAAGCTACTGGACATTGTGTCTTGCCCTCCAGGAGGGAAGAACCGGACGCCAGAACAGTTCCTCTCCGAGGTTGGTGAAGGTGCTAGGGTGACCGAGGCGCAGTGCAGGAAGTCCAAGCTGAGATTCTTAAAATCCCTTGGTATGCCAATGAGGAATATGTATAAGACAAATTAATTTTGATATCCATCGTTTTTATGCATTCGATGTGTTTTATCTTGACTCATGTGTGACCGTGTTCAATTCTTAAAGTGGCCAGTCGTCGGCTTCCGCCCCCGCATAGATACTACACAGGGTGTTCCTAAGAACGCGTGAACCCCTAGCCGACGACTCGGTGCCCGTAGGCAGTTGCGTAATCAGAGGAACAAGGCAATCAGACTATTGCGGCTTATATAACTTTCACTTAGTCATAGGAGTTTAAAATTGTGGGGTAGTTGATCTAGCCCCCGGTGTAGTGGTGATCGGACTAGCCGAGGTGCACCTGACTTAACACCTCGATTCTTATAAAAAGAAACCCGTCCTTTAACATGGCATAACAACTAACGTCTTCTAGTTTGACATTGTCTTTGGATCGCCGACCAGTTTACGCTTATTGTGACAGTCGATTTTCAGCTTTCTCCACTGAGGCACTTAACCATTCGAGCTGGATGCACAATCACAGTGGTTCTCCCTTTACACTCCTAGCTGAACAAAGCGGAACATAGGAGGCAAACACAGGAGCCGGGCAACCCAATCATTGACCAAAATCACAATTCAAAACCGATGCATATAAGGCAATATCTGAGACGCCGAACAGTTATCGGACTTGAACATGAGCTCGATTGTAAACTCGAGCCCCTAGTTTGAAGCCGGACTGATGTGTATGTTTCGCATGGCTTCTATATTGCTACGAGGCAAGCATGAAAAAACAACACATAAATTTGTGCGAGGACCAAAAAGAGGTCTGTTTTATCATTCATAAGGCTTAGCCATGCATGCTGAGCTATTAAAAGAAAAAACTTTAACAGATACAGAGAGTATGTAGAAAGAGTAAAAGAAAAAAATGGAGTGTGATACAGGGCTTTGATGAGCGGGTGTTGTGGCACGTGTCTTTCCCTGCCGCACGTTTGTGCCTCTATGCTGTTGACCAACTCTTCCTCGTTTATTCCAAGGTTGGTGAATACTGCCGACTCCTAGGTGTGGGCTATGCTGGACACATTCGATAAGCAGGCCCCTGATGAGGCTACAGCCATGGTTTGACAGCTTGACCATGTCAAGATATACTTCCTCGTGGGCCTTTATTGTGACGGAGAGATCACCAGGCTTTGGGGTGTGTTCTAATGACCCGAGATGACACACCTCCTTTTTATGCTCCCCGAGCTCCCAAGGAATTTTAAGTGCGAAATTGTGTACTCTAGGTATGTAGTCCCTATTTAGGATTCACGCGAGTGTGCCCAGGGGCCGGACTAATAGTGCGGACACGCTTTGAGGAGCCTGGTAGATCCAGTCGAGCTGTACGTCAGGCCGCTTCCTCGGCAGCCTGGGAATCGGCTGTGAAGGCTGCTGTCTGCTACTCTATATGGAGGGAGTGCTCCGTGTTACCATTAATGGTGATGACTAAAAGTGCTAGTGATCGACTAGAGGGGGGTGAATAGGCAATTTTTATGAAAGTCTTCAAAACACGAGGTCTTTGAAGACAGACAATCAAATGGAACCTATATGATATGCAGCGGAAGATAAACTACTCTAGATAGACCATAGTCAAGTAAGCATTGTAATGGAAGCACGAGGACTAATAGCAGCTAGGTAGTATAGATCGGAATGGAAGATAGTATGAAGCCAAACAGGTAATAGTCCTCACACAGTGAAGTCAAGCAGATCAGGCAAACAAGCAATGACTTCACGAAGACAAACTAAAATGTAAAGGAGGTGGGAGATAGAACCAGTAGCTTGGTGAAGACAAGGATTTGGTAGACCAGTTCCAGTTGCTGTGACAACTGTACATCTGGTTAGGGAGGCTGAGATTTAACTCAGAAGACCATGTCTTCACCTTATTCCCCTTGAGCTAAGGATACCCAGTCCTCGCCCAATCACTCTGGTAAGTCTTTAAGGTAGAATTCCAAACCTTCATAGACTACGTTCACCGGCGATCCACAATGACTCTTGGATCCTCAGAACAAGACGCCTAATCGGCTGGAGGATACACAGTCCTCAAGTGTAACAAGTCTTCAGGTCACGCGGACAGAAAGCCTTTAGTGATGCCTAACACTCTTTGGCTCTGGGTGTTTTGGGCTTTACCCTCGCAAGGATCTCTCTCTCAAAGGCTTTGGAGGTGGGTTGCTCTCAAACAACAAAAGCCGTGCACTAACTCTGAACAGCCACCAATTTGTGGTGGAGGGGGTGGGCTATTTATAGCCAGCAGGCAACCCGACATGATATGTCCGAAATGACCGTGGGTCACTAAGGAACCGACACATGTCCAACGGTCGGATTTCAAACACACGCGGCAGCTTGGCTTGGGCTACAAGCAAAGCTGACTCATCCAACTCTGGATAAGATTTGCTCTCATTGTCTTCGCTCAAAGACATAGGATTTTGGTTGAGCATCACGTCGGTCTTCTGACTTTGTTCACTTGGACCCCACTTAACAGTACGGTGGTTCCTATGACTCAAGAAAGAAGAAAATGAAACTACGAAAGAAACTATGTCTTCGCACTCCATAGTCTTCAAGTGAGTGTCTTCACACGTCATTATCTTCGACGTGAATGTCTTCACGAACCACCATTTTCTTTAATGTCTTCATACATTTTTAGGGGTCATCTCTGGTAGGAAAACCGAATCAATGAGGGACTTCTACCTGGGTTATCCTGCAATTCTCACCAACACATTAGTCCCTCAACCATGTTTGTCGTCAATACTCCAAAACCAACTAGGGGTGGCACTAGATGCACTTACAATCTCCCCCTTTTTGGTGATTGATGACAAACTGGTTGAAGTTTTCAACTGGGATAAAAATATGTGTAAGTTAAAGAACGTGGTCATTGGCTTCATGAAGTTGAAAGGGCTCCCCCTGAAGATGTGCATATAAGTAATTTGCCTTTGAATGCAAATGCACATGGCAGGTTCTGCTTTGTGGAGATCTTCTTCAACTCATGAAGACAATTCATCATGCATATAAAAATGTAGTGAAGTTAATGACATGCGAAATGAGAAATGGGTGTCTGCATTATGCGAAATTTATCATCGCAATAAAAGGTAGCATCAAAAGTAGCAGACGACCATCAAGGTTTAAGGGTTACAACTCAAAACCAACAGTTCAAGAATGAGAGTTGTAAAACTTAGCAAAAATAAGCACCCAACCCATATAGACCCGCTTGAAGACTATCAACTCATAAGCTTCTCCCCCTTTTGTCAGGAATGACCAAAAAGGAGTGAAGACATAGAGTGTCTAAGCGTTCCCAGGCGGTGTTGGTGTAGATGTTGGGGCAGCAGGGTCGATGGTGGAGTTGGGCGGTGCAGAGGGGCCCGATGCAGAATCATGATGCAGTGAAGCCATAGCTGGTGAAGTGGCGTCGTCCTCTTCATCAATGACTCATGCAACAACAGTTGGAGCCAAAGATGAATAATCAAAATCTTCAATGGAAGGAGTTGGACGCCAACTTGCTGACTGTGGAGGCTTGGAGTCAAAGTTGAAGCGTTCAGTGAAGCCATCTGCTCGTAGATCGTCTTCAGAACAGAGCATTGTGAGGCTCTTCCAGGCACGCTGATAGGCTTCATGAGCAACAAGGAGTTCTTGGTAGCAAGGTTGCGAATGCGATTGACATCAACTAGGAGACTTTGCATGTGGCGCTTCATCCAGTCATGATGCCTATCCTATTTTTGATGAAGTGACACAAGAAGCTCTCTGTCATTCAGTACACGAGCACGCTTCTAAGGCCTTTGGGCTACTGTGCTGGCTGTTGCATCAATGTTGGCATGATGCGTCAGCCTAAGCTGACCGACAAGAGGACCAGCAATAGTAGTGGTTGGGATCGGCACATGAATCCCTTCAAGAGGTTGAGTGAAGCTTTGGAAGGCAGCATTGTCTTCGCGAACTGGTGCCTTGGCTGGTTCAGGATATATGGCTTCATGAGACATATCCACTTCTGGCAGAAAGACGATATGGTTGCACGCTGAAGCTTGATAATTGATAGTTGAGTGAAGCTTAATCAGCCACATGACCCATGGAGCATAGAATTTGAGTCCAAACAGATCAATGCCAGAAGCAGCCAACTGACGGATGAAGAAGTCTTGAGTATTGAACCTGATGCCATTGATGATATAAAAGACCAATGTCTTCATAGTGCCTTCAAGCTTGGAGGGAGGAGAATGCCCCTTAATTGGCCATAGAGTATGCCTCAGTATATGATAGATGGTGCGGGGTAGGTACTCGAGGTCATCAACATAGAATTCCTTGGGGTATTCAGCATCAACTGGCAATGGCTTCATCATGCTGAGCATTTCACTCATGTTGGATTCAGGCTTCTGAAAGATGCTCTGCAATTCTTGTTCATAGCGGTGACAACCTGGCTCATACATATCACCTGGAGTGGGCAAGGAAGTTAGCTCGATGATATCTTGAGCTTTGGCTTCATGATGTACGTCACCTGACATCCACTCGAGGACCCATGTCTTCGGATCCCTGTTGTAGCCTGATATATGGAGAGTGGCATAGAATTGCAGCAGAAGTTCTTCATTCCAATGCTCCTTGTCAACGACAAAAGGGAGCAAGCCAACTTCACGAAAGCAGTCAAGAGCTTCCTCAAGGCAGGGGAGTCCAGCAATGGCATCGCAGCACAGGCGCTTGTGGGGAAAGATCCTGTCCTGGTTGTACAAGATGCATGAGTAATAGCTTCGTTGCTGGTGGCTCCAGAACCTGTCAGAGGAGATCTTTGGTTTCTTGTATGGATTCTTGGCGTTGTCGAAGAATGTGTTGTGCTCTCTGAAGCTAAGCACACTGAATGAGCCTTGAGTGGTAACAGCACTGGGAAGCCTTGGCAGCCTGGGCTTTGGCTTCTGCGTCTGAGGCCTTTGCTCCACATGGTAGTCATACTGAGGACCAGGAGCAACAGGTGGTGTCATTATGGGCCATCTGACACTTACGAGCTCACCTTCACGATTGAAGGCCCTTGCCATTGTGTGGGGTACAGGAGGAGCAGCAGCAACATCCGAGGTGGATGGTTGAATGTTTTCAGTGGCATCTCGGGCTTCAGTCTGAAGAGTGGCTTCGGGCTGCGTATTATCGTCGGCCATGACTACGTCATGGACTTCAGTAGCAGAGGCATCAGCAGCCTCATTAGCAGTGGCTTCAAGAACTGGTGGGTCAGGCACAATCACATCTTCAATCTCTCTTGTTTCAAAGGTAGGGGGAATAGCAGCTTGTTCTTCTTCTGTGTCCTCGGCTGATGCAGCCGGAATATCTTCAGCCTCTTTGGCTTCAGATTCTTGAGCAGTTTCTGTAGGGATGGCTTCAGGGAACACTTGACGTGCAACTGAGCTTGTGGCTTGCACATCCTCTTCAGGAATGCTCAACATGGAGACCGTTGGCCTTGGGCCTCGGCGAAGCCTTCGGAAAGAGGGCGACGCCAGTGGTGAGGGAGTGGTCTTCTCCATGTCTTCAGGGGTGTCTTGCGGAGTCTCAATCATAGGAGTAGTGACTTGAGCTGGTGGAGTGCGAGGAATGACCTCGTGGAGCGGAGTGTTGGGGTGGTGCTCTTCCCAGAAATCATCTTGTGTGATTGGTGTCGTGGGACTGCCAATGCTAATATGTTCACTGCTTGTGGGAGCAGGCGATGATACTGGCTTAGGCATGATCTGGGGGAACTGAGGAAGGACGTCATCATCAACTACATTGTCTTCACGACCAATGTCTTCAGCTGCGATGGTGTCGGCAGCTGGAATATCTTTAGACACATGAGCCTCTGTGGTAGCAGGCTCATGGACTACTAGGCGGCGCTCGCGGTTGGAGGAGGCAGGCAAGGCAACAGAGATGGGTTCAACAAACAGCGGCTCTGGTGGTGCAGTTTGGTCCTTTCTTGAAGACTTTGAAGGCTTAGTCTTCAGCTTCTTCTTGGGGGGAGTAGCATCAGAGGCTTCATGATGCTTTCGCTTCTTGGCCTCAGCCTCAGCCTGCTTTGTCTTCTTCTTTTCAGAAGCAGCTGATGGGACCTTTGGCTTTGAGCCAGTCATGCTGGCAAGGAAGACAATGCTTGGTCTTTCCTACCTTGGAGCTTCGGCTTCAGTTGCAGCTGGCTTCATCTTCTTGGCAGCTAGCTTGGGGTCAATGCCAGGATGCCCAAGTGCTTTCCTCTTCAAGGCTTCATTATGAGCCTGTACGCACATTTCAGTATAGTGCTTGAGATGCTCTCTGGAGCCTTTGGCTTCATCACGGTGCTTGACAAATTCATCCTTGAGATCAATCATCATCTGCTTGAAATTTTGCACTTCAGTGACACTAAGCTTGGCCATGTGCTGCTTGAAGAGGGCCTTTTCATGGTCAATCTTGTTTTTCTGCTCAATGACCTTTTGAGCGATTGCGAGCTCTTTGGCAATATAGCCCTGAAATGTCACGCTGATGCCAATCGGAAGCTGCAAATCATCAATGGTAAGAGAGGTATCTTCAAACCATTCATCAATGAAGTTGTTGAGAATGTGAGCATCAAATAGAGGCAGATCATTGAAGATTTTGGCTTCCTGTTTGCTCTTGATCAGCACCTCAAGGGCATCATCATCAATATCCTCATCGCTGGATAGATCGATAATATCTTCATCATTGTGAAGAATGCTTGCCAGTGTAAGAGCTTGCCCTGAGATCTTCTTGGGCTTCTTGGAGGTGTGAGATAAGTCGTCAGACTGCACACTGGATTCAGGCGGTGCAGATTTCAGTGGCTTCACACGTGAAGCTTTTGGTGCAGCAGAAATTTTTAAAGCTTTAGCCTTCTTCACAGGCTTCGGGGGTTCTGGAACTTCAGCATGTTCCTCTTCCTCAGCAACTTCTTCAACACTGGCCCTTTGCTCAGCGATATGTGTGAGAAGCCCATCAAGGCTGTTGAAAGGACCAATGAGATTCTGTTCAGCATCACGACTACCATTGGGCCTTGGTCGAGCTGGACCCGGGTTGAGGTCTTGGCGTACTTGTAATTCTCTTCAAAGAGATCATCTTCTCGACACCATCGAAGACTTGATGGGTCGGCATTCTCAAGCATTGGGCCTCTGACCATGCAAGGAAAGAAGCCTTTGGCAATGGCTTCAGCCTTGGTCTTGGGTTGAAGCTTCTTGTAAATGATATCGGCCCATGGTGGCCTCACAGCATTCTTTTCCGCATACTCAGAAGTCACATAATGATACAGAAACCATTCTTCTGCACAATATCTTTGAATCCATTGGACTCTGGACTTGTGCTGAGTGTAGGTTTCATCTGGATCAGACTTGTATAGTTCATAGAGGTCTGGGGGCAAGTCCAAAGCAGTGTTGTCACGGTGCTGCCTGCCACCCTTCTTTGCAGATTTGCCAGATGCCATTGACTTCAGACTGAATGGCTTCACAACTGTGTTTGGCTTTAGTCGGCTGGTCAGATAGGAGCTGGCTTCAGTTGATTCAATGTGATGCTGTAAGAACTCTGCAAATGAATGCAGACTATGAGAACCAAGGGATTCTCCCATGGACATGTACCTGTGGCAGCATTAGAGATGCGAGGGAAGGGGAAGAGGTCATATGCATTCTCAGAAGATTTTGAAGATAAATCAGTTTGAAGACAATGACCTCATAGTGCGAAGACATTCACTTATAAATGTAAGTTGATTCCAGATTTGTACAAATCCAAAAATAAGCACAAGTGAGGAATCAAACTAGATGTGAGGCATTCATAAGTGAAAGTTCTTTGCAGATTATGAGATTCACAATAGGCAGCATCCAGATTTGGAAGTGTAAAAACATCTTTTGAAGGACATGGATTCTTCAACGGATCAAATAAACGGTAAAAAGTGAGTTCTTATTTACTGCACGAAGAACTGTTAGACGAGAAGGATGGAGGCCGAGCAGTTCAATATCCCATGCCCTAACTTGGCAACGGAAGACACCTACGGCGGCGGCGGGGGGAAGATGTCTATGGCCGGCGTGAAGACGGCGTCGGAGAAGTCGCGGCAGCGAAGCGCTTCGTCTCCGGCGATGACTGATGCTAGCGGTGGCGCTAGGGTTTGAGCGAGATGGCGGGGGGAGAAGAAATAATGACCGTAGGGGTTGAGTATTTATAAGGAAGAGGGACGGCGTAGTGTAATTACTCAGGTGCCCCTAGCGGTTCACATCTGATGGACATGTGACAAGTATGCAACAGATTGAAAGTTGCGCCATGACCCCACGTGCGCCTGGTTTGTCGGGTGGTCGTTCCGGCTTCTCCGGTATTCAGGCAAAAGGATAGAGATAGTAAACGCAGTTTAAATGTTTGTCTCTTTATCTTCAACTGACAAGGACCCAGTGAAGACAATCAACACGTGCCAATAGGTTGCATATGAAGAGACAGAGAGAGTTGGAGAGATAAGCATGGAAGGAGTTAGGGTCCGATCACATTCACTTAGCGTAGAAAATGGCAACTTGAAGACATAGCTATAAGTGAATGATGTAGAGGACAGAACACATATATACATATACATATATATATATATATATATATATATATATATATATATATATATATATATATATATATATATATATATATATGAGAAGACCAAATCGAACATTGCGAAGATAAATCATGAAGACAAGGCAGTGTTGAAGACAAACCAACTTTGAAGATAATGCAACATGACGCCAAACAAAAAATCTTCAAGAAAGATTGGTGGTGGCGTTACCCACCGTATAGGAAGTATTAGACCCAGACACGATGCACAATTATCGTGGCGCTCCGAAGTCAAATTCCGCTTTAATGTATTCACACTCAGAGTGTATGTCTTCATGAGTTGAAGATATACGTTACTTTGTGTGTTCCACATCTAAGTCATCAATATGCATAAGTGTTAGGATGTGTGTCCATTCACAGGATATTTGAGGATTCTAAGATATTTAGCTCACACCGCAGCTTGCAAAACCTTTTCTGATCCAAGGGCTTTGTGAAGATATCTGCCAATTGCTCTTGAGTGTTGACGTGAATGATGTCAATGTCTTCCTTCAACACATGATCTCTGAGAAAGTGATGACGGATCTGAATGTGCTTTGTCTTCGAGTGCTGAACTAGATTGTGAGCAATCTTGATGGCGCTTTCATTGTCACAGTAGAGGGGCACATTCTTCATGTTGATGCCATAGTCCTTGAGGGTTTGCTTCATCCAGAGAAGCTGAGCACAGCAAGATCCAGTAGCAATGTATTCAGATTCAGCAGTGGAGAGTGATACACAGTTCTGCTTCTTTGAAGACAAATAGACAAGAGATCGTCCAAGAAAGTGACATGTGCCTGATGTGGACTTATGATCAACCTTGTCACCAGCATAATCAGCATTTGAGAATCCAACTAGATCAAACTCTGAGCCCTTTGGATACCATAATCCTAGCGTCGGGGTGTGAGCCAAATATCAAAGTATTCGCTTCACCGCGAGGTGATGCGATTCCTTTGGTGCCGCTTGGAATCGGGCACACATGCAAACGCTAAGCATTATATCTGGCCTAGATGCACATAAATACAATAAAGAACCAATCATGGAGTGGTATACCTTTTGATCGAACTCTTTACCATTGTCGTCAGGGCTCAATTGGCCTTTGGTAGGCATTGGCGTCGTGTAACCCTTGAAGTCTTGCATTACAAACTTCTTCAGGCAATCTTTGAGGTATTTTTCTTGTGATATGAAGATGCCATTTCTCTATTGATGGATTTGAAGACCAAGGAAGAATTTCAGCTCTCCCATCATGGACATCTGATATTGCTCTTGCATCATATGCCCAAACTCATCACTGTATCTCTTATCAGTGCAGCCAAAGATAATTTCATCCACATAGATTTGGCATACAAACAATTCTCCATCATATGTCTTCGTGAAGAGAGTGGGATCAAGAGAACCAAGTTTGAAGCCTTTGCTCTTCAGGAAGTCTTTGAGTGTGTCATACCAAGCGCGAGGTGCTTGTTTGAGGCCATATAGTGCCTTGTTGAGTTTGTAGACCATATCAGGACGCTTTGGATCTTCAAAACTAGGTGGTTGAGCTACATACACTTCTTCTTCAATTTTGCCGTTGAGGAAGGCACTCTTCACATCCATTTGATAAAGAAGGATGTTGTTGTGGTTAGCATAGGCTAGCAGTATGCGAATGGCTTCAAGCCTAGCCACAGGAGCAAAGGTTTCATCGAAGTCAATTCCTTCCACTTGTGTGTAACCTTGGGCAACGAGACGAGCCTTGTTTCTAACAGCTTGACCGTGTTCATCTTGCTTGTTGCGATAGATCCATTTGGTGCCTATAATATTGTGCTTGCGAGGATCGGGACGTTTGACAAGCTCCCAGACATTGTTCAGCTCAAATTGTTGAAGTTCTTCTTGCATAGCTTGAATCCATTCTGGTTCCATGAAGGCTTCATCAACTTTCTTGGGTTCAGAGATGGAAACGAAAGCAAAGTGCCCACAGAAATTGGCTAATTGCATAGCTCTTGATCGAGTAAGCGGACCAGGTGCATTGATACTATCAATTATCTTCTCAATCTGAACTTCATTGGCCACACGAGGATGAACAGGGCGAAGATTTTGCTGTTGCTGATCAATGTCTTCATCTTTAGCATTATCTTCAGGCTCAGCATTGTCTTCTCATTGAGTAGGAGCTGGAATGATGATTTCTTCTTCAGCTTATTCCTCTGTGGGTATGATTTCTCCAGTACCCATTAGCTTGATAGATTCACTAGGAGAAGCTTCATCTAGCACATTTGGCAGGTGCTCTCTTTGCGAGCCGTTAGTCTCATCGAACCGCACATCTACCGTTTCAACCACTTTATAGTGAAAGAGGTTGAAGACTTTCTAGGTGTGCGAATCCTTTCTGTAACCAAGCATAAAACCTTCATGTGCTTTCGGTGCAAATTTGGAAGTGTGATGTGGATCCTTGATCCAGCACCTAGCACCGAAGACTTTGAAATAGCTTACATTTGGCTTCTTACCAGTGAGTAGCTCATAAGATGTCTTCTTGAAGAATTTGTGAAGATAAATTATGTTGATGATATGGCATGCAGTGTCAATGGCTTCATGCCAGAACTTTCTTGGAGTCTTGTACTCATCAAGCATCGTACGAGCCATCTCAATAAGGGTCCTGTTCTTGCGCTCCATGACGCCATTCTGCTGAGGTGTGTATGGAGCAGAGAGCTCATGAGTGATGCCCAATGTATCAAGATAAGTGTCGAGGCCAGTGTTCTTGAATTCCGTGCCATTGTCACTCCTGATGTGCTTGATCTTGATGCCATAGTTGGTCATGGCATGGTTGGCGAAGCATCTGAAGACATCCTGCACTTCAGTCTTATAGAGAATTATGTGCACCCAGGTGCATCTTGAAAAATCAACAACAATAATGAAGCCATAAAGATGTGCAATTTTAGTAAGGGTAGAGTAGTGAGTAGGGCCAAATAAGTCCATGTGTAGCAGCTCGAAGGGGCGTGATGTAGTCATGATTGTCTTCGAGGGATGCTTGGCCCTAGTCATCTTCCCGGCTTCACAAGCACCACACAGATGATCCTTCTTGAACTTGACGCCCTCAACGCCAATGATATGCTTCTTATTCATGAGCATGTGCAAGTTCCTCATGCCCGGATGTCCTAGCCTTCAATGCCAAAGCCAACACTCTGAAGCTTTTGCTAGAAGACATACGGCAAGCTGTGGTCTTGTGGAGAAATCTACCATACACAAATCACCTCTTCGATAACCTTCGAAGACTAGAGATTTGTCAGTTTCCATAAGCACAAGGCAATGATATTTTCCAAATATCACAATCATGTTCAGATCACAAAGCATTGAGACAGACATTAAGTTGTATCCAAGGGATTCAACAAGCATCACTTTATCCATGTGTTGATCCTTTGAGATAGCAACTCTACCTAGACCCAATACCTTGCTTTTACCAGTGTCAGCGAATGTGATGTGGCTTTTTGTAGATGGTCGTAGGGTTGAATCCATGAGAAGACTTCGATCACCAGTCATGTGATTAGTGCATCCACTATCCATAATCCATTCAGTAGCTTTCGGAGTCGTACCCTACAGTGCAGTTAGCAGGGTAGGCTTCACCAAGAGTATTGTGAAGCACAAACATATAGCGAACAAGCATACTATCAAAGTTAAGATTCTTGGATGGTAAGATAGGATGCTCATCAAGAAACCCAGGGACGAAATAAATGGTAAGACCATTTTGGCATTTTATCTTGCATCCCACAAGATGTTTTAGGTCCCCAGCATTGTCTTCAGAAGTCATTGATTTCCGGCTGGAGACCTTTCTCTGCAGGAGAAGTTAATTCTTCTTAACCACCCACATCTTAAGGGGTGGCTTAGAAGCAATAAGTCTAAGTGCAGCATCTGAGAACTTTGGCTTTGGATCCCTAGCAAATAGTTTTGCAGGAGGTGAATGGTACTCAAAAGAATATGCAGAAAAGTTCTTTGATCTGTGAACATAGCGGTTAGATGAAACACGCTCATATTCATGAGTCTGATGATAATTTCCCTGCGAAACATTGGTGTTAGGGTGACCTTGTGAGGTCCTCTGTCTGTATGAAACCTTTGGGCCATACGAAGCCTTTGGTCTGGGGTTTGTCTTCTTCCCTGGTGGTGTCATGATGACATTCACAGGAAGCTTCTCAAGACAACTTTTAGGTACCCAGAGCTTCTTCAAAGGTGGCCCATTCCTGCAGTTAGTACCAATAAACCTGGCAAACACTTCACCATTCTGATTCTTAGACAGCTTATAATTGGAGTCAAAGGACTCATCAATGATAATGGGGTTAGCACAAGTGAAGCGAGATAAGGTGGATGGATCCACAGAAGGGCCCTTTGTAGCAACCCATGTGGTTTTGGGGTACTGCTCAGGCTTCTAGTAAGAACCATCAACATTCATTTTCCTCTCGAAACCAACACCATCTTTCCTAGGGTTTCGGTTCAGAATCTGTTTCTTGAGGACATCACATAGGGTCTAATGCCCTTTGAGGCTTTTGTACATGCCTGTTTCAAGCAATGTCTTCAACCTGGCATTCTCATCAGCAATAGTAGTGGTATCCTCAGAAGAGGGGTTAGTTACCACATCAACAGTTGAAGATATTGCAACATCAGAGGCAGTAGAACATTCAGCAATAGAGACAGCATTGTCACGCTCAAGGCATTTTAAACATGGTGGCACAAAATCTTCCTGAGCGGAACTGATCTGTTCAGCGAGTAGTGAATCGTTCTCCTTTTGAAGGTCTTCATGAGATGCTCTCAGTTTCTCGAGATCTTGCTTCCTTTGAACATAATCATAGGAAAGCTTCTCATGAGTGGCTGAGAGGGTTTCATGATGACTTTCAAGTTCTTCGTACTTAACGCGAAGGTTTTTTATGTCTTCGATTAAGGACTGAGTTCAAGTCATTTCCTTATCCAACAGGTCATCGCTTTTGTCTAGCAATTTTTTAATGTGTTCCATAGCAGTTTGTTGTTCAGTTGCAATTTTAGCAAGAGTCTTATAGCTTGGTTTAGATTCACATTCAGAGTCATCTTCACTGGAGGTTTGAAAGTAAGCATCGCGTGAGTTTACCTTGGCACCTCGTGCCATGAAGCAGTAGGTCGGAGCAGAGTCGTCCTCAGTAGGATATCATCAAATCAAGATGGCGACAGAGGACGTCGAGAAGACAGCCTTCATTTCCCCGTGTGGTGTGTACTGCTACACCTGCATGCCCTTCGGGCTGCAGAACGCCGGTGCTACCTTCTAGTGGCTGATGCGCATCGCGCTAGGGCCACAGCTGGGGAGAAATGTGGAGGCGTATGTCGACGACATCATGGTCAAGTCACGGGAGGCAAGGACCCTAATCAAGGACCTGGAGGAGACGTTCACCAACCTGCAACAAGTGAACCTGAGGCTCAACCCAGAAAAGTGCGTGTTCGGGGTTCCGTCCGGCAAACTGCTGGGCTTCCTTGTGTCGTATTGAGGGATCGAGGCTAACCCTAAAAAGATCAAGGCAATTGAAAAGATGTGCCCGCCTTAGACCCTCAAAGAGATGCAAAAGCTCGCAGGCTGTGTGATCTCCCTGGGGTGCTTCATCTCCAAGCTCGGCGAGCGCGCCCTCCCTTTCTTCAAGCTGATGAAGAGGAAGGGCCCTTCCGAGTGGACTCCAAAAGCTGAGGCGGACTTCGAGGACCTCAAGAGATACCTCACCAGCCCACCTGTTATGGTGGCGCCTCGTCCTCGCGAGCCCGTGGTGCTCTACTTGGCGGCCACCACCCACTTGGCCAGGGCAGCTCTCGTGGCGGTCCGGGAGGAGCGCGCTAGCGCAGGCGTGAGGCAAGGTAACCCACGAGGAGTCGCGCAACGTTAGCCACCTTAGGACAGCGCCCGTGAGGCCCTCATCACTTCACCAGCCAACGGGGCTCCCAAGTCGCTCGCACCCCATGTGAAGAAGGGCGCCGATGACACCTCGCTCCTTGTGGAGCACCCGGTGTACTTCGTCAGCACCGTGCTACGGGATGCACGTGTGCGCTACCCTATGCAATAGAAGCTCGTGCTCGCACTCCTCGTTGCCTCAAGGAAGTTGCGCCATTATTTCTAGGGCCACCCCATCAAGGTCGTCTCTGCATACCCCCTGGAGAAGGTGCTGTGCAGCCCCAACGCTGCTGGGAGGGTTGTAGAGTGGAACATCGAGCTGCAAGCCTTCCAGCTGGAGTTCAGCACGACCAGGGTGCGGCCCTCGCCTATTTCATGGCGGAGCGGACGGACGCTCCAGACCTGGGGCTGGGCGAGGGCCAGTCCCTCGTGCCTGGTGACGAGGCGCCTGATGGCTGGGTCATGCACTTTGACGGTGCCTTTGCATGGCGGGGCATGGGGGCTGGAGTCGTACTCATCTCATCGACCAAGGACAAGCTCTACTATGCCATGCAGCTTTGCTTCCAGCATGGCGAGAAGGTCTCCAACAACATCATGGAATACGAGGGCTTGATCACCGACCTCAGGGCCGTGGCCGCTCTGGGGGTCAAGCGCCTCACTATCAAGGGTAATTCTCAGCTCCTCGTCAACTTTTCCAACAATGAGTACAAACCGAAGTACGAGCACATGGAGGCATACCTGGAAGACGTATGTAAAATTCAAAAATACATACTAGGGTTGGAATTGCAGCACGTCCTGCGCGGCGCAAACATGGAAGCAGACGACATCGCCAAGAGGGCATCTCGCCACGAGCCTCAGAAGCCTGGAGTCTTCGAGGAGAGGCTCTTCAAGCCATTGGCGGCGCCCCTGGCCGTAGCCCCGACGCTGCTCTGGGAAGAGCCACCACCGGCCCCGTCCTCGGGCGCCCCAGCATGCGGCCCAACCTCGATGTCCGATTCAGGGCTCCGTAGATCCGAGAAGGTTTGAACTCTGGAGCGTGTGCGAAGATCTCAACCTCTCAAGTCTCAAGCTCGCCACCCTACAACCTAGCCTCGTCGGATTCGTGTGAGCGGGGAAGAAGATGAACACGGCAGTTTACCCAGGTTCGGGCCACCTTGCGTGTAAAACCCTACTCCTGCTTTGTGGTGGATTGGCCTCACGAGGGGCCGGGGAAGAACAAGTAGAGTGGATGAACAGCCTCACAAGGGCTATGGTGGAGAGGATCCGATCCCACCCCATGGTGGTGGCTAACCTATATTTATAGTGTCCTCGGTCCTCTTCCCTCAAAACTTAGGCGGGAAGGGATCCCAAAACGGCCAATTTGAAAGGGGACAAGAAGTACATCTAATCCTGACGAAAGGTGGTCTTCTCCTGCAAAGCTTCTGGTCGTGACGCAGTGGTGGGCTCGATGATGACATCCGTCCTGCCAAGCATGTGGTCTTGGTCTTGTAGCAACGAAATGGAAAGCTTTGGGGGATTCCTCGGGAACCCACGCCTGTCCTTGCTCCCTTAGCACCGAAAGGGAAACTGCCTCCTTTGCGCCCGTTGGCGCCCGCGTGGCCTTGGTCATCATGCCTCACGTCATCGCAGTCTCGGGAGGCTGGGTACCTGCATAGAAATCTCCGCTCCTCGGGAGGCAGCCTGGGGAGGCCGCTCCCTTGGAGGTCATGGTGTCGTCCGCCTCGCGAGGCCAGGGCCCTCACGAGGGTCTTGTCTTGAAGTCCTTGCCGCTGGGCCGTACCAGGCCGTCCAGGGAACCATGCCATGGGCCGTAGGCAGGCAGATCTGGGTACCCTGGTTCCCAGAACAATGACAGTAGCCCCCGGGCCCAAGGCGCGCTCGGGCTGGCTTCGAGGCGAAGCCAAGGGGCAAGGGCGAAGCACTGCGGGCCCCAATCGCCTCCGGGCCAGGCTCGACGCGTGGTGCCCGACGGGGCGTGGATGCCTCCGCTTCCCCATGTCACCTCGGCAACCGCCTGGGCTGACAAAAGACTGGCGCTTGCTGCAAAACTATCATTGCCCCCCTTGCCTTGCTCCAGATCCCCTTCTCCCAGCCGAGAGCTTTTCCAGATCCAACTGTAACTCCGCCCCCTTCCTTCTCCTTCCCCGACGCCGACGACTCCGTAGATGGCTCCCGTGAAGCCAAAGCCCACTATCCAGGCCTCGAGCTCCTCCTCACCGGCGCCAGCACTCGGCGCATCCTCCATCGTCGAGGTGGGGCACCTCGACCCCGTGCTCCCACAGACAGCGAGCGAAGATAACGAGTGGGGCGAGACCGTGATCTGGGTTGGCTCTGCCCAGCAGAGGACCTTGGCTTGGACTGTCTACCCTTTCTTCCTCCACAGCATCTTCGTGGGGCTCGTCCTGCCCCTCTCGGAGTTCTTTGTCGCCGTCCTCAACCACTACAAGATCCAGGCTCTTCACCTTCAACCCAACTCCATCCTCCTCCTGTCCGTCTTCGCCTTCTACTGTGAGGCCTTCGTGGTGTGAGGCCCTCCGTGCCGCTTCTCCGCCATTTCTTCATCTTGCGGCTGCACGATTTGACGCAGTGCTCCGCTTGCGTGTCCTTCGTCGCAGTCCACAAGGGAAATGTGCTCATGAAAGTCGGGAAGAAGGTGGAGGGCTTTCGGCACCGCTAGGTCTTCCTGGACACCAAGGGTCTCAATGAGCGGCTGGACCTGCCGACCGAGCTGCCTGACAGGCTCGAGAAGTGGAGCCATGAGATGCTCTCCGACCCCCGGGCGGAGCCCATCCTGAGGAGGATGACCTCGGACATGGAGGACAAGGCGCTGACGAGGGGAATGCTCATGAAGGAGTTCCTGACGCAGCGCCTCGCACCGCTCCAGGCGCGCACGCGCCCCATGTGGGAGTTCCAGGGCTCGACGGACGAGAACAGCCTCCGCCCCGCCAGGCTGACAGGTGAGGAGCTGGGCAAGGCCATGGCTATCCTGCTTAGCGGCGACCCTGGGGACCTTCCCAAGGGCCACACCCTGCTGTACCGTCACGCCAACAGAGAAGAGCTGGCTGCCGCCATGCCCCCCTTCAACGAGCTGGGGCTCGCGTCGCCTGAGCGCCCCAATTCCCCCTTGCCGGTGTCCTCCGGTGACAGTGTCGCGCGAGGAGGGCGAAGAGGACTCGGAGGCAACCAGGGACGATGACGTGGAAGAGGTGTCCCCGCCACCGCAGAGCGAGCTTCTCTGCCGGCTCGAAGACGATGACGATACCGACAAGCTCCCGGCCGTGGACTCCCCGCGCCCAACCAGGGTCCTCAGGAGGCCAAGGCCATCCCCCAGTCGTCACAAGCATCTGGCCGGGCGACCCCAAAGAAGGGCGCGGATGCGCCCATCCCAGAGGGCTCCCCGCACACCGGCAAGGTGGACAAGGCGCATGTCCGGTCCCTGCCCGGCCCGCAAGCTGAAAACGGGGCGGCTGTTGCTGGGGCTGGCATGGTTCAACCGACCGCGACCCCTCAGGGCGACCCCTCCGCCTCTCCAGGCAGCAGTGCCGCGCCAGAGCCGGCCGAGCACCCCGCTGCTCTCCCAAGCATGACCAAGGCTGCGTCGAGGGAAGGCAGGGGTGCCCCTGCTCCGGCCAAGAAGGTGAAGAAGAGGACATGGGTCAATCCTGACGAGTAACTAACCTACCTTGTCCTTGAGTTAAGCATGAATTGCCACTGTGCCCACAGGACTCCCCTCATGATGACCAGGCTAGGTGCCACAATGAAGAAGAGGAAAGAGAGCGCGGAGCCAAAGGAGCCCCCAGTCCTGAGGGCACCGTCAGCCTCTGGTCGCGGCCGCGACAGTGGGGGAAGCGCATCGGGCCGGGCCGGCGTAGCCCCCGGGCGCTCGGGCGGTACAACGCTCGGGCGCTCGAGCGCTCCACCTGCCCCTGGCGCCTTGCTGGCACTGCCCGGAGGAATGTCCGTCGAGGGCGCAGGGGCTCAGGAGGCGTCATCCCTTGCCGCGGCCGCGACGACCCCTGCGCAAGTGGAGGAGGCAATCCCTTGTCCCCTCGCGATGGAGCGCGCCCCCGTGGACGTGGTGATGCAACCTTGGGAGGAGCCAGCCCCCACAGGCTAGCAAGCTGTGAAGCCATCCGCCCTTGTCGTGCCTGAAGGGAGCTCGGAGCCTCAGGTGCCCCTAGCCATTCATGCCGCCGCTTCCTTGGCCGTGGCGTCGGTCGACGCACCCATGCAGCCTCCTTGGCAGTCGCTCGTGCTGGCGAACTACGGCTCCCTCGTCAGGCCCGGGGCCCTGGATGAAGCCTTCACCGCGCTTGGCCAAATCCGGGCCGACCTCCAAGACGCTGATAGGTGCCTCGCGAGGGAGCGCCTAGGGCTTGTCTTAGGGTGGCTCCAGGCCGACACATCTGCCAGGACGGCCTGGGGCCGGGCCGAAGCCGCCACCGCGGAAGGGAGGAAGGAGCTGCCGAGGCCAAGGAGGCACGCGACGCGGCGCTAGCCAGCATGGCGTCCGCCGAGAAGCGCTGCAGTGAGGCAGAGGCCATGCTGAAAACCCTCCAGGAGGAGCAAGCTGCGCACGCCCAACGGCTTCAGTAGCAGGAGGAGGGCCTCAATGCCCGCGAAGCGAAGCTCGCCGACCGCGACTCCAAGCTGGCCCAGGTGACCACTGACCAAGCTGCAGAGCGGGATCGCCTAGCCAAGCTAAAGGAGGAGGTGGACAAGTGTGACACCCTGGTTTTTGCCATCATGATTTTCCTTTGCCTTTTTGCTTTTATTTGGATTTTGGGTTAATTCATTTGGACTTAAGCACTTGGGCATTGTTTTGATTTTCACCCAAGTGACTCCCCTCACCTCTCACAACCTCTCTTGACCTCTCATTCATCATAACCTTGCTTTCGGAAATTTTTCTTCTAAGGAAAATATTCATTTTCACCTTGAAAATGGAATATTTTCACTTCCCCTCCAAAGCAACCCCTCTGTTTCTTGCCCACAAAAATCTGAGAAAATTCCTGAATATTCTTTGAACCTTGGCACACCTCCCTGTGCAAAAATATTTCATGGTTATTTGGAATATTTTTGCTACAGAAATTATTTTCTGTTCTGACCAGAAAATGCACTTTGTACATGAAGTGTATTTTTCCTTGATCCAATGGAGCTGAAATTTTTAGGGCTTCATTACCCCCCTAAGAAACTCTTAACCTCCAAAAATCAGCTCCTAACTCCTTCTAGATTCTTCTCTATTAAGCTCACAAGTTTCTACCCAGAAACTTGCCAAGAACCTACACTCTCACTTAGTCGACCTGTGCTCAACTCAAATGCTTGGCTCAACCCAACCTTGCAAGGACTACATGCCAGACACAGTTTGCACAACCTAGGTCGCGTGATGCCATAGTTCACGTGGTGACCGCGTTCGTCCAAGCGTGCTGGCATGCGGCCGACGCGCTATGCGTCGGGCCATCGCCTCTATTGAGGTCGTACTCGCTTCGCAGCTCGCCTCAGCATGCCGCACCGCGCCACCAGCCTCGCTTCACCTCCCCAGCACCCTCGCTGCCGCTCGCCGACGCCGGAGTCGCCGTAGCGATCACGCGCGCGCCGCGCCAGGGGAGCACAGTGCCCCCGTGCTCGAGTCAGTCCCCTCCCGTGCGTCCTTTGCTCGTCCCCGAGCTCGAACAGTGGCCGCGTGAGCCCTGGCGCCTTCTCCCCCTCACACTGACGCCCCTCGTCGCCGTGCGCCGCTTCCTGAGAGCTCCGGTGGTGCTCGATACCCCCATCCCCTCCGCCTATAAATAGAGCTCCCCCCTTGCCGTTTCCAGCACCACACTGCACTCACCAAACCTCCACGACACCGTAGGTAGCCGCAGCCCGGCCGGGCAGGCCTCTGGTCGCCGTTCCCGACCCGAGCTCAACGGCGATCCCCTCCTGCCACCCCCACCTCTCCACTGCTCCTCGAGCTCAATCCACTTCTCCGGCGACTCCCTGGTGAAACACTGGAGCAAGCCAACCCCCCTAGAGCCCCTGGAGCCGCATGTTCTCGCCGTCTTCTTCATCTCCGGCGAACCTCACCCGCAGCCGCCGCTAGAGACGCGATTTCCGAGCAGCTCCGACCACCTCTTGTCGTGCTACGGGTACGAGCAGGTGCACCAGAGTCTCCTCTTGCCATCCCTCCCTCTCAGATCGACCGTCGAGCCCTCCTCGCCGGCGTGCCCACCGGCGACCATCGCCCCGCCTCTGTTTCCCTCTCTCTTTCTCTCTGAAAACCATGACGCATGGGGCCCGCTGTCAGCCTCTCCGCTCGCGCCCGAAGAAGTACAAGTGGAGGCGTATTCCCTGGAATACGCCATCGACGTCACCTCCCTGGTTTTCTTTTTATTCAAATTTAAATCCTCTTTGACCAGAAACTTTGACCAGCTCTAACTCCTAATCTACAAGTCCAAATGAGCTGCTTCTTTTTGCATTAGTTTTGTTTTGAAATATTCTAGCAGGACACCAAATTTGAGATTTTTCCTTGCTGTCTAGAAATTCTGGTGAATTTCAGAAGGGTTCTTGATATTTTCTCTTGCTGTTTTTAATTATTTTCAGAAGGAGAAACTTGCCTTGAGGAGAACCTGGAGGAGTGTGACCCTCCTCTGTGCTAAGGCAAGCCACCACAAATATTTGCATGGTGTCATTTAAATAACTATGATTTTCCCAACTTGAATATGATATATTTCATGCATTTAAACATTTAATAAGTATTGCTTATGTTATTTAAATTGTTATGCTTGATATGTTTAGCTTGCTGTAGTACTTGAGTGCATGGGCTAGTGTGATGCAGTAGAGTGATTTTGATAGTATGACTATGATTTGGTTATGATCGGTATTATTTTCATAATTGATTTATCAGTTTCACCATGCTAATGTCATAACTAAAAATGATTGGGTTAAAACCAGTGAGTTAAAACCAGTGTCTCTAAAGTGATTAGCAGTGCATGCAGAATGATTCTATGATGTTGATCCGTTTCATATCAGTGATATGTGGATATGGTTGCATGTCAGATAGTTGCATGTTCATGGCATACTATGACTCAAGTTCTTTTATTTCAAGTTAAACATGATGATAATCCAACTTGAACATAATGTTGATCGAGTCATGATGCCACCGAATCGAGCTTCCCAGTGCAACCACATTTTCCTTTATGGGAAGGCCTTTATTCGGTCCGTTGTCATGCCTCTGGTCGGTGCCTCCAACGAGGGAAGGTTATGGGCTTGCGGTACCCTGGCCCAGTAAGCAGACATAACCTTGTGTGTCCGTTGTTGTTGTTATGGTACCTTGTCCCTGTTTGGGACCGTTTATGTTTTGCCACGACGGTGGCCGTGGATGTCACGGGTTGACATCGGGGCCACCCATGACTTAGCCCAAAGGGGAGTTGGTCGGAGTGGCCGAGAGAGTGTCATGACAATGGCGGAATGCCGTTGGTCCATCCGAATGGGAGTTCGAGGCCATGGATTCCGTGGTGTGGGTACAGTGTGCTAACCTCTGCAGAGTGTGTGTTAAATCTAACGATAGCCGCGTCCTCGGTTACGGACCCAGTTTGTAGTAGGTCACACCATGGATCAACATAAATAATTTAATCTTGCACACTAAAGTTATATGGTTGGCACTGGTTATGTGATGAGATTGTTGGAACCATGAAGATGGTTGTTGTTGAAACCATGAAGATGGTTGTTGTTGGAACCAGAGAGTTGGTTTCATTTGTGATCTGGGAGTGACCACCATATTGATGAGATTGGTTATGAGGTAACCCGTATGGTAAGCGAGTCCGAGGGACTCAGTGCACAAGCATGATCACTTCATGAGTAGTATGTTGTAGCCTTGCATTTAACCTGTTTAATTGTCATGTTATTGTTTGCCATTATGCTTTTACTTGTTGTGAGCTTGCAAGTACATTCAATGTACTGACCTGGCGTGTCATGCCAGCTTTCAGGAAAGTCTCACAGGATCGGAGTGCTTCCCGTGTCTAGATCGTGTCCACATCGGTGTCCATGTGCTATGGAGTTCGGCTTCGTCGTTGTTCCGCTGTCGCGTAGTTGTCGTGATCGAGGCCCCCTTCATGTTCATTAAATAATGTACATACTGTTTAGCCACACCGTGTGTGCCACTTGGCCTTGCTATCTGATGTAATATCGAACCTATGTTTCCGCTAGCATCAATAAAGCGGTTGTTTTCTGTACCAAGTTGTTGTGTGTTGCCAGAAGACTAGATCTCTCGGCTGGCAATGCAAGGTAAACCGATTGCTCTGAGCCGGGGTACCACAACGCTTGGTATCAGAGTCGCGTTAACTGTAGGACACGCTAGACCGCCGACGTGTTAGTTGAACGGTAGCTAGTTAGTTTTGAGTGCCGGTAGTGTTTGCATCTGATTGCTGCATTGCATGCATTTGATTTATTGTTTTTACTAACCGACTAACGGTTGTGAGTGTAGATGGCTCCAGTACCGTATGCGTGTCAGTTGGAGCTGGCACCGTGCACTTCGCCGCACCTTCTTCGAAGCGTATGGCGACCCCTCTACCCTCACGGTGATGACCCGGTATATCGGGTGTACCGGGAGCGCCTAGCAGACTCGGTATACGAGTATCACGCGGTGGTCACCTTGTGCTGCAGTTCGACATCTGGTTCATACACCCGTTCTTCTAGGAGTGGTTTCGCTTCTACCCCCGCTCAGGCTGTTCAGTTTGCTACATTTGAGATTCTCGTTGAGTTACGCTATAACGAGATCCAAATGCAGACCCACCCAGGCTTCCACTACTACCCATCCCTGCACGATGATGGGCGTGTCCGCTTTCCTGTTATTGACCCGGCGGCCGAGAGTCCCGCTAGCCACCTTTCCCTCTATATCACTACTAGCTATCTTCTGATTCACGAGCTGGCCCGAGAGCTGACTTGTGCTCGCACTGCTTTGGTGGCCGCTAGGTCCAGTCCCGCTCCACCTTCCATAGGATTTACCCCCTTTATTCCACCAGTTTCTAGCTCGCCAGCTACCCCGGTTACTCATTCGAGTAGCTCGGGCACCTCGACCGTGACTCCCCACAGTGCCCCTGCAGAGTGGGCTTCACTTCTCGCTACTCCCGTAGCCCCTATGCTCCAGCCTCATCCCGCACCCGCCCCTGAGGGAGAGCCCTCGAGGTAGCGTCGTCGTGTTACCTTTAACCCGGAGGTTTCCGTTAACATCGTCAGTTCAGGATCCGAGTCCGGGTCAGGAGAGGACCCAGCAGGACCAGTAGAGCACTAGATCATCAGAGTATCCGAGGTTGTCATGATGCTTAGATGTACGGATGTAGTCGTACTTGTCATGATGTTTCTTTTCATGTATGAGCGTAGTCGTACCAGTCATGATGTTTCCTTTCCTGTATGAGTCTATGTATAATTATGTTGGAACTTTTCTCCGTTATTATTCGCCTTGGTTTCTTATTGCTTTCTTTTAGGCTTTGTCGCTTGCTTTTATTCCTCATTTATGGATGTTGCTCATCTCGGTTGCTTCATATTGGGAAAAACAAACAATAGGATGACGCGGGGAGGCAGCAGCAGTCACGCTGGTGAGGATGTCCCTGTTCGTCGCTCAGCAAGACAGGCAGGGCATTCCCCCGAACCGTATCCACAACCACCACCTCCACCGCCACATCCGCCAACCACTGAACAGATCATGCGCATGTTCGAAGAAAGAAGAAACAATGATCTGCTTGAACTATTGAAAAGTGTGCAGGCTATGGTTGGGCAGAATGGAAATCAGAATGGCCATCACTCCAAGCTCTCAGATTTTCAAAGGACTAAGCCACCCAGTTTTAATCAAGTTGCTGACCCTCTGGAAGCCGACGACTGGTTGAGGACCATTGAAAAGAAATTGGACATTGCTCGCACTGAAGAAGGTGATAAGGTTCCATTTGCGACCCACTATCTGGAAGGAGCCGCAACTATTTGGTGGGACAACACTAAAGCTATGTGGCCAACAGATGAAGAAATCACATGGGATAAGTTTAAGGATCAGTTTCGCAAATATCACATCCCTACAGGAATCATGAAGGTCAAGCAGCGTGAGTTCCTAGCCCTCACGCAAGGTAACTTATCAGTCACTGAGTATTTGAACAAGGTCAATCACTTAGCCCACTATTCCCTGTATGATGTGGCCACCGAAGAGAGAAAGATCGACAGATTCATTGGAGGACTGAATCAACACCTCAGACACACTCTTAGTATGCTTGATTTTCTGGATTTCCAGACTCTGGTAAACAAAGCCCTGATTGCAGAAAGGGAGCACAAGCTTATTCAGGACAGTAGACCCGCTCATGATGACCGCAAGCGGAAGTTCGAGCCTAAGAAGGAAGGACCCATATTCCATAAGGCTCGTACCTGGCAGCAGCCACAGACTGAGTTTAAGCCCAATTGGCAGCAGAATGTTAACAAGACCACTACCCAAGTCAAGAATATCGTGACTAGCCCGGTACGCGAAGATTGTCAGCGTAGCAACGCGTGTTTTTCTTGTGGGCAAACCGGACACTACGCCAGACAATGCCCCAAGAGCGGCAAGTCAAATGCTCCATTCAAGCCGCAAGTTAATCACATGGGACCATACCCTGGCCAGAAGACCATCCAAGGGCAAGTTCATCACCTCTCCGCAGAAGAAGCTCAAGAGAACCCGGAAGTCGTCATTGGTATGTTTTCCGTTAATAGCATACCTGCAATAATTTTGTTTGACTCTGGGGCTTCCCACTCTTTTATTTCGCGGAGTTTTGTTGCCCAAAACAAGTTTTCTTGCTCGATTTTGGAAAAGAGTATGATGGTACAATCCCCGGGATCCCTGCTGAAAAGCAATCTGGCCTGCCGTAATTTGGAGATTGACATCAAGGGAGTCATGTTCCCAGTTTCTTTGATAGTCATCGAGTCTGCCAAGTTGGATATTATTTTGGGAATGAACTGGTTAGCCAAACATCAAGTATGCATCAACTGTGCGACCAGAGAAGTCACATTGACAAACCAGGAAGGCCAAACTACAAAATTCTTTGCTCGAAGAAGCATCCCCAAGAAAGAAATGGTCTTCGCAGCTCTAGCTGAAGAGTTGGATTTAATTCCTGTGGCCAGTGAGTTTCTAGATGTATTTCCTGATGAACTACAAGGAATGACGCCAGACCGCGAGCTTGAGTTTGCAATTGACCTTGTGCCCGAGACCGCACCATTATATAAGAAGTATTACCGGATGCCTTCATCCGAATTAGTGGAATTAAAGAAACAGCTTGATGAGATGCTTCAGAAAGGATACATTCGTCCAAGCTCTTCACCATGGGGATCACCCACAATCTTCATGGACAAGAAAGACGGCAGTCTTCGGATGTGTATGGATTACCGTCAGTTGAATGATGTCACTATCAAGAACAAATACCCACTTCCGAGGATTGATGATTTGTTCGACCAACTCAGTGGGGCACGAGCATTCTCCAAGATTGATTTGAGGACCTGATATCACCAGCTCAAGATCAAGGAGGATATTCCTAAGACCGCGTTCACCACTCGATATGGTCTTTATGTAAATACGGTCATGTCTTTCAGCCTCACCAACGCCCCTGCTTTCTCCATGCACATGATGAACAAAGTATTCATGGACTTTTTGGATAAATTTGTGGTGGTCTTCATTGATGACATCCTCATATACTCGAAAGGTGACGAAGAGCACAAGGGACATCTCAGAGTAGTCTTGCAAAGACTCCGTGACCATCAACTATATGCGAAATTCAGCAAATGTGAATTTTGGCTCAAGCAAGTCGGATTTTTGGGGCATGTTCTTTCAGCAGAAGGCATAGCCGTGGATCCAAGCAAAGTAAAGGATGTGCTTGATTGGACAGCACCCACGACAATGACTGAGATCCGGAGTTTTCTGGGATTAGCCGGATATTACCGTCGATTCATTGAAGGCTTCTGTAAGATTGCTAAGCCCATGACAGAGCTCCTTAAGAAGGATCAGAAGTTTGTATGGTCTGAGGACTGTGAGAAGAGTTTCAATGAGTTGAAGACCCGATTGACGTCAGCACCTGTGTTGACCCTACCCAACATCTATCGCAGCTTTGATGTATACTGTGACGCATCCAGGAAAGGCATTGGATGTGTGCTCGTGCAAGATGGCAAGGTTGTAGCCTATGCATCTAGACAGCTATGACCTCACGAAGGGAACTACCCAACCCATGATCTGGAATTGGTCGCAGTTGTGCACGCATTGAAGATTTGGAGGCACTACCTCATTGGCAAAAGATGTCAGATATTTACCTATCACAAGAGTCTAAAGTATATATTCACCCAACCGGACTTGAATCTTCGACAACGAAGATGGTTCGAATTGGTCAAGGATTATGATCTTGGAATAAATTACCATCCCGGTAAGGCCAATGTGGTTGCCGATGCCCTCAGTCGCAAGCCTGCCAACCTGAATGCCCTGATGGAGTCCTTGCCTCCCGAACTCCAAGAAGAGATCGCTCATCTTAACCTGGTTATTATTGGGGATGACCTCGTTAATATGTTGGAAGTCACCCCTACCCTCGAGAAAGAAATCCACATGGCCCAGCTGGATGATGCCGTCCTGCAACACCATGTCAAGCGTATGCAAGAAGGCAAGACCCAGGATTTCTCAAAGGACGAGCAAGGTATGCTAAGGTTTCGAGGTCGGATTTGCGTACCTGAACAAGCAGAACTGAGAAGGAAGATCTTGGCAGAAGCACACGAATCTTCATACTCGATTCACCCAGGAGGTACCAAGATGTACGAAGACCTTCGACAGATATTTTGGTGGGATGGAATGAAGAAGGACATTGCCTATTTTGTCGCTTGTTGTGACATATGTAACAAGGTGAAGGCGGAACATCAGAAACCCGCCGGACTTCTCCAACCTTTACCCGTTCCACAATGGAAGTGGGATGATGTCTGCATGGATTTCATCACAGGCCTGCCAAAGACTCACCGAGGCAATGATGCAGTATGGGTTGTGGTGGACATGCTGACAAAGGTAGCTCACTTCATTCCCATCTGAACCACATACCGAGCCGATCAACTCGCACAACTATATGTGTCCCGAATCATCAGTTTACATGGAGTGCCAAAAACTATCACTTCCGACCGAGGTTTTCTCTTTACCTCAGCATTCTGGTCACGTCTCCATCAAGCTTTGGGGACCGCACTAAAGTACAGCACCGCCTATCACCCTCAGGTAGACGGGCAGACCGAGCGAGTAAATGAAATACTTGAAGATATGCTCCGAGCATGTGGTCTGGCCCAAGGACCCAAGTGGGAAGATTGTCTACCCTATGCCGAGTTCTCATACAACAACAGTTTCCAGACCAGCCTCAAGATGTCACCCTATGAAGCTTTGTATGGCCGTAAGTGCCGCACTCCGCTAAACTGGTCTCAAACCGGAGATAGCCGCATTTTCGGAACCGACTTAATGATGGAGGCTGAAAAACAAGTCAAAGAGATCCGAGATAGACTACAAGTGGCCAAGTCCCGACAAAAGAGCTACTATGACTCCAAGCACCGACAGATCAGTTTCGAACCCGGAGAGTATGTTTACCTCCGAGTCACACCCATGAAAGGGGTCAAGAGGTTCCAGACCCGAGGAAAGCTTGCACCTAGATATATTGGACCATTCCCAGTTATGTCCCGAGTTGGTACAGTGGCTTACCAGTTGGAACTACCACCGGAATTGTCAGAAGTGCACCATGTGTTTCATGTCTCACAGTTGAGAAGGTGTATCTCACCACCTGAAAAGGACTGATATGGCAGAGATAGAGCTTGCTAAGGATTTAACCTATGAGGAGAAACCGTTTCGAATATTGGAAGAAATGGAAAGAGTCACTCGTAGTAAGGTGATTAAGTTTTTTAAGGTACAGTGGGAACATCACACCAAGGAAGAAGCAACCTGGGAAAGAGAGGACATTTTGAGAGCGTCTTATCCAGAATTGTTTTCCCAAGCAACCGAATCTCGAGGACGAGATTCATCTTAAGTGGGGGAGGTTTGTGACACCCTGGTTTTTGCCATCATGATTTTCCTTTGCCTTTTTTGCTTTTATTTGGATTTTGGGTTAATTCATTTGGACTTAAGCACTTGGGCATTGTTTTGATTTTCACCCAAGTGACTCCCCTCACCTCTCACAACCTGTCTTGACCTCTCATTCAACATCACCTTGCTTTGGGAAATTTTTCTTCTAAGGAAAATATTCATTTTCACCTTGAAAATGGAATATTTTCACTTCCCTTCCAAAGCAACCCCTCTGTTTGTTGCCCACAAAAATCTGAGAAAATTCATGAAAATTCTTTGAACCTTGGCACACCTCCCTATGCAAAAATATTTCATGGTTATTTGGAATATTTTTGCTACAGAAAATCTTTTCTGTTCTGACTAGAAAATGCACTTTGTACATGAAGTGTATTTTTCCTTGATCCAATGGAGCTGACATTTTTAGGGCTTCATTACCCTCCTAAGAAACTCTTAACCTCCAAAAATCAACTCCTAACTCCTTCTAGATTCTTCTCTATTAAGCTCACAAGTTTCTGTCCAGAAACTTGCCAAGAAGCTACACTCTCACCCAGTCGACCTGTGCTCAACTTAGATGCTTGGCTCGACCCAACCTTGCAAGGACTACACGCCAAACACAGTTTGCACAGCCCAGGTCACGTGATGCCATAGTTCACGTGGTGACCGCGTTCGTCCAAGCGTGCTGGCATGCGGCCGACGTGCTCTGCGTCGCACCATCGCCTCTGTTGAGCTCGTGCTCGCCTCAGCATGCCGCACCGGGCCACCAGCCTCGCTTCACCTCCCCAGCACCCTCACTACCGCTCGCCGACGCTGGATTCGCCGCAGCGATCATGCGCACGCCGCACCAGGGGAGCACAGTGCCCCCGTGCTCGAGTCAGTCCCCTCCCGTGCGTCCTGTGCTCGTCCCCGAGCTCGAACAGTGGCCGCGTGAGCCCTGGAGCCTTCTCCCCCTCTCACTGATGCCCCTCGTCGCCGTGCGCCACTTCCAGAGAGCTCCGGCCGAGCTCGAGACCCCCATCCCCTCCGCCGATAAATAGAGCCCCCCCTCGCTGTTTCCAGCACCACACCGCACTCACCCAACCTCCACGACACCGTAGGTAGCCGCAGCCCGGCCGAGCAGGCTTCTGGCCGCCGTTCCCGACCCGAGCTCGACAGTGATCCCCTCCTGCCGCCCCCACCTCTCCACTACTCCTCGAGCTCAATCCACTTCTTCGGCGACTCCCTGGTGAACCACTGGAGCTAGCCGACCCCCCTGGAGCCCCTGGAGCCGCATGTTCTCGCCGTCTTCTTCATCTCCGGTGAACCTCACCCGCAGCCGCCGCTGGAGACGCGATTTTCGAGCAGCTCCGACAACCTCTTGTCGTGCTACGGGTACGAGCAGGTGCGCCAGAGTCTCCTCTTGCCATCCCTCCCACTCTGATCGGCCGCCGAGCCCTCCTTGCCGGCGTGCCCACCGGCGACCATCGTCCCTCCTCTGTTTCCCTCTCTCTCTCTGAAAACCCTAACACGTGGGGCCGCTGTCAGTCTCTCCGCTCGCGCCTGAAGCGGTACTAGTGGAGGCGTATTCCCTGGAATACGCCATCAACGTCACCTCCCTGGTTTTCTTTTTATTCAAATTTAAATCCTTTTTGACTGGAAACTTTGACCAGCTCTAACTCCTAATCTAAAAGTCCAAATGAGTTGATTCTTTTTGCATTAGTTTTGTTTTGAAATATTCTAGCAGCACACCAAATTTGAGATTTTTCCTTGCTGTCTAGAAATTCTGGTGAATTTCAGAATGGTTCTTGATATTTTCTTTTGCTGTTTTTAATTATTTTAAGAAGGAGAAACTAGCCTTGAGGAGAACCAGGAGGAGTGTGACCCTCCTTTGTGCGAAGGCAAGCCACCTGAAATATTGGCATGGTGTCATTTCAATAACTATGATTTTCCCAACTTGAATATGATATATTTCATGCATTTAAACATTTAATAAATATTGCTTATGTTATTTAAATTGTTATGATTGATATGTTTAGCTTGCTGTAGTACTTGAGTGCATGGGCTAGTGTGATGCAGTAGAGTGATTTTGATAGTATGACTATGATTTCGTGATGATCGGTATTATTTTCATAATTGATTTATCAGTTTCACCATGCTAATGTCATAACTAAAAATGATTGGGTTAAAACCAGTGAGTTAAAACCAGTGTCTCTAAAGTGATTAGCAGTGCATGCAGAATGATTCTATGATGTTGATCCGTTTCATATCAGTGATATGTGGATATGGTTGCATGTCAGATAGTTGCATGTTCATGGCATACTATGACTCGAGCTCTTTTATTTCAAGTTAAACATGATGATAATCCAACTTGAACATAATGTTGATCGATTCATGGTGCCACCGAATCGAGCTTCCCAGTGCAACCACATTTGCCTTTATGGGAAGGCCTTTATTCGGTCCGTTGACATGCCTCTGGTTGGTGCCTCCAACGAGGGAAGGTTATGGGCGTGCGGTACCCTAGCCCGGTAAGCAGACATAACCTTGTGTGCCCGTTGTTGTTGTTATGGTACCTTGTCCCCGTTTGGGCCCATTTATGTTTTGCCATGATGGTGGCCGTGGATGTCACGGGTTGACATCGGGGCCACCCATGACTTAGCCCAAAGGGGAGTTAGTCGGAGTGGCCGGGAGAGTGTCATGACAATGGGTTGGTTCTGTCGGAATGCCGTTGGTCCACCCGAATGGGAGTTCGAGGCCATGGATTCCGTGGTGTGGGTACAGTGTGCTAACCTCTGCAGAGTGTGTGTTAAATCTATCGATAGCCACGTCCTCGGTTACGGACCCACTTCATAGTAGGTCACACCATGGATCAACATAAATAATTTAATCTTGCACACTAAAGTTATATGGTTGGCACTGGTTATGTGATGAGATTGTTGGAACCATGAAGATGGTTGTTGTTGAAACCATGAAGATGGTTGTTGTTGGAACCAGAGGGTTGGTTTCATTTGTGATCCGGGAGTGATCACCGTATTGATGAGATTGGTTATGAGGTAACCCGTATGGTAAGTGAGTCCGAGGGACTCGGTGCACAAGCACGATCACTTCATGAGTAGTATGTTGTAGCCTTGCATTTCACCTGTTTAATTGGCATGTTATTGTTTGCCATTATGCTTTTACTTGTTGTGAGCTTGCAAGTACATTCAATGTACTGACCTGGCGTGTCATGCCAGCTTTCAGGAAAGTCTCACCGGATCGGAGTGCTTCCCGTGTCTAGATTGTGTCCATATCGGTGTCCATGTGCTATGGAGTTCCTCTTCGTCGTTGTTCCGCTGCCGCGTAGTTGTCGTGATCGAGGCCCCCTTCATGTTCATTAAATAATGTACATACTATTCAGCTGCACCGTGTGTGCCGCTTGGCCTTGCTATCTGATGTAATATCGAACCTATGTTTCCGCTAGCATCAATAAAGCGGTTGTTTTCTGTACTAAGTTGTTGTGTGTTTCCAGAAGACTAGACCTCTGGGCTGGCAATGCAAGGTAAACCGGTTGCTCTGAGCCGGGGTGCCACAACAAGGCCCAGGCATCCCATGCCCGGCACGTCACCGAGGCGACAGCCCAACTGGAGACCAAGGAGAAGACCCTTGCTGCCGCCGAGAAGAAAGTGGCCGCGGAACGCGGAGCCTTCCTCTCCCTCGAGCTCAGGTCTCGCGAGGCTCTGCGCTCCATCTGCAGGGGTGGATACGAGGAACCGTTGGCGACCCCTGTAGAAGGCCTTGCAGGGCTCTCCTCCAAGCTCATCGAGGCGCTTGAGGGCGCCACCACCGAGGTGGACTCCATCTTGGAGGAGAAGTGCCGCTCGCTCTTCACCGCGGCTGCGACGCGTGTCTTCAGCCAGCTCTACCTCCAGGATCCAGGCTTCGACTTCGACACGGTGATCCGCTCGGTGGCTCCTGAGTCCCGTGCCACTGCCATGGTGGCCAGTAAGGATCAGGTGGTTGCGCTGCTGAAGAAGTTCCTCTGCATCCCCGACCCCGGGGCTGAGGCCGGTGGCGGCGATGATGGTGGCAGCGTCATCGACGACGGGCTCCCCATGACTGGGGCAAGCGGCAGAGACGGACAGGGCGGTGGTGGCGCTTCCTCCTAGTTTTTACCCTGCAACATTTATCGTGCCTCGTGAAGGCGTAAGACTCTCTTTGGGCTTGCAGAACATTACGTTTGGTGCCTGTAATAACTGTTAGAACTCCGTAATTTTCTTCTTGCTTGCCATTGTGTTCTGCGTCGGCAGGGCTCAGCCCCGCGCATACCTCGATCGCTGTTGGGGCGTCCGGATCGCCAGGACGAGACAAAGGGGTGAGGGGCTACGTGACTAGTGAGGCCCCTGAGTCGCGATGCTCAGGGGTCCCCCTTGACGTACGAACAGCCCTCATGAAGGAAATGTGGGCAGCGTCTAAGTTAATCCGGAGTCCTCCATTCCTTTCCTTGCCAGCTTTTGCTTGGGAGGGATGCGAGAAGACCAGGTACCAGGGACCTGGTGAGGTGGCGCGTGCCAGGTCTGGCCCGAGCACAGCCCCCATGTCCAGCCCCCTCACGCATGTCTCCCGTGCGGAAAGCTGCGCGATAGGACCGTGTTAAGAGCTAGCAGGCTATCCTGAGGTTGGTGCAGCCACTAGGGCGCCCTCAGTTGTTTATCCACCAGCGCGGAGCATGGGGCTTCCACTTGGGCGTGGGCATAGCCGCTGTGCAACCGTGTCGTCCGCCAGCGTGGAGCATGGGGCTTCCACTTGGGCGTGGGTGGGAGTTCCCTCGGGGGGATACTCCGGGGCGTGTACAGCCCCGTTCGTACACGTGGCTAGCACGGCAGAACTGGAGGAGGTGTGTATGGGCACTCATGAGCCAGCGCAGGACTCAGGAGGCCCTACCTCAAGGCGGGTTGCGCCTGGATTTTTGGCGCGAGGCGCGCATAAGGAACCTGTGAGGTGGGGGGTGCCTGCGCCGAATGAACCTCCGGAGGTTAGCGCATGAGAAGGCCAAACACCAATGACCCCAGGAGGTGACGTGAATGAGACCGGCCCGCCAGACAGAGCTCAGCCATTGGTTTTATCGACGCTGCAGGGACGGACCCGAGCACAGACATCGTGCCTAGTCTTCTCATGCAACGATCCCATGGAGAGACACCCGGCACGCGGCTCCCGCGATGGTGAAATGCCGAATTGTGGTTGTATGAACCGGGTTGTGCGCCCTTACTCATCCACTCGCGATTAGCTCATGCCAGAACAAGGCACCAAGAACCCCGTGAGGTGACGCGCACGGGAGCTGGCCCGCGGGACAGAGCTCGGTTGCTTGGGTTTAACAACGCTGCAGGGACGGACCCGAGCATAGACGCTGTGCCAGTCCTTAATCATGAGGCAGTCGCGGGCAGGGTTGTGAGGGCGCAGCGACATTCATGGTGGCGAAGCACCAGACATGCAGGTTAGAATATTTAGGAAATTCATAAAGGCAGAGCCAATTCTAATACATGCGCAAAATGATACAGCTGTGGGGACTGGCCCTAACAGCCTGAGGATAATGCAGCCCGGGGGGCGCCCTCAACTGAACAAACCAAAACGTCACCTGGCACCAGTGTTGTAGAAGCGTCGGGGTAGCTGAAGACACGTGCCGCGAAGGTCGCTCCTCATGAGTTGGGGGGCTTCGGAGGTCGGGGGAGCTCATGATGCCCTGGGGGCTCGCGAGGGTCCGTTGCCTCCTCTGACATGACCGCCAAGCGCCTGGCCTCGTGAGCCGCCACAGCACGTTGCGTGAGGCGCTGGTACATGGCGCCCATGTTCAGTAGGCCGAACGGCATGCGGACATAGCTGTAGGGGTAGCCTCCACTCCGGTCGATGCGTGATGGCTAGAAGAGGTCTTGTGACGCGGCCCTGTTGAGGCCCTGGATGTTGATGTAGACGCGCAGCTCATCGCCCGCATCAGGGGGTACGGCTGCACCGGGTGGTGCGGGGCGATGCTCGCCACGCATGGCCCGCGCCTCTTGAAGCTCCTCGATCGCCTTGGTGATGAATTCACAAGCACCTGGTGCCTCGCGCGATGCGCCTTGCTCGCGGGGGCGCGCATCGAAACACACCTCCAAGTGGTGCCCGAGCACCTCCCTCGTCACGTTGGTCAGGTCAAAGGCTCCCCAGGCAGAAGCCCCCGAGCCTGAACTAAGGGAGGCGTCGGGCGCGCCTTCCTATGCGGGAGGAAGGGGCGCCCCAGCAGTGGGCGCGGAGCCCAAGGCACCGCCAGCAGGCGCCTCGATCTCCTAATGGCTCTTGGGAAGGAGCTGCTTCTTCTTCTTGGGGTGGCCTCGTGAGGCAGGATGCCGCCCTCATCGTCAGAGTTGTCAACTGCCGCGGCTTTGTAGGCACGCTCGAGGGAGCATACCACGTCTTTCTCATCGCAGGCGACCGTGATGATGCCGCCACTCCCTGTCATCTTGAGGACATTGTAGCCATGGTGGGTTGCCACCATGAACTTGGCGAGGGCCAGGTACCCAAGGATGGCGTTGTATGGGAGGCCGATGTGGGCGACGTCAAAGTCGATGAGCTCGATGTGGTAGTTGTCGCGCTTGCCAAAGGTGACTGGGAGGCGTATCTGCCCCAGGGGGACTGTGGAGCCGCCTATCACTCCTGAGAAAGGCTTGGTTGGCAGGAGCTGATCATAAGGCACTTGGAGCGTCTCGAACGTCTCGACAGAGAGAACATTGAGCCCTGCACCTCCGTCGATGAGGGTCTTGGTGACGAGGACGTTGCTGATGGTGGGTGTGCAGAGCATGGGGAGCGTGCCTCCGGCGGCCAAGCACTTGAGGTGGTCCTTGGAGTCGAAGGTGATAGTGCACCGCGACCACCGGAGGGGACGCGGAGCCTCGAGCTTCGGGAGGGCCGCGTTCACCTCACGGGAAAACTGCTTGAAGATGCGATGTGAGACCGGGCCCTGGGCACCCCCCAGGATGCAACGACCGCACAGGGCGCCTGGAAGCCCCCAGCCCCGTCATCCTGCCGATTGTCGTCATTTCTCTTGGGTGGCAGTGACGGCGGAGGGAGGCCGGCATTGCCCTGAGGACGGGCCTCACGAGGCTGGTCACGCCAGGTTCCATCGCGAGGCTCATCATGCCAAGTGTCCTTGCGAGGCTAGTCACGCCAGTCCTAGTGAGGTCGCGGTTGTCCCAGCGGCCCCCACCGTGGCCTCCGCCACGGCCGTAGCCACGGTCACCATGCACGGGGCAGCAACCGAGGCGTCCATCACGAAGCGCCCTGAGCTCCTGGCAGTCGTTGGTGTTGTGGCTGTGCATGTTGTGGAACACGCAGAACGGGCGGTTGCCCCTGGGAGGCTCATCATGGTCCCGGCCGCGCTTCATTTTAGGCTCGGCCGCGAGCACAGCGGGTTCCTTGCGCTTTGCTTCCTTAGCCATGGCCTTCTTGTCTTCAGGATCGGCCTCCGGAAGCTCGAGGAGGGAGAGGCGGCCTTCCTCGGCCCTAGCGCACTTGTTCGCCAAGTTGAACATCTCCAGGGCTAAGCATAAGTCCTCATGGATGGCGAGCTCCTCTTTCATCTTGACGTCCCAGACGCCATCAGTGAACGCTGAGATGATGGCCTCATCCGACGCCTTCGGGATCTTGAGGCGAACATTCGTGAATCGTTGTATGTACTTGTGCAAGGTCTCGCTCGGCTGCTGCTTCACGCGCTGCAGGTCACCCACTGCGGGAGCGCGATCACGGGTTCCCTAGAAGTTGGCGATGAAACGCTTGTGAAGTTCATCCCAAGAGGAGATTGACCCCACTGGGAGGTGCAGGAGCCAGGAGCGCACGTCGTCTTTGAGAGCCATGGGGAACCAGTTCGCCATGACCTTCTCGTCACCGTTGGCCACCTCGATGCTTAGTGAGTAGAGCTGGAGGAACTCCGTGGGGTTGGGGGTGCCGTCATAACACGCAGGCAGGTCTGGCTTGAACTTGCCGGGCCAAACGGCGCGACGTAGCTCCGGGGTGAAGGCACGGCAGCCTGCCGCGCTCACGGGGGCAGCGCGCATGGGGTGAGCTCGGTCTTGACGCCCACGCGCCGCAGCCTCCGGTGGCGCGTGGTCTTGGTGCTGGCGCGGTGGAGCTGGGAGAGCGCGCGCATCAGCCTGCGGCCGCTGCACCACCTGGCAGCTCGCCTCATTGCGCGCCAGCGCTCCACACGGTGGCTCGCCCTGGGGCGCATCACGCCTGGGCTCGGGGCCGGCGTCGCGTAGAGGAGGAGGAGGAGGAGGCGCACCGTGAGCCACGTCACTCGCCTGGGATGGCGGGGGATGGAGCGAGCGGGACGGCGCAGGGACTTCGCCGGCGGCGTTGACGAGCTCGGCGATGCGCCCAAGCCAGTCGTTGGCGGGACGGTACCGCAGCAGCTCGCACGCCATGAGCAGCGCAGCCTGCGCATTAGCCGGCCCGCGGTGGACATGGGAAGACGACGCCACGGCGGGAGTGGGCGACGGAGTAGCGGTGCAACCATCACGCCGCATGGAGGGTGGCAGCGATGAATCCTGCTGCTCGTGAGCAGCAGGGTTAGTGGCGGCGTTATCCACGGGGGAGGCAGAGCGGCGTGGAGCGTCATTGCCCACAGATGCCGTTTGGCAATGCGAGCGGCCCGGCGATCAGCGCGAACCCGGCGTGCGTCGGCCATGGGAGCGACAAAGCGAGTATGAAGCGGAAGTAGAAGAAGGACTTTAAAACGCCCCTACCTGGCGAGCCAAATGTTGGATTCAGGGCTCCACAGACACGAGAAGGTTCGAACTCTCGCGCGTGTGCGAAGATCTCAACCTGTCAAGTCTCAAGCTCTCCACCCTATACCCTAGCATCGTCGGATTAGCGTGCGTGGGGAAGAAGATGAACACGGCAGTTTACCCAGGTTCGGGCCACCTTGCAGTGTAAAACCCTACTCTTGCTTTGTGGTGGATTGGCCTCACGAGGGGCCAGGGAGGAACAAGTACGGTGGATGAATAGCCTCGCGAGGGCTATGGTGGAGAGGGTGGAGAGGATCCGATCCCACCCCATGGTGGTGGCTAACCTATATTTATAGTGGCCTCGGTCCTCTTCCCTCAAAACTTAGGTGAGCAGGGATCCCACAACGGCCAATTTGAAAGGGGACAAGAAGTACATCTAATCCTAACAAAAGGTGGTCTTCTCCTGCAAAGCTTCTGGTCGTGATGCAGTGGTGGGCTCGGTGATGACATCCGTCCTGCCGAGCCCATGGTCTTGGTCTTATAGCATCGAAATGGAAAGCTTTCGGGGATTCCTCGGGAACCCACGCCTGTCCTTGCTCCCTTAGCACCGAAAGGGAAACTGCCTCCTCTGCGCCCGCTGGCACCCGCCTGGCCTTGGTCATCACAGCTCATGTCATCGCAGCCTTGGGAGGCTGGGTACCTGCATAGAAATCTCCGCTCCTCGGGAGGCCGCTCCCTTGGAGGTCTTGGTGTCGTCCACCTCGCGAGGCCAGGGCCCTCATGAGGGTCTTGTTTTGAAGTCCTTGCCGCTGGGACATACCAGGCTGTCCAGGGAGCCACGCCGTGGGCCGCGGGCAGGCAGATCTGGGTACCAGGGTTCCCAGAACGTTAACACTCGAGAGCCCATCTACTCCTGGCATTGGAACCTCGGGCAGGCTGATGGACCGAGGAGTTCAAGGCATACTTACTCCGCGGCACCTTACCAGAGAAGGAGGAGGACACAGAATGTGTGGCTCGCCAGGCCACTGCTTATTTCTTGCAGGACAGTGAGCTGTACCGCAGACGCCCCAACGACGTCTCGCTGCGGTGCATATCCGAGGAGCAGGGGCGCGAGCTGTTGGCTGACATCCACGGTGGAGATTGTGGACACCACTCCTCATCGCGCACCGTCATGGGAAAGGTGTTCCGCAGCGGGTTCTACTGGCCTACGGCACTCCATGATGCCACCGAGCTGGTACGATCCTACGAGGCCTGCCAGTTCCACGCCAAGCAGATTCATCAGCCCGCGCAAGGTCTATAGACCATCCCGCTCTCATGGCCGTTCGCGGTCTGGGGGCTAGATATCCTGGGCGAGTTTCCTCGGGCGGCCGGCGGTTACCGCTACCTCTACGTCGCCATCGACAAGTTCACCAAGTGGGCGGAGGTGGAGCCCATGCGCACCATCCCCGCCGGCTCGGCCGTCAAGTTCATCAATGGCCTCGTGAGCTAGTTCGGTGTCCCCAACCATATCATTAGCGACAATGGCTCCCAATTCACAAGCAACCTCTTCAGGAAATATTGTGCTAACCTTGGAACGCAGATATGCTATGCTTCAGTGGCGCACCCGTGGAGCAATGGCCAGGTTGAGCGCCCAACCACGAAGGTCCTGAGGGGCCTCAAGACAAGGAGCTTCAAGAAGAAGCTTGAGGCCTGCAGCAGGGGTTGGCTCGGTGAGCTTTAGTCTGTGTTGTGGTTCATCCGCACCACTGCAACTAAGCCCACCAGCGAGACCCTGTTCTTCCTCATCTACGCGGCTGAGGCGGTCCTCCCGCAAGAGGTCAAGCATCGCTCCCCATCAGTCTTGGCATTCGACGAGGCGCGTCAGGATGCCTCACGGGGAACAGATCTCGTGCTCGGGGAGGAGGCCCGCCGCCAAGCCTCACTCCGTGCCGTGAGGTACCAGCAGGCGCTGCGGCGCTACCATTGCCATAGCATCCGCCCCTGGACTCTCGAAGTCTAAGACCTCGTCCTGAGGCGGGTCCTCTCTAGGGAAGGCCTCCACAAGGTCCCGCCCATGTGGGAGGGCCCGTTCAGGGTCGCCCGCGTCTCCAGGCCCGGCGCCGCACGCCTGGAGACGGAGGACGGGCTCCCCATCCAGAATGCTTGGAACATCTAGCATCTCCGCAAGTTCTACCCGTGACACTCTCACATAATAATGAGTGGGGATGTACACACCCCGGAATCTCCCGATGCACCGCCCCACGGCCTCACGGGAGCTCCCACCCACGCCCAAGTGGAAGCCCCATGCTCTGCGCTGGCGGACGACACGGTAGAACAGCGACTATGCCGATGCCAAGTGGAGGCCCCATGCTCCACGCTCGTGGGAAGACTAGTATAGGCGCCATACGTGGCCTTTTCTTTCGCTCGCTCTTGTAACCAACTTGCCACTTCTTGGAATGAAGTTTGAAGTTCTCGCATCTTTATTCGAAAAGGGGTGGGGATTTTTCTCCTTGCAGTGTTTTCCTTCTTGAATCTCATTTTTAAAGGGAGTGGCAATTGCCCGGCGGCGTTGAAGGCCCAGGCCACAACGACCGCGGGTCCGCCCGTAGGCACACCTTGCCAAGACCTTGGCGTCCGAATCCTCGTGCGACGCTCTAGAGCGAGCCAATAGGCACGCGTTGCCTTCGGCCCCCGGCCTCAGGAGCACTCATCTCCTGGCCTTGCCGGGCATCGCGACCCGGCATACCAGTGATGATCGACCCTCGCTCGGGGGCTCTGGATGCCAGATGGGCACCAAGGAAGGGTGGCTGAAGAAAAAGCAGCCATGGTCCGGCTCATTATTAAGGAATCCTACGTCAAGTGCTTTTTGCATCTCCGCGAGGTCTGATGCTTGGCGGAGGCGTCTCCATAGGCCTGAAACCTCGCGAGTCCCACATGGGCCTCACGAGCCGCGAGCCCCTTGAGACCCCGGAGCAATCCGGTCTGTAAGGAGGGAGCCTCCCCAACAAAACTCTCTCAGCTGCCTCGGCGCTCCAATAGCATCATTGCCGGAACGAGGAGCATACTTAGGATCAAGGCTCCAGAGGAGTGCGCCCCCACGATGCAGGAACCCGCCAAGGGCCACGAGCGCACCAAGCTAAGTTATCCTAATCACACCAGGCAGGAACCTTTCAATTAGTAACAATGTAAATGCTAGAATATGAGCGGGAAACACTGATATAAAGGCGCAAGCGCCGCAGTTCATTACACGCCCCCGTGGGGCTCTTCATGACTCTTGATGCAGGAAACAAAAAAAAGGAGCGGCCTCCCGAGGGCCGCTATTCTTGAAGCCCGGCTCCGGCGCCACCCATGCTCAGTCGGAGTCCTCCTCCTCCACGATGGGGGCACGACGGCGTGGCGGCTCGCCGTCCTCCTTGGTCTGGGCACGGCAACATGGCGGCTCGTCATAGTCATCATTGCTCTAGCTCCCCCCCCCCCCCCGGGGAGGCACCGCTGCTGCCGGAGTTGTCGCGGCCGTCGCCAAGGGCAAGTTCACCACCGAGTACGCCGCCGCCGCGATGGCCGCGTCGTTGGAGAGGTGGTCGCTGTCGCTGTCATCGCCCTCTGGGCAGCACCCCAAGCGCCTGCTGTCTTCCCCGAAGACCTTGATGAAGAGCGTCGTCGCCCTATCATTCTTGAAGTGGAGGGTACGCCTCCCCTGCAAGCCACGGGCGCCGGCGAATGTCTGCCACCGGCGGTTCAAGAACACATAGCCCGCGGGGGTAACCTCGACCTCCACCCACGAGGCCTTGTTGCAGCAGCCGTCGGGTTGCAGCCATAGGCCAGCGGGTCCTCCGACCGGCAACTCCTCCGCAAAGAAGCGCGGGAGGTGGATCCAGGTGCCTGCCGGCCTCTCCACCCACTCCACGAACTGTTGGGCCACGTCGACCGAGTGGGATTGCAGATGGGGTGGCCGGGCGGCCACCGTGAGCTTTCCCCCTCGACCCCGGCCGCCATGGCTTCTGCGGCCGCTTCCGCGGGAGGGACCCTTCCCATGGCCGCCAGAGGCAATGCAGAACCCCATGGGAGTGCGCTCGCGCCCCTGGGGAACCACCACCGGCGTTGCGGTGGACTTGCGGGGACGGCCACGCCCCCTCTTGGGCGGCGGCGACCCTGGTCCCTCCTGGGGGGCTTTCCCCTTTTCGGCAGCGCAGAACCCCCTCACTGGTACCATGGCTGTCGAGGCGACAGTTTGGAGTGGGGAAGCAAGAAGATGAAGATGGGCTGGGGGCTCCGCCCCTCCTCGCCCTCTTATAGGCGATCAGAGGCTAACCGGTGCCCCTTCACATTCTGAGCAATGATGGCTCTGCAGCATGTGCCGAGCCATTGTTAGCCAGAGAGGTTGCCGAGGCGACGTGGGGAAGTGGAGGCGTCTATGCCACGCCATGCGCCACGCGTCGAGCCTAGCCCGCAGGCGGTTGGGGCCCGTGGCGCTTCACCCTTCGCTCCTTGTCTTCGCCTCGAAGCCAGCCCGAGCGCGCCTTCTTCCCGCGGGCTACTGTCGGCGTTCTGGGATTGGGGGTACCCAGACTTGCGTGCTTGTGGCCCAGCCCGCGGACTCATTGATGGCCCGGTACGGCCCAGCTACAGGACCCCCAGGACAAGATCCTCGCGAGGGCCCCGGCCTCGCAAGGCGAGCAACGCCAAGACCTCTAGAGGAGCAGGTCCACAAGCCTTCCTCCTGAGGAGCGGAGATCTCTATGCAAGCCTCCCGCCTCATGAGGCCGCAATGACGTGAGCCATGACGACCAAGGCCAGGCGGGCGCCAGCGGGCGCAGAGGGGACAGTTTCCTCTCTGGTGCTAAGGGAGCAAGGACAGGCACAGGTTCCCGGGGAAGGCCCCAAAGCTTTCCATTCCGGTGCAACGAGACCTAGACCACGAGCTCGGCAGGACGGATGTCATCGCCGAGCCCACCGCTGTGTTATGGCCAGAAGCTTTGCAGGTGAAGACCACCTTTCGTCAGGATAAGATGTACTCCCTGTCCCCTTTCAAAATTGGCCACTGTGGGATCCCTTCCTGCCTAAGCTATGAGGGAAGAGGACCAAGGCCACTATAAATATGGGCTAGCCACCACCGTAGAAGGGGTCCGATCCGCGGACCGATGCATCCTCACCACCCAAGCCCTCGTGAGGCTGCTCATCCACTATACTAGTTCATCCTCTACCTCCTCGTGAGGCCAATCCACCAAAAGCAGAAGTAGGGTTTTACACCGTAAGATGGCCCGAACCTGGGTAAATCTCTTTGTTCATCCCTTCCTTACGATCCCGCGCACTTGGTGTGATCAAGCCCTGGGTATGGCAAGCTGACCATCGTTGTGAAGCGAGATCCTTCATTCATGCCCCAGAGTTCGAACCTTCTTGGGTCTGCGGAGCCCTGATTCCGACATTTGGCACGCGAGGTAGGTGCGTGTCGAAGCTTCGCCTCTTCACCGACCATGCTCCGCCCTCGCTTCATTGTTCCCATGGCAGACACCGTCTCGCAGGCTTGGCCACCTGAATTCTATGGGATCACCCGGGCTGCCAGGCCTTCATCCCCGGCCTATGCCGGGTGCGGTGGCCGGTGAGGTTCAGGCCAGCGTTGCCCCTGCGATACGACGGCATCGTGGACCCCGAGGAGTTCCTCCAGTTGTCCGCGCATGCCACCCAAGCGGTGGGTGGCAACGACAAGGCCATGGCGAACAGGCTCCCCCTGGCCCTCACGGAGGCCCCTCGATCTTGGCTCCGTGGCCTACCGGATGCCTCGATCTCCTCTTTCCTACCGGAGTGCTCTCAATTTCGTTCGTGTCTGTTGTGTCCTTTCTTTAAAAAAACTCAACTTCCAAGGTTCTTTGGTTTCACTCGTTTGTCAAAGGAGCAACTTTAGTTTCACCTCTTATCTTCCTCTCCCTCTTCTCATTCCTAGATCTCGGGGCAAGATCTCTTGTAAGTGGGGCAGAGTTGTAACAGCCTGAGACCGACGCTACAGATGCCTTCCATGTTTTGCATGGTAGCTGTGTTAATTATTTGTTTGCTGCATTCATCATCGCATCATTCGCATTGCATCAGCACTCCGTCGCCGTCATTTATTCAAAACTTGCATCCATTCGTAGTTGCCGCTTCTCCCCGTTGTCTTCGTTGACCGTTCCAAGCCAACCGCACTTGCATGCGCCCGTGGCATCATTAAAATACTTTTTTTAAGTGGGAATAAAACGTTCTCAGAATGGGTTGAAAGTTGGCGTGCGGTCTAGTTAAATTTTAGATAGACCGCCTGGCAAATTTAATTGCATTCGGACATCATTTGATACCCCAATGGTTAAACTATAGCCGCACTATAGCCGGTCAAATCACAGACATTTTTGGTATTGTAAAACCTATGTCGGGCTGCTCTTCTTCCCTCTCTTCTCAGCCCACACCCCCTACACAGCCCACCTAGCCCATGTACACAAACCTCCTCTGCCTGAAACCGTCCGATTGCGATCGAAGGGAATGAACCCCCTGCCCCAAACCCTCAAACCCCAGCCCTTGCCTATTTAAGCAGCTCCACTAGCCCATTTTGGGCAAAACCCTAGCCTAGCCCCTCTCCTAAGCTTCAGCCGCCACCAACCTCCCTCGATTCCCTCGCATGCCCTCTCCTCCACCCCCACTTGTCCCACAGTCCCTACCTGCATCGCTCGCCACCGTGATGATCTGGATCGTTGGATCCGGATACAATATTCCCCGCTCCCCCGCCCGCACCTCCCTACTTTGTCGTGGCCCGCCAGGCCCATCGTGGGCTCGCTCGAGTCCGGATCTCGCCTCCGCCCGCCATCCTCCTCGCGCCTGATCTGAATCGAGGGGATGAGACCCTCGAGCCCGAGCTCCCTCCTCCAACTGCCTCCCTTCGGTCGTCGCCGGCGCTCTGCCACCGGAGCTTGCCGGAGCAGCTAGCCACCAGGTCGTCCCGCTCTCTGCCATCTCCCTCCTCTCTTGTTTCCCTCCATCTCCTTCCCTCCCACCTCTCTCCCATTTTCTCTCACAGGGGCAACCATGGCCGCTGTCATATGCCTCCAGCCCCGCCCCATATCTGGTTGGATCTAGACGGGAGCATGCTCTTGCGGCCGTTCCGGGCCGCCCCACCGTTCCCGCGCCACCAGAGCGCCTCCCCGAGCAGCGCGCCCCTTGCCGGAACCTGCTGCCATGGCCGCCCCCTGCATCGACGCTCGCAGGGGACAACCGTGTCGCTCATCCCGCACCGGCCTCCCCTGCTCCCGCTCGCGTCGGCCGCGAGTGCGCACAGCCCGCGTCGGGCCTGCTGCTTCCCACTATCCCGCCTGGGCCACATCTCCACCACCGGCCCGTTGGCCCAGGATGAGCACGGCCTGCGATACTGTGCCCCTAGTCGCACTTCTTTATCCAGCACCTGCCCTGTGTAACCCAGTTCGCTCCAGTTTTGGCCTGAGACTGGGTTTTTTTAGCTCTCCGCTTTTGCTATATATCTATTGCATGCATGCCATTGTTACATCCTGAGCTAAAATGAAGCCTTCTTAGGGCATAAGCATTCTGGACCGTTTGATTGCGTGTCCAAACGAATCCAGGCCGTCGGATCTTGAGGTGAGATGATCCTGGCCATTGGATCGAGCTTGATTTGACAACCAACAAATTGTGCCTTGCGTTCTACACTCTCACTGCCTTCGTGTGTTACCATGACTAGCGGCCCCACTCAGTGTGGGCTCCAGCCGTCGGTGACCGCGGAGAGTACTGCGACCGGTGCTAGTTCTTATGTGCGTGAAGGGCGTGCCACCGCCTGTTAATTTGGGTGCCCGCCGAGGGTAGTTTCGACATTCCATGTCCTACCCCTTGCGTGGCACTATGCTTGTGGCTGGCTCTTGGGGGTAAAGACGAGGAGCCCGATTGGCTGGGCCAGAACCCTAGCCAACGCCCTCGACCCAGCCCCACTCCTTTCTCTCCCTCGCATCTCTTATCTCTCGATGCGCCGCCGCCAGCCACCCAGGCTCCTCTCCTCCCGTCGGCCTCCATCCCTGCCCCTCTTCTTCTCCTTCCTGTCGGCCACCGTCCCCGCCTCTCCCTGCCAGTCCTCCTTCTCTTGCATCGTCCGGAGGGCGCACGCACCGCTCATGTCGCTACAGGAGGAGTGTGCGCAGGGGCAGTGATGGGCCAAGGTGCGCTCGTCGGCGCCGCCCGCTGATCAGTGGATCCAGGCGCACCCTCTCAGTGCACGCAGGGGGGTGGCGGGCCAAGGTGCTCACCGGCGCCGCCCGCTGACCGTCGGATCCCGAAGCACCCTCTACGACGACCTCCTGGGCACGCCACCGCTGGTGACGGTGAGAACCATGCGCTTCGTCCACCATCAGCCACCAGCAGCAGTAGGACGAGCCATCGCCGTTGCCTGTCCTCTTTGATGCGAGATCCATGCTGCTCCACTATATCCAGGTTCACCTCTCTCTCTCTCTCTCGGACCAATGAACTTGGCTTGCAGGTCGCTGATGCAGATTGGAAGATTTCGTTGCTTTTTGCAACGCTATATTTGTTATATACTGTGTGAATGAAGTATAGGTTTTCCTGCCTTTGTCCGCACTATTGCCATGTACTGTAATATTTTTTCTGCTTCTAGGATATGATGCTTGTTCTGAACTGGATCAAAATTATGAAGTTCTATTCTGCTTTAGCTCACTTTTTTATCCTAATTGAATAAACTGGTTCTTTTATTTTGTCGATAAGGAACATCATGGCAGATTTGTGGATGACAGCACCGCAACCATATTGATGGTCTAATCTTAAGGTGAAAACACTCTGTTTGTCTCTCATTTATGTTAATTGAGTAGTTACTTGATTTGATGCTGGTTAGGATTTGTGTGGAGCGAGTAACTATTTTGTTTGACCATCACTCATGTATATGTACTGTCTGCTATTTCTAAATTTTGTTAATCCCATTCTGCATCTACACCTTGCACAATAAGAACAATCGGATAATGTTGCATGGTATGCCATTGATTGGCCAACTCATTATCTTCAGGCTACATTATATATTTTTTCCAGGTCTATTAGTAGTATATCTGGACAGTTCATGTCTTGCCCGGTAGCAATCATTGTAGGTTTTGTTCTTTGTCAGGCCTTTTGCTCGGTCAAATCTAAGTTATGGTAATTGCTATAAATGTCTAGGTTTCAGCTTAATATTTGCATTACCTGCCTAAAGGGCTAATGTTATGCTTGTAATAAAATTGGACAATACCCACCTGGCTACATTCATGTGATGTTTTATGTATTTATTTTGTAATAATTCATGTGTTGTTTCATTCCTTGGAACTACACTTTCCCCTAATTTATTACTCCTAAAGATGGCTCCATTTGGATACGTGAAATGAGAAGAGCTCAAGATTAATACTGAAAATGAGTCAACATATAAAAGTTGAGTTCCTTTTGATTTAATTAGTGGCACACATGGTTGCACATTCATAACTAACAATTGCGACATTGATATGTTTAAAGGAAAAAGAGGCTGTATTATTTTATTTTTTGGAAACAGGCTTGCTGTGCATATATGCTCACTCACCTATTTAAGCTCAGGGTCTCTTTGTTTTACTATGTATTTGATGACTTCTTTCTTATTAAATCTTACAGAACTATCCCTCAAGAGTCAAGACTCTGGATTTAACTGCATTATTTCTAATGTTTGACTATACTATAGCTTTGTCATGGAGTATGACATCCATACTTTGTGAGATACTGCTACCTGTCTTTTGTCGCACTCATTGGATAGTTTTCTGATCTTAAATTGTTATGACCTTTGATCCATAACTATATGTGAATGTTCTATCTTTTCGGTTTCGCTCTCTCTTTCTCCCTCCCCCTCCTCTCCATCTCTCTCTCTCTCTCTCTCTCTCTCTTTGTGTTCTGATCCCTTTTCCTGCAGCTTGACATACAGATCAACATGTGTGTGTGTCACGGCTTGGAACGGAGAAAAGAGGAGGGAGCCTTGAAATGACGGAAGCGAGAGGGAGGCCGAAAAAATGAATCACTACACTGCTACCCTGTTTCTCCTTGCCGCTGCCTACTCGGCTTCCTTTGGCGCTATTTCCATAGGTATAAGGGTTTCAATAATTTCAGCTTATGTAAGTCGTCATTTTGTTAATGTGAGAAAGTGAAGAGAAAATTAAAGCATCAAATTAATAATGAAGCATTTTTTATGAGAACTGAAACCTTCCACTTTCAAGCTAGGAGATCGATATGAAATGCGAGTGTTCTATAGAGAAATTTAGTTCATATGAAGCAAATAAAATGCATGCAGTACCTCACATTTAAATTGTGATTATTAGCCCATTGTGATACTCAAAACCTGGTAAAGAATATATTTCAAGAATATATTCATGACCGAATGTTTGACATGACCCCATTATCTACGAAAGCAAATCCCAGCAGTGAAGCCGTATTGTAGATTGAAGAACATCATGATGACAAGGTTTTGTGCATTTTATTGTAGAATATATCTAAGGAAGCCATATTGTAGAATATATTTATGGACTTCCTTGCTCCTATCTTCATGTACTGTGATCTTTTTGCTTCACTCTGCAAAAGCTTGTGTAAATTGTATTCTTGAAGCTACCCGTTACATTGTTAATTTCAGTTGCTTTGTTGATTAGCGTCGTACAATATAATTCAGAGAACACTATTGTGTTTGTTTACTCAAAGAAAACACTTGATAGCTGAGGATTTAGAAGAAGCAATTGATAGATAGGGTGAGCCTTGCATATACATGAAAAGAAAATCTTGTGGTGGTTCTCAGTTTTCCTTTATTGGGTTTGCACGTGAATCCTGCATCTTCCAGTTTCTTTTTAAGTCCTGTGTTTGTATACATCCAATTTATATCATGTTTTGCTACAGTTGCAGTTGCAGTGCCGTGCAGAGGAGGCATGAAGCACAGGTGTAGTGCGGAGCAAGGCAAGTTTTCTGACCATTTCTCCCAAAAATTGTTTTGCTATGGTTTCTCTATTGTTTCACATGTTTACTCTCCTTGTGAGAGTAGTAGTATTTCTTCTAGAATAGTTATGTTATTGTTCATGGGGGATCCTGGAGCAATATTTTTGTGCCTTTGCTTTAAATTTGTGTCAGGTTTCGCTATGGCAAAGAAATTCCAGAGAGAAAGAGAGACTATGTTGTTGATAATCACATATGATCCACCAGCCATGACCTGCAGGTATCCCTTCCCTTCTATGTGTCTCTGTGCTTGTTTTGCTTAAGTGCTTATTATATGTGTTGTTGCCTGCTGCTTCATCTTCAGTTAAAGAGTAACACGTCTACCATCTTCTTGAAGGGAGATGGCATCTGTTAATGTCAGGATAGTAGTGTAGAATATGGTTAGTGTACCACTGTGAATCTGTGATGGACAATAATGATGGTTTGCAGTTTTTCTAAAGGATGTTTGTTCACTAAGAGAAAACAATGTACATGATTGGTATGCGCTGCATTGTACATGATTGGTGCACACTGCATCCTATAGTATTGTTCTACAGTGATGATTAATTATGAGAACAAGATCAATAGTGTGCATCTAATTTTAGATTCTTAGATGCATGGAAATGATACCTTTTAGTTCTCTGTGCTGGTTAGGACAATAAAAATTCCAAAGTGTTTGTAGAGAATGGAAATCTATTAATGTTAGTTTATATGTATTTGTACTGAATATGCTTTGTCTGTGAGCTATGATCAGTGATTTTTTATGTTGTTGTAGGTAGTTATGGCAGTAGTACAATACTTAAACAAATAAGTGCAAGACATGGGCATATTTTCTTGGTTATTGTTTACCGTATATAATCCAATTAGTAGAATTAATTGTAGGACGTCCAACAAAATAGTCAACAATTCTGGTCCGTAGTAGGTGTCCATGCTATCCTTGATACACTACTCCTATTGACTATTTGTGTATTAATCAACCAACTATTAATTCAGCTTCTGACTCTATAGTATTTGTTAAAAGTGCACTAGATTTTTCAGCGAAAATCATGTTCCGTGTCTAGGTCGAGATGTTACATAAATGTCATATAATTTGAAATGGCTGTCAAATTTGAAATTGACATGGCTGTCAAATTTGCATGTCCCCTATCTTAGTCGACCAACGCTTCATATAGGGGGGCCTTAAAGTCAAAACCCTCAAGAATTTAGATACAAGGTGAACGCAATTCGTGTTTGCCGGTTGAGCATTTTACCATGTTTCTTATTTTATCCGTGTTTCTCTTTGATCCATAAAATCTGCTTATGTGGTCCGCTGCTGGTGGTCCTTTATGTGCTTTTAACATTTGTTTCTTACTCTTTGTTGCTGAAGAAACCATTAGTTGTTGTTCTTTGGATACATTGCATGTCAGCTGATCTACGACTTCCAGAAGTTTGCATCATTTATTTTGAGTATTTTGCTGTTAGTAGCTTCAGTAAGATTGTAAACATATGTTGGCTCTACAGGGGGCAACACCTGACCAGCGATACTGAGGTGCCGTTGGCCATGGGTTGCAGCTATCCACAACTTGGGGGGGGGGGGATTTATAGTTTGTTGCAACATTTGGATGATCTGCACACAGAAGGTGCTCTAATAATCCCCACTATTATTTATTTGTGTCATCTGCTAATGATTTTGTATTTGAAAAAGAATATCATCGTTGTTTCTTATATACGCAGGCTGATTAAAACAAGCTACAATTGTTTGGGCTATGATTCGCAACATAGATTGGGGATTTAAAAATGTCAGACAAGAAAGTTATCGGCCTGGTAGGTTCAAATTCAGTTCTATTTTTTTATTTTATTTTCTATTACAGAATCATTTTTTGATATTTTTCTCCCCTTTATGTCATAAATTTGATAAGTATCTCAGTGTTTTATATGCAATGTTACACATTTGTTCGAGACAAACAAAAATATGTTGAGTTTACTTACGAACCTCTGGTTGATTCATGCTGTCAAAATCTTATTGAGGTCTTGACTGAACATGCAACATAATCTTGAGTATGATTCACATAATTTGGTGTTTATATTATGTAATGCTCAAGTCTTTCACCTGAAAATATTATTAATTGATCGATTTAATCTAAGCTTAGTTCTTGATGATTACTTTGTGGGACTAGAAAATGAAGCTTTTTTATTTGTACTTTTGTAGGAATTATTATTAATGGAGTATTCTTCCTTATCTCTCCTGTTGATTTTGCTTCCTAGAACCACAATTCTCATTACAAAGCATCTCTCTGTCTCTCTCTGACCGTTACTCTTTCCATTGTCTTGGCTTGCAGGTCGCCGCTTGAGTCGGACGAGGTCATGGTTACCTTACCTGGCGAGTTACTGTCCAGGAAGAGCACTATCCATCACCACCATATACCAGATGGCGCCATCAAGGACGTTGTCGTACTGACCACCGATGACCTACATCCTTTCTCTTCCCCTCATATTTTGAAGAATGGAAGTGGCCTGAAAGCCACTTGAATGAAATCCTGTGTCTTGCGATGTTGGCAATGCCATGAATTAGATGTATGTAGTATATTTTTTAATTGAAATGTTTACCTGTGATATTGAGCATGGTACATTAGTGCATGGATCAGCATTGCAGAATGCAACTGTTTTGATGTATGGTGATCTCTGTTTTGTTAAGACTAAGAAGGCTTTGTACTGAATTTTTATAGGTCACATGCGACGGCATGTTGCCCTACTTATGTTAATCTTGATGCTTTGTACTGAATTTTATGCAACCAATTATTTGCCTGGATTGTCTTATATCGTAAATCTTGATGTCTTCTACTAAATCTTGATGCTCTCTATCGAACCATTCCTGGATTTGGATGCTTTTTATTGATCCATATCCTACTTTGTACTATACTTTGTATTGGATTATATCCTTGATAAATACCAGACGCTGGATCATTGGTTTACTACACACTCTGGGCCCAAGCATAAATTGGGTCTTTCTGTCTATATTGAGCACTATGAATTGGATCAATGTTGTAATGACCAAATGTGGCATGTCTGCCTTGCTTATATATGTTGCCTTACCCTTTGGCATTCCTTTGACAAAATTCTTTGCTACAAACAGAGGTCTCGAGCAATGTCAGTGCCCCTTTTCTGATGTAAATTTAGTATTGGACTAATCCATCCTGAGCAATCACTCTAATTTCTTTTGGCAACACAAAACGTTATGCTTAAGCGTTGGGAAGCGATGAGTAGGCATCGTGCGCCAGGGCGTGTTTTACCGGATTGGATATGACTGTAACCGGCAGCACCGCTGCCGGGTGCGGCAAGCCGCACTTCCTAACTATATTCATAGTTTTGGCACTATCTTAAAATGCTAATAATTAAATAACCGTGCATCGCAATAATCCATGTCATATATGAAACTTGAGTAGAATTTTGTGTAGTATCACAATATGCAACTCTCTCATGTGTTAAAATGTTTAAAATTGCTATTTGCATTAATTTGCATAAATGACATACTAAAATGGTTTATTTCATAACTAAATAACCGTAGCTTCGAATTAAATAAATTATATATGTAAATTGGCACGAAAATTTTGTAGATTTACATGGTGTACTTACATTTCCTATTTAACAACATTCAAATTATGTTTTAGGCAGAACAGTAGAAAATTCAAAAATAACATATGGGGATTTTTCGGAATTGTTGTTTGTTGTTTCCAGCTTCATTTAAACTTGCCTAAATAGGTAGTTTACTTATGCTTCAGCTGTTGCCATGTTTAACCACATTTAACATTGTTGAGTAGCATAAATGAGAGTGAACTAAATATTGAATGTGGAGTTTCGTCAATATGAAACTCGTTGCATATTGAGCTTCATTTAACGTGTAGTGTTGTTTGTTCCACTCTTGCCATGCCATGACTCGTTAAAATGGACATGCATCATACTTGGTTGTGCATCATGCCATGATTATGCTTGTGTGTTTACCTTGTCGTTTGCCTCTTTTTAGCTGTGCTTCTTCTCGATAGTTCCGGTATCGTTGCGAGTGTGAGGATTCGCTCGACTACGTTGGTTCGTCTACTAGATGGATTCGATCTTCTTGCAAGCGGGATTCCAGGCAAGATGACCATTACGTTTGATAGAACTACTATCTTTGCTTGCTAGTTGTCTTGATGCTATCGCTATGTCTCGCTACCTACTACTTGTTTGTCAAGCCTCCCAATATGCCATGATACAGCCTCTAACCCCCACCTTCCTGGCAAATCATTGTTTGGCTATGTTACCGCTTTGCTCAGCCCATCTTATATCGTTGCTAGTTGCAGGTTCAGTTTCAGGTTGTTCCATGTTGGGACATTGATATCATGGGATATCACAATATCTCTTATTTAATTAATGCATCTATATACTTGGTTGTGTGTGGAAGGCTTGGCCTTTTGCCTGGGTTTTTTTCACTCATGCCGCCCTAGTTTCCATAATACCGGTGTTATGTTCCATGATGAGCACTACTAACAAGTGTGGATTTTATGGGGACCCCCTGATCATTCCCTTTAGGATAAAACTTTTCCGGCAAGGCCCAACTTTGGTTTTAAATTTTCCTAATAACAACTAATACTTGCAAAGGGACTTTTCAGACCCCACGGATAATTAATCAACAACCCGGGCCAGTGCTTCTCATGAGTGTTGGTCCAAAATGGCAGTAGCCGGGGCCACCAATGGGTGTGCTAGCCGGAATCTTAGCCGATCCGGTCGTGTCCTAAGAACGAGATACGCGGCTCCTATCGGGTTCATCGATGCGCTTGGAGGTATTTCTGGTTTAGTTTTACCTTTGACGAGTGGCTTATCCACCAGGATTCCTTATAAGCATCGTGTTATCACGGTGTGAGGTTTTTCCATCGGATGTGTGTGGTAATTTGTGATGGACTACTTGGAGCACCCCTGCAAGGTTAAATCTTTCGGAGAGCCGTGCCCGCGGTTATGTGGCGACATGGAAATTGATATTATCTGGTTGTAGATAACTTGACACTAAATCCAATTAAAATACACCAACCTCGTGCGTAACCGTGATCGTCTCTTTTCGAGGGAGTTCGGGAAGAGAACACGGTGGGGTTATGTATGACTCACAAGTAGGAGTTTTGGATCACTTCTTGATCATATTAATTTGCGTGCGATTATCTGTAGTATACTCTTCTTATTCTTGTACTCGTAAGTTAGCCACATACAAATACTTAGTGCTTACTGCAACCTCACCACTTAACCTTTCCATACCCATTAAGCTTTGCTAGTCTTGATACCCATGGTAATGGAATTGCTGAGTCCTCATGGCTCACAGATTACTACAACAACAGGTGCAAGTACAAGTAAAGCGATACTTTGACATGAGAGCGATGCTTGTTCTATTTGGAGTTCTTCTTCTTCTTCTTTGTTGATCATAGGATGGGTTCCTGGTTGGCAGCCTGGGATTAGCAGGGTGGATGTCATTCTTCTTTTTTGTTTGATTTCATCCGTATTCGGATCCTGCTCTTCTGTATGATGATTGCTATGTATTGATATATTGATGTATTCATGTTGTAGCTTGTGGCGAGTGTAAGCCTTTATCTAGTATTCTCACCTATTCAGTACTTGGTATATTGTAATGATATCCACCTTTCGAAGCGTCTCTGATATGCGCTTCTATCGTTGGCGGAACTTCCAGGTTCCTTGAGGATAGGACCGCATATTGGGTGTTACACGCCGGATATCCGGCCCCTAGCCCGGACATCCGGCACCTGCGCGTGCATAAACCGGCAAAAGGCCATGTATCCCCTCTTCTCCCCTTCTATCTTGTGGACTACTATATAAGGACCCCCACCTCCTCCTAGCTAGGGTTAGAAAAGGTTAGAGCTCATTTGAGATAGAGCTCTTCTTATCCACTTACCACTACCATGGAGTTCAAGACCTCCATATGAGAAGATCCCCCAAGTGGATTCAAGACCCGTTCATGGGAAGATCCTCCTAGGATTCAAGACATCTCTCCTTCAAGGATTGGGATGAACTAGTTACCTTTGTATCCTCTTGTGTTGACTTTGGATCCTTGTATCTCCTTTATGTGCGTGTGGATTTAGCATATGTGTGATTGGATCTTGTCTACTTGAGAGTTCTTCTTGTTTTCCTCTTTGATTTTCTCTCTTTCTCCCCCTCCAAGTGTGAAAAGATCGACCATTAGGGTTCCACCCTACATCAAGATCCTTCTATGAGATGGGTTCGGGGGCTGCATCGTTTATCGTACTGCCCCGGCCCCCATTAGGAGCTGTATCCAATGGCCACTCAAATCATGCTCGGGGGATGTATCACAGTACAACCTACACCAAGGCCTTCCTAACCCGAAGGCCTCCCACGTGGATCATCTTACAACCAACCTCTCTTTCTCACCTTTGAGTTCCGCAATCCCAATATCCTAACAAGCTGAGAATACTACCCTAGCCAAAAGGTCTGCAGCGATTAATGATCGTTTTGTGTTTTGCCAGGCTCAAACAGGGGCTTCCCGCACACATGTTGATGCTTTCGGCACAACAGGGTTGGATTTCTCAATAGCTAACTTGGATGCTTGTCTAACACAGGCAAGACACACACATAAACTACAACTAGAAACAATATATGTAATACAGTAACATTGTTTCAAATTACAAGAGGTCTATTTGCCATCCTCATCAGTCGAGCATTGCGTCAGAATCTTCTCTAGCTTGCAGGTGTCCGAGATGTATTCGGCCTCCGCGCCAAGCTCCAGCGACGAGGGCTCCGGTGGAGGACACTCAGAAGTGCCATGGACGATGAGGACCAAGTCAACGGCAGGCAACTGCACCCTCACACTAGCGAGTACCCGCATGGCACTCTCATACACCACGAAGTATTGCTAGTCAAGTAGCTGACCAGGTTCCCACTACGGAAGCTTGACGACACCATCCAAGGTGTCATCAAGGTCCTCTTCGCCATGGTGCAGCGTCCTGCATGCCATACCTAGCGCAGTGCGCATCCGCTATGCGAGGTCGGTGACATGATGGAACTGCTTCACCGCGTCTACATGGACGATGTCTGAAAGCGGCACTATAACATGGGGACATCGTCAGACCACATTTCAAGTAAGGGGAACCTCGAAAGAAATGAAATCAAACGAAAGCTTACGCATAGAGGCGGACTCCAGGTCCTGAAGTCACTTCATCAACTACTTCACCCGATCCTCCGCCGCAGACCGGGCCTCACCGGGCCGCTAGGAAGCGATCTCGTTTTGCTTTAGGGCTGCCGCTTGTTTCAGCAGCTCCGCGTCTTTGGTGGTGAGCGTGCTCTCGAGAACAGCTATCTTCTGCCGATACTCCTTGAGGCACCGTTTGCGACGCCGACTGCAGTCTGGAGCTCACCACGCGACCTCTTCGACTCCTGTAGCTTCTACCGCAAGTCCGCAACCTCCTTAGCACCTACAGAACAAGAAGTCAAAAAGCAATTAGCCAGATGATACGTCTCCAACGTATCTATAATTTTTGCTTGTTCCATGCTGTTATATTATCATTCTTGAATGTTTTACAATCATTTTATAGCAACTTTATATCATTTTTTGGGAAAAACCTATTGACATAGTGCCCAGTGCTAGTTGTTGTTTTTTACTTCGCAGAAAATCAATACCAAACAGAGTCCAAACGCAGCGAAACTTTTTGGAGATTTTTTCTGGACCAGAAGACACCTGTTGGGCGAAAGAAGTACCAGAGGGGGGCTCCGAGGGGAGCACAACCCACCTGGGTGCGCCTGGGGGCCCAGGCGCGCCCTGGTGGGTTGTGCCCACCTCGGCCGCCTCCCGTACCGCCTCTTTGCTCTATAAATACCCGAAAATCCAAAAATCCTAGGGGAGTCGATGAAACACAATTCCAGCCGCCGCAAGTTCCAGAACCACCAGATCCAATCAAGACACCGTCACGGAGGGGTTCATCATCCTCATTGGTGCCTCTCCGATGATGCGTGAGTAGTTCATTGTAGACCTACGGGTCCATAGTTAGTAGCGAGATGGCTTCCTCTATCTCTTTTGATTCTCAATACAATGGTCTCTTGGAGATCGATTTGATGTAACTCTTTTTCGGTGTGTTTGTTGGGATCCGATGAACTTTGAGTTTATGATCAGATCTATTTATCCATGAAAGTTATTTGAGTTTCTTTGATCTCTTATATGCATGATTACTTATAGCCTCGTAATTCTTCTTCGAATCTTTGGTTTAGTTAGGCCGACTAGATCGATTTTTCTTGCCATGGGAAGAGGTGCTTTGTGATGGGTTCGATCGTGCGGTGTTCTTTCCTAGTGACAGAAGGGGCAGCAAGACACATATTGATCGTTGCTATTAAGGATAACAAGATGGGGTCTATTCCTACATGAATATATCTTGTCTATATCATGTCATCATTCTTATTGCATTACTCCGTTTCTCCATGAACTTAATACACTAGATGCATGCTGGATAGCGGTCGGTGTGTGGAGTAATAGTAGTAGATGCAGGCAGGAGTCGGTCTACTAATCTTGGACGTGATCCCTATATAATGATCATTGCCTGGATATCGTCATAATTATTTGAAGTTCTATCAATTGCCCAACAGTAATTTGTTTACCCACCGTATGCTATTTTCTTGAGAGAAGCCACTAGTGAAATCTACGGCCCTTGGGTCTATTCTTTATCATATTTGCTTTGAGATCTATTTTTATTTCCTTTCGTTTTTAGATCTATTATTCTAAAAACCCAAAAATACCTTGCTGCACTTTTTCTTTATTTATTTTATTGCGAGATCTATTTATCCAAAATCATACAAACCAATCTATCTTCTACCCGAGAGGGATTGACAACCCCTCTTACGTGTCGGGTTGCAAGTATTTGTTCTTTGTGTGCAGGTACCATTTACATAGTGTTGCTTGATTCTCCTACTGGTTCGATAACCTTGGTTTCATAAATGAGGGAAATACCTACCGAAGATGTACTGCATCATCCCTTCCTCTCCGGGGAAATACTGACGCGGATACGAGCCATCACCAGAACGCAAGATCGCAATAAATCCGATCGGAGCATATGCAGCCCGATGACTTACAGATGGATCCGGTGGACTATGTAGACAGGCGCACAACCTCCTGCAGCTGGGCATCCAGCTGGCACTTGAGGTCGCCCACCTCGCCCTCCAAAGCTGCCACCTTCTATAGGAGGCAACTATGAGGAACAAACAACAAGCCCGAACGAGAGTCCGGAAAAGACATCCCGTCCAGCCTCTAGGGCTACTAGCTACACTGTGTCAATAAAAACAAAGGCGTTACCTGGCAGCTACCCTCCGCAAGGACGTCGAGCCCATCCATCTGGGAGCTCAAAACCTCCCATGCGCCTGCTACCGCAGCAACAAACGCCACAGAAGACACAGGGGTTGCAGCTGCAGCGGACCGGCCCATGTCGGCCTCCTAGGCCTCCCCTCCACAAGCAAGCTTGGCCTCTGTGCCAGCAGCTTCGCTGAAAGTCGGTGTGGTGCCAGCACTAGTAGGGAGCCTAGAAAGGACCTCCGCGGCTGCAAAATAAAAGCCAGAGTTAAAGAAGGAAACACAAAGCACGAAAACAATTCCAGCTACGCTTACCGGTAACGAGCGAGGCAATCTCCGGACGAATGAGTGGAGGATCACCAAGTGGCCCCAAAATGGCCACCTTTGTGCCTTCAGAGGCTGGAGCCTTAGGGTTTGTGAGCTCCCTACAAAAGGATACAAGTCAGATCCTGATGGACACCATAGACACGGCAAAGATCGCAAGGACGCGCCAACGTACTTCACGGGCATCGCAACTTTCCGTCTCTTGGCCATAGGCATGGCTAGTGGCACCTTCAGCTTAGGAGAAACCAGAGCACCACGAGGTCAGCGGATCATGGGGGCTGCCAGCTCGGCCTCCGAAGGGCCACCTCTAAGAGATGCCAGCTTGGCGACCTCCTCGGGCATGGTAGGTTCTTTCGGGCTCCCACGAGCCACTGGGTCAGTCTCTTCGTCCTCTCCGATGCAAGGCGAGGACGAGACGTCACCTAGTGTGGCACCATCATCGGGCACCCTGCTGTCTTCCCCTCTGTTCGCAGAAGAAGCAACCGTCTTCCCTTTTCAAGAAAGGGGACGGGGGCGCTCCACGGCGGGCTACAGTAGCACCCACATCTCCGGGGTCAGGTCTTTCCTAGGAAGCGGGGGCTCTAAAAGAAAAAGCGGTGAACCACACGAACTGTTGAAATAGTCAAAGGAACGGAGGTCAGAGACAAAACTCGACCTCTCCTTCCCATTCTTGCCCAAAACTAGGCTGAAAGAACATACCTCTTTGGGCAGGGCCGTGCGGCTAAAGGGCTCTACCATGACTTTCATGGACACCTTATCGGCCTCCAACCCCGTCAGCTGGGTGAGGCGACGGCGAATCTCCTCCTCCTACAGGTCGTTGGGGGAGGTTCGAGCAGGGTCGGTCGGCCCGCGATAATCACTCAGCAGTGTGGCATGAGCCTGCAGAGGGAAGACTCAACGCTCCACCCAGCTCTGTCCAATCTAGAGACCGGTCAGGCCACCGTCCTTCAAGGATGCGTTCACCTTCAACAACACCCTAGTGTTGTCAGGGAGGTCGGTCGGTGACTCCCAAGAGTTCAGGCGCAGCGGGGCCTCGCCAAAGAAGGCCGACAGGTCGGCCTCAAGGCCGAACGCATAGAACCACCTCTTAAGCCAGGCCCCCATCGACCTGGGAAGGTTCATGGGGAAGAGGGAGTGAGGGTGTGGCTGAATGCTGACCCCACCAATGTCACGAGTAGAGCTACCACTCATCTGACCCTTGACACAAGAAAAGCGTCGGAAGAGGTCAAAATGGGGGGCAGCCCCGAGAAAGCACTCACAGAGCATAATGAAGTCCGCGATGTGAAGAATGCTAGTGGGGTTGAGGTGATGGAGCTGAATGCCAAGTAAAAAAAGGAGCCCTCGCACGAAGGAATGCAGAGGGTAACCAAGGCCTAGCCCAAAAAAGTCAAGATGGAGGACACGCACACCGTTCGCCGGGAATTCCTCTGTAGAAAGAGGAATATGATATTTGAGGTCAGATGGGAATGACGCCTCCTCCTTCAGCTTCTGGACGTCCCGATCCGAGATTAGGGAGCGAGTCCATTGGCTAGTGAAGACCTCGGTGCTGGGTTGCGGCTCGGCGGCGATGCCGGAGTTTTCCGCCTTCCATTTCTTCTCCGTCTCACTTGTCGCCCTAACATTGCCCCGGTCGAGGACCGTAAATGGCTCATCTCTCATCACACGGGGGATGAAATCATGGGCCCAAAGATGATGAATGTCACTATGGTGGCATAGCAGTGATGCAAGGAAGCAGAAGTGTGAGGAAGTAGAGACGCGAGGAAGCGGGCGAAGGTGAAATGATGCCTGTTTACCCCACCGCTCTTATGACCCACCATGGGCGAGCCGGTAATCGAATCACCCCTGCGCGCCATTTATCCCATGACCTGTGGGTGGTTCCCATTCATGTCCTACGGAGGTGGGAATCAAGGCCAATTAACCATGATGAGTCACGCATCAGCTCATTTCAATCCCCTCGTTGACGCAATGGTTCGGGTAAAAGGTGGTGGTCCCCCACCTATCAAATCAAAGTCAGAGCACGGAGGCATAAAGACTATAGCATCTTTGACCGGCGGCATCCCCAAAGAGTAGGCGTCAAACCTTCCACGAGCCTTCAAGACAGTGACACTACAGGTGGGACCCAGGAAGACGGCACGACGAAGGAGCCCACCAATGGTCTCGCGACCCTCACTGCGACCTCCACCATGCTCGGGGGCTACTGACGGGGTCCTGTACCGATGGTGGCTAATGCCTGATAACCCATAAGTATAGGGGATCAATTGTAGCTTTTTCGATAAATAAGAGTGTCAAACCCAACGAGGAGCTAAAGGTAGAATTTATATTCCCTTCAAGTTATATCGACCACCGATACAACTCTACGCACACTTACCGTTTGCTTTACCTAGAACAAGTATGAAACTAGAAGTACTTTGTACTTGTAAGGATAAGTTTGCAAGGATAAAACTAGAAGTACTTAGCGAGAATAAAACTAGGAGTAATTTGTAAGATAATAAAAGTTAATTGTTTAGTAGATAGCTTTTTGTAACACAAGAGAAGGATTTTGTCCCTAGGCAATCGATAACTAGGCATGAGCTAACATACTTTTCTGTACTTGGCTCATATGCACTTATGATTGGAACTCTAGCAAGCATCCGCAACTACCAAAGATCATTAAGGTAAAACCCAACCATAGCACTAAGTATCAACTCCTCTTTACTCCCATACGCAATAACCCCCTTACTCGGGTGTAAGCTTCTGTCACTCTAGCCACCCACTATAAGTGAATTATGAATGTATTACGACACCCTATAGTGGTAATCCCACACGCTTGCATGCCATGGAGGGCACCATAGGACAGCACCAAAATAAAGCATACAACTCAAACCAATCAAGATCATCAATCAACCCATAGGACAAAATGAATCTACTCAAACATCATAGGATGTCATACATCATTGGATAATAATATATAGCATTAGGAACCATGTTTAAGTAGAGAATTACAATGGGAATAGAGAGGTTACACCGCCGCATAGAGGGGGAGAGAGTTGGTGATGACGGCGGTGAAGTTGTTGGTGTAGATCGCCGTCACGATGATTGCCCCGGCGGCGTTCGGCGCCACTGGGAGAGAGGGGGAGAGAGCACCCCTCCTTATTCTTCTTGCTTGGCCTCCCCCTAGATGGGAGGAGGGTTTCCCCTCTGGTCCATGGTCTCCATGGCTCCCAGAGGGCAGGAGCCCCTCCGGGATTAGATCTCTCTCTCTGTTCTCTTCTGTTTCGCGATCCTGTTTTCTGGCCCTTCACCGTTTCTTAAACTCCCGGTGATCCGTAACTCTGATTTGGCTGAAGTTTTTACACATTTTTCTTTTGGATATTATCTTTCTTGCATCAAATGAAGGGCCAAAACCGACCTATGAGGTCCCCACAAGCCACCTGGGCGCGCCCAGGTGCCTTGTGGCCCCCTCGGGCACCGTCTTGCGTTGATTCTTCTTCCCAAAAATCACATCCAAAATAAATCTCCGTAAATTTTTATCACGTTTGGACTTTGTTTGATATGGATATTCTGCAAAACAAAAAACATGCAATAAATAGGAACTGGCACTGGGCACTGGATCAATATGTTAGTCCCAAAAATATTGTAAAATGTTGCCAAAAATATATGAAAGTTGAAGAATATTGGCATGAAACAATCAAAAACTATAGATACGACGGAGATGCCTCAGCATCCCCAAGCTTAATACATGCTCGTCCTCAAGTAGGCAAATGATAAAAAAAGATATTTTTTTATGTGGAATACCTAACATTAACTTGATCATATAATCTAATCATGGCATGAATATTAAGACATGAGTGGTTCAAAGCAATAGTCTATAATTTATAAAGACAACAATACTCAGGCATCCCAACAAACAATCATGCCTTTTAGAGTAAAAATGCTAAAGAACACTATCCCTACAAAATCATGTACTACCTCGATGTTAGCCAATACTTTTTTAACGCGCATCAGCTTTTTTAACCCCCACGCAATACATGAGCGCAAGCCATGGATACAACACTATGGGTGGAATAAAATACAGTGGTAGAGATTAATATGGAGAAGACAAAAAATGAAGAAAGTCTCACATCAACGCGGCTAATCAACGGGCTATGGAGATGCCCAACAATTGATGTCAATGCAAGGAGTAGGGATTGCCATGCAACGGATGCACTAAGAGCTATAAGTGTATAAAAGCTCAAACTGAAAACTAAGTGGGTGTGCATCCAACTTGCTTTCTCATGAAGACCTCGGGCATTTGAGGAAGCCCATCATCGGAATATACAAGCCAAGTTCTATAATGAAAAATTCCCATTAGTATATGAAAGTGACAACATAGGAGACTCTCTATATGAAAAACATGGTGCTACTCCAAAGCAAAAGTGTGGTAAAGGATAGTAACATTGCCCCTTCTCTCTTTTTTTCTCATTTTTTGTTTTCTCTTTCTTTTTTTCTTCTTTTTTTCTTTGTTGGGCTCTTTTTAGACTCTCTTTTTTTTCTTTTTCTTTTATTTTCGTCTGTAGTCTCATCCTGATTTCTGGGGGAATCACAGTCTCCATCATCCTTTCCTCACTGGGATAATGCTCTAATAATGATGATCATCACACTTCTATTTACTTACAACTCGATATCTAGAACAATATGACTCTATATGAATGCCTCTGGCAGTGTACTAGGATGTACAATGATGTTAGTGTAACATGTATGATAATGATGAACGGTGGTTGAGCCACAAATACTATGTCAGCTATATGATCATGCAACGCAATATGACAATGAATGCTCAAGTCATGTATACGATGATGATGGAAGTTGCATGATGATATATCTCGGAATGACTATGGAAATGCCATAATAGGTAGGCATGGTGGTTGTTTTGAGGAAGATATAAGGAGGCTTAAGTGTGATAGGGCGTATCATATCACGGGGTTTGGATGCACCGGCGAACTTTGCACCAACTCTCGAGGTGAGAAAGGGAAATGCACGGTACCAAAGAGGCTAGAAAATTGCGGAAAGGTGAGAGTGCGTCACTACAAAAAAAAGACACATCCGTGACATTTTGGCCCTAACGAAAAAAAATTGTCATGCTTATGACACTTCTATGACGATAATTGTGACAAAACCACGTATCATCATAGATGTGGTGGGCTCATACTTCTATAACAAAAAATCATGACAGAAAATGGGCTTTTCGTCCTGGGCGGGCCAGGGACGCACCTGCATGACATTCTTTGGGCTGTCCATGACGAAAAAAATCGTGGTAGAAGCGAGGGCGAGGAAAATTTCCGGGAGTTCCCGATTACGGTGGGTGGTCGGGGCCGAGCGATGCATGGAGGTTGGCGCGTTTCTCTCGTACATGTACACGCGTGTGTGCAAGGCGTTGGGCTCTAACTGAACCCGAGTGAGGCGCTTGCTTACTGAACCCGAGCGATTGCACTAGCTACGTTACTGAACCCGAGCGATCGAACCCTTGGTTGTTAACTGGACCCGAGCAATTCCTTCGCTACTGCTGCTAACTGAAGCCGATCGAACTTGCCTCTTGATGAACAGTGACCGTTATTGGGGGTTGGATGAATAGTTCCTGGTGGGGGTTGGATGAACAGGACCCCGTGGTAGTAGGCCGTTGCCGCTGGATGAACAGGACCCCGACCGAGGAGGCCACCACACCCGAGCTGGTTGGGGGTGGATGAACAGGATCCCGTGGAGGGCTGGTTGAATAGTAGCCAGTGGAGACTGGATGAATAGTATCCTGTGGATGAACAGTAGCTGGTGGAGGCTGGAGGAGTCGATGGTGGATGAACAGTAGTAGGTGGAGGCTGGAGGAAGTCGATGGTCGATGAATAGTAGCCCGTGGAGGCTCGAGCGAGGCAGTAGACGGTGGATGAACAGTAGCCCATGGAGTCCCGTTTTGTGGTACGCCACACCCCTCCCGATGAACAGGACCCCGTTTCGATAGTAGGCGCTCCAACACAAGTCCGGTTCCTCCGTTTTGCGGTATGCCACACCACTCCCGATCAACAGGATGCCGTTTCCTCCGTACTGCGGTACACCGGACCCCATTTCGGCTGTTCCATCAAAGCCGGTTGGCTCCCGTTGAACAGGACGCATTCCGACCCAGCCGGTTGGCTGCCGATGACAAGACACCATCGCTGTACGTGTTCGAGACCACACTCGTATGTACGTACGTGGTCGTCTTTTTTTTAGCGTAGCTGTCGTTTGTGTACATGATTTAGACGGGACTGCCTGAACTGCTACCGCTCCTTACTCGGCCACGGTTCATCATGGCAGACGTACACAGACAATGCTACGTACGCTTCGACCGGGTGGGTCCTAGCTATCAGGGAGGACAAGGAGGCACTTCCTTGCGTGTGAATATATAGCTGGTGGGTCCCAGCGGTCAGGGGCAAAATCATATATTTTTTGCCCATAATAAGGAGGCACTTCCTTGCGTGCAAAGATGTTATTGGTGGGTCCCAGCTATCAGGGGCAGGAATAAGGAGGCACTTCCTTCCTTGCGAAGATATACGTGGTGGATCCCAGCTTTCAGGGGGAGGAATAATTTTATTTTCGCGTAATAAGGAGGCGGTTGCATGCGTGCGCCCTTGGACCTGGTGCGTCCCCATTGTCAGCCTCTCCATGTACAGTCCTCTTCTGATGACTCACGTTTGTTGACCACATTGACCACGCCGCACTGAGCGCACCAAGGCAGTGGATGACGGCGAGGCCTCGGACGGCAACGAGCCAGAGATGGGAATACGCGGCAGTGGAGTCGTAGATGGAGAGGTGTACGAGGGTTAACTGGTTCTGGTGCAGCGTGGTTCTGCAGTCGGCGGAGAATAACAGGAGGTGTGGAGGGGTGGAGGGATGGCCTGCCGGTGGTGGAGTAGCGCTTTGCAATGAACCATGCTAACCAGAGCTGCTAGCAGCCGGAGGTGGGAGCAGGTGGTCCCGGCGGCACTGGAGGAAGAAGACAAGAGATTGAAGATGGATGCCGACCATTGGATGTAAATCTAATGGCTATCGATGTCAAAATCATTTCTTGACTAAGTTGATAACGCCTTGCGTTGGCTTCGACCTATTGGCCCACATTTCAGTCTCCAAAAATGTGGCACGTATTCAACCCATTTTTTCAGAATTCACAGTCCATTTGCTGGGCTAGGTGAACAAATAATGTAGCGTCCATGCGGCCCATTTATTTTTTCTAAAAAACTACAACCCATTTGCACTTTCTTGAAATACACGAATTTGCTAGCCTAGGTGAACAAATAATGTAGCGTCAATGCGGCCCATTTATTTTTTCCTAAAAAATTGCAGCCCATTTCCACTTTCTCGAAATACACGATTTTGTTGGGCTGGTTCTAATTATAATGTTTGGTTGGGCATAGCAATGTTATCAAAAAATAAATAGGTGCTGAGCATTTTGTTATAAATATATTTAAATAATAAGTGCTTTATTATTACATTGGTCCTTAAATCTTACCAAGCTTTTGTACACAATCACCGGGATTTCGTTACCTTAATGTAAAAAACCACATGATTTTATTGTTAAACATTTATTTTTATAAGTTCATAAGACATGGGATATTTTTTTCTTATATATGTAAGTATCTGTTAAATATATGATGATAATAACAATAATATAAAATAACATATGAAATATATAAATATATATAATATAGTTAGAAGGGAAACATAAGTTGGACATGGCGTTCCTATTCTTATATAGAAAATAGAACAGACCAATGCGTTTTTTATCAGAAAAGTACATAAGTTGGGCTGCGGATTTTTAAGAAAAAATAAAACCTAGGATGGGAGGGCCATAGGCCGGTCGATACATGACGGCCCTCAAAAAAATACAAATCGGCATGTCGTGGGCTGCGCATGTTAAAAAAGAAAGGCTAGACTGGGCAGCGCACAACCTAGCTGATACTTGCTGGCCCACTGATAATAAATGGTACCTGCTGTGACGAGCCCGGCTTCATCGTGCACTAATCATACACGCAAATGCACACGATCAAGCCTAAGGACTCACTTGAAGATATCACAACACAACTCTAAAACATAAATAAAGTCATACAGGCTTTATATTACAAGCCAGGGCCTCTAGGGCTCGAATACATAGCTCGATGGCATATAAGTGTCAGCGGAAGCATCAGATATCTGGGTACAGATATTACAGAGAAACAGATAGGCCTTTAAGAAGGCGGGGCAAAATAAAACACTATGATTGAAAGGCGTAGGCCTCCTGCCTAGGACCCTCCGAACATACTCCTGGTCGTCGGTCGGCTCCTCGTAGTAGTACTCGCCGGGAGGATAGTAGTAGTAGTAACCGTCGGCGGGGGCAGCAGGCTCCGGGGCTCCGTCGTCTGGTTGCGACAAAAGGAAAAGGGGAGAAAAAGAAAGCAAAGCACACGTGAGTACTCATCCGAAGTACTCAGCAAGCAATGATCTACACTACATATGCAACATTTTCAAAGGAGGACTGTATATGTGGACTGGGCTGCAGAAATGCCAGAATAGAGAGGAAGGCCTAGTCCTATCAAAGAATAGCATCTTCAAGCATCTTCATTGGTCTTGCAGCATTAGAAGAGTGCAGATTAACATAATGTAAAGTATAGTACTGTTATCAACCTCGTCCAGAGATTCTTCCTCGACTCCCTGCGACGAAGCAATCCCAGAGCCATACTATCCATTTCATCTCAAGTCACCAGTTCTAGTTGTACCGATCGGGATACAACTCCGAGTGTCTGTTATCATAGGACAGGCTATTGATAGATTAGATCTTCCCTGCAGGGGTGCACCAACTTACCCACCACGCTCGCTTAACTCCGGCCGGACACACTTTTCTGGCTCATGCCCAGCCTCGGCCAAATGATACGCCGCAACCAGACCGAATACTTAACAGAGAGGTCAGCACACCGGACTAACCTATGCGCCCAGGGGTCTTGGGCCTTCGCCCCGGGGACTCCTGCGCATTACATGCACCGCCGGTGAGCAGACCTAGCAACCCCTTAATACAAGTGCGGTTGCGTTCCCAGTCCAACCCAGCGAGTGCCGCTCCTTGCTGGCGTCAATTAAGTTCCGACTGAATTATATGACGCAAAACGCCCATACTATGCCCACGTGATGGTTAGTGCTATCAGGCCAGAGGCCCCACGGATCAAATATCCAAACCGTTAGTGTGTTGGTAGTGCGGTAACGAGCAGAGACTCATGAAAGATGTGACCCCGTCGCCCCATCTCGAGGACTTGCGGCAAGGGCTAAGAATGCCCGGCCATGCTTCGTGTTCAACTCTCGGGCACCATCCAGGTCCACCCGACTCCACATCTCTCGCAATTAAGCTCGTGCGGGTACCCCTCAGGGCCGACCCGTCTTTAGTAACATGGTTCAGTGTAAAGTCATAGTAACAATAGTTACCGTGTGTCTAACACCAAGGGGGAACCCTGAGGAATCACCCTCGATGGAATTCCCTCTGATGTTACCGTCAAGGTGAACGAAGGAGGAATCACCCTCGAGGTCCACACTTGAGAAGTTGCACGACGATGTCATTATCGGGGGTGGTGTAGGAGGAATCACCCTCGCTGACCACGACCGATTAACAAACCTACAAAGTTATCATCCGAAGTGCTGACGAGGTATCACCCTCGGCACTCGATAGTAACCCATTAGTGTCGAGCAACTAAGGGGGCAGTGATGTGCGGTGACGGGGCCTGGTCTTCGATCCCGTTGCTCGGGTCTTCTGTTAATCCAGCGGGGCAGTTGGGATACAGTGGGGTCTCTGCTGGGTCTCTACCCAACCTATACTAAACAGTTTAGGATAAGCAGGTAGGTAACAATAGCAGGTTACAATAAATAGGCTATGCAGCAGAAATCCGATAACATCAGCAGTAGTAACTTCTAATGCAAGCATAAGAGAGAAGAGAGTATGCGATATCGGAATGCTCAAAAGGGGGGTGCTTGCCTGGAAGCTCTGCGGCAAGGGTCTGGTCGTCAGGGGCGTAGTCGACCTCCGGAGTTGCGTCGATCTTGGGAGCTACGTCGACGTCGGGGTCTACCGAGAGAGAAGAGGGGGAAGAAACATATAAATACATAGCAAATAATGCAACACAGAGCACGCTATGCCTAGGATGCAGTGCAGGGTTGCCTAAAGTATGTCTAAGTCATTTTAGTAATTTTAGGATTAAGGTGGAATTTATTATCCGGTGAATATGCACTATTCATCTACTGGAATCAGGCTCAAAGTTACGGGTTCTCCTACGTAGGGCGTTTCGACATGGAAACAGACGACATGATCAGATTCGTCTCGTCGTTCTGAGCAACTTTCATGTAGAAAGTTTTTTGATCTGAGCTACGGTTTGTTTTCTACGAATTTTCAAAGATTATTGCCTTTTCTGAAATTATTTAAATTAACAGAATTATCTAAATGAATAATGACATCAGCATGAGGTCACTGCTGCGTCAGCAGTAAACTGTGGCCTGCTGACCAGTCAAACCTGACAGGTGGGACCCACCTGTCAGCCACTGTAATTCTAACAGTGATTTATTTTAACTAAACAGAGGTATTTAGGATGTGGGCCCCATTGTCAGCGACTATTAGAGTTAACTAATTAGGTTTTATTTAGAAACTATTTAGTTAAACTAATTACAGAAAGGGGGACCCACATGTCATTCTCAATGGTGAACAGTAATTGCAATTGACCGCGGTCAACTGGGTCAAAGTGGGTCCAGGGCCCACTTTCGGCCACACAGAGCGGCCCCCGCTTCGGTGCCACGTCAGAGTCGCCGGAACTACGCTGCCGGTGACCCAAGATGCGGCGGAGGGGCTTGGACATCACCGGAAAACGGCCACAGGCCACCATTTCATGCGTTTTCGGGTGCGTTCGAGAGCGCGTGCAACGCCGCATCCAACTGGGCTAACGCGGTGACCCGGGGATGACCGGAGATGGCCGGACGGCGAGGTGCCGTGGTGGTTGTTTTCAGGTGAGTAAGGAAACGGAGCTGCGGGGCGCGGACGAGCAAACGAAGCAGCTGGCGGGACTCTACGCGCTGCAGTGAAGCTGACTAGCATGGTTACAGGGCCGCTTGGTCGCTGGAGCCACGTCGGCAACGAGCTCGGCGGAGGCGAGCTCGAGTACAAAGGGAACGGCGACAGGGGCGTGTCCTAGCGCGAGAAGTTAGCTAGAGTAGGAGCTGGAGCTCACCGGGAGGCTCAAGAAAGGCCGGCGGCAGTTTAGAAGCTGTAGATGTCGCCGGAGACGGAGGAGATCGCCGGCGCCCGAAGAGAGAAGGTGGCTCGATCCCGACGAGGTAGGGCTCTCTGGCTCCCGTTCGAGGACGTAGATGAGGTGGATGATGACGGCGGAGACGATAAGCACGGTGGCAGGGTGAGGCGACGACGGTGGCCACACGAGCGCGATGGCGCAGCCACGGTGGCACTCGGGCGAGCTCGAGCGCGGGCGAGAGAGAGCGTGAGGAGAGGGGAGAATGGACGGGGAGGTCCAGGGGGAGTGGAAGAGGGGGATCTTATCCCCTCAGCGTCAGTGGCCGTGGTTGGGCGTCGCGCTGTCGGCGCTCGAGCGGCGCTCGCCGGCGCGGCCAGGCGCGCGATGACACGCACATGTGAGAGAGAGGGAGGAGAGAGAGATGGGCCTGGTGGGCTGGGCTGAGTGACTGTGCACTTAGGCCCAGTCCCCAGTAGTAGCTAGGCCTTTTCTATTTTCTCTTTTTCTGTTTTCTTGTCAACTCTGTTTTGCTAATTGTTTGAGCACTAAATGATTTTTGTAAAATATGTGACCTAGCTCATAATTTGCAGGGCAATATATCCTAACTTCAAAAACTAGTTGGGTTAAAATACTATTTCATTTTGTTTTGTATTAATTATAAAGTTATTAAATGTTGTTTTCAGCCACTGTTGGAGGTTGTTAGAGTCACTTAACTAATCCCATTAAGGTTGGTTTCAATTTTATAATTACTTCTGAATTATTTGTTAGCTAATGAACACTTTTGTTTCCAACTTGAACAACTTTTATTTTTCACTTTGAATTTAATTGAAGTTTGAATTGGGAGTTTGAAATGCAACATGATGCAAATGATGACTAGGCACTGTTAAACTTGCTGACATGGCATGATTAAGAGGTGGTAACTGTAGTGGGATGCTGGGGATGTTACAAATCTCCTCCACTACAAGAAATCTCGTCCCGAGATTTAAGTGGGGAAGAAAAGGATGACTTCGGGAGAACTGACCCTTATAGGGTTAATTATCAGGTGATCATTTCCGGAAATGTGGCAGAAGTATCTCTCGAGTTGAAACTTTAAGGAAAATATCAAGAGCAAAATAGGAAGGTACAATAAGAAGTTTCAGGCGAATGGACATTCGATCGACTCCTGAACAGAGTGTGAGAAGTGGGTTCAGAGCATCGGGAATAGATAAATTCTCGGAGGGTGACTCGTGATGACACACAAAGTCAATTACAAAGAATATTTCGGAATCTGGGATATACAGGAGAGACAGGTTCCGATCCTGTGGAACTGTGGGGGGTGTCGATTATAAGTAGGGTGAACGGTGACATATTAACGGTCACGACATCAAGGTATGTCAGAGGATAGTCTGTCAGTTATGTCGGTAACATCATCGGTAGGGCGAGGGACGAAGAGAACCATTTTCCTGCTCGTTAAAACGAGGCAGACCAATAGGCAAAGTTCTCATCCATCGGTGGTTACCGGAATGTCATCAACAATAGTATCAGGGTCTCACTAACAGAGTTGTAGACCGGGGTGTTTTATAAGCAGGGAATTATTTCTGCTTACATCATATAGATCACAAGAAAGGTTAAACAAAACAATGGAAAGAAAAAGGTGTTTACACACAAAAATTGGGAGTATATCCTGTCCAAGGAAAAGCGGAGCATGATATACATGATGGGACAACAAGTTCAAAAGCTTTTAGGTAAAGGGGCGAGGGATGAATCATGATATTACCCATGCAACGGTGTTTGGATAATTGATCGAGAAGCATTTGGCAATGTGTTTCCAATGTTCTTGTTGATATTCGGAATACCACTATCATGCTTCGAGGTAGCAATGATATGGTGTCAAGTAAAGATTGGGTTCAAAGATCTCAAGAGATACCGAGAAACAATTCTAAGGTTATCTCAGAATGCAAGGAATAACCAAGCACAACCAGGTATGTGTTGGCAGAGAGTCAAGGATGTCATTGATGATATCACAAATCATCGAAGAGCAAGGATGGTAATTCTCAACATGTATTCGATCGATATCCTGAAACAGGTTAGTATATTGATGGGGATCACGACAGATTTTGTCGAGGTACTATGAAGAGGCCATCGAACAGCGATGTCATCAAGCAAAAGGAATGATGAAGCGAAAGGTTAATGGAACCACGGTTGCGACACTAGCTCGAAATGAAGCTTGTTGTTCGAGGTGACTTGATAAGGCGGGGAGGATCGACGTGAGCTTAGCTCATCATCGGAAGTTGTGCTCCGGGTATAAGGACCAGGTAGCACAGTTAAAAGTTGGCACGATAAAAACATAGCCGATCAGGCTAGGAATGATGTGATGGGGTATTAAACTTCCCAGTAACAAGTACTAGGGGTAATACCGAAAAGTAAATCTGAGTAGAGGTTGGACGGGGGAAATGATTTGCAGAGGATAAGTATTTTAACTTATCCGGAAAGTGGAATCAAAGAGGAAATATGGTCGGAACCTCGATTGCAAAGGATCAATTCATAGATACAAGATGAACTTGTACCAAGGAAATAATTATTTTTACGAGCAGTTTCCATGATAAGTTCTACATCGGGTCCATGGGCATGAACTCAAAGGTTCAAGGTCGACTCCAACTTCTTCAATGCATCACCTTTCATTCACTACTCTTATAAAATGATTTTAGTATGAAAACCTACCTGGTGAATTACCGGGGAAGTATGACCCGTGAAAACTTTTCGGGTTCACACAGATTAAGGAAGGCATAGGTTCAACCCGTAGGGGTATCTTAGGAACACATACCTCAAACTTCAGGAGTATTTAACACAAGCTCGGCATCAGAGCATGGTTGACAAAAGGAGAGGATACAATTTTACCAAAGGCATTATGTATCAGGGGGAATAGTTAACAGGGTTATGGAATATGGAGGACACTATCAGATAATGATCCACCAAAAGATCTGGCGGTCCGCAAAGGGATGCGATTGGGATTATCGGTACTCAATCAGAAGAATGCAAGTGTGTCGGGTTATGGGATTGTAGGAATAGTTCGAGACTTAACTTCAAAGGACTTACGAGTTCCAAGTCGGGGGATCAGAAGCAGATGCCTTGATCAAGGATGGATAAGTTAAAAAGACTTAGGGGTACAAGCGATGGCAAATTGATTGGTCGAGAACCAGCTCATGTTCGGGAAGACGTCTGAGCCAGAAAGAAAATTTAAAAGGATCAACTGATGATTGCAGGCATTCGCACTCATGTTGAATCAATAAGACCAGAATGACGGTGTCAAAAGATACCAATGAATATTGCCAGACATATGGAATTAACCATAATTCAGGCCATTAAGGATAATCAAGAGTGATAGGCTACAGAGGATTCTCGAGACATTAGATAGTATTTCAAAGTATTTAGGAAACGCATGAGCATCTGGTGATGAACGGTTCCCCGCAAGTATGAAGAATTACTCGCAGTGCGAAAGAAGCTGCAAAGCGGTAGCCACAAAGGATTCTCGAAATGTCGGATAGTATTTTGATATGTCGGATGAGACCCGAGAGTAACTGAATTGAATATATGAGCGACGAGTGTAAGTAGTTATCCATAGCGATTTATCGGTGGTCAGGAACTGCAACGCAGTGGGCACATGGTCTCGGGAACATCGAGAAGTATCTTCAGAGTCTTCTGGCGAAGCAAGCGGTCATCGGTAGTGAAGGGGCTCTCCGGGAGAAAGTGCTTACGATATCCTAATGCCAGAGTTAGTAAAATCTTTAACCCGAATAGAAGAGAGATCAGAGTCCCAGAGTATAGATGAGGAATAAAAGATCCTAATACTACCCAATTGGCGACGTGGGCCCGTAAGCCACACAGCCAAGTTAGTAAAATAGTTTTGGACCACTAGACTCAACTTCGACCAACGAGTTGGAAAGGGGGTTCCTACAGGCAGTCAGCTCTGATACCAACCTGTGACGACCCCGGCTTAATCGTGCACCAATCATACACGCAAATGCACATGATCAAGCCTAAGGACTCACTTGAAGATATCACAACACAACTCTAAAACATAAATAAAGTCATACAAGCTTTATATTACAAGCCAGGGCCTCTAGGGCTCGAATACATAGCTCGATGGCATACAAGTGTCAGCGGAAGCATCAGATATCTGGGTATAGATATTATAGAGAAACAGATAGGCCTTCAAGAAGGCGGGGCAAAATAAAACACTACGATCGAAAGGCGTAGGCCTCCTGCCTAGGACACTCCGAACCTACTCCTGGTCGTCGGTCGGCTTCTCGTAGTAGTACTCGCCGGGAGGGTAGTAGTAGTTGTAACCGTCGGCGGGGGCAGCAGGCTCCGGGGTTCCGTCGTCTGGTTGCGACAAAAGGAAAAGGGGAGAAAAAGAAAGCAAAGCACACGTGAGTACTCATCCGAAGTACTCAGCAAGCAAGGATCTACACTACATATGCAACATTTTCAAAGGAGGGATGTATATGTGGACTGGGATGCCGAAATGCCAGAATAGAGAGGAAGGCCTAGTCCTATCGAAGAGTAGCATCTTCATTGGCCTTGCAGCATTAGAAGAGTGCAGATTAACATAATGTAAAGTATAGTAATGTTATCAACCTCGTCCAGAGATTCTTCCTCGACTCCTTGCAAGGAAGCAACCCAGAGCCATACTATCCATTTCATCTCAAGTCACCAGTTCTAGTTGTACCGATCGGGATACAACTCCGAGTGTCCGTTACCGTAGGACAGGCTATCGATAGACTAGATCTTCCCTGCAGGGGTGCACCAACTTACCCACCACACTCGCTTAACTCCGGCCGGACACACTTTTCTGGTTCATGCCCGGCCTCGGCCAAACGATACGCCGCAACCCGACCGAATACTTACCAAAGAGGTCAGCACGCCGGACTAACCTATGCGCCCAGGGGTCTTTGGCCTGGGGACTCCTGCGCGTTACGTGCACCGCCGGTGAGCAGACCTAGCAACCCCTTAATACAAGTGCGGTTGCGTTCCCAGTCCAACCCAGCGTGTGCCGCTCCTTGCTGACGTCAATTAAGCTCCGGCTGAAGTATATGACGCAGAACACCCATACTATGCCCACGTGATGGTTAGTGCTATCAGGCTAGAGGCCCTCGGATCAAATATCCAAACCGTTAGTGTGTTGGTAGTGCGGTAACAAGCAGAGACTCATGAAAGATGTGACCCCGTCGCCCCGTCTCGAGGACTTGCGGCAAGGGCTAAGAATGCCCGGCCACACCTCGTGTTCAACTCTCGGGCACCATCCAGGTCCACCCGACTCCACATCTCTCGCAATTAAGCTCACGCAGGTACCCCTCAGGGCCGACCCGTCTTTAGTAACATGGTTCAGTGTAAAGTCATAGTAACAATAGTAACCGTGTGTCTAACACCAAGGGGGAACCCTGAGGAATCACCCTCGATGGAATTCCCTCTGATGTTACCATCAAGGTGAACGAAGGAGGAATCACCCTCGAGGTCAACACTTGAGAAGTTGCACGACGACGTCGTTATCAGGGGTGGTGTAGGAGGAATCACCCTCGCTGACCACGACCGATTAACTAACCTACAAGGTTATCATCCGAAGTGCTGACGAGGTATCACCCTCGGCACTCGATAGTAACCCAGTAGTGTCGAGCAACTAAGGGGGAAGTGATGTGCGGTGAAGGGGCCTGGTCTTCGATCCCGTTGCTCGGGTCTTCTGTTAATCCAGCGGGGCAGTTGGGATACAGTGGGGTCTCTGCTGGGTCTCTACCCAACCTATACTAAACAGTTTAGGATAAGCAGGTAGGTAACAATAGCAGGTTACAATAAACAGGCTATGCAGCAGAAATAGGATAACAGCAGCAGTAGTAACTTCTAAAGCAAGCATAAGAGAGAAGAGAGTAGGCGATATCGGAATGCTCAAAAGGGGGGTGCTTGCCTGGAAGCTCTGCGGCAAGGGTCTGGTCGTCAGGGCGTAGTCGACCTCCGGAGCTGCGTCGGTCTCGGGAGCTACGTCGTCGTCGGGGTCTACCAAGAGAGCAGAGGGGGAAGAAACATATAAATACACAGCAAATAATGCAACACAAAGCACGCTATGCCTAGGATGCAGTGTAGGGTTGCCTAAAGTATGTCTAAGTCAGTTTAGTAATTTTAGGATTAAGGTGGAATTTATTATCTGGTGAATCTGCACTATTCATCTACTGGAATCAGGCTCAAAGTTACGGGTTCTCCTACATAGGGGGTTCCGACATGGAAACAGATGACACGATTAGATTCATCTAGTTGTTCTGAGCAACTTTCATGTAGAAAGTTTTTCGATCTGAGCAACGGTTTGTTTTCTATGAATTTTCAAAGATTATTGCCTTTTCTGAAATTATTTAAATTAAAAGAATTATCTAAATGAATAATGATGTCAGCATGAGGTCACTGCTATGTCAGCAGTCAACTGTGGCCTGCTGACCAGTCAAAACTGATAGGTGGTACCCACCTGTCAGCCATTGTAATTCTAACAGTGATTTATTTTAACTAAACAGAGGTAATTAGCATGTGGGCCCCAGGTGTCAGCGACTATTAGAGTTAACTAATTAGGTTTATTTAGAAACTATTTAGTTAAACTAATTACAGAAAGGGGGACCCACATGTCATTCTCAGTGGTGAACAGTAATTGCAGTTCACCGCGGTCAACTGGGTCAAAGTGGGTCCAGGGCCCACTATCGGCCTCACAGAGCGGGCCCCGCTTCGGTGCCACGTCAGAGTCACCGGAACTGCGCCGCCGGCGACCCAAGATGCGGCGGAGGGGCTCAGACGTCGCCGGAAAACGGGCACAGGCCACCATTTCATGCATTTTCGGGTGCGTTCGAGAGCGCGTGCAATGCCGCATCCAACTGGGCTAACGCGGCGACCCGGGGATGACCGGAGATGGCCGGACGGCGAGGTGCCACGGTGGTGGTTTTTGGGTGAGTAAGGAAACAGAGTTGCGGGGCGCGGACGAGCAAACGAAGCAGCTAGCGGGACTCTACGCGCTGCGGTGACGCTGACTGGCATGGTTACAGGGCCGCTTGGTCGCCGGAGCCACGTCGGCGACGAGCTCGGCGGAGGCGAGCTCGGGTACAAATGGAACGGCGACAGGGGCGTGTCCTAGCGTGAGAAGTTAGCTAGAGTAGGAGCTGGAGCTCACCGGGAGGCTCAAGAAAGGCCGGCGGCAGTTTAGTAGCTGCAGATGTCTCCGGATAGAGAAGGCGGCTCGATCCCGACAAGGTAGGGCTCTCCGGCTCCCGTTCGAGGACGTTGACAAGGTGGATGATGACGGCGAAGACGATAGGCACGATGGCGGGGCGAGGCGACGACGGTGGCCACGCGAGCACGACGGCGCAGCCACGGTGGCACTTGGGCGAGCTCGAGCGCGGGCGAGAGAGAGCATGAGGAGAGGGGAGAATGGACGGGGAGGTCCAGGGGGAGTGGAAGAGGGGGATCTTATCCCCTCAGCGTCGGTGGGCGTCGCGCTGTCGGGGCTCGAGTGACGCTCGCCGGCGCGGCCATGCGCGTGATGACACGCACATGAGAGAGAGAGAGAGAGAGGGAGGAGAGAGAGATGGGCCTGGTGGGCTGGGCTGAGTGCACTGTGCACTTAGGCCCAGTCCCCAGTAGTAGCTAGGCCTTTTCTATTTTCTCTTTTTCTGTTTTCTTGTCAACTCTGTTTTGCTAATTGTTTGAGCACTAAATGATTTTTGTAAAATATGTGACCTAGCTCATAATTTGCAGGGCAATATATCCTAACTTCAAAAACTAGTTGGGTTAAAATACTATTTCATTTTGTTTTGTATTAATTATAAAGTTATTAAATGTTGTTTTCAGCCACTGTTGGAGGTTGTTAGAGTCACTTAACTAATCCCATTATGGTTGGTTTCAATTTTATAATTACTTCTGAATTATTTGTTAGCTAATGAACATTTTTGTTTCCAACTTGAACAACTTTTATTTTTCACTTTGAATTTAATTGAAGTTTGAATTGGGAGTTTGAAATGCAACATGATGCAAATGATGACTAGGCACTGTTAAACTTGCTGACATGGCATGATTAGGAGGTGGTCACTGTAGTGGGATGCTGGGGATGTTACACCTGCCATCTCCCCGATGACTCGATTCATTGTAAATTTATCTCCTTTAGTAACTACGTTGACAAACCCGTGGGCCCCAACGTCAGTATAGCATTAGGAGGAAGTATTCTTTCAATGAGGCACTTGCTTCCGTATGGCCATGGACCTGGTGGGTCCTGACTATTCGCCTTTCCACGTACATTCCTCTCCAGATTCCTCTCATTTGTTGAGCGTGTTCACAAAGGCAGACAGCGGCGCCGCGGCGAGCGCACAAACGTGAAGGATGACGTCCAGGCCCAGGACAAGAACGCACCGGAGCCGGGGAAGATGTGCTACAGTAGTGGTAGATGCTGTGCCTAATTTCCAGCGAAAGTACTGAAGTATCCCAGTGGCCAAGTTCCACTCCCCAACCGCTGCTCCACCCGGGTTTGATTCCACCTGATGCAGTGAAAATATCCCCAAATTTTTTCCTCTGCCTCTGACATGTGGGTGCCCATTGTCATCTACGCACACCACCTCCAACACTTGCCAAAACTTCGTCCCTCGGTTTCTCTGTTTTTCGCACAATCAACATTGTGTGTGCATTTTAAAAATAGCATATCTTTTTAACTGTGCATCATATGAAGATGTGCTATGCATGAATGTTGATAAGCATGATGTTAACTGGCTGGTAGTTCCATTTTTGACCATGAATAAAACTTCCAACATGATGTTATCCCTGTTTGTAAAGGGCGTGTTAATATAAATGCTCTACCTCTGAAACTTGCAGTTTCTTATCTGAAACTGAAACTTGCAGTTTCTTCTCTGAGAATCACATTGTCTGCACTTTTATATGAAACTGCAGTTTTTTAAAGTGCTAAAAATAGATCTCTAGAATTCATAAAATAGTTCATATGCTCAATACTGCAAATCTGAAATTCAAAAGACATTCATATCTGAAAGTACTCTCAAAATACACAACACAAAACACAATTCACAACCTGCAAATACTGACAACCCTAAGCTCCTCCTCAGACTATTTGGGGAGGGGAGTCCCCTCCTATTCCTCGGCGGCAGACAGCCGCCCCGTGGGACAAGGTGAACGGTGAGGGAGAGGATGGCGGGGAAGCGTCGTCGTGCCAACTGTTTTTCTCCTCTTGCAGTTGGGTTCGGTCGATGAAGACTTCGCCGGCTCGCTCTACCACGGCACCCTCACAAACGGCACCGTGTAGATGCTCGGTCCTTCAATCTCTGGTGGATGCTCCATCTTGGATTGATACTCCCACCACCACAGCCTCACGATCGGATCCGGTGAATCTGTTTGCTCCATGGCCCAGAGGAGCAGCTTTATGTACTCCCGCGCGACTCCCTCTGGGAGTATCGCCACATTTTCGCTCTGTTCCAGATATTTGGCCATCGCTATCACCGTCGCCGCTAATTGCTCTAGGTTGTCAAACCAAGACTGTATCTCCAACATCCTAGCTAGCTTCACAGGGTCGCCCCTGTGATCCACATGTATCGGTTGTACTCCTCCATCGATCTACTTCTCCACAGCACCTTCACTCGCCGATGGTGGTTTTTGAATGGAAGAGGAGAGGAGTGGCGCTGAATTTGGATTAGAACAGGAGAGGAGCAACAGTGGTTATGAAATGGAAGAGGAGAGGAGCGGTGCTAGTTTTGGATTGGAACAGGAGAGGAGTGGCGGTGGTTTTGAAATGGAAGAGGAGAGGCGCTGGTTTTGTTTTGGAACAGGAGAGGAACGGTGGTGGTTTTGAAATGGAAGAGGAGAGGAGTGGCGCTGGTTTTGGATTGGAACGGGAGAGGAGCGGCAGTGGTTTAAGAGGAGAGGAGTGGCGCTGGTCTTGAAAGTATTTTTTCTTTTGCGTATTTTGGGTCAAAGTTTGACCACGTACCATATTTGACAAGCACAATGTGAATGCATGTCATAAAAAATTGTGTTTGGATAGTATCTGAATGTACTTTAAAATTATATTATTTTTGCAACGTATAACATACATTTTATTTGTTAAAATTATGGTCAAAATATGACCCAGAATACAAGGGAGACTAGTTAATGTGGGGTCACTTTCTTAATTGAAAGGTAAATTGATTTTGATTTTGATCCACTCACAGCGTGCCAGCCCTCTCATCCAATCCTAAATCGCTGCCGCACGCTCCTCTCCCTCTTCTCCATTGCGAAACCACCCCTCTCCTCTCCATCTTCTTCATTCCAAAACCATCGTCTCGCCTCTTCCTCTTCTCCATTGCAAAACCATCCCCTCTCCTCTCCATCTTCTCCATTACAAAACCACCACCTCGCCTCTCCCTCTTCTTCATTGCAAGACCACCGTCTCTCCTCCCATCTTCCAAAGCTAGGACCGGACCTCTCAGAAGCACATCTATGGAGAGGATGCAGCAGCGAATCGGGCAGATCACCTGCGGTGACCAGGCGAAATTATCCAGGTTGAAGGAGATCCTTACTTGGTTTGACAATGAGTGGGAGATTTCGAGGACGGTGAGGGCCATGTGGCCATATATGCGAAAGAGCGAGACGGCAGCGATGAGGGCGACAATGTACTCCCCGACGACAATCATGCCGCAGTCCTTCGAGTTCATCGAGTATCTCATCTGGGCGATGGAGCAGACAGATTCGCCCAAGGCGAAAGTCAGGCGGAGGTGGTGGGCATACAGGTCGAAGGTCGAGCATCCAGAGGATAACGAATCGATCGAGTACGGTGTGCCGTTCGTGAGGGTGCAGTGCCAGTCGGAGCCACAGGAGTATTCGTTCTCCCACCGCAAGAGGAGGTCGGATGGCGCGACATCGCTTCACCACCATTCTCCACGGTTCCCTCGCCGCTCGCCTCATTTCAACAGCGGCGGTAGGGTTTAAGGTAAGCTTCGCACTAACCTAATCTTCCATCTGCTCATGCTTACAATCAGTGTGACGGCTAATGAAAATCATACGGGTAAGTACTGGGTAGTACTCCGAGTCTCTGAGTACTATGCCAATCACCATAAAATAGCTCTGGACCAAAAACAAAGTTGTGACAATGTGTACAAATAAAGAAAAATCAATTGGTGCTTCTTTCAGAAAAGAGTACTCCCTAGAAAAGTCCCAATATAAGCTACTCCTATTTGATTAGAGGATTTGCTGCCGAGAAAGATCTGTCCACAGAGAGCGCCACCCATCCCACCGGTGGTGGAGGCCAATGCTTAGATGGAGCATGGTTGGTGTTGGTAATTTTTACTTGTCACCTCGCACTCTGCATATATGTCGGTTCCATCCGTACATTTGTGCAGTTCCACCAAAATGCAGCTGAATAACCCTCTTTGCATAGATAATGAAAAAGCGTGATTACATTATAGTGGGACTAGTTGATGAAACATACACTAATAAATAGAAGAAACTTCATTTTCTTAATGGGAAAATATTGCGATAGTATCACAGTATGCCATGCTGCAAGGGCAAGATGGGCCCTGCGACGCCTCATACGGTAGGCCTCATACTGGAAATCGACCCAATTCTCCCCGATACACCTTCTGCCAGCGATGAACATCAGTGTACAATAGTAGTACAAGGAGGGGCCTTGAGACATTCCAATCTCTATTTTTGTGCAGATCAACTAAAATTAAGCACCCCAGTTTGCAGAAACACTTAAACATTAACAATGGGACTAGTTGATGAAACATATACTAACAAAGAGAAGCACTTTCTTTATCTACATTGGAAATGAAATGGTAGAGAGGACAATAGCTCTATTTTAACTGTATAATTACTTCATTTTATCAGTGGCACTAGGGTCGAGCAGGCGGCAAGCGATGTGTATCGTGCGTCGCAAGGATGGAGGTCGGGGGTGCTCAGACTGGGATGCTGAAGCTAGCTCTTTCAGTCCCTATCTCCCCCCCTGATGTTTCTGTGGTAGCTTTTGGGTTGTAATCCAAACTTGGTCAAGCTGGGGCTGCGTCCCCCTACCTGCCTAGCTTATGTGGCAAACTTGTCTCCTGCTAGTACTCAGTCCGTTCTAGTAGTAGTTGCATAACTGCCCGTTTACACTAAGATGTTGTCGGAGAATGGTTCTTTGTGGTTGGGTTTGTTTAATGAAATCGGAGGAAACCCCCTCTTTTGATATAAAAAAATCAGTGGCACTAGCAGTGCCAAAACATTGCCTCAAATTAATAGTGCCACTAGATTAAGGTGCAAAATAATAACATTACTGCTTTATCATGGCAGCGCCAAAACAATAGCACAAGAGCAGAGTCAACATGCAGGATCTTTGGCAAACGGTCGGACCAAAAAGGAACATACCGCGTGATGGGAACCATATCTGCAGTGAACGCCATCGTAGAAGGGATGACACCAGTCACCAACATGGATGATTCAATTCATGGGACCTTTTTGTGCAGTTCACCTAAAATGAAGCAATGTTTGCCTCATGCAGTTAGCAAGTACTTGGTCCCATGAGCTAGCAGCTTCTTCTTCATTAGTTGCAATAAAATTGAGCAACATCAAGGTTGGTCGTGAAGCTCGTGGAATGTTCAACTATAATTTGGTTATCATTTTGTGCAGTTCAACTAAGATCGAGCGTGAAATGTATATCTCTGTTTGCACAAAAAGGTGGAAAGGAGGGTGACTAACAAGTGATGAAACATACATCAAATGAAAAGAAGCATGTTCCTTATCTGAATGGCGATCCTACAAGGACAGTAGCAATTTCTAAAGCAGCAGCATTGCTAGATATTAGTGTGGGCATTAGGATTAACTATGACAACCGTTAAATACGACATTACTTTAATGGTGCCATTGCTTCATTTTACCAGCAACAGTACATTAACAACTGCTAAAGAGTTGGTATTTGGGCACGGGAGAGTAGGCAGACCAGGACAGTTGCATTTCTAACGAAAAGAAGCAACTTATCTTAATGGGAAATTTAGCAGGACATGAAAAACAGTGCCATTGATTCATATTACTAGAGGCATTACATTGAAAACAACATTGGTTTAACGTGTCCTTACTTTAACAGTGGAACTGCTACATTTTACCAGTGGCATTACATAAGAGGGGCTCGGGGCAACAAACATCCAAACAGGATATCTGGGTTGGTCCCATTTTTGTTCAGTATAGCCACCTTTTACTGTGTGAGGCTAGCAAATCTAGTGTTGGGCATACTCTGTTGACTTGTCCCCCAGTCCCCACTTTCTTTCCTTTTTCAACCAATAGATCGGTTTATATTGAGTTTGTACTGTGTTTCCCTTTATTTCCCTATTAGACCAAGAGACCAGTTGGATAGCCAGTCTCTGCTACTTTTCGCCCCCATTATTTCCTCTTTCGACCAAGTCCTAGATTCAGGTAACAAATCTTCCCCCACCCCCACCGCCTTTCTTCCCTGTTTGAACCAAGTAGTACTAGATTCGACTGCATGAAGTAATACTACTAGATTCGACTGCATGAAGTAGTTTTACCTCTTAACAGTAAAAATTTAGGTGGCTTTCAAATAGCCGATCGATCCTATCTACGAGGGGGCCTGAGAAGTAGTAAAAGATACAAATGCAGTGATGTGAGGAGCTGGGGTAGTAGAGCAAGGCCGGTTTCGAAGAAAGTTATACCTGAGGGTTGCCGGGATGTCGCTAGGTGGGCAGCGGGAGGCCGGATCTTCCCACACTATGGCAGCGAGGAAGAAGGGGTCGGAGGCCCTCCCTAGCCGGCACTGCGTGGGAGAGAATGACAAGGCACGCTGATCGGGATGCACCGGCTAAGGGTCAGAGCCATCGCCGAGGACGACTGCGTGAACGTTGCATCTTCCTCCTTCCCCGACGGAGGGGATCCGACCAGATCTGTGACCAGCGGTGAGCAGAGAGAGAGAGTGTGGCCACCGCTGTCATGTTTAGATCTAGAGAGGACGAGAGAGTGTGAAGAGAGCAACACTAGCAAGCAAGCGCGAAGGCTCCTGCCTATATAGTGGAGTAGTTTTCTTTTTTCTATCGGAGCCGGCTTGACCTCGTCAATGACTGTTGCGAAGTCTTCATGCACATGCCCCGGAGGCGCAGTTGTCGTCATTGATCTGAAGCATCGGATTAACACAACACAAAAAAATGCCACATGACAAGAAACCATAACATCACTGCCCCAAGGAGACAACATGAATCCCAACGGACAAACTAGAGGAGGATCAAAGCTCAAATTAAAGACAAACTCGTAGAAAAGGGGTCAATCGATAAATCTCCTAATAAAATAGCCGGTTTGACCTAGATGGCAGCCGAGTAGTCTTCGTGCATGTGCCCCCAATGACCAGCGCCTTGGAGGAACGCAATTGTCGCTGTTTATCCCTCGCAGTGATCCGAAGCACATGACACCTAATGTTGCGAGATGACAAGAAAACTTAACATAACCGCCCCAAAGGAGATGGCAAGAATCTACGCTGGAGTTCCATCGACTAAGTGTAGACGAACGACCTCAAGGAGGATCGGAGTCCGAAAGAGAAACTCGGAGAAGAAGCGTCGACATCTGCGTGAGCTCTGCGCGTTCCAAGACTAATTTCCTTAACATAAACTCAACCGACTTGACGGGACGGGGGAGTGTGCCTATGGTCGGTTCTCAATTGTGGTCCCACATGTGTGTGCAAACACAATATGACACACGTTCCATTCGGTGAGCGGCGTGCCAGACCGACCGACCGTCTGGGGTGCGACGCGAACGCGACGGGCATGCTGTATACATGTGTACCGCCGTTTTCTTCTAGCTTTGCTCCATGGCGCAATCCATGGATACAAAATTATATTTAAAAGTCAAGGGCGGGGATTTTCCCGTGCGGTAGGTAGGGTAGTTCCGCCTAGTCGGTTCGACAGAGAGGCGAGAAGATGAGGGAGTAGCGAATTGAGATTCCTGCTGCAAATGTAGGGCTGTGTGATTTGACGCCTCGTTACTGCTGGACAGGTGGGGACATATGATTTGACTTGCCATTATCATTATTACTATGGTGCTACGACCGGGGTGAGTCTCCCCTGACCCCCTCCATGATATACAGGTGCTAAGACCAAGTACTCTACAATAATGGGCTTATAGACCGCTTACATGGCACTTTTGCTTATATGTCGAGGAGAGAGACATGGGCAAAATGGTGGGAGTGGGCTCTTATGCAACACCCTAGCTACTTACTCCTTGGCAAATGCAATAAATACTACAAAGAAAGAGATAGAGAGAAGTAAAAAAAACTCTTATAGCCAACCTTATAGCAAACCTTGTTGTATGAGTGACTATAAGTGATGCTATGTATGACATGCCAACATCAGATAGCCTAACGCACCTGGACGGAGAAAGTAGTTTCATGCATGCGAAGTAGGCAAAAAATGCCCATTTATAGCCATCTGAAATCTCCAAGGACGCGACCGCGCGAGCGAGGCCACGGTCGTGGTAGGCGCGACCATGATACAGGCTGTTGAGAGCCCTTGTATCTGAGATCGAATGGCCGCATGCTAAGTTGCTGAACATTTGCAGAAAAACCCTCCAGGATAGGATATTCACCCATATGTCTAGAATCACGCCAGGCAACCGTTCGATCTCAGATCCAAGGGCTCTCGGAAGCCCGTATCATGGGAGCATGGAAAGCTTCGTATCACCTGAAATTTTCCCGACGCTTGACGTGCAAACACGCAGATGCCATACTGTCAGGCCTACGAAGTTGGTCTAGTAGACATGACATCTAATTGGGCCCTCATAGTACTGTGCACGAAGCCATTTATCCACTGGGCAAGCCACTACCCTACCATTCGCACGCCCCACTCAGCATTTTTACAATCAAAAAACCGCTAGCAGTTCGCTCCTACTCATCCCCGGCCGTCCTTTAACATTATGGCAGTTCGCTCCTAGTCATCCCGTCCTTTCACATTACAGCAGTTCCACTAATCCTAACCCTCCTCCAAAATCCATGGCGTCCCATATCTCCATGATCGCCTGTGAGTACAAGGTTAGAACCATCACGGGCGATGAGTTCGACGTTATCTACACCCGTTCTTCTGTGGCGGTGAAAGGATGCCTTGCTCGCCTCAAACGCATGTTCGAAAAGTCAAATGGTGATGAGTGGGTCGCTGGGCTAGATGTTGAGTACACCATAGTCCTCGGAAAAGATAAGAATCTAAAGGAGGAAGAGAAGAAGAAGCCCGCCATGATCCAGGTTTGCGTGCATAACTTGAGCTTGGTCTACCACATATGCCATGTCGCCGTTAGGTGACAGGATTTTGAGGTCTTCCTCAAGGACAAAAGAGTGAAATTCGTTACTGTAGACTGATAACCCACAAGTATAGGGGATCGCAACAATTTTTGAGGGTATAGTATTCAACCCAAATTTATTGATTCGACACAAGGGGAGCCAAAGAATATTTTCAAGTATTAGCAGCTGAGTTGTCAATTCAACCACCCCTGAAAGACTTAATATCTGCAACAGAGTATTTAGTAGCAAAGTAGTATGGAAGTAACGGTAACAGTGGCGAAAGTAACAGTAATAGTTTTGTTGCAATTGTAACAGTGGCAACGAAAAAGTAACGTAGCAAAGATCAATATGTGAAAAGCTCGTAGGCAATGGATCAATGATGGATAATTATGTCGGATGGCACTCATCATGCAACAGTTATAACCTAGGGTGACACAGAACTAGCTCCAATTCATCAATATAATGTAGGCATGTATTCCGTATATAGTCATACGTGCTTATGGAAAAGAACTTGCATGACATCTTTTGTCCTACCCTCCCGTGGCAGCGGGGTCCTAATGGAAACTAAGGGATATTAAGGCCTCCTTTTAATAGAGAACCGGCCCAAAGCATTAGCACTTAGTGAATACATAAACTCCTCAAACTATGGTAATCACCGGAAAGAATCCCAATTATTGTCACCTTGGGGTATGCGGATCATAACACGTAATAGGTGTCTACAACTTGCAAGATAGGATCAAGAACCCATATATCACTGGTACGCGTCGGTGCTATACAAACGGTTTTTAACCCCTTTCCGCGACGGCATTTGGAACCGTCACCAAGTGAGTGTGGGCGATAGGGGGGTCCTTCCCACATGACCCAGAAACCATCGGGGATAGGGAGCCAAGATGCATATACATTACTCCAACTCGTTTGTGCTCGCATTGCCATCGCAGTCGGTATTCTGTGGTGCTACGTTTACGATGCGCGGCCCATCACAAATGGTTCACTATTATAGAACGTGTATGATAAGCATACAATCACACACATTCGCTTTTCCCAAACCGTATGCGATAACTAATTAAGAAGATTTGCTAATCGTCGTACAAGTGTCGGACAGGATTACAAAACGTCAGACCATCGTAACATCATCGTACATGACAACTATCGCACACGCTATTCTGTGGTGCAACGTTTACGATGCATAGTTCATCAGAAACAGTTCATGGTTGCGAATCATGTACGATAAGGCAACTATCACAAATGTTTAGTTTGCCCGCACCGTTTGTGATATTGTCTGACATCGCACACGCTTTGCAAACTGCAACTGTGTGCATGCTTGCACATGTTTCCTCTCTGTGAACCGTGTCGGATTATGGTGTATATCGCAAACGTTTGTGTTTTACCAACCGTGTGTGCTATAACTACCTGGAGAGCGTAATTTCACCGTAATTTAATTGCTGCTATTTCAAATTGTACCGGATTTGAATTTGAATTTGAATGTATGCTATAGCTTTATTCATATCCATCAGGTTCAAACAACCAATGCATTATTCGATTCATAGGTACATATGTTCAAGAATTACATAAGAACCAAATAAAGAATGATGAACCACAGTTGTATACTTGTACTATTAAAGACGGTAAAGAAAGAGGCGAAATACATTCTGGTTGCTGAACAAGGTGAAGCAGAATGCCCATATTGTGCCCTCCTCCATGCAGAAGGCACGCACGACTCAAGTCCAACCCCTTGTGATGGCCGACCGCCCATCCTTCACGGTCTTCATGAAAACATCTAGATAATCATCGTGTTCTGGTAGAAATACTTTAACCTTTGCATGCCCACCAATCATGTAGTTTGAGAGGTAATCTTGAGTAAACTGCTTTGGCAACCACTGCAAAAGGAAAAAGATTTAGACATTGTCATCTAACACAACTCATTATGGGCAGTAAAAAGAAGGCTGCAGAGTTCTTACTTACCATCCTGCAGTTCGCTGTTGTCTTGGATAAAGTGTAAACAAATAGTTTAATTGCCATCTTTTGACCCATTTTACTAACAATCTTTATCAGCTTCCTCACTTGATGCTAGTTCATCGATATCTCATTGCCCCATACGCAGAAAGGGTCGAAGCGCAGATCTTTACCAATGACATATGTACCTAAAAGCACCAAGTTAATATTAGAAGCTAAACAGCAATTGCACAATGATGTAGTACAACACTCTTTTATAATATATTATAACATCCAATATACTCACATATTAGATGAATTAACATCTTATATTATGGGCCAAAAGGAGTTTATTGCATTCTTACAAATTATCGGCTGATTAACTGCTGCTGTATCCATGGGTTAGAGTTAGTTTGAGCTAGTTCGGGCTCAAATAGCCCTAAAGTATATCCAAACATGAGGGCTAGTTTGAGCTAGTTGCATCTAAGCCACCCAAAAAAACTATCCAACCCAAGAGGTGCTAATTGGAGCTAGTTCTCCTAGTGCATTTATTGTCAATCTAACCCTGTCATCCAAACACCTCTTTGGATGGAGTTAGTTCAGGCCTTCAGGGTTAGTCATGAGCTAGAAACTAACTCTAACCTCTAGCTAAGTTGAGTATCCAAACAGGGCTGGGTTGTTGTTGTTGCTGCTGCTGCTCTTCTACGTATATCTAGACATCATTAGAACATTAAGGTAACACTCTTCCTTGTTGCTATGTAGCCTAGGATTGCATATTTAGACATTAAGTACAGTGCATGTTGCTATGTAGCCTCAGATATATTACATATGGCCCTAGTTAACCTAACGATAAATGGGTTACAGATATATTCAGTTAAAAGTCTGATTCACCGATTAGTCCCTTATCAGCCCCCGTCCTACATGGTACCAGCTACCGATATCCTGAACAGTGAGTATATATAAGCCATGGGATGAAACTAACCTCGATGGAAAATAGCAGTCGTTCCCAAAATTGTCCTGTGTAGGTACATCAAGAGGCATGTTAAGCACAATAGGCTAAACATCAACCAAAATTATCCATGTCAGACAAAATAATCTCCAAAAGATAGCTTCAGTGTGCAGGTTTAAGCACGCTAGTAAAGCAAAACAAGTGGAAAGGTGTGTTAACTGCAACAGGCCTAACATTTAACAACAAGCAAACATAGTCATTCAAACTGGTATTGTGCCGGTCTAAGTACACTGGTTATTGTTAAATAAAAATGGAAAGGCGTGTTAACTATAAGATACAACAACCAAATGTAGTCATTCATAGTGGTATTGTTGAAACTGGTACTGATGAAATTGAACTGCACGGTTTATACTTGCACATATAGAACATCACGTTGTGAATAACTAGAATAAACAAGGCATACTACGAACAACCAAAGATAGCATTTGAAACTGGACATATGCTAACTACAAACAACCGAACAATCAAAAAACTTTAAAAGAGGCATATGCTAGCTATAACAGGCTTAACAGCAAGCAAATATATGCATTCCTATTGGTATGTTTAAAACTGGATTGATGAAATGTACTGCATAGTAAATAATTGCACATATAGAGCATCACATTGTGAACAACTGAAATAAACAAGGCATACTGCAAACAACCAAATATAGCAATTAAAACTGGACATATTCTCACTACACTACAAAAGGGACTCGATGGGTTTCCTCACTTGTCACAGATGGGCTCTTTCCCGTGGGAAGAGCACGGACCCTGGATGTGCTCCATGTTGTCGCAGATGGGCTCCTTCCCCTTGGAAGAGCATAGCTGTAGGGTGCCCTCCCTGATGTCGCAGACGGGCTCTTTCCCCTTGGAAGAGCAGATGGGCTCTTTCCCCTTGGAAGAGCCGGAGAGGGTGCCCTCCTCGTGGTCGTCGTCGATGAGGTCTGACTTGGAAGCTGTGGATCCCAAGCCAGCGTCACAGAACGTGTCCTTCATAAATGACAAAAGGGGCTTGATGGCGATGTAGGATGGCAAATTCTTGATAGCAAGCTAAAGGAGATCAGCGGCGGTGCCATGGATGAGATCGACGGCGGTTGAACCCGAGGAATTGGGGGTGGGCCACTTAACCTGTGACATAGCCCGCCTCAGGTCGTCGCTGTCAATGACCTCGATGTCGTAGCCGGCGTCTGTGACATACCCGCATACTCTAGCCCGCTGATTGAGTGCCTGCGGCCAGTAATGGTCATCAGCTTCCTCAGCGACGTCGGGCGAAGAGACCGCGATACACCTCTTTTGGGCCAGTTGCTCCTCGAGCTCCACAGGAAGTGTAGTCGGGCTTAGGCTGCGACGCTCTAGAGTGGGGGGTGTGGATGGGGATGGGGATCATTGGGAAAGGGGGCGTTTGGCAAGCATCATCTAAGAAACTCAGGGCGGCCTGATTATGGAGATTGGTGGGTAAGCTGCATGGGAAAACCGGCAGATGTTGACAATGGAGGCCTTGCAGAGGCGGCGACGGCGGGGACCTTGCTAGGGTTTCGAGCGAGGGAGGGTGTGTGTGTGTGTGTGCGCGCGCGCGCCCGAGGAGGTTTTGGTGTGTGTGTGTGTGTGGAGGGGGCGGGGGGTATGTTTGAGGAAATGACGCGGGTACTGAAAATTTTACTACGCGGGAGTCAAACGCGGGAGTGAAATGCCGGGGCTATTGAAAATTTTGATGATGGTGCATCGCACACGGTCCGGAGATAGCAACCGTGTGTTATGAAATAGAAAAACCCTCGAGGCGGGCAGATATTTTCGCGGGATGCAGGCAGGATTGGGAACAAGAAACATCACACACGGTCGAAACACAATAACTGTGTGTTATCAAACAGAAAAAAGTTGCAGGCGGGTAGATATTTTTGAGAGGGGAAGCCTCGTGGAGCCCAATGTACTGTGCGTATGTGTGCATGACAGGGGCACCGGCGTGGCACACGGTTAGTTTGAGTGAACCATGTCTGTTGCGTCATCCGACTTGTCTAATGTTCATAAATTTGGCGAAAAATGACGTGGGAGAGGGTCAGAACACAAACACGCTTGCATGTGGACCAAATTTATGTATGAAAAGGGTGGTTTGATGTTCAAATACCAAATGCAACTTCGATGTGGCACCTATCTCGCAAAGCGCACGGTATTGCTTAACCCCCCTCGTGTCGGCACGAAGGGAAACCTAAGCTATGAATGCATGCCCCCCCCCTCGTGTCGGCACGAAGGGAATCCTAAGCTATGAATGCATGCCCCCCCCAACCGAGGTTCACCTAGCAAAGTGCGAAGTAGCAGCCCCCCCCCCCACACACACACACTTTCAGTCGGCGGGCCAGAGAGGCATCTCACCAAGATGGATCGTAAAACGGACCAAGAATAATCCACCTTGGTCGTACAACCACTCTCTTGTTGTTGGTCAAAGTGATGGCCGTCCATGCGACCCCGGAGATGGGCTAGCTCGCCAATAATCACGCATGTAGCTAGTCCCTGAAGACAACCACTGCATGCGTGTGGCCCAAACATATGTATGGAGAGGCGTGTTTTTGAATACACAATGGAACAACTTTGATGTGGCACCGTGATTTCAAACTAGAAATCCCCACACTGAGTGAGGGTTAGGTTGACGATGCATATGCATGTTACACCACACTTCAAGCCGACGACGGGGATTCATGCATGCATGCATGCATAGTATATGTGCTCAAACTTAATTAGGTCTGAATCTCACCATGACCTATACTACGATAGCACGAACCAAAGGAAGAATCCGCCATGGTAACCTATCTTGTCGTCGGTCAAGGTGATCATGGATGTCCACGCGGGCCCACGAATATATAGGCTTGTCGCCGATAACCACGCGAGGGAGTGTACCGTTCGAAGACAACCACTACATGCATATGTATGGAGGTGATGCGTGCATGCATATTTGAATACCATTTCACAACATTGATGTGGCGCGTGCGTCGAAAATCGTACAGTCCCCACACAGAGCGAGATCGGTTCATGACGTGTAGCCACTTCGACTCGATGGGAGGGATTCATGCGTACACATGCATGTGTGTGTGCTCAAACTGTATCATGTCATCCCAGAGCATGACCTATATATATATATATCGTATTACAAGCAAAAAAATAATCCCCTCCTAAGTCAAATTAACCTCTCTCGTTGTCAGGCAAAAAGTAGTGATGGACCAAGCGGGCCCACAGATGGAAAGCATCGATATCGCTGATAACCGCTTAAGTGGGTGCGAGAGGACAACCACCATCGCTTTGCATGTGGGGCGCCAAACATATGTTGAATACCCAAAATGCACAACTTTGATGTGCCACATGCCTCGAAAACCGTAAACCCCCACACAGAGCGAGGAATTCATGAAGCGTACTACATATGATGGTCCCCTTCCCCCTCTTCGACACATACTATATGCTCCTACCGTAATACAACCCAAAAAGAATCCTCCTCGATGGTGAAATTAATTAACCTCTCCCGATGTAGGTCAAAGTGATGCATGCATCGATGATGGCCTCGTGGGCCCACAGATGGAAGCGTCACACGTGAGTGTCCTAGCTAGGATAACCACCGCCTACATGCATGTGGCCCAAAGAGGTGTTGTGTGATGTTTGAATAGCCAATTTCACAACTTTGATGTGGCACGTGCCTCGGAAACCAAAAAGTCCCGACACTGAGTGAGGTGTACTTGTTCACGGACGCGTACGTATAGTATATATGCTAGTCCCCTCCCACCTCTTCGACGCGTACTATATACCACCATAACACAAACAAAAAAGATTCTACCTTGCTAGTCAAATTAACCTCACTGTCGGCTGTTCGTCAAAGTGATGGACGACGACCTCGCGGGCCCACAGAAAGCGTCACACGCGAGTATCGAGTGTCGTGTCGGACAACCATCGACTGCATGTGGCCAAAACATGTATGTATGAAAGGGTTGTGTAATGTTTTAAATAATGAATTCACGACTCTGATGTGGCACCTGCCTAACAAAACGGCCAACCTACACGGTGGCTCACAACTCGTAGTGTACTGCGAGCCACCCGCCACCCCCCAGACGCACACACCCACACACACTCCGCGAATCCACCACAACTATGATGCATGTTAAATTATCCCGCGGTGAACATATGTTACCAAAGGAGGGACGTTTTAATTTCGAAAAAAACAGAGATCATTAAGACGTTTTAGTACATTAATTGATTGATTTTCTGCGGGTATAATGTGCAAAAATCAAATTTGAGCTACATGCACACGTGACAGTGCACCTAAATGGATTGCAAAAACACATGTGTCTCAGTGGGTGCATGTTTACTCCCCGTGCAAGAAATTTCAAACATTGAGAATCTCGATTTTGAAATTCTAGTAGATCCAAAACTTATTTGAAGTTCATGAAACTTATCGTGTTGTCATATGGACACCAATACAATGTGGCATTGTACTTTTTTTTGTCAAATTTGAGACCACTTTTGATGTAATCTTTATCTAATTACAAATGGGAGATTATTAATAATTGGGAACCAATATCCCAACCAGATTTTTTATTCGAACCGTGAGCGTTAGACCAACAATGGATATGTGCCATGCTTCGATTACGCAATAAAGCGGCAGCATTAATCATCCAAATAGAAAAACAATATACGTGCTGCCACGCGACCCGTGTGCCGTGCGAGCGGGCGTGAGTTGACCGGACGCATGCTAGCAGTCCGCCACGTAGGCAGACTGGGAGGCGTGCGTGCAGGTGTGTGAATTGACAGAGGCGTGCTCGCTGCGCAGTGTCATCGGGAGGCATGCGAGTAGCTGTGTGAAACGACGGTAGGCATGCCAGCAGTCCGATGCGCAGGCTCACCGGGAGGCGAGCCATCGGTTTGACTGCCGCCCACCTCTCTCCCACTACTCCATATTAATGGTGCGCCCGAGCGGCCGCACCCCCCATCCTCACCACACACACAATCCTCTCTCTCCGCTTGCATCCTCGACGCCACTCTCAGTCCTCAAAGCCGTCAGTGTATAAGGATGCCGCTGAAGCGCCCCATCGGAGGGAGCGGCGACGCCGGGGCTGCTGAAGCACCGGAGCACGGCGTGGAGACGGAGACAGAGGTTTCCGTCACCGCCGGCGAGTTATTGCTGCACCCTGACGTCGTCGACGGTGTCGAGCTTCCACAGACGGAGGCGAAGTTCCACACCGACTCTGGTGACGACTTGGGTGACGACCCCGGCGACGACTCCGACGACTACTCCGGCGATGGCTCCAGCGACGACGGACAACTGGTTAGTCATCTATACCCATTTATGTGTCAAATAGATCTAGGGTTTCTCTGGTTACTCCTGCCTCCCCCTTTTTGGAATAGAAATCCTATGGTTATGTTCTCCCAATCCATGAAATCTGAGTAAGTTTCGTTAGATCCGTGTAGTGTATTGATTGTTTGAATGGTACAAGTGATAAGTGATTAGTTGTTTCATCTGTGCAAATGATTTCTGCTAGTAATCCGACTAGGGTTAGTGTTCTTGCTAATAATTCCTAGCCAGGACTTGACAATTGATTTTGAATGACCTACATATATGTTTGTGCCATTATTTTCTTCAAGATTGGTCTGTACACAGACGACTGTGCTTAAAAATCGAACCATAATCTCTGGATATGTATAAAAAATAGCCATAAATTCCTAATCCTACTTCACGGCATGTAAACATTGATTTGATGCCAAATTTGTTTTACTATTTGTATAGGTGCTGTCTGACAATGTGGACAGCAAGGATGAAGATGGCCAGAGGAGATACAAGAGGTAAATCCTGAGGGAGCTTTATGCGGGAATGCATAACAGGCGTATTATGACCTGGAACGGCGGCTATCGATGCCCATTTTGCAACCACAAGCTTCATGACGCATATCAAAGTGTTCTGGCGCATGCAAGAGGACAGGCCGTTGGCTCCTTCAAGCAGAAGTATTCTCGCAGGGTGGCGCACGACACGTACGCCGAGTACCTGGAGAAGCTTCAAGATTGTGCCTGCATGTGAGATGAGATGTGGGATCGAACTATGTACGCTTGAGTATGCTTAATGACGGTTGAACTATGCTTGTGTACATGTACGCTTATTATCTATGTCTGAGTATGTTTAATCTATGTTTACTAATGTCTAACCGTGGGATATGGATCCAACCAGTTCGGTTGATGGAATCTACCTCCGTCCTGGTTTATTGGTCCCCTTTGTAATTTGTGTTAAATTTTGACCAAAGATTTAACTGACAAAATGTTAGAGCAGGTCAGCAAAAAATTTATCGTTGGATGGGTATTTGAGCATAGTGTTCAATGATATAATTTTTGGTTACATGCATAAACATTTCTTAGTTAAATATTTGGTCAAAATTTGGTATAAATTACAAAGGGGGCCAATAAACCAGGACGGAGGTAGTACGTCAATCACACATGATTCCCAAAATTGGAACTGTGTGCAATGACTTTCCTTTTGCCTGTTGCGTCAATCACACACGGTTGGCTCTAGCAAACCGTTGCCTCCGAAATTCTTTGTGGGACAAAAAACCCTCACCACCCAATTCAAAAAAGAAAAAAGAAAACCCTCACCATCCCCATGTCACAAAAACCCTCACCCCGCCCACCACCCCCTCCGGTCCCCATTCACACCTGCACAAGCTCCTCCGCGTCTATGCATGGCATCGTTCGCCACTTCCACTTGCCGCCGCCTATCGCCATCGACTTTCTCGACGCTGCTCACGGTCGACCAGCTCCGCTCGGTTGGGGAATCTGCTGTACTGAGGGTTCTTTCTCATGGACAACAAGGTAACTAATTTAATGAGATATTATCTCATCTCTTATCCCAGTTCATCTGCCTCCTTTAATCACCCGGCCGAAATCGCCGTGAATTCATTTTTATTTGAGCTGATTTGAGGGTTTTCTTTCATTCATAGAGTGTACAGTGCACGGACACATCAGGACTTTGCGGCCTCTGCCTGACATTCCATCTCACCGCACCAGATGACTTGAGGATGCGCGCGGTATGTTCAATCTCACCCTAAATCAGTTGGCATGGCCAACTTTCCTGAACATGTTTTAAATATTGCTACATTTTGGATAAAAGGTGCCACATGCACCATATACGTCAAAGGGGATTTTTCCCCCTCTTCTTTCTATATTAGGCAAATTAATGATGTATTGTTCTTTCGATTACTCTCATATTTCCATGACATCATGTTTACCCTATCTGTTTAATTTTAGATTTTTGTCCTTCGATTTCAACTGTTGTACAGTTCTTTCAATTTGGGCCCATATTTGCATGTTACCATATTTTCTATAACAATCCTACCATTTTCTGCAGCGTGTCCCTTGCTATGCAACAGAATCTATAGTGCACAATCTTTCCCTTTACATAAATCAAGACTGCAGGGATATCATACTGAACACAAACCATGGATTTACAATCATTGCTATTGTAAGACTTGATGAACGTGGTGACTCCTATTTTGGCACTGGCCTTTGGAAAGATATTTCTAAGTTTTATGTACTGAAAGCTGGCACTATAATTGCACTGCACATAAAAGGGCCTGGTCATGAGATATATGCTAACTTCCCCGACGATATCATCCGTCCAGACTTTGTTCAAAGTAAGTTTTCTTTTCAAGTATCTGCATGTTGACTTACCCAGCAATATCAAATGAATTGTGTAGTATTTAAGCAACCAATTGTTATTCCATTTTCTTACTATATTCCTACCTAATAACTTCTAGTTACCAATACACTTTTCTATTGCCCTGTTTTAACTAAATATTCCCTGTACTCCCACTTCTATCAGAAAGCGCCGCTGACAAGGAGACTCCGGAGGTGGAGAACGGGGCTGCCAACAAGCAGAGGCGGGGCGAGCAAGAACCGCAAGCAACTCCAGCAGGCCTAGACTTCATCAGCAACCTCCCCGATGATATGTTGACAGTCATCATCTCCCTCCTCCCAATCAAATATGGGGCACGGACAACCGTCCTTTCCCGGCGGTGGCGCCCCCTATGGAACTCCACCCCTCTCGACCTCATCGACACCCATGAGCTCTGCCATGGCTATCGCAAAAGCTTGGATGCGTTCTCCAAGATCCTCAGCAGTCACCTTGGCCCAACCAGAGGCCTTAGAATAGGCAGGTTCTGTTCCAACGGCAAGGACCGAGCCAAGCTTGACGACTGGTTCTGATCCCCCGCCCTAGATCAGCTCGAGGAGCTCACTTTTGATGATGGGCATATGTGCTCGCTGCCAACGTCCGTGCTCCACCTCGCGCCCACGCTGCGCGTCTCCAAGTTCAGGAACTGCCATTCCCCCCCCCCCCTTAATGACGCGCCCGCTCTTATTCTACCACGACTGAAGCACCTCGAGCTCGTCGCCGTCTGCCTCCCAAACGGTGACATGGAGCGCCTGCTCCGTGGCTGTACTGCACTCGAGTACCTTCGTCTTCAGGCAATCAATGGGTTAAGTAGCTTCCACTTCACCTCCATGACTCTCCGGACTATTTATGTGTGTTGCTGGTGCGGCAGGAAGACATCACAAGATGTGTACCACGGTATGGTCATTGAGGACACACCTGCACTTGAGAGATTACTTGTAGTTGATCAAGAAGGTCGAACAAGAATCAATGTCATTTCTGCGCCGAAATTGACAGTGGTGGGCTACTCGTCTGACAAATACTCCGAACTTGTTATTGGATCCACACCCGTTCAGGTACCATAGCCGCCTTCTACCTCTCCTTCTACAAATTAACATTATTTCTAATTTTGAAGATGTTTGTTCGTCTGTCATCCAGAAAATGATTCCGACAAGCTTGACCCCGAAACTACGCACAGTGAAGGTCTTGGCACTAGAATCTATCGGCCCCAACCTGGAGCAAGTTGTCAGTTTCCTGAGATGCTTTCCGTGCCTGGAGAAGCTATATATCGAGGTGATGTTCCGTTCCTGTTAAATGTTAACCATAGGGAGTTCAATTTGTGACACCTTTTCCAAGTTTACAATGCAATGTACTACGATTTCTGAAGGATTCTTTTGGAGGATTTCAGTACATACATGTTCCCCCCCCCCCCCCCCCCATATTGGTTGCTTGATCCTATGGTTACAATCCATAAGAATTTCTCCTTTGGATTCATCTGTACTAGTTTTCTTAGGGAATTTTTCATCCACTCCAACCTCTTGTGAAGAAGGCTACATTTTTCTAGAATGTAATCAAATGCCCATGTTAATCATGTCAGATCGAAGATGGCATGTTAGTGCATTTTACAAATCCTGCAAATCAAATAGGCATGTAGTAGTGTTCAAAACTACATGTAGGCACTAACACATTTTCTTCTTTTGCAGATAAGATTAGGCCTAGTGGTGGATAATGTGATACAATATAACAATCACGTCGACTGCCTAGATCTGCATCTCTCAGAAATTATTTTGAACTCCTATTGAGGGACCTTACCGGAGATTATATTTGTAAGGTTCTTTGTTGTCAGAGCAAGGGTGCTGAAGGTAATGAGGTTTGCCCTACATTTATTTCACAAAAATGAATGGTTTGTTGATCAGCGCCGGCGCCTGCGACAGAATGGAATAGGCTTCGAAAATGCTGAATTTCATTTTGGAACTTCAGATGACAGAGTAATCAGAAGTCATCGTGTCGACCCCATACATGACTTCTCAGTGGCTGACCCCTTTGCAAAAATTATGAGGTTTCGAAACTAGACTTAGAAGTGGTAATATTAGTTTGAACCTCTCTGATATCCATGTTCAGTAGATCAGCGCGAGCGTTTGCAGCTGATGAGCTGAATTTCATTTCTAATATTAGTTTGAACCTTGTAATCTTCGAATTTGAGCCATATAACTCTGGAATTTGAACCTTGTAATATTTCGAGCTTTTGTGGTACAACCGTTGAAATGGCATCGTATGAGACTCGTATATTGGTAGCACTATTTTGACCTTAATATGCAATGGTCTTAGATTTTATTAACCATTCTCGAATCTGTTTACCTTGTCGGTCTCAAAGCACATGATCTGTATAGCTAACTCGACTGCGATCTTCGACATTATTGCACACAGTTGGTTTCTTCAACCGTGTGCCCTGTAGAGCACAGAATTAATTATCGCACTCGAGTGTCCATCATCACCCTTCTGTGTAACTTTGACCTCATCACCCACTGGTAAACTTATGACCGAAGTCATTCCACACACTTCGTTTTTACAAAGCTTTTTGCCAATAAACGCCCATGATTTGTCCCTCTTCTAGCCGATGCATGGCCAAACTAGCTGGGCGGGAAGCTTGCGTGGTAAACTACGCGGTAGCGCGGGAACAAGCTCACCGACGATACATTTGGCGCCTCTTCGAGCCCACGCGTGGTCAAACGGAACGCGTGCGGTGTGGTGTTGTCAAGCGTGCACTGGAATCCTCTGCTATGAACGCCGTGATAAGACGTGACGATTACAGGCCGGCCGGCCCCCATTTATTACAGCGGCCATTTAACCCTTGTGTCTCTTCAACCTTTCGATCACACCCCACCATTGCAAGAAGCACACCCACCATGACAAATTCTTAGAGGGTATCATGCGTGGCTCCAATGGCGCTCCGAGCGGCTGCCGACGACGAGCAGCAGTTCACCATGCATGCCGTCGTGGACACCCACAGCAGGTTCATGGACCTCTCGGTGGTGTACACCAACGACCCGGTCTGGGTGGAGCACTCCATCCACATCATGGAGCTGTTGCTTGCCGAGGAGAAGTACAAGGTGGTCGGGTTCGACCTCGAGTACACCCGCGCTCGTGCCGGGTCTCGTCCCAAGGTCGCCGTCGCCCAGATGTGTGTGCGCCACCACGTCCTCGTCTACCACTACTACCTGGCCACAAGGTCTTGCGAGGGTTTCGCCAGGTTTGTCAACAGCCCCCACTACATGTTCGCTACAGTGGACATCACCAACGATGTAAAGGCTCTCGAGAATTTGGGCATCGCCTGCCAGAATCTTGTCGACATCCAGGGCCAATACAAGATCTGGGGCAACAAGGAGCATGAGAAGGACTCACTGGTTCACGTCGCCGAGGCCATCATCGACCCCTACTACAGAGACATGAAGGATTCCTGCAACAAGGACAAGTGTGCCTGGCACTCGGCTTGGATGGAGAAACTCGACAAAGCTCACGTCGTGTACGCGGCCAAGGAGGCGTACATGAGCTACGACATGTACAGGCAGATTCTTGACATGAGGAAGTGTCTCCTTCCCCAAAACGGCCAGGGATCTAGCCGGAAGCAGAGCCATGGCAAGCGTCGTCGCAACAATAAGTAGATGATTAGATCCTCGTTTCTCCTAGTTTAGTACGCATGTAATTGCTTACTTTGGTGTGTGGAAATGTTATGTATGTAGTCACTTGTGTAATTGTATGCTTAATTTGGTTATGAAATGCTGTCTTTTTAAGTATATATGTTGATGCTCTGTAGACAGAGCGTAGATGTTGGGCGGACAAACAAAATCATATCGCACACGGACTAAACAATGGAACCCGTCAGTGATGTTTTCATCAATCACTCACAATTGTATACCAGCAATCATTTGCTCACAACACACACGGCTTGTTAACAGGAATCATCTGTGTTGTTATCGGTCTTCCCACACGTTTCCGATTACAGACCTATTTGCCGCGTATCACACACATCTTGTTAAGTTGAACCATTTCTGTTCTCTTCGCTCAACGCAAACAGTTCATCCGAGTGAACTGTATGCCGTATATCGCACACACCTTGATCTGGCTGACCGTTTCTTTTGTGTTGCCTAATCACAAACATTTCATCCGAGTGAACTGTATGCTGTATATCGCACACGCCTTCATCTGGCTGCCCATTTCTTTTGTTCCGCCTCATCGCAGACAGTTCCTTGAACTGAACCATATGCCCCTCATCCCACACGCAACTAAATTCTAAACCATGTTTGATGCATCCGTCATCGCAAACGTTTTGCATCTTTTTTTATGGTTTTTTTACACCACCGTTTGTGATTATTGCATCGCACACAGTTTCATTGAAGTGTCTCTGATCGTAGTGTCGCGTTAGCAGCATCCTGCAGTAGTGTATATTCATGAAAACATAATAGGTTCAGATCTGAAATCATGGCACTCGGGCCCTAGTGACAAGCATTAGGCATAGCAAAGTCATAGCAACATCAATCTTAGAACATAGTGGATACTAGGGATCAAACCCTAACAAAACTAACTCGATTACATGATAAATCTCATCCAACCCATCACCGTCCAGCAAGCCTACGATGGAATTGCTCACGCACGGTGGTGAGCATCATGAAATTGGTGGTGGAGGAAGGTTGGTGATGATGATGGCAATGATTTCCCCTCTCCGGACCCCCGAACGGACTCCAGATCTGGCCTCCCGATGAAGAACAGGAGGTGACGGCGGCTCCATATCGTAAAACGCGATGAATCCTTCTCTCTGATTTTTTTCTCCCCGAACATGAATAAATGGAGTTGGAGTTGAGGTCGGTGGAGGTCCAGGGGACCCACAAGGTAGGGGGGCGTGCCCTAGGGGGGTGGGCGCACCCTGCACCCTTGTGGACAGCAGGTGGGTCACCCTCTGTTGATTCTTTCACCAATATTTTTTATTTATTCCAAAAATATTCTCCGTGAAGTTTCAGGTCATTCCGAGAACTTTTATTTCTGCACAAAAATAACACCAAGGCAATTCTGCAGAAAACAGCGTCAGTCCGGGTTAGTTCCATTCAAATCATGCAAATTAGAGTCCAAAACAAGGGCAAAAGAGTTTGGAAAAGTAGATACGATGGAGACGTATCAACTCCCCCAAGCTTAACCCATTGCTTGTCCTCAAGCAATTCAGTTGATAAACTGAAAGTGATAAAGAAAAACTTTTACAAACTCTGTTTGATCTTGTTGTTGCAAATATGTAAAGCCAGCATTCAAGTTTTCAGCAAAGATTATAAACTAACCATTTTCACAATAACATTTAGGTCTCACATTTACTCATACCAATGGCATAATCAACTAACGAGCAATAATAATAAATCTCGGACGACAACACTTTTTCAAAATAATCATGATATGATATAACAGAATGGTATCTCGCTAGCCCTTTCTGAGACCGCAAAACATAAATGCAGAGCACCCCTGAAGATCAAGGACTGACTAGACATTGTAATTCATTGCAAAATAGATCCGGTCACAGTCATACTCAATATTAATTAATACCAACGCATACAAATGACAATGGTGCTCTCTAACTGGTGCTTTTTATAAGAGGATGATGACTCAGCATAAAAGTAAATAGATAGGCCCTTCGCAGAGGGAAGAAGGGATTTGCAGAGGTGCCAGAGCTCGAGCTTTTTGAAACAGAGATGAATATAATTTTGAGTGGTATGTTTTCATTGTCAACATAACGACCAAGAGATCTCGGTATCTTCCATGCTACATACATTATAGGCGGTTCCCAAATAGAATGGTAAAGTTTATACTCCCCCACCACCAACAAGCACATTCCACGGCTGGTCCGAAACAACGGGTACCGTCCAACTAACAACAATCCTGGGGGAGTTTTGATTGCAATTATAATTTGATTTGATTTGAGCATGGGACTGGGCATCCCGATTACCAGCCATTTTCTCGTGAATGACGAGCGGAGTCCACTCATTGTGAGAATAACCCACCTAGCATGGAAGATACTGACAGCCCCCAGACGCTACATGAGCGATTCGGGCATACAAAACAGATTATTATTTGAAGGTTTAGAGTTTGGCACATGCAAATTTACTTGGAACGGCAGGTAAATACCGCATATAGGTAGGTATGGTGGACTCATATGGAACAACTTTGGGTTTATGGAATTGGATGCACAAGCAGTATTCCCGCTTAGTACAGGTGAAGGCTAGCAAGAGATTGAGGAGCGACCAACTAGAGAGTGACAACAGCCATAAACATGCATTGAGATTAACCAACATTGAGTGCAAGCATGAGTAGGATATAAATCACCATGAACATAAATATCATGGAGGCTATGTTGATTTTGTTTCAACTACATGCGTGAACATGTGCCAAGTCAAGCCACTCGAATCATTCAAAGGAGGATACCATCCTATCATACTACATCACAACCATTTTAAAAGCATGTTGGCACGCAAGGTAAACCATTATAAACTCCTAGCTAATTAAGCATGGCATGAGTAACTATAATCTCTAATTGTCATTGCAAACATGTTTCATTCATAGTAGGCTGAATCAAGAATGATGAACTAATCATATTTACAAAAACAAGATAGGTCAAGTTCATACCAGCTTTTCCTCATCTCAATCATTTCATCATATATCGTCATTATTGCCTTTCACTTGCACGACCGAACAGTGTGGATAATAATAATAGTGCACGTGCATTGGACTAAGCTAGAATCTGCAAACATTTATTCAAAGGAGAAGACAAGGTAATATGGGCTCTTTGTTAGATCAACAATAATGCATATGAGAGCCACTCAACATTTTCATCGTGGTCTTCTCCTCTCGACCCCCAAAGAAAAGAAAAGAATTTCAAAGAAACACACTGAAATGTTTTTGGAGTTTTTGTTTTTCTGAAGAAGGTAAAACAAGAACGAGAAAAACTATTTACACGGGAAAGCTCCCAACAAGCAAAAGAAGAACGAGAAATCTTTTTGGGTTTTCTTTAATACTACTACTAAATAAACATGGAAAGGAAATAGGCTACAACTAATTTTTTTTTGGTTTTTCTTAAGGTTTTTCAACCACACAAGAAGAAAGCGGGAAAAAGAAAATAAACTAACATGGATAATACAATGAAAAAGTATGAACACCGACAACTGGAATGAGTGTGTGAACATGAATATAATGTTGGTGAGAAATACATACTCCCCCAAGCTTAGGCTTTTGGCCTAAATTGGTCTACGCACATGGATCAAAGTAGCCCTCTCCGGTGTGCTGAGGAGGATCTGGGGGTTCCACTGGTTAGCGAGCTCCTGTGGCTCCCACTGATAAATAGACTCCTGATATGGATCAGGTGATGACTCTGGCTCAGGAACTGGGGATCGCGTCCCCTCCCAGTATGCATAAATGTCCGTGGGCTTGATGAAGTACCTTCCTGCATGAATATTGAACAAAAAAGGTGCAGGCAAGGTAATAATCTGACAAGTCTTCTCGCTAAATACCAGGTTATAGATGAGTCTCTTGTCATCGTCTTTCTTAATAAAATCATGTGCTACCATACTGTCATAATCTAAGTATATAGTGGGCAGCAGCTTCTCCTCTCCCTCATCGTGCCTAATGGGTATCTCGAAGCGTTTAGCGAGGCGGGAGGCATAGATACCTCCAAAGATAGGACCCTTCGTACGGTTTAAACTCAACCGTCGAGCAACCATAGCACCCAAACTAAAAGTTCTATCACGAAGTAAAGCATGGCGCAAAATAGCAAGGTCAGGAGCACTAAGACCTCCACTCTCCCCACGACCAATTAAACATCTCCCCGCAAATAATGAGTAATAGCGCAAAACAGGAAAATGTAAACTAGCCACTCTCGCTTCTGACACCTTTCTCCTTTCCCCTACGGTAACTTCATCAATAAAATCTTCCACATCTCTAGGACGTGGCTCATTGACGATACCTTCATAAGGTGATTTGCAAACCTCACAAAAGTCATAAAGCATCATCTCCTTATGCTCATCATATAAATAAAATTCTACCATGGCTGGTGATCTCCTAGCATGAAAGTGAAAATTTTGCACGAAAGTATTAGTGAGTAAGAGGTACTGATCACACTTATCATGGAGAAAGTCGGTTATGCCTGCATTCCCAGCCAAATAATAGAAATCCTCATAAATTCCGGCCGCCTCCAAGAATGCATCACATGGCCATTCACACGGCCGAACTTCCGTGGTGCGAGGAAGGTTGTACTTGGGCTTCTTCTTCTTCCATTTTCCTTTTCTTTAGAACCCCGACTTGAAGAGCCTCTTAACAATCTCCTCATCATTTTCTCGAAGAACAATCCCCCAAAACGGTTTTGCAAATGGAACTTTACACAAGGAGATCGAAAATGGCAGCAAGATGAGCTAGAACACGGGTTTGAGCACTGGGATGATTTTTTCTGGAGGAAGACGAAGTGGATGGGTGCTGTAATAAGTGAGGGGGGCCTACGTGGGACCCACAAGGCAGGGGCGCGCCCAGGGGGGTAGGGCGCACCCTCCACCCTTTTGGTCCACTGGTGCAGCCCCCTGGTGCAATCTCAGTGCCAGAAATTCTAAAATATTCTATAAAAAATCATACTAAATTTTCAGGGCATTTGGAGAACTTTTATTTTGGGGATATTTTTATTGCACAGATAATTCATAAAACAGACAGATAATACTATTTTTGCTTTATTTATTCTAAATAACAGAAAGTAAAAAGTAAGTACAGAAAGTTGTGCTTTCTAAATTCATCCATCTCATGCTCATCAAAAGGAATCTGTTAACAAGGTTGATCAAGTCTTATTAACAAACCTCTTTCGAATAACATGAAATCGGAGAATTTTTTAATAACACTAGGTTACCTCAACGGGGATATGCATATCCCCAACAATAAGAATATCATATTCCTTTTTGACAGTAGGGAGAGGAAATTCAAAACCTCCGATAGTAATAGTTGAAATTTTTCCAATAGAATTGATATTATGAACTTGAGGTTGTTTCTTCGGAAAGTGTATCGTATGCTCATTACCATTAACATGAAAAGTGACATTGCCTTTGTTGCAATCAATAACAGCCCCTGCAGTATTCAAAATGGGTCTACCAAGGATGATCGACATACTGTCGTCCTCGGGAATATCAAGAATAACAAAGTTTGTTAAGATAGTAACGTTTGCAACCACAACATGCACATCCTCACAAATACCGATGGGTATAGCAGTTGATTTATCAACCATTTGCAAAGAGATTTCAGTAGGTGTCAACTTATTCAATTCAAGTCTACGATATAAAGAAAAAAGCATAACACTAACACCGGCTCCCAAATCACATAAAGTAGTTTTAACATAGTTTCTTTTAATGGAGCATGGTATAGTTGGTACTCCTGGATCTCCAAGTTTCTTTGGTATTCCACCCTTAAAAGTATAATTAGCAAGCATGGTGGAAATTTCAGCTTCAGGTATCTTTCTTTTATTTGTGACAATATCTTTCATATACTTAGCACAAGGAGACATTTTCAGCATATCAGTCAAACGCATACGCAAAAAGATAGGCCTAATCATTTCAGCAAAGCGCTCAAAATCCTCATCATCCTTTTTCTTGGATGGTTTAGGAGGAAAGGGCATGGGTTTCTGAACCCATGGTTCTCTTTCTTTACCATGTTTCCTAGAAACGAATTCTCTCTTATCATAACATTTATTCTTTGATTGTGGGTTATCAAGATCAACAGCAGGTTCTACCTCCACCTCGTTATCATTACTAGGTTGAGCATCAACATGAACATCATCATTAACATTATCACTAGGTTCATGTTCATCACCAGATTGTGTCTCAGCATCAGAAATAGAAATATCATTTGGATTCTCAGGTGTGTCTATAACAGGTTCACTAGAAGCATGCAAAGTCCTATCAGTTTTATTTTTATTTTTATTACTAGGACTAGGTGCATCAGTATTAATTCTCTGAGAATCTTGCTCAATTCTCTTAGGATGGCCCTCAGGATACAAAGGTTCCTGAGTCATTTTACCACCTCTAGTCATAACCCTAACAACATTATCATTGTTCTTACTATTCAACTCATTAAGCAAATCATCTTGTGCCTTAAGTACTTGTTCTACTTGAGTTTTAACCATGGAAGCATGCTTACTAATAAGCTTAAGATCATTAACAATTCTACTCATATAATCACCCAAGCAGTCAAGCATGTGAGCATTACGTTTCAATTGTCTACTAACATAAGCATTGAAATTTTCTTGTTTAACAATAAAATTATCAAACTCATCCAAGCATTGACTAGCAGACTTATTATGAGGAATATCACCTTCATCAAATCTATAGAGAGAATTTACCTCTACTACCTGTGTCGGGTTATCAAGACCATGTATTTCTTCAATAGGTGGTAGATTCTTAACATCATCAGCTTTAATACCTTTTTCTTTCATAGATTTCTTTGCCTCTTGCATATCTTCAGGACTGAGGAATAGAATACCGCTTTTCTTCGGAGTTGGCTTAGGAGTTGGTTCAGGAAGTGTCCAATCATTATCATTACTCAATATATTATTCAATAGCAATTCAGCTTGCTCAACAGTTCGTTCCCTGAAAACACAACCAGCACAACTATCTAGGTGGTCCCAAGAAGCATCGGTTAGTCCATTATAAAAGTTATCAAGTATTTCATTTTTCTTGAGAGGATGATCAGGCAAAGCATTAAGTAATTGGTGAAGCCTCCCCCAAGCTTGTGGGAGACTCTCTTCTTCAATTTGCACAAAGTTAAATATTTCCTTTAAAGCAGCTTGTTTCTTATGAGCAGGGAAATATTTTTCAGAGAAGTAGTAAATCATATCCTTGGGACTACGGACACAACCAGGAGCAAGAGAATTAAACCATAACTTAGCATCACCCTTTAACGAGAAAGGAAACAACTTAAGAATATAGTAATAGCAAATTTTTTCCTCATGAGTAAATAGGGTGGCTATATCATTCAATTTAGTAAGATGTGCCACAACAGTTTCAGATTCATAACCATAGAAAGGATCAGATTCAACCAAAGTAATTAACTCAGGATCGACAGAGAATTCATAATCCTTATCAGTAACAAAGATAGGTGAAGTAGCAAACTTAGGATCATATTGCATTCTAGCATTCAAAGACTTTTCTTTCAGCTTAGCTAACAGTTTCTTAAGATCATCTCTATCATTACAAGCAAAAAAGTCTCTAGAAGTTTCTTCATCCATAATATAACCCTCAGGTACAATAGGAAGTTCATACCTAGGAGAGCTAGTCTTATCAGGTGTTTCAAAGTGTTCAGTTTCAATAATTTCATCAGTTTCAGAAATATCATCATCTTCAGCATAGTCAATAGTTCTAACTATAGCAAGATGTTCATCAAGTAATTCACCCAGTGGCATAGTTTTATCAAGCAAAGTAGTAGCATCATAAGCATCATTCATAGTAGAAGTAGCATCATCAATAACATGTGACATATCAGAATCAATAGCAGGTGTAGGTGTTGCAAGCTTACTCAAAACAGAAGGTGAATCAAGTGCAGAGCTAGATGGCAGTTCCTTACCTCCCCTCGTAGTAGAGGGGAAAATCTTGGTTCTAGTATCTTTCAAATTCCTCATAGTGATCAACAGATATAAATCCCAAGTGACTCAGAGAATAGAGCTATGCTCCCCGACAACGGCGCCAGAAAAAGGTCTTGATAACCCACAAGTATAGGGGATCGCAACCGTTTTCGAGGGTAGAGTATTCAACCCAAATTTATTGATTCGACACGAGGGGAGCCAAAGAATATTCTCAAGTATTAGCAGCTGAGTTGTCAATTCAACCACACCTGAAACACTTAATATCTGCAATAGAGTATTTAGTAGCAAAGTAGTATGGAAGTAACGGTAACAGTGGCAAAACTAACAGTAACAGTTTTGTAGCAATTGTAACAGTGGTAACGGAAAAGTAACGTAGCAAAGATCAATATGTGAAAAGCTCGTAGGCAATGGATCAATGATGGATAACTATGTCGGATGGCATTCATCATGCAACAGTTATAACCTAGGGTGACACAGAACTAGCTCCAATTCATCAATATAATGTAGGCATGTATTCCGTATATAGTCATACGTGCTTATGGAAAAGAACTTGCATGACATCTTTTTTCCTACCCTCCCGTGGCAGCGGGGTCCTAATGGAAACTAAGGGATATTAAGGCCTCCTTTTAATAGAGAACCAGACCAAAGCATTAGCACTTAGTGAATACATAAACTCCTCAAACTACGGTAATCACCGAAAAGAATCCCAATTATTGTCACCTTGGGGTATGCGGATCATAACACGTAATAGGTGTCTACAACTTGCAAGATAGGATCAAGAACACATATATATTCATGAAAACATAATAGGTTCAGATCTGAAATCATGGCACTCGGGCCCTAGTGACAAGCATTAGGCATAGCAAAGTCATAGCGACATCAATCTTAGAACATAGTGGATACTAGGGATCAAACCCTAACAAAACTAACTCGATTACATGATAAATCTCATCCAACCCATCACCGTCCAGCAAGCCTATCATGGAATTACTCACGCATGGCGGTGAGCATTATGAAATTGGTGATGGAGGAAGGTTGGTGATGATGATGACGACGATTTCCCCTCTCCAGAGCCCCGAACGGACTCTAGATCTGGCCTCCCGATGAAGAATAGGAGGTGACGGCGGCTCCGTATCGTAAAACGTGATGAATCCTTCTCTCTGATTTTTTTCTCCCCGAACATGAATATATGGAGTTGGAGTTGAGGTCGGTGGAGGTCCAGGGGACCCACAAGGCAGGGGGCGCGCCCTGCACCCTTGTGGATAGCAGGTGGGTGCCCTCTGTTGATTCTTTTGTTAATATTTTTTATTTATTCCAAAAATATTCTTCGTGAAGTTTCAGGTCATTCTGAAAACTTTTATTTCTGCACAAAAATAACACCAAGGCAATTCTGCTGAAAACAGCGTCAGTCCAGGTTAGTTCCATTCAAATCATGCAAATTAGAGTCCAAAACAAGGGCAAAAGTGTTTGGAAAAGTAGATACGATGGAGACGTATCATAGACTTTACGAATGACAGGAGAGTCCTAGGTCGGATAGGCCTCGTTGTAGGCCAGCCCTTCGACCTCCAGAAGAATAGGCTGGTGTCCTCCTGTCAGCCTTCAATGCTGACCCTGGCAGGAGCCATGGTTGATCCTTCGTACGGTAAACTGACGAAACCTCACCACAAGTTTCATCTTGCATGGGAGTGGAATGAAATAGATAAAGACCACATCCAGTATGCTGCAATGGATGCCTACCTTTGTTTCAATATCTACAAGGGTTGGATGAAGAGCCAGAGCCTAGTGTGCGGTTCAAGCAAAGAAGTATCGGCGAAGAGGAAGAGGGACAAGGACGAAGTCAAGGACGTGGACGACAGTCCGAGTAAGGTGGCAGTGTCGTTGCTCATGGTGGTTCTAATGCAGTGTCTACCGGATTAGTTGCTTAGTTTAATTTTAGGGTGCTTAGTTTTATTTCAGTGGTGTGTTGTGCTGAGCCCCCAGCAGAACTATGTTATGTTCTTTATCGTTAATTTAACTCTTCAGTATGTACATACTTGTATTTCTTACAGTTCATCTTGTAGTTGGTAGTACTACCACTCGTTTCTTCACATTATATACATACTATATATGATATGGCCAACATCATATAGCCAGCAGTTGGCTATACTATTAACCACACTCTAAGCATGCCACATACGCAAAACACTTAAATGAGACAAGTAATTCTAAAAAAAACTTAAATGAGAGAAGTTTACCAAAAGCATGAAGGAGTTTAGTTGTCAAAGAATTAAATAGGTATGCTAATTTGTTTAATAGACTTCAGCACCCCATCTAAGCATGTGCTAGCTTTTTTAATAGTACTATGCATAATTTGGCGACAAGTGCTCTGTATATGTTCCACCTTTTTTCTTTAATTTCATCTTGTTAGTTTTGCTCCATGGCGCAATCCATCGATACTACTATTGTACAAAAGTACATTTAAAAGGCGAGGGCGGGGCAGTTTCGCATGGTCAGTTTGACAAAGAGGCGAGGGCCTTTGTGATTTGACGGCTCATTACTGCTGGAAGGTGGGGCCTTGTGATTTGACTGCACGTATAATTGTTGCCGACGACCTGAGGAGGAGCAAAGAACCATGCGGTATACTCTAGTTTTCCACTAGAGTACTAGGACAACAGAGGAGTGCGAAACACGGCAGCCTAGTGCGATATGGAGATAAAAAAATATCTTACTAATTTGCTTGTCATCGATCCCACGGCGCCACTCATCGTACTCTTAGCATTGTTCTATTCGTGCCTCGCAGAGAACATGACACATGCGGCAAAACACCCCAAGCAAAAGAAGAAACACAGGAGCAAAAGAAGAAGGAAGATTACACCCCCCCCCCCCAAAAAGAAGGAAGATGCAGACACAAGTCTGGGGCACTGCTCTCTACTTCATGAAGGGTTGCTGGCCGCGGAGTCCTAACTGCTTCTTCATCGCCTCCATGACCTCCATCTCCTCGCGCATCTCCTCCGCCATCTTCTTCATTCTGTCCATGAAGCGGGATTTCTCGAGGCAAGCGTTCATCATCTCTTCCACGGCCGCATTACGTACCTTGACAACAGTCGGGTGCTCGATGCGAAGCTTCGCCAACTCCTCCTTCTCTTCCATGACGAAGGCATTAAGCATCTTCACCGAGGAACTCCTCTTCTCATGCAGCTTCTTCCAGCCGGTGTTCTCCTCCTTCAGCAGGTCGAGCTCATGGAGGAGCTTCTCCATGTCCTCCTGAAGTTGCAGGATTTCGCCGGTCGCCTTCTGACCCGAAGCAATGCTCTCCTACAGCAGCTTCACAAGCCGCGGTCAACTCCTCCTGGTTATTGAGCTCAGCAGGCATGTCGTCGAGGCTCTCCTTCAGCAGCTTCACCAAGCTGTCGGTCAACTCCTTCTGCCTATTGAGCTGAGCGGTCATGTCGTCGAGGGATAACGACTCCAGCACCGCCAGCTCGGCATGTTCGCCTCCGTGGCTAGGGCACTCCTGGGAGCCTCGCCTACCCGTGAGAGATCTTTCAAGCCCCCCGCGAGGCGGCGAGCCCTCTCTTTTTTTCTGCGGCCTTGGTCGCCGCTCCCTTCTTACTAGTAGTTCTTGACCTAGAGCTCTGCACACTAGCCATGGCAGGGAAGGACAAACAAGAAAGACTTATGAGGAGGAAGGAAGAGTGATTTTCGGCTAGGTAGTTCCCCTTTTTATAACCTAGTAGTACTAATACTAAAACTTGCATAGTGGGGACATGTTCAGGTTTGGTAGGTGTGAACATGTTTGCACTTGATTATAGCATGGTAGTAGTACTACTACTTTGGAATGTGATGGGAACAAGCTAAATATTTATTGATCTTTTTGGTTTCGAAGCCCGAAACGGCTCCCGGTGAGTTTCCTTGAACACAAATTTCAAGTACTGCTCAAATGCGGTCGCACATGTCAGTGATGTACCTGGTCGTACATATCAGACCAAGCCTATGCGTGTCCCTTCGGTGAGACACGGGTCAGACCGACCGTTTGTTGGTGCGACCGACCGTCAAGTATTACGTGATGGAGACTTGTGGCTATCAGGTGATTATCACGACCAAGCATTCAAAAACTCGTGATAAATCAATTACCATCTTTTTCCAAACGACCAAGTATTTTCACGAAAATACAATACATATAGATGGAGTGATTGTCACGGTTGCAAACCGCCATGGCGCCGCAAGTTCACTGCAGCAGCAACCGAGCAGGTCACTGCATCGCTGGCGGGGAAGGAGGGCAGCTCACCTCGCCTACGATGCATGCCCAGCGGCGCCGCCGCAGCTCCCATGATTTGGCTTCTCCTACCGCCCATTTGAACAGTTGCACTGGCTGCTCATGCCATTTCGCAGGCATGCGTGTTCCCTCCTCTGTAGTCGACTCCGTGAATATGATCTCTGCCATTAGCCCCAGCTCGAAATCAACGCGACGCTACCAGATGCTGACATCCCTCAGCATCTCTCCCCTGAGATCGACTTGCGCCTCCGCCTTGTGCTTCGCCAGGCACAGCTCCTTCAAACTTGTCTCCCATTGATGCGACTCTTCCTTGATCCAATTTGCCCTTGCTGCCCACCACCTAAAACGCAGCCCTGGCATGTCCTCCGGCGCCACCGATATGTGATTCTAGAGCAATGGATCCCCTTTGAAACACATGTGGGTTTCGCTCAAAGGCGGCAGTGCTGCGGGCCGCAGCGAGAGGGTAGCTGCGGGATCCTGGGATCTAAGGGATTATACATGGCGGGATCCGGTGGGCGAGGCGGGGAGGCGGGCGTAGGCGCTGGGAGAGCCCTACGAGGCTAAGATAAATATAGTACTACTGCACTTCGTCCATATTTAAATACAAAAGCCACCAACAGTAACCCAGGCAAAAATTGATCATGCTGCCTGCGTCCTGGTTTATTGGCCCCCTTTTTATTTTGTACCAATTTTTGACCAAAAATTTAACTAAGAAAATGTTAATGCATGTCACCAAAAATTATATCATTGGAATCACATTTGAACATAGTTTTCGATGATATTACTTTTTATGACATGCATAAATATTGTGTTACTTAAAATTATGGTCAAAAATTGGCACAAAATACGAAGGTGACCAATTGAAGTAGCAACCCATGATTTAACCACTCACATGCACGCAGTGGAGTAGTAATGTCATGCTCAACTACTTCCTCCCTCACGTCCACTCAATTTGCATGCGCTGTATTAATTGACCATTAATTAAGTGAACGACTTTACACGCGTCAAATTATCACATGGGGTAGATCTTCGTACAAAAATGCGTCCCACCGTGTACCCGCGTGTGAGGGAATGAGTGCGTGCATGCACATCTTCGCTTCGTGCACGTACTGCCAGTGTGTGTGAGAGAGGACGAGTACATTCTTCTGGAACCAGCAGCACGTCACTGTGATCAATCCACACAAGAAGGTCGCGACAACGCCTCCACATGTGCCATGTGGATTCATGGATGCCCCCCACATCATTTTAATCATAATATATTAACTGAAAAAGGGAGAGACATTGTGTAGCGTGCCATTGGAATTCTCATTTACGTGTTTTACACATACTGGAAGTACTAGTAAGGTACACGTGCATTGCACGCATGAGATTTGGCAACCAAATTATGAATAAATACCACACTATAGCATGTAAGCTTTGAGTCATATATGCATGATGTAGATGTTCGTTTAATTCTTATAGTTCATCTCATTCAAAATCAATTAGTTTTTATAAAAAAGTTAATTTATTTTAAGATTCATGGAATTGTGCGTTGTAAAGCATAAAGTAAAAACAAATAATGGCAATTCATCTAGAAAAAAAAGTTTGGGAAATTATGATACGGAAGATTCTAGAACAAAGGAGAAGTGCTTGTGTTTTGAGGTTTGTGCATTATGCTTAAGTTCAACCATGGAGTCTTCTAGATTGTACATGTAGCAGAATCTGGTGGAATGTAGATGATATCCAACGGCCAGTAGTGCTTGGATTTGCCATTTCTGCACCATTGGATTGGCTTCATCCAACGACCATCTTTCAAAATTATTCGCACAATATATAGGGGTATAGATATAGATATAGATATAGCGGTATAGATATAGACTAGTGGCACATCATCTAAAGCCTTTCTACACGCTCATTTTTTGTACAAATGTGCTCCACCGTGCACCCGCGCGTTTGTATCTGGGAACGAGTGCGTGTGTGCACCTCTTCTCTTTCGCACACGTAGTCCGTGTGTGTGAGAGATACTAAGATATGGTGAGGGAATACGTGTCAATGCAATTTGTGTGAAGGAGAGGCCTATATACATACATGTATGTGCATGGGGCCGGGGTGATATACGAGAAGGGAGGGGAGGGGTCGACTGCGCGGGATATCGATAGAGACAGATAGAGGGAAGAGCTCTACGAGCGTACAAGCACTGGGATATGGGGGGGCTGGAAGATGGTGTGAGGGGCCAAGTGGAGTGAGACTGTGAAGGAGTGCACAAGTGCGAGATCAATATTTAATGAGAGGGAGCGAGAACGTGCGCGGTTACGCGCAGTGGTGGAGCCATGAAAATTAAATGAGCTAGGGGGCCAAGAATTGCTAATCCTTTATGGGGAGAGCCAATTCATCAACTTAAACCATTTTACCAGCAATTGATCTACTGATCACATTCATATTAGCCTCAATATAGTGATGTTAGGGGGGGCCAGGGCCCTTGCTGCCCCTGTCTTCGCCACTGTGTGCGCGTCTCACAGATGCAGCAGAAGGCATGGATGATGAGAGGGAGACGATGGATAGATAATGTGTGTGTATTAGCTATGTAGTCCTATATAGAGAGGTAGATTGATTGATGTGTACGTGGGAAAGAGGGTGAGACCTGACTAGATATATAGATCGATCAGTTTGTGTGGAAAACTGGGAAAGACCTAGCTATATATATACACACATAGAGGAACATCGATCGTTGCGCATGCATGTGAGAGATAAAGAATGCCCGAAGTGATGAAGTGGGGGAGGGGTGTGTGTGTGCATGCATGGGAGACCGACCTGAAGAAAAAGATTGCGTGTGTGCGATGGATAATGCCGAGTGGTAGTGTGTGTGCATGCATGCACGAGAGAAAGTTAGTGGTACAACTATAAAGAGAAGACGACTGTGTGGGTGTAAAAGACTAGGTGAGGTCATAATCAATGTAAAGTTGAATTCAAATATTTGAATAAGAGATCATGATGTTTGAAACCCATGCATGCATGAATATAACTGAGATATGCGTGGTGTGGTTTTGAAACGAGCATGCTATACTGTATATACATTGAACAAGGTCAGACTGATTTGAATTTGAGATATCGATGGCAGGCATCGTTTAGCCACATTGCATCCATGCATGGACACACTATTCAAATTGGAGATGATGGGTGGCTTTCGCATCACATATCTAAATTGTGTGTGTGTGTGTGTGTGTGTTGTGCATGTTAAACATATTGTACATAGTATCATACACGGTTTAGATTCCGAACATCTAGCTAGAGCATACATGTACTATGATTTGAATTCAACATAAAATGGATACATACATTTGAATTCGAGATCGTATGTACATGTAGTTCATATTTATATGGGAATTTACTACTCCTATATTCATGTCATGTGTTATGAAGATAATATTTAGATGGTTGTATAACTAACCCGAGTACAATCCCATTCAAACGGGGAAAATGTACTCAAATTTAGTCCATATGCTAGACAACATGAATTGTTTTTTTATTGTTGAGGGAAGTGCAAATTGATTTGGTAATGTACACGTTAAGCTTGTTGTCCTGATTTTTTTAGTTTTTTGTTGTTGTATTTGAATGGCATTTCTAGTAATATAGTAAAACGGGACATGGCTCTCTCTAGTGGGGTGCGAATTGTCCTTTTTGTTTTGTTTTTCTTGTACACGCTAAGCTTGTTCTCCCGAAATTTCAAGCCGCGCCTTGTTATGCCAAAATTTCAAGCTAGCATCTCTGTCTATCGTGCTGCAAAACTCCCGCCTCTTCAACCCGCGCCTTGTTATCTCGAAATTTTAAGATATCTCTTTGTCTCGTTGTGCTCCGAAAACTCCCTCCATCTCAACTCGCGCCTTGCTATCCCAAAATTACAACGCGCGCAAAAACTCCACCTCCTGCGAAATCCTGACACGCGGAATTCCCGTGATACCCCTGAACCGAAAGAACCGCTTAGTTCAAATCGGTGGGGGTACTTTCGTAACTTACCCCCCAGATTTCGGACAAGCACGTCTCTAAGCCAAGGTTCCCCCTCCCATCCCCTCCGCCCCCCATTCGTACACTGAGGCCACGAAGCCCCACACCCTCCTCCGTCCGCCACCCAACCTGAGCCTCTTCCTCGACGACATCATCCACCGCAACAGCTCGACGTCCCTCATCCACCGCACCGGATGAGGATCCACTGTAGATCTCATCGTCCCGTCGGTTCAGCCACCCTGTCCTCCACCTCCAAGGAGCTGCCCCAACGTTCGCCTCTTCTATCACGCCACCTCCATTCCCACAGTGTCGTCTTCACTTGCACCACAGGAAGAGCAGCACTATCACTGATTCCTCGGATGAAGCTGAGGCCTAATCGGCGCCACCAAAGAGGTTCTACACTAATCGCTGCATTTTCTTCTTGATTCGATCTCACGATGCCGCGCTCGGTCCCGAGCCGCCATGGCGCGGCTCCATCTACGGCGGTGTCGCCAGCCACTTGGCCACTTCCTCCATGGCGTCGCTCCCTCGGCGGCGACGTCCACATCAGTAGGAGCTGCTGCTACTCCGGCTCTCACTGGCCCTGCTACTATTTCTTCGGCTCTCGCTCACGCTGCTGCTCTGCTCTTGCTCTTGCTTGCGCTGCTGCTCTACTCTTGCTCGCGCTGCTGCTGCACGAGCAGCAGCTTCGGCTCTCGCTCGAGCTCTTGTTGCTGCTACCCGAGATGTTGCTACATGACCAGCTGCCCCTGCTCTCGCATGCGTTGCTGCCCTGGGCGCTGCTGCTGCTGCACGACCTGTTGCCCCGGCTGCTCTCTGGTATTACGTTCCCTGCCAGAGCGGCTACGGATTTAGATCACTGCTACTCTGCCACTAGTGCTCGAGCGGCCAAAACTATTAGTGCACTGCATTTCTGCTACTAGTGCGTTCAGTTTCAACAGTAAAATTCAGTTTCGACAGCAAAATTCAGTTTCGACATTAAAATTCAGTTTCGACAGTTAAATTCAGTTTCGACAATTAAGTTCAGAGATGAGCGGCTGATGTATTTTACATCTAGCACTTTGTGGTTATGTATTTTACATAATCTATTGGAGATGCTATTAGAATTCCACTCAGGTTAATGTTGTCTCTTTTGTCCTGCTTCAGCCTCGCCGTCGTACAACTCACCGGAGCTGCTCCAACGACGAAACCCTCCATCACAGCGGAGCAGTACCCTCGGCTCTATCTCCAGACGCCTAAGATCTTCTTCCCCTCCTCCGATAGCCACATCAACCGCAGCATCCTCAGCGACCAACCCAATCATGCTGAGATCGACATGGCTTCGCCAAAGAGGTTGTACACTTGTTACATCGGTTTTTTACTCTACATGTTATATATATTGTCCACTGAGCACGCGTAGTAACATGTAATACGATTAGTTTCTCCTACTATATGACAAGCAGTGATGTGTCGGGCAACTTAGCTATCCGTGATGGACTCTCTCGAAAGCCATCATTATTTATTTCTGCGCGTTTGAGCTGTGCATTTGTAGATGGGCCTAGGAGTTGAGCTAGTAGGGCAGTGGCCTGGGTCCAAAGTACTAGAAGTAGCACAAAAACATTTTTGGAGTGTAGGCTTTTGCCTGTTCAAGCCTGCCTACTTGAATCGCCAGTGCTTGAAAGGAAAAGTGAAGGAAAAACATAGGAATTGGAAAGTTTCCTATGGTACTACTATTCATGCATTTGGTTTAAAGGAATGGAGCAAAGGAAAACTGCAGGATTTGTTCCTTTAGTGTCTCCTTCAAAGAAAAACCGTAGGAATTTTAATATCCACTTGGCCTCCTTTTAAAATTCCTATTCATGAAGCACAAGACTAAGAGATAGTAGCATAATAGAATTATAACTGTACATTTTCTTGTGGTTTGACTTAATTTCACCATGCTTCTTTGCATTCCTGTGATCGTCCAATTCTTGTGAACCAAACACCCAGATTGGCAGAAATACTGTGTTTTTAAATTCTCTATTTTGCACGTGCATTCCTATCCTATTCCTGTGTATTTCCTATCCCTTCATTGTTAGAATCCTCCAATTCAAACAAGCACTTAAAGAATTACTTTTATTACAAATATGTGTCAAAGAAAACCTTGTGTGGTTTGTCCCGCTCCTACTGCGCTGTCGTCCACCCCAGCTCAGCTGCTCCAACAACAGAAGGGTTCACCACAGTAGGGATCCGCCCTCCAGACTGTCTTTCGCCACCTCAGATCTTCTTCCCTGCCGCCAGCAGCCACGACAACTGCAATACCATCATCAACTGAGCAGATGACCTTGAGGACTACACGGGTCCGCAAGAGAGGTCGCACTCTTTCGTGTCTGCTTATGTTATGCATCGCTTAATATGACATGCTACTTTATCGTCATGTTCACCGATTAGACTCCGAGTCAGCTCCAAACTAATGCTCAAACTTGAGTTTTTAAATGGTTGTGGGGTACATATTGGGGCAGCAATCAATAGTATCTATCTACTATCTCGTTAATCTCGGGTGTCTACTATGAGTTTCATGTTGGGGGGAAACAAACATTAAAGGAGCCATTATCTATATTTTTTAACTGAAGCTATTATCTGCCTGCTATCATTGGTTTTGGGTCTATCCACAGGTTGCTACCATCACTCTGGATTTGTGCATGCACTCCTTACATAATCTCACTATGTTTTATTCCTATGCATGTCAGTTATTGTACACAATGGTACTGAACATGCTGAGCAAAAGAGACGAGCCTTGCGTGGCAATAAAATTTCATGCAGACGTCGCTCCATGGTGGGCGCAAAAGCAACTCCCCCTCCCCCATTCCAGACTGTAATCAAGAGGAAGATAACTGTTCCGAGGGGGATTCAGAGGGAGCAGACCACTCCTATTTACCCCCTGAGGTCTTTTGCTCTAACTTGGCATGCTGATGTTGGTCATATCATGCATATGGCGCCTTGCATTGCTTATTTTATACATAAAATATGTCATCTGCTTAGTTTAGACATGCTTTGTGTGAATGCCATCTGTTTAGTTTCTATATCATATATGTGAATCATGCAATGCCATCTTGTTTAGCCAGGCATCATATATGTGAATTTTGCAATGCCATCCTGGTTAGCCAATCATCTTATATGTGAATTATATCATGCCATCCTTTTTTTATTATGTATTAAATTTGTCAACAATGTTAGTACATGAAATTACTCTTCCTGTGCATCAGCCATTCGACACGGTCATGGAAAAATCTGGAGTGAAAACAAGGTCTTCAGAGCAGAAAATGCTATCTGATGAAGCGCATGTCTTGCTGGTTACGGATAGCTTCTCAGAGGAGGATTCAGAGACAGATGACCAGTCCTATTTCCCCTCAAGGTGCATGCTATAACTTGGCAGGTTTATATTGCTCATATCGTGCATATGGTGTCTTGCATTGCTATGTCATTTGCTTAGTTTGGACATGCTTTGTGTGAATGCCACCTGTTTAGTGTCTAATTACCATATATGTGAATTATGCAATGCCATCTTGTAGCAAGACATTATATATGTGAATTATGCAATGCTATCTTGTTGCAAGGAATTATATATGTGAATTATGCAATGCCATGCTATTTAGCCAAGCATCATATATGTGAATTATATCTTGCCATCCTTTTTTTGTATTACGTATTCCATTTGTCGACAATGTTTGTATATTCAACTACTCTTCCTCCGCATCAGCCATTTGTATTGGTGATGGAAAAATCTGGAGTGAAACAAGGTCTTCAGAGTAGACAATGCTACATGCTGAAGCAGATATCTTGCTGGTTACAGATAGCTCCTCAGAGGAGGATTCAGAGACAGATGACCAGTCCTATTTTCCCCCTGAGGTGTATGCTCAAACTTGGCTGGGTTATATTACTCATATCATGCATATGTTGTCTTGCAATGCTTATTTTTACATCATATACACAATATTGAATGACATCTGCTTAGTTTACACATCATATATGTGATTACCCTCTGCTTACTTGCTTAGTATATAAATCATATATTTGAATTATATCAAGCCATGATGTTTACATAGACAACATGTATCTGAATTATGGCATGCCAACCCATTTTCTAAAGACATAATATAGTTATATCATCTCATCCTGTTTACATAGTCATCATATTTTGATATATGTCATTCTATCCGTGAATTATATCATGACATCATGTTTCCATTGACGGCATGTATGTGAATTATGGCATGCCAACCACTTTAATAGACACATCGTATAGTTATATCATGTCATCATGTTTACATAGTCATCATATTTTGAAGTATGTCATTCTATCCTGTTTAGTTAGCCATCATATATGTGAAATTGTGTCATGCTATCCTGTTTAGTTAGCCATCATATATGTGAAATTGTGTCATGCTATCCTGTTTGGTTAGACAACATAAATGTGAATTATTTCATGCCCTGTTTTCTTCCCTACTATCCATTGCACCTATCTATCATACAATGTCTGTACATTCAATTACTTTTCTTGTTTATCAGCCATTTGAATTGGAGGGGGTGATGGTAGTATCTATGGGAGTAAAAACACGGTCTTCAGAAAAGATAGTGCTACCCGTCGATGCAGATAGAACCATGGTTGTACTTGCCTAAGAACCAGCCCCACCACACATAACCCAGACTCACGCAGATTGTACCCCTACCCAGTTGGACAGAGAACCAGCTACACCCTTCTAACCCCAACCCTAGCAGATAGTAACCCAGTTCCAGTTGACACAGCACCGTCTCCACCACATAGCACCCAAACATGAGCAGCTAGTAAGGCAACTGCAGTGCCCAAAGCACGAGGACCACCACTTCGAACCCCAAGTCAACGCTTAAAGTAGAAGAAGAATTGTTCTCAGGTCAGGTTCCGTAGCTATGGTTCATACTCCTTTGCTCTTGCATCACTGTATTTACTCATAACAACTAATTTCAAATTTGAAGGATGCAATTGAAACTCCAATGGCGCAACAGGTATGTTTTAAACCTGTTTCTTTAACTGGTTTGCTATTGTAACTTGCTCTATGTTGATTTCAGTTTCAATTGAATAAACAGTTATGTTCTCATGCCATGCACATTACAAGTGTTGTTAGTGCTGTGTAGTTTCCCACACTTATATTCTGTCTATGCTGCTTTGTCTTAAACAGATATGATTTGAACTGTCTCTATCTTGATTTGGCAACATAAACTAGAATGATATAGACCATACAGTGACCATAGTGCATAGATATATGTTTGTTTCATGCTGTTATCCTGTCCACCTTACTACTGAACTTGTTTACCAAAATGAGTTTCATATACAACATGGTAAACTTGTGATGTGTCTGCTTGTTTCTCTTTTAGAATGCGGAAAAAATATTGGAGAAGAGTACCCCGTTATGTAATGGTAAAGGAAGTAATGCAGATAAGGTTCAAGATAGTGAGACATCCCTGTTGGTCTCCAAGAAAGCTGATAAAAACTATCTTGAAGATAGTGAGAGAACCCCAAAGTCCTGTCTTGATGTAGTGTTCGAGTTATTGGCCACTACTGCTGGCACAAGCTCTTCAAACTCGCTGCCTGGATTAGTTCATCTTCTTGAGTCTCAACTTCAAGTTGAAAGACATCGATCATATGTGCAGCGACACAAAGCCGAAGGACTGAGGAAGTCCCTGCAGAATTCAGATGCATACTTTTTGGTGCAACAGCAAGCGCTGGAGGATTTAAGCGCCAAACAAGAGAAAGTTAATAAGCTTGCTAAGCATCTTGCCAGCATGGCGGGTACCCAGGATATTGTTTCTTGAGCTCTTCTGAAGTGGTTTCAGTTCTGGATTTGTTTTGCTGCGGCGTCTATTTGCACTGGTCGCCAACTTTGACAACCAGTGTATGTAATATGCTGTTGTGTTCCCTATATTTGCACTGGTGGCAAACTTTGATGCCCAGTGGATGTAATCTGTGTAATCGCCGTAATATCCTAGCATTTGTTGCTTACTTATTTGTTTTGTTAGTTTTATTTATTTGTTTTCTTCTAGTTCTGCAGTTATTTTTTCTCGGTTTCCTAGTGGCCGCAATAACCTATTTTTAGAACTAGGCCACAATAACTATGGGCAACATACAGAACGTTGTAACCATGGTCCTGCTATCTGTTGTAGTGACCATGGGCCTTCTACGGGCCGTAGATTCAATGGGCCTTCTATGGGCCGTATGATCGATTGGCCAAATATGGGTCATACTATTCGTGGACCATAAACGGACCGCAATATGGATCATAAACGGGCTATAATGGGAATCATCTGTTCATGGGCCGACCTTAACGGGTCGTTAATAGGCTGATGTGTACAATGGGCTTAATTCTATCGGTAGGCATAACGGGTTGTTAACGGGCCATATTTCATGGATGATATGAAATAGGCCCAACGGATTAACGGGCCACAGACGGGCTGACTTTAGCCACGGGCTGAATTAGGCCCACAAGCATAACAGGCCAGTAATAGACCATAAGTATTCGAATGCTGGAAATGAGCCCAAGAATAAATGGGCCCTTAGAAGGCCGAAAGATAACACGGGCTAGAAACAGCCCAATGGAATAACGGGCCGTTAATGGGTATAAAGCGACATCCTGTTCATTATGGGTCAGTTTCACCACGGGTTGTTAATGGGCCCAGGTTTACAGAGGGCCTCATATGGGCCAAAAGACATCATGGGCCATACATGGGCAAGAAGTTACAATGGGCTAGAATCATATTGGACAGCCCATATGACGCTACTGGGCCTAATTCGGATAGGCCATAACAGGCCGTGAGTTAGCGGGCTGTAAATGGGCTATATGCGAATAGGCTGTTAACAGGCTTTCTGTGGGCCGGCCCGCTACCTTTTGACCAAGTCAAACGGGCCGGCCTTTTCACCTGAATGGGCCACTGTTTGGCCTTGCCATGTGTAGACGTAGCATAGGCGCCTCCCGTCCAATCAGTGAATGACATCTGTCCCAGCACTAAACCGACACGTGGTTCCTCTGGCCATTGAGAATTTTACACGTGGAAAATCCCCATTGGTCCGGGCTATTAACGGGTTATCGGATCCAAACCGGAACCCGATAGCTTAATGGCGACCCATTACGGTGGATGCCACATGTCGGTTACCCTTGATGAAAACACTTCCATGATGCGCCATTTATCATCATGGAAGTGGACACTTCCATGATGATAATTTGGGTATTTTCATGGAACACTTCTATGACAGTACAGGTATGACTATCTTGATTCTATCATAAAATCGTCATGGATGTACATGCATGACAGAAAATGTGACCTACTGTGACAAACACGTATCATCACGAAAGTGGTTTTTTTTGTAGTGCGTATAATCCATAGACTCACATTAGTCATAAAGAACTCACATACTTATTGCGAAAGTTTATTAGCCCTCGAAGCAAAGTACTACTGCGCATGCCCCTAGGGGGGAGGTTGGTAGGAGTTAACCATCACGCGCCCCCGACCTCCACGCAAAGGAAGACAATCAATAATAAATCATGCTTCAACTTCTTAGCATAACGAGAGACTCTACATGCATGCTTCGGGAGTCACAAACCTTAACACCAATATTCTTACTAAACCACAATCATTCACTAGTACCTCCCACATATTACCATCTCTATATCGCAAAACTATTGCAAGGAATCAAACATATCATATTCAGTGATCTACTAGTTTTATGTAGGATTTTATGACTAACCATGTGAATGACCAATTCCTGTTGACTCTCCAAATAGATATAAGTGAAGCAAAAGAGTTTAATTCTTTCTACAAAAGACCATGCTCTAATAAATATAAGTGAAGCAAAAGAGCATTCTACAAAGAACGGTTTTCTATATGCAGAGAAACAGGCAGCCAAACTTCAAATGATATAAGTGAAGCACATGAAGCATTCTATAAAGCCATACTCAAAAGATGTAAGTGAAGTGCATGAAGCATTCTATAAATCAACCAAGGACTATCTCATACCAGCATGGTGCATCCCTAAAAGAAAAATAAAAAGAACACGATGCTCCAAGAATTTATGCATATCATGTGAACAAAACAAATACCAAAATATACCGATAATTGTTGAAGAAAAATGGGATGCCTTCCGTGGCATCCCCAAGCTTAGACGCTTGAGTCTCCTTGAATATTTATTTAGGGTGCCTCGGCCATCGCCAAGCTTGAACTCTTGCCTCTCCCTATTCTCCTCATATCGGTACCTCCTCGATCTTCGAACACTTCATCCACACAAAACTTAATCGTACTTTTTATTTGAGGGGTTAGTACATATAACATCAAATCCCATCATGTCCTGATGTAACATTATTGTATAACTATAATCAAACATTACCCACTATATGCTATCATAATTCTATGGCTCCCAAGTCAATGGGGCTCAACAAGGTTTCAAACATAAGCAAATAAAGAAACTATAACTGCAATCTGTGAAAACAGGATAGTTTGTAAAGATGTAGATGGTACATATACTTGTGTAACTCAAAAATATATGAAAAATTAGGATAAAATAAAAAATTTGCATAGCAGTACCATGTAAAACTTTCAAAAACATTTGACATTCCAGTAAAAATGTAAATTCACGCACTACAGCCAAAGTTTCTGTTTTTGCACTGCACATACCAAACAAGCAATTTAAACACCCTAATGGTAAATCTTGGCACATTATTTTTATAATACAATGGAGTTTTATAGGGGATAATTATTTTTGTTGAATTTTTTTTGTAATTAAGATTTGATACGTCTCTGTCGTATCTATAATTTTTGATTGTTTCATGCCAATATTATACAACTTTCACATATTTTTGGCAAGTTTTTATATGATTTATTGGACTAACCTATTGATCCAGTGCCAGTTCCTGTTTGTTGCATGTTTTTTGTTTCGTAGAAAATCCATATCAAATGAAGTCCAAACGCGATAAAATTTATGGAGAATTATTTTGGAATATTTATGATTTTTCGGAGGTGGAATCAACGCAAACGGGGGCCCACAGTGACCACAACCTACCAGGGTGCGCTGGGCACCCCCTGGCGCGCCTAGGTATCTTGTGCCCTACTCGAACGTCAGTTGGGGCCCTTCTTCTGGCGCAAGAAAGATAATTTATGGAAAAAAATTGTGTAAAAATTTCAGTGCAATCGAAGTTACGGATCTCCGGGAATTTAAGAAACCGTGAAGGGCCAGATCTGGAAAACGTGAAACAGAAGAGAACAGAGAGGGAGATCCAATCTCGGAGGGGCTCCCGCCCCTCCGCCACCATGGAGGCCATGGACCAGAGGGGGAACTCTCCTCCCATCAAGGGGGGAGGCCAAGGAAGAAGAAGAAGGAAGGGGGCTCTCTCCCCCTCTCTCCCGGTGGCGCCGGAGTGCCGTCGGGGCTAGGATCGTGACGGTGATCTACATCAATGTCGGCGTACGACACCTATAGGATCCGAGGGACCCCTTTATGGTCCGGCAGGGAGAGAGGTATGCACGAAGAGCAGAACCGACGATCAACACGAGGGGATTTTTACCCAGGTTCGGGCCGCTGATCAGCATAAAACCCTACTCCTGCTTTAGTTTATTATCAGTGATTCGTCCCAGTTCTTGGAGCACTTGCCATGAACAGCAAGTTCAAGCAGCAGCTACGCATGCAGAATGGGCTGAGAGTCGTCCTCCCCTATAGCAGTTGCCTTGGACCTCCTTTTATATGATCAAAGGGGTCACCACAGTGGTGAACTGCTCATTTACAAGGTGTAAAGTAGCTACATGGTTATCATACCTAACCACTGACGGTTTTGGACAAATGCATTTAATGCACCGTGAGGTGTCCGTTTAGGTGTCTCTACTTTCTTGGGGATGGAAAAAGGAGCCATCCCATCAGCACCGCTTAAACTCACCTCCACTAGTGCCTTGCCACGCATCCAGAAGTGGGGCTAGAATGCCAGGCCGGTCGCTGTACTGGAGCGGTGGCACAGTGGCGGAACCTTGTCGGGTGCGAATCTTGCCGGGCTTGGCGGGCTACCCCGGCAAGATCTTGCCGGGAGCCGAGCCCTTGGTCTTCAGTTCTCCTTATCTTCCGATCCTTGGCATGGATATCTCTTGATAACCTTGGATCGATCTTCAGCTGTTACCCCGACAAGCCTTGCCGCAGGTATGGCTACAACCGCCCGTGCACAAGTATGGGGTACTAAAGGCCCAGTATTTAGTACACCGACAGGAGCCCCTGAGCCTAGGCCACACACGGATACGAGGCGTTGTTGGGCTAGGCCCAAACAGTGCACGGGCACGCGTGGCAGGGACTAACTGCTTGTAATCATTCCGCTTACTGCGCTTCCCCACTACGCGCGTTGAATGCGCGACGTGGGAAGCGTGCGCTGAACAGCCACGGCCGCAGCGCGCTCGTATAGGCATATTCACATTGGGCAGTAAAAGAGGCGGCCTCACTCCTTCCCCATAAAAAGGAATCTGCAAAGGCGCTGCCCTTTCACCCCCTCTTCTTTCCAATCTGAAATCTGCCATTGTCCTCTCTCTCCCGAGTCTAGAGCAGAACTTGTCCTCATCCGCTCATCGCTTCCACACCCGCTCCATCCTTGGCATCCGCCTTCGCAACCACCATGCCGCCCAAGGCTAGCAAGAGCAAGGGCAAGGAGATGAAGGCTGATGTTCCGAAGAGCGAGTTGGTGAAGATGCGGAAGAAGTACGTCGTCTTTGCTCTGACGCTCGAAGCAGAAGCCTTGAGGAACCGGTACCAGTACATGTGGGCGAGGGAGACGAAAGCTCACCCTGCGACTCGCGTGGCCCCAGGTTCTTCTTCCAAAAGCGGCCCTGATAGATATCCCTTCTTCGCTGCTTACTTTTACTACGGGCTCTACCCTCCATTCTATGATTTCTTCAACGATATTATGTATACATACGGCTTCCATCTCTTGGACTTCACGCCGAATGCCGTAATTTACATGGCTATCTTCGCCCATCTTTGCGAAAACTTTGCCAGAGTAGTTCCCAACACCGCCCTCTTCCGCCATTACTTCATTCCTCGCGTCCAAAAAGGGGAAGCCCTTGCCGGTTCTATCGCCTGGATCCCAAGGGCATGGAACAAGGAGATATATCCGGACGGGGTTTACCGCGAAAAGTGGGAAGAATGGCGGTCTGAGTGGTGCTGGATCAAGGAAGCAGATCCCCATCCCTTCTGTTCGCCCCGACGACGAAAGGCGGTTTGCGGCGAGGACTGGAGCGATCTTGATGCTCAAGATGACAGGCTCACAATCGCCACGACCAGGATTCTCTGTTTGAAAGCCGCCGGGCTCACAATAGAGATGATAGGCTCTGATTTTCTTCGTCGGCGCATCGCCCCTCTGCAGAATAAGGGGAGACCGGCCTGGGAGTTCTGGAACGCGGCAGATATCATGAGGCTGCGCCCCGGACTGAACAACAACCTGACGATCATGCAGCTTGGCGCTCTCTGCCACCGGCTATTCCAGTGTGAAGATAAGCATAAATTGCCAGCATGAATCGTTCCCTTGTGCAACAACTCCGCCCTGGGGTCGATCATTGCCGCAATGCCAGTGTTTAACGCCCATGGCCTTGACGCGACTTGGGTCGAGCCATCTGCGGAGGAGGCACAAGAGTTCTTCGACAACTTGTCGGAGAGGGCCGTCCGGGAAGAGACAAGCCTCATCCGAGCCACCACTAACGAAGAAGTGGCGTACATTGCCACTAGAGTGGAAGAGGCGAATCTTACCACGGAGGCCGGCAACGTCAGCTTCACAGAATGGGAAACCAACGATGCAGAAGTCATGCTGGAGGAAAAACCTGCCTGGGAGGATGAGGTTGCCGGGGAACAGAGCGGCGCAGCCACTGAGAGCTCATCAGGCGAGGAGGCAACCGAGGAGCAGCCGCAGGAGGAGCCCCCAGCTCCAAAGAAGGCAAAGCGCGTCCTTCAGAAAGCTGCCTCTGACATCCCGGCAAGTCAGGCTTCTTCGAGCAGCAAAGCTCCCGGCAAGGGGGCGGCCGGCAAGGCTGCACCGCGGCAAGGGGTTCGACAGCAACTCGCGCGGCGCACGAGACACACGCCTGCGGCAACCGCTGGGGCGGCAGGGGCGTCTCATACAGCAGTACCGGAAGCTGAGGCGGCAGAGCCACGCCAACCCCCTGCACCTGCCGCAGCCAAGCGACCCAGGACCCTTCCTCCGTCTCCCCATACGGACATTGCAACGGAGGTCGATTTCGACATCTCCGGCTTCAGCCCGGAATGAGAAGAGGAAGAGTAAGTATCCCGTCACAATCTTTATTTCCCAAATTCTGAATTCAATTGATCTCATCACCTTGCTTTGTCTTGTCTCTGCAGGGAGGCAGAAACTTTGGCGGAAAGGATGGCGAAGAGGGTGAAAACCTCTACGGGCGACGAGCCACCGACAAGCTCTACGAGAGTGCCAGAGACTATCTCCATCAGCCCGGAGCTTAGCCCTCGACGCAGCCCCCAGCACAGCCCCCAGCGTGAGTTCACTACTCATTTTTCGCTGGCGGGTGCAAAGGTTTCTACCTTTGCCGCTGACATCTTTTGGGCTTGCAGGAGAAGAACGGCAACAAGGGGAGTCGTTGGAAGACGCCTCCGCCATGCCGCCCCCGTCAACCGCGCAGCCCTCAAGCGCACCTTTGGCAAGAGCCCCCACCGACGAGCCCACCTTGGAGGAGGAGGAGCCGGCGAACAAAGGCACCGGCAACCTTTCCCCGGCAAGCAATGTTGCCGGGAGGGGTGAAGCTACTCCTCATCAGCTCGACACAGGTGACTGCTTGCCTCAGAGCATTTGTGATTCCTTCTTTATCTTTCTGAACCTTGATCTTGATTTGATTTTGCTTCCCTCCTTCGTCCTTCAGAATTCCCTGTAATGGAACACATGGACATTAACGTCGTCATCGAGGAGACCGCCAGAGATGCTGTCGCCGAAGCTGAAAGGCTTGCTACTAGCGAGGCCACTAAAGATGCCACCGTCAAGGTCAGCGAGGCTGCTGCCGAGGAGGCCGCCAGGAAACCTGCCGAGAGGGCCGGCGAGGAGGTCGATGACCGTACTGATGGCATTCCTGCCGCAGGAGCGCCAAGCGCTACGGCGGCCACAAAGCCCTCAGCCACCGGTGAGATGCTTGCCGAAGATCAACCATTGACATTTGAGGCCCCCTCATCAAGCAAGTATCTCAAGGTTGGCGACAACTTGTTCGTCAACCTACCGGGGATGGCAAGCGTTGGGGCGCCGACCGAAGGAGAAACCTTTGATGAAGAAGTCATCACCGCTGCCGGGCTCAAGATTGTCGATGAACCAAGCGCCAGCAGTGGCAAATCTGAAGAAGATCGGCTCCTCCGGGCCATGGGCGATAACTTCCGCAAGCTCCAGGCGCTCCACCGTGCTCGAAAGGAGAAGGTCGACGCCAGAGCTGCAGTTGTCGAAGCAGCCGAGGCGGATTTCTAGAAACGCGTCAAGCAAATGCAGATCTGGTACGCCGAGGCCTTCCAAGAATTGACTGCCGGCCGGGAACAAGTGAGCCAAAGCTGGACGGAGCTCCAATTGAAGCAATCTGATATGGAAAGGGCGCAAGAGGAAGCCGCGCAAAAGGTTGCCGCTGAAGAAGCTCTCTTGACGCAGCGCCGCATTGGGCTTGACGCTCATGAGGAAGACCTTGCCACGCGTGAGCAGGCACTTGCCGCCAAACTCCGCAGCAAAGACGAAGAGATTGAGAAACTTGTCACGCAGCGGACCCAGGAGCTGGAGCAGAAGCACAAAGAGGCGCTCAAAGCTGCAACTGCAGATCACGCCAGCAAGCTCAAGGAAGCCGTCGATGCCACCAAGGCCACAGAAGCCGCCAAGAACGATCTGAGCGACAAGGTGAAGAAGCTGGAAGTGGACCTTGAGGAGCACAGCAAGGAGCTCTACGCTCAAAGCCGACAGGGAGAAAACTCTCCACAGCCTGGCGGAGATGCAAGTTGCTATGTCCGACAAGACCAAGCAGCTCTCTTCAGCCAATGATGCCATTGCCGATCTGAGGCTGAAGCTGACCACGTTGGAGAAGTCTCTCAAGGACGGTAGGGCCCGCGAGAAGGCCCTGAGCAAAGATCTCCAGGAAGAGAGGAACTTGCTCAAGAGCGCTGCCGCCGCCCAAGTTGACTATGAGAAAGGCGTGCAAATCTGGACTCAACGCCTTGCCGACACTGCGGAGAAGCTCACAACACAGCTGTCAACCATGGGCCAGGAGGGCCTGCAAAACTTCAGGTATTCTTCAGAAGAAAGAATATCCCCAAGCGCCAGGTTGACCATGTTCTTCGAAAGCATCATTGATGCTCTGAAGCTGCTCCAGTCCAACCGGGCAACCCAGCTGGCCAACGAATCCCGCAAGCTTTGCCGGGCCGTCCTCCACAAAGTGCTCATCAAGGTGGTGCATAAGAACCCCGGCATCAATCTCACTAACGTGCTCGACCGCTTACCGAAGGATGCAGATCTCCAAGCCCTTGAGAAGCTTGTCGCGCCCATCCTCGATAAGGTGGATTCTATCAAGAGGGTCGAAGGCCAGCGCAGGGACTAGCTGTCTCGCTTTTTCTTGCCGCCACCATTCCATGTCAAAGACAATTTAGTCTTAGGTTAGAACTGCGGCAACTATTGATGTAATGTAACTTGCTATGATTGAATATATGCATGCCATTCCCCTTGTTCGATTTCTTTCCGTATGATTACGCCCTACGCTTACTGGAAACTTGTCGGCGCGCATCCTGCCGCGAGCACTGGGTGCAGGACTTCAGCAGCCTGCTGGAGGTGCAATGGCCGGCAAGACCCCTTGGCGCTCTTGGCGCAGCTACTTATACTGTTGAGCGGACTCGAAACAGAACAAGGGCGCAGCCAATTATGACAAAGGTTCCTTCGCGTGCAGGTTTTCCATACAAGGGCTGAAATCGTCCAAGGGAAATAGCCTAATAGTAAAAATTGAAAAACTTGCTCAAAGTTTCGAACTTAGCTTTCTGTCGCTGTATTCCTTCCGACAAGAAACCAATTCTGAACATCGCCCGTTGGTATCCATACCTTCCTCCCCCCCCCCCCCCCCGGCATACTTGCACGCGAGGGAACCTTCTATCCTTTGAGAAAAAGAAAGAAGAGAAAATAAAGATATGGAACCTTGGTGGTTCGTTAATCTTACCGGGGATCAAGTGCCATACAATATCTCAGATAAACATGCATATATATAAACATGAAAATCAACAAGAAATGCACAACACTTAAGCTTATTCAACTGCGCACAGGGTCTATGGCTGGCTTTGTACAAAGGATTACATGCCTTGCCGGCAAGACTTGTACAAAAGGGAGGTTGCCGAGGGCCCCCGGCAACCGCGCCTTATGGGTAAAACTTGCGAAGATGTTCGATATTCTAGGAGTTGCTCACTGGAACGCCATCCTCGGTCTCCAGGCGGACAGCGCCGGGCCTGGTGACTCGTACTACCCGATAAGGGCCTTCCCACTTTGGCGTCAACTTGTTTGAATTCTTGGCGGACTGAATCCGCCGAAGAACAAGTTCGCCTTCCTCAAGGCTTCAGGCATGAACTTTGCGGCTATGATAGCGGCGCAAAGCTTGTTGGTAGCGTGCAGCTCGCACAGCAGCCTGAAGACGATCCTCCTCAAGGAGCACAGCGTCATCTTGTCGCAGTTGCTCTTGCTCAAGCTCATCATAAGCGAGCACTCGAGGTGACCCGTATATGAGTTCCGTGGGGAGAACTGCTTCTGCTCCGTAAACCATAGCGAAGGGTGTCTGGCCAGTGGCTCGATTTGGTGTCGTTCTGATTGACCAAAGAACCACCGGCAACTCATCAATCCAGCGTCTTCCGCACTTTCCCAGCTTGTCAAAAGTTCTAGTCCTGAGACTGCGCAGCACTTCAGCATTAGCCCTCTCCGCTTGGCCGTTGCTTCTTGGGTGAGCAACAGAGGCAAAACAAACTTTGCTGCCAAGGTCTTGGACGTATTGCATGAAGGTGCGACTTGTGAGCTGTGTGCCGTTGTCGGTGATGATCCTGTTGGGCACACCGAAACGGCAAACTATCCCTTTAAAGAACTTGACGGTCGATTGTGCTGTCACCTTCCTCACCGCTTCCACCTCCGGCCACTTTGTGAACTTGTCAATTGCAACATACAAGTTCTCAAAGCCCCCGGTAGCATGGGGGAAAGGGCCCAGTATGTCGAGCCCCCAGACCGAAAATGGCCAGGAGAGAGGGATTGTCTGAAGAGCTTGAGCTGGCTGATGTGATTTCTTCGAATGAAACTGGCACGCTTCACACTTGGTTACTAGTGCAGTTGCATCCTGGAGAGCAGTGGGCCAAAAGAAGCCTTGCCGGAATGCCTTTCCGACAAGCGCTCTTGACCCTATGTGGGAGCCACATATGCCTCCATGTATCTCTGCCAACAGCTCCAGTCCATCTTCTCGAGGAATACACTTCAATTTCACACCGTTCAGCGTTTTTCTGTACAGAACGTCATCGACGAACTGGTACATGCTAGACTGACGGGCTACTTTTTCCGCTTCTTCTTGCTCTTCAGGGAGTTCTCCTGTCTGAAGGAAATGGACAATGGGCTGTGCCCAAGCTGGAGCCTGGGGCTCAACAACTAGGACTAAAGGCATCTCTTCTGCCGGGGGAACGTTTGTCTCGACGGCAAGGGCCTGAGCCCCTGCTGGAGCCTGTTGTTCCCCGGCAGGATTGCCGCTGATTCCGGTAACCTCCTTGCCAGTGGCTCCCGGGAGCTCTGCCGGAAAGTACTGACCAGAATTCAACTTCCTTCTCTTTGATTGCCCTATTGATGGCACTACAGATGACTGAGTCAAATGGAGCACAAAAGTTCCTGGTTCCACAGGCAACTTAAGGGCAGCGCGCTTTGACAGGTCATCGGCAATACTGTTTTCAGCACGAGTAATGTGCTTCGTATGCAGACCGTCAAAGCACTCTTCCATTTTTCTCACTTCATCCACATAAGCTTGCATCAATGGACTCTGATAATCTTTGTTGACTTGCCTGACAACAAGCTGCGAATCGCCTCTGATGATGAGTTTCTTGATACCAAGGTCCGCCGCGATCCTGAGACCGGCAAGCAGGCCCTCGTACTCCGCAGTGTTGTTTGTCGAGCTCTCCCGGGGAAAATGCATCCGAATTACATACTTGAGGTGCTCTCCGGTGGGTGCGACAAGCAGCACGCCAGCCCCGGCGCCTTGCAGTGTAAAAGCACCATCAAAGTACATAACTCACTCTCGATCTGTTTCCTCGCCGGGAAGAGTCGTCTCTTGAATCTCCTCGTCTGGCGTTGGGGTCCATTCCGCAATGAACTCTGCCAAGGCTCTGCTTTGAATTGTTGAAGTACTTTCAAACTTGAGGCCAAAGCTCGACAACTCCAACGCCCACTCTACAATCCTGCCGGTTGCCTCTGGATTTTGCAAAATCCGCTGCAACGGGAAGTGAGTGATGACGGTAATCTCATGCGCTTGGAAATAATGGAGCAGCTTCCTCGAGGCCATGAGAAGGCCGAAGAGCAATTTCTGCACACCAGAGTATCTTGATCTAGCTCCCTGCAAAAGGGAGCTGACAAAATAAACCGGGCGCTACACCATCTTCTTCTTTTGTATTGATTCCTCTGACTGCGCAGATCTTGTCTTGTCGGCACCAGACCTTGCCGGGAAAGATCCTGGCGCATCAATTGACAGTCCTGCCGCTGCCGTTGCCTCCTCGTCAACTTCTCTCTGCGCCACCAACGCAGCACTAACCACTTGATTTGTTGCTGCTAGATACAGCAGCAACGGCTCTTGTGGCTTAGGTGCGACTAGTGTCGGCGGAGAGAAGAGGTACCTCTTCAAATCTTGCAGCGCTGCCTCCGCTTCCGGAGTCCATCTCATTGGACCTGCCTTCTTCAAAATTTTGAAAAAGGGCAGGGCGCGCTCAGCAGATTTGGAGATAAACCTGCTCAAGGCAGCAATGCAGCCGGCAAGGCGACGTACATCCTTGACGCGTCTTGGCGCTTGAATCTGCTCAATGGCTTTGATCTTGTCGGGGTTCGCTTCGATCCCGCGCTGAGATACAAAGAACCCGAGAAGCTTGCCGGAGGGGACGCCAAACACACATTTCTCGGGATTGAGCTTTAAATTGATCTTGCACAGATTTGTGAATGTTTCTTCTAAGTCTTGTATGAGCGTCGCTTTATCCTTGGTTTTGACCACTATGCCATCCATGTATGCTTCCATATTTCTATGTAGCTGAGGCTCAAAACCGATTTGGACCGCTCTCGCAAATGTGGAACCAGCACTTTTCAACCCGAAAGGCATTCGTATAAAACAATACGTACCACATGGGGTGATAAATGCGGTCTATTCTTCATCTTCTTTTGCCATGAAGATCTGGTGATACCTCGAATAGGCATCAAGGAACGACAGTAGGTCACAACCGGCAGTGCAGTCCACAATCTGGTCGATGCGCGGCAAGGGAAAAGGATCTTTTGGACAGACTTTATTGATGTCTGTATAATCAATACACAGCCTCCATTTCCCATTCGCCTTGTGCACTACGACCGGATTGGCTAACCAGGTGGGGTGAAGCACCCCTCTGACCAAACCTGCCGCTTCTAACTTCCTGATTTCTTCGGCAATAAATTCTTGCCGCTCCAAGGCCTGCTTTCTCACCCTCTGCTTGATAGGCCGCGCGTGAGGACAGATAGCAAGGTGGTGCTCAATTACTTTCCTGGGAACACCGGGGATGTCAGATGGTTGCCATGCAAACACATCGACATTCGCCCGCAGGAAAGCAACGAGCGCGCTTTCCTATTTGTCATCTAGGGTGGAACTTATGGTGAAAGTTCCTCCCGTTCCGTCCTCCCTGACGGGCACCTTCTTGGTCTCTGGTGGAGCAGCCTTGGATTTCTTGTTCTTGCCAGTGGAACTCTCTGGTGCGTCCTCAACGGAAGCGCAACACTCCGAAGAGCTGCGGTTGCCGGAATTTGCGCCAGAGATCTTGCTGGTCTTCTTCTCCTTCCCTACGGGAGTTCCAGCGGCAAGAGCAGATGCCTTGGTGGCAGGTGCTGCGGCTGCCTCCCGATAGAGTTGGTCGGTGCAGATCAGTGCATCCTTCTTGTCGGAATGAACAGTGATGACACTAATCGGTCCGGGCATCTTCAACACATTGTACGCATAGTGTGATGCCGCCATAAACTTGGCGAGCGCTGGGCGGCCAAGGATCCCATTATATGTCATGGGGATCTTGGCGGCATCGAACACTACCTTCTCTGTCCTGAAATTGAGCTCGCTACCAAATGTCATCGGTAGCGTAATCTTGCCTTTTGGCTGGGTCCTTCTTGGATTGATCCCTTGAAACGTGCCCGTTTCCTCGAGATCTTCATCAAGAATTTGCAGCTTCTTGAGCACGTCTAGCGAGATTAAGTTCAGCCCGGCCCCACCGTCAACTAGCATTTTTGTCACTTTGAGGTTGCAGATTGTTGGTGAGACCAATAAAGGCAAGCACCCGACCGCAGTTGTGCGATCAGGGTGATCCTCGGCATAAAAAATGATAGGCGTGTGGGACCATTTCAAAGGTTTCCGTGCCTCAGGCGACGGCTCCGTTGCGTTAACCTCACGCACCCACTGTTTAAGTCGGTGGTGAGAAGAATGCAACGAGGTGCCCCCATCCATACACATGGCCTCTGTGGCTTTCTGAAACTCGTGCTCGCTAGATTCTTCATCTTCATCATCATCGCCTCCCACATCCTTGTCGCGGCCTCGGGCGGGCCTCTCCTTCTGTTGCTTAGCCTTGCCGCGGCGGCCTCCTCGGCCACCATGCTTCTTGCCGGATCCCTCAGCACCATCCAGGGCCTTCTCCTTATCTCGTCTTTCATACTCAGCTCTCTGCTTCTCGACAAGTTGCTCAACTTGCCGACAGTTTTGGAGATCGTGGCCCTTGGTGCGATGGATCTTGCAATACTGGTTGCCGGAGCCTTCCGGCTTGTCGGCAGCCGCCAAGGCCTGACAGGAGGTGCACCCGGCAACTTCCTTGCCGGGGTCATCAACCTTGGCCTTCTTGGCGGTGCAGGGGTTGCCGGATCCCTCGACAGCAAGCACGGCCTTGCCTTTGCGCTTCTTGTTCCACTGCCGGCCTTTCTTTGACGGGGTGGCAACATCTTCATCTTATGACTCGCCCCCTGCGCCAACATTCTCGCCGGGGAGTTTCCTCCCTTCTTCAGCTCGAGCGCATTTATCCGCCAAAGCATAGAGCTCGGCAATACTCCTGACCTAGTTCATCGCCAGCTCTTCGCGCATCTTGCGGTTATGCACGTTCTGATGAAACGTGCTAACAACAGCGGCAGGATGAACGTCTGGAATATTGTATTGCACTCGGCTAAACCTTTGGATAAACTTGCGTAGGGGCTCGCCCTCCTTTAGAGGGAGGAGATGCAAATCACTTTCTTGGCCAGGAGCTTGGTGTCCTCCAACAAAGGCGCCAACAAACTGATGGCACAGATCCGACCAGGAAGAAATAGAATTCTCCGGCAGATGCATCAACCACGACCTGACGTTGGGTTTGAGCACCAACGGGAAGTAGTTGGCAAGTATCTTGTCGTCTCGGCCTCCGGCAGCCTGCACCGCAATGGTGTAGATGCTCAGGAACTCCAAGGGATGAGTCTTGCCGTCATATTTCTCCGGAACCTCTGGTTTGAATGTTCGGGAGTTGGGCCACTGGACTCGCCGCAGCTCACGGGTAAATGCTGGGCAACCTACCTCATAAGGCAAGTCGCCTGCGTCCCCTGGCGCAGGCTTGTCGACAGTAGGCCCTGCACGTTTATCGGACTGATGACGCGCCTCCCGTCGGCGCTCGATGGTAGTTTGAGCGTCTTCTTTACTCCGTTCACGAAGAACTTGACGCTGATCGCGGCACATCCGCGGATCGGACGACGCCGTGGAATCATCATCACAGCCTTCGGTCCGCCAGGCTGACGACCGCCATTGTTCTCGTGGAGGGGAGTGCACCGTAGTAGCACCGCCTCCGGTCTTCTCACCACCGGCTCGCGTCGAAATGATAGACCGCTGCCGTGAGGGCCCCGCTTGCTGCGGCCTATCCTTGTTGGTGAAGATGACAAGGCTCTGGATAGTAAATCGCCACTCCTCCATCTTCTCTGGAGCAGGAGGAAAATCAAGGAGCAGCTGCACACGTGCCAAAGCTTTTTCTGGCATAGGCGACGGCGACAGGTGCGAGGTGCGTGAGGTGCTCTGACTCCTAACAGTGTTAGAAGGAGCATCGTCTCGACCACGCGACCGCGCGCCACCTCCACCGGCAGTTTGGTGTGCATGCTGGGCCTGCGCACCTTGGGATCGGTGCGCAGAAGTCTCTGCATGGGGATGTTCAGAACCACCGACGCCACGGCGCTGCTCGCCGCGTGCGGCCTGGGAAGGCCGCGACGCCTGCGCCGGCGCGGGAGCCCTGGACGGCGTCCCCTGATCTCTGGAGTTCGTTGCGCCGCCTATAGGCAGCACGGCTCCATCCTTGGATCTAGCGGTGTGCGGGTTGCCGTCGCCACTGCAAACGACGCCGCTCGCCTGGCTCGGATCACCAGAACGCCATGGAGGCTCTAAACCTCCACCTCCTGCATCCACGCCGTCACCCGTTCGAGTAGGCACGGGCAAGACGGACGTAGACGGAACAACCGCTGCTACACCCTTCTTCTTGGGCGGCATGGTAACAAAGATGGTGAAGAAACTAACGCGCTGATCACCAGATCAGGTTCGCGCAACCTCGATCCCCCTACCTGGCGCACCAAAGATGTCGGTGTACGACACCTATGGGATCCGAGGGACCCCTTTACGGTGCGGCAAGGAGAGAGGTACGCACGAAGAGCAGAACCGACGATCAACGCGAGAGGATTTTTACCCAGGTTCGGGCCGCTGATTAGCGTAAAACCCTACTCCTGCTTTAGTTTATTATCAGTGATTCGTCCCAGTTCTTGGAGCGCTTGCCATGAACAGCAAGTTCAAGTAGCAGCTATGCATGCAGAATGGGCTGAGAGTCGTCCTCCCCAATAGCAGTTGCCTTGGGCCTCCTTTTATATGATCAAAGGGGTCACCACAGTTGATGAGGACATCAATACCATTGTTACACCCACAGCCCCTGCTTCTATACATACTGGACCAATTACTAGAGCTCGCGCACGCCAATTAAAATATCAGGTACTTTCGTTTCTTGGTAATGATTCTAAAGTTCATGAGAATATGATGCTGCCTAAATTGGATACATTTGTTTTGCTTACAAATGAAGGGCCTAGCTTGGACAAGAAAGAGGAACCTTGGAGCAAGTTCAAGCATGGAGATGATGGCATGCACAAGGGGAACAAGAACGGAGTTACAAGTGATGATTTCAGGACTTTGAAGCCACCATAATGAGTGCAGGAAGCCTTGGACGAAATATACAAGATGTCACTTCATAAATTTCGTCCAGAGGCTATTATAGGTGCTGCGTCACCTTATTATTGGGCCAGGCCCATGTAATTTCGAAATACTTGAGTATAGCCTGTTTTTAGAGTCCGTATGTGTGGGGAAACAAGAGATAGGGTTGGTTTCGGACCCCTCCTTCAAGGGCCACGAAATCCCCTCCTCTTCCTCCATATATACAGCCCTTAGGGCACCGTTTAGACTTTGGGTTTTGTTTAGATTAAAAGTTCGCCATAGCTGCAACTTCGCGTACTTCGTTTGTGTTCAACGACCAGACCAAGACGTCACAGAACCCCACCTTGATCAATAAAGCTTTCATCTTATATTCGCAATATCCAGATTGCAAATCTTAGTTTCTTGCTTGTTCTTCGTTTGCTTGCAGGAGATAGACCCTCGTGGTCAGGTTGATTGTGCTCCGGCGTGGTCAATAACCTCTCGGAGTTGGTTTAGCGATTGCTAAGGCGCGACGTCCTCGCACGTTCGTAGTCGGATCGTCAAAGTCTACTCCACCAAAAATGATAGCTATCATCTCATCGAAAGATCGGGACACCCTCGCCTCTATCAAATTACTAGAGCTCGCGCACGCCAATTAAAATATCAGGTACTTTCGTTTCTTGGTAATGATTCTAAAGTTCATGAGAATATGATGCTGCCTAAATTGGATACATTTGTTTTGCTTACAAATGAAGGGCCTAGCTTGGACAAGAAAGAGGAACCTTGGAGCAAGTTCAAGCATGGAGATGATGGCATGCACAAGGGGAACAAGAACGGAGTTACAAGTGATGATTTCAGGACTTTGAAGCCACCATAATGAGTGCAGGAAGCCTTGGACGAAATATACAAGATGTCACTTCATAAATTTCGTCCAGAGGCTATTATAGGTGCTGCGTCACCTTATTATTGGGCCAGGCCCATGTAATTTCGAAATACTTGAGTATAGGCTGTTTTTAGAGTCCGTATGTGTGGGGAAACAAGAGATAGGGTTGGTTTCGGACCCCTCCTTCAAGGGCCACGAAATCCCCTCCTCTTCCTCCATATATACAGCCCTTAGGGCCCCGTTTAGACTTTGGGTTTTGTTTAGATTAAAAGTTCGCCATAGCTGCAACTTCGCGTACTTCGTTTGTGTTCAACGACCAGACCAAGACGTCACAGAACCCCACCTTGATCAATAAAGCTTTCATCTTATATTCGCAATATCCAGATTGCAAATCTTAGTTTCTTGCTTGTTCTTCGTTTGCTTGCAGGAGATAGACCCTCGTGGTCAGGTTGATTGTGCTCCGGCGTGGTCAATAACCTCTCGGAGTTGGTTTAGCGATTGCTAAGGCGCGACGTCCTCGCACGTTCGTAGTCGGATCGTCAAAGTCTACTCCACCAAAAACGATAGCTATCATCTCATCGAAAGATCGGGACACCCTCGCCTCTATCAACAGTGGCGAACTGCTCATTTACAAGGTGTAAAGTAGCTACATGGTTATCATACCTAACCACTGACGGTTTTGGACAAATGCATTTAATGCACTGTGAGGTGTCCATTTAGGTGTCTCTACTTTCTTGGGGATGGAAAAAGGAGCCATCCCATCAGCACTGCTTAAACTCGCCTCCAGTAGTGCCTTGCCATGCATCCAGAAGTGGGGCCAGAATGTCAGGCCGATCGCTGTACTGGAGCGGTGGCACAGTGGCGGAACCTTGTCGGGTGCGAATCTTGCCGGGCTACCCCGGCAAGATCTTACCGGGAGCCGAGCCCTTGGTCTTCAGTTCTCCTTATCTTCCGATCCTTGGCGTGGATATCTCTTGATAACCTTGGATTGATCTTCAGTTGTTACCCCGACAAGCCTTGCCGTAGGTATGGCTACAACCGCCTGTGCACAAGTATGGGGTACTAAAGGCCCAATATTTAGTACACCGACAATCAACAATCTTGCTACCGTCAACACTAACTCTCTCCCCCTCTATGGAGCGGTGTAACACCTCTTCTCCCCGCTGTAATCTCCACTAAAAACATGGTGCTCAACTCCATATATTATTTCCCAATGATATTTGGCTATCCTATGATGTTTGAGTAGATCCGTTTTGTCCTGTGGGTTAATCCTGATCTTGGTTGGTATGATTGTATATTTTATTTATGGTGCTGTCCTACGGTGCCCTCCGTCTCGCGCAAACATGAGGGATCCTCGCTATAGGGTGTTGCAATATGTTCATGGTTTGCTTATTGTCGGTGTTGCGGGGGTGATAGCAGCCTAAACGTGGATAAGTGGGTTATGGCGTATGGGAGTAAAGAGGACTTGATACTTAATGCTATGGTTGGGTTTCACGACCTTAATGATCTTTAGTAGTTGCGAATGCTTGCTAGGGGTCCAATCATAAGTGCATATGATCCAAGTAGAGAAAGTATGTTAGCTCATGCCTCTCCCTCATATAAAATTGCAAGAATGATTACCTGTACTTGTTATCGATTGCCTAGGGACAAATGACTTTCTTGTTGACAAAAGCTATCCACTTTTATTACCTTGCAATTTATTCATAGTTTTATTCTCGCAAATTACTCATAGTTTTATTCTCGCAAAATAGTTTCATACTTGTTTTAGGTAAAGCAAACGTCAAGCGTGCGTAGAGTTGTATCGGTGGTCGATAGAACTTGAGGGAATATTTGTTCTACCTTTAGCTCCTCGTTGGGTTCGACACTCTTATTTATCGAAGAAGGCTACAAACGATCCCCTATACTTGTGGGTTATCAAGACCTTTTTCTGGCGCCGTAGCCGGGGAGCAATAGCGTGGGGTGAATATTCTCGTGTGTGCTTGTTTGCTTTATCACTAAGTAGTTTTTATTTTCTGTTCTAAGTTGTTCTCTATCTTTAGTTATGGATATGGAACACGAAACACCAAAATATTAGTTGTACTTGCTACTCATGGAGATGGGGGGTCTCCTAAAACCCTCGAGGCTCGTTATGTGAAAGATATTATGCACTACTTTGATAATCCTGAGAAAACCCCATTCAACTATATAATGGGAGTAACGTTGGGTCAACATGAATACTTTAGGGATTATCGCTTGACTCATAAAGGGAAATTGTTATGAGATCAAATTCATATGTTGCATTGGTATGCTCGGGAGCTATGCTTGAGATATGATTATACTTGTTGCTCTAGGATGAACGCTCCACATCTTCCCTTTTCATGCAAATTTAATGATAATGAAACCTTAGCTTCTTATGCTAATGGTATATATGATTACTATGATGTGGAACGAATAGAAGAATTTGTTGCTTTTAAGGGTGCTTATGAAATTGAATCTCTGTTTGAAAAGTTTGAAGATTTTGATGATTCGGTTTATAGACCTGAAAATTTTGCTATCCTTAAATATTGTTATGAGAATTATAATTACAATTCCGATATTGATGCATTTATTGAGAAAGTCTCCACTGTCCAAGAAGAGACTAATATTTTGCAGGAGTCTATGGAAGAAAGAATTGATGAAACTGTGAGCTCATTGGATGAAAAAGATGATGAGGAGAGTGAAGAACAAAAGGAGGAAGAGCGGATTAGCTACCCGTGCCCACCTTCTAATGAGAGTAACTCTTCAACTCATACATTGTTTAATGTCCCATCATTCTTACCGAAGGATGAATGCTATGATAATTGCTATGATCCCGTTGATTCTTTTGAAATATACCTTTTTGATGATGCTTGCTATGCTTGTGCCCAAGATGCCAATATGAATTATGCTTATGGAGATGAACTTGCTATAGTTCCTTATGTTAATAATAAAATTGTTGCTATTGCACCCACACATGATAGTCCTATTATCTTTTTGAATTCTCCAAACTACACTATATTGGAGAAGTTTGCTCTTATTAAGGATTATATTGATGGGTTGCGTTCTACCACTACACATGATGATTTTGATGAATATAATATGCATGTGCTTGCTGCTCCTACTTGCAATTATTATGAGAGAGGAACTATATCTCCACCTCTCTATGTTTCCAACACGATAAAATTGCAAGAAACTGCTTATGCTATGTATTGGCCTTTACTTGATGTGCATGAATTATTCTTGTATGACATGCCGATGCATAGGAAGAGAGTTAGACTTCATCATTGCATGATATATGTTGCTTTGTGCTCACTACTAAATGCCAAATCATTGTTAATTAAAATTGGTTTTGATATACCTTGGGATCCGGGTGGATTCATTACTTGAGCACTTTATGCCTAGCTTAATGGATTTAAAGAAAGCGCTGCCAGGGAGACAACCCAGAAGTTTTAGAGAGTCATTTATTTCTGTTGAGTGCTTTTATAAAGTTTAAAAACAAAAAAAATATAGAGGGGAACTTAAAACTTCACAAAAAGAAAAGTGAAAGTGAGAGGGACGAGCATTGTGAAAGTGGGAGCTAGCCTTGAACTTTGTTCATGCCCATGGAAACTTTGTGAATCTTAATTATAGAAACTTTTCAACAAAAATAATCATCCCCTTGTACAAATCCAGTGTATTATAAAAATAATGTGCCAAGATTTGCCTTTAGGATGATTAGATTGCTTGTTGGTATGTGTGGTGCAAAAACAGAAACTTTGGCTGTAGTGCGTGATTTTACGTTTTTACTGGAATGTCAAAAGCTTCTGAAACTTTTTGCACAGTCTTTATATACAATTTTTTTTATTTTTTTCCTAATTTTTTAGAATTTTTGGAGTACCAGAAGTATGGTAGATGTTCAGATTGCTACAGACTCTCCTGTTTAAGACAGATTCTGTTTTTGATGCATTGTTTTGCTTGTTTTGATGAAACTATCGATTCTATCGGTGGTATAAGCCATGGAAAAGTTATAATACAGTAGATACAATGCAAAAACAAAATATGAATTGGTTTGCAACAGTACTTAGAGTAGTGATTTGCTTTATTATACTAACGGATCTTACCGAGCTTTCTGTTGAGTTTTGTGTGGATGAAGTGATCAAAGATCGAGGAGGTCCCGATATGAGAAGAAGGAGGAGAGGCAAGAGCTCAAGCTTGGGGATGCCCAAGGAACCCCAAGTAAATATTCTAGGATACTCAAGCGTCTAAGCTTGGGGATGCCCCGGAAGGCATCCCATCTTTCTTCAACAAGTATCTGTATGTTTTCATCTTCGTTTCGTTCATGTGATATGTGTGAATCTTGGAGCGTCTTTTGTGTTTATTTTTCATTTTTCTTTTATGCACCATGCTGGTATGAGATAGTCCATGGTCGATTTATAGAATGCTCATTGCACTTCACTTATATCTTTTGAGTGTGGCTTTATAAAATGCTTCATGTGCTTCACTTATATCATTTAAAGTTTGGATTGCATGTTTCTCTTCGCATAGAAAACCGTTATTTGTAGAATGCTCTTTTGCTTCACTTATATTTGTTAGAGCATGGTCTTTTGTAGAAAGAATTAAACTCTCTTGCTTCACTTATACCTATTTAGAGAGTCAACAGGAATTGGTCAATTGCATGGTTAGACATAAAATCCTACATAAAACTTATGGATCACTGAATATGCTATGTTTGATTCCTTGCAATAGTTTTGTGATATAGAGATGGTAATATGTGGGAGGTACTAGTAAACGGTTGTGGTTAGTAAGAATATTGGTGTTAAGGTTTGTGATTCCCGAAGCATGCACGTATAGTCTCTCGTTATGCTATGAAGTTGGAGCATGATTTATTATTGATTGTCTTCCTTATGAGTGGCGGTCAGGGACGAGCGATGGTCTTTTCCTACCAATCTATCCCCCTAGGGGCATGTGTAGTAGTACTTTGCTTCGAGGGCTAATAAACTTTTGCAATAAGTATATGAGTTCTTTATGACTAATGTGAGTCCATGGATTATACGCACTCTTACCTTTCCGCAATTTGCTAGCCTCTACGGTACCATGCATTGCCCTTTCTCACCTCGAGATGTGGTGCAAACTTCGCAGGTGCATCCAAACCCCGTGATATGATACGCTCTATCACACAGAAGCCTTATTATATCTTCCTCAAAACAGCCACCATACCTACCTATTATGGCCTTTCCATAGCCATTCCGAGATATATTGCCATGCAACTTCCACCGCTTCCGTTTTGATGACTTGAGCATTCATTGTCATATTGCTTTGCATGATCATATAGCTGACATAGCAGTTGTGGCTCAGCCACCGTTCATCATTTTTCGTACATGTTACGCTAGATCATTGCACATCCTAGTACACTGCCAGAGGCATTCATATAGAGTCATACTTTGTTATAGGTATCGAGTTGTAATTTTTATTTCTTTTGAGTTATAAGTAAATTGAAGTGTGATGATCATCATTATTCATTTTTAGAGCATTGCCCCAGTGAGGAAAGGATGATGGAGACTATGATTCCCCCACAAGTCGGGATGAGACTCCGGACAATGAGAGAAAAGAAAAAAAAGAAAAAAATCAAAGAGAGAAGGGGCATGCTAGTTCCACACTTGTGCTTCAAAGTAGCACCATGTTTTTCATATAGAGAGTCTCCTATGTAGTCACTTTCATATACTAGTGGGAATTTTTCATTATAGAACTTGGCTTGTATATTCTGATGATGGGCTTCCTCAAATACCCGAGGTCTTCATGAGCTAGCAAGTTGGATGCACACCCACTTAGTTTTCATATTGAGCTTTCATACACTTATAGCTCTTAGTGCATCCGTTGCATGGCAATCCTTACTTCTCGCATTGATATCAATTGATGGGCATCTCCATAGCATGTTGGTTAGCCGCGTCGACGTGAGACTTTCTTACTTTTTTGTCTTCTCAATATTTACCCCTATCATCATACTCTATTCCACCTATAGTGCTATATCCATGGCTTGCGCTCATGTATTGCGTGAGGGTTGAAAAAGCTGAAGCGCGTTAAAAAGTATGAACCAATTGCTTGGCTTGTCATCGGGGTTGTGTGATACGTCTCCAACATATCTATAATTTTTTATTGTTCCATGCTAATATATTATCTGTTTTGGATGTTTTATATGCATTAATATGTTATTTTATATTATTTTGGGGACTAACCTATTAACCTAGAGCCCAGTGCCAGTTTCTGTTTTTTCCTTGTTTTTGAGTTTCGCAGAAAAGGAATACCAAACGGAGTCCAAATGGAATAAAACTTTTGCGATGATTTTTCTTGGACAAGAAAGAAACCAGGAGACTTGGAGATGAAGTCGGAGGAGCCACGAGGCGGCCACAAGGACGGAGGGCGCGCCCAGGGGGTAGGGCGTGCCCCCAACCCTTGTGGGCCCCTCATGCACCTCCTAACCTAATTAGTTCGCCTATATATACTCATATATCCCCAAACCAACAGGGGCATCCATGAAAAGACTTTTCCACCGCCGCAACCTTCTGTACCCGTGAGATCCCATCTAGGGACCTTTTCCGGCACCCTGCCGGAGGGGGATTCGATCACGGAGGGCTTCTACATCAACACCATTGCCTTTCCGATGAAGCGTGAGTAGTTTACCACAGACCTACGGGGCCATAGCTAGTAGCTAGATGGCTTCTTCTCTCTCTTTGATTCTCAATACCATGTTCTCCTCGATGTTCTTGGAGATCTATTCGATGTAATACTTTTTTGCGGTGTGTTTGCCGAGATCCGATGAACTGTGGATTTATGATCAGCTTATCAATGGATATTATTTGAATCTTCTCTGAATTCTTATATGCATGATTTGATATCTTTGTAATTCTCTTCGAACTATCAGTTTGGTTTGGCCAACTAGATTGGTTTTTCTTGCAATGGGAGAAGTGCTTAGCTTTGGGTTCAATCTTGCAGTGCCCTTTCCCAGTGACAGTAGGGGCAGCAAGGCATGTATTGTATTGTTGCCATCGAAGATAAAAAGATGGGGTTTTCATCATATTGCTTGAGTTTATTCATCTACATCATGTCATCTTACTTAATGCATTACTCCATTCTTTATGAACTTAATACTCTAGATGCATGCTGGATAGCGGTAGATGTGTGGAGTAATAGTAGTAGATGCAGAATCGTTTCGGTCTACTTGACACGGACGTGATGCCTATATTCATGATCATTGCCTTAGATATCGTCATAACTTTGCACTTTTCTATCAATTGCTCGGCAGTAATTTGTTCACCCACCGTATTATTTTCTATCTTGAGAGAAGCCTCTAGTGAAACCTATGGCCCCCGGGTCTATTTTCCATCATATAATCTTCTACTTCTCATCATACAAGTTTTCGATCTACTATTTTGCAATCTTTTACTTTTCGATCTATAAAACAAAAATACCAAAAATATTTACTTTATCGTTTATCTATCTCTATCAGATCTCACTTTTGCAAATAACCGTGAAGGGATTAACAACCCCTTTATCACGTTGGGTGCAAGTTGTTTGATTGTTTGTGCAGGTATTCGGTGATTTGTGCGTTGTCTCCTACTGGATTGATACCTTAGTTCTCAAACTGAGGGAAATACTTACCTCTACTTTGTTGCATCACCTTTCCTCTTCAAGGAAAAACCAACGCAAGCTCAAGAAGTAGCAGGAAGAATTTCTGGCGTCGTTGCCGGGGAGATCTACGCCAAGTCAAGACATACCAAGTACCCATCATAAACTCTCATCTCTTGCATTACATTATTCGCCATTCGCCTCTCGTTTTCCTCTCCCCCACTTCTAAAACGATTTTCGAAAAGATTTGCCTTTTTATTCGCCCTTCTTCCGTTCGATCTTTTGTTTGCTTGTGTTACCATGTGCCTTCTTTTTGCTTGCATCTTCGCTTGCTAAAAGTTTATGGATCCTCATCCACTTGCTAATCTTTTTAAGAGATCCAATTTTGATGAACCAATTGCTAGTGAGTTTTATGCACTAGATTATCTTTATGAACTTTTGCTTGAAAATCGTGAATCTGAAAATTGTGATGAAGAAATTTATGAAGTGATTCACGACAGCTCCTTGAATAAAAAGCATGATTGCAATGGTTTTACTATAAATTCTATTAATGTCAATTGTGCTAATAATATGCAAAACCCTAAGCTTGGGGATGCTAGTTTTGCTATGTCCACTACTTGTTGCAATGATCATGATTGGGGTGATTCTTCTTATGATCTTGAAAATTTATTTAAGCCCCATGATGAATATGAGATTGATAATAATGTTTGCTATAATATTTAAAGTGGGTTTGGAAGAGTGTCAACTTTAGATCCCACATATTTGGAGAATATTCAATCTTATGAAATTTTTGATAGAAGTGGGTTTGGAGAGGTCATGACTTTAGTTAATGTTAATCCCACTATTTTGGAAGAGTGTCAACTTTGCATGCATGTGGATCATGTAGAGAATATTTTATGTGATAGCTATATTGTTGAATTTGATTATGATCCTACATGTAATTATTATTAGAGAGGAAAATATGGATGTAGAAATTTTCATGTCACTAAATTGCCTCTCGTTATGTTGAGATTGCTATTGTTTCTTTCCTCTTCCTTGCATATGCTAGTTTTTGCTTTCCTTGATAATTTGTTTGCCTATAAGATGCCTATGCATAGGAAGTATGTTAGACTTAGATGTGTTTTTCAGATGCTACATGATGCTCTTTTCGTGTTTCAATTGCTATCTTTCATGTGAGCATCATCAAAATTATCAACGCCTAGCTAAAAGGCTTTAAAGAAAAGCGCTTGTTGGGAGACAACCCAATATTTTTATTTTCTGTTTTTGAATAAATAATTCATCTAGACTCTGATTAGATGTGTTTTTGTGTTTTAATTAGTGTTTGTGCCAAGTAAGACCTTTGGGATGGCTTACGGTGATAGTTGTTTTGATCTTGCTGAAAAACAGAAACTTTTGCGCCCAGGAAAATAATTTGTATAATTCACAAAATTGTGATTTTGATCTGATTATTTTTGCACAATATTGGTACACAAATTTCCCAGGTTGTCCTAATTTTTCAGAATTTTTGGAGTTACATAAGTATTCAAAGTTCTCTGATTACTACAGACTGTTCTGTTTTTGACAGATTCTGTTTTCTATGTGTTGTTTGCTTATTTTGATGAATCTATGGGTAGTATCGGGGGGTATGAACCATGGAAAAGTTGGAATACAGTAGATATTACACCAATATAAATAAATAATGAGTTCACAACAGTACCAAAGTGGTGATTTATTTTCTTATACTAACGGAGCTTATGAGATTTTCTGTTGAGTTTTGTGTTGTGAAGTTTTCAAGTTTTTGGGTAAGGATTTGATGGACTATGGAATAAGGAGTGGCAAGAGCCTAAGCTTGGGGATGCCCAAGGCACCCCAAGGTAATATTCAAGGACAACCAAGAGCCTAAGCTTGGGGATGCCCCGGAAGGCATCCCCTCTTTCGTCTTCGTCTATCGGTAACTTTACTTGAGGCTATATTTTTATTCACCACATGATATGTGTTTTGCTTGGAGCGTCTTGTATAATTTGAGTCTTTTCTTTTTATTTTGCCACAATCATCCTTTTTGTACACACCTTTTGAGAGGGACATGCACGAATCATGATTTATTAGAATACTCTATGTGCTTCACTTATATCTTTTGAGCTAGGCAATTTTGCTCTAGTGCTTCACTTATATCTTTTTAGAGCACGGCGGTGGCTTTATTTTATAGAAATTATTGAACTCTCATGCTTCACTTATATTATTTTGAGAGTATTTAAACAGCATGGTAATTTGCTTTGGTTATAAATTTAGTCCTAATATGATAGGCATCCAAGAGGGATATAATAAAAACTTTCATATAAAGTGCATTGAATACTATGAGAAGTTTGATTCCTTATGATTGTTTTGAGATATAAAGATGGTGATATTAGAGTCATGCTAGTGAGTAATTGTGGATTTGAGAAATACTTGTGTTAAGGTTTGTGATTCTCGTAGCATGCACGTATGGTGAACCGTTATGTGATGAAGTCGGAGCATGATTTATTTATTGATTGTCTTCCTTATGAGTGGCGGTCGGGGACGAGCGATGGTCTTTTCCTACCAATCTATCCCCCTAGGAGCATGCGCATAGTACTTTGTTTTGATAACTAATAGATTTTTGCAATAAGTATGTGAGTTCTTTATGACTAATGTTGAGTCCATGGATTATACGCACTCTCACCCTTCCACCATTGCTAGCCTCTCTTGTACCGTGCAACTTTCGCCGGTACCATACACCCACCATATACCTTCCTAAAAACAGCCACCATACCTACCTATTATGGCATTTCCATAGCCATTCTGAGATATATTACCATGCAACTTTCCACCGTTCCGTTTATTATGACACGCTTCATCATTGTCATATTGCTTTGCATGATCATGTAGTTGACATCGTATTTGTGGCAAAGCCACCGTTCATAATTCTTTCATACATGTCACTCTTGATTCATTGCACATCCCGGTACACTGCCGAAGGCATTCATATAGAGTCATATTTTGTTCTAAGAATCGAGTTGTAATTCTTGAGTTGTAAGTAAATAAAAGTGTGATGATCTTCATTATTTGAGCATTGTCCCATGTGAGGAAAGGATGATGGAGACTATGATTCCCCCACAAGTCGGGATGAGATTCCGGACGAAAAAAAATGAGAGAAGGCCCAAATAAAAAAAATGAGAGAAAAGAGAGAAGGGGCAATGTTAGTATCCTTTTACCACACTTGTGCTTCAAAGTAGCACCATGATCTTCATGATAGAGAGTCTCCTATGTTGTCACTTTCATATACTAGTGGGAATTTTTCATTATAGAACTTGGCTTGTATATTCCAATGATGGGCTTCCTCAAATTGCCCTAGGTCTTCGTGAGCAAGCGAGTTGGATGCACACCCACTTAGTTTCTTTTTGAGCTTTCATAAACTTATAGCTCTAGTGCATCTGTTGCATGGCAATCCCTACTCACTCACATTGATATCTATTGATGGGCATCTCCATAGCCCGTTGATACGCCTAGTTGATGTGAGACTATCTCCCTCTTTTTGTCTTCTCCACAACCACCTTCTATTCCACCTATAGTGCTATGTCCATGGCTCACGCTCATGTATTGCGTGGAAGTTGAAAATGTTTGAGAACATCAAAAGTATGAAACAATTGCTTGGCTTGTCATCGGGGTTGTGCATGATTTGAATATTTTGTGTGATGAAGATGAAGCATAGCCAGACTATATGATTTTGTAGGGATAAGCTTTCTTTGGCCATGTTATTTTGAGAAGACATAATTGCCTTGTTAGTATGCTTGAAGTATTATTGTTTTTATGTCAATATTAAACTTTTGTTTTGAATCTTACGGATTTGAACATTCACACCACAATAAAGAAAATTACATGGATAAATATGTTAGGTAGCATTCCACATCAAAAATTCTGTTTTTATCATTTACCTACTCGAGGACGAGCAGGAATTAAGCTTGGGGATGCTTGATACGTCTCCAACGTATCTATAATTTTTGATTGTTCCATGCTATTATATTATCTGTTTTGGATGTTTTATATGCTATTTTATATTATTTTTGGGACTAACCTATTAACCTAGAGCCCAGTACCAGTTTATGTTTTTTCCTTGTTTTTGAGTTTCGTAGAAAAGGAATACCAAACAAAGTCCAAACGGAATAAAACTTTCGCGATGATTCTTCTTGGACCAGAAGGAAACCAGGAGACTTGGAGATGAAGTCGGAGGAGCCACGAGGCGGCCAAAAGGACGGAGGGCGCGCCCAGGGGGGTAGGGCGTGCCCCCCGCCCTTGTGGGCCCCTCGTGCACCTCCTGACCTAATTCTTTCGCCTATATATACTCATATATCCCCAACCCAACAGGGGCATCCACGAAAAGACTTTTCCACCGCCGCAACCTTCTGTACCCGTGAGATCCCATCTAGGGACCTTTTTCGGCATCCTACCGGAGGGGGATTCGATCACGGAGGGCTTCTACATCAATACCATTGCCCTTCTGATTAAGCGTGAGTAGTTTACCACAGACCTACGGATCCATAGCTAGTAGCTAGATGGCTCCTTCTCTCTCTTTGATTCTCAATACCATGTTCTCCTCGATGTTCTTGGAGATCTATTCGATGTAATACTTTTTTGCGGTGTGTTTGCCGAGATCCGATGAATTGTGGATTTATGATCAGCTTATCTATGAATATTATTTGAATCTTCTCTGAATTCTTATATGCATGATTTCATATCTTTGTAATTCTTTTCGAACTATCGGTTTGGTTTGGCCAACTAGATTGATTTTTCTTGCAATCGGAGAAGTGCTTAGCTTTGGGTTCAATCTTGCGGTGTCCTTTCCCAGTGACAGTAGGGGTAGCAAGGCACGTATTGTATTATTGCCATCGAGGATAAAAAGATGGGGTTTTCATCATATTGCTTGAGTTAATTCATCTACATCATGTCATCTTACTTAATGCATTACTCCGTTCTTTATGAACTTAATACTCTAGATGCATGCTGGATAGCGGTCGATGTGTGGAGTAATAGTAGTAGATGCAGAATCGTTTCGGTCTACTTGACACGAACGTGATGCCTATATTCATGATCATTGCCTTAGATATCGTCATAACTTTGCACTTTTCTATCAATTGCTCGGCAGTAATTTGTTCACCCACCGTATTATTTTCTATCTTGAGAGAAGCCTCTAGTGAAACCTATGACCCCCGGGTCTATTTTCCATCATATAATCTTCTACTTCTCATCATACAAGTTTCCGATCTACTATTTTGCAATCTTTTACTTTCCGATCTATGAAACAAAAATACCAAAAATATTTACTTTATCATTTATCTATCTCTATCAGATCTCACTTTTGCAAATAACCGTGAAGGGATTGACAACCCCTTTATCGCGTTGGGTGCAAGTTGTTTGATTGTTTGTGCAGGTATTCGGTGATTTGTGCGTTGTCTCCTACTGGATTGATACCTTGGTTCTCAAACTAAGGGAATACTTAACTCTACTTTGCTGCATCACCCTTTCCTCTTCAAGGGAAAAACCAATGCAAGCTCAAGAAGTAGCATTGTGCATGATAAATACTTTGTGTTAAGAAGACAGAGCATGACAAGACTATATGATTTTGTAGGGATAGCTTTCTTTAGCGTTGATATTTTGAAAGACATGATTGTTTGTTGGGATGCCTGAGTATTAATGTCTTTATGTCAAATTATGGACTATTTCTTTGAATCACTTATGTCTTAATATTCATGCCATGATTCGACATATGATCAAGTTTATGCTAGGTAGCATTCCACATAAAAAATTATTTTTTTTATCATTTACCTACTCGAGGATGAGCAGGAATTAAGCTTGGGGATGCTAATACGTCTCCGTTGTATCTATAATTTTTTATTGTTTCATGCCAATACTATACAACTTTCACATATTTTTGGCAAGTTTTTATATGATTTATTGGACTAACCAATTGATCTAGTGCCCAGTGCCAGTTCCTGTTTGTTGCATGTTTTTTGTTTAGCAGAAAATCCATATCAAATGAAGTCCAAACGCGATAAAATTTTACAGAGAATTATTTTGGAATATTAATGATTTTTGGGAGGTGGAATCAACGCAAACGGGGGCCCACAGTGACCACAACCCACCAGGGCGCGCCGGGCACCCCCTGGCGTGCCCAGGTATCTTGTGCCCTCCTCGAACGTTGGTTGAGGCCCTTCTTCTGGTGCAAGAAATATAACTTATGGAAAAAAATCATGTAAAAATTTCAGCGCAATCGGAGTTACAAATCTCTGGGAATTTAAGAAACCGTGAAGGGCCAGATCTGGAAAAGGCGAAACAGAAGAGAACAGAGAGGGAGATCCAATCTCGGAGGGGCTATGGAGGCCATGGACCAGAGGGGGAACTCTCCTCCCATCTAGTGGGAGGCCAAGGAAGAAGAAGAAGGAAGGGGGCTCTCTCCCCCTCTCACCCGGTGGCGCCGGAGTGCCGCCGGGGCTAGGATCGTGACGGCGATCTACATCAACAATCTTGCTACCATCAACACCAACTCTCTCCCCCTCTATGGAGCGGTGTAACACCTCTTTTCCCCGCTGTAATCTCTACTTAAACATGGTGCTCAACTCCATATATTGTTTCCCAATGATATTTGGCTATCCTATGATGTTTGAGTAGATCTGTTTTGTCCTGTGGGTTAATCGTGATCTTGGTTGGTATGATTGTATATTTTATTTATGGTGCTGTCCTATGGTGCCCTCTGTCTCGCGCAAACGTGAGGGATCCTCGCTGTAGGGTGTTGCAATATGTTCATGGTTTGCTTATTGTCGGTGTTGCGGGGGTGACAGCAGCCTAAACGCGGATAAGTGGGTTATGGCATATGGGAGTAAAGAGGACTTGATACTTAATGCTATGGCTGAGTTTCACGACCTTAATGATCTTTTGTAGTTGTGGATGCTTGCTAGGGGTCCAATCATAAGTGCATATGATCCAAGTAGAGAAAGTATGTTAGCTCATGCCTCTCCCTCATATAAAATTGCAAGAATGATTACCGATACTTGTTATCGATTGCCTAGGGACAAATGACTTTCTTGTTGACAAAAGCTATCCACTTTTATTACCTTGCAATTTATTCGTAGTTTTATTCTCGCAAAGTACTCGTATTTTTATTCTCGCAAAATAGTTTCATACTTGTTTTAGGTAAAGCAAACGTCAAGCGTGCGTAGAGTTGTATCGGTGGTCGATAGAACTTGAGGGAATATTTGTTCTACCTTTAGCTCATCATTGGGTTCGACACTCTTATTTATCGAAGAAGGCTACAAACGATCCCCTATACTTGTGGGTTATCAAGATTCACAAAGTTTCCATTGGCATGAACAAAGTTCAAGGACGTCCCCCACTTCAACGATGTTCGTCGTTCTCACTTTCACCTTTCTTTTTGAAAAGTTTTAGGTTCCCCTCTATATTTTTTGTTTTTAAACTTTTTAAAAGCGCAAAACAGAATAAAATGACTCTCTAAAACTTTTGGTTGTCTCCCTGGCAGCGCTTCCTTTAAGGCCAATAAGCTAGGCATAAATAGCTCAAGTAATTGATCCACCCGGATCCCAAGGTATATCAAAGCCAATTTTAATTAACAATGATTTGTAATTAAGTAGTGAGCACAAAGTAACATATATCATGTAACAACAAAGTCTAACTCTCTTCCTATGCATCGACATATCATAAAAGAACAATTCATGCACATCAAGTGAAGGCCAATGCATAGTATAAACAACTTCTTGCAATTTTATCGTATTGGAAACATAGAGAGGTGAAGATGTGGTTCCTCTCTCATAATAATTGCAAGTAGGAGCAGCAAGCACATGCATATTATATTCATCAAAATAATCATGTGTAATGGCAAAACGCAACCCATCAATATAATCCTTAATAAGAGCAAACTTCTCCGATATACTGTAGTGGGGAGAATTCAAAAAGATAATAGGACTATCATGTGTGGGTGCAACAGCAACAATTTCATTCTTAACATAAGGAACTATAGCAAGTTCATATCCATAAGCATAATTCATATTGGCATCATGGCCACAAGCATAGCAAGCATCAATTTCATCAAAAAGGGATATTTCAAACGAATCCAATGGATCGTAGCAATTAGCATTCATCCTTTGGTAATCACGAAGGCAAAATAAACAATGTATGAGTTGAAGAGTTACTCTCATTAGAAGGTGGGGACGGGTAGCTAATCCGCTCTTCCTCATTTTGTTCTTCGCTCTCCTCCTCATCTTTTTCATCTAATGACCTCACAGTTTCAGCAATTTCTTCTTCCATAGTTTCCTACAAAATATTAGTCTCTTCTTAGATAGCGGTGGCGTCATCAATATATGCTTTAACATAAGCATTAGAAGCACAGTTTTCATAGCAATATTTAAGTATGGCAAAAAAATTAGACTTGTAAAGAGTAGCATCATACTTTTCAATCAAAGAAGCAATTTCATAAGCACCCATAAAAGCAACAAATTCTTCAATTTGTTCAATATCATAGTAATTATAAACACCTTTGGCATAAGAAGATAAGAATCCATTATCCTTAAATTCCATGTTGGAAGGGAAGGTGTTTTTTAGGGTCTTCAGAACAAGTATATCATGTATTTCGCATAAATTCCAAGCATAGCATTGCAAAAAATAATTTGATGCTGTAAAAGTTTCCCTTTTTGAGATAAGCGATGTCGCACAAAATAAGCATGCTCATTTAATGATTTTCCCTTAACTAAGCTAGTTGGGTTTTCATCACGAGCACAAATGGATCAAAGATGATCCAAGTAGAAAGCTTCATCCATTGGGTTAGGGAGTACAACTAATTTTTTGGTATTTTGCGTTTCCTACCCATAACTAAAGATAGAAAACAAGAGCATAAACTAAAAATTACTTAGTGATAAAGCAAACAAGCACACACAAGAATATTCACCCCGCGCTATTGCTCCCCAACACCGGCGCTAGAAAAAAGTCTTGATAACCCACAAGTATAGGGGATCAATTGTGGCTTTTTTGATAAATAAGAGTGTCGAACCCAACGAAGAGCTGAAGGTAGAATTTATATTCCCTTCAAGTTCTGTTGACCACTGATACAATTCTACGCACACTTAATGTTTGCTTTACCTAGAAGAAGTATGAAACTAGAAGTACTTTGTAGGTGTAAGGATAAGTTTGCAAGGATAAAACTATAAGTACTTAGCGAGAAAAAAACTAGGAGTAATTTGCAAGATAATAAAAGTTAATTGTTTAGTAGATAGCTTTTTGTAACACAAGAGAAGGATTTTGTCCCTAGGCAATCGATAACTAGACCGGTAATTATTATTGCAATTTTATATGAGGGAGTGGCATGAGCTAACATACTTTCCGTACTTGGATCATGTGCACTTATGATTGGAACTCTAGCAAGCATCCGCAAATACCAAATATCATTAAGGTAAAACCCAACCATAGCATTAAGTATCAATTCATCTTTACTCCCATACGCAACAACCCCCTTACTCGGGTGTAAGCTTCTGTCACTCTAGTTTCCCACTATAAGCGAATTATGAATGTATTACAACACCCTACAACGGTAATCCCACACGCTTGTGCGCCACGGGAGGCACCATAGGACAACACCAAAATAAAGCATATAACTCAAACCAATCACGATCATCAATCAACCCATAGGACAAAATGAATCTACTCAAACATCATAGGATGGCCATAAATCATTGGATAATAATATATAGCGTTAAGCACCATGTTTAAGTAGAAAATTACAGAGGAAATGGAGAGGTTACACCACCGCATAGAGGGGGATAGAGTTGGTGATGATGGCGATGAAGTTGTTGGTGTAGATCGCCGTCACGATGATTGCCCCGGCGGTGTTCCGCCGCCACCGGGAGAGAGGGGAGAGAGCCCCCTCCTTATTCCTCTTGCGTGGCCTCCCCCCTAGATGGGAGGAGGGTTTCCCCTCTGGTCCATGGTCTCCATGGCTCCCGAAGGGCAGGAGCCCCTCCGAGATTAGATTTCTCTCTCTGTTCTCTTCTGTTTCGCGTTCTTGTTTTATGGCCCTTCAACGTTTCTTAAATTCCCGAAGATCCGTAACTCCGATTGGGCTGAAATTTTAACACGATTTTCTTCTGGATATTATCTTTCTTGCAACGAAAGAAGGGCAGGAATAGACCTATGAGGGGGCCGCAAGCCACCTGGGCATGCCCATACACCCTGGGCGCGCCCAGGTGCCTTGTGAAATCCTTGGACACCATCTTGCGTTGATTCTTCCCAAAAATCGCATATATTCCAAAATAAATCTCCGTAAATTTTTATAACGTTTGGACTTCGTTTGATATGGATATTCTACAAAACAAAAAACATGCAACAAACAGGAACTGGCACTGGGCACTGGATCAATATGTTAGTCCCAGAAATATTATAAAATGTTGCCAAAAATATATGAAAGTTGAAGAATATTGGCATGAAACAATCAAAAATTATAGATACAACGGAGACGTATCAATGCCAAGGAGCCCAGCCTCATCAACTACAAGGGGGCCCAACAGGCCCATGGCGTGGCACTAACCCTAGGAGGCCAGACGACCTTCTTGACACCCAAGACTAGAGGGCGGCGGCGCCCCAGATCTCATCCAACATGTAAACCCTAGGCCTCTCCTGTCTATATAAAGGGAGGTCTAGGGTTCCTCTTGAGGATCCATCCTGAGATAGGAGAACTCTCGGTAGCAACATCATACACCATTGTAACCCCTCACACGAGGTATCCCTCCACTATGAATAACCAAAACCAGCAGGACATGGGGGATTACTCTCTGGAGGCCCGAACCTAGATAAACCCCTTGTGTGATCTCTGATCCATGACTTCCAGCTGCGCTTGCACCCCTACCAAAGGATCTAATGGAAATCTGCTCCGTCACACGCCCTGATACGTCTCCAACGTATCTATAATTTATGAAGTATTCATGCCATGTTTACAACAATTTTATATGATTTTGGTATAATTTGCATGGAACTAACCCGGACTGATGCTGTTTTCAGCAGAACTACCGTGGTGTTGTTTTTTGTGCAGAAATGAAAGTTCTCCAAATGAGCTAAAACTTTTTGATGATTTTTTCAGAACAAAAGAGAACCCCCGAAGCTTCGTGGGAGGGCCAGAAGAGCCACGAGGAGGGCACAACCCACCAGGGCGCGCTTGGAGCCCAACCCGTGGATGGTGGGTTGTGCTCACCTCAAGGCCCATCTTAGCGTGAAACCAACGCCAAAAAATCCTATAAATACAGAAACCCCCAGAAATAACCCTAGATCAGAAGTTCCGCCGCCGCAAGCCTCTGTAGCCACGAAAAAACAATCTAGACCCCGTTCCGACACCCTGCCGGAGGGGGAAATCATCACCGGTGGCCATCTTCATCATCCCGGCGGCCACCATGATGAGGAGGGATTAGTTCACCCTCGGGGCTGAGGGTTTGTACCAGTAGCTATGTGTTTAATCTCTCTTTCTTGTGTTCTTGAGATGTCATGATCTTGATGTATCGCGGGCTTTGTTAATATAGTCGGATCATATGTGTTTTCCCCTCTCTATCTTGTTGTGAATTGAGTTTTCCCTTTGAGATTTCGTTCTTATCGGATTAAATACTTTTATGGATTTGAGAACACTTGATGTATGTCTTGTGATGAATACCCGTGGTGACAGTGGGGTATCATATTGATTCACTTGATATGTGTTTTGGCACTCAACTCGTGGATTCCCGAGGTGACATTGTGGTAATGTATGCATAGGTTTGATGCACGTTCTCATTTTTGTTTCTCTGTTAGAAATCTTGGGGCACTCTTTGAGGTTCTTTGTGTTGGATTGACTATTATGAATCTGAAATTGTTTGATGCATATCGTATAATCAACTCACGGATACTCGCAGTGACATTGGAGTATCTAGGTGACATTAGAGTTGGTTGATGTGTATCATATGGTGTTATTTTAGTACTAACTCTTGGTTAGATTGATCGGAAAGAATAGCTTGGTGTTATTTTAGTACGAACTCTAAGATAGATTGATCGGAAAGAATAGCTTTGAGGTGGTTTTGTACCCTACAAACAATTTCTTCTTATGTTGTCTGCTAGATAAGAACTTTGGAGTGATTCTTCATCACACGTTGAGGGATGGTTATATGATCCAATTAGATTAGCATTATTGAGAGATTGCACTAGCGAAAGTAGGACCCTAGGCCTCATTTTCAAGCATTGCAATACCGTTTGTGCTCCGTTTTATCAATTGCTACCTTGCTGTTTTTTATTGTTCCTATTACAAAAATCAATATCTACTATCATTACTACGCTTGTATCACCATCTCTTCGCCGAACTAGTGCGTCTATACAAATTACCATTGTATTTGGTGTGTTGGGGACACAAGAGACTCTTTGTTATTTGGTTGCAGGGTTGTTTGAGAGAGAGCATCCTCATCCTACGCCTCCCACGGATTGATTGTGGCGCCCCCGACTCAATCGTACACTAATCATACACGCAAACGTGTACGATCAAGCACAGGGACTCACGGGAAGATATCACAACACAACTCTAACACAATTTAAACGGAGGTCCACAATATTACAAACCAGGGATCCGAAGATCCGAATACATAAGTCAATCATACAAATATTATCTGAGTACAGACATAGTTAGACAAGTTTTGCCTTAAGAAGGCTAGCACAAACAGCGACACTAGATCGAAAGGCGTTGGCCTCCTGCCTAGGAGCCTCCGATCCTACTCCTGGTCATCTGGCTCGATCCAGTAGTAAGTACCCTCTGGACCCTCCTGGTAGTAAGCTCCGGTGGTGGCATCTGGCTCCTGGACTCCATCGTCTGATGTATCATCAATGTGGGGTATATGGGGAAAAGAGAAATAAAGCAACCGTGAGTACTCATCCGAAGTACTCAGCAAGCAAGGATCTATACTACATATGCAACATTATCAATGGAGAAAGGCTGTATATGTGGACTGGGCTGCAGAAATGCCAGAATAGAGAGAAGGCCTAGTCCTATCGAAGACTAGCATCTTCAAACATCTTCACAAGGCCATCCTCTTGCAGCAGTAGAAGAGAGTAGAATAGCATTTTATTTAGCAAACATGTTGAAGTACAGCTTAAAGATCCTTCCTCGACTCCCAAGCGAGAAAGCGATCCCGAAGCTTCTTTTAAGTCACAAGTATCCAGTTTAAGTAGTAGATCGGGATACACAAACTGAGCGTCCTTTACCGTAGGACCGGCTATCGATAGAAGATTCATCCCTGCAGGAGTGCACTACTGTTACCCAACACGCTCGATCAACTCTGGCCGGACACACTTGCTGGGTAATGCCCATCCTCGGAAGATCAACACGAAGCAGCGCCCTACCTAGGCTCGGCAGAGAGGTCAGCACGCCGGACTAACCTATGCACCCAGAGGTCTCGGGCCATCGCCCTGGGTACCCTGCGCGTTGCGAGACTGGCCGGGGTGCAGGCGCGACACTGAACACGTCAGTGAAGTATCCAGCCCAATCCCGACAATCAGCCCGCACGGTGAATCGTGACGTCAGACGAGCTTTCGGAGAAACGTACTTCGCAGAGGGTCCCATAACCATTATCCCGCGTGGTGGTAGTGCGTATAGGGCACGTCGACCCACTCAGATCACACACCCAAATCCAATAGGCTCAATTAGTATCAAGCGGAGACAATCAGAGTCTCTGATGCTCCGCCACAATGTCACACTCGAGTGCCCTTCTGGCACACCCGAAAATCATAGATCCCCAGCGGGTACCCACCAGTGTGGACCCGCCTGTAACAGAGGTCAAGTAATCGTGTGGTCATAACATCAAGGGGGAAACCCGAGGAATCACCCTCGGCGGATTCCACTCGACGAAATCATCAGGGCAAACGTATGAGGTATCACCCTCGAGGTTCACACTGAGGGTTGCACGACAGAGTCGTATCGGAAGTGGAGAAGGAGGAATCACCCTCGATGACCACGACCGAACAGCTACACTGCAGAGTATTCATCGGGAGTGTGTTACGAGGTATCACCCTCGGCACTCGATAGTTACTACGCAGAGTCGTACAACTAAGGGGGTGTGAAGTGAGGTGTCGGTCTCTGGTCGACGATCACGTTAATCGAGTCGTCGATGATCAAGCAGGGGCAACAAAGGTAAGGTGGTGGGGTCACTGATGGTTCATCACCAACCTATACTAAACAGTTTATCATAGGCAGGTAAGGTAGCAATGAACAGGTTACAACAGCAGGCTATGCATCAGAATAGGAGCATACATTAACAGTTGCAAAATCTAATGCAAGCAGGAGAATAGAATGGGCGATATCTGGATGCTCAAGGGGGGGGCTTGCCTGGTTGCTCTGGCAAGAGAGAGGGTCGTCAACGGGCTGCTCGTCGGTAGGGTAGTCGTATCCTGGTGCAGCGTCGTCGGTCTCAGCGTCTATCGAGAGAGAGAAGGAGGGGGAGAGAAACAATAAATTCACGGCAATAATGCAAACAATATGTATGACATGCCTAAATGATATGACGGGGTGTTCTACTGCCTAACTAAATGATTTAGTTAATTTAGGAATTTATTTGGATTTATTTAATTAAAGTTGGGCACTATTCATTTACTGAAAACGGTCTAAAAGTTCAATGTTCTTATAGCTGCGGGCGTCTGACGGGAATACGGAGGACGTATTCGGGTTCGTATCGAAATTCTGAGCAAGTTTCATATATAAATTATTTTCATCGGAGCTACGGTTTATTTAATATGATTTTCTAAAGTTTTTATTAATTTCTGGAATTTATTTAACTATTTAATCAACATTATCCGAAACAGTGCTGCGATGACATCAGCATGACCTAAGCATGACGTCAGCAGGTCAACTCTGGCTGACCAGAGTCAAACCTGACAGGTGGGACCCACATGTCATACACTGCGGCTTAATCAGAGAGGTTAATTTAATTATTTGAGTTAATTAACAGGTGGGGCCCAGCAGTCAGTGACTGATTAGTATTTAATTAACTAATTAACAGATTTTCTATTTATTTAAATTCATTTAAGCGACCGGGCCCCACATGTCAGTGAGACCGGGCGGCCACGTCAGCGTTGACCCCGGTCAACAGGGTCAAAGGGGCCCGCGGGGCCCCACAGTCAGTGGCACTGGGCGGGACCCACCGGTGCCACGTCGGCGGTGGCGGCGACGCGCTGGAGTAGCTCCGGCGAACCAAAACGCGGCGGCGCGAGTCGGGCTTGGCTCGGGTTTGCCTACGGTGGGTCTCAGGGGCTGGGGCAGGTCGCGTTCGACGCAGCTCGTCGTCGCGCGTCGAATGACGGCGGTGCGGGGTGCTGGGGAGGCCGGAGCTGAGCGCCAGGAGCTCGTCGGCGGCGAGGTTCTCGGGCGAGCTACGGGATCGACAAAACGGCGCGTGTTCAAGCGTTGTGAGGAGCTAGGCGGGGTCTATGCGACGCGGCGAAGCAAATGGGCAGCAGCACATGACCAAATGGTCGCCGGACGGTCGCCGGCGACGAGGTCCGCGGCGGTGAGTGCGGCCTAACGCGGAGCGGTGGCTACGGTACGCTAGCGATCTAATGGAGAGGGGGAGGAGGAGCAGGAGCTCACAGCGGGGTGTAGCCGGTCAAAGTGGGCTCGGGGAAGGCCTGGAGTAGCCGGAATCGACGGCGAACGGTGGCGGGGATCCGAGGAAGAAGACGACGCAGGCCGGCGATGCAGGGCTCCCGGAGCTCGGGCTCGTGGTCGAGGAGGACGGCGCGTTGCGGCGGAGCTCGTGGACACAACGGGGAGGCGAACGGGGCACGGTGGCCGCGAGCTTCACCGGTGGCCGACCATGGCGGCGTCGGGCGAGGTGGGGGACGGGGGAAGAGGGGCAAAGGGGGCGGCTAGGGTTCGTCCGCGGAGTCGAGGGGGGGTCCATATAGGCGTCCGCGGCGCCGCAGTGCTCGTTGTCGAGCAAAGGCGAGGGGGGGCCGGGGCGGTGAGCGCGGGCGCGGGCGACAGCGCGGCGAGGTGAGCAGTGCGAGGTGAGGGATGGCGCGGGGGGGGGGGCGCTGGGCCGCGACTGTAGCGATAGGCCGAGTGTACAGTAGATCATTTAGGCCTTTTCCCTTTTCTCTTTTCTGTTTCTTTTTCTTTTCTGTTCTGTTAATTGTTTAGGCCCCAAATGGATTTTGTAAAAAGTGTGAGCTAGTCCTTAAATACCAGTGCAATATACCCTAACACCAAAAACTAGTTTGGGCAAAACATCATTTCATATTCGATCTAGATTAATTAAAAGGCTTGTAGATATTATTTTCAGCCAGTGTTAAAAGAGGTTTGGGTCACCTAATTAATTTATTAACTATTGGTTACAATTTTAGAATGGTCTCTGCAATATTTGTTATTTACTGAACATTTTAGTTTTTATGTTGGTCAACTTTTATATTTCACTTTCATTTAAAATTTGAATTTGAGTTAGAAGTTGAAATGCAATATGATGCTAATGATGATTATGCACTGTTAATCATGCTGACATGTCATTATCAAAAGTGATTACTGTTGCTAATCACCGGGGGTGTTACAATTCTCCTCATCTATTAAGAATTCTCGTCCCGAGAATTAAGAGGAAGACTGAAAGAAAGAGGGGTATTCTTCACGAAGACGATCCTCGCGTTCCCAAGTGGCCTCATCTTCAGAATGATTTGACCACGGAACCTTGAGGAATTTGATTGACTTTTGACGAGTCCGACGTTCAGTTTCATCAAGAACACGGATGGAATATTCTGGATAAGACAGATCTTCCCGTAATTCAAGCACTTCGTGATCCACAGCTCAAATAGGATCCTTGAAGCAGCGACGGAGTTGGGATACATGAAAAACATCATGTACTTGAGAAAGATTAGGCGGCAACTGCAATCGATATGCCACTTCTCCTCGACGGGCAAGAATATGGAACGGGCCAATGTAGCGAGGAGCTAACTTGCCTTTGATTCCGAACCTATGAGTGCCTTTCAACGGAGTGACGCGGAGGTAAGCTTGCTCGCCAGGTTGATAGACTATTTCCTGGTGCTTTCGGTCATAGTTGCTCTTCTGACGAGACTGGGCAGTTTTCAAATGTTCACGGACAATGCGGACTTGATCTTCTGCTTGCTGAATAATGTCCGGACCGACGAGTGAGCGTTCCCCAGTTTCTGACCAATTCAGAGGGGTTCGACACTTACGACCGTATAAAACTTCAAACGGTGCCATCTTCAGACTAGCTTGATAGCTATTGTTGTAAGAGAATTCGGCATACGGGAGAGATTCCTCCCATTTCTTACCGAAGGAGATGACGCAAGCTCGAAGCATATCTTCGAGCACTTGATTAACTCGTTCAACTTGACCCTGTGACTGAGGGTGAAAAGCGGTGCTGAAAGACAGATGTGTTCCCATAGCTTCTTGGAAACTATTCCAGAATCTGGAGGTGAAGAGGCTGCCACGATCAGAACTGATCTCCAAAGGAACACCGTGGAGTGACACAATTCGGGAAACATACAAGTCTGCTAACTGGCTAGCAGTGATTGTCTCCTTAACTAGCAGAAAGTGGGCAACCTTAGAGAATCGGTCAATGACGACAAATATAGCATCATTACCCTTCTGGGATTTGGGAAAACCAGTAATGAAATCCATTTGGACCTTGTCCCATTTCCATTCAGGAATTGCAAGGGGTTGCGGGGTTCCAGCGGGCCTTTGATGTTGAGCTTTAACGCGGCGGCAAACGTCACACTCAGAAACATAACGAGCAATGTCTCGCTTCATATTAGGCCACCAGTATCTCTGGCAAATGTCACGGTACATCTTTGTTCTACCAGGATGAATTGACAGAGGAGTGTCATGTGCTTCCATCATAACGTGTTCTCTCTCATCCTTGAACTTAGGTACGAAGAGACGGTGTTGGAAAAATAAGATCCCATCATTATCAAGATGGAACTCCGACGGTTTTCCTTTTTCAAGGTATCGCTTGATCCTTTCAACTTCAGAGTCATACCGTTGCATAGTTTTGATGCTGTGTTCTAAATCTGGTTCGACAACGAGGGTATTGAGATAACCCTGTGGAACAATATGGAGGTTCAATTTACGAAACTCTTCATAAAGAAGAGGTTGTGATTCCTGAACCATATGGTTGCTGCAATAAGCCTTGCGGCTCAAAGCATTGGCCATTACATTTGCCTTGCCAGGGGTTTATGAGATATTCATATCATAATCGGCTATTGTCTCGAGCCATCTTTGTTGATGAAGGTTCAGATCCGGTTGAGTATACAAATACTTCAAACTTTGATGATCCGTATATATCTCACAACGGTTACCGAGAAGGTAATGTCGCCATAGCTTCAGGGCATAAATAACCGCAGAAAGTTCGAGATCGTGCACTGGGTAATTTTCTTCGTGAGGACGCAATTTTCGGGAGGCATAAGCAATCACCTTGCGTTCTTGCATTAGGACACAGCCTAATCCTTGACGGGAGGCATCGCAGTATATCACGAAATCCTTTTGGGAATCCGGGGGTGCTAATACTGGGGCAGATGTCAATTTATCTTTTAGTGTCTGAAAGCTTTCTTGACATTTTTCTGTCCACTCAAATTTAACACCTTTGTGAAGCAGATTTGTCAATGGTTTTGCAATCTTGGAAAAGTTCTCAATGAATCGACGGCAATAACTAGCAAGTCCGAGAAAACTTCTGACTTGCTTAACATTCTTCGGGGGAGTCCAGTCAAGAATAGCCTGAACTCGTTCGGGGTTAACAGCAATTCCATCCTTGGAAATCACATGTCCAAGGTAAGTTACTTCAGAAAGCCAAAATTCACATTTGGAATACTTGGCATACAACTGGTGTTCTCGGAGCCTTTCTAGTACCAAACGGAGGTGTTCAGCATGTTCTTCTTTATTCTTAGAATAAATCAGGATATCATCCAAATAAACCACGACGAATTTGCCGAGGTAATCCATGAATATATAATTCATCAGACGGGAGAACGTAGCTGGAGCATTCGTTAGGCCAAATGACATGACGGTGTATTCATAGGAGCCATAACGAGTGACGAATGCAGTCTTGGGAATATCCTCTTCACGGACACGGATCTGGTGATAACCCAACCTCAGGTCGAGTTTAGAGAACACCGACGATCCAGCGAGTTGATCATAAAGATCATTGATCCGGGGCAGTGGGTATTTATTCTGGATTGTGGCTTGGTTAATGGGCCGATAATCCTGAACCAAACGGTTAGTTCCATCCTTCTTCTTAACGAAGAGTGAAGGTGCTCCCCAAGCAGAGGAACTGGGGCGGATGAAACCACTCTTAAGTGACTTGTCGATTTCTTCCTTAAGCTCGAGTAGATGATGCGGAGGCATCTTATAAGGTCGCTTGGCAATAGGGACGGTGCCAGGCTTCAAGTCAATGACAAACTCAACAGCTCTAGCCGGGGGTATTCCTGGAAGTTCTTCTGGAAAGACGTCTGGAAAATCTCGAACGACAGGAACGTTCTCGATCCCTTCCAAAGGTGAGGCGTTCAAAGCATTCAGAGCATATATCTGAGCTTCAGCATCCCGAGTAATGCGGGCGGTATAGTTAACTATCTCATCGGTGGGGTGAAGAAGTTGAACGACTTTAGTGGCACAATTGATCGAAGCAATGTGAGCTTTCAACCAATCCATTCCAAGAATGAGGTCTATGGTGGAAGATTTCAGGACGATGGGCGATGCAAGGAATTCCAATCCTTTAATTTCGACGGTAACGTCAGGTGCTATTACGTCAGCATGACAGTGACCTCCGGGAGTTTTAATGACTAACGGAGTATGCATTTTCTCATATCGAATGCCATGCATAAATGCAAATTTTCCAGAGATGAATGAATGTGATGCTCCTGAATCAAATAAAACAGAAGCAGGTACTGAGTTAACAAGAAGGGTACCCATCACAGTAGCAGGTTGATCCTGGACTTCTTCAATGTCAATGTTGTAGGCGTGTCCACGACCATGTGCAACAGACCCAGTATTATAGTTGCGGGTCTGATTGTTGCCACGACCATTGCCACGGCCAGCCCGAGGAAAGGATAACTGATTCTGATTCTGGCGGCAGTCTTTAGCCTGGTGACCTGGTTTGCGGCACTTGAAGCATAGACCATCTTCAGGACGAAGAGGAGCATTGTTTTGAATAGCTTGAGCTTTAGGCTGCCTCGGTGGTGGAGGAGGCAGACGTGGTGCAGCATAGTTGTTCTTTGGCGCAGAGGTATTGGAACGGAATGCATTGTTGGAATCCAAACTCGACGCTTCGATGCTGAGCCCGAAGATGAGCCAGCATCACGATAGCGCTTCTACGAGTCCTTGTATTCCATCTGAGCGGTCTCAACAAGAATAGCCTTGTTCGTCAGAGTTGAAAAGTCATTAAAGTCTTGAGCAGCTAGTGCAAGCTTGAGGTCGGGGTGTAGTCCATTACGGAACTTCTCTTGTCTGCGAGCATCTGTGGCGATGTCTTCTTCAGCATAGCAGGAGAGGTCTAGAAATTCCCGCTGATAAGCTTCGACGGTCTTGTTGCCCTGAGTGAGGTTACGGAACTGGGTCTTCATGCATTCCATAATTGCTTGAGGGATGTAACGTGTACGGAAAGCAGCCTGGAACTCATACCAGGTGATGACTGTTCCAACAGGCAGAGTACGCTTGTGTGTGTCCCACCATTGAGCTGCGGGGCCCTTTAAGAAAAAGGCCGCGAAGTTGACGTAGTTGGCAGGGGCGACATTAGCTGACTCCATCTCGTGAGTGATGTCGCGGAGCTAGTCATCGGCATCCAGGGGCTTGTCTGAGTTGCGGAACTGCGTTGGGTTGAGTCACGTAAACTCTGTCAAAGTTATTGAAGCTGGGTTCTGGTTCTGGTTGTTCTGATGCGGAAACTGAGCCATGATTCCAACCATGAACTGGCGGTTAAGCTCAAACTGTTGCATCATAGCCGCCATATAGTCTGGCGGTGGTGGGCGTTCAGGGGCACGACCACGACCATGACCACCTGGTCTAACCATCCTGCTAAGTATCAACAGGGGGTAGTTTAGTAAAAGCAATTGCGAGCGTTTAGTGTCAAACCTGATGTAACTCGACAACAAATTAAGTAGTGTAACAGATACATAACAGTAGTCGATTAAGACATACAGATCCATACACAGTCGGTTAAAATCGGGCAGCATAACGGCGCAAATTGAAAAACTAGAGGCACACTAGGCGGCACGCAGGCACGCGGTAAGGAAGTACACAACGTGACATAGCAAAGGCTACATCAGCGTCGGAGAAAACCACTGAAACGGGGTAACTGCAAGTGCGGACGATGAATGTTCGTCGCGGCAGGATCCTGTGCTCCATGTGCACTCTGATGCAGAACCCGGTCTCGAACTGTAAGAAGAGGTCCACGTGCAGGCGTGTGACCTCCCACTGCAGGCCAATCAATACCTAGCGGCATCTCGGTCCTGCGTGGGTAAAGAATATACTCCGGATGTATCCCTGCACGAACAGCTGGTAGCAACTGTGTCATAGCCTCGTAGTAGCGTGCTCGAGTGGCGAACAACTCGACGGCAAGAGCCCGAACAGTGCGATCCAGAGCCTGAGTGCACTGAATCAGAACCTGCGGGTCGTAGCGTCGAGACTCGTACGGGGCACAGATAGCTGTGTAGTATCCAGTAGCATCTCCAACAGGTGCATACGGAATGTACCGAAACACAGTATCATCCAAGTTAGCATTGTGCTCTCCTCGGAGACGTACGACAGCAGAGTAGGCGGCATCATGGACTGCCATCTCAATCGTCACGCCTAATCTGTGAAAAAGGTGTAGCTCGGTGTCTGAGTTGTTCTGCTGATCATAAATCCGAACTTCAGCATAGTACTGTTCCTGGTTGAACTCGCGGTAAACCTCATAGACCATGTACTCGGGATACCAACGGTAGCCAAGTCTGGTCATGAGAGCGATCAGGACAGCTGGAAACCCAGGGGTATTACGAGCCCAAGTGCGAAGCACAAGCTGTGTCGTAGGACATGGTGCAAACAAACGGTCCATCTGAAACAGAGGAAATTCAGATTCGTCAAATGACAATGAGAAGTTTAATACAACTCGGAGAGAAAGGTTAAACAAAACAATGGAAAGGAAAATGATTAACAGACTAATCAGATCAATGACAGGGAAATCGCAGAGATATCTAGCTCTCCGGGTAGACAGGATTTACGAGATCCTAAGTGTCGGCGTTAGTAAAATTTTATTTAACCCGAGTAGAAGAGAGATCAGAGTCCCAGAGTATAGACGAGGAATAAAAGATCCTAATACCACCCCGTTGGCGATGTGGGCCCGTAAGCCACACAGCCAAGTTAGTAAATTAGTTTTTCGATATCTAGACTCAACTTCGGCCAAGGAATTGGAAGGGGGCTTCCTACAGGCAGTCGGCTCTGATACCAACTTGTGGCGCCCCCGACTCAATCGTACACTAATCATACACGCAAACGTGTACGATCAAGCACAGGGACTCACGGGAAGATATCACAACACAACTCTAACACAATTTAAACGGAGGTCCACAATATTACAAACCAGGGATCCGAAGATCCGAATACATAAGTCAGTCATACAATCTGAGTACAGACATAGTTAGACAAGTTTTGCCTTAAGAAGGCTAGCACAAACAGCGACACTAGATCGAAAGGCGTTGGCCTCCTGCCTAGGAGCCTCCGATCCTACTCCTGGTCATCTGGCTCGATCCAGTAGTAAGTACCCTCTGGACCCTCCTGGTAGTAAGCTCCGGTGGTGGCATCTGGCTCCTGGACTCCATCGTCTGATGTATCATCAATGTGGGGTATATGGGGAAAAGAGAAAGTAAAGCAACCGTGAGTACTCATCCGAAGTACTCAGCAAGCAAGATCTATACTACATATGCAACATTATCAATGGAGAAAGGCTATATATGTGGACTGGGCTGCAGAAATGCCAGAATAGAGAGAAGGCCTAGTCCTATCGAAGACTAGCATCTTCAAACATCTTCACAAGGCCATCCTCTTGCAGCAGTAGAAGAGAGTAGAATAGCATTTTATTTAGCAAACATGTTGAAGTACAGCTTAAAGATCCTTCCTCGACTCCCAAGCGAGAAAGCGATCCCGAAGCTTCTTTTAAGTCACAAGTATCCAGTTTAAGTAGTAGATCGGGATACACAAACTGAGCGTCCTTTACCGTAGGACCGGCTATCGATAGAAGATTCATCCCTGCAGGGGTGCACTACTGTTACCCAACACGCTCGATCAACTCTGGCCGGACACACTTGCTGGTTAATGCCCGTCCTCGGAAGATCAACACGAAGCAGCGCCCTACCTAGGCTCGGCGAGAGGTCAGCACGCCGGACTAACCTATGCACCCAGAGGTCTCGGGCCATCGCCCTGGGCACCCTGCGCGTTGCAAGACTGGCCGGGGTGCAGGCGCGACACTGAACTCGTCAGTGAAGTATCCAGCCCAATCCCGACAATCAGCCCGCACGGTGAATCGTGACGTCAGACGAGCTTTCGGAGAAACGTACTTCGCAGAGGGTCCCATAACCATTATCCCGCGTGGTGGTAGTGCGTATAGGGCACGTCGACCCACTCAGATCACGCACCCAAATCCAATAGGCTCAATTAGTATCAAGCGGAGACAATCAGAGTCTCTGATGCTCCGCCACAATGTCACACTCGAGTGCCCTTCCGGCACACCCGAAAATCATAGATCCCCAGCGGGTACCCACCAGGGTGGACCCGCCTGTAACAGAGGTCAAGTAATCGTGTGGTCATAACATCAAGGGGGAAACCCGAGGAATCACCCTCGGCGGATTCCACTCGACGAAATCATCAGGGCGAACGTATGAGGTATCACCCTCGAGGTTCACACTAAGGGTTGCACGACAGAGTCGTATCGGAAGTGGAGAAGGAGGAATCACCCTCGATGACCACGACCGAACAGCTACACTGCAGAGTATTCATCGGGAGTGCGTTACGAGGTATCACCCTCGGCACTCGATAGTTACTACGCAGAGTCGTACAACTAAGGGGGTGTGAAGTGAGGTGTCGGTCTCTGGTCGACGATCACGTTAATCGAGTCGTCGATGATCAAGCAGGGGCAACAAAGGTAAGGTGGTGGGGTCACTGATGGTTCATCACCAACCTATACTAACAGTTTATCATAGGCAGGTAAGGTAGCAATGAACAGGTTACAACAGCAGGCTATGCATCAGAATAGGAGCATACATTAACAGTAGCAAAATCTAATGCAAGTAGGAGAATAGAATGGGCGATATCTGGATGCTCAAGGGGGGGGGCTTGCCTGGTTGCTCTGGCAAGAGAGAGGGTCGTCAACGGGCTGCTCGTCGGTAGGGTAGTCGTATCCTGGTGCAGCGTCGTCGGTCTCAGCGTCTATCAAGAGAGAGAAGGAGGGGGAGAGAAACAATAAATTCACGGCAATAATGCAAACAATATGTATGACATGCCTAAATGATATGCCAGGGTGTTCTACTGCCTAACTAAATGATTTAGTTAATTTAGGAATTTATTTGGATTTATTTAATTAAAGTTGGGCACTATTCATTTACTGAAAACGGTCTAAAAGTTCAATGTTCTTATAGCTGCGGGCGTCTGACGGGAATACGGAGGACGTATTCGGGTTCGTATCGAAATTCTGAGCAAGTTTCATATATAAATTATTTTCATCAGAGCTACGGTTTATTTAATATGATTTTCTAAAGTTTTTATTAATTTCTGGAATTTATTTAATTATTTAATCAACATTATCCGAAACAGTGTTGCGATGACATCAGCATGACCTAAGCATGACGTCAGCAGGTCAACTCTGGCTGACCAGAGTCAAACCTGACAGGTGGGACCCACATGTCATACACTGTGGCTTAATCAGAGAGGTTAATTTAATTATTTGAGTTAATTAACAGGTGGGGCCCAGCAGTCAGTGACTGATTAGTATTTAATTAACTAATTAACAGATTTTCTATTTATTTAAATTCATTTAAGCGACCGGGCCCCACATGTCAGTGAGACCGGGCGGCCACGTCAGCATTGACCCCGGTCAACGGGGTCAAAGGGGCCCGCGGGGCCCCACAGTCAGTGGCACAGGGCGGGACCCACCGGTGCCACGTCGGCGGTGGCCGGCGACGCGCCGGAGTAGCTCCGGCGAACCAAAACGCGGCGGCGCGAGTCGGGCTTGGCTCGGGTTTCGCCTACGATGGGTCTCAGGGGCTGGGGCAGGTCGCGTTCGACGCGGCTCGTCATCGCGCGTCGAATGGCGGCGGTGCGGGGTGCTGGGGAGGCCGGAGCTGAGCGCCAGGAGCTCGTCGGCGGCGAGGTTCTCGGGCGAGCTACGGGATCGACAAAACGGCGCGCGTTCAACGTTGTGAGGAGCTAGGCGGGGTCTATGCGACGCGGCGAAGCAAATGGGCAGCAGCACATGACCAAATGGTCGCCGGACGGTCGCCGGCGACGAGGTCCGCGTCGGTGGGTGCGGCCTAACGCGGAGCGGTGGCTACGGTACGCTAGCGATCTAATGGAGAGGGGGAGGAGGAGCAGGAGCTCACAGCGGGGTGTAGCCGGTCAAAGTGGGCTCGGGGAAGGCCTGGAGTAGCCGGAATTGACGGCGAACGGTGGCGGAGATCCGAGGAAGAAGACGACGCAGGCCGGCGATGCAGGGCTCCCGGAGCTCGGGCTCGTGGTCGAGGAGGACGGCGCGTTGCGGTGGAGCTCGTGGACACAACGGGGAGGCGAACGGGGCACGGTGGCCGCGAGCTTCAGCGGTGGCAGACCATGGCGGCGTCGGGCGAGGTGGGGGACGGGGGAAGAGGGGCAAAGGGGGCGGCTAGGGTTCGTCCGCGGAGTCGAGGGGGGGTCCATATAGGCGTCCGCGGCGCCCGCAGTGGCTCGTTGTCGAGCAAAGGCGAGGGGGGGCCGGGGCGGTGAGCGCGGGCGCGGGCGACAGCGCGACGAGGTGAGCAGTGCGAGGTGAGGGACGGCGCGGGGGGGGGGGCTGGGCCGCGACTGTAGCGATAGGCCGAGTGTACAGTAGATCATTTAGGCCTTTTCCCTTTTCTCTTTTCTGTTTCTTTTTCTTTTCTGTTCTGTTAATTGTTTAGGCCCCAAATGGATTTTGTAAAAAGTGTGAGCTAGTCCTTAAATACCAGTGCAATATACCCTAACACCAAAAACTAGTTTGGGCAAAACATCATTTCATATTCGATCTAGATTAATTAAAAGGCTTGTAGATATTATTTTCAGCCACTGTTAAAAGAGGTTTGGGTCACCTAATTAATTTATTAACTATTGGTTACAATTTTAGAATTGTCTCTGCAATATTTGTTATTTACTGAACATTTTAGTTTTTATGTTGGTCAACTTTTATATTTCACTTTCATTTAAAATTTGAATTTGAGTTAGAAGTTGAAATGCAATATGATGCTAATGATGATTATGCACTGTTAATCATGCTGACATGTCATTATCAAAAGTGATTACTGTTGCTAATCACCGGGGGTGTTACATTGATAAACCTTAGGTCATCCACTTGAGGGAAAATTGCTACTGTCCTACAAAACTCTACGCTTGGAGGCCCAACACGAGTCTACAAGAACAAGTTGTGTAGTAGACATCACGCCCCGCCGGTGGCAGCTCCCTTCCGGTCTCCCTTTTGGTTGCCCCAATGGTGTCTTGATGTGGATGGTGGCTGGACTTGGAGATGAGATGACGAATGCCGGCCTGATGAATATGAGAATGATGAAGATGGAGGTGGCGGCTAGGGTTGAAGGTGAATATATAATGGCTCTCCCAATGCCTCCTTCTTTGATGTGGCCTCTCTCCTTGGATTCAAGGGCTCTTGATGAGACCAATCCTCTCCCAAATTATCCCTTGAAGGCCAAGGAAGTCGTGGGTGTAAATGGGACGAAATCCATGAGAGGCAATATTCGGTGATGTTTGGGCTTCATACGGGCGCTCATATGGCCAGCCACGATCGTATGGAATGCCTTCTTTCATACTGATTTCATCAGCTGCCTCCCTTCGGTAAATCAGCCGTCATTTCTTCATATGAACTCAGAATTTTATGTTCTTGGGCTCGTTGGATTCGTATGGATGAAGCAAATCCATTTCTGGTTTTAGATCTTGATTTGGATCAATTTCGAAAAAATGACTTTTTCCACCTTCGAAATGGCCAAGTCTGTGGTCCAGGGGGTGCACCGTTTGAACCCCTTTCATTGTGCCAAGTGCTTGGGAAGTCCATCTCACCTACAAGACACACAAAGACAAAGAAAACTAATAAAAACTAATAAAGAATAAAGATTATGCAATGCTCATGGTGAAAGGATAAAAACTGGAATCATGTGTATGGACATGTAATTGGCTCAAATGGACATGATATAACTTGATATACGGAGATAATGTGCAACAAATGAGCTCTAAAGATGCATACAATATGGAGCCATCATCCGCAAATGTGTTGCCCTCCATACAAGTGCTCCTGCGTAATCCACCAGTGCCAGTGGACATGCAATCCCCTCTAAGCGCATGGCTCAAGGAAATCAGTGACATCGCCAAGAACGCACCAGGACCAAGGGTCATGATGAGGACATCAATACCATTGTTACACCCACAGCCCCTGCTGCTATACATACTGGACCAATTACTAGAGCTCGCGCACGCCAATTAAATTATCAGGTACTTTCGTTTCTTGGTAATGATTCTAATGTTCATGAGAATATGATGCTGCCTAAAGTGGATACATTTGTTTTGCTTACGAATGAAGGGCCTAGCTTGGACAAGAAAGAGGAACATTGGAGCAAGCTCAAGCATGGAGATGATGGCATGCGCACGGGAAACAAGAACGGAGTTACAAGTGATGATTTCCGGACTTTGAAGCCACCATAATGAGTGCATGAAGCCTTGGACGAAATATACAAAGATGCCACTTCATAAATTTCGTCCAGAGGCTATTATAGGTGCTGCGTCACCTTATTATTGGGCCAGGCCCATGTAATTTCAAAATACTTGAGTATAGGCTGTTTTTAGGGTCCGTATGTGTGGGGAAACAAGAGATAGGGTTGGTTTCGGACCCCTCCTTCAAGGGCCACGAAATTCCCCCCCTCTTCCACCATATATATAGCCCTTAGGGCACCGTTTAGACTTTGGGTTTTGTTTAGATTAAAAGTTCGCCATAGCTGCAACTTCGCGTACTTCGTTTGTGTTCAACGACCAGACCAAGACATCACAGAACCCCACCTTGATCAATAAAGCTTTCATCTTATATTCGCAATATCCAGATTGCAAATCTTAGTTTCTTGCTTGTTCTTCGTTTGCTTGCAGGAGATAGACCCTCGTGGTCAGGTTGATTGTGCTCCGGCATGGTCAATAACCTCTCGGAGTTGGTTTAGCGATTGCTAAGGCGCGACGTCCTCGCACGTTCGTAGTCGGATCGTCAAAGTCTACTCCACCAAAAACGATAGCTATCATCTCATCGAAAGATCGGGACACCCTCGCCTCTATCAAGTGAAATCAGATTTTCAGGTTCCTCGGTGAGATTCTACAGTTTTTCATAGTTTAGATCGAGTTTGTTCTTCATACCTACAGTCCACGAAAAAGCCAAAAAAAAAATTTAGGGTTAGTTCATCATATCCGAACCAATCTGAGCCTTTGCATAATCTTTTTAGGGTTTTTGCTTTGTTGAATTTGCGGTTGCATCGTCGTTTCTAGTTGCTGGTCTTAGCGTCTAGTCCTTTAGAGTTTCGAGTTCTGGTCATAAGTTGTCACGCCGCCGCCACACCATCATCATCGCCCCTGCCATCTACCACCACCGCTTATCCGCCACCGCTCTGAATCCATATACCATCACCGATCTGTATCCATATACCACCACCGATCCGTATCCATATACCACCACCGCTACCATATACCACCACCATATATCCACCACCAATTCGAGTTCTTTTCATATTAGGTTTGTTTTCGAGATCCATCTAGTTTCCGATTCGTGTTTCCTTGCCGGAGTAGGTTTCGGAAAAAAAGAGTGGAGACCCCCGTGCAGTTTTTAGGCCAAAATTTTGGCAGTCAAAAATATTCTTTCCCTATCCTATTTTTAGGTCCCAGGGAGCGTTTTGAGACACTTGCCATCATAGTGATTTTTTGTCGCACTTTTTCGTCGTCGCTGCCCTGATTTCCGGGAAAAAAAATTGCCAAAAAAAATTTTCATGCCAATCCTGTTAGTTTGACTTGGGAAGAGTTTTGAGACACTCGCCATTATAGTGATTTTTTGCAAAAAAAAAAGAGGAGCGCAAAAAAAACGAAATTTTTTTTAGAGTGTGCTCTTCCCTTGTTTATGTGCCGCGCCGTGATTTTGTTAGTGTTCTAGGCTCGCGTCTCTAGTACGGTCTAGCCTAGGACCAGCACAGTACCGTCGTTGAGCGTTTATTCAACTTTGCATCTCTGAATTGATTATTGCTGACATTTTTGCTACCATATCATAAGCCTTCCCAGCACCACATACATCTACGTCGTGCGTTTGCCACCACCTGGCAATCGCTCTGTCCAATCTTTAAGAGTTTTGACTACAACAGTTGCCGATCACCACCTGCTGCTGGGTAAGAACTGGTAAGCATTTGAGATTCGCTTGACGGTTTTGTGATACACCACCACCACCACTTCCCAGTAGTCTGTAGGATCATATTCTTGTGTGTTTCTATTGTTGCTAACCATGGCAGGATCACAAGCCGATAAGACAGATTGAGAGAACATGACGAACAAACAGCTACATGATAAATTTCAGCAAATGATGAGTGGACAGGTGCAAGATGTGCTAAACAGATTTGAAGAGGCCATGGAGAAGATAGATGGAATTGAGAAGACGTTCGAAACAAAGCTCGATAACAAGTTTAATGAATTGCTCGCACGTCTTCCACAACCACCGTCGGCTGCACCTATCGCACCTCTACAACAACAACAACAACGTCGCCTTCCAAATCAAGTGGGACGAGCACAGCGCGTTCCCCTTGAGCCTGGTCAAACTTCTGGTGCCGCTGCACCTACTGTTGATGCTTCTATGGCTCCTGCTGCCGCTGAGGAGGACGATTATGCTGGCGATTACGAGGATGAGGTTGATCAAAATCAGAACAACGTACCAGCACCAGGTCGTCCACATGCCAATAATCGCAATGGTAGGGCTGCATTACCAGCTCAGGTACGAGATCATGACCATCTTCCTAAACTGAAATTGAATATTCCACCATTTGAGGGTAGATATGTTCCTGATATAAATCTTACTTGGGAGTTAGAAACTGAACAACATTTTACATGTTTACAATATCCCGAGGAGAAACGTGTTGCTGCTGCTGTTTGTGCTTTTACTAGTTTTGCATGTGTATGGTGGTCTGAACATTGTAGATTATATCCTATTCCAGCTACGTGGGCTGCTTTGAAAACTGCTATGCGTACTCGTTGGGTTCCACCATATTATCAACGTGAATTACTTCAAAAATTGCAGCGCTTAAGACAAGGAAAAAATTCTGTAGAAGAATATTATCAGGAATTACAAACTGGCATGATTAGATGTGGTATTGTTGAGGAGAATGAAGCTATGCTTGCACGTTTCATGGGTGGATTAAATAGAGAGATTCAGACCATTCTAGAGTATAAGGAATATAATAATATCACTCGTTTATTCCATCTTGCTTGTAAAGCTGAACGTGAAGTGCAGGATCGACAGGCATTGGCGAGAACTAATTTTTCTACAGGTCGATCTTCATCATGGACACCGTGTGCCTCCTCTACTCCCACACGTCCTACTGCAGCACCACTAACTTCAGCCGCCAATTCCAACCGAGATACAAGAAAACAGGCACCACCACCACCATCTGCCAAGAGTACACCTTCTGGGCCTGCCCAGAGCTCTTCTTCATCTATGGCATCAACAGGGCACACACATGATATTATTTGTCGTCGTTGTAAGGGAAGAGGTCATTATGCGAGAGAATACCAATCTCCGCGTGTTATGATTGCTACTGAGGATGGTGGGTATGAGTCCGCTAGTGACTATGATGAGGAGACTTTGGCTCTTATTACAAGTGAAGAACACGGTGGAGATGATTCTGATCATGAGACGCAATACATGGCTCCTGAAGACGCTGACAGGTATGAATGTTTAGTTGCTCAACGTGTTTTGAGTGTGCAGGTCACACAAGCTGAGCAAAATCAGAGGCATAATTTGTTCCATACAAAGGGAGTTGTGAAGGAACGTTCTGTTCGCGTCATCATAGATGGAGGGAGCTGCAACAACTTGGCTAGCATGGAGATGGTGGAGAAGCTATCACTCACCACAAGACCACATCCACATCCTTACTATATCCAATGGTTCAACAACAGCGGCAAGGTTAAGGTAACACGTACTGTTCGTGTGCATTTTAGTATCTCTACATATGCTGATTATGTTGATTGTGATGTGGTACCCATGCAAGCATGTTCATTATTACTTGGTAGACCATGGCAATTTGATAAAAATTCTGTACACCATGGTAGAAACAATCAGTATACTCTTGTTCATAAGGATAAACATATTACTTTGCTTCCTATGACTCCTGATTCTATTTTGAAAGATGATATTAATAGAGCTAGTAAAGCAAAACAGGAGAAAAATAAGAGTGAAAATCAGATTGTGGCAAAAGAATTTGAGCAACAAATGAAGCCTAATAATAAACCATCTAGTGTTGCTTCTGAAATTAAATTGAAAATGATGAGGACATGAATACCTTGGATACGACCAAAAATATTGCATACATGTATATTTGTGAGGTGTATGGGACATTTGTACAATTCACATATGAAGATAAGGGAAAACGAGAAGTTTAGGTGCTGTTCAAAAAGTCCTCTCACGTCACTTTTGGGCCAAGAGAAGATAGAGTCCAAGTCTCTCACGTTCTGGATTCAGATTCGGACTGCACAGACATACCTGACTCAAAACACCAAGAACTTTTTCATACGGACTCCGAATTGGGTGATTCTTTTTTTGTTGGAAAGTAGATTTCGTGCTCTTTCCAACCCAATTGGATTCACCTTAAAATTCATCCGGAGCTATGAGTTATCGACGAAACAATCTGACGCTGTAGCAGAATCCGAGTCAAACTACAAGTCCAAAGGTGTTGCATCACCTCCACTTGGGCCCATGAGCCTTGTACGACCTAGGGTTAGTTTTAGGCTGCCTTGGGACGTCCTCCCACCTCCTTGGCTGCCACCCCTTACTCCTATATAAGTAGATCCATCTAGTAGCTTTTTCCTTGGGATTTGTTTAGTTAAAAGTTAGCCATTGCAACTTCGTGTACTTCGTTTGTGTCCAACGACCAGACCAAGACCGCTTTCGGATCCCCACCTTTATCAATACTTCATCTATATTCGCAATATTCAGATTGCATTATCATATTCTTGCTTGTTCTTCGATTGCGTGCAGGAATAGACCTTCGTGGTCAGGCTGATCGTGCTTTCAGCATCGTCAGTAACCTCGGGAGATTGGGTTAGCGATTGCTAAGGCGCAACGTCGTGCACGTTTGTAGTCGGATCGTCAAAGTCGACTCCACCAAATCGATAGCTATCATCTCATCGAAAGATCGGGACACCCCCGCCTCTATCAAGTGGTATCAGTTTTCAGGTTGCTCGGTGAGAATTTCCAGTTTTCCCTAGATTAGATTTATTTTCTTACCTATTGTTCAAGAAAAAGCCACAAAAAAAAAGTTAGATCTATTCATCCTTTGTCCAAGCCAGTCTGAGCCTTTGCAATTTTCTTTTCATTGTTTGCATTATTGAATTATCGGTTGCATCGTCGTGTTCAGTTGCTGGTCTTAGTGTCTAGTTCGTTTAGAGTTTCGAGTTCTGTTCACATTAGTCACGCCGCCGTTGCATCGTTATTCCTTCCGCTGTCCACCATCCCATCCATCAATTTCCACATCGTGCTACCCACTGTTCATTGTCATAATCATAGTTGAGGTCGTTCACATCTGTGCTTGATCCAATCTACATCTTATCTAGTTTGTTTTGGAAAGAGGGAGAGAGAAAAAAGAGAGAGAAAAAAGTTTAAAAAAAAAAGTCAGAGAAAAAAAAGAGAGAAAGGAAAAGAAAAAAAGTGTGAGGAAAAAAAGAGAGCAGAAAAAAAAACAAAATTCGGATCTATCTAGACTCAATCTCGTAGCTGAATTCGGATTGGAAACTATTTTGCGCAGTGTTCAGTAAAACAGACATATCTTTTTCGTAAGAAGTCTGTTTTGGCTCCGTGAGTACTCAAATTAAAGCTAGTGACGAGCCGCATCTAAATAGTTGCAGAAGCTAGTTCAATATTTGAGACCTCAAAATCGGCTTCCAAATAGGTCTTTTTGCCCTCCGAAGTTCACGAACACAGCTTGTTCCAGTTTTTCAGGCCAGTTTTAGAATTTTTTGACTCCTCATATCAACTCGGAATTTAGTGATTCTTTTTGCGTTTGAAAGCTTGCGTCAGTGCCATTCTTGAGAAAAATTATCAGAAAATTGGCAAAAACTTTTCCAGAGGAAAGTTGGAGACAAAGTGGTTGGTATATCCTACTTGGTAGTTGTTTCTCATCATTATCTTTACTGCCATTGTGATCTTCACTTATATCTTGCTGTCCAGAGCTACTTCATATCCTTTATTGATGCTAGTTGTGCAACGCCGTGACCTCATTAGTGTTCTAGGCTCGCGTCTCTAGTCCGGTCTAGCCTAGGACCAGCACAGTACCGTCGTTGAGCGTTTATTCAACATTGCATCTCTGAATTGATTATTGCTAATCTTTTGCTACCATATATAGCCAACCCAGCTCCACATATTTCTACACCGTGTATACGTACATTCGCCTGGCAATCGCTTTACTCAATCTTCGGAGTTATTTGACACCACTGGTTGCCCGTCACCACCTGCTGCATGGTAAGAACTTGTAAGATATTGATATTTGCTTTACTGTGAGCGCTTTACCACCACATCCTAGTAGTTCATAGGAACATTATTCTCGATTTTTTTTGTTTCTACTAATCATGGCAGGTTCCGGAGTTGTTAGTTCTTGGGCTTCATCGATCGTGGGAGATTTGCCATCACCTAAGAAAATACAACAACCGTCACAAGAGGAGAAACAACATCAGAATGCACATAATCAGGTTAATGTTTCCATGCCACCATTTACTGGTCGTTTTAGGCCTGATTTATATATTGAATGGGAGTACGAAATTAATGCTATATTTGCTTCCCATAATTTTGATGAGCGTGGAAAATTTCAAGCCGCGGTTAGTACTTTCAGTAGCTTTGCTTTAGTTTGGTGGAGTGAATAATGTCGGTTAAACCCTGATTATATACCTACTACTTGGGATGGTTTAAAACATGTCATGAGAGATAGATTCGTAGATGTTCATTATACTCGTGGCATGATTAGGAAACTACAACATTTAAAACAAGGTAGTGACACCGTAACAAAATATTATGATGATTTACAAACTACCTTGTTGCACTCATTTTTAGAAGAAAGTGAAGAAGATTTTATGGATAGATTTTGGGGAGGATTAAACCGTGATATTCAAGAGATACTAATTCATGAAGAGTGTTATCCTATGGACCATTTGTTTCGTCTTGCTTGCAAAGCTGAACAGGAAATAAAACGACGTGTTGCCCACAAGGAGAACAAGCGTACGGTGCACATTCCAAGTGTTGATACAGATGTTTCTTCAACTACTAGGCGTACTATGACAACCACATCCGTTGTTGCGATGACTACATCATCTCCACCATGTGACACATCACCACCGAGAGTGCCTACATCATCTGAGTTGATCATAAGAGGTAATGACAAAGGTACATATTTTCCACTTTCACATGAGAATGATGCATGCCTAGTTAACTTGAATACATCATGTGTTGAGTTACCTATTGATTTGGGCACGTCACCTATTTTAGAGAATTGTGTTACTGTCATGAATGCGTCATGTGATCAAACAACTGAAATACCAACAATTTTGAGTGCACCCATTGAATTAACTGTTGATGCAAAAGAACCAATGTTTAATCATTTTGATATGACCTCTAATCTTGGTGATGATTCTATGACCAATGACTTATTGCATGTTTACTTATTTAAGCATGTTGTAGCATGTAAATTTGATGCAACTAAGGTTTATTCACCAATGTTAGGATGGTTTAATGATGAACATTGTCAACCTTTTGAAATGAATAAGTGCTTCACTTATATGTGCAAACTGAGTTGCAATATTTTCATGCCTTCTACTTCTTGTGATAATATTTTGGCTTTAGATTTTATGAACTATGAAGGTTACTCATGTATACATGTGTCATATATGCAAAAACTAAGGGAAGTAAAACTGGATGACATATACATATACAACATGTACACCTTGTCTCTTTTGTTAGCCACAGTTCAGCTTAAGCAACGCCGAGGACGGCTTTGTTTTCAAGAAGGGGAGGATGATGAGGACATGACTACCTTGGATACGACCAAAAATATTGCATACTTGTATATTTGTGAGGTGATTTCTAATGCAAACTATGCAATAATTTATTTATGTCATCCAGGACAAAAATACTTCACAAACTTTTGTGTCATGTCTAATTGCAAGTGTATGGGACATTTGTACAATCCACATATGAAGATAAGGGGAAAAGAGAAGTTTAGGTGCTGTTCAAAAAGTCCTCTCACGTCACTTTTGGGCCAAGAGAAGATAGAGTCCAAGTCTCTCACGTTCTGGATTCAGATTCGAACTGCACAGACATACCTGACTCAAAACGCCAAGAACTTTTTCATACGGACTCCGAATTGGGTGATTCTTTTTTTGTTGGAAAGTATATTTCGTGCTCTTTCCAACCCAATTGGATTCACCTTAAAATTCATCCGGAGCTATGAGTTATCGACGAAACAATCTGACGCTGTAGCAGAATCCGAGTCAAACTACAAGTCCAAAGGTGTTGCATCACCTCCACTTGGGCCCATGAGCCTTGTACGACCTAGGGTTAGTTTTAGGCTGCCTTGGGACGTCCTCCCACCTCCTTGGCCACCACCCCTTGCTCCTATATAAGTAGATCCATCTAGTAGCTTTTTCCTTGGGATTTGTTTAGTTAAAAGTTAGCCATTGCAACTTCGTGTACTTCGTTTGTGTCCAACGACCAGACCAAGACCGCTTTCGGATCCCCACCTTTATCAATACTTCATCTATATTCGCAATATTCAGATTGCATTATCATATTCTTGCTTGTTCTTCGATTGCGTGCAGGAATAGACCTTCGTGGTCAGGCTGATCGTGCTTTCAGCATCGTCAGTAACCTCGGGAGATTGGTTTAGCGATTGCTAAGGCACAACGTCGTGCACGTTTGTAGTCGGATCGTCAAAGTCGACTCCACCAAATCGATAGTTATCATCTCATCGAAAGATCGGGACACCCCCTCCTCTATCAGAGTATAATAATATCACTCGTTTATTCCATCTTGCTTGTAAAGCTGAACGTGAAGTGCAGGATCGACAGGCATTGGCGCGAACTAATTTTTCTGCAGGTCGATCTTCATCATGGACACCGCGTGCCTCCTCTACTCCCACACGTCCAACTGCGGCACCACTGACTTCAGCCGCCAATTCCAACCGAGATATAAGAAAACAGGCACCACCACCACCATCTGCCAAGAGTACACCTTCTGGGCCTGCCCAGAGCTCTTCTTCATCTATGGCATCAACAGGGCACACACATGATATTATTTGTCGTCGTTGTAAGGGAAGAGGTCATTATGCGAGAGAATGCCAATCTCCGCGTGTTATGATTGGTACTGAGGATGGTGGGTATGAGTCCGCTAGTGACTATGATGAGGAGACTTTGGCTCTTATTACAAGTGAAGAACACGGTGGAGATGATTCTGATCATGAGACGCAATACATGGCTCCTGAAGACGCTGACAGGTATGAATGTTTAGTTGCTCAACGTGTTTTGAGTGTGCAGGTCACACAAGCTGAGCAAAATCAGAGGCATAATTTGTTCCATACAAAGGGAGTTGTGAAGGAACGTTCTGTTCGCGTCATCATAGATGGAGGGAGCTGCAACAACTTGGCTAGCATGGAGATGGTGGAGAAGCTATCTCTCACCACAAGACCACATCCACATCCTTACTATATCCAATGGTTCAACAACAGCGACAAGGTTAAGGTAACACGTACTGTTCGTGTGCATTTTAGTATCTCTACATATGCTGATTATGTTGATTGTGATGTGGTACCCATGCAAGCATGTTCCTTATTACTTGGTAGACCATGGCAATTTGATAAAAATTCTGTACACCATGGTAGAAACAATCAGTATACTCTTGTTCATAAGGATAAACATATTACTTTGCTTCCTATGACTCCTGATTCTATTTTGAAAGATGATATTAATAGAGCTAGTAAAGCAAAACAGGAGAAAAATAAGAGTGAAAATCAGATTGTGGCAAAAGAATTTGAGCAACAAATGAAGCCTAATAATAAAACATCTAGTGTTGCTTCTGAAATTAAATTGAAAAATGCGTGTTTACTTGCCACCAAATCTGATATTGATGAGCTAGATTTCAGCAAATCTGTTTGCTATGCTTTTCTGTGCAAAGAGGCGTTATTTTCATTCGAGGACGTGCCTTCCTCTTTGCCTCCTGCTGTCACTAACATTTTGCAGGAGTTCACTGACGTCTTTCCACAAGACGTGGCACCGGGATTACCACCTATTCGCGGGATTGAGCATCAGATTGACTTAATTCCCGGTGCTTCGTTGCCAAACCGTGAGCCATACCATACCAATCCAGAGGAGACGAAGGAGATTATGCGTCAAGTACAGGAGCTGCTCGACAAAGGTTATATACGCGAATCTCTTAGTCCTTGTGTTGTTCCTATTATATTAGTGCCAAAAAAGGATGGTACGTCGCATATGTGTGTTGATTGTAGAGGCATTAATAATATTACTATTCGTTATCGTCATCCTATTCCTAGGCTAGATGATATGCTTGATGAATTGAGTGGCTCTACAATATTCTCCAAAGTTGATTTGCGTAGTGGATACCATCAAATTCGTATGAAATTGGGAGATGAATGGATAACAACATTTAAAACTAAGTTCGGTTTATATGAGTGGTTAGTCATGCCTTTTGGGTTAACTAATGCACCTAGTACTTTCATGAGATTAATGAACGAAGTTTTACGTGCTTTCATTGGACGATTTGTGGTAGTTTACTTTGATGATATATTGATTTATAGCAGATCTTTGGAGGAACATTTGGAACATTTACGTGCTGTTTTTATTGCTCTACGTGATGCATGTTTGTTTGGTAACCTTGGGAAGTGCACCTTTTGCACCGACCGAGTATCTTTTCTTGGCTATGTTGTTACTCCACAGGGAATTGAAATTGATAAAGCCAAGATTGAAGCTATTAAGAGTTGGCCGCAGCCCAAAACGGTCACACAAGTGAGGAGTTTCCTTGGCCTCGCTGGTTTCTATAGGCGTTTTGTGAGAGATTTCAATACCATTGCTGCACCTCTCAACGAGCTTACAAAGAAGGATGTGCCTTTTGTTTGGGGTACCGCACAGGAAGAAGCCTTCATTGTGTTGAAAGATAAGTTAACACATGCTCCTTTACTCCAACTTCCTGATTTTAATAAGACTTTTGAGCTTGAATGTGATGCTAGTGGAATTGGATTAGGAGGTGTGTTATTACAAGATGGCAAACCTGTTGCATACTTTTCTGAAAAATTGAGTGGGCCTAGTCTGAATTACTCTACTTATGATAAGGAATTATATGCTCTTGTTCGGACTTTGGAAACATGGCAACATTATTTATGGCCCAAAGAATTTGTTATTCATTCTGATCATGAATCTTTGAAACATATTAAAAGTCAAGCCAAACTGAACTGTAGACATGCTAAATGGGTTGAATTCATTGAGACTTTCCCTTATGTCATTAAACACAAGAAGGGTAAAGAAAATGTTATTGTTGATGCTTTGTCTCATCGTTATACTATGCTTTCACAACTTGACTTTAAAATATTTGGTTTGGAGACCATCAAAGATCAATATGTGCATGATGCTGAATTTAAAGATGTATTGCAGAATTGTAAAGAAGGGAGAACATGGAACAAGTTCGTCGTTAACGATGGATTTGTTTTTCATGCTAACAAGCTATGCATTCCAGCTAGCTCTATTCGTCTTTTGTTGTTGCAGGAGGCGCATGGAGGAGGATTAATGGGACACTTTGGCGTAAAGAAGACGGAGGATGTACTTGCTACACATTTCTTTTGGCCAAAGATGAGACGGGATGTTGAGCGTTTTGTTGCTCGCTGCACTACATGTCAAAAAGCTAAGTCACGACTCAATCCTCATGGTTTATATATGCCTTTGCCAGTACCTAGTGTTCCTTGGGAGGATATATCTATGGACTTTGTTTTAGGTTTACCTCGAACAAAGAAGGGGAGGGATAGCATATTTGTTGTCGTGGATAGATTTTCGAAAATGGCACACTTTATACCATGTCATAAAACCGATGATGCTGCTAATGTTGCTGATTTGTTCTTTCGTGAAATTATTCGCTTGCATGGTGTGCCAAATACTATTGTTTCAGATCGTGATACTAAATTTCTTAGCCACTTTTGGAGATGTTTATGGGCTAAGTTGGGGACTAAACTGCTTTTTAGTACTACTTGTCACCCCCAAACTGATGGACAAACTGAAGTAGTCAATAGAACTTTGTCTACTATGCTTAGGGCTGTTTTGAAGAATAATAAGAAAATGTGGGAAGAATGCCTGCGTCATATTGAATTTGCTTATAATCGTTCGTTGCATTCTACTACTAAGATGTGCCCTTTTGAAATTGTATATGGTTTCCTACCTCGTGCACCCATTGATTTGTTGCCTCTTCCATCTTCGGAGAAGGTTAATTTTGATGCTAAACAACATGTTGAATTGATCTTAAAAATGCATGAGTTAACTAAGGAGAACATTGAACGTATGAATGCTAAATATAAACTTTCTGGAGATAAGGGTAGAAAACATGTTGTGTTTGCACCTGGAGAACTTGTTTGGTTACATTTGCGTAAGGATAGATTTCCTGATTTGCGCAAATCAAAGCTAATGCCACGTGCTGATGGTCCTTTTAAGGTGTTAGAGAAAATAAATGATAATGCATATAAACTTGAGCTGCCTGCAGATTTTGGGGTTAGTCCCACTTTTAACATTGCAGATTTGAAGCCTTATTTGGGTGAGGAAGATGAGCTTCCGTCGAGGATGACTTCATTTCAAGAAGGGGAGGATGATGAGGACATCAATACCATTGTTACACCCACAGCCCCTGCTGCTATACATACTGGACCAATTACTAGAGCTCGCGCACGCCAATTAAATTATCAGGTACTTTCGTTTCTTGGTAATGATTCTAATGTTCATGAGAATATGATGCTGCCTAAAGTGGATACATTTGTTTTGCTTACGAATGAAGGGCCTAGCTTGGACAAGAAAGAGGAACATTGGAGCAAGTTCAAGCATGGAGATGATGGCATGCGCACGGGAAACAAGAACGGAGTTACAAGTGATGATTTCAGGACTTTGAAGCCACCATAATGAGTGCATGAAGCCTTGGACGAAATATACAAAGATGCCACTTCATAAATTTCGTCCAGAGGCTATTATAGGTGCTGCGTCACCTTATTATTGGGCCAGGCCCATGTAATTTCGAAATACTTGAGTATAGGCTGTTTTTAGAGTCCGTATGTGTGGGGAAACAAGAGATAGGGTTGGTTTCGGACCCCTCCTTCAAGGGCCACGAAATTCCCCCCCTCTTCCTCCATATATACAGCCCTTCGGAAACCGTTTAGACTTTGGGTTTTGTTTAGATTAAAAGTTCGCCATAGCTGCAACTTCGCGTACTTCGTTTGTGTTCAACGACCAGACCAAGACGTCACAGAACCCCACCTTGATCAATAAAGCTTTCATCTTATATTCGCAATATCCAGATTGCAAATCTTAGTTTCTTGCTTGTTCTTCGTTTGCTTGCAGGAGATAGACCCTCGTGGTCAGGTTGATTGTGCTCCGGCGTGGTCAATAACCTCTCGGAGTTGGTTTAGCGATTGCTAAGGCGCGACGTCCTCGCACGTTCGTAGTCGGATCGTCAAAGTCTACTCCACCAAAAACGATAGCTATCATCTCATCGAAAGATCGGGACACCCTCGCCTCTATCAGGTCAGGTGAAAGAACCTAGCATGGATGTTGGGGCATGACATGGACACCAATGATCCTCTGAACAAGGAGTCATCCACCCCTAGCAGGGTCACAAGAAGCAACGCCGAAGAAGCATCGGCATTCGGCAAGAAGAAGACGAGCATCTTTCTTACCTACTCCAATGATACTGCTTAAATGTACACGGAGGAAAAATTCCAGAACCTCCATCGTCATCACCACTAGAAGAACCTCAGGTAAAATCCAGAATATGTTTTCAGATAAAAGCAGATTCAGAAGACTGGCGCGAGGAGGAGCAAGAGATCTAGGAGGTGACACCAACTTCCCAATCAAGAGAGGTCCGATGCATACTGACAGAAGGAAGATTCGATCATTGAATTAGGTATAAAGACACACCCCAACTAGGAGTAGTCCACTACAAACTAACAGGGATGTTTTTATCACCTTGCTCTTTGACAAGTGGGCCTTCCTAACGAGAGACCCCACTCTGCCACCAAAACTTGGCACAAGGGCACTCCTGAGGAGGGGACCCTCAACGCCGTCCCCTAGTCAACGGGCACCACTGACTAGGAGCAGTCCGCTACAAACTAAAGGCGGGGCCTGATACGTCCAATGTATCTAAATTTTTTATTGTTCCATGCTATTATAGTGTCAATCTTGGATGTTTTATATATACTTACAAGCAATTATATATCATTTTTTGGGACTAACCTATTAACTTAGTGCCCAGTGCCAGTTGCTGTTTTTTGCCTGTTTTTGGTTTTTCAGAATACCAGTACCAAATGAAGTCCAAATGTGAGAGGTGCTTTGTAATGGGTCCGATCTATTGATTTGGTTTGGCCAACTAGATTGATTTGTCCTGCAATGGGATAGGTGCTTTGTAATGGGTTCGATCTTGCGGTGCTCAATCCCAGTGATAGAAGGGGACATGACACGTATGTATCGTTGCTATTAAGGATAAAAAGATGGGGTTTATTCATGTGTGAGTTTACTTTGTCTACATCATGTCATCTTGCTTAAGGTGTTAATACGTTCTTTATGAACTTAATACTCTAGAAGCATGCTGGATAGCTGTCGATGTATGGAGTAATAGTAGTAGATGCAGGCAGGAGTCGGTCTACTTGTCTTGGACGTGATGCCTGTATACATGATCATTGCCTTGGATATCATCATGATTATTTGCTTTTCTGTCAATTGCCCAATAGTAATTTATATACCCACTGTATGATATTTTCAAGAGAGAAGCCTCTAGTGAAAACTATGGCCCCCGGGTGGCATGGGGTGGCCAATATTTTCCATGCTAGGTGGGTTATTCTCATGATGAGTGTTTATTCACTTGTCATTGCACGAGAAAGTGGCAGGTAATAGTGATGCCCAGTCCCGAAATGAAAAAAAAAATATGATGATGATAATAAATTCCTTGGAAAGTGTTGGTATGGAAGGCACCCGTGGATACGGCTAGCCATGGATTGTGAAGGAATGGTGGAAAGGAAATAAACTTTATTTTATGTTTGGGAACCACCTATAATGTGTCTAGAATGGAAGATATTGGGAATTCTCGGTCGCTTTCGTTGACAGGAAAAGCATGACTCTCAAAATAATTTTATATCTCTAATTTAAGCCTTGAGCTCTCGCACCTCTACAAATCTCTGCCTCCCTCTGCGAAGGGCCTATCTATTTACTTTTATGCAAGTTTTATTTTTATTTTGAGTCTCCATCTTCTCTTACAAAGCACCAACTAGAGAACACTATTGTCATACTTGTGCATTGGGCGTAGCTAATATTGAGTGTGTTTCATGAATGGATCAATGATTGAGCATAATGGGCTAGGGATAAGTTTCTTTAGCCTTGATAATTTGAAAGGCATGGTTGCTTCTTGGTATGCTTGAGTATTTATGACTTCATGTCAAACTATAGACTATTGCTTTGAATCATTCAAGTCCAAATGTCCATGCCACAAAAGAATAGATTATATGATGAATATGATAGGTAGCATTCCACATCAAAAATTCTGTTTTTATCATTTACCTACTTGAGGACGAGCAGGAATTAAGCTTGGGGATGCTTGATATGTCTCCAACGTATCTATAATTTTTTATTGTTCCATGCTATTATAGTATCAATCTTGGTTGTTTTATATACACTTACAAGCAGTTATATATCATTTTTTGGGACTAACCTATTCATGCGTGAACCCATAGCATAACCTGAGGTTGTAGCCACTGAGTCTGAGATCAAACCAAACTTAGTTTCCATGGTTCAACATGACCAATTTCGAGGCTCTGTTTCTGAAGATGCCGGTATGCACTTGCATAATTTTACTGAATTGTGCAATATGACACACGTTAGAGATTATGACCCCCGACGCTTTAAAGTTGTGTCTATTTCCTTTCTCTTTGACAGGAAAAGCAAAAGAATGGCTTCTAACTCTACCTAGAGGCAGTAGCTGATTGTTGCAGCAAATTCTTATCTAAGTTTTGTCCACCTGCAAAAATTATGCAATTACGTTCTCAGATTATAGGTTTCAAGCAGGAAGAATGTGAGCCACTAGCACTTGTGTGGATAGAATTAAAGAAGCTATAAGGAACTGTCATAATCATGGAATGGAGGAATGGTTAATCCTTCATATTTTTTATAATGATTTAGATCACATGTCAAAAACTATGCTTGATATAGCTGCAGGAGGAACAATCATGGGAAGGCCCATAGATGATGTCAAGAAACTACTTGATGATATGCAAGAAAACCATGCCGAATGGCATGTTGAGAGAGCCACCACCAATAGGGTGAATGCCATTGAAGAAAGTAGCTGGGAGTTGACAGATAAACTTGATGAACGTATCTCCGTGATAAAAGGTAAAAAAAGAGGTAAAAGTGAATGCCATCACTAATGAAGAAACTAGTGATGTGAATTCTATTGCTCGTAATAGCTATAATCCCAACTAGAAAAATAATGGTTATGCGCCTAGACTTCTTTATCCTAATAATAGAGGAGCATCAAATAATTTTAATGGAGCTAATAGCAGCAATAGAAATACTCTTGAAGAAACTCTTAAAAGTTTTATTGCTAGTCAAACTGAGTAAAATGAAAACTTCAAGAATATATTGAAGAATCATGATGACTTACTTGGTCAGTTGACCAATAAGGTTGTTGGACTAACAAATGATGTATAGATACTGGAAGGAAGATCCAAGAATATGGAGGCACAAGTGGCTAAAATTGCAGAGAGCCAAACATTAGTCTTGGCCAAGTTTGCAGGTAAACCAGAACCTAACCCGGTCGAAGATGTTAAAATGGTGAGAAGCAACAAAGATAAGACCGAAGAGCTGGGCACAAGCCATGTGCCAAAATATAAATACACCGTTGCTGATTTTTAAAAATATGATATCAATGAAGTACCCACTACCTGAGGTAACTAATAATGAAGCATATAATGTCTTTCTTGAACAAGTTGCAGCCAAGGTACGTGAACTTGATGATGAGAGAAAGAAGCTTTACAGTAAGTTACCAGCTAAATAGGAAGATGCTTTTGAACCTACTATAAAGATTGAGATTTGATTGAATAAATTCAGTGCTTTATGTGATCTAGGGGCTAGTGTTTCCACTATCCTCAAATATTTTTATGATAGTCTCAATCTGGGCCCTTATGCAACTACTGAGATTATACTGAATATGGCTAATTCTACCTTTACTCAGGAAGTAGGCATTAAGCATGGAGTTATAGTTCAAATTAATGATTGACCTTGATCTTGTGATAGTAGATATGCCTAAAGATCCTACTGCTCCTATAATTCTTGGTAGACACTTTTTAAGGACTATCAAAGCTATGATAAATGTGTCTGAGGGGAATGTAAGATTTGACTTACCACCTAATGACCCTTTTGTGAGAAATTTCCCTAGGAAAAAGAAAATGAAGACCTATACCAGAGAAGGCATCATTGTGAATGCCAGAAGCTATGGTCTCGGTGTGTTTGCACCACCTTGATGACCATTACGGTTGACCTAACCGACCAAAAACAAGTGCTTCGTGGGAGGCAACCCACGCAAATAAATTAGACAAGTAAGTTTTTATTTTTGTATTAATAAAAGAGTGATTGAAGTTCTAGATAAAGAAGTAATTTGGAAGAGTCATTCTAATGAAGGCCATGCTATGTGCAAGTTAAATTATATCTTGTATTGATGTTTGGATGCCTGGAAATATGTCTATGTATTGTGTTGGAACTAACCCCGCAGGAAAACGAAGAAAACGAAAAGTTTCAAAAGAAATAGATCAAAAGACAGCCTTTCAAATGACGGCACCAGTCGTTTGGGCGGTCACATGGCTTCCTCGAGGTTCCAATGCAAAACAGCAAGAGGCAATAGAGCATTTGACGGTGTTCCTGACAAATGCACGTGCTAGTTTGAACGGTTGTTTGAAGATCCCTGCAAAAACAAAAAAATGACCAGAGCATTTGACGGCGTTCCATACGAGCGACTGCGCCTGTTCACGCGATCGTATGACATCCTCGACCAAAAGAGGAAATAACCAGAACATTTGATGGCATTCTATGCGGGCACCGCGCCCGTTTCAGCGGTCGTATGAGGTATGCACAGACGCAGGTGAGTAACCAGGGTAAACGATGACCTTTCATACGAGCGCTTGCTCTTGTATGGGCGGTCGTATGGACCCCTGGTGGCCACAATAAGCTTGAGGAAGGAGGTAAAATACCCCATCTCTCTCTTTTCTTCTTCTTCTTCCTCCAAACCTCTCCAAACCCTAGCAAAACTTCGCCCATCTCTCTACTCGTTCGATTTCAGTTCAAATCCTTCAGTGTGATTGATCTACGGTATGTTTCTCCTCCGATCCCCAATTTATTTCTCGCGAATCCGTGTTCTACATTCCTAGCATTGACATGTTTAGGTAATGCATATTTTTTATCCAAATTTTAGTTTGGCTTGGATTCATTGATATTTTTAGAGGAGTATGATGTTGTGACTACCATAGGATCAACATTGTTTAATTGTATTGGACTGAAAATTTGTTTTGTAGATGTTTAAGAGGAGGTCCACTCGCGTACGCGGTGCTTCGAGTTCATCCACCGCACCACCACAACAAGTTTTCACTCAAGGGATCATCTTCACCGACCATGAAGCAAGAAAGAAATTTCATAATCTCAGTGCAAGGAAGATCAAAGCATCCAACTGGGCTTCTGAGTCGACACTCGCCAAGCTAGGTATTACTAATGATTTCTATTTGCTTTGTAATAATGACAGGTTGCACCATTTTTTTATCAGGGATGTGAGACATATGAACGCATGACGCTTGAGTTTCTTAGCTCTCTCTCGCATAATGTTGGTTTGATGCCAAATACATATGAGGAGGCGTGGATCACTTCCTGTCTCTTGGACCAAGACTTCGATGTCACTTTTGAAGAGTGGTGTAACCACTTTGGCTTGCCCAACAATGATGATGACATCCGCTATGTTTATGAGTTCACTGACCCGCACCCGAGGCAATCCTTCAATGAGATGAGCATTTGTGGCTCAAGATCCAGTTGCATTGAAAGTCCTGCTATACGTTATTTCTATTATGTTATCACTAACTCGTTGCAGGCACGAGGAGAAGTTCCTTAGGTGAATGAAGAGAATATGCTAATTCTTAGGAAAGCAACAAATCTTGACGTCGGTTATTCACCCAACTTAGGGGCAATACTTTTGCTACACCTCGTGCAACAAGCAAATCATGCACAAGGAGATATCATGTGTGGAGGAGTGATCACCATGTTGGCCAACTGCCTTGATCTCAACTACAATCACCTTCGCCCCATTGTCGATAACAACCTTGTTAATATTCGTGTTCTTACTAGCACTTGAATTGTAGTAGTTAGCCGTGGTCGTCATTGCATTAGAATTCCTGGAGTTGAACATTTGTTGCCCGCTCCTATGCCTAACCATCTCTCCATAAAACATGGACAATTGCATTATGTTGCACAGGCAGGAGATGCGGCTTTTGGTCAAGAAGGCCCAGAACCTAAAAAAGTAGATGAAGAAGATCTCGCCACCGAGGGAGAAGAGGAGCAGCCCAAGAGCAGCCACAACAAGAAGCCTACACCACCTATGCAGACCTAAGCAGCCTCCGGGGCTCTATTGATGATATGAGCAACCTCGCCATGTCCCTTTGAAGGCACGTCCGCATACATGAACATGAACTTCACCAACTAGAGCAAAGGATGGGCTCCTGACCAACCGCAATAATGATCCCGCCGGTTTGGGCTTGCAAAAGCTTAAGCTTGGGGAAAGTCATCACCACTTCTACATCAACATGTGGCGGTGTTATTTGAATAAATTGTAATGAGGTTGTACTTAAGCTCGTGGAGCTTCAAAACACTTGTGTTAGTTCGTTCCAACACTTTACTTTTTATTTGCTTTCATTTTTTCTTTTTGTTTTGCCTTTGCGATTTTTCGTTTGCAAGTTAGTTTTCAAAAACCAAAAAACCAAAAAAATAAGCTAAGCTTTGCTCTTACTATTTTTGCCCCTTGGAGTTCATTTGCATTTTTGTTTTCAGAGGACTCTGGACAACGAGGAATGCAAGAGTAAGGAAGAGAAGTGTGTAAATTCACAACCGTGAAGATATGTCCTACGACTCGCGTCTTTTGCACTTGAAATACTTAGAGTAGATGGAGTAGTAGTATGTTTGATATGTGCAAATAGTAGTAACTCTTGATAATTAAGACAAAGGTTTTGTTCTAGTACCTGAAATAATTTTGTAGCCTTTGCTCTGTTTAGTTTGGAAAACCATGACTTGTCGTGGGATAGTTTTAAAATGAAATGATCTTAACTAAGAATAACCATGCACAAGAGAAAGTCTTCAAAAGACTTGGGTGTTGAGAAAATTGTAGGGAAGATAATGTTTGAAATGCTCAACCCCATATTGTTAATTTTAATAGACTTGATAGCACTTGTGGATTAAATTTTCTAGAGGAACTTAGTTGAAGGGTGAACAAGATTATGCCAAAAATCTATGTTGTATCTCTTATATGGTGCTTCAGCTTCTCGCTGGTGCCATGGCCCTGCTACTGTATGCACGTGTACGTGTATAAATGTTGCTTCGTCACCTTTCCTGATGTTATGCTGAGGACTCCGCTAGCCAATGAACGATTCACCAAGAGCAACAGCTTGGATTTTGGCTATGAGTTTGTTACCGTACGTAGTGACAACACTACAAACGCATATTATTTGGCTTTCTCTTGAATGGGTATGTACGTGGTAAATAAAAGGGACTAATCAAAAGAGCTCAAAAGTGACATATATGAAAGGTCCATAGTTTCCAAATATTAAGCCACAGCGAAACTCTATGTATGATCACTTATTTGGCATAATCCCTTCACGTGACAACCAAAGTTTCAACAAACAATGATTGAAATAAAGTGCTTAAGAGCCTTGAGGATGAGATAATTGTGGGCATGTTTATGAGCACTAAAGAATTATGTTTTTCTACATGCCTTTCACTCCCTAACTTATGTTTTTATGGCTCTATCAAAGATAACTCTCCCATGCATTCCCGATAAGCAAGTGTTGTCTAGACTAAATAGAATGTAGTGTCGCAAAGTTGTTTTATCTAGTAGATCCAGAACTTTGTGTTGATTATCTTTGCTTCACTAACACTTGCTCAATAATCATGCCACCACTATAGCTATCCCAAGTTTTTAGGTCAAGAAGTGGAGGGCTATCTAGGCATACCGATCGTAGGTGAACCAAAACCTTCTCGTTTTCAGTTTATACAACTGAGTTCCTTATGATTCAGATTTCTCTCTATGTTGATCGAGGATGATCAAGTTTAAGCTTGGGGGAGTTGATGAGTGATATTTTTACACTCATTCACCCTTGTTTAAACCGAGATATTTCATCTAAAAAGAGATATTCGCTCTAATATTGCTACTAATGACTAATGAATGCAAAGGATTCCATAAATCCTATCTTTGATGTGTTTCCACGGGAAATGGGCTGGAAAGGGAATAAATCACGTGGGAATATGCAGGGAAAGGAAATGAAGAAAGACAAAATCACAAGAAGGCGCACCTGCGAAGACAGGACAAAAGACAGTGTTCCATACGTGCGCGAGCACCCGTATGGCATGGAAACCGAGGCAGATCGTCTACCTGGACAACTTTTATAAAGGGGACCCCATTGAAATGCCAACGGGGGACCGTCGAACAAAGCCAGAATAGAACCATCTTCATCATCATCCATAAACCCTAGCCGCCGTCATTTCCATCTCCATAGCCACCATCACCACCATAGTGCTTCCTCATCTAGTTCATACTTGTAATCGTAAATCGCACAAGGCATCCATTGTAAGACATATTTGCAATCAATCTATCTTTAAGATGTGTTTTTGAATGTTTACTTCCCATGATCTGATCTCCACGTGAGTAGTTCAGTAAGGTATGGGTTGAGGCATAGGCCTTGCAACCCTCTGTATTTGTTGTTGGGATCAATGGAAGGGCTTTGAATTAACATCCCATATGTGTGAAATAAAATTGTTCCATAGATGTCTCTTGTCATGTCCGCGATCTTCATCCCTGCAGGTACCCAGGATCATGGAGGTCGAGCACCAGTGAGGCTAGGAGCAAGGAGAACGTGAAGTGTTATACTAAACACCGGTGACAGTAACGTTCAGTAGGGTAACATGGATCCAATCCTTGGGGATTCATGAGGTGTAGTCATTAAATGCCCAAAGCTCTTGTCTAATTTCATTATCTTAATTATCGAGGCAACCCCGCACGATGGATAGGGCCTGCGGTAGGACAACTGATTTTTGATGCGGGACTCGTGACGGTCAAGATGTTATTTGGACACATCCCCCACTTCGGTTCATAACAAGCACATCTCGATGGGTGACTTCCAGCTCACAAATTAAGATCATATCTGGTCCCAACATGAATACATGGTTGTAAGTATTAAGACCACATACCCATACCTCTTTTATTATAAGTGTTTGAATCCACTATTTGCTGGCTTGATCCGGTCAAAAGCTGGAATTGATCCTTCAACATAAGCTTGTTCGAGACCATCGCTTCAAGGGAATCTTCCTCTCATGGGTTCGATAACCCAGGGTCATCTCTGCGGAAATAGGTGTGGGATAGACTTTTCTGTTCCAATACCAGATCAATAAAAGGAGGTATCAAGCCCAACCATCCCCCTTGTCCCCTCATTTTTATCCTCTCCCACCGGAGAGCACCCATGCTACCCCACCCGCATCTCGCATGCACCTCCTCGCACAAGTAGCCGCACGACTCCTTCGGCGAGCAGCGGGCATGTGGGAGAGGGGTTGGGGGTCGCTGGCTCCCTGCAACAGAGACGTGCCCAGCCATGAGCGGCTTTTTAGTTAGAGTTTCCCCCACTGAAGATTCGAATGACCAAGGAGCGACAGATGTGGAGACGATGGGCGGCGATGCGGGGGGAGCAGGCGACCGATGCTGCGAGCAACAAACAGTCATCGCGTGCTATGACAAGCAGGCATCTATGCTGCAACACTTTTCAATGATGGCGCTGCAAGGAGGGAGCAGGGATGGCTGGTGCTATGAGGCCGATGATGGAGTGCGTTGAGGTGTTGTAATCGTTGAAGGAGGAAGCTGCTACCGGCATAGGCAAGAGCTGCAACCAGCAAAATCAGAAGCTGAATTGCCGATGCATGATCACCATGGGATGTTGCGACCGACATTTGTAGATGTTGGAACCGGAGGCGCAAAATGTTGAACCGGCATTTGTAGATGTTGAATTGGCGGAGCCGAGGCTACGACGACAGCATTTTTTTTTGTGACTGTAGTCACTGTTTGCTGGAACCAGCAAACATGGGTTATTGTGACTCCAACAGACCACTTGCGCAAGCACAGACAGTTTTGCTGGAACCGGCGTCCATGGTTGTTGGTGTTGGGCTCTATAGTAGGGTGCGTTGACTACAAATTAAAATTTCCTATCGGCGGAACATCCAGGAACATGCTAACAGAGATGGATCACAGATCGTTACCACTAGACGTGCAGTGTCGTGCAGCGGAAGTAGAGTTGGGGCAGCGCATCTCCGGAGTTGTCTCCTCCTCGATCTCCCACGTACCATATCGGATCCCATGAACAGGTTCACTGGAGCGGCTCAAGTGCACCGCCTCTAATGGTATCCGCGCATGCAGGAGGAACACCGTGCAGCGGACCACTAGATCTGATCACATAGCCGGCGGCGAGAGCAGGTGGCTATTTGCAACACATGCAAAGCCCTAGTGATGGGGCCAAAGCAATCAACTGAATGAGTGTGCCACACCTCCACTATGTATAGGCATCTGTCGCGGGCTCAACACTTGTGCCTCGCATAGATCCTAAAGCCCAAATTATATTCGGCCTGGATCCCAGTCCGAGTAGGATCACATCTGACTCATGGAGTCAGATCCAGCCTCATTGGTTCCTTCCCCTAAGCGCGTGACCTCTTAGGTTCAAGTCGACTTGGTCGCAGGTCAGATCATCTCTGACCTGCTCGGTGCTAGCAGCCTCTAGCAAGGCGTGCTGACCACCAAGTAGACAATGAAGCTGGTTGGCGAATCTGTACAACATATCACACTTATGTTCCGTTTGCCACACGATATATGCTGTCATCCTTGTGCTAGCCAGACATCTTTCTCGTTCTAGTGATGCCGACCACAAACCAGATTATCTCATCATCCTTGTCGCATGGCCATGCTTATCTTGATCGGATCACACGAGGGGCCCGGAGTATATATCTCCTGATCGGAGGGGAAAATCCCATCTTGCTCCACCATGTTTCGCAGCATGGGTCTGGATAAGCCCGAAACCAACCTTTATAACTACGCAGTTATGGAGTAGCGTTTGGTCAGCCCAAAGCAGGTCTGTCACCATCCCGAGTACATGCGTCATCTCAACTCTTAGGACATACAATGTATGTTGTACTAGAGACTCATAGATGACCTATCGCTGCGTCTCATAGTCGGGTCTATCCGACTCTGATCCAACTATCTCGAATCCGACCTGATCCTTCCGAGTCCATATTATCCGGCTAGCATCCAATGCTCCATTGCCAGCGAGACCGAGTCATCCACCATGTCATATGCTAGTCTAGTCGGTTGCGCGTCCAAACAGCCCTTTCAACTAGGGACCTTTTAGGACAGTCATCATACAATGCATAGTCCCACAAACAAGTCACGTACTTGCTGATACACATCATTGATAATGTCCAAGGACTATCTTTATTCATAAACACATAGGAAATATCATCATACATGATTGCCTCTAGGGCATATCTCCAACAGTCTCCCACTTGCACTAGAATCAATCAAATAGACGTTGAATGCCCATAGCTCTAACGTGCCTCGTGCTTGGGTTGGGGAAGCGTCTTAGTCAACGGACCTGCAACATTTGCATCCATGTGAATTTTGCATAACTCTGTATCACCATTCTTTACGATATTTCGTATCAGGTGATATTTCCAATCTACGTGTCTAGTCTTCTGGTGGTTCCTTGGCTCCTTCGCTTTTGCGATTGCACCAGAATTACTACAATAAAGGTCCAACAGTTTTACTAAGGCTGGGAAAATACCAAGATCTAGAAAGCTCCGGATCCAAACACCTTCCTATGCAGCTTCACAAGCCGCAATGTATTCAGATTCTGTGGTAGAATCGTCCACCGTATATTTCTTGGAACCTGTCCAACTCACTGCTCCTCCGTTCATGACGTACACGATCCGGACTGCGATCGACAATCATCTCGGTCAGTTTGGAAGCGTCGGCATAACCCTTTACGACAAGCTCTTCCTCACCTCCATAAACTAGAAACATATCTTTAGTCCATTTTAGGTACTTTAGAATATTCTTCACCGCCGCCTAGTGATTCTTACCTGAGTTGTCCTGGTATCTGCTTGTTAAGCTTATTGCAAAAGCAACATCAGGTCGAGTACATATCATGGCATACCTAATAGATCCTATTGCCGAGGCATACTGAATTCGACTCATACTGCTTCACTCATTAGATGTCGAAGGACTCTGAGTCTCGCTTAGCCTTATACCATGTGGGAGTGGCAAGAATAGTTTCTTGGCCTCACTCATGTTAAACCGCTTCAACACTTTATCTATGTATGTGCTCTGAATTAAGCCAAGCAGCCTCCTCGGTCTATCTCTATAGATCTTAATGCCCAATATGTAAACTGCTTCATCGAGGTCCTTCATCGAAAACTTTATGTTCATTGATTCCTTGACCGAGTTTAGCATCGAAACAATGTTTCCGATCAGCAATATGTCATCCACATACAGGATCAAAAACACTACCGAGCCCCCACTCAACTGCTTGTATAAACAAGCGTCCTCTTCGCTTTTGATGAAACCGAGACCAGTGACGACCTCATCAAAATGAATATTCCAGCTCCGAGATGCTTGCCTCAACCCATAAATGGATCTCTTGAGCTTGCATACCTTAGGGCGACTGTAAAAGCTGTAGTTTCTAGAGCATATCCCCAGAATGACGAGGGTAAATCTGATTTGCTCATCATAGACCAAACCATGCCTAACAAGGTACGATTCCTCTGTTCCGACACACCATTTCTCTGTGGTGTACCCGAAGGTGTGAGCTGAGGTACTATACCTCGACTTTTCAGATGATTATCAAACTCCTGGCTTATTTACTCACCTCCATGATCAGATCATAGAAGCTTTATAGTCTTGCTGAGCTGATTTTCTACCTCGTTCTAAAACTCTTTGAAATTTTCAAAAGTTTCCTACTTGTGCCTCATAAAATAGATATATCCATATCTACTCAAGTCATCGGTGAAAGTCATGAAGTACTGATAGCCACCTCTGGCAGTTGTGCTCATTGGACCACACACATCACTATGTATAAGCTCCAACAGCTCAGACGCCCTCTCGCAACTCTTTGCAAAAGGAGACTTAGTCATCTTGCCGAGAAAGCATGATTCGCATGTCTCGAATGACCCGAAGTCGGACGAAGTTAGAAGCCCATCATCATGGAGCTTCTTCATGTGTTTCAGACTAATGTGTCCAAGCCAGCAATGCCAGAAGTATGTCAGATTTATCTCGTTAGGCATATGGCTCTTGACATTCATGTTTTAGACCGGTTTTGGTTCTAGATTCAATATAAAAAGCCCATCAACAATGGGTGCATAGCCATGGAACAATCCATTCAAATAAAACGAACAACCATTGTCCTTTGAATTGAATTCACAACCCCCACTTATCAAGCATGAGGCAAAAATAATGTACCGACTAAGTGCAGGAATGTAATAACAATTATTCAATTCCATAATTGTCGGTGTAGTAAACAGGGGGGGTGTTCTCTACCCCTGGACACGCACCGGCAAGTCGCAGCCTCCAGGCGGGAAGGACATGGCAGAGGAGGAATCCACCCAAGAGTACATTCGAAGCCCAGTTCCCGGCAAGGTCTACTTGCCGGGAATGGGTCCACGCAACGTCGGCAAGGCAGAGCTGGCAAGACAAGACTCCAGGCGGATCGACCAGAAGATCAAGTCTACTACTGCCGGCGAGATCAGGGCCGGCAAGCTCAGGACTCGACAAGACTAAAGATAAGGCTCCTGTCGGTGTAGTAAACAGGGGGGGTGTTCTCTACCCCTGGACACGCACCGGCAAGTCGCAGCCTCCAGGCGGGAAGGACATGGCAGAGGAGGAATCCACCCAAGAGTACATTCGAAGCCCAGTTCCCGGCAAGGTCTACTTGCCGGGAATGGGTCCACGCAACGGCGGCAAGGCAGAGCTGGCAAGACAAGACTCCAAGCGGATCGACCAGAAGATCAAGTCTACTACTGCCGGCGAGATCAGGGCCGGCAAGCTCAGGACTCGACAAAACTAAAGATAAGGCCCCGGCAAGGTTCTTGCCGGGATGACCAGCTGAACCCGGCAAGGCTTGCCGGGGGACAGCTAGACTGGAGACAAGGCCCCGGCAAGGTTCTTGCCGGGATGACCAGCTGAACCCGGCAAGGCTTGCCGGGGGACAGCTAGACTGGAGACAAGGCCCCGGCAAGGTTCCTGGCGGGATGACCAGCTAAGCCCGGCAAGGTTATGCCACTATGCTGCTGCTCCAGTGCGGCCGCCAGCATGGCACTCTGGACCCTTCTCTAGGCATGCGTGGCAGAGCACTGTGCCAAGCGGCGCTGATGGGATGGCCCCTTTTCCCATCCCCAAGAAGCTAAGGGACACATAGACAGAGCATTTAATGCGCTTGTCCTGACCCGTCAGTGATAAGCATGTAAATGCTGTAGCAGAGTACTTGCCGCGGCAAGGTACTTGCCCCGGCAAGTCATTGGCTGCGGCAAGGTGTTGGCTACGGCAAGATAGCAGCTGCGGCAAGGTACTTGCCCCGGCAAGTTACCTTGCGCGGCAGGCTATTGGTTGCGGCAAGCTATCAAGTGCGGCAAGGTCTTGCCGCGGCAAGCGTTACTGTACCACTGTGCTACTGTGTTGCTGCTCCAGTGCCTCTGCCAGTGTGGCGCTCTGGGTCCTTCCAAGCGTGTGTGGCAGGGCACTGTGTAGACGGCGGTGCTCTGTAGCTAGCGGTGCAGGAGCAGGTGGGATAGGCTTTTCCCACGTCCAAGACGTCCGGGTACATGTATCTGGACAGCTAAGGCATGGGCATTTAATGCCCTTGTCCCCTGCCGTCAGTGGTAGGTAGGACATGTCATCCTGGAGGCCCATAGACAACGTGGAGGGGGAGAGGGACTGGGAGATGGAGATGGAGAACGCCAGTATTGTACGCAGATACTCGGTACTGTAGCGCTCCTGGAGCTAGAACAATCATACAGATAATAAACCAAAGAGCAGGAGTAGGGTTTTACGCATCCGTGCGGCCCGAACCTGGGTAAATCTCTTTCGTGCACTGTCGTGTTCTTCGCTAGATTTGCTCTTCGTGCGACCGTCTCTCCCTGCCGAACGTAAAGGGGTCCTTCCCTGGGTCCCATAGGAGATCGCGGATTCGTCCCCGACATCTTTGGCGCGCCAGGTAGGGGTCAGGGGCTGCGCGAACCTGATCTGGCGATCAGCGCGGCAGTTTCTTCATCATCTTCACCGCCATAGCGTCCAAAAAGAAGGGCCTGAACCTTCACAAAAAGCTAAGTTTTAAAGCTTTAATTACTTTCTGCTGTTAAGTCTTATCCTGGACGATATTTTTGTGCATAACCTGTGCGCGAAGGAGCGCTCCTGAAACATTCTGCGCTCCTGGTTGTTTTGGGTCCGCCCAACAATGCAGACGCAGCTGCGATTGTTTCTAAGGCGTTAAGCTGCCGAAGAGGCGGCGTTCTCGATAGGCTGCTGAACAGGACCCGATCCTAAGCACCATCGACCGGAACGTGCGCATTCGGGGAGTATTCCGGCAAGCGTGGGGGGCTCACTGTGCAAAAATGCAGTCGTTTAAGGAGAAGGACTTAGCGAGTTTTATTCTAAGGTTCCTGCGTAAACCCGTATGCTGAGGAGCCTTACCGGGGCTAGTCGCGCTCCTAGTTGCCTCGAGTCCGCTCGGCAACCTGAGCAGCTGCGCCAGAGCCGGGAAGGTAAACCTTTTCGGGAGGCGGCGTTCCCGGCAAGCTGCTAAGGATCCGTTCCTCAAAGCGCTGCTGACTGGATCGTGCGCACCGGAAAGTGTTCTGGCAAGCAAGGGAATATTCAGCAGGAGTCAAGATTGCAGCGAATCCGACATTAACCAGAAGCTAATCAACTTGTTGTGCTCAAACGCTGTTGTGGCATTTCATGCCCAGTCAGTGTTGCAGGAACACGCATGGAAGACAAGCTCGGGGGCTAGCGGCGCCCTAGCAGAAAAAGCTAAGTTGCACAGATTTTTTTGGCAATTGCATTCATTTTACTGTCCTCACTCGCTTCTTACACCTACACGCGAAGGAGCCTTCCCGGGGCTAGTTGCGCTCCTAGTCGCCTCGAGTCCGCTCGGCGATGTGAGCAGCTGCACCAGAACCGGGAAGGTAAACCTTTCCGGGAGGCGGCGTTCCCGGTGAGCTGCTGAGGACCCGATCCCCAAGCGCCGCTACCTGGAGCGTGCGCACCGGAAAGCTTTCCAGCAAGCGTGGGTCGTCTTGATTGATTCCTCGTTCTCGTATATCGACCTGCACGTGAAAGGACCTTGCCGTGGTTAGTCCGCGCTCTGGTTTTGCCTCGAGTCCGCTCGGCAAACTTAGCAGCTGCGTTCTGGCCCGGCAAGTCGCCTTGCCGACGGCGGCGTTTCCAGCAGGCTGCTAAAGACCCGCACCTAGCGCTCGCGGCAAGCGTGCGCACCAGCAGGGTTTCCAGACAGCGTAGGGTACAAGATATGTGCAAGGACGGAATCAATCAAGGGGGAAGCATGCATTCATTTAGCATGAAGAAATATCTCTTGTGCCATAAAGCTTGGCCTAATCAAGGTAAATTGTTTCTTTATGCGTGCCATTGCAGCAACAGGGTTGCGACCTCCAGGCGGGAGGAACGGCAGGGAACAGATCTACATGTTGCCGGTGTGCGTCGTTGGGCCTAGCCCGGACAACCACTGTGCACGCCTGTCCGGCCCAGGCCCGGGGGCTCCTGTCGGTGTAGTAAACAGGGGGGGTGTTCTCTACCCCTGGACACGCACCGGCAAGTCGCAGCCTCCAGGCGGGAAGGACATGGCAGAGGAGGAATCCACCCAAGAGTACATTCGAAGCCCAGTTCCCGGCAAGGTCTACTTGCCGGGAATGGGTCCACGCAACGCCGGCAAGGCAGAGCTGGCAAGACAAGACTCCAGGCGGATCGACCAGAAGATCAAGTCTACTACTGCCGGCGAGATCAGGGCCGGCAAGCTCAGGACTCGACAAGACTAAAGATAAGGCCCCGGCAAGGTTCTTGCCGGGATGACCAGCTGAACCCGGCAAGGCTTGCCGGGGGACAGCTAGACTGGAGACAAGGCCTCGGCAAGGTTCTTGCTGGGATGACCAGCTGAACCCGGCAAGGCTTGCCGGGGGACAGCTAGACTGGAGACAAGGCCCCGGCAAGGTTCTTGCCGGGATGACCAGCTGAGCCCGGCAAGGTTCCTGCCCGGCAAGGTTATGCCACTATGCTGCTGCTCCAGTGCGGCCGCCAGCATGGCACTCTGGACCCTTCTCCAGGCATGCGTGGCAGAGCACTGTGCCAAGCGGCGCTGATGGGATGGCCCCTTTTCCCATCCCCAAGAAGCTAAGGGACACCTAGACAGAGCATTTAATGCGCTTGTCCTGACCCGTCAGTGATAAGCATGTAAATGCTATAGCAGAGTACTTGCCGCGGCAAGGTACTTGCCCCGGCAAGTCATTGGCTGCGGCAAGGTATTGGCTACGGCAAGATAGCAGCTGCGGCAAGGTACTTGCCCCGGCAAGTTACCTTGCGCGGCAGGCTATTGGTTGCGGCAAGCTATCAAGTGCGGCAAGGTCTTGCCGCGGCAAGCGTTACTGTACCACTGTGCTACTGTGCTGCTGCTCCAGTGCCTCTGCCAGCGTGGCGCTCTGGGTCCTTCCAAGCGTGTGTGGCAGGGCACTGTGTAGACGGCGGTGCTCTGTAGCTAGCGGTGCAGGAGCAGGTGGGATAGGCTTTTCCCACGTCCAAGACGTCCGGGTACATGTATCTGGACAGCTAAGGCATGGGCATTTAATGCCCTTGTCCCCTGCCGTCAGTGGTAGGTAGGACATGTCATCCTGGAGGCCCATAGACAACGTGGAGGGGGAGAGGGACTGGGAGATGGAGAACCCCAGTATTGTACGCAGATACTCGGTACTGTAGCGCTCCTGGAGCTAGAACAATCATACAGATAATAAACCAAAGAGCAGGAGTAGGGTTTTACGCATCCGTGCGGCCCGAACCTGGGTAAATCTCTTTCGTGCACTGTCGTGTTCTTCGTTAGATTTGCTCTTCGTGCGACCGTCTCTCCCTGCCGAACATAAAGGGGTCCTTCCCTGGGTCCCATAGGTGATCGCGGATTTGTCCCCGACAATAATGAATCTGGAAGGACGCTGGAGCTACATCGTGCCGACCTCCAATGCAGCACTCTTGCTTTGTTGCCGACCCAGATGCCAATCTCCTCTTGTGCCACATGCCTAGTTCTTACTAGCCCCTGCATCGAGTTGCAAATATGAACAACCGATCCAGTATCAAATACCCAAGAGCTACTAGGTATGTCAGCAAGGTAAATGTCTATAACATATGTAACAAGTGTACCTTTGCCCGGAATCACACTCCCGGCCTTCTTGCCATGCTCGGCAAGCCACTTGCTACAGTTCCTCTTCTAGTGACCAGTTTCCTTGCAATGATAGCAAATGGTCTTCGAGTCCGGTCCCAACTTGGGCTCAGCGATGGAGATTACCTTCTCCGTTCCCTTTGCCTTAGCCTTTTTCTTGGACCAACTCTTCTTGAACTTACCCGAGTTCTGGACCATCAACACTTGATGCGTGCCTTTCTTTATATCCTGGTCTGCCACTTTGAGCATCCCATGTAATTCAGTGAGCTTCTTATCCGTGTCGTGCATATGATAGTTCGAGATGAATGTCCCATAGCTAGGAGGAAGAGAACTCAGAATTGTATCCGTGGATAGCTCATCACTAACTAACCGTTCCAAAGCTTGCATGTATCCGATCATCTTGATCACATGCGAGCTCAGTGGATCACCTTCCTTCATCTTAAAATCCATCAAGGATCACCAAATGTTGAACCTTTCGATCCTAGACTGCATCTGAAACATGCTCTTGAGATTCTCGATCGTATTGAAAGCCTCAACATTTTTGAAATGTTGTTGCGAATCGGGCTCCATACAAGCCAGCATCAGGCAGCTGATCTCCGTTGATTCATCAATGAGTTTCTGGTAGGCATTCCTGGTTGTGGCATTGGCATTCTCGGTAGGATCAGCTGGAAGCGGATTCTCTAGAACATGTTCCTTCTTATCATGCTTGAGAACAATTCTCAAATTTCTATACCAAGTTGTAAAGGTTGTTCCATTAAGTTTATCCTTTTCCAAGATTGATTTCAATGCAAAGTTGGGTTGAGAAGGTGGTTCCATTGATCTACAATAGAAAAATATGCAATCACTAAGCAATGTGTTTATGTAGAGTAATTCAAGCCTTAAACAGAAATACTCCCACTAGAATCGGCATCCCTCCGCAAATTCTCAGTGATTCAGGATCCGACTAGTGCATGTGACTAGTGAGCTTTAGCATCACTCCTAGCCAACTTGCCTATCCAGTAAGCAACTCCTTGCTAATCGTATCTCTATATGACTCATGTTGGTCGAGTAGGTATCTTATACCCCGGCTCCCAACCTTCTTTACCACAAGGCCCAAAACTATTTTGATAGCCTTGTCAAGTTAACCTAATGCAGTGCATGTCCGTGTCCGACACGAACCCTCCAGATCAAGGACACCTAGTAGCACCTCAAATTTATGAGCCCATTACTAGACGTACTTGACGTGCAAAGGTGCAACATTGGGGATGTCAATTTGCTTGATATTAATGAGGGATCTTTCTACCATTTAACATGCATAGAAACTAAGAAGCATAACAATCAAAAATAAACATATATTGTGAAATAGTATGGCTCCTTCATGGACGTCCTTCCATGGGCGGCTCCGACTCCGATAACCAGGTAGGAACTCCATCTTGTTCATCACGCCGGGATGCCAAGCCGTGAACTTGATCTCTATCCTCCAACTACTACAACTAGTAATGAATTTTACAGACAATCACAAGTCGACACACAGGTCATTATACATTATAATGACAGCGCTTTGGCTCCTGCCGACTGAAAAATCATGACACACAGGCCATGTATAATTTACACACATGCATCACATATACATGAGCCATACTATTCACATCAAACCGGTAAAACAAAGTTATGCATAGAATCACATTCTACCGGTTTGAGTGAATGTGTACGAAATCTACGGCGCTACACAAACGGCAGTCCCGCTAGCGGTTAGCAGGCGGAGTTCGAAGGGGAAGCACCCCTCGCGGGTGTGGGCAGCGCTCGGCGTTTTTAGAAATCACATATCACATTTGTACTTCTATCACGTCGAACTTTCCGATCTGACCGATCTTATCGATCGTCGAGAATCTGAGTCGGATTTACGTTTAACTGTTAACCCCGAGGGCGGAAACCAACTGGAAGGGGTAGGTTGTGTCACGACCTCATCGAGTCCGATTGACAGAGAACATAGCCACATCGATCCCCATGTGCAATTGATCTCATCCACCGTGCACATAGCCTATCTCATAAATGACAAGAGATCTCATCTGCCAATATGAATCCAAATCCTATAGCAGAGGCTCTGATACCACTTTTGGGTTCTACGGTAGGGTGCGTCGACTACAAATTAAAATTTCCTACCCGTAGAACATCCAGGAACATGCTAACAGAGATGGATCACGGGTGGTTACCACTAGACGTGCAGTGCCTGCAACGCAAGTAGAGTTGGGGTAGCACATCTCCGGAGTCGTCCCCTCCTTGATCTCCCACGTACCCGATTGGATACCACGAATAGGTTCGCCGGAGCGGCGCAAGTGCATCGCCTCTAACGGTATCTGCGCGTGCAGGAGGAACACCGTGCGGCGGACTACTAGATCCTATCACACAACCGGCGGCGAGTGGAGGTGGCTAGTTGCAACACATGCAAAGACCTAGTGACGGTACCGAAGTGATCAACCGAATGAGTGTGCCGCACCTCCACTATATATAGGCATCTGTCGCGGGCTCAACATGTGGGCCTCGCATAGATCCTAAAGCCCAAATTCTGTTCGGCCTGGATCCTAGTCCGAGTAGGATCACATCTGACCTGTGGAGTTGGATCCAGCCACACAGGTTCCTTCCGTTAAGCGTGCAACCCCTTAGGTTCAAGTCGTCTTGGTCGCAGGTCGGATCACCTCTGACTTGCTCGGTGGTAACGGACTCTAGCAAGGCGTGCCGACCACCAAGTTAACAATGAAGCAGATGGCGAACCTGTACAACATGTCACACTTATGTTCCCTGTGCCACACGATATATGTTGTCGGGCTCAAGGTGAGTATGTCATCCTTGTGCTAGCCCAACCTCTTTCTCGTTCCATTGATGCCGATCACAAACTGGATTATCTCATAATCCTTGTTGCATGGCCATGCTTATCTTGATCGGATCACACGAGGGGCCCAGAGTGTATCTCTCCTGATCGGAGGGGCAAATCCCATCTTGCTCGACCATGTCTTGCAGCATGATTCTGGACAAGCCCTAAACCTACCTTTATAACTACCCAGTTACGGAGTAGCGTTTGGTCGGTCCAAAGCAGGTCTGTCACCATCCCGAGTACATGCATCAGCTCAGGTTTTAGGACATAGAATGAATGTTGTACTAGAGACTCAACGATGACCTATAGCTGCGTCTCATAGTCATGTATGTCCGACTCGGAGCTTATCTCGACTCGGATTCGACTATGTCAAATCCGACCAGATCCTTTCGAGTCCATTTTATTCGGCTAGCATCCAATTCTCCATGGCCAGTGAGACTGAGCCATCCACCGTGTCATATTCTAGTCTAGTCGGTTGCGCATCCACACAACCCTTTCGACTAGGGACCTTTTAGGACAGTCATCATACAATGCATAGTCCCACAAACAAGTCACGTACTTGCTAATACACATCATTGATAATGTCCAAGGACTATCTTTATTCATAAACACATAGGAAATATCATCATACATGATTGCCTCTAGGGCATATCTCCAATAGTTGGAACCAGCGTCAGGGGTGGTGGACCTACGACATGGTACAAACGCTAGAACCAAGCTGTCACAGTGCTGTGACCATGCGACACAGATGTTGGAACTGACGAACAGGAAGCTGCGAACAGCGAAGCAAAAAGTTGCAATCTGACGTGTTGCGCGGCGATCGCCTTATTGGAATCCAAAAGCTGCAATCGGTGTGCTCCGAGCGGCTAGCCGACCGGCGATGGCAATGGCACTCGCACGGGCATTTGCTGCAACCGTGGGTGAACACGCTACAACGCGATAGGTGGGCATGTTGCGTCCAGATGCTGCAGCCGAAGGGGCGGAGCATCGGTGTGCAAGGGGCGCTACTACACGATGGACGTGCAATGAGGGAGGCGCGTCAATGAACAGGCGGTGCAAGAGGCCGTCTGGGTGGGGTGGGGAGCATGGCGAGCTCAATGCGGGTGCGTGGGGATAGAGAGTAATCCCATGTGATAGAGGGGAGGGGGTTAACCCTGTGCGAGGAGGGAGGACCAATCTAGCTGTTGTAATTGGTCCAATTGTACGACCATGCGATGATTGGCCAAATCTTGGGTCGGTCGACCGACGCAGGAGCACTGGCCTATAATAAATCTAGGAGGGGAGCCAAGAGTGATAGAATACCGAAGCCAAAGTTTCTGAGTTATGACATGGGAGTTGAATAAGGACCATATATCTTCAAACTATGGTTAAAATTTTGTCTTCATTGCTGACTAAGGCATCGCCTAGTGGTGGAAATGGGTCGATGCCTTTCCACCCACCCATGTTCATGGCATGATACTTGCATTTTTGGTTTGTTGCATCAATTATACTGTAGAGGGCTCTCTTTTTGTAAAAAAGTTATCTTAATTATTGTTAGTAATTGTGGATGTTTTCTAAGGGTACAATTATAACTATTCGCGAGTCATCGTTTTGTTGTCCGTAAGCTTAGGCTCCATCGACACAACAACAATCAAGCAAAAAAGAATCAATGCAAACAATTATGGACTTAACAACTAGGTGATATACATGTTGTCCTTGAGAATAATCTAATCCGCTTAAGAAACACAACTGACTTTTTATTTACACATTATAATAATTGAGTCACTTGCCACACTATTTTACTTATTTTAATTTCAATTCTTGCAACCATTCACATCATCAAACAAAAAAAATTACTCCTTTTTGCAGTTGTAGTGATTCCTAGATATTTTCAATGCACCAATTTCAATTGTAGTGACTCCTATATATTTTCCATGCACCAATTTCTTCCGCTTCTTATTGGGTTCGACAATCTTATCAAAAAGATTTGCAATTGTCACCTACACATATGGGTAGTGGCTCGGTGATGACGTCAACAACATTTGGTCCACCCTGGTCCGCAGCAGCGACTAGAGTGGGATCCACCAACAACGCATGTATCCTTGCCTAAGAACCAGGCACACACAACAATGGAACACGAGAGCACGATCTCCAGATTTAGGGCGACAACATGCAATGATCTAGTCAAGTCTCACAGTGCATCATCTATGCACGGCATGTCAGATGTTGCCATGATGGCATCGACGGGCATCAAGATGTTACAGTTAAATGCAATGTGGTATAAACTCATTTAGAATGCACTAATACATGTTACATAGTAAAACATTCTGATGCATAGATTGGACAAATGCTACTTCCTCTGTATCAATGCATTAGGCATTTAAGGTTGTGCACTACGACCAAGGTGGAGGGAAAATGAGAGAACTTGTTGTTTTTTGCTAATCACTACCATTGCATACAGAGAACTAACACGGCATGTCGTGCTAGGTAGTCTCAATTCGTTGAAGGAATACACGCCCCACCTAGCTGATTCCTTTTTTCATGACAAGAAACAGGGAAGAAGGTGGGGAGTTAACGCATCTAGTTTTCATAATGTGCCTAATACCCGGTACGAAAGGAGTAACAATTTTGATGATATGGGAACACGCATGTTGAGATTGTGAAAGTGCTAGTTATCGACTAGAGGGGGTGAATAGGTGATTTTTATGAATGTCTTCGAGACAGGCAATATCTTTGAAGATAGACAGTCAAATAACACCTAAACAGGATGCAGCAGAAGATAAGCTATACTAGCCATGCCATGGTCAAGGAAACAGTGCAAAGAAAGCACGAAGACAAATAGCATCTAGGTAGAACATATCAGAATAGGAAGACAGTATGAAGCCAAATATGCAATCAGGGATAAATGTCTTCACACAATGAATTCAATTAGGGCAGACAAGGAATGACTTCACGAAGCTAAACAGTGACTAAGGGTTGAAGTGATAGAACCAGTTGCTTGACGAAGACAAGGATTTGGTAGACCAGTTCCAGTTGTTGTGACAAATGTACGTCTGGTTAGGGAGGCTGAGATTAAACTCAGAAGACCACGTCTTCACCTTATTCCCCTTGAGCTAAGGTCACTTAGTCCTCACCCAATCACTCAGGTAAGTATTCAAGGTAGACTTCCAAACCTTTATAGACTTCGTTCACCGGCAATCCACAATGACTCTTGGATGCTCAGAATGCGACGCCTAACCGACTGTAAGATCACAGTCTTCAAATGTAATAAGTCTTCAAATCACGCGGACAGAAAGACTTTAGTGATGCCAAACACTCTTTGGGATTTGGGTGTTTTGGGTTTTGTCCTCGCAAGGATTCTCTCTCAAAGGCTTCGGAGGTGGGTTGCTCTCAAACGACAAAAGTCATGTACTAACTCTGAGCAGCGACCAATTAAGGGGGTGGATATTTATAGCCAGGGGTAACCTGACATGATATGTCCAAAATGACCTTGGGTCATTAAGGAACCAACATGTGTCCAACGGTCGAATTTCAAACACACGCGACAGCTTGACTTGGGCTACAAGTAAAGCCGACTTATCCAACACAGGATAAGATTTTTCTCTCATTGTCTTCATTCGAAGACATAGGATTTGGGTTGAGCATCACATCAGTTTTCTGACTTTGTTCACTTGAACCCCACTTGACAGTTCGATGGTTCCTATGACTCAAGAAAGAAGAAAATGAGACTACAAAAGAAACTATGTCTTCGCACTCCATTGTCTTCAAGGAATGTCTTCACACGTCATTATCTTCGACGCGAATGTCTTCGCGAACCACCAATGTCTTCATACATTTTTAGGGTTCATCTTCGATGGGTAAAGCGAATCAATAGGGACTTGTACCTGTGTTCTCCTTTGAATCTCACAAACACATTAGTCCCTCAACCACCTTTGTCGTCAATACTCCAAAACCAACTAGGGGTGGCACTAGATGCACTTAGAATCTCCCCCTTTTTGGTGATTGATGACAAAATGGTTGAAGTTTTCAACGGGGATAAAAATATGTGAAAGTTTAAGAACGTGGTCATTGGCTTCATGAAGTCGAAAGGGCTCCCCCTGAAGATGTGCATATAAGTAATTTACTTTTGAATGCAAATGCACATTGCAGGTTTTGCTTTGTGGAGATCTCCCTCTATTCATGAAGTCAAATCATAGTGCATACAGATATGTAATGAAGATAATGACATGCACAATGATAAATGGTTGTCTGCTGAATGACTTCATGCACATAAGATAGTAATTCAACTGCGCATAACAAAACATCAGCAAATGTAGCAGACGTCCCATCCGGACTTAAGTGTTACAACTCAAAAACCAAATGTTCATGAACGAGAGTTACAAACTTCACAAAAAAAATAGCACCCGACCCAATAAACCCGCTTGAAGACTATCAACCCACATGCTTCTTCCCTTTTGTCACCGAATGACCAAAAAGGAATGAAGACTTAGGGTGTCTAAGCTTTCCCGAAAGGCGTTGGTGAAGATGTTGGTGCAGCCGGGTCGAGTTGGAGTTGGGTGGTGCAGAGGGGCCTGATGTAGCATCCTGGTGCAGTGAAGCCATTGCGGGTGAAGTGGTGTCGTCCTTCTCATCAATGATGCACGCAACAACAGTTGGAGCAGATGATGAGTAGTCTAAATCTTCAATTGATGGTGTAGGACGCCTATTAGCTGATTCTAGAGGCTTGGAGTCAAACTTGAAGCGCTCTGTGAAGCCATCTGCAACGAGATCATCTTCAGAACAGAGCATTGTGAGGCTCTTCCAAGCACGCTGGCAGGCTTCATGAGCAACAAAGTAATTCTTGGTGGAGAGGTTGCGAATCTGATTGATATCCACAAGAAGACTTTGCATCTAGCGTCTCATCCACTCGTGATGCTTATCGTGCTTTTGATGAAGAGAAACTAGAAGTTCTCTATCATTTAGTATTCAAGCACGCTTCAGAGCCCTCTGAGGTACTGTGCTGGTGGTCACATAAGTGTTAGCACAATGCGGCAGATGAAACTGGCCGACAAGGGGACCAGCAGCAATAGTATTCAAACATGTGTGGCTTCAAGAGGGGCAGAGAAGCTTTGATGAGCAGCATTGTCTTCACGGAGTGGTTCTTTGGCTGGCTGAGGATAGATGGCTTCATGTGACATCCACTTCAGGCAAGAAGACAACATGATTGCAAGATGAAGCATGATAATTGATGGTGGAGCGAAGCTTAATCAGCCGCATTATCCATGGAGCATAAAACATCTGTCCAAAGAGATCAATGCCTGAAGCTGCCAGCTATCTAATGAAGAAATCATGTGTGTTGAAGCGGATGCCATTGAGAATATAGAAGACTAATGTCTTCATGGTGCCATTGAGCTTTGCAGAAGATAAGTGCCCTTTGATTGGCCATAGAGTATGCCTCACAATGTGATAGATGGTGCGGGGCAAGTACTCAAGGTCATTGACAAAGAACTAGTGGGGTACTCAGCATCTGCAGGCAATGGCTTCATCATTGACAGCAGCTAGCTCATGTTTGGCTCTGGCTTCTGAAAGATGCTTTCAAGCTCCTTCTCATATAGCTGACAACCTAGTTCATAGAGATCACCAGGAGCGGGCATGGATGTGAGCTTGAGGATATCTTGAGATTTGGCTTCATGATGTGTATCACCTGTCATCCACTCAAGGACCCATGTCTTCGGATCCCTGTTGTAGCCTAAGATGTGCAACGTGGCATTGAATTGGAGCAGCAGTTCTTCATTCCAGTGTTCCTTATCAACAACAAACGGGAGCAAACCAACATCCCTGAAGCAATCAAGGCTTCATCCAAGTAGGGCAGACCAGCCATGGCATCACAACATAGGCGCTTATGAGGAAAAATCATGTCTTGGTTGTATAGGATGTACATGTAGTAGTTGCAGTGCAGGTAGCTCCAGAATCTGTCAGATGACATCCTTGGATTCTTTTATGGATTCTTGGCCTTGTCAAAGAATGTATTGTGCTGCTGGAAGTTGAGCACGGTGAAGGAGCTTTCTGTTGTGGCTGCACTGGGAAGCCTTGGCATTCTGGGCATGGGCTTCTGTGTTTGAGGCCTTAGCTCAACATGGTACGCATACTGAGGCCCATGTACTTCTGGCGGTGTAAGAATAGGCCATCTGACACTTACCAGTTCTCGAGCATGATTGAAGGCCCTCGCCATGGTGTGTGGAATTGGTGCAGCAACATCAGAGGTTGATGGCTGACTGTCTTCAGTGGCAGCATTAGCTTCAATGTGCAGAGAGGCTTCAGGCTGCGGATTTGCTTCAGCCATGATCACATCACTGGCTTCAGTCATAGTGGCAGCAATAGTAGTGGCTTCAGCAACAGGTGGATCAAGTACAGTGACGTCAGGCACAACTTGGTCAGCAGTAGGAATCACAACATGTTCTTCTTTAGTTTCATCGGCTGATGTAGCCGGAATGCCTTCAGCCTATTTGGCTTCAGATTCCATAGCAGTATTTGAAGGAGTGGCTTTAGGAAACACTTCACGTGCGACTGAGCTTGTTGGTTGCACAACCTCTTCAGGGATACTGGTCATGGAGACAGAGGGCCTTGGGCCTTTGCGAAGCCTGCGGAATGCGGGCGACGCCCGAGGTGATGGTGTTGTATTCTCCATGGCTTTTGGTGTGTCTTGGGGAGTTTCAAGCACTGGTGTAGTAACTTGAGCTGGTGGTGTGCGTGGAATCACTTCATGCAGAGGGGGGTTAGGGTGTTGCTCTTCCCACAATGCATCTTGGGCGATTGGCGTCGTCGGACCACCAATGCTTATGGGTTCACTATGCGAAGGCACTGGCGTTGATACCGAGTTCTGGGTCAACTGAGGAAGGATTTCATCATCTTCTCTTTCAACATTGTCATCTTGACCAATCTCTTCAGCTGCGACGGTGTCAACAGCTGGAACCTCTATACTGACATGGGCCTCTGTGGGAGTAGGCTCATGCACAACTATTCTTCTTTCTCTGTGGGAGGAGGCAAGCAAGGCAACCAATATTGGTTCCACAAGCAACGGCTCCTGAGGAGCAGATGAACAGTTTGGTACTTGGGCCCTTCGCGAAGCCTTTGAAGACTTCGTCTTCTGTCGCTTCTATGAAGAAGGGACATCAGAAGCTTCTTGGTGTTTGCGCTTGTTGGCTTCGACTTCAACTTGCTTTGTCTTCTTCCTTTCGGAAGCAACATATGGAGCGTTTGGCTTCGAAGAAGTGAAGCTTGGTGGGAAGAAATTCTTCAGCACGTCTTGCCGAGAAGCTCAGCTTGGGGTGCGACTACCTTCTTCTTCTTTGATGCAAGCTTGGGGTCAATGCCAGGACGGCCAAGTGCATTTCTCTTTAGTGCGTCATTGTGAGCTTGAACGCACGTCTCAGCATAGTTCTTCAGATGCTCATGAGATCCTTTGGCTTCATCACGACGCCTCTGGAATTCAACCTTGAGGTCAGTCATCATCAGCTTGAATTTTTCAATATCAGTGGCGCTGAGCTTGGCCACGTGCTTCTTGAAGACAGCCTTCTCATGATCAATCTTGTTCTTCTGCTCAGTCACTTTCTGAGCAATAGCAAGTTCTTGGTTAACGAAACCTTGGAAGGTAACTCTAATGCCAATGGGAAGTTGTAGATCTTCAAGAGAGAGTTCGGGATTGTCAAACCACTCATCAATGAAGTTGTTCAGAAAGTGAGCATCGAACAGAGGCAGGTTCTTGAAGATATCAACCACTTCCTGCTTGTTCTTGATCAGCAGTTCCAATGCATCACCATCAAAATCTTCATCACTTGATAGGTCAATGATGTCACCATCATCACGTAGTATTCTGGTTGGAGGTGGGGCATGCCCAACAGTGTCCTTTGTCTTCGGAGAGGTCCGAGACAAGTCTTCTGAGTGCACACTGGATTCAGGAGGTGCAATCTTCAGTGGCTTCACTCTTGAAGCTTTTGGTGCAGCAACAACTTTTGAAGCTTTTGACTTCTTGACTGGCTTCGGGGATTCAGGAGCAGCAGACGGTTGGGCTCCTTCTTGAGCAGCTTTAGCATGAGCCCTTTGTTCAGCACAGTGTGCGAGATATGCAGCAAAATCATCAATGGGGTCAATCAGATTGGCATCTGCCTCACGAGAGTTGTCAGGCCTTGGTTCTGCAGGACCTGGATTGAAGTTAACCCCATAGTCCTTTTTGTTTTGGGCAGCAGAGCCCCTGGCAACCTGATAGTTAGCTTCAAAGAGATCATCATCTCGACACCACAGTATTCTTGTGGGATCTGCATCTTGAGGCATTAGCCCTCTCACCATGCATGGGAAGAAGTTCAACCGAATGGCTTCAGACTTTGTTTTCGGATGAAGCTTCTTGTAGACGATATCAGCCCATGGTGGCCTCACAGCGTTCTTGGCAGCGTACTCAGGGGTCACAAACTTGTATTGAAACCATTTTTCAGCCCAGTACCTGCGAATCCATTGCACGCGCGATTTGTGCTCCCCATATGTTTCCTCTAGATCAGATTTGTACATTTCATATAGATCTGGAGGCAGATCCAGTGCAGTATTCTCACGACGCTATCTACGCCCTTTCTTTGCTGATTTTCCACCTGCCATTGGCGTCGCAAATATGATTGGCTTCACAGAAGTGATTGTCTTCGCTTTGCTTGTCAAACAGGAACTGGCTTCAGGAGAGTCAAGGTGATGCTGTAAGTAGTCTGCAAATGAATCAAAACTATGAGAACCAAGAGACTCGCCCACGGACATGTACCTGTGAAAGAATTAGAGATGCGAGGGAAGTAGGAGAGGTTGAGGGAGTCCTGGATTAGGGGGTCTTCAGCCTACCGGCCTATCTCTTGGGGCCGGACTGTTGGGCCGTATTGCCAATGCTTGGTGGCCGAACATAAGTGGAGACCCCGTATCCAGGCAGGAGCCTTTCTGGTGCCTTGGTGTGTCCTCCAAGTCAAGATAGGGAGAATCAGCGCATTTATCCTTTCCTTGTAACCGACCATGTGTAACCCTAGCACCCCTGGTGTCTATATAAACCAGAGGGTTTAGGACGTAGAGGCTAGAACAACAACCATCATCCTACTAGTTTAGGGTTTAGTTCATCTGATCTAGTGGTAGATCAACTCTATAATCCTCATATACACAAGCAATATAATCAAGCATGACGTAGGGTTTTACCTCTTCGAGAGGGCTCGAACCTGGGTAAACATCGTGTCCCTAGTCCCTTGTTCCCCATTGATCCAAGATCCACAGCTCGGGAACCCCTACCTGAGATCCGCCGGTTTTGACACCGACATTGCTGCTTTCATTGAGAGTTCCACTGTTGGATCACCGAAGGATCGATGGCTTGCCTGATCATCGGAGACGGCATCAACATCGGGGATATCTTTGTCCCTGGGCAACTTTTCGCATTCGGCAGCATTGTTCTGCACGCCAACTCGACCGGCCATCTCAACCAGGTCGACAGTTTCGCCCCTGAGCATCAGATCAGGTTTGGTAACTTCGAGTACGTCACCGACGCTCGGGGCGACTTGATCTTCACCGGCTTCTCAACTTTACCTGGGACGCCCGCGGCCTCTGAAGCATCAACTTTGGGGCCTTTCCCTGATCCGATCTCTGGATGGGCCCTTACCGCACGGCCGGCTTCGAGCTCGGGTGCAACCCTTACGTCCGAAGACCGGGAATCAGCCCCTTCTATACCTTCTCTCCTTACCACGGATCCGGCTTTGAGCCCTACCGGGAGTTCGGCGTCCGAAGACTGGGAGCCAACCCTAGCCAGACTCGCCCCCCTTACGACAAACCTGGCTTTGAGCCTTGACGCAAGTGCGGCGTCCGAAGACCAGGATTCTGCCCTGGCCGGACTCACGCCTTGCCTCACCGTGACGACGGAGGTCAGCTCCGAAGAAACCTCATACGCCAATCCGGCCAGCCTCGCCCTGTTAAATGAGGCGCTTGACCGGATCCAGATGATGACCATCATGGATGGCCCATCCTTGGCTCACGCTTGGTGCGGCCTTGAGACGGGCCACAGGGAATTTTACGTCCCACCCACCACCCACTTAGTAGCCACTGTCGAAGACTTAACCGACATGCTGGACTACGCCTCTGAGGAGGCCGATGACAGCGAAGCCGTGGCCCACACTGACACTACCCCTCCTGTCACCGACCGATGGACGACCAGCTCCACCTATGACGTTTATATGGTGGACACTCCCAAGGACGGCGGTGATGGCACTAACAATGGGGATGGCACCCCCAGAAGAGATAGTAACAAGCCTGGCGAGGAGCCCCCCAAACGCCGCAAACAACGTCGACGATCCAAAGGGTGTCGAGGCAGGCAAAGCAACATGGGCACCGGAGAGGACGATACTTCGGACAATGTGGAAGACCTCGGTGACCCCGCCCCCAAGCACCAACCGGATGACTCGGAGGGGCATGGGGTCAGTACAACCCCGAGGACCCTAATGATTCAGAGGATAGCAACTATATGCCTCTCTCCGAAGACGAGGTCAGCCTCGGAGCTAAAGATTTTATAGTTCCAGAAGATCCATTGGACCAGGAGCGGTTCAAGAAGCAGCTCATAGCCACAGCATGGAGCCTGAAGAAGAAGCGGCAGCAGCTGAAGGCCGAACAAAATACCCTAAATGATAGATGGACAAAGGTGCTGGCGGCCGAAGAAGGGTACAACTACTAGCAATAGACTAAAAGCTACCCAAAGCGGAAGCTGCTGCCACAATTCGACGGCGAGGCCCCTGCGCCCGCACCACCAAGATACACACAGGTAGACTAGCCTGACCGCCCCCCTCGAGGAAAGGACAGGCCGGCTGGAGAGGACGAATACCCACCTGCCCCCCCCCCCCCTTGCCGTAAAGGCAAGGAGGCGGCACAGCCAGAACATCAATACGATCTCCGTTGTGACCTCGCCATTAGAGAAGGACAGACACGATCCATTTACGGATATCGAGATTACGCCCCGGCCGGACGGGACGGATACCAATCATGGAGCGACCAAAACGATAGAATTCGGGAGCAGCACCGGGCCGATACGGCCGCCGATCTACGGCGTGATGTAGCCCGATGTGCTTACCAACGAGGTAATGCGGCATCAGTTCCTCGAAGGGTTTAAAGCCATAAACATCAAACAATATGACGGGACTATGGACCCGGTCATGTGGATCGAAGACTTTCTTCTCCACATACACATATGGCTCGAGGGGACGACCTCCACACCATAAAATATTTGCCACTAAAGCTCAAAGGACCAGCCAGGCATTGGCTAAATAGCCTCCCCGAAAACTCTATAGGGAGTTGGGAAGAGCTCGAGGATGCTTTCTGAGCCAACTTTCAAGGCACTTACGTCCGGCCTCCGGATGCCGATGACCTGGGCCATGTGGTCCAACAGCCCGGAGAATCAGCCCGGCAATTTTGGAATCAGTTTTTGACCAAAAAGAATCAGATCGTCGATTGTCCGGATGCAGAAGCAATAGCCACATTCAGGCACACTATCCGGGACAAATGGCTAGCGCGCCAGCTCAGCCGGGATAAGCCGAAGACGATGTCAGCACTCACCTCTCTCATGACCCACTTTTGCACGGGGGAAGATAGTTGGTTGGCTCGTAGAAGCACCAACCCAGAAGACCCCGGCACCTCGGAAGTCTAGGACGGTAATGGAAAAGCACGATGCAACAGAAACAAGTGTCACCATAACAGTGGCAAAGCCGAAGACACGGCAGTGAATGCCGGATTCTGCAAGTCCAAAACAGGACCGCGAAAGAAACTCTCTAAGGGGATTGGACCCACCAAGTTGGACACAATCCTGGATAGACCCTGCCAGATCCATGGCACGTCTGACAAGCCCGCCAACCACACCAACCGCAACTGTTGGGTAATCAAATAGGCTAGCAAGATCACAGCCGGGGACGTAGGCAAAAGCCCCCGCAGCGAGGATGATGAAGAACCTCGCAGGCCAAACAATGGAGGCCAGAAAAAAATTCCCTCCCGAGGTAAAGATGGTGAATATGATCTACGCCACTCATATACCCAAGAAGGAGCGGAAACGAGCACTTCGGGACGTCTACGCCGTAGAGCTAGTACCCTCGAAATTTAACCCATGGTCGGCATGCCCGATCACCTTTGACCGCAGAGACCATCTGACCAGTATCCGTCACGGCGGGTCGGCGGCCCTGGTCGTTGACCCCATTATCGATGGCTATCAACTCACGAGAGTCCTCATGGATGGGGGCAGTAGCCTCAATCTGATTTATGCAGATACAGTGAGGAAAATGGGCATTGACACGTCAAGGATCAAGCCTAGTAACACCACCTTCAAGGGGGTAATCCCAAGCGTGGAAGCCTGCTACTCGGGCACCTCAACTTTGGAAGTGGTGTTCGGCTCGCCGGACAACTTCCACAGCAAAGACTTGATCTTCGACATTGTCCCCTTTCGCAGTGGTTATCACACGCTCCTGGGCCGGACGGCGTTCGCCCGTTTCAACATTGTCCCTCACTATGCATACTTAAAGCTAAAGATGCCCGGACCTAAGGGCGTCATTACAATTAATGGCAATATGGAACGCTCACTATGAACCGAAGAGTACACAGTGGCCCTAGCGGCCGAAGTTCAGACCAACATCGAGGGGCCCCATTATCAGCCCGCCGTCAAGGCACGGGAAGCAAGGAAACGGGCCCGAGCTCTATCTCTGTTCGAGGAACATCCCTATGTTTCACGCAAATAGGGATGCGCCCCCCACAGCATACCCACCCAATTCACACATTATGTGCCTTGTCAGCACAACTTTGCACTTAAAATACCATGGGCCACTGTGGGGACCAAACCAAAACTAAGTATTCGGTTCAACGGAACTATGGTCCTGCACGTCTTCGGACGTCGAGCGGGTACACCTACAGACCAATATGGCATTAACCTAGAACAGCTCGGCGACCTCTCACAGTTCCTAGTCAAGGGCCCGTCAGCCGACCTTCAACCCCTCTACGGAGTTCTTTCCCCAACAGAAGCAAAGGAACAGACGTGTAGCAGGGCACAGTAGGGATGTCAACCCACGCTTCAAGGCCTTGTTTAACCTTTCATCTGTAAAACTTTTTCTCTTTCTTATAAAGTGCCTATAACAGATGCTTTGGCAGTTCGAATTGTATGCATAGACGTCATCAGCTCTTTTGTAATAAAGACCAATTTTTACGGTCCCCTTGCAGTTTTTCTATTGCACCTTTCTTTCGCTCTCCGACACCACTATAAGCTAGTTCGGCACAATTTTTCCTTCAGGCAATAATCGGGTAATAGACTGGGGGCTTGACCATAATATTCGCCCTATGCCTCAAGTCCGACACCTTTTCTTTCTTTGCGTGTTCGGCATCTCGGGTATTGCATTATATGCATCAGTTCTGATTTATGTCTTGGGTCAATAGTTGGGTTGCTCGGCTCCCGTGCTTACCTCCTTACGTTCCGCTCGTTCGGTTAAGAAGGTAAAGGGAGAACCACTGTGATTGTACTCCCGGCTAGTCTGGCTACGTACCTCAGTGGAGAAAGCCGAAAACTGACTGTTATAATAAGCGAGAACCGATCGGTGATCCGATGACAAGTGTTAAACTAAAAATCGGTGGCGATTACGCCGTGTAATACGAAGGGTTTGTGTCTTCGGCCAAGCCAAGTGATACATGTATATACCTCAGATCTCCCGAATATTACACTGGGGGCTAGTCACTTAGCCGATGATGAGTAGTCCGAATCTTTAATGGATGGTGTAGTACGCCACTTAGCCGATTGTGGGGGCTTGGAGTCGAACTTGAATCTCTTTGTGAAGCCATCAGCAACAAGATCATCTTTAGAACAGAGCATTGTGAGGCTCTTCCAAGCACGCCGGCAGGCTTCATGAGCAACAAAGGTTGGTGGAGAGGTTGCGAATCCGATTGACGTCCACGAGAAGACTTTGCATCTGGCGCTTCATCCAATCATGATGCTTATTGTGCTTCTGATGAAGGGAAACTAGAATTCCCTGTCATTCAAGACGCGAGCATGCTTCTGAGCCCTCTGAGGAACTATGCTGGTGGTTGCATCAGTGTGAGCACGATGCAGTAGACGAAGCTGCCCGACAAGGGGACCAGCAGCAGCAGTATTTGGAACATGAGTGGCTTTAAGAGGAGCAGAGAAGCTTTGAAAGGCAGCATTGTCTTCATGTAGTAGTTCTTTGGCAGGCTGAGGATAGATGGCTTCATGAGACATATCAACTTCTGGCAGGAAGACAGCATGATTGCGAGCTAAAGCTTGATAATTTACGGTGGAGCGAAGCTTAATCAGCCTCATTATCCATGGAGCAGAAAATTCCTGGCTGAAGAGATCAATGCCTAAAGCTGCCAGCTAGCTGATGAAGAAATCATGTGTGTTGAAGCAGATGCCGTTGAGAATGTAGAAGACCAATGTCTTCATGGTACCTTCAAGCTTCGCAGAAGATGAGTGCCCTTTGATTGGCCATTGAGTATGCCTCACAATGTGGTAGATGGTGCAGGGCAAGGACTCGAGGTCATTGACAAAGAAATGAGTGGGGTACTCAGCATCTGCAGGCAATGGCTTCATCATTGAGAGCATTTGACTCAAGTTGAGAATGTAGAAGAAGAGTATATATAGTCTAGGGGGCGTAGGGGTACACGGGCCTCGGCCCAGAGTCAGTGCGCACATGCAGGCCGGAAGTTCCGGGCAGGGCCAGAAGTTTCGGGCACCGGAGGTTCCGGGTTGGTTCTAGCCGGGTTCCGGGCTAACCAGAGAGTTGGCGAACTCCGGGGCTGGTCCGGGTTCCGGGCGGGGTCCGGGCTTAACAGAGAGTTTGCACGCCCGGGCTTGGCCTTGATCATCAGGGGCCGGAAGTTCCAGGCTGGCCAGAGGTTCTGGTGACCGGAGGTTTCGGGCGATGGCCGGAAGTTTCGGGCTAGATAGAGAGTTTGCACACCCGTCCCTTTCTTCTCCTTTAGCTCTCGGATTCTCGGGATGCTCGTTGTACCTGATCATGCACATTGTCTCTGATTGAGGTAGCAACCATGTCTCGTTCACGTGTAAGGGAAGCTCAAGTGGGAGAGATGTCACCTCGGATTGAATAGCACGTGCGTGAGCTCTAGTCATGGGTCCACTTGGTGCTTGGGTAGTTGGGGTAGTGTCCATGGGGATGACCATGGGATGCTCCGCATCATCTCCCCCCCCCCCCCCCCCGGGAAAGATCCGACCTCAGATCGAAAGCCTCGCCACCATGGTAGGGAGAGGGATCCTTGATGTTGAAGATGTCGCTCACGGAGTACTTGTCTCGTGGGATCTCGATCTTGTAGGCGTTTTTGTTGTAGCGCTTTAGCACCTTGAAGGGTCCATCGGCTCATGGAAGTAGCTTGGACTTGTGTTCATTGGGGAAGCGTTCCTTTCGAAGGTGTAGCCACACTTGATCTCCAATGTGGAATATCATGGGTTGCTTGTTGAAGTTGATCTTGGTCGCCAGTCATTGTACTTGGCGCTCTATTGCTTGTCTTGTATCTTCATGCACCTTCTTGAGATAGATCGCTCGCGCGCTCGCGTCCATGTTGATGCGCTCTTGTAGTGGTAGCAGTAGAATGTCCAATGGGGACAAAGGATTGAAAATGTAGACGACCTCGAAGGGGGACTTGCTGGTAGTTGAATGTCATGCATGATTGTAGGCGTACTCAGCGATGGGTAAGCACTCCTCCCACTCCTTGATGTTCCTCTTGATCAACACGCGTAGGAGAGTGGATAGCGTTCGGTTAGTGACCTGCGTTTGGCCGTCGATTTGTGGATGGTATGCCGAAGAGAATAAGAGCTTGATTCCGAGCTTGGCGCATAGGGTCTTCCAAAAGTAGCTTAGGAACTTGACGTCGCGATCCAAGACAATCGTCTTTGGCACTCCATGTAGACGCAAGATTCCCCTACAAAAGAGATTGGCAACATGTGAAGCATCGTCTATCTTGTTGCATGGAATAAAATGTGCCATCTTAGAGAAGCGGTCCACAACAACAAATATGGAATCTTTGCCATTTCTAGTTCTACCCAAACCAAGCACAAAGTCCATACTAATATCTTCCCATGGGTGATATGGAATAGGAAGTGGCATATAAAGACCATGGGATTGAGCTTTAGACTTAGCTTTGCGACATGTAGAGCATCGGTTGGTGTAGCGGGAGACGTCACGGAACATCTTGGGCCAAAATTAGTTCTTGGAGAGCGTAGCGAAGGTCTTGTCACGTCCAAAGTGACCCATAAGTCCTCTTCCATAAGCCTCTTGCAAAAGTAACAAAGGAAGAGAAGACTCGGGTATACAAAGTTTGTTAGCTCTCATTAGATAATCATCCTTGATATAATATCGCTCCCAAGATGTATGCATCAAACATTTGGTACAAGGAATAGCAAAAGTAAGATCATGCGCATACAAGTCTTTTATGTGCTCAAAACCAATGACATTCAATTCAAGTTGAGTAACAAGCATGCATTTGCGGGAAAGAGCGTCCGCCACAACATTTTCCTTACCTTTAATGTACTTGAAAACATAAGGAAATGACTCAATAAACTCACTCCATTTTGCATGTCGCTTATTCAATTTAGTTTGACCCTTAAGATATTTAAGTGTTTCATGATCCGTATGGATGACAAATTCATGAGGGCAAAGATAATGTTCCCACACATGCAAGACTCTCACTAAAGCATATAATTCTTTGTCATAGATGGGATAGTTAAGTTGCGCTCCGGAAAGTTTTTCACTAAAATAAGCAATTGGGTGCTTCTCTTGCATTAACACACCTCCTATGCCATTACCACTAGCGCCGCAATGTACCTCAAAAGTTTTATCAAAGTTTGGTAATGCAAGCAAAGGAGCATGAGTAAGCAAATTCTTAAGCTCATGAAATGTGGTATCTTCAGATGGTCCCCAAACAAATGGTGCATTCTTCTTACTCAAGGCATGCAAAGGTGATGCAATAGTGCTAAAGTCTTTAACGAATCTACAATAGAAACCGGCTAAGCCAAGGAAACTTCGCACTTGTTGCAAGTTGGTTGGTTGTGGCCAAGTTTTAATAGCATCAATTTTAGCTTCATCTAAATGAACACCCTTTGATGACACAACAAATCCCAAGAAAACAAGCCTGTCAACGCGAAAAAGGCATTTCTCCATATTAGCATAAAGGCGCTCTTTTCTTAGAGTTTGCAAAACGGTTCTAAGATGGGTGACATGATCTTCTAGAGACATGCTAACCACAAGAATATCATCTAAGTATATCACAACAAATACACCAATGTAGGGGCGAAGAACATAATGCCTCACACGCATAAAAGTACCGGCTGCTTCGGATAAGCCGATAGGCATAACTAGCCATTCATACAAGCCAAATTTGGTTTTGAAAGCGGTTTTCCATTCATCACCTTCTTGAATGTGTATTTGGTAATAGCCACTTTTAAGATCAATTTTAGAGAAAATTGTGGCTCTGCTAAGCTCGTCGAGCATATCATCAAGGCAAGGAATAGGATATCTATAACGAACGGTGGTAGTGTTGATGAGACGGCAGTCGGAACACATGCAAAAAATAGCGTCTTTCTTAGGCACAAGAATAACCGAAATGGCACAAGGACTTAAGCTTTCACGCACATGCCCATTGTCAATGAGTTGTTGTACTTGCCTTTGTATTTCCTTGGTTTCTTCGGGGTTGACGCGGTAGGGTGCCTTGTTTGGTAACGGTGCGCAGGGTATGAGGTCGATTTGGTGTTCGATGCCTCGTAGTGGAGGTAGTCCCGGAGGTAGCTCATCGGGGAAGACGTCCTCATATTCCTGCAATAGATTAGAAAACACTAAAGGAAGATGGTGAGAGGTGTTAGTTCTGGCCACTTCATCTTTGCACAATAGGACATAGTGGGTGACACTAGATGGGTTCTCACACACTTCTCTCATCTCTCTTTTGGTAGCTAAGAGGACTAAGTTTTTCTTGTCGCTCATCATGGAGGCACTCAATTTGGGCTTGTGGCGCTCACTCTCTTTTTGGTGGTTCACTCTCTCACTATTCTCTCCATGATGGGAGGTTGCTTGCTTGTCGGCAATCACTTGGCTTGGTGACATAGGCCATAGCACATACTCCTTTCATTTCATCTTGAAGCTATAGTGATTGGTTCTCCCATTGTGGATGACACCGCGTCGAATTGCCAAGGTCGTACAAGTAGGAGATGGCAAACGGACATGGGAACCACATCACACTCCAAGGTGTCTTCATATGCTCCTATCTTGAAGGAGACTTGAACGGTGTGCTCCACTTGAATGGTGCCGGAGTCGCTAAGCCATTGGACCTTGTAGGGGCGAGGATGCTTCATCTTGACCAATTGTAGCTTGGAACATAGCTCTTTGCTTGCCAAATTGTGGTAACTTCCCCCATCGATGATGACCTTCACGGAACGTCCGTTGATGCCCGCTTTGGTGTGGAAGATATGGCATCTTTGGTCTTCGTCTTCTTGATGTTGAAGTGTCAAGACCTTGGAGACAACGAGAGCGGGGCTCGAATCATTGTCACAAAAGACTTGGCCATCTTCATCTTCATTCACGCGCTGGTGCATGGCCACGTGCTCAAGCGCTTCAATTCCTTCCTCACTCATTGAGTCATAGGTGCAGTCGTCGTTGGCGATCATGGTGTGCCGAGTGGGGCACTCAAATGTCTTGTGGCCTCGGCCTTGACATGTGAAGCATTTGATGGAACTTGACTTGATGGTCTCATCCGATGGAGTTGTAGATGATGAAGCTCTCAGCTTGAAGTTGCTTGTAGAAGGTTTGGTTGAGGTAGAAGAAGGTGGTGTAGTCGTTGAAGCTTGATTGTATGAGCCATATGTCTTGGAAGAGTACTTGGCGTATTTGTAATCATCTTGCACTTGCCGCTCTGCCTTGGTGGCTTGGTGCACTAGCTCGAGGAGGTTCATGTACGGTTGGAAATCCGCATTCTGCTTGATAGGATGGTTGAGTCCATTCAAGAATCGTGCCATGGTTTGCTCCTCATCTTCATTGACATTTGCTCAAATCATGGCAATATCCATTTCCTTGTAATACTCTCCAACGGACTTGTTGCCTTGTTTGAGAAGTTGCAATTTCTTGAAGAGGTCGCGGCTATAGTACGTGGGTACAAAGCATGCTCGCATGACATCCTTCATTTGATTCCATGTTGTGATGGGTGGGTCACCTTTTGCTTCTCTTCTCTCAGTGACTTGCTCCCACCAAATGAGGACATAGTCTTGGAACTCAAGAGAAGCCATGGCGATCTTCTTTTCTTCATCATAGTTGTGTAAGCGAAAGATCTTGTCAACCTTCAATGCCCATGAAAGGTAGTCTTCGGGGTCGGTGCCGCCGGAGAACTTAGGCATGTTGAACTTGAGCTTGCCGTAGCGTTGCTCTTCATTGTCTTACGGGAGATGATGGTGACGCTCTTGCCATGGTGGAGGGTCTTGAAGCACTTGCTCAACTTGATTAGCTTGCCGTTGAGGTTGTGGAATTCTTGCATGGTTCCTCAATTCGTGGCGTTCCTCAAGGTGTGCGGCTTCTTCTTGTCGCTCTCAGCGAATGGCCTCTTCTTGTAGACGTACTTGGCAGTTGCACTCATTGAAGGCTTTTGTGGATTCACGTAGAGCACGTTGGGCTTCAAGGGCTTGTTCCTCACGATGATGTTGCTCTTGGCAAGGGGCATCTCTATCTTAATGGTCATGTTGATCTTGGCGTATTGGAGCTTGCTCTTGGACCGAAGGATCATTAGCTTGTCGCCATAGTCGTTCACGTTCCTGGAGGCGGTCTTGTAATCTGTTGCCATGAAATGGGTTGCGTGGAGCTTGATGGTCTTGATGATGGCGAACGAACTCGTGGAAAACTTGCATCCAAAGAAGATTCCGAAGAATGCTGATTTGAATGGCGTCGGCTTGAGTATGATGAGGAGGTACAAGAGCGATTGGCCATCATGCCTCGTATGTCTTCCTTGAGAGATGCCATCGATGTGTCGAAGTAGCCTCTTGTATGTTGCTCGGATTGTCGCAAGTCGATAGCGAGTATGTCGATGCGTTCGCCCAATGCTTCTTGTGCTTGATGCTCCATTATCTCAAGTAAATATGTGAGTGGAAGAAAGGAAAGAACGAGACCAAATGTACCTTATCCAATGTTGAAAATGGATCAATGATCACTCAATAATGTAACAAGGAAATAGCACAATTGGTACCGGATCTTGTCGATTCTAACACCTACACAAATAAAGCTTTTGGAGTAGCTTGGTGAGGATGGTGGCACAAAATCTTATGCAATTGTTAGCAAGATTCAATAATGTTGAAAAAGATTCGCAAAATTCGCAAATGCAACAAGTAGACCAAAGCAATATGTGGCACATAGAAACACATGCACGGATAGATAAATGGGGCCATGCGACCAAGGAGTGAGCTCAAAATGTGGAATCCACGGAAAATGCTCTTGTTACACAACACTAGAGAGACGCTAGCACAATTGCTCAATAGGCGGATATGAGACTTGTGCACAACCTACAAAGCAAAAATGCAACGACTTTCTATCCCAAGTATGCTATATGTATGATGTTTCGGCGTATGATCCAAGATGATCGAGTATGACAATCTTAAGTGTAATGTAGTATGATGCTACGGCTCTTGCTTAAAAGCTCTTTGGATATCTTTTCCTTTTGCTTAAAAGCTTTTTGGCTCTTTCTCTTTTGATCTTTTCCTTTGGCCACTTATGCAAAACTTCACAAACCAAGATAGCAATTGTGTATATGCGATGACAACCTTGTGACACAAGAGATGATATGAGGATACTAAGAGATGGATACCAAAATGATATGGTATGTATGTAATGGGGATAATGATCACTAATGCGCACAAGTAACATTGCCGGCAATACTCAAAGGCTAGTCTCGATGGAAATGCAAAATGGGCTATGGGTTATCAATGCAAATGGCAAGGAAGAATGTACGAGAGTGTTGTCGAGGTTACCGCCCTTGCTTACAGTTGATGGTGTCAAAGGTGATGTGATCGTTGTCGATGTCGAATGCGTAGTCCAATGATGAGATTGAGTAAACGATGGCGTGGCGGTCTCCAGTACGTTGGCGAAGATGCCGCTGCACAGTGGTCGAGGTTGGCGAACTTGCGGAAGCATTTGATGAAGCGCAGACTTTCTGTCTAGGCCGGAAGTTCTGGGGTAGATGGAAGGTCTGGTGGCCTGAAGGTCCGGGCAGGGCCAGAAGTTTCGGGGGTCACGAAAACAGATGAACAGGGGGGATTTCAGATTGGGATTTGGGTGGAAAAATTTGGAGAAAAACCCAAATCGGTAGGGGAAAGAAAATTTTGGGTGTGGGGAAGCTAGATCTACGTGCTACACACGAAATCCACGGATCAAATCCAACAAAACTTCATCCAACCAACAAATCACAAAAAAAAATTGGGAGGGCTATTTTTGTGGGGATTTTCGAAATTGGGACAAAAGAAAGCAAAATTAGGCTAGAAAACAAAGGGAGAGACTCCAAAATCGTGATCAACCTTGCTCATGATACCAAGATGATGTAGGGCAGAACCCTAGGGGGCAATCTTTCATGATTTGGAGGGGATACCACGAAGAACACACAAGGCAAAACACGAGGGGAAACGAGAGGAAACACTCAAATCAACGAGATTCGATTACACATGTGCTAGATCTAATAATACAACGAGAGACACAATCCAAATCCAACAAAGGATGATACAAACATGGTAGTTCTTCCCAATCCGTGAGGAGATGGGGTCTTGAATCCACGAGGGGATCTTCCCTAGACAGGGTCTTGAATCCACTTGGGGGATCTTCTCCTAGGAGGCCTTGATCTTCAAAGGAGTAGGTATCAAGTGGATGAGCAAAGCTCTATCTCCAAAACAAGGTATCACAATGCTAAACCTAAAACGGAGGTAGAAGAAGAGTATATATAGTCTAGGGGGGCGAGGGGGTACACGGGCCTCGGCCCAGAATCACTGCGCACATGCAGGCTGGTTCTGGCCGGGTTCCGGGCTAACCAGAGAGTTGGCGCGCTCCGGGGTTGGCCCGGGTTCCGGGCGGGGGTCCGGGCTTAATAGAGAGTTTGCACGCCCGGGCTTGGCATTGATCGTTAGGGGCCGGAAGTTCCTGGCTGGCCAGAGGTTCCGGTCAGTGGCCGGAAGTTCCGGGCTGGCAGAGAGTTTGCACGCCCATCCCTTTCTTCTTTAGCTCTCAGATCCTCGGGATGCTCATTGTACCTGATCATGCACATTGTCTCTGATTGACGTAGCAACCATGTCTCGTTCACGTGTAAGGGAAGCTCAAGTAGGAGAGATGTCACCTCAGATTGAATAGCACGTGCGCGAGCTCTAGTCATGGGTCCACTCGGTGCTTGGGTAGTTGGGGTAGTGTCCATGGGGATGACCATGGGACGCTCCGAATCATGTGTTGTGCTCTCTGAAGTTCATCACATTGAAGGAACTCGTAGTTGTGGCAGCGCTGGGAAGCCTTGGCAATCTGGGCATTGGCTTCTGTGTTTGAGGCCTTTGCTCGACATGATATTCATACATAGGCCCATGTACATCAGGTGGTGTAAGAATAGGCCATCTGACACTGATCGGTTCTCCTTCACGATTGAACGCCCTCGCCATTGTATGCGATACAGGTGCAGCAGCAACAACAACAACAACAACATCAGAGGTGGATGGCTGACTGTCTTCAGTGGCGGCATTGGCTTCAATGTGTAGAGTGGCTTCAGGCTGCGGATTGGCTTCAGCCATGATCACATCATTGGCTTCAGTCTCAGTGGCAGCAGCAGCTTCAATAACAGGGTCGTCAGATAAATTCGCTTTTGGAATCACAACAGTTTTAGCAGAAGGTATCACAACGTGTTCTTCTTCTTGATTGTCCTCGGCTGATGCAGCCAGAATATCTTTAGCCTCTTTGGCTTCAGACTCTTGGACAGTATGTGAAGGGGTGGCTTCAGGAAACACATCACGTGCTACTAAGCTTGTGGTTTTCACATCCTCTTCAGGGATACTGGACAAGGAGACAGAGGGCCTTGGGCCTTTGCGAAGCCTACGGAATGCGGGATGCTTGAGAGGATGGCGTTGTCTTCTCCACCTCTTCTGGTGTTGCTTGAGCGGTCTCAAGCACTGGTGTAGAGACCTGAGTAGGTGGTGTACACGGAATGACTTCGTCCAGAGGGGAGTTGGGGTGTTGCTCTTCTCAGAACTCATCTTGGGCGATTGGCGTCGTGGGACCGCCAATACTTATGGGCTCACTGTGCGAAGGCACGGGCAATGATACCGGGTTTTTGGTCAACTAAGGAAGGACTTCATCATCTTCTCTTTCAACATTGTCTTCATGACCAACGTCTTCAGCTGCGGTGGTGTCAACAGTTGGAATCTCTTCAGTGACATGGGCCTCTGTGGGAGCAGGCTCATGCACAACCATACATCATTCTCTGTGGGAGGAAGCAGGCAATGCAACTGAGATTGGCTTAACAAGCAGCGGATCCTAAGGAGCAATTGAAGAAGTTGGTGCTTGAACCCTTCGCGAAGCCTTTGAAGACTTCGTCTTCTGCCTCTTTGGAGAAGAAGGAGCATCGGAAGCTTCTTGGTGCTTGTGCTTCTTGGCTTTGGCTTCAGCTTGTTTTGTCTTCTTCCTTTCAGAAGCAACAGATGGAGCGGATGACCTTGAAGCTGCATAGCTGGGAGGGAAGATAATCTTCGGCACTTCTTGCCGTGAATCCTCAGCTTCGGGTATGACTGGCTTCTTCTTCTTAACTAGCTTGGGGTCAATTCCAGGGCGGCCAAGTGCTTTTCTCTTCAAGGCTTCATTGTGAGCCTGAACACATTTCTCAGCATAGTACTTGAGATGCTCTCGAGAGCCCTTGGCTTCAGGTCAGCCAGCATCAGCTTAAACTTCTGAACATCTGAAACACTGACCTTTGCCATGTGCTTCTTGAAGACAGCCTTCTCATGGTCAATTTTGTTCTTCTGCTCAATGATCTTTTGAGCAATAGCAAGTTCCCATCGGCATCACGAGAGCCATCTGGTCTAGGTTTTGCAGGGCCTGGATTGAAGTCAATCCCATAGTCCTTCTTGTTTTGGGCGGCAGAGCCCCTGGCAAGCTGATAGTTTGCTTCAAAGAGATCATCATCTCTGCACCACAGTATGGTTGATGGATCTGGGTTGTTTGGCATAGGCCGCCTCACCATGCAAGGATAGAAACCTTGTGGAATGGCTTCAGCCTTGGTATTGGGGTGAAGCTTCTTGTGGACAATATCTTCCCATGGTGGCCTTACTGCGTTCTTGGCAGTGTACTCTGGGGTTACAAAGTTGTAGAGAAACCATTGCTCAGCCCGGTACCTGCGAATCCATTGTACGCGCGATTTGCGCTCCCCGAATGTTTCTTCATGATTAGATTTGTACATCTCATATAGATTTGGAGGCAGATCCAGTGCAGTGTTCCCACGACGTTGTCTACCCCTTTCTTAGCTGATTTGCCACCTACCATTGGCTTCACAAGAATGATTGGCTTCGCTTTGCTGGTCAGAGAAGAACTGGCTTTAGGAGAGTCAATATGATGCTGTAAGAAGTCTGTAAATGAATTCAGACTATGAGAACCAAGAGACTCGCCCATGGACATGTACCTGTGAAAGAATTAGAGATGCAAGGGAAGTAGGAGAGGTCATATGCATTCTCAGAGGATTTTGAAGATAAAATCAGTTTGAAGATATTGACCTCACATTGCGAAGACATTCACTTATTTGGATAAGTTGGTTCCAGGTTTGTACGAATCCATGAATAAGTACAAGTGAGGAATCACACTAGGTATGAAGCATAAGTGAAGGTACTCGCAAATCAAGAGATGCAAAAGATGGAAGATCCAGATTTGGAACTGATAAAACAACTTTCTAAAGATATAGAAAGTTAAACGGATCAAACAAATAGTAAAAAGTGAAGTTGACGGCGGCGATGGGGCGAAGATGATCGCGGCCGGCGTGAGTACGACGACGGAGAGGTCACGGCAGTGAAGCGCTTCTTCTCTGGCGACGATGAAAGCTAGTGACGGCGCTAGGGTTGCGAGCAAGACAGTGATGGGAGTAGAGGAATTAATGACCGCAGGGATGATGTATTTATAAGGAGGGGAGTTGACCTGTGAATTTACTATGCTACCCCTGGTGGTACGTATTTGTGCGACGCGTGGCATGCATGCGCAGTTTAAACAACTGTGCCACGAACCCACGCATAGCTGGTATGACGGGCGGTCGTTCTGGCTTCTCCAGATTCCGGCAAAAAGGATAAGGATAATTAAAACATTTTAAATGTTTGTCTCAAAATCTTTGACTGACAAGGACACAGTGAAGACAATCAACACGTGTCAATAGAATGCATATGAAGATTTAGAGAGTTTTAGGAGAGATAAGCACAGATTGGGTAAGGGTTCGATCACATTCACTTAGTGCAGAAAAGGCAACTTCAAGTCATAGCTATAAGTGAATGTTGTTGAGGACAGAACATATACATATATAGATAGGCAATGAGATTCAGATCAAAACATGAAGATAAATCTAATGTTGAAGACAACCAATTATGAAGATAATGCAATATATGTGACACCGTATAGGAAGTATTAGACCCAGACACAGCGCACAATTATCATGGCACTCTGACATCAAATTCCACCTTAATGTCTTCACACTTAGAGTGTATATCTTCATGAATTGAAGGCATACGTTACTTCGTGTGTTGCGCACCTACGTCATCAACATGCGTAAGCGTTAGGATGTGTGTCCATTCAGAGGACATTTGAGGATTCTAAGATATTTAGCTCACACCGCTGCTTGCAAAATCTTTTCTCATCCAAAGGCTTTGTGAAGATATATGCCAATTGCTCTTCAGTGTTGACATGAATGATATCAATGTCTTCCTTCAGTACATGATCTCTGAGAAAATGATGACGAATCTGAATGTCCTTTGTCTTCGAGTGCTGAACAGGATTGTGTGCAATCTTGATGGCGCTTTCATTGTCGCAGTAGAGGGGCACCATCTTCTTGTTGATGCCATAGTCCTTGAGAGTTTGCTTCATCCAGAGAAGCTAGGCGCAACAAGATCCAGCAGTAATATATTCAGCTTCAGCAGTAGAGAATGACACACAGTTCTACTTCTTTGAAGACATATAGACAAGTGATCGACCAAGAAAATGGCATGTGCCTGATGTAGATTTGCGATCCACCTTGTCACCAGCATAATCAGCATCTGAGAATCCAACTAGATCAAACTCTGAGCCCTTTGGATACCATAATCCTAGCGTTGGGGTGTGAGCCAAATACCAAAGTATTCGCTTCACCGCGAGGTGATGCGACTCCTTTGGTGCCGCTTGGAATCGGGCACACATGCAAACGCTAAGCATAATATCTGGCCTAGATGCACCTAAGTACAATAAAGAACCAATCATGGAGCAGTATACCTTTTCATCGAACTCTTTACTGTCGGAATCGGGGCTTCACGGACCCAAGGAAAGTTCAAACCCAGGGGCGTGCTTGCTACTCCTTCCCTTGCCCTGTCGGCTGCACACAACCCCACGGCCAAGCTCTCCCGAGATCCCAGTGCAAAGGAAGAACAAAGAACACGGTAGATTACCCAGGTTCGGGCCACCTTACGGTGTAAAACCCTACTCCTGCTTTGTGGTTGGATTGCCTCGCGAGGGAGGATGATTGTGAGTACAAGTCGCCTCACGAGGCTTCAGGAGCGGCTCCGAGCTTGAGGGGTGGATGAACTCGATCTCCTCTATGCTAAGGTGGTGGTCTAGCTCTACTTATACTGGACCGGTCCTCTTCCCCCGAAACACTCGGCGGGAAGGGTTGCCACAATGGCCAATTTTGAAGGGGGACAGGAGTACATCTTATCCTGACAAAAGGCGGTCTCCGCCTGCCAAAGCTTCTGGCCATGACGCGTAGGTGGGCTCGGCGATGACCTCCATCCTGACGAGTCCCCTGTCCTGGTCTTGTTGCACCAAAGAGGAAACCTTTGGGGCTGCCTTGGGAACCCGCATGCTCGCCATGTTCCTTTAGCACCAAAGAGGAAAGCCTCACCATCCGCACCCGCTGGCACGAGTCCTGGCGACGCTCATCGTGGCTCGCATCATCCACGTACCACGCGAGGCATGGCTTGGCGACCTCGGTGCATCCACCCGCGAGGGGGCCTCGGGAGACGACTTCAGGGGGCTGCCCCACGAGGGGGCCTCATGAGGCCCATGGCGATGTGCTCCTCGTGAGGCGCAGATCCTCGCGAGTGTCCTCCTTGAGGAGCCTTGAAGATGGGCTGTATTGGGCCTTCACCACGCGTTGCGTCTTGGGCCACGGGCAGACGGGCCTGGGTACCCCCAGTCCCAAAGTCCCGACAGTAGCCCCCGGGCCCGTGGCATGCATGATTCATCGGTTGGAGGGGTGAAACGGCGCGGGCCCGAATAGCCTGCTGGTTAGTCGCGATGCGTCGCGCACAACGGGGCGAGGGACGCCCCCACTTCCCCATCATGCCTCGGCAACTGCCCAGGCTGACATAAAGCCTGGCGGGCACTGCGCGGGGCCATAATTGCTCCCCTTGTCTTGCATTTTCTTTCCGAAGGTGAACGGGCACAGGTCGACCCCGTCGATGCTATATAAGGGCCAGGGGGCGGACCCCTTGGCTCATCTTCTCTAATCGCACCTCCCCACTTCTACTCGTTGTTTATGTCGCCATGGCACCCTTGAGGAGGTTATCTGCCGCCGAGAAGGGGAAGGCGGTGCTGGAGGGGGCGGAGCCACCGCAGCCAGCGAGGGGGCGAGGCCGCCCTCGAAAGTCCACCGCTGCGCCCAGAGCGCCTCCCCGGGGACGCGGGCGTCCTCCATTGGTGGCCCGCACGGGCTCGGGCAGCCACGGGACGAACCCCACCCGCGGGCGTGGCCGCAGGGGTCGAGGCGGCCGTGGCCGAGGAGGAAGAAACTACGCGGCCACCTGGCCGCCTTGGGCGTGGGCCCACTCCGCCAACTCGGCCCGCGAGTTTGTCATAGGGATGGACAGCCCGCCCCGCACTTGACTCCAGCTCCCGGACTCCTTCACAGAGGAGCTGGCGGATGACGCACCCCTGGGGCTGTGGCTGCAGCTGGATAGCTGCTGCAATAAGTCCTCCTGGGTGGCGGCGGAGTTCACCCCTTCCGGCTACATGTACCTGACACGGGCGTGGAAGTCGTTCGCCCGCGCCCGCGGCCTGAAGGAGGGGCACACCCTCCACTTCAAGTTCGACGGGGCCGCGACACTCTTTGTTTAGATCTTCGGGGAGGCCGGCGGCCGCCTGGAGTGCTGCATGGAGAGCGACAGCAGCAACAGCGACTGCTCCTCTGGCAACGACAGCAGCAGCGCCTCCCCGGGGAGAAGTGGAAGCGATGACGACTCCGATGAGCCCCCACTCCTCCGCTTCAATACGGAGGAGGATCCCGACTAGGCGCTGGCGATGCCGGGGCCAAAGCCTCAGGAGCGGCGGCCTCCGCGAGGGGGTTTCTTTTGCTTTTTTCCTTTCCCTGCACTTGGACGTCGTGGGCCCCACGAGCGCATGTAAGAAACTGCTTGCGCCTTTATCGTAATCCTTTCGTGGTTAGAGTTTGAGTTCGATCTCCACGCTCTTCGTTAGGTTCGCTCCTTTCCTCACGATTGCCTTAGTGCTCTGCGTCGTTAGGACCCAGCCCCAGGCAAGCCTCAGTCGTCACTGGTATGTCAGGTCGCGATGCGTGGGACAAGGCCAGGAGGTGAGGGGCCCAGGCCCGGTAAGAGCTCTTGAGGCGCGATGCTCAGGAGGTCCCCTTTGACGCGCAAGCAGCCCTTGCAAGAGAAGAGGGTCGCGCCCTTAACGAGGTCGCGAAGGGAAGGAGCGTCACGAAAAAGGCCTCCGGGCCGCGGGGGGTAGTTAACTTAGCTTTAAGCTTGACGCGAGGCGGTCGTCGCTCACGGGTTTAGGCGATGTCGGGATGCGTTCCTCTGAAGCTGTTTCTCTGCCCAGCCTCTATCTACGACATACGAAATGCAAGCCCGCAAGGGGGCATATGAAAAGATTGATATGCTCCGCGTTTCAACAGATGACTTGTAATTTAGTTGTATGTGTCCTCCCCGCGTTTCCTTGCAAGAGCCGGCCCTCTTTTTCTTGCTTGCCAAAGTGCTCTATGTTCTCAGGGCCCGGCCCTCGCGCAGGCCTCAGCCGCCGCTGGTATGTTGGGTCATGATGCTCGGAACAAGGCCAGGGGGTGAGGGGCACGAGAGCCAGTAAGTGCCCCCGAGGCGCGATGCTCCCTGCCCCCTCCGACGTGCAAGCAACTCATGCAAAAAAGAGGTGGCGTGCCTCGCCAAGGTTGCGTAGGGAAGAAGTTCGAGCGGCATGGCGTATCGTGCGAGGCGGTTGTACTTAGCTTTTCGGCGAACTGTGGCGCTGAGGCCGGGCCTCCCGAGCTGGACGAGACGTTATTCGCACGGCGTCCGGGCATCCTACCCTCAAGCTGCATGCTGACAAGTTATGGGGCACATGGGGCGACGAGCGCCTACCAACTCATGCACGACTGCTTCATGAGGAAATAAGGTACCAAGGACCTCGTGAGGTGACGTGCATGGGGCGGGCCCACGAGCCAGAGCTCGATCACTTGGGTTTCTCAGCGCTGCAGGGACGGACCCGAGCACAGGCGTCATGCCAATTATAGCCCCCGCTCATGGGGCTATCGTGGGTAGGGTTGTGGCGTGCGACACCCTTAGTGATTAAGCACCAAAATCACAATTGCATGACTCGAGCCGCGCCCTCACTCTCCTGCCTTGGATGGTTCCACGAGAGGACAGAACACCAAGGACCCCTGGAGGTGACGTGCATGGGGGCAGGCCCGCGAGACAGAGCCCAGTCACTGGGTTTATCGACGCTGTAGCGACGGACCCGAGCACAGTCGTCGTGCTAAGTCCCGGTTGTGGGGCAATCAAGAGCGAGGATCACGAAGGCATGGCGATCCAAACGGTGGCGAGGCGCCGAACACACAGCTTAAGCCAGTAAAACAATTCCATCAAAGCATAACCAGGTCCAGCACATGACCAACATGACGCGGCTGCAAGGGCGGACCCTGACCAGTCTGAGGATAATGCAGCCCGAGGGGCGCCCTCAATTGAACGAACCAAAAAGTCACCTGGCCATTACGCAGCTACGGGAGCGTCGGGCTTGTTGGCGAAGCGTGTCACGAGGCGCGCCGCGAGGATCGCCCTTCAGGGGCTGGTGGGCTCCTGAGGCCCTAGAAGCTCCCGAGGGGCCGAGGCCTCGCGAGCCACCAAAGCGAGGCACGCGAAGCGCTGGTAGGATGCACCGACGTTTAGCAAGCCGAAAGGCATGTGGATGTAGTTGGCGGGGACGCCTCTGCTCCGGCCAACGCGAGACGGCTAGAAGATGTCTTGAGCTCCGGCCCTGTTAAGGCCCGCAATGTCGACGCACACGCGGAACTCGCTGTTCGCGCAGGGGGCGGCAGCCGAGCCAGTGGGACGCGGGGGGCGACACTCGCCACACATGGCCCGCACTTCTTGCATCTTGCGAATCTCCTGGGTGATGAACTCCTGCGCTCCTCGTGGCTGGCGCTGTGCTCCTTGCTCGTGGGAGCGCGCGTCGAGGCACGCCTCCAAGTGGTGTCCAAGCACCTCCCTCGTCACACTGATCAGGTCAGATGCTCTCCAAACGGAAGCCCCCGAGCCTAACCTGAGGGAGGCATCAGGCACGCCTTCCTATGCAGGAGGAAGGCATGCCCCAGCGAGAGGGAGGAAGACCTGGGTGTCACCGCTAGCCAACTACCGGTTCGCCTCAGGGCGGGCCTTGGGGAGGAGCTGGTTTTTCTTCGCGGGGGTCGCTTCAGGGGGGCCGACGACATTCTCGCCATCAGAGTTCTCTGCCGCAGCGGCGCAGTAAGCATACTCGAGGGAGTAGACCGCGTCCTTCTTGTCACAAGCGACAGTGATGATGCCGATGCAGCCAGGCATCTTGAGGATGTTGTAGCCGTGGTGGGTTGCTGCCATGAACTTGGCGAGCGCGGGGTACCCCAGGATGGCGTTGTACGGGAGGCCAATGTGGGCCACGTCAAAGTTGTCGTGGGTGCCGAAGGTGACCGGGAGGCGCACCTGCCCCAAGGGAGTGGTCGATCCATCCATCACTCCGGAGAAGGGCTTGGTGGGCATCAGCTGGTCATAGGGCACCTGGAGCGTCTCGAAGGTCGTGATGGAGATCATGTTGAGGCCAGCCCCATCGTCGATGAGAGTCTTAGTGACCGAGACATTGCTGATGGTTGGGGTGCACAGCATGGGAAGTGCGCCAGCGGTGGCCGAGCACCTGAGGTGATCCTTGGAGTCAAAAGTGATGGTGTACTGTGACCACTTGAGGGGTCTCACCGCTTCAAGCCTCGGGAGGGCAGCATTCACCTCGCGAGAGAACTACTTGAAGAGGCGGTTGGATGCGGGCATGAGCTCCGCCGAGAATGCAGGCTATCGCACGAGGCTCCAGGTAGCCCCCAGCCCCCTCATCTTGTTGGTTGTTGTCGTTCCTCCTAGGGGGCGGTGGCAGCGGTGGAAGGGTTGTGTTGTTCTAAGGACGGGCCTCCCGAGGCTGGTCATGCCAGGCATCATCGCGAGGCTGGTCACGCCAGGCACCGTCACGAGGCAGGTCATGCCAGGCACCGTCGCGAGGCTAGTCACGCCAGGCCTGGCGCTGATTGCCGTTGCGGTTGTCCCATCTGCCGCCACCGCGGCCGCCTCCACGACCGGCGCCACGGTCGGGGCAGCGACCCAAGCGCTCATCGTGAAGTGCCCTGAGCTCCTGGCAGTCGTTGGTGTTGTGGGTGCGCATGTTGTGGTAGACGCAGAACAGGCAGGTGCTCCCCTCGGGCTCATCACGGTCACGGCCGCGTTTCTGCTCGGGCTCGGCTGCCAACACAGCAGGGCCCTTGCGCTTGACCCCCTTGCCCTTGGCCTTGCCATCATTGTGCGCCGCGTCGGGGTCATTGTGGAGGAAGAGGCGGCCCTCTTCGGCCTTAGCGCACTTGTCAGCAAGGGTGATCAGCTCCAGCGCCCTGCTCAAGTCATTGTGGATGGCGAGCTTCTCACAAATGTGGACGTCCTTGACTCCATTGGTGAACGCCATGATGATGGCCTCATCCGAGGCGCGTGGAATCTTGTGGCACACCTGGCTGAAGCGCTGAATGTACTGGTGGAGTGTTTCGTCGGGGCGCTGCTTCACCCGCCGCAAGTCATTCATGGTGAGGGCGTGGTCTTAGGTGCCCTTTAAGTTGGCGATGAATAACTCGCACAGCTCGCCCCACGAAGAGATGGACTCCTTGGGTAGGTTCATGAACCAGGAGCGCGCGCCGTCTTTGAGGGCATGGGGAACCAGTTGGCCATGACCTTGTCGTCACCATTCGCTGCCTCGATGCTCAACGCGTAGAGCTAGAGAAATTCCGTAGGGTCGGGGGTGTTGTCATAGCGCGAGGGCAGGTCCGGCTTGAACTTGTGAGGCCAAACCACCCGGCACAGCTCGCGAGTGAAAGCCCGGCGGCCCACGTCGCACGCAGGGGCCCCGTGCGCCAGGGCGGGGCGGTTTTGGTGCCCCGCCGCCGCAACCTCTCGGCTGGCTTGGTCTTGGCATTGTTGACGCTGCTCGAGGAGCACACGCGCGTCCGGCAGCATGGGCAGATGATCTGGCAGCTAGCCTCATCCCGGGCTAGCGCGGACGCTCCGTGAGGCGGTTCGCGGGGCCGCGCTTTGTGCTGGGGCTCGACGATGTCGCTGCGCAGGGGAGGCGGTGGAGGCGCGCCATGCGCGACGTCGCCAGCGCGAGACGGAGGAGGGTTGAGTGAGTGAGAGGGTGTCGGAGCCTCGCCTGCGGCATTGACGAGCTCAGTGATGCGGCCAAGCCAGGCGTGGTAGCCCTTGTTGGCCGGGCGATAGTGCAGCAGTTCCCGCGCCATGAGCAGGGTAGCATGTGCGCTCATCGGCCCGCGGCGAGCATGAGAGGACGACGTTGTGGCCGGGGTTAGCGAAGAGTGGCGGTGCGGCCGTCCCACTGCACAGAGGGGTGTAGAGAGGAGTCCTGATGCTCATGCGCGGCTGGGTCGGTGGTGTCGGCCGCGGCGCCGGCGGAGTGGAGGCGGCCGTCGCACCCCGCGGGTATGGTCTGGGCGACACGCACCGCCCGGCGCTCGGCACAAACACGGTGGGCGTCGGCCATGGAGTTGGTGTAGTTGGAACTGGAGCGGAGGGGAAGAAGGGAGGCAGGCCCCCTACCTGGCACGCCAAATGTCAGAATCAGGGCTCCGCGGACCCAAGGAAAGTTCGAACCCAAGGGCGTCCTCACTGCTCCTTCCCTCGCCCTGTCGGCTGCACACAACCCCACGTCCAAGCTCTCCTGAGATCCCAGCGCAAAGGAAGAACAAAGAACACGGCAGTTTACCCAGGTTCAAGCCACCTTGCGGTGTAAAACCCTACTCCTTCTTTGTGGTTGGATTGCCTCGCGAGGGAGGATGATTGTGAGTACAAGTTGCCTCGGGAGGCTTCAGGAGTGGCTCTGGGCTTGAGGGGTGGATGAACTCCATCTCCTCTATGCTAAGGTGGTGGTCTAGCTCTACTTATACTAGCTCGGTCCTCTTCCCCCGAAACACTCGGCGGGAAGGGTTGCCACAATGGCCAATTTTGAAGGGGAACAGGAGGACATCTTATCCTGAAAAAAGGTGGTCTCCGCCTGCCAAAGCTTCAAGCCATGACGCATAGGTGAGCTCGGCGATGACCTGCGTCCTGATGAGTCTGTTGTCCTGGTCTTGTTGCACCAAAGAGGAAACCTTTGGGGCTCCCTTGGGAACCCGCGCGCTGGACTTGTTCCTTTAGCACCAAAGAGGAAAGCCTCACCATTCGCGCCTGTTGGCACGAGTCTTGGCGACGCTCGTCGTGGCTCGCGTCATCCACGTGCCGCGCGAGGCATGGCTTGGCGACCTCGGTGCATCCGCCCGTGGGGGGGGGGGCTCGGGAGACGACTTCAGGGGGCTGCCCCACGAGGGGGCCTCATGAGGCCCTTGGCGGTGCACTCCTCGCGAGGGGAAGATGCTCCCGAGGGTCCTCTTTGAGGAGCATTGGAGATGGGCTGTATTGGGTCTTCGCCATGCGCTGCGTCCTGGGCCGCAGGCAGACGGGCCTAGGTACCCCCAGTCCTAGAGTCCCAACATTTACCATTGTCGTTAGAGCCCAGTTGACTGTTTGTTGGCATTGGCGTCTTGTAGCCTTTGCAATCTTGCATTCCAAACTTCTTCAGGCAATCTTTGAGATATTTTTATTGAGAAATGAAGACGACATTGCTTTGTTAACGGATTTGAAGACCAAGAAATAATTTCAGCTCCCCCATCATGGACATCTGATATTGCTCTTGCATCATGTGACTGAACTCATCATTGTATCTCTTGTCAGTGCATCCGAAGATAATGCCATCCACATAGATTTGGCATACAAAGAGTTCTCCATCATATATCTTCGTGAAGAGAGTGGGATCTAGAGAACCAGGTTTGAAGCCTTTGCTCTTCAGGAATTCTTTGAGTGTGTCATACCAAGCTCGAGGCGCTTGTTTGAGGCCATACAGTGCCTTGTTAAGCTTGTAGACCATGTGAGGATGCTTGGGGTCTTCAAAACCAGGTGGTTGAGCAACATAGACTTCTTCTTCAATTTTGTCGTTGTGGAAAGCGCTCTTCACATCCATTTGATATAGAAGGATGTCATTGTGATTTGCATAGGCAAGCAGTATGTGAATGGCTTCAAGTCTAGCCACTAGAGCAAAGGTTTCATCAAAGTCAACTCCCTCTACTTATGTGTAACCTTGAGCAACGAGATGAGCTTTGTTTCTGACCACTTGACCATGTTCATCTTGTTTGTTGCAGTAGATCCATTTGGTGCCAATGATGTTGTGCTTGCGTGGATCAGGACGTTTGACAAGCTCCCAAACATTATTGAGCTCAAATTGTTGAAGCTCTTCTTGCATAGCTTGAATCCATTCTGGTTCCATGAACGCTTTTGGGTTCGGATATGGAGACGAATGCAAAGTGTCCACAGAATTTTGCTAGTTGTGTAGCTCTTGATCGAGTGAGCGGACCAGCTGCATTGATGCTATCAATTATTGTCGGGGACGAATCCGCGATCACCTATGGGACCCAGGGAAGGACCCCTTTACGTTCGGCAGGGAGAGACGGTCGCATGAAGAGCAAATCTAGCGAAGAACACGACAGTGCACGAAAGAGATTTACCCAGGTTCGGGCCGCACGGATGCGTAAAACCCTACTCCTGCTCTTTGGTTTATTATCTGTATGATTGTTCTAGCTCCAGGAGCGCTACAGTACCGAGTATCTGCGTACAATACTGGGGTTCTCCATCTCCAGTCCCTCTCCCCCTCCACGTTGCCTATGGGCCTCCTTTTATATGCACAAAGGGGTCACCAACAGGTGGCAAACAGTAAAGGTAGAGGTGGAAAGTTGCTACAGTAAGGCCATTATTACCAGGATGACATGTCCTACCTACCACTGACGGCAGGGGACAAGGGCATTAAATGCCCATGCCTTAGCTGTCCAGATACATGTACCCGGACGTCTTGGACGTGGGAAAAGCCTATCCCACCTGCTCCTGCACCGCTAGCTACAGAGCACCGCCGTCTACACAGTGCCCTGCCACACACGCTTGGAAGGACCCAGAGCGCCACGCTGGCAGAGGCACTGGAGCAGCAGCACAGTAGCACAGTGGTACAGTAACGCTTGCCGCGGCAAGACCTTGCCGCACTTGATAGCTTGTCGCAACCAATAGCCTGCCGCGCAAGGTAACTTGCCGGGGCAAGTACCTTGCCGCAGCTGCTATCTTGCCGTAGCCAATACCTTGCTGCAGCCAATGACTTGCCGGGGCAAGTACCTTGCCGCGGCAAGTACTCTGCTACAGCATTTACATGCTTATCACTGACAGGTCAGGACAAGCGCATTAAATGCTCTGTCTAGGTGTCCCTTAGCTTCTTGGGGATGGGAAAAGGGGCCATCCCATCAGCGCCGCTTGGCACAGTGCTCTGCCACGCATGCCTGGAGAAGGGTCCAGAGTGCCATGCTGGCGGCCGCACTGGAGCAGCAGCATAGTGGCATAACCTTGCCGGGCAGGAACCTTGCCGGGCTCAGCTAGTCATCCCGGCAAGAACCTTGCCGGGGCCTTGTCTCCAGTCTAGCTGTCCCCCGGCAAGCCTTGCCGGGTTCAACTGGTCATCCCGGCAAGAACCTTGCCGGGGCCTTGTCTCCAGTCTAGCTGTCCCCCGGCAAGCCTTGCCGGGTTCAGCTGGTCATCCCGGTAAGAACCTTGCCGGGGCCTTATCTTTAGTCTTGTCGAGTCCTGAGCTTGCCGGCCCTGATCTCGCCGGCAGTAGTAGACTTGATCTTCTGGTCGATCCGCCTGGAGTCTTGTCTTGCCAGCTCTGCCTTGCCGGCGTTGCGTGGACCCATTCCCGGCAAGTAGACCTTGCCGGGAACTGGGCTTCGAATGTACTCTTGGGTGGATTCCTCCTTTGCCATGTCCTTCCCGCCTGGAGGCTGCGACTTGCCGGTGCGTGTCCAGGGGTAGAGAACACCCCCCCTGTTTATTACACCGACAGGAGCCCCCGGGCCTGGGCCGGACAGGCGTGCACGGTGGTTGTCCGGGCTAGGCCCAACGACGCACACCGGCAACATGTAGATCTGTTCCCTGCCGTTCCTCCCGCCTGGAGGTCGCAACCCTGTTACTGCAATGGCACGCATAAAGAAACAATTTACCTTGATTAGGCCAAGCTTTATGGCACAAGAGATATTTCTTCATGCTAAATGAATGCATGCTTCCCCCTTGATTGATTCCGTCCTTGCACATATCTTGTACCCTACGCTGTCTGGAAACCCTGCCGGTGCGCACGCTTGCCGCGAGCGCTAGGTGCGGGTCTTTAGCAGCCTGCTGGAAACGCCGCCGCCGGCAAGGCGACTTGCCGGGCCAGAACACAGCTGCTAAGTTTGCCGAGCGGACTCGAGGCGAAACCAGAGCGCGGACTAACCACGGCAAGGTCCTTTCGCGTGCAGGTCGATATACGAGAACGAGGAATCAATCAAGACGACCCACGCTTGCTGGAAAGCTTTCCGGTGCGCACGCTCCAGGCAGCGGCGCTTGGGGATCGGGTCCTCAGCAGCTCACCGGGTACGCCGCCTCCCGGAAAGGTTTACCTTCCCGGTTCTGGTGCAGCTGCTCACATCGCCGAGCGGACTCGAGGTGACTAGGAGCGCAACTAGCCCCGGGAAGGCTCCTTCGCGTGTAGGTGTAAGAAGCGAGTGAGGACAGTAAAATGAATGCAATTGCCAAAAAAATCTGTGCAACTTAGCTTTTTCTGCTAGGGCGCCGCTAGCCCCCGAGCTTGTCTTCCATGCGTGTTCCTGCAACACTGACTGGGCATGAAATGCCACAACAGCGTTTGAGCACAACAAGTTGATTAGCTTCTGGTTAATGTCGGATTCGCTGCAATCTTGACTCCTGCTGAATATTCCCTTGCTTGCCGGAACACTTTCCGGTGCGCACAATCCAGTCAGCAGCGCTTTGAGGAACGGATCCTTAGCAGCTTGCCGGGAACGCCGCCTCCCGAAAAGGTTTACCTTCCCGGCTCTGGCGCCGCTGCTCAGGTTGCCGAGTGGACTCGAGGCAACTAGGAGCGCGACTAGCCCCGGGAAGGCTCCTCAGCATACGGGTTTACGCAGGAACCTTAGAATAAAACTCGCTAAGTCCTTCTCCTTAAACGACTGCATTTTTGCACAGTGAGCCCCCCACACTTGCCGGAATACTCCCCGAATGCGCACGTTCCGGTCGATGGCGCTTAGGATCGGGTCCTGTTCAGCAGCCTATCGAGAACGCCGCCTCTTCGGGAGCTTAACGCCTTAGAAACAATCGCAGCAACGTCTGCATTGTTGGGCGGACCCAAAACAACCAGGAGCGCAGAATGTTTCAGGAGCGCTCCTTCGCGCACAGGTTATGCACAAAAATATCGTCCAGGATAAGACTTAACAGCAGAAAGTAATTAAAGCTTTAAAACTTAGCTTTTTGTGAAGGTTCAGGCCCTTCTTTTCGGACGCTATGGCGGTGAAGATGATGAAGAAACTGCCGCGCTGATCGCCGGATCAGGTTCGCGCAGCCCCTCACCCCTACCTGGCGCGCCAAAGATGTCGGGGACGAATCCGCGATCTCCTATGGGACCCAGGGAAGGACCCCTTTACGTTCGGCATGGAGAGACGGTCGCACGAAGAGCAAATCTAGCGAAGAACACGACAGTGCACGAAAGAGATTTACCCAGGTTCGGGCCGCACGGATGCGTAAAACCCTACTCCTGCTCTTTGGTTTATTATCTGTATGATTGTTCTAGCTCCAGGAGCGCTACAGTACCGAGTATCTGCGTACAATACTGGGGTTCTCCATCTCCAGTCCCTCTCCCCCTCCACGTTGCCTATGGGCCTCCTTTTATATGCACAAAGGGGTCACCAACAGGTGGCAAACAGTAAAGGTAGAGGTGGAAAGTTGCTACAGTAAGGCCATTATTACCAGGATGACATGTCCTACCTACCACTGACGGCAGGGGACAAGGGCATTAAATGCCCATGCCTTAGCTGTCCAGATACATGTACCCGGACGTCTTGGACGTGGGAAAAGCCTATCCCACCTGCTCCTGCACCGCTAGCTACAGAGCACCGCCGTCTACACAGTGCCCTGCCACACACGCTTGGAAGGACCCAGAGCGCCACGCTGGCAGAGGCACTGGAGCAGCAGCACAGTAGCACAGTGGTACAGTAACGCTTGCCACGGCAAGACCTTGCCGCACTTGATAGCTTGCCGCAACCAATAGCCTGCCGCACAAGGTAACTTGCCGGGGCAAGTACCTTGCCGCAGCTGCTATCTTGCCGTAGCCAATACCTTGCCGCAGCCAATGACTTGCTGAGGCAAGTACCTTGCCGCGGCAAGTACTCTGCTACAGCATTTACATGCTTATCACTGACGGGTCAGGACAAGCGCATTAAATGCTCTGTCTAGGTGTCCCTTAGCTTCATGGGGATGGGAAAAGGGGCCATCCCATCAGCGCCGCTTGGCACAGTGCTCTGCCACGCATGCCTGGAGAAGGGTCCAGAGTGCCATGCTGGCGGCCGCACTGGAGCAGCAGCATAGTGGCATAACCTTGCCGGGCAGGAACCTTGCCGGGCTCAGCTGGTCATCCCGGCAAGAACCTTGCCGGGGCCTTGTCTCCAGTCTAGCTGTCCCCCGGCAAGCCTTGCCGGGTTCAGCTGGTCATCCCGGCAAGAACCTTGCCGGGGCCTTGTCTCCAGTCTAGCTGTCCCCCGGCAAGCCTTGCCGGGTTCAGCTGGTCATCCCGGCAAGAACCTTGTCGGGGCCTTATCTTTAGTCTTGTCGAGTCCTGAGCTTGCCGACCCTGATCTCGCCGGCAGTAGTAGACTTGATCTTCTGGTCGATCCGCCTGGAGTCTTGTCTTGCCAGCTCTGCCTTGCCAGCGTTGCGTGGACCCATTCCCGGCAAGTAGACCTTGCCAGGAACTGGGCTTCGAATGTACTCTTGGGTGGATTCCTCCTCTGCCATGTCCTTCCCGCCTGGAGGCTGCGACTTGCCGGTGCGTGTCCAGGGGTAGAGAACACCCCCCCCCCCCCTGTTTACTACACCGACAATTATCTTCTCAATATGAACTTCATTTGCAATGCGAGGATGAACAGGCGAAGACTTTGCTGTTGCTAATCATTATCTTCATCTACAGCATTATCTTTAGTCTCAGCATTGTTTTCACGCTGAACAGGGGCTGGAATCACAACTTCATCATCTCCTTGTTCCTCAGTGGGTATGATTTCTCCAGTACCCATTAGCTTGATAGCTTCACTAGCCGGAACTTCATATAGCACATTTGGCAGGTGCTCTCTTTTAGAGCCGTTAGTCTCATCGAACCGCACATCTACAGTTTCAACCACTTTATAGTGAAAGAGGTTGAAGACCCTGTAGGTGTGCGAATCCTTTCCATAGCCAAGCATAAAACCTTCATGTGCTTTCGGTGCAAATTTGGAAGTGTGATGTGGATCCCTTATCCAACACCTAGCACCGAAGACTTTGAAATAACTTACATTTGGCTTCTTACCAGTGAGTAGTTCATAAGATATCTTCCTGAAGAATTTGTGAAGATATACTCTGTTGATGATATGGCATGCAGTATCAATGGCTTCAGGCCAGAATTTTCGTGGAGTCTTGTACTCATCAAGCATTGTACGAGCCATCTCAATAAGAGTCTTGTTCTTGTGCTCCACGATGCCATTCTGCTGAGGGGTATATGGAGCCGATGGCTCATGAGTGATACCCAGTGTATCAAGATAAGTGTCATGTGTTCTTGAATTCGGCGCCATTGTCACTCCTGATGTGCTTGATCTTGATGCCATAGTTAGTCATGGCGCGATTGGCAAATCGTCTGAAGACATCCTGCACTTTAGTCTTGTCGAGAATTATATGCACCCAAGTATATCTAGAGTAATCATCAACAATTACTAAGCCATAGAGATGTGGAGTGGTAGTAAGGGTAGAGTAGTGAGTAGGGCCAAATAAGTCCATGTGTAGCAGCTCCAAAAGACGAGAGGTCGTCATAATTGTCTTTGAGGGATGTTTCGCCCTAGTCATCTTCCCGGCTACGCAAGCACCACACAGGTGGTCCTTCTTGAACTTGATGCCCTCAATGCCAATGATGTGCTTCTTCTTCAAGAGAGTGTGCAAGTCCTCATGCCCGCATGTCCTAGCCTTCGATGCCAAAGCCAGCACTCTGAAGCTTTTGCTAGAAGACATACTGCAAGCTGTGGTCCCGCGGAGAAATCTACCATATACAGATCACCTCTTGGATAACCTTCGAAGACTTGAGATTTGTCAGAAGCCATTAGCACAAGACATCAATATTTTCCAAATATCACAATCATGTCAAGATCGCAAAGCATTGAGACAGGCATTAGGTTGTATCCAAGGGATTCAACAAGCATGACTTTATCCATGTGTTGATCCTTTGAGATAGCAACCCTACCTAGACCCAATACCTTGCTTTTACCAGTGTCAGCAAAGGTAATATGCCTTTTTGTAGACGGTCGAAGAGTAGAATCCATGAGAAGACTTCGATCACAAGTCATGTGGTTAGTGCATCCACTATCCATCATCCATTCAGTAGCTTTCGGAGTTGTACCCTACAGTGCAATTAGTAGGATAGGCTTCACCAAGAGTATTGTGAAGGATAAACATTTCACGACATAAGCTATCATGAAATGTAAGATTCTTTGAGGGTAAGATAGGATGTTCATCAAGAAATCTATGGGCGAAGTAAATGGTAAGACCATTTTGGCATTTTATCTTGCGCCCAACAAGATTTTTCAGGTCCCCAGCATTGTCTTCAGAAGTCAATGATTTTCGGCTAGAGACCCGGCCCTTCAAGAGAAGTTAAGTCTTCTTAACCACCCACATCTGAAGGGGTGTCTTAGAAGCAATGAGTCTAAGTGCAGCTTTTGAGAATTTTGGCTTTGAAGCCCTAGCAAATAGTTTTGTAGGAGGTGAATAGTACTCAAATGAATAAGCAAAAAAGTTCTTCAATTTGTGAACATGTCAGTTCGAAGATACATGCTCATATTCATGAGCCTGATGATAGTTTCCCTGCAAGACATTAACGTTAGGTTTACCATATGAGGTCCTTTGTCTGTATGAAGCCTTTGGGCCATATGAAGCCTTTGGTCTGGGGTTTGTCTTCCTCCCTGGTGGTGTCATGATGACATTCACGGGAAGCTTCTCAAGACGACTTTTAGGAACCCAGATCTTCTTCAGAGGTGTCCCATTCCTGCAGTTAGTTCCAATAAACCTGGCAAACACTTCACCATTTTGGTTTTTGAACAGTTTATAGTTTGAGTCAAATGACTCATCAATGATGATAGGATTATCACAAGTGAAACCAGATAAGGTGGATGGATCCACTAAAGGGCCCTTTGCAGTAACCCATGTGGTTTTGGGGTACTGCTCAGGCTTCCAGTAAGACCCATCAACGTTCATGTTCCTCTCGAAACCAACACCCTCTTTTCTAGGGTTTTGGTTCAGAATCTGCTTCTTGAGGACATCACATAGAGTCTGATGCCCTTTGAGGCTTTTGTACATGCCTGTTTCAAGCAATGTCTTCAAACTGGCATTTTCATCAGCAATAGTAGTGGTGTCCTCAGAAGAGGGGTTAGCCACCACATCAAGCAGTTGAAGATATTGCAACTTCAGAAACATTTGAACATTCAGCAGTAGAGATAGCATTATCATGCTCAAGACATTTTAAGCAAGGTGGCACAAACTCATCTTGAGCGTAACTGATCTGTTGAGCGAGTAGTGAATCGTTTTCCTTTTGAAGATCTTCATGAGACGCTCTCAGTTTCTCTAGATCTTGCTTCCTTTGAAGATAATCATAGGAAACCTTCTCATGATCAGCTGAGAGGGTTTCATGATGACTTGCAAGTTCCTCATACTTAACATGAAGATTTTTTATGTCTTTGATTAAGGACTGAGTTCGATTCATTTCCTCATCCAACAGGTCATCGCTTTTGTCTAGCAATTTTTGAATCTTTTCCATAGCAGTTTGTTGCTCAGTTGTAATCTTAGCAAGAGTTTTATAGCTTGGTTTGGATTCACATTCAGAGTCATAATCACTAGAGGTCTAAAAGTAAGCATCGCGTGAGTTTACCTTAGCACCTTTTGCCATGAATCAGTAGGTAGGAGCAGAGTCATCGTCATCATTGGCTTCAGCGTCGGCGACGTGACCATTGTCTTCAGTGCTGAAGTTGGACTTGGCGACGAATGCTGAAGCTAGAGCTTGGCATGCAACGCCTGAATCAGACTCCTCCGACTCCACCTCCGCCTCCTCAGAAGTAGACTCCTCCTATGAATCCATTTCCTTGCCAATGAAAGCACGAGCCTTGCCAGATGAGCTCTTCTTGTGAGATGAAGACTTTGAAGAAGACATTGAGGATTTCTTCTTCTTCTTTTTGTCAGAGTCATATTCCTTGCTCTTCTTCTTTTTCTTTGCTTCCTTTTCCCATTGAGGACATTCAGATATATAATGGCATGGTTTCTTCAATTTGTGACAGGTTCTCTTCTTGTAGTCACGAGTGGAAGCCTCAGCATTCTTGGAGCTAGATTTTGAAGACTTTCCGAAGCAATTCTTCTTGGAGAAATTTTGGAATTTTCTCACAAGCATTGCTAGCTCTTTGCCTAAGTCTTCAAGATCATCAGAACTGTAGTCAGAGTCTTCAGAAGAGGAAACAGCCTTTGCCTTCAAAGCACGGGATCGACCATAGTTAGGACCATAGATATCTCTCTTCTCAGATAGCTGGAACCACTACTGGAATCAGCTTCTTTGCCGTCCGCCATGGCGGACGGCAAAGGCATGGATCACGGACGGCAAACATCTTTGCCGTCCACCAGCAGACGGCAAACTTTCCGGCTGAAAGCATGCCAGCAAAGGCCTTCTTTGCCGTCCGCTTCTTAGAAACGGACGGCAAAGGATTACGTCGTCCGCCATCCGAGGCCAGCAGACGGCAAAGACAGCAGACGGCAGTGCGGTGACGTGAGAGCCGTTAGGGGGTTAACGGCGCTCTTTGCCGTCTGCCAGCGGACGGCAAAGAGTCAAAGCTCTTTGCCGTCCGCTGACAGACGGCAAACAGCTCAGCTAGGCAGTACTGGGAAGCTGACACGTGGCCAGCTATGCCGTCCGCTGGCAGACGGCAAAGTGATTTGAATCTTTGCCGTCCGCTAGCAGACGGCAAAGTGACCAAATAGACAGCCAGTGTTCCCAGGTTACACAGGTAGCTGCCACGTGTCCTCTTTGCCGTCTGCTAGCGGACGGCAAAGAGCTTTACCGTCCGCTAGCAGACGGCAAAGAGGCTATGTATCCCCTATTTTTATTTGAATCCATTTAATTTGACAGGGTTTCAAACACAGATATACATATATATATTTTTTTCACAGGCACACACAGATATACATATATGATGTATCCAACACACAGATATACATATACATATCTATCTCCATCCATGACAACATACATATATACATAAGAAACATAGCTCCATCCATATATACATATTACATATCACAATGTTCATCCAACACATTGTTCCATGCATCCATATAACAAGTTCATAGGTAAGGGAAACAAGCACTCCATGCATCCATGCAAGCTTCCATATAGTGAATTAAATCTGCAAAATGGAAACAAGAAAGTTAGAAGAAGAAGACTAGAATCAGAAGAAGAAGAAGAAAATGAAGAAGAAGAAGAAGTAAGCATACTTAGGTAAAATGGAGCTAACCTAGCTAATTGTGCCATTTTTGAGTGAACTAAGCATATTATGCCATTTTTGATATAACTTAGAGCTAACTTCATTTTGGAGAAGAAGAAGAAAACTAGAAGAAGAAGAAGGAAGAAGAAGAAGAAGAAGAAGAAGAAGAAGAGAAAAGAAGAAGACGAAAAACCCGAGCGAAGCATAAAACTAGAAGACAGAGAAGAAGAATCAAGACCGCAATAAGACGAATAGAAGCATAATCAGATAAGACGCCAGAAGAACCTAGACACAGAAGAAGAAGAAGCCATACATACATAATCAGCCGCCTCATCACCTCTACTCCTCCTACGAAGCAGAAGACCTCCTCCGCAGACTACGAAGCCTCAGACGACAACCTAGAAGCCTCATCCCGCACGCAGCACTCATCCTCCGCCTCCTCCTCCTCCTCCTCCTCCGCCTCCTCCATCCTCCTCCTCTCCTCCTCCTCCGATCTCCTCCGCCTGCCTACTCCGCCGCCTCCCGCCTCCTCCTCCTCCTGCCTCTCCATCCTCCTCCTCCCTCCTCCTCCTCCTCCTCCTCCTCCTCCCTCCTCCTTCCTCCTGCCTCCTTCCTCCTCCTCCTCCTCCTCCTCCTCACTCCTCCTCCTCCTCCTCTCCTCCTCCTCCTCCCTCCTCCTCCTCCTCCCCTCCTCCTCCGCCTCCTCCTCTCCTCCTCCTCCTCCTCCAGCCTCCTCCTCCTCCTCCGCTCTCCTCCGCCTCCTCCGCTCCTCCCCTCCTCTCTCCTCCTCCTCCATCCTCCCCTCCTCCCTCCTCCGGTCCTCTTCCTCCCTCGGCTCCCCTCCTCCTCTCCTCCTCCCTCCTCTCTCCTCCTCCTCCTCCTCCCCCATCCTCCCCTCCTCCTCCTCCTCCTCCTCCTCCCTCCTCCCCTCCTCCTCTCCTCCTCCGCCTCCTCCTCCTCCCTCCTACCGACCTCCTCCTCCTCCTCCCCTCCTCCTCCTCCTCACTCACATCCTCCGCCTCCTCCTTCCTCCTCCTCCTCCTCCTCCTCCTCCTCCTCCTCCTCCTCCTCCTCCTCCTACCTCCTCCTCCTCCCCTCCTCCTCCTCCATCCTCCTCCTCCTCCTCCTCCTCCTCCTCCTCCTCTCTCCTCACTCCTCCTCTCCTCCTCCTCCTCCTCCCTCCTCCTCCTCCTCCGCCTCCCCTCCTCCTCTCCTCCTCCTCCTCCTCCTCTCCTCTCCTCCTCGCCTCGCTCCTCCTCCTCCGCCTCCTCCTCTCCTCCTCCTCCTCCTCCTCCTCCTCTCCTCCTCCCCTCCTCCTCCTCCTCCCTCCTCCTCCCCTCTCTCCTCCGCCTCCTCCTCCTCCTCCTCCGCCTTCACTCCTCCTGCCCCTCCTCCTCTCCTCCTCCTCCCCCTCCTCCTCCTCCTCCTCCGTCCTCCTCCTCCTCCTCGCTCCGCCTCCTTCCTCCTCCTCCCTCCCCTCCTCCTCCTCTCCTCCTCCTCCTCCTCCCTCCTCCTCCGCCTCCTCCTCCTCCTCCTCCTCCTCCTCCTCCTCCCCGTCCTCCTCCTCCCCTCCTCCTACTCCTCTCCTCGCTCCTCCTCCTCCTCTCTCTCCTCCTCCTCCTCCCTCCTCCTCCGCCTCTCCTCCCTCCCCTCCTCCTCCTCCTCCTCCTCCTCCTCCTGCCCCCCCTCCTCCTCCTCCTCCTCCTCCTCCTCCGCCCCTGCCCTCCTCCGCCTCCTCCATCCTCCTCCTCCTCCGCCCTCCTCCTCCTCCTCCTCCCTCCTCCTCCTCCGCCTCCTCCTCCTCCTCCTCCTCCTCGCCTCTCCTCCTCCCTCCTCTCCTCCTCCTCCCTCTCCTCCCTGCTCCTCCTCCTCCTCCTCCTCCGACGCCTCCTCCTCCTCCTGCCTCCTCTCCTCCTCCTCCTCCTCGCTCCTCGCTTCCTCCTCCCTCTCCTCCTCATCCTCCTCCGCCCCTCCTCCTCCTCCTCCTCCTCCTCCGCCTCCATCCTCCTCCTCGCTCCTCCTCCTTCCTCCCCGCTCCTCCTCCTCCTCCTCCTCCTCCTCTCCTCCTCCCCCTCTCTCCCTCCTCCTCCTCCTCCTCCCTCCTCCTCCTCTCCTCCTCCTCCTCGCTCTCCCTCCTCCTCCTCCTCCTCCTCCTCCTCCTCCCTCCTCCTCCTCCTCTCCGCACCTCCCTCCTCCTCGCCTCCTCCTCCTCTCCTACGCTCCTCCTCCTACCTCCTCCTCTCCTCCTCCTCCCCTTCCCCCCGCCTCCTCCCGTCCCCCGCTCCTCCTCCTCGCTGCCTCCTCCTCACTCCTCCTCCCTCCTCCCCCCTCCTCCTCCCCTCCTCCTCCGCCTCCTCCTCCTTCCTACCGCCTCCTCCCGCCTCCTCCCTCCTCCTCCTCCTCCTCCTCCGCCCTCCTCCTCCCCTCTCCCCTCTCCCCCTCCTCCTCCTCCGTCCTCACCTCTCACGCCTCCTCCTCCTCCTCCTCCTCCTCCTCCTCCTCCTCCCCCGCCGCCTCCTCCTCCTCCTCCTCCCTCCGCCTCCCCTCCTCTCCTCCGCCTCCCCTCCTCCTCCCCTCCTCCTCCTCCCTCCTGCCTCTCCTCCCCTCCTCTCCGCCGCCCTCCTGCCTCCTCCTCCTCCTCCTCCTCCTCCTCCTCCTCCTCCTCCTCCTCCTCCTCCTCCTCCCCCCTCCTCCTCCCCTCCTCCTCCTCCTGCCTCCTCCTCCTCCTCCTCCCCTCCTCCTCCTCTCCTCCTCCTCCGCCTACTCCTCCTCCTCCGCCTCCTGCCTCCTCCGTCCTCCTCCTCCTCCTCCTCCCTCCTCCTCCTCCCTCCTCCTCCTCCTCCTCCTCCTCATCCCCTCCTCCTCCTACGCCTCCTCAAGCTCCTCCTCCTCCTCCTCGCTCCTCCCCTCCTCCCCCTCCTCCTCCTCCTCCTCCTCCCTCCTCCTCCCCTCCTCCTCCTCCTCCTCCTCCTCCTCACTCCATCCTCCTCCCCTGCCTCCTCCTCCTCTCCTCCTCCTCCTCCTTCCTCCTCCTCCTCCTCCCTCCTCTCCTGCCTCCTCTCCCTCCTCCTACCTCCTCCTCCTCCGCCCGCCACCTCCTCGCCTCCTCCGCCTCCCCTCTCCTCGCTACCATCCTCCTCCTCCTCCTCCTCGCTCCTCCTCCGCATCTCCTTACTCCTATCCGCTCTCCATCCTCCTCCTCCTCCTCCCCTCCTCCCTCCTCCTCCTACCTCCTCCTCCTCTCCTCCTCCTCCCTCCTCCTCACTCCTCCTCCTCCCCTCCTCGCTCCTCCTCCTCCTCCTCCTCGCTCCCCTCCTCCTCCTCCTCCTCCTCCTCCGCCTCCTCCTCCTCCTTCCGCCTACCTCCTCCTCCTCCTCCTCCTCCTACCTACTCCTCATCTCATCCTCCTCCTCCTCCTCCGTCCTCCTCCTCCTCCTCCACCTCCTCCTCCTCCTTCCTCCTCATCCCTCCCTCACTCCTTCCTCCTCCCTCTCTCCGTCCTCCGCCTCCTCCTCCTCACTCCTCCTCATCCTCCTCTCGCTCCTCCTCCTCCTCCTCCGCCTCCTCCTCCTCCTCCTCCTTCCTCCTCCTCCTTTTCCCCCTCTCCTCCTCCTCCTCCTCCTCCACCTCCTCCTTCCTCCTCCTCCTCCCCCCTCCTCCTCCTCCTCCTCCTCCTCCTCCTCCTCCTCCTCCTCCTCCTCCTCCTCCTCCTCCTCCTCCTCCTCCTCCTCCTCTCCGCCTCCTCCTCCAATCCTCATCCTCCTGCCTCCTCCTCCTCCTCTCCTCCTCCTCCCTCCCGCCTCCTCTCCTCCTCTTCCTCCTCCTCCTCCTCTCCTCTTCCTCCTCCTCCTGCCTCCTCTCACTCCTCCGCGCTCCTCCTCCTTCCCTCCTCCTCCTCCTCCTCCTCCTCCTCCTCCTCCTCCCTCGCTCCTCCTTTCCCTCCTCCTCCTCCTCCTCCTCCCTCCTCCCTCCTCTCCTCCGCCTCCGCCTCCTCCTCCTCCTCCTCCTCCGACCTCCTCCTCCTCTCCTCCTCCTCCTCTCCTCCTCCTCCCCTCCTTCCTCCTCCTCCTCCGCCTCCTCCTCCTCCTCCTCCTCTCCTCCTCCTCCTCCTCCTCCTTCCTCCTCCTCTCCCCATCCCCTCCTCCTCCTCCCTCCTCCTCCTCCTCCTCCTCCTCCTCCTCTCCTCCTCCTCCTCCTCCTCCTCCTCCTGCCGCCTCCTCCTCCTCCTCCTCCTCCTGCCTCCTCCTCCTCCTCCCCCTCCTCCTCTCCTCCCTCCCTCCTCCTCCCTCCTCCTCCTCCTCCCCCCGTCCTCCTCCCTCCTCCTCCTCCTCTCCCTCCTCCCTCCTCCCCTCCTCCTCCTCCCCGCCGCCGTCCTCCTCCTCCTCCTCCTCCTCCGCTCCTCCTCCTCCTCCTCCTCCCGCGCCCGCCTCCTCACTCCTCCTCTCCTCCTACCTCCTCGCCTCCTCCTCCGGCGTCGGCTCCGCCCAGCCTCACTCCCCTCCTATACGGCTCGCGTCCGAGTCGCTCCTCCCCTCCTCCTCCTCCAGCCTCCTCCTCTCTCCTCCTCCTCCTCCTCCTCCTCCTCCTCCTCCTCCTCCCCTCCTCACTCCTCCTCCTCCTCCTCCTCCTCTGCCTCCTCCGCCGGCCTCGCGGTCCTCCCCTCCTCCTCCGCAGCCTCCTCCTCCTCCGCCTCCTCCTGCCGCCTCCTCCTCCTCCTCCTCCTCCTCCTCCTCCGCCTCCTCCGCCGTCCGCCTCCTCCCGCCGCCGCCGCCGCCCCCCGCTCACTTCCCGCCTCCTCCCCTCCTCGCCTCCTTACGCGATCCATGGCCTGCCCGCGGGGCCGCTCGTCTCCGCCTCCTCCTCCTCCCTCCTCCTCCCCTCCTCCTCCTCCGCCTCACCCTACGCATCCCTCCTCCCACTCCGCCTCCGCCTCCTCCGCCTTCCTCCGCGCCGCTCCTCCCGCCGCCTCCGCCGCCGCCGCCGCCTCACTCCGCCCCGCTCCGCTCTCTCCTCCTCCTCCGCCCTCCTCGAAGAAGAAGAAGAAGAAGCTAGAGAAGAAGAATAGAAGAAGAAGACTAGAAGAAGAAGAAGAAGACAAGAAGAAGAGAAGTTCTTCTTCTTCTTCTTCCTCTTCTTTTCTTCTTCTCTTTTCTTCCTATTCCTTCTTTTTCTTCTCTTCTTTTTCTTCTTCTTCTTCTTCTCCTTCTTTTTCATCTTCTTCTTCTCTTCTCTCTTCTCTTCTTCTCTTCTTCTTCTCTCTTCTTCTTCTTCTTCCTTTCTTTCTTCTTCTTCTTCTTCTTCTTCTTCTTCTTCTCTCTTCTTCTTCTTCTTCTTCTTCTTCTTTTCTTCTTCTTCTTCTTCTTCTTCTTTTCTTCCTATTCCATCTTTTTCTCCTCTTCCTTGATTTTCCTTATCTTATTATGTCATTTGTGGACTAATAGGCTAAATTATGTCATAAATGGACTAATAGGCTAAATAGAAGAAAATGCCATTTTTGAGCTTACCTAGCTAATTATGCCATTTTTGACCTAACTAAGCATATTATGCCATTTTTTATATAAGTTAGAGCTAACTTCATTTTGGAGAAGAAGAAGAAGAAAACTAGAAGAAGAAGAAGAAGAAGAAGAAGAAGAAGGAGAAGAAGAAGAAGACTAGAAGAAGAAGAAGAAGATCTTCTTCTTCTTCTTCTTTTCTTCCTATTCCTTCTTTCCTTCCTCTTCCTTGATTTTCTTCATCTTATTATTTCATTTGTGGACTAAATAGGCTAAATTATGTCATAAATGGACTAAACACGCTAATTAAGAAGAAAAATACCGTTATCACGGATATGTAGGAATGGTCGGGGCAGCGCCAGTGCCAGACGGAGGTGAAGGACCGGTCGGGGTTTCGGCATTGGCAGAAGGAGTGGTCGATGCTTGTCGGGAGCCATGCTGCACCAAAGATCATTTCCCATAAATGTCTCGTTAGCAAGTTCGCAAACTGAAATGTGAATACTAGTAAGCAACGACCATTCAAATCAAACTCACCGTGGTCGCCAGAGCAATCTGGGGCATCGGCGGAGGGGCCTGACTATTTTTCTCGCACAAACTCTGCACATTTGGTTGTCACGAGTCAGTCATATTAGATAGTAATGCGAACATTACGTGCATGATTGGGCTAATATGCACGAGAAACGTACCACGATGAGCTCGTATAGGGCCCGGTTAGCGCTGTCGTTCCGGTTCCTCTCCTCCTCCAACAGCTTAGCCGTCTTCTCCTCCATCTCCCTCTCCCTCTCCGCCGCCTCCCTTTGTGCCTCCCTTTTTGCCTCCTCCAGAAGCTCCTTCGTCTTCAATCTCTCTTTCTCAACAATAGCCTGCAACACACCACTCCTCGTTAGCATTGTAATCATCGACGGACGCACACACAATGTAATGGAGGAAAGGTGAGAGAGTCCGTATAACTAACCGCCATGGCGATCTCCGCGGGCCGTGCACGAGGCGTTATCTCAGGATCAGAGCTACTCAGGCGCTTCTTGATCTGCGGGAGAGTCTTAGGACAACGTATCAGTCCATCACCAATGGCTAGAGAGCCATGGGACCTCCCGCCACCAGATATCATCACCAGCTCTGTATCAAAAGGATCCTGGCTCGGGTTAAAGTCCTCCCCTTTCCTCGCCTTCCCCTCGTGTCTGTACTTCACAAGCTTGTGGTGGGAGGTCTTGTTGGTGAAGTTCTCTGGATCATCTAGGTCAGACTCCGTGAATGGCTTGGCCTTCTTGTACGGGGCCATATGGGCCATGCCATAGAGATCGAACAGACCTGGCACAGGCTTCTTGTGGTGGTGCGCCTGAGAGAGAGGAACAAAATATTAGTTAAGGGCTCAAGCTAGCATGAAGAATGATATTGCTATGTAAATAGGTCATTTTGGAGCTAAGAAAGGTTATTATGTCATTTTCGAGGAAAATAAGCTAAGTTTAGGTCATTTTCGAGGTAACCAAGATTATTATGCCATTTTTGACCAAAGTATGCTAATTATGTCATTATTGAGCTATCTAAGGTTATTATGTCATTTTAGAGCTAATTATGTCATGAATGAACTAGCTAAGATTAGTTGAGGTCGTTATTGAGCTATTGAAGGTAGTTATGCCATTTTTTAACTGACTAAAGCATATTAAGTCATTTTATAGAGCTATCTAAGGTTATTATGTCATTTTAGAGCTAAATATGTCATAAATGAACTATCTAGCATGAAGAATGAATTGCATGAATCATAGCAAACCACATACCCAGTTATCCCCGTACTCAAACAGGTTGGAGCTCCCTTGATGGTGTGGCACACCTTCCATTTGGTCGCGCTTATCCTTGGCCCTTTGGTGTTCGACTTTCCATTGGGCAGAGCACCACGCATCCACCAACGCCTCCCAACAGTCCATCTTATCCACACACCATCTCGGGGGCACCTAAGTGAGTCAAGAGAAATTTCATCGCTACGCCTACGAATCAAATCAAGAAAACTAAGTTCAAGGCCTTAAGAATAGGTAATTACCTTCATGTACTTCTCCTTACTCAGAAACTTGTCGCGACACTTCTGCTTGCCCCTCCTAATACCCTTCGAGGCTTAGTAGTCTCGAATGGCCTGCACCCGAGCCTCGTGCCTTAAGTTCTGAAGTAGGCGCTTGCACTCGTTTTCGACAACCATACACGCGGCCTCCTGCTCTCCCTCTGAAACCCTGTAGAAGGTCTGCAATCAAACAAGACAACACTGATTAGTACAATCACTAGGTAGTGTTGATTTTTAATTCCGTGAAGGAGAAATTACCCAAAACCGACGGAACACAATGTCCGCCACCGTCTCGCACAAGACACCGTCGACCCTCTCCTCCGGCGGGGCCGGGGCAACCGAGTACAGCTCCCAGGTCAGTGCTAGCTGTGGAACCTGACCCTCACCGGGCAACGTGACCCACCCAGGGAAGTGCTGCCGGCAAAGCACACCAAGGACCTGGTTGGGCCTACGGGAACCACGGGGGCGTACCCAGCCCCTGCAGTATGACAAGGCCAACGCATTAGATATTAATTTGAAGGAACATGAAGGCAAAAGATTAAAAATAGTAAATGCACTTACTTCAACCCTTTAGGCGCAATCAACCACCTCTGGTCGGGGGTCGTCGGCACGGGCGGGAGCTTTGTACAGCCACGCTTGTAGACCTTCTTGCCGTTCTCAACCAGCTCGTCGTCGCTGTAGCTATCTTCTGAAAAGGTGTCCTCGCTACCATCCTCCGAGCCACTAGCCTCCGGAATCTCGTGGGAAGAAGACTCCGGGATCGGAGTCTTCTGGGACGAAGACCCCGTGACCGGAGTCTTCTAGGACGAAGACCCCGTGACCGGAGTCTTCTGGGACGAAGACTCTAGGACCGGACTCACGTGGGGCGAAGGGTCGGCGACCCGAGTCTGGTGGGGCGAAGGATCAGCGACCGGAGGCTCATGGACCGGAGTCCGAGGGTCCACGTAAGACGGAGCACTCCTGTGGTCGGGTGAATGAGCTGAGGGTGGCGGTGACGAAGGCGTAGCAGCCTTCCTACCTCTCCCACTGCCACGTCCACCTCTACCAGCCTTCTTCGTCCTCCCCCGACCTCTCCCAGCCGTAGAAGAAGCACCCACCGCAGCTGTCTGCATACCATCCTGCACCGCTCTCCGGAGGGGCTGCGCTGCAATAATGCAACCACCCCTCCCGGTAGCGCTCGCAGGAGGCTCGGGGCGCTTTGGACCCTTGCCCACCATCCTGTCAACACCTGCAATGACAAAAAGTAAACGAAATTAGTACAACATAAAAAATTTGGATACCTGACATGAACATAATAATATGTATACAATTTAAGTGTATCTTAATCATGAACATAATATGTATACAATTTTCCTTTTCTTCTTCTCTTCTTCTTCTTCTTCTACTCCTCTCCTCTTTCTTCTTCTTCTCCTCCTCTTCTCTTTCTTCTTCTTCTTCTTCTTTTTCTTCTTCTTTCTTCTCCTCCTCCTCCTCCTCTTCTTCTTCTTCTTCTTCTTCTTCTTCTTCTCCTTTTTCCTCTTCTTAAACCTAGCACTAATTAACCTAAAACAAAACAGGAAAAAACTACACCTAAGCCTAGCTATTCTTCTTCTCCTCCTCTTCTTCTAATTATTCTTAGTTTTTTTCATGACTAAACATAAACCTAAAACTAAACTAAACCTAAGACCAAACTAAAAGTAATCTAAACTAAACTAAATATAGAACCAAACTAACAGTAATCTAAACTAAACTAAATCTAAAACAAAACTAAAAGTAATCTAAACTAAAAAACAAAAAAAACAAAAAAAAGAGGAGAAGAGGGGTGCGGCCGGGGCTCACCTGCGGCAGGCCCAGGGGCGCCGGGCGGCGGGGTTGCTCAGCGGCGGAGGGGCGCTGGACAGGCGGAGGGGGCGCCGGGCGGGGGTGGCGACGCGGCCGCAGGGCTTCGGGGCGGCGGGGTGGCGCTGGCCGGGCGGAGGGGGCGCCGGGCGGTGGTGGCGACGAGGCCGCAGGGCTCCGGGGCGGCGGGGTGGTGCTGGCCGGGCGGAGCGGGCGCCGGGCGGTGGTGGCGACGGAGCTGCAGGGCTCCGGGGCAGCGGGGTGGTGCTGCGGCGGGGTGGGGTGGCGGCAGCGTCCGGGCGGCGGCGGTGTTCGACGGCGACGTTGCGAGCGCGGACGCGGTTGAGTTGGGGGCGCGGGCGCGGTTGAGTTGGGAGAGAGGGGAGAGAGAGGGGCGGGTGGGGCCGGAGAGACAGAGAGCGAGCATAGGAGGGGGGAGACGGCCGTTAGCTGGGCCATTTCTTTGCCGTCCGCCAGCGGACGGCAAAGGTCCAGAAGGCAGACGGCAAAGACCAGGCAGACGGCAAAGAAGCTGACCTAGCCACGCCGTGCCCTGTGGGGCCCACCTGGCCCTTTGCCTTCTGCCTTCTATCTCTTTGCCGTCAGCTGGCTGACGGCAAAGAAACAGCGGACGGCAAATAGACTTTTTGCCATCTGCACATTCTTTGCCGTCCGCTATGTGGAAGCGGACGGCAAAGAGCCTCTTTGCCGTCCGCTGGCCGACGGCAAAGAGGTGGCAGACGGCAAATTACCAGATTCTAGTAGTGAACTCGTGTGTGTTGAGCCTCTCAAGTATATCAGATGGGTCAAGATCCTTGAAATCAGGGTGTGCTTGGATCATCAATGATAGGGTGTCAGATGAGCTGTCAAGTGATCTCAATAGCTTCTTCACGACTTCATGCTTAGTGATCTCAGTGGCGCCAAGAGCACGAAGCTCATTTGTGATATCAATAAGGCGGTCGAAGGTGAGCTGGACATTCTCATTGTCAAGCCTCTTGAAGCGGTTGAAGAGATTGCGGAGCACATCGATTCTTGAGTCTCTCTGAGTAGAGACGCCTTCGTTAACCTTGGACAGCCAGTCCTAGACTAGCTTCGCAGATTCCAGTGCACTCACACGGCCATACTGCCCTTTGATCAGATGAGTACAGATGATGTTCTTGGCAGTTGAATCCAGTTGCGCGAACCTCTTGACATCAGTAGCGGTGACACCTTCACCGACCTTGGGAACGCCAGTCTTGACGACATACTAGAGGTCGTTGCCAATGGCTTCAAGATGCATTCGCATCTTATTCTTCCAGTAGGGGTAATCAGTGCCATCGAAGACGGGGCACGCAGCGGAGACCTTGATTATCCCTGCAGTCGATATAGCTAAAACTCCAGGTGGTTAAACCGAATCACACAGAACAAGGGAGCATCTTGCTCTGATACAAATTGAAAGTGCTAGTTTGCGACTCTCACTTCAACTCATAGGGACCACAATCATTATCATCATTCATATATAAATACATTTTCTTTTGTTTTTACTATTCATATATACTTATATATCCTCTCTTATTCACATTCTACTTATTATATATTTCCCTACAATACTACTATTTATTACATATATTCTACTTTATCATTCATATTTTCTATTTCATTTTTTACACACTATTTACTATTTCTTTATTATTCTTTTATTCCTATATTTTTATCTAATATAATTATTATGGTATAAAATTAAGTTGGTATCACAGCCTTACCGACCGCAGGAGCCCCTTGATTGATCGAACCATTGCCGTTGTCGAGTCTAGAAAAAAAACTATTTTGAGTCTAGTTATATATCGGAGAGTAGGAATTCTTAATACTCCTTATCCCCTTCGTCGCTCTGGTGAGGATTTGTGACGTAGGTGTTTTGATTCTACTACTCTTCCCACTCAAAAAATTTTAGGATCACGCGGGTATTGTTGGAATCGTTGCGATATCGATGTGACGGGAATTCTGTTCTTGGTGCCTCCTGACACTTTGGGGTTGTGGGAGTGTCCCAGGGAGTTGAGCTCCAAGGTGTTTTTCATCACAGTTGTTATCGTTTCAGTTCCAGAATACCAGAGGACGCCGACATCGAAAACGCTTCTATACTCTTTGTGGTGAGAGTAGTGGCGCCACCCGGTACTAGGGAGAGCGATCAAATGTATTGCCACAGCTAGTATAGCTGTTGTTTTTCGAAGGTCTGAGGTACACAATTTCTGAGGTTCTTGGTTATGTGTTGAGGAGGCAGTACATTTGGAGCGTAGAATTCTGCTAGGAGTTGTGTGATGATATTTTGCTCCTTGTACTTATTGTACCAGATTGCATAACCAAAAATTTCGGGAGTTCATAGGTGGGAATTCAAGTAGTTACCCAGGATATCTTCCCGATAGATGTATAATATGAGATTGGGGTTCGACGTCTAGTGGTCCGCCTGTTGACGGTCGTTTTTACAGTGGTCTTGCTGTGTCTTAAAGAGCCCCTGTAGCTTTGCTACGGTTCGGGGATGCTTCGTATGTCATGTGCACTGCCTTGTACATGATGGTGTTGTACGATCGAGCCCGTGTGGGCCCCACCACGAAAATTTCGGACGAAATCTCTATCATATGTTTGTTCCGGCTTATTCTACAAGCCAATTCTTTTGTTTTGTTTTGGTTGTGGTATTCGAGTTGCTTCGAAGTCAAGTGTTGATCCATACCTTTCGTAAATGGTGTTCTCATGTTTCTATGGGAGTGCTAATCCTTCTTGATCATCGAGATTGTCATGGAAATTCTTTACCAATCGGTGCACTTCTCTTCAAGTTATTCTATACGAGCGCCATTGAGAAGCCTGAGGATTCGTTCGTTTCATCTGTCCCATGTTGTCTTTATTTTTTTCACCCTCCCACCCTTCTTCTTCAAGAAGTAAAAATTTCTAAATCCAGTATCCACTTTACTCATGTGAAGTCTCTTCATTCTTTTCCTTCAATGTTCTTACCTGGTGATTCACATGAACATGCTAAGCAAGCTTCAAGTTTATCATTCTTCATTCTCTTTTCTTCTCCGGTGGACTAAATTCAAGCTTTGGTGTTGATCATATCCCTTCTTTTTGTTTCACATGTTTTCCTATGTTGGAATTTCTTATCCAAGGCTCTCTTATTTATTCACCTCTCTCTGTTCATATCCCGAGTGTTGAAGACATCTCAGAAGATTAGTGTTTCTATTTTTAATTCGTTCAAGCTAGTTCGAGTTTGTTATCTCACTCAAGCCATTTAATTCTACCAGTGCAATATCTCTTTAAAAATTGTTCAACGGTGTTTTCTTTTGAGTGGGCCCATAACCCACAGGTATTTTCCCGGGATCTTACCTGACTCTTCTAATTTATCCGGAGTGATTCTCAAATTCTTTTCAAAGTTTGCGTAAGAATGGATTTCTCATCGGTCAAATGTACCCTCCAAGTTTGCTTTCAAATTCTTTTCATCTTTGGCTCAACCTTTTATCTTTTCAATCTTTCGGACTGTCTCATCAATTTTCATGGTGGTTCTCATCGTCATTCTCAACATTTGAAGACCGAAGAAGAGTTTCTCTTCAATCTTGTCCGTTCTCTCCAAGATTCGTAGTTCAAGCTTGATGTCATCCTCCCAAATAGTTTCCGATCATGAGAAATTCTTTTCATATCCATCCGAAGCATTTCAGGAGTCTTTTCATTTTGATTCTCCAGAGGCCATCATTTGAGAATATTTATTTGTTCAACTTTCAATTCTCGTTCTCCAATTCTTCTCGTGCTTCATTCAAGTATTCTCTAGTCAGCTCGTGATCTCTTAATCCTCTTTTATCTAAATTCCCCCAAGTATCTTCGTCCATTTCTAATTCTTCCCGATGAATCATTCTCTTCTCTTCGCTCGTTTTCAATTCTTACGGTGGTTCGACCAAGTTTTCTCTTCCTTTGTTATTGTATCAATTCAATCGTTCTTTCCAAATCCTACCGGTGGTTCGTGGAAGACTTTCTCAAGTTTGCGCTATATCCCTACTTAATCCTTTTCAACGAGAATAAGTAGCATGCCTACATGTTGCTTGTCATCAATTTAAGTAGATGAAGGGTAAGCATGACATAATTCTTATTCGCATTTCCTCGAGGTGATTTAATTCCTTCTCCCGGAGTTCATCATGGTATCAATTTCTCGTTTCTCAGTTGTTCATCTTTCTTCCCGGAGTTCAAAGTTTTCTCATTACTTCGTGGCAAAGCTCCATCTAAATCATTGCAACGCTTCAATCTTGTTCTTTTCAACATTCATTTCTTTTGATCACCCTTTTCTTTGTTCTTCTAAGAGGTTCTTAATGGTGATTCGTTAATGATTTAATTCATTCTTGAAGTGTTCTTCAGGAATTTTGTTTGAGCTCAAGTGTTCTTCGTCTTGCATTTCGAAGTGCAATTCATTTCTCCCTTATCTTTTGAAGTGGAGTTTTCCATCTCTTCGTTCCTCTCAACTAATCAATCATTTGGTAGTGGCAGAATTTCACCTCAAGTTTTGAGATGTTTTCCATAAGCCCACAACAAGCTTATTCTTTTCGTTATTGTTCTTCAACAACTCCGTTCAAGCCTTCCTCCTAAGGACGCTTTTTCAAATTCATTTTCGGTAGAAGATGTTGTTGTCTTCTCTGTTCTTTTCATTCCATTCTTTCATTTCCTCCGAAGGCATTGTGTTGTTGCTCTCGCCAAGTATCATTCCATCTTGTGAAGTTCATGTCCTATTCCTTCCATTTTCCAACCAGAGTGCTGACCGAATTCTTTCTTGTCCCTTGTGTTCTTTTAATATCCTTGCAAACTCTAAGGTTCTTTGGTTTCATTCGTTTGTCCTGGGTGTAGCAGAACTCACGGAACTCGTCCGAGTCGAAGTTGGACCCGTTGTCGGTGATGATGCTGTGTGGGACTCCGAACCTGAAGATGATCTCCCTGATGAATTGAATCGCGGTGGCCGAGTCCAGCTTCTTTATGGGCTTGGCCTCGATCCACTTGGTGAACTTCTCCACTGCTACCAACAAGTGCGTGAAGCCACTCGCCCCAGTCTGGAGAGGGCTAACCATGTCGAGTCCCCAGAGAGCGAACGACCAAGTGAGGGGGATAGTCTTCAGGGCAGACGCTGGCTTGTGCGACAGGTTCGCATAGAACTGGCATCCGACGCAGTGATCCACTATGTCTCGAGCGGCCTCATTGGCTCGGGGCCAATAGAGTCCGACTCTGAACGCTTAGGCAACTAAGGTCCGAGAGGACGCATGATGCCCGCATGTTCCCGAGTGAATATCTTGCAGTACTTGCTGCCCTTCCTCTGGGGATATGCATCGCTGAGTGACTCCAGTTGTACTTTTCTTGTATAATTGATCTCCCATGACGGTGAAAGCTTTGGATCGACGGACGATCTGGCGGGCCTCATCCTCGTCCTTTGGGAGCTCTTACCGGAGCAAGTATGCCAGATACGGTTCGGTCCACTCGGGAGTGATGACCAATACCTCTTGGACCAGATCAATTACCGCGGGAATATCTACTTCAGTCGGATTGGAAGATCCGATTGGCTGCGGGGGCTCTTCCACAAAAGGATCTTCCTCGATCATGGGCGAGTGTAAGTGTTCCAGGAACACATTCTTGGGTATTGGCTTCCTAGTAGAGCCCACCTTGGCCAAGTCGTCAACCGCTTGGTTCGCGAGACGTGGTACATGGTGAAGCTCCAGCCCTTCAAAGTGTTTCTCTAACTTTCTGACGGCATTGTAGTAGCTAGTCATTGCCGGACTATGGATGTCCTATTCCTTCATGACTTGATTCACCACTAGGTCCGAGTCGCCATAGATCATCAGTCGGCGAATCCCCAGAGAGATTGCCATTCGCAGACCATACAGGAGAGCTTCGTATTCAGCTTCGTTGTTGGAGGAGTCGAAGTGAATCTGAAGAACGTAACTGAGTCGATCACCTTTAGGAGACACCAAGACCACTCCGGCCCTGGAGCCGTGAAGCATCTTGGAGCCGTCGAAGAACATCGTCCAGTGTTCGGGAACACTCGGGACAGGTTGTTCTTGCTCAACCCATTAGGCCAAGAAATCTACCAGAGCTTGCAATTTGATGGCCTTCTTGGCTTCAAACCTGATGTCCAATGGGAGGAGCTCAATGGCCCACTTGGCCACTCGGTCAGTGGCATCTCTATTGTTCATGATCTCAGATAGAGGAGCGTCACTTATCACCATGACCGAGTGTTCTTGAAAATAATGTGTCACCTTCTTTGCAGTTAGATAAATTCCATATACTAGCTTCTGATAATGCGGATACCTTTGCTTCAAAGGTGTGAGGACTTCAGAGATATAGTAGACTGGTGGTTGGAGCTTGAAGGCTTTGCCTTGTTCTTCCCATTCCACCATGAGGACCGTGCTAACAGCTTGGCTCGTGGCCGCGATGTATAAGTGCAAGGGCTCCTTGCTGCTTGGAGCAGCTAGCACCGGCTGGGTGGAAAGCAGGGCTTTAAGTTTCTGGAACGCAGCCTGTGCTTCGGGAGTCCACTCGAACCTGTCAGACTTCTTCATCAATCGGTAAAGCGGCATGGCTTTTTCACCGAGTCGCGAGATGAATCTACTCAGGGCCGCTAGGCAGCCTGTGAGGCGTTGCACGTCGTGTAGATGTTCCGGTTGCTTCATTCGGATGATTGCCCCTATCTTCTCGGGATTGGCATCGATCCCTCGTTCGTAAACTAGGAAACCGAGTAGCTTGCATGTGGGTACGCCGAATGTACACTTGGTTGGGTTGAGTTTGATGCCGAACGCTCGCAAATTCACGAAGGTCTCAGCGAGGTCAGTCAGGAGGTCAGAACCTTTCCTGGACTTAACCACGATGTCATCCATATAAGCTTCTATGTTCCGACTGATTTGCTTCCGTAAGCACTTCTGGATCATACGCTGAAATGTGGCCCCAACATTTTTCAACCCGAATGGCATCGTGATATAGCAGAAACACCCGAATGGGGTGATGAACGCTGTTTTTATTTCATCAGGGCCATACAATCGGATCTGGTGGTACCCGGAGTACGCATCCAGAAATTATAACCGCTCACATCCAGCAGTAGAATCTACTATCTAATCTATGCGAGGGAGAGGAAAATGATCTTTCGGGCAGGCCCGATTGATGTGCCTAAAATCTACACACATTCGAAGAGTCTTATCTTTCTTCGGCACCATGACGACGTTGGCGAGCCACTCGGAGTGGTACACCTCTCGGATGAATTCGGCGGCTAAGAGCCACGCTATCTCCTCGCCAATTGCCTTGCGCTTCTCGGTTGAAGATCGCCGAAGATACTCTTTGACAGGCTTCGCCGCCGAATCGACACGGAGTCTGTGCTCGGCCAGTTCCCTGGGAACACCCGGCATGTCAGAAGGCTTCCATGCGAAGATGTCCCAGTTCTCACGGAGGAACTAGACGAGCGCGGCTTCCTATTTGTTGTCCAGGGTGGTGGAGATGTTGGTCGGGGCAGCGTTCGGGTCCTCGGGATGGATGTGCACTAGCTTCATCTCCCCTGCCGACTAGAAAGCGGATTCCACAGTCGGCTTCTTGGACTTGAAAAGTTTGCTTGGGTCTACCGCCTTCTTGTACTCGTATAACTCGGCCATCGCCATCTGCTCATCAGCGATCTGGGAGCCCTTCTGGAGGCACTCTTCGGCCAACTTCCGATTGCCTGTGATAGTGATCACGCCTTTAGGCCCTGGCATCTTGAGTTTAAGATACACGTAACATGGACGGGCCATGAAACGCGCGTAGGGAGGCCTACCCAGGATGGCATGGTAAGCGCTTCTGAAGTCTACCACTTCGAAAGTCAGACGTTCCTTTCGGAAGTTCTTCTCTTCGCCGAATACGACGTCGAGAGCGATCTGGCTGAGTGACTTGGCCTTCTTCCCGGGGATTACCCTGTGGAACTGCATATTGCTCTTGCTGAGCCGGGTCATCGGGATGCCCATCGCCTCTAAGGTGTCGGCGTAGATGATGTTAAGCCCGCTGCCGCCATCCATTAGGACTTTGCGCAATCGGACTCCTCCCACAACTGGATCCACCACCAAGGCCTGTCGCCCGGGGGTTGGTATGTGAGCCGGATGGTCCGACTGGTCGAACATTACCAGTGTCTTGGCCCAGTCAAGATATTTGGTGATAGTCGGAACTGCCATGTTGACCTCTCGGTTAATCACCTTGAGGTGGCTCTTGCTTTCAACATCAGAAAAAATCATGAGGACGTTCTCGACGTTGGGGTACCCGGAAGTACCTTTGCCTCCATCTTCGTCGTCATCATCTCTTTCTCCAGAAGAATCTTGCCGCATCTCTTGCTTCAGGAGTCGACACTCCCGAGTGGTATGTTTGGGCAAGATCAAATTGCCCTCCTCATCTTTCTTCGTGTGGATCTGGCAAGGCTAGTCGAGGATGTCACTCTTCATGGTGACCTACTTCTTTCCTTTCCAATCCTTCTTCTGCTTTTGGGAGTTCTTTTTGCCTTGGCTGGCCAGAGCCGCGGCCTCGGCATTCCCTCCAGTATCAGCTTTTCGCTTGTGCTTCTTGCCCTTGTTCTCCGACTGATGAGCGTCGCCTGCTCTGCTCTTGCCGCTCCTTAGTCGGTCTTCCTCTTCACCATTGGCGTACCGGTTGGCTATCTCCATAGCCCGACTGAGAGTCGGGGTCTCAGTTCGGCCGAACTTCATGTTCAGCTCCCGGTACCTGACTCCGGCCTTGAAGGCACAGATAGCCTGGTGTTCGGTGACATTCTCCACTATGTTGTGCAGAGTGGTCCACCGCTGGATGTACTCTCGGAGAGTTTCGTTCTGCTTTTGTACACAGTGCTACAACTCGGTCAAACCTCCTGCTCTCTTATACGTGCCTTCAAAGGTCTTGACGAACACCTTCGCCAGGTCATCCCAGGAAAAGATACTACTTGGTGGGAGCTGTGTCAGCCAAGCCCGAGCGGAGCCTTCTAGCATCAGCGGCATATGCTTCATGGCTACATTGTCGTTGCCGCCGCCGATCTAGACGGCCACTCGGTAATCTTCTAGCCAAATTTCAGGCTTGGATTCGCTGGTGAACTTGCTGATCCCCGTGGCCAACCTGAAGTTGTTGGGAATCTCAGCCGCTCGTATATAACGGCTGAAGCATTCGGGACCTGATGGTACAGAACCACTCGGCACGTCGTGCTCTTGGCCCTCCCGCAAGGCCCGGCCTCTGTCGACCAGGTTCTGAGCGAGAACGGGTCTCGCGTTGAACAGCGGGTCTCGAGCGTCCCTCGACGCATGAGTAGGACTCGGCCTGCGGTCACCGTCGTGCGTCCGCCTGTCGTCGTAGGGCTGGCGCCCGTACGCGACGTCCCGGGGTGGAGGCATCAGTGCACGATCATAGTCGTCGTTACGCCAGGGCGACGCGACTCGATCGTGTCTTCGATCTTCGTGACGGTCTCTGGAGGAGGAAGTGCCCGAGCTGAGTGGGCTATGAGCCGACTGGACAGTCTCCGCACGCACGGATGCGCTATGGATCCGGTCTCTGGACTGGGACACCGCGGCATTCTGCGACAGTGCTATTTTAAGAAGCGCTTGGATCTGACGAATCCCTTCTCCGGTCGAAGAGCCGGAGGGCTGAATGGAATCCGCGGTCCGAGTGGCGGCTGCTAGATTTTGCAATGGAGTACTAAGAACTTGATACTTACGAGGCTGGTCACTTGAATAGAGCCGACGCTTGTGCCGACTGGAGCTGGGTTGACGGCGCTCGCGTTCATCCAGCTCCCTCTGAAGCCGTTCGAGGCGATCGCGCTCAGGCAAAGTAGCCAGGCGAGTCGACTCCATGGCTAGCACCTCGGGAGTCGTTCCGGTGATGGGAGTGTTCAGGAGCTGATCGTTCCGGCGACGGAGCTCGTCCTGCTGCTCCCGAGTGAGATCTTGAGGCACATACGGCTCGTGCCCCGGGAAGCCGCCATTGGTGTTGACGTGGGATGCACCCGCGTGATCGTCTTTGGGCTCCGGGTAGCCCGGGGGTACGCGGTGCTCGGAGTTATCTGCCATACCGGTGTTATGTTCCTTGACGAGCGCTCCTAACACATGTGGGTGTATGGGAACCCCCTGTCCATTTGCTTAGGTTTAAACTCCTCCAGCAAGGCCCAACTTGGTTTTAATTTGCCTAATAACAACTAAAACTTGCATACGGACCTGCCGGCCCTCGTGGATAATTAACCAACAAATCGGGCCAGTGCTCCTCATGAGTGTTGGTCCACCTACCTAGCAGTCAGTGGTGCCGCCTCGGGGCAACTCGATGGTATTTTGGCTATCGTCCACTTAGCATAGATGGTGTTGTCCTGAGAATGAGATACGCGCGGCTCTTATCGGGGTGACGACACACCGGGTGGTCTTGCTGGTTTAGTTTTGCCTTTGCTGAGTGGCTTGTCCACCGGAATTCCTTATCGTAAGCATCATGTTCTTCATGGTGTGAGGATGTTCCATCGGATGCGCGTGGTAATTTATAATGGACCACTTGGAGCACCCCTGCAGGGTTAAATCTTTTCGGAAGCTGTGCCCGCGGTTATGTGGCAGATTGGAAATTTATAATATCCGGTTGTAAAGAACTTGACACTAAACCCGAAATAAAATACACCAACCGCGTGCGTAACCTTGATCGTCTCTTTCCAAGGGAGTTCGGGAAGAGAACATGATGGGGTTATGATTGACTCGTAAGTAGTTAGGATCCCTTACTGATCATTACTATTTTGCGACCGTTATGCGTAGTTTCTCTTCTTATTCTTATACTCGTAAGTTAGCCACCATACAATGCTTAGTGCTTGCTGCAACCTCACCACTTATCCATTCCATACCCATTAAGCTTTGCTAGTCTTGATACCCATGGTAATGGGATTGCTGAGTCCTCGTAGCTCACAGTTTACTACAACAATAGGTGCAGGTACAGGTAAAGCGATGCTTCGACGTAAGAGCGATGCATGTTTGCTTTTGGAGGTCTTCTTCTGCTTCTTCTTCTTCGATCAAGGGATAGGCTCCGGGTCGGGAGCCTGGAATTAGCAGGGTGGATGTCATTCTTCTTTTTCGTTTGATTTTATCCGTAGTCGGATCATGCTCTTCTGTATGATGATTGCTATGTACTTATGTATTCATGTATTCATGTTGTAGCTTGTGGTGAGTGTAAGCTTTTATCTGGTATTCTCCTCTATTCAGTACATGGTATGTTGTAATGATATCCACCTTGCTATGCGCTCGAAATGCGATTGTGCCCCAATCATGAATTCATCACGTGATTGGGATAGAATCGCATCTTGGGCGTTAAAGAAGACAGGCAGTTAAAACGCAACTAAGCAGAACACAGCGGAAGATAAACTACACTAGCCATGCGATAGAGTCAAAGTACAATACAAAGAATGCACAAGAACATGTAGCAGCTAGGTAGACAGATCAGGATAGGAAAATGGTATGAAGCCAAATATGCAATCAGGAGTGAATGTCTTCACACAGTGTATTCAATAAGAACATGCAAGCAATGACTTCATGAAGCTAAACAGTAAGTAAGGAGTGAAGTGATAGAACCAGTTGCTTGACGAAGACAAGGATTTGGTAGACCAGTTCCAGTTGTTGTGACAACTGTACATCTCGTTAGGGAGGCTGAGATTGAACTCAGAAGACCACGTCTTCACCTTATTCCCCTTGAGCTAAGGTCACTTAGTCCTAGCCCAATCACTCAGGTAAGTCTTCAACGTAGACTCCCAAACCTTCACAGACTTCGTTCACCGGCGATCCACAATGACTCTTGGATCCTCAGAACGCGACACCGAACGACTGGAAGATCACAATCTTCAAGTGTAATAAGGCTTAAGATCAAGCGGATAGAAAGACTTCAGTGATGCTAAACACTCTTTGGGCTTTGGGTGTTTTGGGTTTTATCCTCGCAAGTATTCTCTCTCAAAGGCTTCGGAGGTGGGTTGCTCTCAAACGACAAAAGCCGTGCACTTACTCTGAGCAGCCACCAATTTATGGTGGAAGGGGGTGGCTATTTATAGCCAGGGCAACCCGACATGATATGTCCGAAATGACCCTGGGTCATTAAGGAACCGACATGTGTCCAACGGTCGGATTTCAAACACACGCGACAGCTTGACTTGGGCTACAAGCAAAGCTGACTTATCCAACTCAGGATAAGATTTTCTCTCATTGTCTTCACTCGAAGACATAGGATTTGGGTTGAGCATCACGTCAGTTTTCTGACTTTGTTCACTTGAACCACACTTGACAGTTCGGTGGTTCCTATGACTCAAGAAAGAAGAAAATGAAACTACGACAGAAGCTATGTCTTCGCACTCCATTGTCTTCAAGCGAATGTCTTCACGCGTCATTATCTTCGACATGAATTCTTCACGAACCACCATTGTCTTCAATATCTTCATACATTTTTAGGGGTCATCTTCGATGGGTAAACCGAATCAATGGGGACTTCTACATGTGTTCTCCTGTGAATCTCACAAGCACATTAGTCTCTCAACCATGTTTGTCTTCAATACTCCAAAACCAACTAGGGGTGGCACTAGATGCACTACAATCCCCCCCCCCCCTTTTTTTGGTGATTGATGACAAACTGGTTGAAGTTTTCAACGGGGATAAAAATATGTGAAAGTTAAAGAACATGGTCATTGGCTTCATGATGTTGAAAGGGCTCCCCCTGAAGATGTGCATATAAGTAATTTGCTTTTGAATGCAAATGCACATTGCAGGTTTTGCTTTGTGGAGATCTCCCTCTGTTCATGAAGTCAAATCAACGCGCATACAGAAATGTATTGAAGATAATGACATGCACAATGATAAATGGGTGTCTGCAGAATGATTTTATGCGCATAAGATAGGAATTCAACCACGCATATCAAAGCAGCAGAGAATGTAGCAGACGTCCCATCTGGACTTAAGTGTTACAACTCAAAAACCAACTGTTCACGAACGAGAGTTGTAAAAACTTAACAAAAAGGCACCTGACCCATATAAACCCGCTTGAAGACTATCAACCCATATGCTTCTCCCCCTTTTGTCATCGAATGACCAAAAAGGAATGAAGACATAGGGTGTCTAAGCGTTCCCGGGAGGTGTTGGTGAAGATGTTGGTGCAGCCGGGTCGACGGTGGAGTTGGGTGGTGCAGTAGGGCCTGATGCAGTATCTTGGTGCAGTGAATTAATAGCGGGTGAAGTGGCGTCGTCCTCATCATCAATGACGCGCGCAACAATAGTTGGAGCAGATGATGAGTAGTCAGAATCTTCAATGGATGGTGTAGTACGCCACTTAGCCGATTGTGGGGGCTTGAAGTCGAACTTGAATCTCTCTGTGAAGCCATTAGCAATAAGATCATCTTCATAACAGAGCATTGTGAGGCTCTTCCAAGCACGCCGGCAGGCTTCATGAGCAACAAAGGAGTTCTTGGTGGAGAGGTTGAGAATCCGATTGACGTCCACGAGAAGACTTTGCATCTGGCGCTTCATCCAATCATCATGCTTATCGTCCTTCTGATCAAGGGAAACTAGGGCTGATGAAGGAACCATGTGGCGCTTCATTCAAACACACGTGACAGCTTGACTTGGGCTACAAGTAAAGCTGACTTATCCAACACAGGATAAGATTTTTCTCTTATTGTCTTCACTCGAAGACATAGGATTTGGGTTGAGCATCATGTCAGTTTTCTGACTTTGTTCACTTGAACCCTACTTGACAGTTCGGTGGTTCCTATGACTAAAGAATGAAGAAAATGAAACTACGAAAGAAACTATGTCTTCGCACTCCATTGTCTTCAAGCGAATGTCTTCACACGTCATTATCTTCGACGCGAATGTCTTCGCAAACCACTAGTGTCTTCGTACATTTTTAGGGGTCATCTTCAATGAGTAAACCGAATCAATAGGGATTTCTAGCTGTGAATCTCACAAACACATTAGTCCCTCAACCACGTTTGTCGTCAATACTTCAAAACCAATTAGGGGAGGCACTAAATGCACTTACAGATTGATTAGGTAGGATTCCCCAAAACCAAATGAGGTAGACAGGGACCCAAGTATTTCCACATTAATCGGAGTACATTATGTTTCTGCTTCACAAATATGATATTTTTTGGACATTTCTAATAATAGCAAGCCTTATTCCTATTTTGGCATTTTCGATTTCAAGGCTTTTAGCCCAGGTTAGTGAAGGACCAGAGAAGCTTTCTAGTTATGAATCGGGTATAGAACCCATGGGAGAAGCTTTCTAGTTATGAATAAGTGAAAATATATCAAAGCTTTGATTTTCGTGCTTATCTTAGTTGTTGGTTTAGTTTATGCACGGCGAAAAGGATCACATTTGTATTTTCAAAGTTGAAAATGAAAGGAAATTTTTTTAATGAACAATCACCCACAATTTAGGAGTTACTCCCTCCGTCCTCAAATAAGTGGGCGTTTAGCATTCCAATTTTGTTTCTTTCTTATCACACGGAAATCAAGACCAATAATCTTTATACTTTCTACATGCACTTAGCTCGTTGAAGATGGGGTAATTAAAGAAGATGGGGTAATTAAAAAGGAGAGATTATGACTTGCACCTTCCTAATGCATTGTCTACTCTACTTCATAATCTGTCTTAATATTTCTATATTTCCACTCATTTGAGGACCAAGGGAGAATGTCAAAAAGCCCATGCAGGTTAATTTCCATCATTACCTCCCCACAAGCCCTTGTAGTTTCTGAAGTTAATATAATCCTGAAACAACTTCATTAACCAACTGATCACCTCTCTTGCATTGTTCTCTGCTATCACGTGTTCACACAAAATGTTGCCCAACTGAACCACGCAAATGCTACAGGCACATCATGATATCAAACCCTGCATTTCCCTTTGGCACGCCAAGGAATCCAGCCACCAACACCTGGAGCCACACCACACGGCAACAGCCACAAAGGGGTCCGTGGACTTTAATGCCTCGTTCATCCCCAATGGTTGCTGCGCTGGCTACTTTATGACCAATAGCTGTCATTAACCCATTTCTGCGGCAGGCAGTCTTTGCACGAGGCCTGGGCACCAGAAACATACATTTTTACATGTTTACAAGGGAGGGTGGTAGTCTTGGATGATCTATTTTTCACTTTAGCATTCTTTTTTCCATGATCTAATTGAACCCCTTCACAAGCAATACTCACCAACCCAAAGATTATTTTGGCCCAACCTCTACCAATTCAGGCTTTGCATAAATCATTTTTCATTACCTGTTTTGGCATGTGGTTTTCTTATGGGCCCATGGTTTTCTTAGTCTGGTCCAGTTTTTACTTGTGTTGTTCGGTTTTCATGACCCAGACTGTGTCCCTAGAGGATTCCTCTTGGATGAGGAGTTTGGACTCAGGAATGGTTATTTTACTGCAAAATCGTGTTCATTGGCACGCCGGTATAGAAGTGCTGAAGCTTCTACCCTGTTGATAGCAAACAAGGTAAGAGTCTTGGTTAAATGATGGGTTATTTTGGGAGCTGGTATTATTAAATAAGAAAATGGGTTGAAGTAAACTTCAGTAATAAATTCCTCACCATCCTGGATGAACGACGAATCTGCCTGTTTGTAGTGCCCAATTCACCTTGTCGGTTCCTAGTGAGTTGGCGACAACATGAGTAACCCGATCGTCAATCTGGTTCGTGCACACTGCACCGAACTGCTCTGCAGTCTGCCAGAGAGGATGCAAGTGGGGGTTAGCCTCTCCAACAGGGAAAATCCGGCTAAAGACAATACGGCAGCCGGCAAGGATCCTCCGCTGCTCAGATGATAGTATGCTGCGCACATCAGCATCATTGAGGTTGGGATGAGAAAAGAAGTTTTGATGAATGCGCCCAATAACCTATTTCAAGAATGTGATAAGTCTGTCAGTATAATCAACTGTGTATTTCAGTTCTCAGGGGTTTAGTTGAGGGACGGATCCATCATTACCGCCAACGAAGAAGCAAGAGTGCCATCCTCCGGCCTTTCATCACGATCAATTTCAAGAAGTGATGGTCCAGGAAGGCCAAATTGCCGTCTGCTGCAGGGGAAATAGGTGTATCTGCAGGTAATTGTTTGAAAAGGACTTAGTAAGATGCACTTGCTATTAATTCACATCAGAGTAAAATATTTGACAGAGATACATGCCTCTCTACAACAATCATATTATTTTTGTTGTGGGGCCAGACTCTCACAGAGTCGTCGATGATCACTACTGCAGATTCCATCCCCAATACCCCATCAAGATCTTTACTTTTTGGTACACGGTCATCGCTGTCAAATGTATCACCATCACCACCTCTTGAGATGCCATCACCACCTCTTGAGATGACTCTCCCTGAAAACAGGGTTCCACTAGGATCAAGAACCTTAGCCATCTCAGTAGCATACAGCTTGTTCCCCATCGTGTACAGATGCAACTCGTAAAGCTTGCTCGCCTACAGCATAAAGCACCAAATACATCAACCTTCAACACGAAGTGGAAAATGCGTCCATGGGCAGTGATTGAGAAACCTAAAGACAACAAACCTTCTCGAGAAAATTCCATATTCCTGGTCTTAGTTTAGTCCACATTTGCATATGATGGAATCGGAACAGATGCCGCTCTGACCTTTCCCGGTCTTGTTCCTCTTTCTTCCGCAAAATCTCTTCATGAATAGGATCCACTTCTATAAACTGAATTAGAAGTGCATACAATGTTAGTGCACTTGTCGAATAGTGAAACAACTTTAAGTCTTAGGCTACAAAGTCTAATACCTTCGCAGAATTGAGGAGAGTGTGATCCAAATCAAGCACTAAACAAAGTTTCCTCGATGAAAACATCGTGTGCTGTTCCATGATCCGTCTTGCCCTTTCCTTCTGTATGAGAGCCTTCTGCTGGTCATCATAACCGTTGAGGAGATCATCAAGATCACCCCACTGGTTAGCTGGTGGCCTGGTACCAAGTGGTGTAGCAGGGGCAGCATCATTGGAATCATTCTGTCCAGCAGCTACTCTTGGATCTGCCCTATTTACGCTGACTAAAGTTTCTTGAGGAGCAATGAGTGATGAAGCAGCTAACTGTGAATTAGAGACAGGATCCACCTTACTCACGCTCATGGTGGACTGTCGAGCAATGCTGGATAATGAGACTTGTTGAGATGGCAAAGCAGTAGTCTGAAGTTGCTCTGCCAGTTGTTCACGGTTAATCAAATTGTCTTTGCTGTCCTGGAATGCCGGCAGGGCGATTCCATTGCTTTTGGCTTGATCAGAGTTCGGAGTATCGTTCTTCTGTGATGTGTTATTGTGGAGGACACGACGGGGATCACGGGCCTTCATACGTATTACTCCAGGGTCATTTTGTGAATTCTACAGCAAAACATATGGTCAGTACTTACAGTAAAGCCAGGAATTGGTACTAAAAGAAAAAAAAATGTTCATGTAAATATTGACACCGCATAACCTACAAGTTACTACAACCTCAGCATGAGCATTGTGATTTAAAAAATAATCTCCACTTAATATGCCTAAAAATATGTCACCAAACAAATCGAAGTCACTATAAAATAATATGATAGTGACATTCATCAGGGCTTTACCACAGAGGCTGTTTGCGATGTTGCTTGTGGCCTATAAGAAGGAATGTGTGCAACTTCTGCGGTCTTCGGAGCATTGCCAGGTGGTATAACCATCCCAGCAGTGACATTATTGATCATGCCACTAGAGATGATACCTGAAGCAGGCTGAGGCTCTGATGCTGACCTCTTCTGATGTTCCATTTGAATCCAATGCATGAGCACAGTCGGGTTCACAGCAATGTCCTTTAACACTGCAGGCAATGAAACAATAGGAGCTGCACTGGTCTGTGGAACTGAATTAGGTTGGGAGGCTTGGAGAGTTCTAGTACTGTCTGGGATACTACTTACATTGCTAATAAGTTGACTACTGGTCATAATACTAGGATTCCCGGCTGTCTTAGTTTCAAGCCCTGTATGCTGATTTGATTGAACCCTGTCACCTGAATAGGAGCTAATGTTACTTCCATCTCTACCAGGTGGTACCTGCATGTCTCTGGGATTCCCAGTACTCTCCCTAGCTCTTTTTAACACAGTTTCATCCATGAGAGGTTGGCCAGTTGCCTTGTGCTTCCGGCTATTATCTGATACAACACCCCCCAAGGTCCCATCTTTGGTAGCATTTGGCTCTGCCAAATTTACATGTCTATTTGCATCTGCAGTACCACCAGAATCACGGTTCAAAAACCTGAGCCTTGGATCTCTACTTTTAGCTGAAGGCTTAAGAGCATGGCTGGGTCCTGAAACAGACTGTTCAATTTGTTTAGCATAGCCTGGAGGACCACCTGCAAAACTGTCATTGGTGCTGATAACTGCACTAGGTCGGGAAGCAGGTATCAGATTCCCACTTGGCGGAGCAGACTTATTAGAAGCTGAAAAGCTTGAAACTTCACCAAATATATCACCTTCTTTGTCTCCAGATTTATCCCCATCATCAGATGGGGTTGGGCTTGGAAGATCATCACTTGCAAAGGTAGATGTCTGGCCATACTTCTGTCGGTATGAGGAAACATCCTTTAGCGCATCATTCACACATGGATACAGAACTTTTTTCGAAGGATCAACTCTTTCCGCCGAAAAATATCTGTCAGGTGCCATTGGAAATACTCCAAATCCAATTGGCTTTGGCACAGGAAAAGGTGGTGCAATATCGCGGGTGGGTGAGGGTAAGCTGTTCTCGTCATAATCTGCATGAAGGTCCAACAAGGGGCTAACCATTCTATTATTCGCCGGTATCTCCCAGCTAGGGAAACTAGAGCCCCTAAGTGGATTTGCTGCTCCTGACTCGACCGGCAGTCTATCTGATGGAACCTGTCCAGATGGAACAACCACATTCACTGTTTTAGTGCTACAATTGGAACCGGCATTGTCTTCTCCATCTACAAAAACTAACTGTCTCACACGACTATCGAGCTGTCCAGAGAAAAGAAACAGAAAGTTAGCATTCGAGCACAACCTACTCACTCATGAGGCCCCACGAGCTACAAAAAATGCAAACCTCATCTCGCTGGTTGAGTGCCAGCATGTCTGAATATCTGTTCTTTATGTGAAACAGCAGCCTAGCAATTGAAAGGGGACCAATTGGTTATAAGATAACAAGTCGGTTTTATTCAATACTAAATGATTAGCAAAAGATGACTTATATTTACTTCAACAGCATGTTCTTGTTCTGCTCCCTCTTCGGCATCGCATATGAATTAGCTACCTACAACAATGAAAACGATGTGAGCACTATGGTTTGCCAGTTTGGAAAGGAAACAATCCAGCAGTCAGCCTTACAGTGGTGATGGTGTCAATTCCAACAAAAGCCTGTTGCACAAGAGCATCAAGCATAGGCATCGGGCTACCGCTCTCTGGGAACAGCGGCTTAAGGCTCTCAAAGCAAGACCGCAGGCGGGCACACGAACCCTCAAATGACCTACAACACAACATTAGTAACTTCTATCTCTCAGAAACTGAATCAAACATTATCCTCGCCATGAAACATGAGTACATACTTCTCAGCTTCCTCAATGGAAAGCCTCTCAAGCTCCTCCAGTATACTCCCCACGCGCTGGTCAAAATCCAGCTCGTCAGCCGCCTCGACGGCCAAAGGGGTCTGCTCCATGGCCAGTGACTCTGACTTGTCCTGCGCATCAGAGTCCAAGTCGATGGTCTCAGGCTGCTTAATTGGAGGGGAAGTGGACTGTACGGCCTCCCCCTCCTCAATCTCGCCCTCTTCCTTCTCCTCGTCCGAGGCGTCGACAAGGTGCTCTACCTCGTCCTCGTCGGCAGCAGGCCGCGGAACGAGAGGCTTGTTCTGCACAGCCTGCGCCCAAGCAAAGCTGTGGAACGCCGGCGCATAACTCCGGGACATGGTGTACCCCATCCAAACCCTAGATCTCTGCGACGACGCCGACGCAGCGGCGGTGCCACTGGACGACTCCTTAAAGTCGGCGGCACTAATTTCTTCCAGCGACTCTGAGGAGTCCCCATCGGACGTCTCCCCGCCGCCACCGGCGGTGAAGACGTCCCCCCCAGGCGCGACCACCGCCGACCGCGGGCGCTCCCTCGTCATCAGCACGACCAGCCAATCCTCGTCCTTGGGCGTGAGCGTCACGCGCATGTGCCGTCCCCGGCGAGCACCTCAGGCGATGGGCGCGCCTCCCAGGTCTCGTTCTACGCAGTCAAATCTGGCTACTCGGAGCTGAATCCGCAGCTCCCTGTGGCGCCGACCGATCCAGCAGTCGCCGAATCACACCACTGGATCAGAGCCCCGTCAGAATGGGGAGACCGCCCACCGGATTGCGCTGGATCGGAGACGCGAGGGTAGACGAAAAGACAGCGCGGCGCCGGATTTCTGGGAGACGGGGAGGGGCTCGTGAGGCTTGGGCAGAAAAATACAGAACCAAGTTTTAATCCGACCGTTTGTGTTTGATTTCCACGGTCGGGATATGTGGACGTGTAGTGTCAGGGGTTTTTTTTTTTTTGAGAGAGTGTAGTGTCAGGGTTGTGGCTTCGGGGGACTTTTTTCTTACTAGATGACCTGTCGCGCCATTTGACGTGCAAGACAAACTTGAACCAAGAACTAAAAGAGATCCCTTTGCCTTTTTTTAGCATACGGTTTTGATGTATACTTGTTTATCAAGTGCTATGAATCAATATAGAAATATTTTGGATTGTTTGTTGTGTAGGAAAGGCGAAAGCCCAATTTAAACTATGAACTGAAAGCAATTATTTTGATGAACTTAGGAGTGCACGTGGGTTTTTATCATATAATGGCCTTGCTTTCGAGTGTATATGTGTAACATCCCAAATTTTTAATTTGGAATGTTATACATAGGTCATCCATGCATATCATATTTTATTGCATTTCGTTTTGCGATCCTCGAAAATTCTAAGCAACTCAAGGACCCACGGAGAGAGTTGGGGATTTCACCGTTTTCATATTTGAATTTTCTCAAATATTGAAACAGGGATCAATTTGGTTTAACTATTTTTCTCTCCGAATATATTTCATATTAAAAATATATGAGAGGAGATAATATGACTTCTCCAAAATAAATGGAATATTGGAGGAAAAATATTAAAATCAAATAAATATTTTATTTGGATTTTTATTGCAATTTTATTTGAATTTAGAAAAATATGCATTTTTCAAAATTGCATTAGAGTCCCAAATAAATGTTTACCTTGTCCGGGAGATTTTTAGAGGACGGGGAAAATTTATTTCGGGAATTTTGGAGTCCGTTTAGTATTTCTTTTATTTGTTTTTCTGCGCGGAATTAATTTTTTTTTTAAAAAAAAAAACCGCCGGACCGAACTGGGCCGAATCCCAGCCGGCCCAGCCGCGCGCGCCGCCATCCCGTCCCGTGCCGGAGACGGACTCGCCGGAGGAGTCCGAGCCGCCGCCGTCGCTGCCCTTCGCCCCTTCCCCAAGCCGCCACCCCTCTCCCTCTTTAAAAGCCGACCCGGGGCCCCCCCTGGAGCCCCAAGCCGCCGCCGCCGCCTGCCCTCGCCGCGCCGCCGAGCCGCCGCGCCGCCTCGCTCGCCGCGCCAGCCGCCGCCGCTCGCCGCCGAGCCGCCGCACCCCGCCGCCGCCCGCGTCGCGCCGCCCGCCGCACCGCGCACGCCCCGCCCCGTCGCCTCGCCGCCGCCGCTGTCCCGCCGACCGCCGGAGGTAGCCGCCGCCGCCGTCGGTTTTCGTGAGAAAAACCGATCGGTTTTTGTTTAAACCCTAGATCTAGATTCTGTTTTTTTAAATACCGGTTTATTTTTTTTTAGATCGGTTTTCCGTCGGTTTAGTTATTTAGCGGACGTTCGTCCGTACGTTCGTTTTAACGAACGGTTTTCACCGTTTAACCGCAGACAGCGAACGTTCGTTCGTTAGCCTGTTCGTTAGTTTTCTTTTTCTCGGATTTTCCGCGATTATTTTCGATCGCGATTTCTGATCCGATTTTCGTTTTAGTATAACTTTTCGCTCGTTTGTCGGAATCAGGCGATTCAAGCGCCTAGATCTTCGTCTCGAAGCCCTCTTTCTGTTTAACCAACTTAAACAAGTTTTTGCTACTGTAAAATTTGACTTTAGTCCAGATTAGCAATCAAAGCTTGTTTCTTTCGTAGTTTGAGTTTCGTTGCTCCGTTTGATTTGATTCTTTTTGCAAACCGGAGTTCTTCAGTTGAACATTCTGGTTAGGTCTTCTCATTTGGATTTTACCCGTGCATCTTCGCTTGATTGCTTATGTATGCTATTGTTTGTTTGCGATAGAGTACCCGGAGTGCGAAGCGTGCTACTACGAGTCCCTAGGTTTTGCGGATCGTCAGCAAGGCAAGTAACACTTTGATCATACTCTTCTATACCCAGTTTTTATGCATTAGTTTTATCCTCAAACACTACATGACTAGGATGTGATTAACTTGTGGGTATTGGGAAGTAGATGATGAGGTAGAACCTATTGCCCTTTTATTATAAAACCCTTGGGAGTTACTTCTACGCTATGCTTATGTTGCCATGCTATGCTCGTAGACGTGGATTGGGTTTTGAGTGTATTCCATGACAGGTGTGAGATTTTTAATGAATGGTTCAACTTAAGGTGGCAACTTTAATACACATCTGGGTGGATTGCTTGTTTGGGCACCTGGGGATATACCAGTGTTGTCCTAGGAGATCCCGGGGTTATACCGTGTGATCCTCCTACGGTCCGCCACCCAGGCTCAAAGGGATCATAAGATTGTTCATGCTAGAAACTTCCGTGTGCAGCCACAAGCTATTATGGGCTCTAGCATAGTTGAGTATGTTACATGACCTCTTTCAGTGGTAGGCTAGCAGATGTAGGGGAAAGTAGGTGTAACGGTCTACCCGGAGTAAAGAGTAAATGTTTCTGAAAGACTGTGTCTCGGTCATCCGTTTCTCAAACACCATGTAGTGCGAGAAATCCAACGGAGGAGATCGAGTCTTGTGGGGAAAAGTGCACAAACCTCTGCAGAGTGTACAAACTGATCATGATTAGCCGTGTCCCCGGTTATGGACATCTTGAGTATCTGGTTCTTGGATCATCATATTGAATCCCATCACTCTAAATTAATTTGTTGGGATTAATGATTACTTTTAATTGGGATTGAGAGGGGGATTTACCTTCTCAATGTTCAACAACCACCATGATAGTTAAATAAAATATATTCCTTTGTTGTAGGGAAAAATTGGCTTTTTGCAAAACAGTATAACCCTAGAGCTTTTCCACCAGCCAAATATGCATGTAGTATTAGCAATTATTCTGTTCATTGCTCTACTGTGTTATATTGCCAGCATATTCCATGTGCTGACCCGTTTCGGGCTGCAACGTATCATGTTGCAGACTTTTCAGACGAAGAGTAAGGTGTGCTAGGTCGTTGTCGTGCACTCAGCTATGCCGTTGGAGTTGATGGACTCACTTTATCTTCCAAGCCTTCCGCTGTTATCTTATTTAGATGGCCTTAAGCCATATTTATTGTAATCAGTTCTCTTTTGAGACATTCGATGTAATAAGTGTGTGATTGCACTCTGTTATAAATCCTTCGAGTACTGTGTGTGTCAGCATTACCGATCCAGGGATGACACTTGAACACAGAGATTCGATCCATTCGGGTCGGGTCGCTACAGAGATGGTATCAGAGCACACGCTGACTGTAGGACACGACCACTAAGAAAAGCCATAGGACACTCTTCTCTACTCATTTCTGACTTCTCTCCATCTTCTACTCTCTAGGATGGCAGACTCAAGGAACAAGTTTACACAACCGGATGAAGACACACCTTTTGGACGACACTTGAAGGAAGTCACTAGGTACCTGAACATCGGAATACCAAGCTTCACCGGGACCTACACCGCCACTGTACCAGAAGAGGAGCGTTGGATGATTCGAGTTCAAATTCCAGGAAGGACATTCACGCCAGTTACGGAGCCCATAGAGTTTTCCTTTGATGCACCAACCTGGAGTCTAGGAAAGAGCATGGCAGCCCACATCGCCATGGGACGCATCGGCGAAGTGTATCACAAGGATCTTAAGGACACGATCTACCAGTTATGTGGGCGCCGAGATGAGCAATGGGAGATGATCAGCACCCGGAGGGACAGGTCCATTGCAGCTTTCATCCAGGAGTTAAACCAGCACATTCGTCGACAGGAGAACCAGATGTGTGTAAGCATGATAGATTTGCAGAAGGTGATGACCAGGAACATGGAGCTAGAAGAGGAACTCAAGTCTACACGCGATGGATACGAGGAGGAAATCGCAATACTAGTGGAGAAGAATGACGACCTGACAAGGAAACTAGGAGTATTCATGGGAGACCCCGCGCCCGGAGAAGAAGACGACGAACCTGAGGAAATTCGATCTGAAGACTACATCATCATCGACGACACCGACTCCGACCCCGACAGTAGTGATGATGATTTTGAAGACGAAGCTGGAGCGGATATCATGGAGTCTTCCACCGATCAAAATTTCTAGATGACCACCATATTATCATTAGTATTTCTCCCCATGTAAATAGTAATAGTCCGAGCACTTTTGTAACGGTAGTTAGATCGATTGTATGCTCTTGCTTGAATTGAGTGGTGTGTTATGAATGTGTTTGTCTCATGTGCATATGGGTAGTGCCTTCTCACTAGACCTTACTCTATTCTAATCTCTTCCCTCTAAACCCATCAGATGCCATTGATCATTGGAAGTCATGTTTTCCCCTCAGACCTGATGGTTTTGAAGTCACAAGGATTGGATGTGATACTAGGCATGGATTGGCTATCGATGTATGGAGGAAGCATCGATTGTGCGAGTAAGTCGATTTCGCTTACCACCCCGGAGGGAAAAAGGATCAAGTATGTATCTAGGCATGTGCCTAGAAGGAGCCAAGTAAATTCTCTCACGGGAGTTGTTCAGGAGGAGGTGCCTATTGTGAAGGATTACCCAGATGTATTTCCAGAGGAGTTACCAGGCATGCCGCCGGATCGAGACATTGAATTCTTGATAGAGTTGTTGCCAGGCACCGGACCAATATCAAAGAGACCATACCGGATGCCCGCAAATGATCTGGAGGAGATTAAGAAGCAGATCAAGGAATTATTGGAGAAAGGTTATATTCGACGAAGTTCATCACCGTGGGGAGCCCCAGTGCTCTTAGTTGAGAAGAAGGATGGATCCTTGAGAATGGTTGTTGATTATCGCGCATTGAATGAAGTGACGATTAAGAACAAGTACCCACTGCCAATGATTAATGATTTGTTTGATCAGTTGCAAGGAGCTAAAGTGTTCTCCAAGATCGATCTGATATCAGGGTATCACCAGCTGAAGATCCGAGAACAGGATATACCTAAGACAGCCTTCACCACCCGGTATGGGCTATATGAGTACACAGTTATGTCATTTGGATTGACTAATGCCCCTGCCTATTTCATGAGTATGATGAACAAGGTGTTCATGGAGTTCTTGGATAAGTTTGTCGTGGTGTTCATTGATGATATCTTGGTATACTCAAAGAATGAAGAGGAGCACAAGGAGCATCTGCGTTTAGTTCTCGAGAAGCTCAGGGAACATCAGTTGTATGCCAAGTTTAGCAAATGTGAGTTTTGGTTGAAGGAAGTTGGATTTCTTGGACATGTTATATCGGGCGAAGGTATAGCAGTAGACCCCACTAAGGTTCAGTCTGTCACTGAGTGGTTGGCACCCACCTCAGTAGGGGAGATCCGCAGTTTTCTTGGACTTGCAGGATATTATCGGAGATTTATCGAGAATTTTTCTAAGATTGCGAAGCCTATGACGGAGTTACTGAAGAAGGACACTAAGTTCAAATGGACAGATGAATGTGAGGCAAGTTTTCAGGAACTGAAGAAACGTTTGGTTACAGCCCCAGTTCTGATTCTGCCAGATATACGCAAGGATTTCCAAGTGTATTGCGACGCTTCTCGCTTAGGACTGGGAGGAGTACTTATGCAGGAAGGAAGAGTTGTTTCATATGCCTCACGTCAGCTTCGGCCGCATGAGTTGAATTATGCCACTCATGACTTGGAATTAGCAGCTGTAGTTCATGCACTTAAGACTTGGAGACATTTTCTTATTGGGAACCGTTGTGATGTGTACACGGATCACAAGAGCTTGAAGTATATTTTCACTCAGAAGGAGCTAAACCTCAGGCAGAGGAGATGGTTGGAACTTATAAAGGATTATGATATGAAGTTGCATTATCATCCAGGAAAGGCCAATGTCGTAGCAGACGCTTTGAGCCGGAAGAGTTATGTCAATACCCTCAAAAGCGGAGGTTTACCCAAGGGGTTATCCGAAGATCTCAGGGAGTTTCGTTTGGGGATAGTCCCTAGAGGTTTTGTCGCAGTTATGGAAGTTCAGTCAACATTATTGGGAAGGATTCGAGAAGCTCAGAAAGAGGACAAAGAAATTGCCGAGATAAAGGATAGAATGCGCAAAGGAAAAGCCAAAGGTTTTTGTGAAGATGAGCACGACACCTTATGGTTTGAGGACCGTGTGTATGTACCCAATAATGCCGAGATCAGGAAGTTGATACTACAGGAGGCTCATGACTCGCCATACTCGATACACCCCGGAAACACCAAGATGTATTTGGACTTAAAAGGGCGTTTCTGGTGGACGGGAATGAAGAGGGATATTGCTGAGTATGTAGCCGTATGTGATGTATGTCGGAGAGTGAAGGCAGAGCATCAGAAGCCCGCAGGATTGCTACAGCCTATGCCAATACCCGAATGGAAGTGGGATAAACTTGGCATGGATTTCATCACCGGATTACCCAGGACCCGATCAGGATATGATTCTATCTGGGTAGTAGTGGATCGTTTGACCAAAGTAGCTCACTTTATTCCAGTGAAAACCACATATACGAGTGCGAAGTTGGCCAAGATATATATGACCAGGATCGTATGTCTGCACGGAGTTCCGAGGACCATCGTATCAGATAGAGGAACCCAGTTTACTTCAAAGTTTTGGCGCCAACTACACCAGACATTGGGAACCAGGCTAGAGTTTAGTACAGCTTTTCATCCGCAGACAGATGGACAGACCGAGAGAGTCAATCAGATTCTGGAGGACATGTTAAGAGCTTGTGCGCTAGATTATGGATCAAGTTGGGATGACAATTTGCCCTACGCGGAGTTCTCATACAACAACAGCTACCAAGCCAGTTTGAAGATGGCACCTTTCGAGGCTTTGTATGGAAGGAGGTGCAGAACACCGTTGATGTGGGATGAAGTTGGAGACCGTCAGTTGTTTGGACCGGATTTGATTAAGGAATCCGAAGAGAAGGTTAAGCTGATTCGAGATAGACTGAAAGTAGCCCAGTCCAGACAGAAGAGTTATGCCGATCCAAAACGCAAGGAGGTAACCTATGAAGTCGGAGACAGAGCATATCTACGAGTATCACCCTTACGAGGAGTGAAACGTTTTGGAGTTAAAGGAAAGTTAGCCCCGAGGTTTGTAGGACCATACCGAGTATTGGGACGTATGGGTGAAGTTGCCTACAAGTTGGAATTGCCCGAAGGACTGTCAGGAGTTCATGATGTGTTTCACGTTTCCCAGTTGAAGAAGTGCCATGCGGGGATGGCTGATATTTCTCTAAGAGATACAGTGCCCCTAGAAGCAATTCAATTGGATAGTGATCTAACCTACGAGGAGAAACCCGTCAAGATTCTCGAGTTTGCCAGCCGAGTTACACGCAACAAAGTTATCAAGTTTTGCAAAGTTCAGTGGAGTCACCATACCGAAGATGAAGCCACCTGGGAGCGCGAAGAAGACCTCCGGAAGGACCACCCACACCTGTTTTCTAGCCAACCCGAATCTCGAGGGCGAGATTCATCTTAAGGGGGGCAGGTTTGTAACATCCCAAATTTTTAATTTGGAATGTTATACATAGGTCATCCATGCATATCATATTTTATTGCATTTCGTTTTGCGATCCTCGAAAATTCTAAGCAACTCAAGGACCCACGGAGAGAGTTGGGGATTTCACCGTTTTCATATTTGAATTTTCTCAAATATTGAAACAGGGATCAATTTGGTTTAACTATTTTTCTCTCCGAAAATATTTCATATTAAAAATATATGAGAGGAGATAATATGACTTCTCCAAAATAAATGGAATATTGGAGGAAAAATATTAAAATCAAATAAATATTTTATTTGGATTTTTATTGCAATTTTATTTGAATTTAGAAAAATATGCATTTTTCAAAATTGCATTAGAGTCCCAACTAAATGTTTACCTTGTCCGGGAGATTTTTAGAGGACGGGGAAAATTTATTTCGGGAATTTTGGAGTCCGTTTAGTATTTCTTTTATTTGTTTTTCTGCGCGGAATTAATTTTTTTTTTTTTTAAAAAAAAAATCCGCCGGACCGAACTGGGCCGAATCCCAGCCGGCCCAGCCGCGCGCGCCGCCATCCCGTCCCGTGCCGGAGACGGACTCGCCGGAGGAGTCCGAGCCGCCGCCGTCGCGACCCTTCGCCCCTTCCCCAAGCCGCCACCCCTCCCCCTCTTTAAAAGCCGACCCGGGGCCCCCCCTGGAGCCCCAAGCCGCCGCCGCCGCCTGCCCTCGCCGCGCCGCCGCGCCGCCTCGCTCGCCGCGCCAGCCGCCGCCGCTCGCCGCCGAGCCGCCGAACCCCGCCGCCGCCCGCGTCGCGCCGCCCGCCGCACCGCGCCGCCGCACCGCGCGCGCCCCGCCCCGTCGCCTCGCCGCCGCCGCTGTCCCGCCGACCGCCGGAGGTAGCCGCCGCCGCCGTCGGTTTTCGTGAGAAAAACCGATCGGTTTTTGTTTAAACCCTAGATTTAGATTCTGTTTTTTTAAATACCGGTTTATTTTTTTTTAGATCGGTTTTCCGTCGGTTTAGTTATTTAGCGGACGTTCGTCCGTACGTTCGTTTTAACGAACGGTTTTCACCGTTTAACCGCAGACAGCGAACGTTCGTTCGTTAGCCTGTTCGTTAGTTTTCTTTTTCTCGGATTTTCCGCGATTATTTTCGATCGCGATTTCTGATCCGATTTTCGTTTTAGTATAACTTTTCGCTCGTTTGTCGGAATCAGGCGATTCAAGCGCCTAGATCTTCGTCTCGAAGCCCTCTTTCTGTTTAACCAACTTAAACAAGTTTTTGCTACTGTAAAATTTGACTTTAGTCCAGATTAGCAATCAAAGCTTGTTTCTTTCGCAGTTTGAGTTTCGTTGCTCCGTTTGATTTGATTCTTTTTGCAAACCGGAGTTCTTCAGTTGAACATTCTGGTTAGGTCTTCTCATTTGGATTTTACCCGTGCATCTTCGCTTGATTGCTTATGTATGCTATTGTTTGTTTGCGATAGAGTACCCGGAGTGCGAAGCGTGCTACTACGAGTCCCTAGGTTTTGCGGATCGTCAGCAAGGCAAGTAACACTTTGATCATACTCTTCTATACCCAGTTTTTATGCATTAGTTTTATCCTCAAACACTACATGACTAGGATGTGATTAACTTGTGGGTATTGGGAAGTAGATGATGAGGTAGAACCTATTGCCCTTTTATTATAAAACCCTTGGGAGTTACTTCTACGCTATGCTTATGTTGCCATGCTATGCTCGTAGACGTGGATTGGGTTTTGAGTGTATTCCATGACAGATGTGAGATTTTTAATGAATGGTTCAACTTAAGGTGGCAACTTTAATACACATCTGGGTGGATTGCTTGTTTGGGCACCTGGGGATATACCAGTGTTGTCCTAGGAGATCCCGGGGATATACCGTGTGATCCTCCTACGGTCCGCCACCCAGGCTCAAAGGGATCATAAGATTGTTCATGCTAGAAACTTCCGTGTGCAGCCACAAGCTATTATGGGCTCTAGCATAGTTGAGTATGTTACATGACCTCTTTCAGTGGTAGGCTAGCAGATGTAGGGGAAAGTAGGTGTAACTGTCTACCCAGAGTAAAGAGTAAATGCTTCAGAAAGACTGTGTCTCGGTCATCCGTTTCTCAAACACCATGAAGTGCGAGAAATCCAACGGAGGAGATCGAGTCTTGTGGGGAAAAGTGCACAAACCTCTGCAGAGTGTACAAACTAATCATGATTAGCCGTGTCCCCGGTTATGGACATCTTGAGTATCTGGTTCTTGGATCATCATATTGAATCCCATCACTCTAAATTAATTGTTGGGATTAATGATTACTTTTAATTGGGATTGAGAGGGGGATTTACCTTCTCAATGTTCAACAACCACCATGATAGTTAAATAAAATATATTCCTTTGTTGTAGGGAAAAATTGGCTTTTCGCAAAACAGTATAACCCTAGAGCTTTTCCACCAGCCAAATATGCATGTAGTATTAGCATTTATTCTGTTCATTGCTCTACTGTGTTATATTGCCAGCATATTCCATGTGCTGACCCGTTTCGGGCTGCAACGTATCATGTTGCAGACTTTTCAGACGAAGAGTAAGGTGTGCTAGGTCGTTGTCGTGCACTCAGCTATGCCGTTGGAGTTGATGGACTCACTTTATCTTCCAAGCCTTCCGCTGTTATCTTATTTAGATGGCCTTAAGCCATATTTATTGTAATCAGTTCTCTTTTGAGACATTCGATGTAATAAGTGTGTGATTGCACTCTGTTATAAATCCTTCGAGTACTGTGTGTGTCAGCATTACCGATCCAGGGATGACACTTGAACACAGAGATTCGATCCATTCTGGTCGGGTCGCTACAATATGATATTGAAAGAACACAAAGGTTTGATATCATAGATAGCCAAATACGCGTTTCAAATAGTTTTTGACACAAGTGATACATTGCAGTTAAGTTAGTACTACATGGTAAGATAGGATGAAATGTTTGGTTTTGTTGGTAATTGATACATTGTTCTTTCACAAGGAGAGATTGTGCCCATCACTATCAGTGGATTGGTATGTCTCATGGTCTTTGATGGTTAAATGAAGCCTCTTAACAACTTTTGCAAGCATGTATTCTCCTGTTTATTTCACCATGGATTGGTGACAGCTGAAACGCATAGGAGCAGTATAGATTAATGTCCTGGAATTTATCAAGTGACATATATGACTACACTTTTGAAGATTCTCTATGGGCAATGTAGAAGATCTAAGTCAGGCTGCTAAACCAACTACAAAAATAATAACACACGCGCACGCGTGCACACACACGCATCAAGCCAACACATCATACACACAGCAGCAGCAGCACGCAAGCGGCAAACACGCGTGCGGCACAACGCACGGACAAGCCAGACACACAACCAATAGATCGAGGAGCAGACAACCGCGCTTGCCGTCGAGCCGTTCACACAAAAAGGGATCAAAGAGTAGGATGTTTCTATTCTCAAACCTTCTCATCGTAGGGAGTAATTATCAAACAGAGAAACAAAAGGAAAAGAAAAGCAAGAAGTTCCCTTCCTTCATCCATTTTTTATTTTCTTTCACTTATATACATCAGACCAACACACAAGCACTTCAACTATAAACAACATAATTCCCAATTCAAGAACACAGCTGAATATTAGAGCACCACCTACTACTCTTCGTAAAGTAAAACCAGGCATGCTAAGTCTTGATTGATGGACGCTGCTCAGGAAGGATTCGATTATGCTATTAGTCAGTAGGTACATTATAGAGTTTGTTCATGCTAAGAACATCTGCTAATAGATTCTTATAATCGCACTTCATGTTTCTATTTTTTAAAATTAAAATAAGTGACCTCACTACAGCAAAAAAAAACATGTATACAGCTGACTGAACTCCCTTGCAAGGCTATTAGCAAGGTAGTAGCAAAATATTATGCTATCCTAATGATATTCCTAAATTACAATTGACCGACTTTAGTCTAAGTTTTAAATTTGAAAAGGGAGAACAACTCACCATGCTCTTTGATTTCTTCTTGGACCCATGTTTCCTATCACCAGTCCCCTCCCTGCCGCCCGAATCCTCATTCATCTCTGCAAATCTTTAAAAGAAAGCATCCAAATAACCAATATGTATTTACAAAATAGAAAAATCAAATTAATAAAAGCTATCTAATTGATGGAAGGAACTTCATTTTATACTGAAATTCACTCTATCACGCAAATTGTGATGTTTTGGCATCCACGGTCAAAACATCAACATAAAATTGAAATATTTAGACATGACAATAAGTGAGACATGATGTCGTAAAAAGCAGAGTTTTTCTCAATCATTCACGTGGGACAAAATATCTTGGTGGGAGCTACGGGCATCTGAATAATGAGTTGGTGCTGGAATAGTTAGCATGGAAAAAAAGGTGTAAATATAATGTAAAGTAAACAAACAAGTTGTAGTTACCTTCTTCATCACAGACGTTGATCGGGTCGTTAATGTTCGCTCCTTTCATAGTACCAATCAACATGGAATTTATTAGCTTAGTAATATAGTTTTCATTGGCCGTTCGTATTACTTTTCATTTTGTATTTTATATGTTGAAAACTTTCTTTTGAAGAAATAGGCCTAAGGCTTTTTGTTTGCCATCATCCATATCTTTTTGTTTGATGTTAGAAATCTTACTTTGAAAGGATGGGCGTTCGCTGACAAAGTTTTGCCAAATAAGAAACACAACTTTGATGGAAAAAATATATATAATAGCAGCGATAACATGTAGCAATGAGCATTTAAAAGTTCACAAGCCAATTATTTCATAACATTTCAGGTATGTAGCAGGACATTCACAAAAATAACAGTTGACAGATAACAACTACTCTCCAAAAAAGGAGTACAGATTGCAAACCTCTGGATTTCACATGTCAAGAAGTATATATTTGTGCAAATGTCTACTGATTCACTGGCACACCAAAAAAAGGAATATCAATTGCTGTAAAAAAATTGTGGGCGGATGAAAAGTATGTACCTCATGTTACTTATTGAAAGTCTGCCATGACGACGTGGCGGCAGTAGTAAGTGCCATGCTCCATAGTTGCCAATGTATGGTCGTCAATGATTCATGTCACCCTAATTTTGTTGTACCCCATGGCTGAAACATGCACATGAAATTTGCATAAAAATGTGCCAGGATTTTTAGACCATGGCATAGGAAGTAATGCATATTTATTTTGGCGACTCCTTGTCGACCCACATGACAAACTCTAGTGTCCTACTATGAATGCTACTTTTCTGGTTTAGCAAATAGAAACCAAAATCCAAAATCAGGAAATGCGCGTTTCCACTTAAATGCCTAAATGACTCCCTTTTAACTAAACCTGAATAATATATCAGTAAGTGTAATTACACCTTTCCAATTTAATGGTTATGCTAAGCACTACAGACCTGTGAATTGCCTATAGATCCAATACCCATATGAAAGAAACAGTGCCTTACCATACTGAAAATTTGAGTGCAGAATTGTGTTCTGGATGAAAATGTTCACCGTAGTATAAGATCCCTTCCAGCCTCCTGCTCCAGCATAACACACCTCCTTGTAATTAATCCAGGAAGGATTTCACAGCACAAAATAGAAATGAATATATAGGTTGGTAAGTCCAAAAATAACCACTATGTGTGCATCGCTTGATGTAGAGGCCGGGGGGTTATCCTCCTTTTCAAAAAAAGAAAAAAATAGGGCAGCCTTTGTTTTCTAATGTTAAAACTGAAGAAGTATAAGAAGCACTATGTGTGATGCTTTCTTCTAGGTTGAAAGACCAATTAGCTAGAGGCCAGGTATTGTTTCCGAACAAAAACATGAAAATGCGGCTAGAGACCATGTGGTTATTTTCAGGTAACAGCCCCGAAAAGGAAGAGAATGATGGACCTGAGCGGGAATGGAGCATGGCGGTGGCCTTGACGAAACTGCTGAGAATTACATTTTCCATGACCATGAAAAGATAAATGTGACGGTCAGGCGTAGGCTATAATTGGATGCATATAAAGGATGATGTCTAACAAAGATTCGGTACAGATAGTACTGAATCTAACGATCGGTGAGCAATTTTCTTGTTTGACAGTCATTGTTGACCCATAAATGTGCAACACAAACTAAAGGCATGACATTACATAAACATAAATTCATAAATAGACGAACTCAAATGGATTTGTTCAGTAGAGTTTAGAAATATGGAGTTAAAATAGACTGCACCTAATGAAGCTGCTAATCCTAATCACAGAATATAAATGATCTCATAGACATTTCACTAAGCAGGAGAGGAGCAATCAACCTTTTCATAGAGGGAACAAACTCAGAAGTACCTTAACCATGGTAGGATATAACAACCATAGGACCAGTAGCTTCCCCAAGTTCGCTGATCAATGCTCCAAAACCTGGAAACATAAAAAGAACTCGAATGTGAAATTAAGTAATCAAGGTGCTTAATAGGGATTGACCATACTACAAAATGACAATAAGTAAACTTTATGTATATAAGCAACTGCACATAACTCTTCGTCTGTTGAATGAGAACAAGAAGCTTAAGCAGTAAGTAAACTCAACGACTCATGATTTCTTCCTCTGACCTACAGCAGCAAGCTAAATAACACCTTAGCTGTGCTTTATCTCATCACACAAAGAATATAAATCATCACTCCGTAAGATCAGGATTAGCTATTTATTCTACTTCTGCCCCCCAAAACATGAAAATGCAGCTCCATTTGGAATCTTATCTATCTCCCTCTCTCTCTCTCTCCCACTCTCACTCCCACCACCACACATGCATCAGACAACACATAGATAGTGAGAGAGAGAGAGGGAGAGAGGAGCACCTAATTTTCTTGGTCGGTTGATCCTTGCCCTGGCCGCTTTGAGTTGCGCTGGAATTCATAGGTAGGCACCGGATTGGGAAGGACGGCGCCGAGCGCGTCCGTTAAGGCGGATAAATTAAGAATGACAAGTAAACCAAGAGATGAAAAGACTGAAAACCACATTTAGTCAAACACCGAAAACCACAGCAATAAAAATAATACTTGTCTGTAAACTACACCTGAAGTACTGAAACTAAAAGCAAGACTTTGTAAATGAAACTACTGAACTATTGAAACACTAAACACACTGTTCAACTAAATCAAGTAAAGACTAAAAACCGAAAAAGAAAGCATAAATTAGCCTAACTGAAAAAGAAGAAAAGTCTGATCTACGAAAAGAGAATCTATCAAAAAGCGTATGGGGCTATTGAGATGGACTAAATAATTATTGACTAAAATATCGACAGATGATGCAAGCAGAATGACTTAAATAGAGGAACAAAAAACTGATGGAATGAAGAAAAAAGGAACAAAAACTAAACCTAATCAACTGAATGTGACATGCCTGATTTAACTGATGGACAAAATGCACTGCTTACTCTGCCACACTAATGAACAGACACTGAACAACCACTGAACAACTAAAAGAAACATGATCCAAATGAAACTATGCTCTTCCTAATAGGTGTACATGTGCGATAAAGGAAACATGACTGAAACTAAATATCAAAAACTGAAAACAAAATACATTAAACATTTAAAAGAATGACAAAGACGATACCAATTCTCTTAAAATGTACATAGAAAATACGAAACACGCCCATGGAAATTACATAAGTACTAAACACACAGAATAACCTAAAAACTAATCTCGAAGATCACACACACACACACACACACACACACACAGAGAGAGAGACTGTGAATAGCAAGACCGGTGAGAATGCAGTAAACTACTTACCCTCTGGCAACGTCAAGAGCTATCTGGACCACAACTTCACAAGATAACTTCCTTCTCCTGTTCTTTCTTAGAAATGTTTTCATTGGACCTCCAGCAAGGTACTCCACAATGACACAACATACATTACTTGGCATGCCAATATTTCCATCTTCTGTTTGAATATTCAGATCCCCAACAATCATTATAGCCCCTATGAACTGTACAGAAAAATTGAAGCTTCTGTTACGACAACTTGTCATGTTATATGGCAAAAAGCGATACCTGACACAAATGAATTTAGCTATAAAAATGATATAAGGAATGTACTCGATAAGCATGCTAAGATACAGTGAAGCATCGGATGCCCCGCTTTATGTTTGATGACTCAATCAACGTGATCGACCTCCAGGCCCCGACACCGCACATCACCCCCCTTAGTTGTACGGCTCTGCAGAGTTACTATCGAGTGCCGAGGGTGATACCTTGTCAGCACTTCTGATGTTAACCTTGTAGTGTAGCTATTCGGTCGTGGTCATCGAGGGTGATTCCTCCTTCACCACTCCCGGTAACGACTCTGTCGTGCAATCCCTCAAGTGTGGACCATCGAGGGTGATTCTTCCAAGTCCACCTTGACGGTTACATCGAGTGGGAGTCCATCGAGGGTGATTCCTCGGGTTTCCCCCTTGCTGTTTTGGACACATGGTTACTTTGACTTACCATAGAACCATGATGACATCGGGTCGGCCCCGAGGGGTACCCGCGAGTGATGCGAAGTCGGGTTGACCTGGAGGGTGCCCGCGAGATAATTACGTGGCACGGCCGGGCATTCTTAGCCCTTGTCGTAAGTCCACGAGACGGGGCGATGGGGTCACTTGATCATGAGTCTCTGCTCGTTATCGCGTGCTACCAAGACACTAACGGTTTGGATATGTGATCCGAGTAGGCCTCTGGCCTTTTTCGCACTGACCACCACGCGGGAATAAGTATGGGCACTCTGCGTCGTACGTTTCTCCCGAAAGCTCTTCAGACGCCACAGTTGAGCGGCACGCGCCCGGGTGGTCCGCGTAAGCACCTGCCTTGTATAAGGAGGTAGCCAGGACTGATCCCGGCAGTCCTCGCAACGTGCAGGATTGCAAAGGACGATTGGCCCATGACCCCTTCGCATTTAGGATGTAGATCGGCGTGTGACCTCTCTGTTGAGCCTAGGTAGGACTACGGCGTGTTGATCGGCCGAGGCCGGTCATGACCTGATGGTGTGTCCGGCCGGAGTTGATCGAGCGTGTTGGGTAAGTTGGTGCACCCCTGCAGGGAAGTATATATATTCGAATAGCCGTGTCCACGGTAACGGACGCTCGGAGATGTATCCCGATCGATACAACTAGAACTGGATGTTGAGGCATGAGAAATGGATATGATGGCTCCGGGATTGCTTTCTCGTAGGGAGTCGAGAAAGGATCTCTAGGCGTTAATGCTACAACATGCTTGCTAATTATAAAATGCTATTCTGTACTCTTCTAAATGCTGCAAGATGGTGGCTTCAAGAAGATGCTAGTCTCCGATAGACTAGGCCTTCCCCTCTATTCTGGCATTCTGCAGTATAGTCCACATATACAGCTCCTTCCCTTTGATACCAGTGCATATGTAGTGTAGATCCTTGCTTGCGAGTACTTTGGATGAGTACTCACGGTTGCTTTGCTACCTTTTCCCCCTACTTTCTTCTTTCCAGTTGCTGCGTTCATATGATGGATCCCAGGAGCCAGATGCCACTACCGACGACTACTACTCCCCCGACGGTGCCTACTACTACGTGGAGCACGCCGATGACCAAGAGTAGTTTAGGAGGCTCCCAGGCAGGAGGCCTTGCCTTTTCGATCATTGTTGCTTTTGTGCTAGCCTTCTTAAGGCAATCTTGTTTAACTTATGTCTGTACTCAGATATTGTTGCTTCCGCTGACTCTTGTGTTTTCGAGCTTCTGTATTCGAGCCCTCGAGGCCCCTGGCTTGTAATATGAAGCTTGTATTATTTTATTTGTGTCTAGAGTTGTGTTGTGATATCTTCCCGTGGGTCCCTGATCTTGATCGTACACATTTGCATGTATGATTAGTGTACGATTGAATCGGGGGCGTCACAAGTTGGTATCAGGGCCAACTGCCTGTAGGTAGCTTCCTTTCCAACTCCTTGGCCGAAGTTGAGTCTAGTCATTACAAAACTTTTACTAACATGGCTGTGCGGCTTACGGGCCCACGTCGCCATTGGGTGGTATTAGGATCTTTTATTCCTCGTCTTTACTTTGGGACTCTGATCTCTCCTCTATTTGGGTTAAATGATTTTACTAACTCTGACTCTAGGATCTCATAAGCACTTCCTCCCAGAGAGCCCCTTCATTCCAGATGATCGCTTGCTTCACCAGAAGACTTCGAAGATACTCTCTGATGTTCTCCCGAGAACATGTGCTCATCGCTTTTGCAATTCCCTTCCACCGTCAACCCCTATGAATAACTACATACACCTGTCGTTCTTACATCATATTCCAGTTGCTCTTGTTATTACAAGATGCCTCGTAATACATTCCGATGTTTCGAGAATCCATTGTGCCTGCTGCCTTGCAGCTCCATTTCCACATGAATACCACTACGGATAATTCCTCGCACTTATTGAGTATCTATTCATCCCAAGTTGTTCGTATGCTTCATAAGATACTCTGAAATACTATCCGATCTTCTGATAATCCTCTCCAACTATTGCTCTGCAAATACTTGTCTGCTTGCATTATGGATACTTTCTATATGTCTGGCAATATTCATTAGTATCCTTTGCCATTGTCATTTGGAACATTTGACTCAATATGTTTGTGAATGCTCGCAATCATCAGTCACAATTAGAATTCTTCCCTTCGGCTCAGATGTCACCCCGGACATGAGCTGGTGTTCGGCAAATCAAACCTTGATTGATTGTCGATCTATGTCTATTCAACTTACTTGTCTTTGATCAGAGCCTCTGCTTCTGATCCCCCGATTTGGAAATCATAATTCCTTTGCATTTGAGCTTTGAATTAGTCAGTTGTTTCTGTAATATGATCTCCTTGCCTTCTTTCTTCTTTTGGTTGAGTACTGATGCTCACATCAGATCCCTTGTGGACCACCAGATCCTTTGTTGGATTTTATTCGACAGCGTCCTTCGTATTCAATAACCTTGTGGTCCTCTCCTCAGATACATAATGCCTTCGGTAAATTGTATCCTCTGCTTTTGTCAACCATACTATGCTTTCGAGCTTGTGCTAATTACTTCTGAAGATTGTGGTACATGTTCCTAAGATGCCCCGATGGGTTGAACCTATGCCTTTTCTAATCTGTGTGAACCCGGAAACTTCTACGGTTCATACCCTACTGGTGTTATGCCAGATAAAATTTCAACACTACAACTTCATCGAAAGCGAAAAGTGAATGAAAGGTTATGCATTGAAGAAGTGGGAGTCGACCTTGAACTTTGTGTTCATGCCAATGGAAACGATGTAGATCCTATTATGGAAGCTTCTCGTAAAAATAATTACCCCCTTGTTATGAGTTTATCTTGTATCTGTGGTTTGATCATTTACAACTGTGGTGTCAACCATATTTTCTCCTTGAATCCATTTCTCAGACAAGTTAAAGCACTTGTCTTCTGCAGATCAATACATCTCCGCAACCTCTATTCTGATCTTCCTTCGAGTATTACCCTCCAGTATCTCAAGAATTCCAAGGAACTGTGTTGCTTCCTATGAGTCTTCATCTAGTATTGCTTTTCACCGATTTCAGATTTCCCCCGGGTTCTGAGTTATTAGTCACTCCAGAACACCGATAAGTGAATCGATTCCACACTCCGATTCAATAACTCTAAGTAATTTTCATTGCTTACGAGTTTAATAATCCTTCAAGTCATTCCTAGCCTGGTCGGCTATATCATTATTGTGCTAAATTTTAACGATGCTACTTGGTCCTTCTTCCTGAAGCACAATTTTTGACGATGAGCTAACCTTACGTCGATCTTCCTCGTCATATCATTTTGCCTTGAACAGCAAGCTTGATTTCGAGTTTGTGTCGTACCCTTGGTTCCAATAACCTTTCGCTTCATCATTCCTTTGACTTGATGTCATCGCCGACCGATTACATCTTCATAAAATCTCTCGACAAATGTGTCGTGATCATCATCAACATTCTGAACTCTTCCAAGATATCTATCAAATTCTTGATGAGAAATACCATCCTTGCCCCTCGATGATTTGTGTTATCATCGACAACATTATTGCCTTCCCTCTGACGTAAACTTGATCATGTTATGGTGCTCCTAGCTATCCAGCTTATGTTATGTTCTACCTTGGAGTATTACCATCTTTTATATCAAAGATGTTGTGAGAATTGCTCCACCTCTTAAGAATTCTTGGTATAGTAATACTTCTCGCCATCTCCGTTCATTTCATGGTCACCGTGTTGTTTCTAACCGGAATACCGATAATTGAACCATGATGTGTTAATTCAAAACTTCCAGCAACCCTATTGCTTTGATGTGAATGGTCGATATTTTCATTCTAAGTCTTTTGGTTATTGAATCACCGTTCTAACATTCTAAGTCTTTTGCACTTTCGTTCAATGTTTAATTATGGATGTTCTCCTTGAACATATTTCATTATATACTTTGGTGTGTTTGATGCTATCACCTTGTTCACTTAATTGTGGAAATCCATGTTTATGGAGATCTCGATGAATTGTTGCTGAGCCCGGCGACCACATCCTCATCTTTTCCTTGCTGGAACTGTATGACTTATTTTATAAGTTGTATCCGATGGATCCTTTGTGTATCCAAAGTCTTACCTTTACCTGATGACCATGTCAATGTTATCCTGAAGCATGTTTGTGGTACTCTGATCATCAACAAGAACATTGGAGGCGCAATGCTAAATGCTTCTTTATCAATTATCCAAACACCGTTGTATGGGTAATGTCATGAAAATTCTCTCCCCTTACCTAAAGGGTTTTCTACGTTATATCCTGTCATGGATATCATGCTCTGCTTGTCCTTGGGAAGGATATACCCCTGAAATATGTGTTTAAACACATTTTCCCTTCCATTGGTCTGTTTAATCTGATAATCGCATTTTCCTTTTCATTGTATTGTTTAACGTCTTGTAACCTGACTTAGCTGAGCAGTGATAATTCCCTGCTTAGGTAAGCACCTCATTGTACCACTCTGTCAGTAAGACCCTGTTACTATTGTCGATGACATTCCGGTAGCCACCGGTGGACGAGAACTTTGCCTATTGGTCCACCTCGTCTAAACGAGCAGGAAAATGGTTCTCTTTGTCCCTTGCCCTTGGTACTAGAATTGTTGCCAACATAACTGACAGGCTATCCTCTGACATGCCTTCCATCATGACCGTGCAAGATGTCAACACCCTTCCTACTTTTAATCCACATGGTGGGCCCATAACCCATAGATCCACAGGATCGAAACCTGACTCTCCTGCACACCCCTGTTTCTAAAGTTAGTCCTCATGCTTGGCTTCGTATGTAGATCATGAGCCACCTTCCTAGGGATGATCTATTCTGGTTTCAGCTATAATACTTATTCCGTTGCTCTGAACCCCCTTCACACTCTACTTCAGGCATCGAACGATTGCTTACCCGTCTGAAACTTTCGTACCCTCTTATAATGCTCTCGATATGTTTCAAGTAATCAACTCGAGAGATACTTTATGCTTCTTCCCCTGAGTTAACCGTCTGATGCTCAATCTTGTTAAAATCCATCCTTATAGAGTTTTCCCCTCTTGTCCTTTCGTAAGTACGATGAAGATCCCGAAGGAAGGATGACAATTTCATCATGATGCATTGATGCAGAGAAATGAAGACACCAACGCTATGGATCAACCTATTCGAGAAGAGCAACCAAGACCGAGAAGATCCGTTAGAATTTCGTAACCAGAACTCCCCCCTACTCCACCTCTTAAATCTCGGGAAGAGATTTCTTGTAGTGGAAGAGATTTGTAACACCCTGAGAATCATGCTACAGTAATCTCCCCTTAATGGTGGCCTTGTCATCAAGATTACTAAGCTAATTGCTACTTGCCCAAAAATCAATTTCGAAATCCAATTTGAAATGCAAGTCAAATATTTAGGTTTTCAAAAAAGCAAACAAAATAGTTCATAATATTTCAAATATTCCCTAGGTAATTGTCATGCAGAACCCAACATCATTTATAATAATTAAATGCCCCTAACAACATTTAGAGTGGACCATCAACAATGATTTTGGCCTTATCAAAATAAAAAATTATTTATTTTACTCCAATTGCCTCCAAACCTTGTGTGCTAGCTCCTAAATAATACAAAGTATTTATGTGTCAAGTCTCAGGTTAAACAAAATTCATTTGCTATTTATTGAAAATGCCAAACAGAGAAGAAAACTGAAGCAGAAAAATAAAAGAAAGAAAGAACCTAAGCTATTGTGCATGTGGGGCTCTAGTGCCTATAGTACGGCCTGGCCCAATTCAGCCAGCCTTTCGACCTCCTCCCGCAACAGGAGAAGGCCGAGGCACCATGGCCGCAGGGAGCTCGGCTCCGCGCCCTGTTGCACGACGGAGGGGATAAGAGCAGCCCCGCCCTCTCTTCCTCTCCACCCAAAACCCTAGATCGACCCCCCTGTTCACTCCCTCACCCTCTCCCTCTCCGATCTCACCCGCCCGAGCGCTGCTGGCACAACGCCCTCGTCGAACTCGTGGCCAAGGCCCTCCCCAAGCTACGCGAGCTTGTCCGGCGGCTCCGCCATGCTCTTCTTGGTCATCTGCATCGCCGACTGGAGCCGGGAGGCCGTCACGACATCGGCCACCCCATTCATCCCCGCCACGGCCACTGGTGACCCCGCCAGCAATCCCGCTGCTCCGCCCCTCCCCGACCCCTCTCGAGCTCTCCTTCGACTCCGCGGTGAGCTCCTCGATGTTTCCCCTTCGATCTCTCCCTCGATCCGTAGCACTAGCACCGCCGTCCTCGTTCTTTGCTCCGGCCGAAGCCCTCTCCCCGCCGGCGAGCTCGAGCTCGAGGTCGCCCCACCTTCGCCGCTCGCCACTACACCATCCCTGGTTGCGTGCCTGCCTAGCCTGGCCGCGCCTGCCCGCGAACCCCATTGTCCGCGCGTGCTCCGTCGCTTCTAGCCGCGCCGGCCGCTGCTCGTCCGCGCTACCGCTTCTCTGCAGTCGCCGGCGCCCCCTGCTTCTGCCGCCGCAGCACTTGCTCCTGCCTACTGCGCGCCCCGTCGCTGCTGGTCCACTGTCGCTGCCCTACCTATGGTCGCACGCGTCGGACGCCCCTGCCCCTACGCCCTCCTCTGCCTGTGACTCCCAGCGCCTTCCCCTTGCCGCTGCCCACCCCCGCAGCCGGTCCCCGTGCCCACCGCCGGCCGCCACTCCCCGCTGATGCGGAGCATCCTATGGTCATCCCCATGGAGCTATCATCATCTCACCAAGTGCCAAGAGGACCAATGACACGAGCACGTGCAAGAGCTCTCGAGACCGAGGTGACATCTCTCCTTAATGAACTTCCATATGAATCATGTGAGACATGGCTACTACCTCAAACGGAAATGCTATGGGTGCTCAGGTACCTAGAAGACCATCTCGGAGAAGCTCGTGAAGACGGACAAGTCTCCAAGTTCTTCCATTTGCACAACTATGAGGAAGAGAAGAAGATCGCCATGGCATCCCTTGAGTTCCAAGACTATGTCCTCATTTGGTGGGAACAAGTCATCGAGCGCCGTGAAGCAAGAGGTGAACCACCCATCACAACACGGGCGCAAATGAAGGATGTCATGAGAGCGCGCTTTGTACCAACCTACTACAACCGCGACCTCTTCAAGAAGTTACAACTCCTCAAGCAAGGAACAAGGAGCGTTGAAGAGTACTACAAGTAAATGGAAATTGCCATGATACGAGCTAATGTCACGGAAGATGATGAGCAAACTATGGCACGCTTCTTGAATGGACTCAATCATCCTATCAAGAAGATCGCCGACTTCCAACCATACTCAAACCTCATCGAGCTAGTGCACCAAGCCACCAAGGCGGAGCGACAAGTGCAAGATGACTTCAAGTACGCCAAGTACTCTTCCAAGACATATGGCTCCAACAACCAAGCTTCAACGACTCCAACAACTTCTACCTCAATCAAGCCTTCTACAAGCAACGGCGACAAGTCAAGTTACAAGAAAACTTCGACAACCTCAAGTCGTCCTCCTACTACAAGCACCTTCAAGCCAAGAGCTTCATCATCTACAATTCCAATCGATGAGACCATCAAGACAAGTTCCATCAAATGCTTCACATGTGGTGGCCGAGGCCACAAGTCCTTCGAGCGTACCAACAAGCGTACCATGATCCTCAATGACGATGGTACATACGACTCCATGAGTGAAGGAGAAATGGAAGCGCTTGAGCATGTGGCTATGCAACGGCAAGTGAATGAAGATGAAGATGATCAAGTCTTTTGTGACAAAGATTCGAGCCCCGCTCTCGTTGTCTCTAAGGTCTTGACTCTTCAACATCAACAAGACGAAGACCAAAGATGCCATATCTTCCACACCAAGGCGGGCATCAATGGAAGTCCGTCAAGGTCATCATCAATGGAGGGAGTTGCCATAACTTGGCAAGTGAAGAACTATGCTCCAAGCTCCAATTAGTCAAGATGAAGCACCCGCACCCATACAAGGTCCAATGGCTAAGCGACTCTGGCACTATTCAAGTGGAACATATGGTACAAGTTTCCTTCAAGATCGGAGCATACGAGGATACCTTGGAGTGTGATGTCGTTCCTATGTCCGTTTTCCATCTCATACTTGGACGTCCATGGCAATTTGACCGCGGAGTCATCCACAACGGGCGAACCAATCACTATAGCTTCAAGATGAAGGGAAAGGAGTACATGCTACGACCTATGTCTCCAAGTCAAGTGATAGCTGACAAGCAAGCCACCCATCGTGGAGAGAATAGTGAGAGAGCGAACTACCCAAAAGAGAGTGAGCGCCACAAGCCAAAATTGAGTGCCTCCACGATGAGCGACAAGAAAAACCTAGTGCTATTTGCCACCAAAAGTGAGATGAGAAAAGTGTGTGAGAACCCATCAAGCGTTATGCACTATGTCCTTTTGTGCAAGGACGAGGCACCAAACACTAACACCTCTCACAATTTACCTTTAGTGTTATCTTCTCTATTGCAGGAATTCGAAGATGTATTCCCCGACGAGCTACCTCCGGGTCTACCTCCTCTTCGAGGCATCGAACACCACATCGACCTCATCCCCGGAGCACCTCTTCCTAACAAGGCTCCCTACCGCGTCAACCCCGAGGAAACCAAGGAGATCCAACGGCAAGTACAACAACTCATCAACAACGGCCATGTGCGAGAAAGTTTGAGCCCGTGTGCCGTACCGGTAATCCTTGTTCCCAAGAAAGATGGTACATTTCGCATGTGTTCCAATTGTCGTCCTATCAATGCTATCACGGTTAGGTATCGCTATCCTATTCTACGCTTAGACGACATGCTAGATGAACTTAGCGGAGCCACCATTTTCTCTAAAATTGATCTTAAAAGTGGCTACTATCAAATACGCATCCAAGAAGGTGATGAATGGAAAACTGCTTTTAAAACCAAGTTTGGCTTGTATGAATGGCTTGTTATGCCAATGGGTTTATCCGAAGCACCCGGTACTTTCATGCGAGTCATGCATTTTGTTCTTAGGCCCTACATTGGTGTATTTGTTGTGGTCTACTTTGACGATATTCTTGTTTTTAGCAAATCTCTCAAAGATCATGTCACCCATCTTAGAACCGTGTTACAGACTCTTAGAAAAGAGCGCCTTTATGCTAATATGGACAAATGCCTTTTTGTTGTCGATAAGCTTGTTTTCTTGGGTTTTGTAGTCTCTTCTAAGGGTGTGCATGTCGATGAATCTAAGATCAATGCTATTAAAACTTGGCCACAACCAACCAATTTGCAACAAGTCGGTAGTTTCCTTGGTTTAGCCGGTTTCTACCATAGATTTGTTAAGGATTTTAGCACCATTGCATCCCCTTTACATGCTTTGAGTAAGAAAAATGCACCCTTTGTTTGGGGACCATCTCAAGATACCGCATTTAATGAAATTAAGAATTTGCTTACTCATGCTCCCGTGCTTGCCTTACCCAACTTTGACAAAACTTTGGAAGTTCATTGCGATGCTAGTGGTAATGGCATAGGAGGTGTGTTAACGCAAGAAAAGCGCCCCATAGCTTACTTTAGTGAGAAACTTTCCGGAGCGCAACTCAATTATCCCATCTATGACAAAGAGCTATATGCTTTAGTGCGAGTTTTGCGTGAGTGGGAACATTATCTTCGCCCTCATGAATTCGTCATTCATACCAACCATGAAACGCTTAAGTACCTTAAGGGTCAAACTAAGTTGAACAAGCATCATGCTAAGTGGAGTGAGTTCATTGAGTCCTTTCCTTATGTCATCAAGTACATCAAAGGCAAAGAAAATGTTGTGGCGGACGCGCTTTCCCGCAAATGCATGATTGTTACTAAACTTGAATTGAATGTCATTGGTTTTGAGCACATAAATACTTGTATGCGCATGATCCTACTTTTGCTATTCCTTATGCCAAATGTTTGACGCATACGTCTTGGGAACGCTATTACATAAAAGATGATTATCTTATGAGAGCTAACAAATTGTGTATCCCCGAGTCTTCTCTTCGTTTGCTCCTTTTACAAGAATCCCACGGAGGCGGACTAATGGGACACTATGGATGCGGCAAGACATTTGCTACGCTCTCCAAGAACTATTTTTGGCCCAAGATGTTCCGCGACGTCTCACGCTTCACCAACCGATGCTCGACATGTCGCAAAGCTAAGTCCAAAGCTCAATCTCATGGTCTTTATATGCCCCTTCCAATTCCATATCACCCATGGGAAGATATTAGCATGGATTTTGTGCTTGGTTTACCTAGAACTAGGAATGGGAAGGATTCCGTGTTTGTTGTTGTGGATCGATTTTCCAAGATGGCTCACTTCATTCCTTGCAACAAGATAGACGATGCTTCACATGTCGCAAATCTTTTTTGTAGGGAAATCTTGCGACTACACGAAGTGCCCAAGACTATTGTCTCGGACCGCGACGTCAAGTTATTGAGCTACTTTTGGAAGACCCTATGTGCCAAGCTCGGAATCAAGATCTTGTTCTCGCCGGCATACCATCCACAAACCGACGGCCAAACGGAGGTCACGAACCGGACGCTCTCCACTCTACTACGCGTGTTGATCAAGAGGAACATCAAGGAGTGGGAAGAGTGCCTACCCATCGCCGAGTACGCCTACAATCGCGCAAGACACACTACTACCAGCAAGTCCCCCTTTGAGGTCGTCTACGGTTTCAACCCGTTGTCCCCATTGGACATTCTACCTCTTCCACTACAAGAGCACATCAACATGGACGCGAGTGCACGAGTGAACTATCTCAAGAAGGTGCATGAAGATACAAGGAACACCATCAAGCGCCAAGTACAACGCCTCGCGACCAAGCTCAACATCAACAAGCAACCCATGATATTCCACATTGGAGATCTTGTGTAGCTACACCTTCGCAAGGACCGCTTTCCAAACGAACGCAAGTCCAAAATTCTACCACGCACCGATGGACCCTTCAAGGTGCTTGAACGCTACAACAACAACGCCTACAAGATCGACATCCCACATGACAAGTACTCCGTGAGCGACATCTTCAACGTCAAAGATCTCTCTCCCTACCATGGTGATGAGGATTTCGATCCGAGGTCGGATCTTTCCCAAGGGGGGGAGATGATGCGGAGCATCCTATGGTCATCCCCATGGACCTATCATCGTCTCACCAAGTGCCAAGAGGACCAATGACACGAGCACGTGCAAGAGCTCTCGAGACCGAGGTGACATATCTCCTTAATGAACTTCCATATGAATCATGTGAGACATGGCTACTACCTCAAACGGAAATGCTATGTGTGCTCAGGTACCTAGAAGACCCTCTCGGAGAAGCTCGTGAAGACGGACAAGTCCCCAAGTTCATGGATGAGGAGAACCATTGGAAGGAGTCAAGGACAGCTCCCAGGACCCGGACATCCGGCCAGGACCCCGGACATCCGGCCCCTAGAGGTGTTGCCAGCAGCAAGGAGCCAGCGGCCAAGTCTACAGGGCCCGGACATCCGGCGACCAGCCCGGACATCCGGCCCCCGGCCCGGAAATCCGGCGTCCAGCCTGGACATCCGGACAAGTCTATCCAGAGGACAGAAGGATCGGCCCAACAGCCCGGACATCCGGCCCCCAGCCCCGGACATCCGGCTCCTCGAGAAGGCTCGGACATCCGGCCCGACGCCCGGACATCCGGACAAGCCCCGTCCAGAGAGCAGAAGAGAAGACCCCGTCAGCCTGGACATCCGGCCCCAGCCCCAGACATCCGGCTCCTCATGAAGGCCCGAACATCCGGCCCGACGCCCGAACATCCGGCCCCGTCTGTCTGCGCACAGTAAAGGGCCGAGGCCCATGTACCCCTTCGCCCACCTAGACTATATATCCTCCTCCTCCTCCCTCTTTCTAGGGTTAGAAAAGGATTAGCTCATTTGAGAGATAGAGCTTTGCTCATCCACTTGGTTACTTCTCCATTGGAGTCCACGGCCTCTTCGGAGAAGATCCCCCAAGCGGATTCAAGACCCCTCACGGGAAGACCCCCTCAAGGCCTCCTCACGGAGAAGAACTACCGCCACTTGTATCGTCCTTTGTTGCATTTGGATCGTGTATCTCTTTGTGTTTCGAGGATCTAGCACATGTGTAATCGAATCTTGTTGGTTAGAGTGATTTCTCTCGTTTCCCCCTCATGTTTTCCCTCGTGTTCTTCGTAGGATCCCTCCAATCGTGAAAGATCGGGCCCTAGGGTTCTACCCTACATCACCCGCGCACCGCCGCCTCTGGCCACACCCACGGCCCCTGGCCTCTCCGGCCCGTGGCACCCACTCCCGACCGAGCCCCGCCGTGGCTCGCCACCGGCCACACTGTCCCCTCTGTTTACATGCGAGCGTGCGTGCAGAAACCCCCCCTTGTAGTTGACTTGATGCACTGCCAAGCGGGCATGGGCCCTGTTTAATTAGTTAGTTTAGGTAAATAGGTTAATTAGTGCAACGTGTGAATGACATTGGCTCCCACCTAATTAAATTAAATAAAATCATTTTGGGAATTATTAAGACACTAACATGCGGGACCCACTGCACTATTCACTATTGACTCAGTCAACAACTGACTGGACCTTTGACTTTGACCCTGACCCCACTGTCATACACTATGGCTGTAATAGCGCTAGGTAACAAAAGTATAATCTACTTTTATTTTCAAATTAAAATAAATCCAGTAATTTGGAATTCAATAAAACTTAGAAAATTAATAGAAAATAAACCGTAACTCGGGTGAAAATAATTTATATATGAAATTGCTCAGAAAAATCCAACGAATCCGAATGTGCCATCCGTTCATCTGTCACCTGCCCCTAGCATAGCGAACATGGAACTGTCCCCTCTCTTTCATCTGTCCGAAAAATGCGAAACGCCGGGAAAACCCCTCAGACGTTTTCCCTCTTCGTCTGTAACGCTTAGCCCTGCGTTAGGTCACCCCTAGCACAGCGTTCTGCCTTGTCATGCTTCGTGTTTTTTTGTATGCTTTATAATTATTGTTTCTTCCCCCCTCTTCTTCTCAAGTAGACCCCGAGACCGATGTTGATGCCCCTGTGATCGACTACGTCGACGACGATCCCTTCATTCTCGACAGAGCTTCCAGACAAGCAAACCCCCCTTGATCATTCCTATATCACCCATTCCATTCTCTCTCATGCTTGCATTAGATTTTGCTACTGTACTTGATTGCTCCTATTCTGATGCATAGCCTGCTTTTGTTACCTGCTTTCATACCTTACCTGTTTATCCTAAAACTGCTTAGTATAGGTTGGTTAGTGATCCATATGTGACCCCTCACCATGTCCCAGTTGCCCCGCTTTATGTTCGATTACTCGATCAATGTGATCGACGTCCAGGCCCCGACACCGCACATCACCCCCCTTAGTTGCACGACTCTGCAGAGTTACTATCAAGTGCCGAGGGTGATACCTCATCAACACTTCTGATGTTAACCCTGTAGTGTAGCTATTCGGTCATGGTCATCGAGGGTGATTCCTCCTTCACCACTCCCGATAACGACTCTGTCATGCAATCCCTCAAGTGTGGACCATCGAGGGTGATTCCTCCAAGTCCACCTTGATGGTTACATCGAGTGGTAGTCCATCGAGGGTGATTCCTCGGGTTTCCCCCTTGCTGTTTTGGACACACAGTTACTTTGACTTACCACAGAACCATGATGACATCGGGTCGGCCCCGAGGGGTACCCGCGAGTGATGTGAACTCGGGTTGACCTGGAGGGTACCCGCGAGAAAAATTACGTGGCACGGCCGGGCATTCTTAGCCCTTGTCGTAAGTCCATGAGACGGGGCGATGGGGTCACATGATCGTGAGTCTCTGCTCATTACCGCGCGCTACCAAGACACTAACGGTTTGGATATGTGATCCGAGTAGGCCTCTGGCCTTTTTCGCACCGACCACCACGCGGGAATAAGTATGGGCACTCTGCGTCGTACGTTTCTCCCGAAAGCTCTTCAGACGCCACAGTTGAGTGGCACGTGCCCGGGTGGTCCGCGTAAGCACCTGCCTTGTATAAGGAGGTAGCCAGGACTGATCTCGGCCGTCCTCGCAACGCGCGGGATTGCAAAGGACGATTGGCCCATGACCCCTTCGCATTTAGGATGTAGACCGGCGTGTGACCTCTCTGTTGAGCCTAGGTAGGACTACGGCGTGTTGATCGGCCGAGGCCGGTCATGACCTGATGGTTTGTCCGGCTGGAGTTGATCGAACGTGTTGGGTAAGTTGGTGCACCCCTGCAGGGAAGTATATCTATTCGAATAGCCGTGTCCATGGTAACGGACGCTCGGAGTTGTATCCCGATCGATACAACTAGAACTGGATGCTGAGGCATGAGAAATGGATATGATGGCTCCGGGATTGCTTTCTCGCAGGGAGTCGAGAAAGGATCTCTGGGCGTTAATGCTACAACATGCTTGCTAATTATAAAATGCTATTATGTACTCTTCTAAATGCTGCAAGATGGTGGCTTAAAGAAGATGCTAGTCTTCGATAGACTAGGCCTTCCCCTCTATTCTGGCATTTTGCAGTATAGTCCACATATACAGCTCCTTCCCTTCGATACCAGTGCATATGTAGTTTAGATCCTTGCTTGCGAATACTTTGGATGAGTACTCACGGTTGCTTTGCTACCTTTTTCCCCCTACTTTCTTCTTTCCGGTTGTTGCGTTCATATGATGGATCCTAGGAGCCAGATGCCACTACCGACGACTACTACTACCCCGACGGTGCCTACTACTACGTGGAGCACGCCGATGACCAGGCGTAGTTTAGGAGGCTCCCAGGCAGGAGGTCTTGCCTTTTCGATCGTTGTTGCTTTTGTGCTAGCCTTCTTAAGGCAGTCTTGTTTAACTTATGTCTGTACTCAGATATTGTTGCTTCCGCTGACTCTTGTGTTTTTGAGCTTCTGTATTCGAGCCCTCGAGGCCCCTGGTTTGTAATATGAAGCTTGTATTATTTTATTTGTGTCTAGAGTTGTGTTGTGATATCTTCCCGTGAGTCCCTGATCTTGATCGTACACACTTACGTGTATGATTAGTGTACGATTGAATTGGGGGCGTCACAGTCACCCCTCCCCACCCAGCCCAACTACCCCCACCTCCTGGGCCTTGTTTGTTGGGCTTTTTTTGCCTTTTTGTTTGTTTGCTAGGAAAATAGGCCTGGGCTTTGTTTGTCCGAAAAAGCACTTGCTTGCTTGCAAAATAAGTTTGGGTGGGTGGGAAATTAAAACCCAGACAGGGTATATGCAACTCTTCTGTGTACTTTACAGCTGGTCACCCCACCCCACCCTCCTCTTCCCTTCATCCTCCACCCCCCAAATCATTCCCAAATCCATCCACCTACTTCCCCCCTCCTCTCCCCCCCATACAGCTGCCATGGATGAACAATAAAACTGAAGATAACACAATCAAAATTGGGAGTTCAGATCAAAGGAAGAAGACAGTTGCAGAAGAAATCATGACGGGCATTGGCAGCTCTTGCCAGGGTGAGTTCATATTTCGCCCCCCCTCCTTGTAAATCCTTTGTCAGTCAAGATCCTCTGTGTAACCTTGTAGATGCTTTGTTATGCTAGATCTTAAATTCTTCTTGAATCCAGCTCATCTTTAACCTCTACAAACAGAGGCTGGTCTGTAGAGAAAACACACAGTAGTTGGCTGTCGTCAGTTCAGAGATCTGTTGTCTTGATTTTTGAATAAAAAAACAGAGCTAAGAAGACCATATGTATATGATGAGACAGTCAAAATTTTGGTGGTGTGCCAAAAAATAAGTACATGTCAGTGTATTTGATGTAGGGTAGAACCCTAGATGCCCGATCTTTCACGATTGGAGCGGATCCCGCGGTGAACACGAAGAACACGAGGGGAAAACACGAGAGGATTCACTCAAACCAACAAGATTCGATTACACATGTGCTAGATCCTCGAAACACAAAGAGATACACGATCCATGATCAACAAAGGACGATACAAGTAGCTAGTTCATCTCCGTGAGGAGGTCTTGAGGGGTCTTCCCGTGAGGTGTCTTGAATCCACTTGGGGGATCTTCTCCGTAGAGGTCATGAACTCCAATGGAGAAGGGTATCAAGTGGATGAGCAAACCTCTATCTCCTAAAATGAGCTAATCCTTTGCTAACCCTAGAAAGAGGGAGGTGGAGGAGTATATATAGTCTAGGTGGGCAAAAGGGTACATGGGCCTCGGCCCTTTACTGTGCGCAGACGGGCGGGGCCGGGTCTGTGCTGGGGGCCGGATGTCCGGGCTGTCGGGCCGATTCTTCTGTCCACTGGATAGACTTGTCCGGATTTCCGGGCCAGGGGCCGGATGTCCGGACTGGACGCCGGATGTCCGGGCCCTGTAGACTTGACCGTTGGCTCCTTGCTGCTGGCAACACCTCCAGGGGCCGGATGTCCGGGGTCCTGGCCGAATGTCCGGGTCCTGGGAGCTGTCCTTGACTCCTTCCAATGGTTCTCCTCGTCCATGAACTTGGAGACTTGCCTGTCTTCACGAGCTTCTCCGAGAGGGTCTTCTAGGTACCTGAGCACACATAGCATTTCCGTTTGAGGTAGTAGCCATGTCTCACATGATTCATATAGAAGTTCATTAAGGAGAGATGTCACCTCGGTCTCGAGAGCTCTTGCACGTGCTCGTGTCATTGGTCCTCTTGGCACTTGGTGAGATGATGATAGGTCCATGGGGATGACCATAGGATGCTCCGCATCATCTCCCCCCTAGGAAAGATCCGACCTCGGATCGAAATCTTCATCACCATGGTAGGGCGAGAGATCTTTGACGTTGAAGATATCTCTCACATTGTACTTGTCATGTGGAATGTTGATCTTGTAGGCATTGTTGTTGTAGCGTTCAAGCACCTTGAAGGGTCCATCGGCTCGTGGTAGAAGTTTGGACTTGCGTTCGTTGGGGAAGCGGTCCTTGCAAAGGTGTAGCCACACAAGATCTCCAATGTTGAATATCATGGGTTGCTTGTTGAGCTTGGTCGCGAGTCGTTGTACTTGGCGCTCGATGGTGTGCCTTGTATCTTCATGCATCTTCTTGAGGTAGTTCACTCGGGCACTCTCGTCCATGTTGATGCGCTCTTGTAGTGGTAGAGGAATAATATCCAATGGGGACAACGGGTTGAAGTCGTAGACGACCTCGAAGGGGGACTTGCCGGTAGTCGAATGTCTTGCGCGGTTGTAGGCGTACTCGGCGATGGGTAGGCACTCCTCCCACTCCTTGATGTTCTTCTTGATCAACACGCGTAGGAGAGTGGAGAGCGTTCGGTTCATCACCTCCGTTTGGCCGTCTGTTTGAGGATGGTATGCCGAAGAGAACAAAAGCTTGATTCCGAGCTTGGCGCATAGCGTCTTCAAAAAGTAACTCAAGAACTTGACGTCGCGGTCCGAGACAATCGTCTTTGGCACTCCATGTAGGCGCAAGATTTCCCTACAAAGAAGATTTGCAACATGTGAAGCATCGTCTATCTTGTTGCAAGGAATGAAATGAGCCATCTTGGAGAATCGGTCCACAACAACAAACACGGAATCCTTTCCATTTCTAGTTCGAGGCAAACCAAGCACAAAATCCATGCTAACATCTTCCCATGGGTGATATGGAATTGGAAGAGGCATGTAAAGACCATGAGATTGAGCTTTAGACTTAGCTTTGCGACATGTAGAGCATCGGTTGGTGAAGCGTGACACATCGCGGAACATCTTAGGCCAAAAGTAGTTCTTGGAGAGCGTGGCGAATGTCTTGTCGCGTCCAAAGTGTCCCATTAGTCCTCCTCCATGAGATTCTTGCAAAAGTAACAAACGAAGAGAAGACTTGGGGATACATAGTTTGTTAGCTCTCATAAGATAATCATCCTTGATGTAATAGCGTTCCCAAGATGTATGCGTCAAACATTTGGCATAAGGAATAGCAAAAGTAGGATCATGTGCATACAAGTCTTTTATGTGCTCAAAGCCAATGACATTCAATTCAAGTTTAGTGACAAGCATGCATTTGTAGGAAAGCGCATCCACCACAACATTTTCGTTGCCTTTGATGTACTTGATGACATAAGGAAAGGACTCAATGAACTCACTCCACTTAGCATGACGCTTGTTCAACTTAGTTTGACCCTTAAGGTACTTAAGCGTTTCATGGTCGGTATGAATGACAAATTCATGAGGGCGAAGATAATGTTCCCACTCACGCAAAACTCGCACTAAAGCATATAGCTCTTTGTCATAGATGGGATAATTGAGTTGTGCTCCGAAAAGTTTCTCACTAAAGTAAGCTATGGGGCGCTTTTCTTGCGTTAACACACCTCCTATGCCATTACCACTAGCATCGCAATGAACTTCAAAAGTTTTGTCAAAGTTGCGTAATGCAAGCACGGGAGCATGAGTAAGCAAATTCTTAAGTTCATTAAATGCGGTATCTTGAGATGGTCCCCAAACAAAGGGTGCATTTTTCTTACTCAAAGCATGTAAAGGGGATGCAATGGTGCTAAAATCCTTAACAAATCTACGATAGAAACCGGCTAAACCAAGGAAACTACACACTTGTTGCAAATTGGTTGGTTGTGGCTAAGTTTTAATAGCATTGATCTTAGATTCATCGACATGCACACCCTTAGAAGAGACTACAAAACCCAAGAAAACAAGCTTATCAACACCAAAAAGGCATTTGTCCATATTAGCATAAAGGCGCTCTTTTCTAAGAGTTTGTAACACGGTTCTAAGATGGGTGACTTGATCTTTGAGAGATTTGCTAAAACAAGAATATCGTCAAAGTAGACCACAACAAATACACCAATGTAGGGCCTAAGAACAAAATGCATGACTTGCATGGAAGTACCGGGTGCTTCGGATAAACCCATTGGCATAACAAGCCATTCATACAAGCCAAACTTGGTCTTAAATGTGGTTTTCCATTCATCACCTTCTTGGATGCGTATTTGATAGTAGCCACTTTTAAGATCAATTTTAGAGAAAATGGTGGCTCCGCTAAGTTCATCTAGCATGTCGTCTAAGCATGGAATAGGATAGCGATACCTAACCGTGATAGCATTGATAGGACGACAATCGGAACACATGCAAAATGTACCATCTTTCTTAGGAACAAGGATTACTGGTACGGCACAAGGACTCAAGCTTTCGCGTACATGGCCGTTGTCGATGAGTTGTTGTACTTGCCGTTGGATCTCCTTGGTTTCCTCGGGGTTGACGCGGTAGGGAGCCTTGTTAGGAACAGGTGCTCCGGGGATGAGGTCGATGCGGTGTTCGATGCCTCGAAGAGGAGGTAGACCCGGAGGTAGTTCATCGGGGAATACATCTTGGAATTCCTGCAAAAGAGAAGATAACACTAAAGGTAGATTGTGAGAGGTGTTAGTTTTTGGTGCCTCGTCCTTGCATAAGAGGACATAGTGCATAACACTTGATGGGTTCTCACACACTTCTCTCATCTCACTTTTGGTGGCAAATAGGACTAAGTTTTTCTTGTCGCTCATCGTGGAGGCATTCGATTTGGGCTTGTGGCGCTCACTCTCTTTGTGGTGGTTCGCTCTCTCACTATTCTCTCCACGATGGGTGGCTTGCTTGTCGGTGATCACTTGACTTGGAGACATAGGTCGTAGCACATACTCCTTTCCTTTCCCTTCATCTTAAAGCTATAGTGATTGGTACGCCCGTTGTGGATGATGCCTCGGTCAAATTTCCATGGTCGTCCAAGAAGGAGGTGGCAAACGGACATCGGAACGACATCGCACTCCAAAGTATCTTCATATGCTCCTATCTTGAAGGAAACTTGTACCATATGTTCTACTTGAATAGTGCCGTAGTCGCTTAACCATTGAACCTTGTAGCGGTGAGGATGCTTCATCTTGACCAATTGGAGCTTGGAGCATAGTTCTTCACTTGCTAAGTTATGGCAACTCCCTCCATCGATGATGACCTTCACGGACCTTCCATTGATGCCGGCTTTGGTATGGAAGATATGGCATCTTTGGTCTTCGTCTTGTTGATGTTGAAGTGTCAACACCTTGGAGACAACGAGAGCAAGACTTGGATCTTCGTCACAAAAGACTTGATCATCTTCATCCTCATTCACTTGCCGGTGCATAGCTACATTCTCAAGGGCTTCTATTTCTCCTTCACTCATGGAGTCATATGTACCGTCGTCATTGAGGATCATGGTGCGCTTGTTGGTACACTCGAAGGACTTGTGGCCTAGGCCGCCACATGTGAAGCATTTGATGGAACTTGTCTTGATGGTCTCATCGGTTGGAGCTGTAGATGATGAAGCTCTCGGCTTGAAGTTGCTTGTAGTAGGAGGACGACTTGTGGTTGTCGAAGTTTTCTTGTAACTTGACTTGTCGCCGTTGCTTGTAGAAGGCTTGATTGAGGTAGAAGTTGCTGGAGTCGTTGAAGCTTGGTTGTTGGAGCCGTATGTCTTGGAAGAGTACTTGTCATACTTGAAGTCATCTTGCACTTGTCGCTCCGCCTTGGTGGCTTGGTGCACTAGCTCAATGAGGTTTGAGTATGGTTGGAAGTCGGCGATCTTCTTGATAGGATGATTGAGTCCATTCAGGAAGCGTGGCATAGTTTGCTCATCATCTTCCGTGACATTAGCTCGTATCATGACAATTTCCATTTCCTTGTAGTACTCTTCAACGCTCTTTGTTCCTTGCTTGAGGTGTTGTAACTTCTTGAAGAGGTCGCGGTTGTAGTAGGTTGGCACAAAGCGCGCTCTCATGACATCCTTCATTTGCGCCCATGTTGTGATGGGTGGTTCACCTCTTGCTTCACGGCGCTCGATGACTTGTTCCCACCAAATGAGGACATAGTCTTGGAACTCAAGGGATGCCATGGTGATCTTCTTCTCTTCCTCATAGTTGTGCAAACGGAAGATCTTGACAACCTTCAATGCCCATGAAAGGTACTCTTCGGGATTAATGCTTCCGAAAAACTTGGGCATGGTGAACTTGAGTTTGCCGTAGCGTTGCTCTTCATTGTTTTGGGGGCGGGGATGATGATGACGCCCATGTCGTGGAGGGTTGTCAACCTCATGCTGCTCTTGGCATTGAGGATTCCCAATGTCTTGTTGCTCTTGTTGAAGTTGTGGTTCTTGTCGAGCTTGTTGTTCATGTCTAGCTTGAAGAGGATCTTGAGGAGCTTGATGTTGAGAGCGTGCTTGATAATTCCTCTCTTGAATTTCCTCGCGAAGCGCTTCTTCTTGCTCACGAGTTTGCCGATTGCGTGCGACGACGGCACGATTGGTGTTGAGGAGGACGCGTTCCGCCTCAAGGGCTTGTGCTTCACGCCGTTGTTGTTGTAGACGGGCAGCTTCGGCGTCTTGCTCGTCTTGATGTTGGCGTGCGCGCTCTTCCTCTTGTTGTCGTAGACGTTGTCTTTCTTGTGCTTGCGCAAAGGTAGCGTGGTTTTGGCGATGTCGATGTTCTTGCACTAGAAGTTGCTCTTGAGAATCGGTTCCGTGTAGAGGATTGCGGTTTGCTTGATGGTCTTGGCGCGCGACTCGATGAAGAGTGTTTGATGTCGGTGTACTTGAGCCGGAGATGGTGTCGTCGGAGTGCCGACTCGAGCGGCTCCGTCTTGAGTAGGATGACGAGGTAGAAGAGCGGTTGACCATCATGGCGCGAATATCATCCTTAAGAGAGGCCATGGATGTGTCGAAGTAGTCTCTTGTACGTTGCTCGGATTGTCGTAAGTCGGTGGCGAGGTTGTTGATGCGGTCGCCCAAAGCTTGTTGTTCTTGATGTAAAGCTCTTTGTGCACCAAAGAGGTGGCTCTTGGTGACGTAGGAGGTCGAGTCATCGTCTTGCTCGATGAAGAGTGGGTTGGTAGAAGAACTTGGCCTATCCATCATTCCAAGCAAGTATGTGCATGGGAGAAAGAGAAGAACTTATACCAAATGTACCTTGACCAATGTTGAAGATGGATCAATGATCACTCAAATGTGTAACAAGGAAATAGCACAATTGGTACCAATTCTTGTCGGTTCTCACACCTACACAAGTAAAAGCCTTTGGTGGAGCTTGGTGAGGATGGTGGCACAAAATCTTTGCAATTGTTAGTGAGACTTAATAATGTTGAAAAAGATTCGCAAATTTGCAAATGCAACAAGTAGACCAATAGCAAGTATGGATACACGGGAACGCACACGCAAATGGATAAATGGGGTTGTGCAAACCAAAAATGAGCGGAAAATGTGGAATCCACGGAAAATGCTCTTGTTGCACAACTCTAGAGAGACGCTAGCACGATTGCACAATAGGCGGATACGAAACTTGTGCACAACCTACGAAGCAAAAATGTAGCGACTTCTATCCCAAGTATGCTATATGTATGGTGTTCCTATGATATGATCCAACATGATCGAGTATGACAATCTTAATGTAGTATGATGCTATGGTTCTTGCTTATAAGCTCTTTGCTTGTCTTTCTCTTTTGCTTAAAAGCTTGTTTGGCTCTTTCTCTTTTGAGCTCTTTCTCATGCAAAACTTCACGAACCAAGATAGCAATTGAGTATATGCGATGACAACCTTGTGACACAAGAGATGATATCAGGATATGTACCAAGATGGTATGGTATGTATGCAATGGGAGCTATGATCACTAATGTGCACAAGTAATGTTGCCGGCAATACTCAAAGGCTAGTCTCGATAGGAAAGGTACGCAAAATTGGGCTATGGGGTTATCAATGCAATGGCAAGAATGTACAATGATGATATACCACGATACCAAGATGAGATAGAGGTTACCGTTCTTGCTTACGGTGAAGGTGTCAAAATGGTGAGGTGGTTGATGTCGATGACGAATATGAGCGGTGGTGATGTCGTCGAACCGTCCCTAAGTAGCCGAAACACATTAGGAAACGGAAACCGCAACTCAAATCTCAAAGACCAAATGTTTCAAAATTTGTCGGAGTGCGTAGTGGGTAAGCGTTGGTGGTTGCCGGGAGCGATGGTGGTATGCGGAAGTGATGGTGGTATGCCCGACAAGATTGGCGAAAGTTAGGTGGAAAACGGAGCGGAGGGGTGGAAGTGATGCTGTCAGGGGCCGGATGTCCGGGCTGGAGGGCCGGATGTCCGGGGGCGCCGGATGTCCGGGCTATCGGGCCGGATGTCTGAGCTCTGGATCCATGGATGAACTTGATGAACTCGCGGGGAAAAGGTAAATTCGGGGCAAAAATTCGGGAGATTTTGTGGATGGAAATGGGGGAAAAGAAAGGGAGAAGCTAGATCTACTTGCTACACACAAAATCCGCGAACCAAATCCAACAAAACTTCATCACACCAACAAATCACAAAAAAAAAATTGGGAGGCTATTTTTGTGGAGATTTTCGGATTAGGATGAAAAATAACAAAATCAAGCTAGAAAACAAAGGGTAGGGGCTCCAAAATCGTGATCAACCAAAGCTCATGATACCAAGATGATGTAGGGTAAAACCCTAGATGCCCGATCTTTCACGATTGGAGCGGATCCCACGGAGAACACGAAGAACACGAGGGGAAAACACAAGGGGAAACACGAGAGGATTCACTCAAACCAACAAGATTCGATTACACATGTGCTAGATCCTCGAAACACAAAGAGATACACGATCCATGATCAACAAAGGATTATACAAGTAGCTATTTCATCTCCGTGAGGAGGTCTTGAGGGGTCTTGAATCCACTTGGGGGATCTTCTTCGTAGAGGTCGTGAACTCCAATGGAGAAGGGTATCAAGTGGATGAGCAAACCTCTATCTCCTAAAATGAGCTAATCCTTTGCTAACCCTAGAAAGAGGGAGGTGGAGGAGTATATATAGTCTAGGTGGGCGAAAGGGTACATGGGCCTCGGCCCTTTACTGTGCGCAGATAGGTGGGGCCGGATGTCCGGGCGTCGGGCCGGATGTCTGGGCCTTCATGAGGAGCCGGATGTCCGGGCTGTCGGGCCGATTCTTCTGTCCTCTGGATAGACTTGTCCGGATGTCCGGACTGGATGCCGGATTTTCGGGCTGGGGGCCGGATGTCCGGGCTGGACGCCAGATGTGCGGGCCCTGTAGACTTGGCCGCTGGCTCCTTGCTGCTGGCAACACCTCCAGGGGCCGGATGTCTGGGGTCCTGGCCGGACGTCCGGGTCTTGGGAGCTGTCCTTGACTCCTTCCAATGGTTCTCCTCGTCCATGAACTTGGAGACTTGTCCATCTTCATGAGCTTCTCCGAGAGGGTCTTCTAGGTACCTGAGCACACATAGCATTTCCGTTTAAGGTAGTAGCCATGTCTCACATGATTCATATAGAAGTTCATTAAGGAGAGATGTCACCTCGGTCTCGAGAGCTCTTGCACGTGCTCGTGTCATTGGTCCTCTTGGCACTTGGTGAGATGATGATAGGTCCATGGGGATGACCATAGGATGCTCCGCATCAGTATTGTAGTGTCAGAAAATTTGATGTAGAGTCATAGACTGATCACGCAATAAAGTCTGCAAAATGACTGTCTTTTACATGGGTGAGAATGATTATTATATTCAGAGTGGGGGGGATGCATAATGAGAAAATAGCCATAAGCAATCACATTCATAGTTCCATCCATACAATCTGCTGACTGGAGTAAATGACAAACAAACTTAACTTGTTAGGGATTGAGAAAAATTGTTGATTCTGTAAATGAAACACTCTATTCTCAAGTAAAAAAAAAGAGCAAGAACTTTGAAACTAAGTGCAATCACAGTGTGTTCTACATGTTGACAGGAAATCCAAAAAATGTTCATATAACTGATAAGAAAAAATAGGAGCATATAACCGCGGTTTGCATGTTTTAAGGTAAAATGGTGTGTATCATGTGGTGGTTCACTCCTACATTTGATAAATATATTTAGGTGGAAAAAAGAAGCAGCTACAATTTTTAGTCTTCACATACAAAACACAAGCATAAACTTTTTGAATATCTATCCAATTTTTTTTTGATTCATTGTAACATTGCATTTGCAGCAAATGAAGATATCTATGCAGGTGACTACATTGGGACTCAGGTACGATTCGGCTTAAAATAATATGATTTAGGACACAAACATAGATAAACTTACTTGTATGTTTTGATTGCAGCATGTGCGCTCTCAATACCCAGGAATGGTTTTTGACCCAAGCCTTTTTCAATTGCAAAGTAACGAAGCTAATTTTCTGCAGATGTTTCCACCTTACTCATTCGCCTATCCGGTCCATGAGTTTGGAATATCATCAAATCCTCTCGCTGTTGGGAGTAACAAATCAATTCCGATGACTGGACAACATGTTGCCCCTTTTGTCCAGCAGAAAGAAGATGTAAGTAAGTTATTGCTTCTTCTCAGTATCTAGTTGATACGATCTGTATCTAACTAAAAATTTGAACCAACAAAAACAAAAAATGCAGGCATTGGTGCTGAGTCAAGGCTTCGGCATGAACATGTCATACACACGGATGCTACTTGCCACTGACTCTGAGGTTTGAACTATTGTGAAAAACTATTTTGTTGTCCATATAAAAAAGTACTTGTTTCATGATAGTTGGCTTAACTTTCTTTTGTGTTGTGCAGGCTGCTTTTTTTGGTTCACCACACATAGATCGCTATCCCGTTGGTGCTGAGGTATGATCACAGACTGGAAAAATGCAAAAACATCAGGAAAAATAAGAAGTGTTAGAACAAGCTTATCTGATGCGGAGCATCCTACGATCATCCCCATGTACACTTCGACTACTCCCCAAGCCCCAAGAGGACATACGATGAGACCTCGACCATACGCCATTGGACACAAGGTGAACTCACTCCTCTTCAAACCATCACTTTCCACATGTGAGACATGGCTACTACCTCATGCATGGACCTTTTGTATACTCAGGCACAACCGAGATGACCATGGAGAATCAAAGGACAAAGGGCAAGCATGGAAGAGGAGAAGGAAGAAGAAGAACGGACAAGACAGAGCTTGCTCGGATGATCTGGACCCCCAGCCGGACGATCCGAACCAAGCCCGGATGATCCAGACCCCCACCCGGACAATCCGGGTAATGTGCCCCAAGACACTCGAAGCCAACATGAAGCCGGATCATCCGGACCATGACCCAGATCATCCGGACGGAGCCGGATCAGCCGCACTAGGGCCCAGACAACCGGACCACCCATAGCCTCCACGACATGTCTGGACCATCCGGATGCCGACCCGGATCATCCGGACATCCGAAGCCCGAATCATCCGGACCAACACCCGGATCATCCGAACAGTGCCTGCGTGCATGTTTGGGCCGAAGCCCATGTATACATTCCGGCCCCTTCATGGCTTAGACTATAAATAGACCTCCTCCTCCCCTTTTTTAGGGTTAGCATAGGTTTAGCTCATTTTAGAGATAGAGCTTTGCTCATCCTTGTGGTTCTACTCCATCGAGAGACCGCGGCCTCTACGGAGAAGATCCACGCTTGGATTCAAGACCGCTCACGGGAAGATCCCTCGTGGGCTCAAGGCCTCCTCACGGAGATGAACTAGTTACCTCTTGTATCGCCCTTTGTTGCGTTTGAATCATGTATCACTCGTATTGTTCATGGATCTAGCACATGTGTGATCGTTCTCGTTGATTTGAGTGTTTCCCCTCGTGTGTTCCCTCGCATTTCCCCTCGTGTTCTCGCGAGATCCCCTCCAAATCATGAAAGATCGGTCCTAGGGTATCCACCCTACATCATCTTGGTATCATGAGCCACGTTGATCATGAATTTGGAGTCTCCCCCATCGTTTTCTAGCCTTGTTTTGCTTGATTTCATCCAAAAATCTGAAAATCCCCACCAAAAATAGCCCCAATTTTTTTTTGTGATTTGTTGGTTTGATGATTTTTTGTTGATTTTGATCCGTGGATTCGTTGTGTTTCGAGTGGATCTAGCTTCCCCACAAGTTTCCCCACCTTCCATCCATGAAATCTTCACAATTTTGCCTCCGAAATCATCCATTTCTACCCCAAAAATTCGTCCCCGAGAGGACATCCTGAGCAGTTTGACCTACCCGGATCATCCGGACGTGCTCCCGGATCAGCTGGACCCTCTCCCGGACGTCCGGATAACCTAGACACCCGAATACCTGTACCCAAGTTGATGAGCCCGGATCATCCGGATGTTCTCCCGGATCATCTGGACATAGCCCGGATCAGCTGGACCTCCTCCGGGATGTCCGGGTAACCCTGAAACTGACACAGCTGAATTATTGTTTCGGCCATAACTAATTCATCCGGAGTCCGTTTTTGACGTTCTTTAGCTCGTTTTGAAGCTATTAACATTCCCCATCCCACAAAAATACTTCCAACATCATTTGACTCCATAAAATTTTTGGAACTTTGGCATCTTTGCCTAAGCCCTCCACCATATAATCCGCATTACCACCATAGCCTTCCGCAACCTAACCCATTTTGATCCCCATTGCATTTGTGGTTGCTTGAGTTCTGATTTGAGTCTCCCAAGGTGTTTCGTCTACTTAGGGACAGTTGCTTCTTCATCAACCACCACCACCACTTCTGCATTGCCAACTTCGAAACCACCACCGCATTCCGCTACCACTATTTGACATTTGCCTTTGGAGATTTTGAGTTTGCGGTTTTTCTGTTTCCTAGGGTGTTTCGGCTAACTAGGAACGGTTCGACATCGACAACACCGCCGCTCAACTTTGCCAAGGATTCGACATCGACCACCTTCACCATTTTGACACCCTAACCGTAAGCAAGAACGGTAACCTCTATGTCATCTTGGTATCGTGGTATCCCACCATTGTACATTCTTCTTTCCATAGTATTGATAACCCCTAGCCCATTTTGCGTCACTTGCCTATCGAGACTAGCCATTGAGTATTGCCGGCAACGTTACCTGTGCACATTAGTGATCCGTACCTCCCATTGCATACATACCATATCATCTTGGTATCATCATATCATCTCTTGTGTCACAAGATTGTTCCCGCATATACACAATTGTTATCTTGGTTTGTGCATTTCGCATAAGTGGCCATATCAAAAAAAAGAATAAGCTTTTAAGAAAAAGAAAAAGAGTGAACAAAGAGCTTGTAAGAAAGAGCCATAGCATCATACCACATTGCATATAAGATTGTCATATCCGATCATATTGGATCATCTTGAGAGGAACACCGGGAACCATACATACATAGCATACTTGGGATAGAAAGTTGATACATTTTTGCATCTTATAGGTTGTGCACAAGTGTCGTATCCGCCTATTGAGCAATTGTGCTAGCGTCTCTTGAGTTGTGCAACACGAGTGTTTTCCGTGGATTCCACATTTTGTGCTCATTCCTTGGTTGCACGACCCCATTTATCTATCTGTGTGTGTGTTTTTGTGTGCCATTCGTTGCTATTGGTCTGCTTGTTTCACTTGCGAATTTGTGAATCTCTTTCAACATTATTGACTCTTGCTAACATTTTGCATCAAATTTTTGTGCCACTATCCTCACCAAGCTCCACCAAAAGCTTTACTTGTGTAGGTGTGAGAATTGACAAGATCCGGTACCAATTGTGCTATTTCCTTGCTACACTATTGAGTGATCATTGATCCATTTTCAACTTTGGATAAGGTACATTGGTCTAGTTCTTTCCTTTCTTCCACTCACATTTGCTCGAGTCTTGTGATGGATAGGCAAATCATTTCACCTCTGGTCTTCGACAACGACGGCGCGAACAACTACGTCACCATCAATCACACCGTTGAACTACAACGAGCAATGCAAGGCGCACAATCTACCTTGCGAGAGCGCATCAACAACCTCGCCATCGACATACATCACTCCGAAGCAAGGAAAAGGGACTACATCGACACCAAGTTGGACGAGCTAAAGGATCAACTACGAGATATGGTGGCTGACTACAAGTCTTCTTCTTCCCCTTCGTCATCCTCAAGGCGGCGGCGAGCGAGTCGCAAATCTTCAGAGCGCCCATGCGATGCAAGCGCAATTTGTCCATGTCCACATCTCCATGGAGGCCACCATCATGTTTGTAATCTACATCGTCATGAAGGGCAAGTCAACTCCAAGCCACATGTGCACGACGACGACGAACGACATCTACTGCAAGCTCAAGCACGACAACGACACCATCAAGATGAAGATGCTCGAGACGCGCAAACCTACAAGTCCCAACAAGCTCTACATCAAGCTATGGCCAAACTTCATGAGCACAAGAGAAGAACGCGAGACAAGCACCACCAAGAGGAAGCTACGGCTACCACCTCTACTTCGGCATCTTCGCCAAGTGATATCAAGGCATCTTCGCCTTTGGACGTATGACATCTTCGCCTACTTCCCGTGAGTACCCCTACATCGACATCATCAAGTCCAAGGTGACCACCTACAAGCGAGGGCGACACTTCCATCTTCGAAAGCCCGTCAAGGAAGATGATCGAGCATGGGAAATTCCCTTCGGTCATGGAGACGAGCTACGAGGTGCCACATCATATGGACCTCATACAAGACGACGACAAGACGGTCGAGCAAGGGCCATCCCCTTCTACCACGGCGACGAGTGCGTACCTCTTCGACAACATGAAGACGGTGCCCCAATGGGACTCATACTCCGAGTCAAGCTACGAGACCGCACATGAGACATTCTCTTTGGTCTCGGAGGAGAGTGATGATTTGCCACTTCCTACGACATTCATGTTTGGAGGCATTATGGATGAGGAGGTTGAGCATGGGACTATCCCTTCAACCAAGGTGGCGATAGGAGTTGAGCATGGAGACATTTGCACCTACATCTCTCCGACACCCACGTATGACGAGATGCCCCAATTACCATGTGAGGAGAGCCACCACCCCTTGAGTGAGATGAGTGACTCCACCATATATGACATTGAGTGCATTTCCTACGAGTGGATGAGCGTGACCACCACTAGCCCACACTTGAGAGCATGCCACACATCCTATGTGAGGTTGAGAGCCATTTGAGTGACTCCACCAACCATATGAGTGAGAGCATCTTACCGGGAGTGAGTGAGCCACAACACTTAGTGAGTGAGGTAGTTGAGACGGCACGTGAGGCCACTATGATTTCTAATGACTTAACCTCTACTCCGAGTGTGTTTTCTTATTTAGTGTTAGATCTCCAACAAGACAAAGCGCCAATCCTCGACGAGTCCATACCTCCGATGGGAAAACCGATGGCCATGGTGGAAGAAGATGCACCCCCCACATGGTACCATCAAGTTGCAACCTCACCTACAACACACGAGCGGAGCTCTATAGGTAACATAGGTGGTGGTGCTTCTCTTGTCCCACTAGTGGACTATCTTACCAATGATTGCTTGCATGATGTTGATCCACCTATTACCATGCTTCATGCTAGTGCGATTTACTCATGTGTTGACTTACCAATTTATGATGAATATGATGATGAACATGTTGAGTTGCCTAGTTGTGATGCTATTCTCCATAGGATATCATGTGAAAATTCTATCGGTCACATCATGTTCGACAATCCATTAAACTTGTCATGTGCTATGAGTGAGATCTCCCATATTGCATCATTACAATCTCAACATAGTAAGTATGCATGCCCCATTAAAATAAATCCCATTTGCACTTATGGCATAGATGACAAGGTCATGGTTATTGGATTTTGTTTTTGTTGTGATGATATTGCTAAGCTTCCTTTACATGATTTGCGCAATTCATCAACTATGCCATGCCATGAACACATTGTTTCGGATATGCATTGTGTTGGATGTTGTCAATATTCTACATGTGAAGTTTCCACTAATACTCATGAGGCGACCCCCATAGTTGCCTCATATATTTTCAGAGATTTTGATGCATCCCATCATTTGCATACTTCCCATAATTGCGTGCATCATATGCAGTCCATGAATAACAATGCTCTACATATTTCTCGTGATGCATTACACAATTTGAGTCTCCATTATGCTATACATAACAACAAACCTATCATGATGGATGACATATTTCTATATCACGCATCTCATTTATTTGAGCATTGGATATGTTGTGCTAACCAACACATGCACGTATGCATCATAATGGATGACGTGTACATATATCACGCACACACAATTTTTCCTTTGCCTTTGTTTTGTGTAGGTACTCATGCATACTCGCCAACCTCACAATCCCATGAGTTGACGAAACGAGCTCTTGAGAGCAATGATGATTTGGGATCCCGTGGATTGTCCTTCACACCATTCCCCTCGCGCAAGAACCTCGCGCATTTCTTTTACTTGGCTCTCACACGGCTATGGGCTATTCACCACTTGTTATTTTACGCCCACCTTAGCGTGTTCACTTTGCATGATACACTTGTTTCTATGCCTTTGCCATGCAATTGTGACCCTTGCTTGCACTTACATATGATTCACCATTCTACTACTTCTATGTGTATTTGCATGCTTGGTGGAGATCCTTGTTGCTATTACCATGTTTTCCGTGTACCTCATGCTATTGCTGATTCTTGTGTTGGGAGAGTCATATTATTCAATTGCTATTTCCATAAGACTTCTTGCCAATACAGTGATGATACATTACTCATATCTTGTTTTCATGCGTGTGATATGTCATGTGCATTATATATGCTCACTATTTGCACACATGACATGATTTCCATGATTACTTCTAGTATGTTGCATCTTCACACTACTAGATTGCATGACTTGTTTACTATGATCACTTGCTTTGTCGCATCACCCATGATACATAACTGCTCATTGCATTGGGTTGATGGCATATATATTCATGCCTCTCACATGATTTGTCTTGATCATTGTCTCTTGTCTCCATTAGTTGCCTCTCTCATATCCACTTGTAGTGAGTGCAACCATGCTATGCTTATTGATCTTGGAGACTTGGACATATTATTTGTGAAGCATGCTTGTTTGATTGTGCTTAATGCATTTGGTTGTTCACGCATCTTATGCCTACATACCATACCCTACACTCTTGTACTTTCTTATGATAAGAATGATGAAAACACTTGTTGGGTATCTCACCATACGGATGATAGGTTTTGCTTCCATGCTAATCTCATTTGTTTTTCCGAGTGTTTGTCATGTTCTTTCATTTTGAAGGATTCACACGGCATTACCATCACGAGACATATTGGTTATGTGATGGCGTACATGAAGTCCGACACCAACATTTTCGAGAAACTACTAAAGGTGAACTCCTTCCCTTTGAGCCATCCTCACATACGCATATTGGATGGGTCATTCTTTCATTGTTGTTTCCTTCTTGCCTACATGATACACATATTGGATGGAGGACCGACATTGGAGATGGACCCTATGGACCTTCAAGTTGAGGAGTGCCACGGCATCGAGCTATGGTACAACACCACCCCTAACAAATTTGCACCTTATGCATGGATTGACTCAAATTATGATTGCCTTGTTGCATCTTGTATTTCTATGTCATCCATGATATATGAGCTTGTGCACTTCCTTAGCAAATTTGTTGTGATCTTCCTTGATGGCATATTCATACATAATTATCACATTGCCTACCATCAATTGCATGATAACATAATCATATTGAGCATCCATTGCCATGTTCATGCTCTTGATATAACATCTTTCTATGACATCATTTTGCACAATGGTAGCATTTGTAGCTTTGTGCACCATGACATTTACCATACCTTTGCGTGCACAACAAATTATTTTGCTCTCATGAATGCTTTGCATATCATTTTACATCATTTGACTAAGCATCTTGTGCCTTGTCACGAACAATATTATCGGACGAACTCATGCTTACATGATGGACACCTTGTGTGCGCTAACCATTGTATTTCCAGTGTCGTTTGTGTTTGCTCTTTTTGCATGTATACCATTACAGAGACACCTTGGAGTACTTGGATTGCGTGATGCCTTCAACTCCGTCCAATTACAAGTCTATCCACGACAACCGTTTCCATGGTGATGAGGATTACGATCCGAGGTCGGATCTTTCCCAAGGGGGGAGATGATGCGGAGCATCCTACGATCATCCCCATGTACACTTCGACTACTCCCAAAGCCCCAAGAGGACATACGATGAGACCTCGACCATACGCCATTGGACACAAGGTGAACTCACTCCTCTTCGAACCATCACTTTCCACATGTGAGACATGGCTACTACCTCATGCATGGACCTTGTGTATACTCAGGCACAACCGAGATGACCATGGAGAATCAAAGGACCAAGTCCAAGCATGGAAGAGGAGAAGGAAGAATAAGAACGGACAAGACAGAGCTTGCCCGGATGATCCGGACCCCCACCCGGACAATCCGGGTAATGTGCCCCAAGACACCCGAAGCCAACATGAAGCCGGATCATCCGGACCATGACCCAGATCATCCGGACGAAGTCGGATCAGCTGGACCAGGGCCCAGACAACCGGACCACCCGCAGCCTCCATGACATGTCCGGACCATCCGGACGCCGACCCGGATCATCCGGACATCCGAAGCCCGGATCATCCGGACCAACACCCGGATCATCCGAACGGAGCCAGATCAGCTGGACCAGGGCCCGGACAACCGGACCACCCGCAGCCTCCACGACACATCCGGACCATCCGGACGCCGACCCGGATCATCCGCATCCGGACAGTGCCTGCGTGCATGATTTGGGCCGAAGCCCATGTATACATTCCGGCCCCTTCATGGCTTAGACTATAAATAGACCTCCTCCTCCCCATTTTTAGGGTTAGCATAGGTTTAGCTCATTTTAGAGATAGAGCTTTCCTCATCCTTGTGGTTCTACTCCATCGAGAGACCGCGACCTCTACGGAGAAGATCCACGCTTGGATTCGAGACCGCTCACGGGAAGATCCCTCGTGGACTCAAGGTCTCCTCACATAGATGAACTAGTTACCTCTTGTATCGTCCTTTATTGCGTTTGAATCGTGTATCACTCGTATTGCTCATGGATCTAACACATGTGTGATCGTTCTCGTTGATTTGAGTGTTTCCCCTCGTGTGTTCCCTTGCGTTTCCCCTTGTGTTCTTCGTGTTCTTCGCGGGATCCCCTCCAAATCGTGAAAGATCGGCCCTAGGGTATCCACCCTACATCATTATCTAAAAATAATTATGATAAAAAGACCAATCATTTTTGCGAAAAACATGTATGTTGGATAAGAATTTCTTATTGCTGTTTTTGACCAACAAAATTTGCAGAATGAGACATTCATGGTAACTGGGCGGAACTCAAGGTTAAGTGAGCAAGTTGACATGGACATCCCTGTGTCAAGCAACTATCTTGAACACAATGATGTTGTTAATTGGGAAAACAACCAGACAAATTCCTTGGAAGCTGGTTCGCTTGTGAAAGCTCTAACATGGAACAATGGTATGCCATCTCCTGGTGTAGACCTCTTGCGAGCTCTTGGGGTGTATGCTGAAGACAATCAAATTGAAGATGATGCATGCAGTGAAGATTCAGACACTGATCCAAGTGCTTTCATGAATGTGCTTGCTGTCACTAAAGAGGATGTGGATCAAGTAGTTACTGAACATGATGATGAACATAATCATAACACAGATGTAGATGGCGAGGATGAGGAATTGACACAAGATGACATAGACAATTTTGTCGAGAATGATTGCGTTCTTGCAGCTCAGACTTGTAGCCAGGAGGTTCGGAACTGCCATGTGCCTCAAATGGGCATGGATTTTGAAACGTTGAAAGCAGCGCACACATTCTACAACAACTATTCTTACTTGTGTGGTTTTGCTGTGCGGAAAGCATCGAACTATTGTGGGAAGACTAGCACAAAAGGGGATGAGTCTCGATGTATTTTCAAATGCAACCGGGCTGAAAAGGTGTTTGATGAGGAGGAGAAGGAGGCTAGGAGGAAAAAAAGGCAGCATAAATGACAAGAGTGAACCGGAAAGCTGGCACCAGAGACAAGGAAGAGGAGAAGGAATGTGATTGATGTCACCGGTTGTCAAGCTAAACTAGTAGTCACCAAAAAAATGGGAGATGGTTTATCACAGACATAAATCTTGAGCACAACCATGACTTGAGTCCATCAGACGAATCAAAGTTTTTTAGATCACACAAACAAATAACAGAGGAGGAGAAGTTGTTAGTGAGAACATTCAACTCGGCCAAATTGCCAACAAGAAAAAATATGGACATACTATCATTTTTAAGGCAAGGTCTGCTTCTGTACATGCAAAAATATGTGACCAATGTGAGGGCATCGATGAGGAAAGAGAATGATAGCAATGACATGATGCAGCTGTTGGACTACTTTGGGGGCAGGCAAGCGGAAGATTCAAGATACTACTACAAGTTCAAGGTTCATCCAGAAAACCCAAGCAAAGTACTCTGCATTTTCTGGGCTCATGGATACTCGAGGAAAATGTACGATTTGTACGGAGACAACCTAAGTTTTGACACGACCTACAAAACCAACAAATACAACCTCCCCTTTGCCCCATTTGTTGGTGTGTCCGGACATGGTCAAAACTGCTTGTTTGCGTGTGCTACCATTCAGGATGAGACGATCAACACTTTCACTTGTCTATTTCAGATATTCCATGAATGTATGGGGGGAAGCATCCAGCGATAGTGATCACGGACCAAGACACATCCATCAAAGAGGTTGTCCCTGAGGTCTCCAACCTCTCCAAGCACAAGAACTGTCTGCTTCATGTGAAAAAAAGGCTGAGGAGAAATGCTGCAGGACTTTTGTGACAAAAGGTGATCTCCATGCTGACTTCACTGACATTGTGCACAACTCCCTCACAATTGTACAGTTTGAAAGGTCGTGGCAAGAGATGGTGCAAAAGTAGGACATTGGGACTGTTAGCTGTTTCAAGATTATGTGGAAAGAGAGGAGAAGGTGGGCACCCGTCTACTTCAAGACAAATTTCCACCACTTATACACTCAACATCGAGGAGCAAAGGCATGAATGCCATCTTCAAGGACAACATAGCATCGACTTACAACATGATGAGCTTCATGACAGAATATCAAAAAATATCTAAATGCATACAAGACATGGAGAGGGAGCAAGACTCACTGACAAGGATAACAAAACCAACATTCTGGGTGTATAGTGAGCTTGAGATTCTGGCATCACGAATGTACAACTGACAATATTTTTACCGGTTTCAGAAGCAAATGAAGTTTGCTGCTAAACTTCATGTGGATGTTGTTGAGAATGGATCAAGGTTTGAGGTTTACAAGTTGAGCATGCTTGCTGAAAAATATTTCAGGACGCGCGTTATCTTGTACTAGCAAACCCGAGGCAAGAAGATTTCGCTTGCATCTGTGGGAAGTTTCAAAAGGATGGCATTGTATGTGCACACATACTGTGGGTGTTTGTCCACCTGAACAAGTTTGTCCTACCTGACAAGTATTATATTGAGAGGTGGAAACCAAAAGACAGGAAGTATGTAAGACACAAGCAATTTAATGTTCCCACGAACTGACTGAGGCAAGACGACATTTGAGGTACGCACAACTCTCAAAATTGCTCAATGAGATGGCTTCCGATGGGGCAAGAACGAATGAGAAGTACTTGTATATTGTGAATGAGAGTGAGAGAATTTTTACTGGGCTTGATGAGATGACTAAGGAAAATTAGTTGAGAGAGCTTCAGGCAAGAGGGGTTGCTGTGGAAACAGACCCTCCAATACAAATGCAAGTACCTCACCCCGATGGCTATGACACCCTACAAGACCCGGATGTTGTCGTATCTAAAGGTCGATCAAAAGGTCCTTACCTATCAACTAGGGAGAAGTTCCTTCCAAAGAAACAAAATGAATGCAGCCACTGCAATAGCCAAGACCATAATATTGCTGGTTTTCACAACCTCCATATTGAGAAGTCCAAATTTCACAAGAAGAAACCAGCACCTAAAAAACCTACAGGTATTGATTTATTTTTTGTTTGTTTCTGTAATTTATATGACTTGTTTTGTTTTCATTAGTTTAAGGGTAGAAAAGTCATATGAAACTACTCACTGATAATAGAATAAATCATGTTTTGTCAAATGAAAAAAAAACGTGCTTCTGATTCATCTACTAACAAACAGAATGTGGCTAAGCATCAACGGAGGAAGGCACCTACCACAGAGGTCGAAGGGGTGTTGTAGTTTGAGTTTGAGTAGAAGATCTTAAAAAACTAAATGGGAAAGAAGACATCTAGCACCTAGCAGAAAATCCTTTGAAAGAAAAAGTTGTACCCGATGCGAGGAAAATACTCGATTGTAATATAAATTATGTGAAAAACAACAAATTACTTTGGTTTGTATTATATATACCTGGATAAAGTACTTTGACCTCTTGCTTCTTCTACATTGCTTGTGTTGTTTCGTCTTTGCACTGTACTTTCTCCCCCCCCTCCTGGAGGCTTGTTTGGAAATTCCTGTGCAAAAATAAATAAATAAAGGAGAAGAGACACATCAAAAAACAGGAAAAACATGTTAGATTTTGTTGAATAATCACCAAAAAAGTAGTTTGTTGTTGATTGAATTCAGTGTAGAAAAAATTAGATTTTACCTGCATTTTGTTTCTCCTTTCTTTTGTCTTTGCGTAGTAGTTTGACCAAAAATTGGCACATCTCTTCTTTTAAAAGACAAAGAAAAAAAACTGGGATAGAAATGTATGAAAAATACAAGGGCGAAAAGAACGCATTCAAAAAAGGCATTGGCACATAACACAAATTCTTTCCATTACTCTCACTGTATAGTTTTCTCATGAAAACAAAAAGTGACACGGATAAAAAAAACAAGACATTCACATCTGGTATGTCCGTTGATTTTCTCTGTTTACTTCTCGAGCGAAACAATGTACAAAAAAGGAAGAATCTAAAAAATATAAAGTATTTTTCTTTAGTTCTTCATCCTTTGTTTCTCTTCCTTGAGACACTATGCCAAACACTTTCAGCTTCTGCCCCTTGTAGATCAATGTTGTCTTTAGCTACTGACAGAAGAGGAAGATAGAAAAATTGTTTGTTAGCTTATGAAGTGAGAGACACCCAAAAAATAATAAAACTCTTAGCTTATTTTGCTTCTTCTGGAAGTGCTAATAAAATATGTTGCTGTAAAAAAGAGGAAGAAAACTATGGTTTAGTAGTAGAACAAAAAAATACCACTTTATTATCCGAAGTTCTTGACAAGTCTTTTGCCTGCATCAATAGTGTTATGAGGGTTGAATAGAATATCAACAGAAAATCTGACCCTTGTGTTAGCAACGTCCTTCATCCTGAATTGGGGCTGGAGAGGATTCCATGAAACCCATGTTTGCATCCACTTAAGCACAAAAATCCCGTAAGCATCTCTTCGTTTTTTGCAGAAAAATTAGCAAAGATGAAGACGAGAAACATTGATTACAAAAAGGCCAAGAAAAAAGTATGTGTGTATTTGTGTTTCCATAAATGAGCCAGAATGTACCTTCCAATTTGCTTAGGCATCTTTGGATATTCTACACCAAAATTTCTGAAACACATTCTTCTGAGTTTAGACTCTTCCCATGTTGTGATAAAATTGTTTATCTATAAAAAATTGAAAATGGACATTTTTAGGAACACAAAAAATGACTAGGTGTTGCATTACCAAACAAAAGAAAAAAAAGAAAGACAAAAGAAAAGTTTGAAAACATTGTTTTACCATCAAATCTTTGACCTCCGTGTGAAATGATGACTCCCCTTCATAAACTGAATGTAGGAAGATGAATTTTCTTGTGACAATATCAACAATGAACAAGATCTAGTGCTCGCCATGTACTGATGGAAAGAACAACTACATTTTTTGGGTACAGGTTGTGAGGGTAAAAAGCAATCAGAAAAGAAGAAAAACAAAACAAAGGATTTTTTTAAAAGTTTGGTGAAAAATGGACCATACATGTTCGCTTTCATGTAGAGGCGGTGCTTTTCCTTCTCCATTAAAGCTGATAAGTGCTCTTATCCTCACTGACCTCCTTCCTTCTTCAGTAGACCACTTTTTAAGGAAATAATCATGTTTTGGGGCAAAAAATAATTAATTGTTAATCTTCCACCCAATAAGTGCAGTAAGTGCTCTATAAAATATTCGTGACTTGAAATATGTTTAGTTGGGTTTGAACTGAAAATTGTTTGTACTTACACCTATTGTAGTGAAGAAGTAATGCTTCTATGATTGGCTTGGATGGTTGTCTCGAAATAGCATCCAACAGAAAACATTAAAAACATATGCTTCCACATGACCGTTGGTGTCAAATGAATCACCAAATTGTCCGAGGGAAAGGCTTGTCATATCAATCAACACGACCCATGAGCTGCGTGTGGGTGAAAAAACATCATTCTTAGTTAGAGAAGAAGGCACAACAAAATATCAATAGTGAGCAGAAAAGAATTAAGTAAATGACCAAAGAAAAGAAAGAAAGTAAATGAAATGAGAATGTAGAAAAAACCTTCTGTGAGGTTCAACTTTGCTTAGTGTCAAAATGCTCCTGTTTTTTTGAACCGAAACCCGTAGAACAATCGTTCTACGGTATATATATTAAATTAAATTAAAGAATATTTACATCAACATACAAGTCAAAAGAAGTTAAAATTAACCGATTCCTGCGCTATCAAAACCCAACATGTTGTAAAGATTAACTTAAAAACTGATCAATCCAGCTGGAGAGTTGGGCTTCAAACTTGAATTTGATTCTGTGCCTGAGAAGCACGAGGTCATGTTTCAAAAGGCCTTTCCATGCTTGAATGGAATGATGCTGAGATCTAAAGACTTTCCCATTCCTCTGAATCCAAACGTTCCAACATCCCATGTTGAGGACTTCCATGGCAATTGATGTGGGTAGAGCTTGAGCAAGTAGTGTAATCTCCTCATAAGGAGATACCCCTCTGTGCCTATGACCAAGTAGAGCTTCCCAGCAACTGAAGGCAAAATCACAATCCCAAAATAGGTGCAGGGAGGTCTCTTCAGCATTGGAGTGCCAGAGCTCACATTTATAAGATGGAAGGTGGAAAGATTTTCTGCGCAGGAGATTTCTTGTATTAACTCTGTCATGCAGAAGCAGCCAAAAGAATATCTTATATCATAGCATAGTGGCATTCTTCCAAATTTTTCCAAAGATTGGTGGGGCCTAATCTCCAAGTGTGAGTAGCTTGTACATCTTAATGGAGGAGTAGTCAGTTCCCCATGGGTAAATCCATTTGTCATGATGATTCCCAGATTGAAGTGGCAGAGCAATGTCTTGGAGCTGCAAAAATTGCTGATGCGCCTCTGTTGAAAGTGGGGTATGAAAATTGTCGAGAGCGTTATCAGCTTGGAAATATTCCTGGATTGTCAAATTATCCTTAGTGGAAAAGGAGAAGAGCTCTGGGAATTTTTCTTTGATTGGCCCCAATCCCCAATTATCATCCCAAAAAGTGATGGTGTTTCCCTGACCAATTTCCCCTCTTGCAACCCTCTTGAATTGAGGCAGAAGCTTGAGTATGTTCCTCCACCAGAATGAGCCCGTAGGTCTTTGAGATAGTACGTACCCCTTGAGGATAGTATGACTCCCGAATCAAATGGACCCAAGGCAGGTCATGATGATTTAGGAATTTATGGAGATGTTTCATCAAAAGGCATTTGATATGAGTTGTAATGTGAAGAACGCCCAAACCACCCTGATCCTTGAGAGTGCAAACTTTGTTCCAGGAAATAAGAGTTGTGCCTTGGTCCTCCATACCATATTTTCTCCAAAAACGGTGCCTGAGATACTTGTTAATCCGCTCAACAATACCAGTAAGGAGTTCCAGAGTACTCATGAAGAATGTGGGGAGGCTTGTGAAGACTGATTTGATGAGAACTAGTTTGTCTCCATATGACAGGAAGGTGGAGCATCCAGAGAGTCTTTTGTCAATCCTCTTAATTATGGGCACAAAATCCTCTAGTTTTGGTTTCGTCATGCTGAGAGGCAATCCCAGATAGGTAAAAGGGAAGACCCCAATGATACAACCCAAGTTTTGAGCCAGCAACTCCATTTTGGCCTGACTGGTGTTGATTCGGATCATAGCAGATTTCTGAAAATTGATCCTCAGACCAGTGTATGCTGTGAAGTGCATAAGTAAGTTCTTGAGTTGTTCTAATTGAGTAGTACAAGGTGGCATCAAGAGAACAATATCATCTGCATACTGTATTACTGGAAAATCAGGGCAGAGATGATGATGTAGGGTGGAACCCTAGGGGCCGATCTTTCACGATTGGAGCAGATCCCGTGAAGAACACGATGAACACACGAGGGAAAACACGAGGGGAAACGAGAGGAAACACTCAAATCAATGAGAAACGGTCACACATGTGCTAGATCCACATACACACGAAGAGATATACGATCCAAATCCAACAAAGGATGATACAAATGGTAGCTAGTTCATCCCAATCCGTGAGGAGTTGAGGTCTTGAATCCGAGATGGATCTTCCCTAGATGGGGTCTTGAATCCACTAGGGATCTTCTCACATGGAGGTCTTGAACTCCATGGGAGTGGTCTCTCTCTCTCAAGAGTAGAGTAGGTAGGAGCAAAGCTCACATAGAATTGAGCTATCACTTTGCTAACCCTAGCTAGAGGAAGGGGGAGGAGTATATATAGGATAGTCCATCACGGAGTAAGTGAGGAGGGGATACATGGGCCTCGGGCCCTGTCCATGCGCGTAGGTAGGCGCCGGATGTCCGGGGCTTCACGGGATGCCGGATGTCTGGGGGTACGGGCCAGATGTCCCGCCTGGCGATGGCCAAATCTGCCTCTTCTCTGGACTCTGTCCGGATTTCTGGGGAGGTGCCGGATGTCCGGCTGCTGACGTGACACCGGATGTCCGGCCGTTGATGCTCTCTGGCCGTCTGTTAGTGCAGCACCTTTGGCTGCACAAGTGCCGGATGTCCGGTCTCTGGCCCGGATGTCCGGCCGCTGTAGCTTCAGCAACTTTGATTTCTTCCGTCTTCTTTTCCAGGCTTCCCTCGTGGATGGTGTAGTTGTACACTTGCGCTCGCACTCCTCCTCGTCGTCCGTGGTGCTCCGGCAATACCTATGTATGCACACGAGTGGAGTGTCAAGTAGTATACCATCCTCGAAGGGGTCAAGTGAACACGCGTAAAGGAGATGATTCACCTTTGTGTATGTGAAGTAGATGTCGCATGTGTCACTTGCCAAACGGACTCTTGACATGGTGATGTCCCCAGGATGCTCCGCATCATCTCCACCTTGGGAAAGATCTGACCTCGGATCGAAAACGAAATCACCATGGGAAAGAGATGGCTTTGCTGTGTAGAAGTGGACGTTCACCAAGTACTCATCATCTAGTAGCTCGAAATGGGCACTCTCCAATGTTGCACCATCTTGTGATTCCTTCAAAAGGAGTAAGGATAACAAACACTTGGAAAAACAAATGTGGTTAGCGTGAATGCAAAACCAAGCATTCAAGTGGTGACTCACCCAACAAATGTCGTCATCAAGCATAGCAAAAGGTGTGGCAAAGGATTGTGACATGGCATGTAAGCACATAAATTGAGCACAATTGTAGGATCGAAAGTAGGTCTAGAGGGGGGGTGATTAGACTACTTGACCAAATAAAAATCTAGTCTTTTCCCAATTTTAAGTCTTGGCAGATTTTAACAACTTAGCACAAGTCAAGCAATCAACCTACACATGCAATTCTAAGAGTATAGGAGCGGAATGTAAATCATTGCATATGAAGGTAAAGGGAGGGGTTTGGAGAGGCAAACGCAATGTAGACACGGAGATTTTTGGCGTGGTTTCGATAGGTGGTGCTATCGTACATCCACATTGATGGAGACTTCAACCCATGAAGGGTAACGGTTGCGCGAGTCCACGAAGGGCTCCACCCACGAAGGGTCCACGAAGAAGCAACCTTGCCTATCCCACCATGGCCATCGCCCATGAAGGACTTGCCTCACTCGGGTAGATCTTCATGAAGTAGGCGATCTCCTTGCCCTTACAAACTCCTTGGTTCAACTCCACAATCTTGACGGAGGCTCCCAAGTTACACCTAACCAATCTAGGAGACACCACTCTCCAAAAGGTAATAGATGGTGTGTTGATGATGAACTCCTTGCTCTTGTGCTTCAAATGATAGTCTCCCTAACACTCAACTCTCTCTCACAGATTTGGCTATGGTGGAAAGATGATTTGAGTGGAAAGCAACTTGGGGAAGGCTAGAGATCAAGATTCTTGTGGTTTGATTGGAATGTCTTGGTCTCAACACATGAGTAGGTGGTTCTCTCTCAGAAAATGAGTAGTGGAAGTGTAGGCACGTTCTGATGGCTCTCTCTAATGGAGAGGAGGGTGGAGGGGTATATATAGCCTCCACAAAAAATCTAACCGTTACACACAAATGAGCCAACTCGGTCAGACCGAATAGGTATACTCGGTGAGACCGATCCAGCTAAAAATGTGAACATTAGGATTTTCGGTGGAATCGATATGATCAACTCGGTGGGATCGATGAGCTAGGGTTAGGGCAAAAGTTGATCTCGGTTTGACCGATTACTTCAACTCGGTGAGACCAATTTCAGTAATAAGCAAACAGAGAGTTGGTCAGGCAAACTCGGTGGGACCGATCGCTCCTTTCGGTGAGACCGAAACATTACGAAAGGGAAACAGAGAGTTTGCATTGCGAACTCGGTGGGACCGATCACTCATCTCGGTGAGACATGTTATGAAGGGAAACAGAGAGTTTGCAATCCTATCTCGGTGAGACCGAGATCCCTATCGGTTAGACCGAACTGATTAGGGTTTCTGGCTATGGCTATGTCAAGTGAGCTCGGTGGCGCCGGATAGATCAAATCGGTGGGGCCGAGTTTGACTTTAGGTTTAGGACATATTTGGATATGAGAAGATGGTTGAGGGCTGTGGAGCATATCACTAAGCATTTTGAGCAAGTAGACCATTAAGTAACACCTCATCCCCTTTTAATAGTATTGGCTTTTCCTATGGACTCAATGTGATCTTGGATCACTAAAATAGAAATGTAGAGTCTTGAGCTTTTGCCAGTATTTGTCCTTAGCATTTTGAGGGGTCCACATCTCTAGTCCATGCCATGCCAATCATTGAACTATCTGAAATAATCATCTTGAAAAGTCATTAGTTCAATGAGCTATATGTTGTTATGAATTACCAAAACCACCCAGGGATTAGTTGCACTTTCAATCTCCCCCTTTTGGTAATTGATGACAACATATAGATCAAAGCTTCGACAAATGATAATAAGAATGAAACATATCGTCGCTTTGAGAAGTATGTGATAAGCAAGAGCTCCCCCTAAATTTGTGCATTATTTATGATTTGCTTTTGAATGCAAATGCACAATCGATTAGGATCATGGGTTACTCTTCCATGTCACATACATCTTGGTGGAGCGCTCAAAATGATAAAGTTTAGATAGCATGCACTAATCACCAAGTCAAATATGATTGATCATACACAAATGATAAGATAACATCATTCAAGCACACATATTTTTGCAAAATATGATCAATCACATGATCATTAGAGGTATCTCACACACAAGCACTAATAAGTAGCAAACAAACGACCAAATAAGTAGCAAGAGAGACAAATAAAGCAAAACACACACTCTCTCTCTCTCTCGAAGCCTATGATCTATACACTTTCTCCCCCTTTGGCAACAAGTTACCAAAAGCTTGAAAATGCATAGTGCTATACGGCACACTAAGCATGATCTCCAGGAGCTCCGGAGTGCGAAGATGGCATGGAGAGAATAGCATCTGCAAAGACTTCAGCAGATGTCTGAGGATCTGGAGGGGTTGCCACTGGAGGGGCAACTGAGGCTGTGGCTTTGGACATTGGAACTCTTCTGGCTGGAGCCTTTACTTTCATACCAGGCTTGATGCCAGCAGCAGCAGCAACTTGCTCTTTCTTGATCAACTTCTTCTTGGAAGTGACCTCCTCATCAGCAATGTAGTCCTCATCTTCAGAGTCTGAGGTTTTCTTCTTCCTCTGCCTAGTAGCAGCCTTAGGCAGATTGCTGGGTGTGCTCCTGCTTCCATCATCATAGCTGCTTGAGGGACTAGTGCCCTCACTGAGATTCTGGTGCTCTTCTGACTTGTTCTGGCTGTCACTCTGGTCTGACATAGCTGAAACTGACCCTGTGAACAGATGGATTGAGATAGAGTAGATGAGCATCACAAAGTGCAGCTATTTTGGCAAAAGGAATGACTCAAAAACTTAATTTTAGTTTTCTGCAGAAAGCATTTCGGAGCTACCGATATGACAAACTTGGTGACACCAAAGCAACTTTAGAGTCTAAACATGTGAAATCGGTCAGACCGAGACACCGTTCGGTGACTCCGAGATGCTAGGGTTTCACTGAGAAAGTAAACTTGGTCACACCGATTTGTACACTTCGGTCAGACTGAGTAGTACATGTGCAATGGCCTGGGCCAAATCGGTGAGACCGAATCTTTCAAATCGGTCGGTCCGAGATGAGTTCGGCGGAAACCTAACCCTAAGTTTTTGGATCAAAACTAATCTATAGGAAGTTTTGACTGGATATAACTATTTCAATCATGGCAAGAATCATGGCATTGAACTTTGTGCTAAGAATCGGAGTGAGGAAAGCACAAAGGGTCGAGTTCATACCCTAACTTGGTGATGAACCCGCTATGGCGACGACGGCGGTGAGGATTCCCATCGACGGCGGCGAAGACCAGCGGCAGGAGGTCGCGGGCGATGAGGAGACGATCCGGAGACCACGAGTCGGCAGAGCTGGACAGGCGCGGGCGAAGAGGTTTGGAGGAATTTCCAAATTTTCAACCCGGGTATATATATCCAGACCCTCTCGGTGTGACCGAGTGGAACAACTCGGTGGCACCGAGATGCAGAATTGCAAGCGGTTGCTGCAACTCGGTGTGACCGAATGGTTCAAATCGGTTGCACCGAGATTAAAACCTAGATCAACTTAATGAACTCGGTATGATCGAAAGGGATGGATCGGTCAGACCGAAATACACTAAGAGGTTTTGGAAGTTTAAGTCTATGACGAATCGGTGGCTCCGAGTGCTCCTCACCCGGAGGGTCCGAATATGACTTGATCAAACTTTGTGATGTAGCATGAATAGAGTTCGAGACGAGAAAAGCATAGATAGCTAGAGGGAGTACTTAGGCATTCTTGTCCATCCATTTGGCAAAAGCAAAGCCAATCAATCAAAGCAACAAATGGATGTCCTTGAATGAGAAAAATATGCAACCAACATGCTCACACAATAAGATAGCAAATGAAATATGTCGCAAAGCATGCACAAACACTCTAGCATCTATCAAGCAATTTTGCGATGACTAGGTCATCTATATATGAGTATATTGACTTAGGAGTCAAATGAGAACATTTGATCATAGGTCATACTCATCGTTTAAGCACAAGTGGGGTTACCACTTTTACATAAAGCATTGTTGTGTTCACACCATTAGAGTTGCTTTAGCTCAATTCTTAGAGTGAAGCTCCCCCTAGATGTGATATCCCCCCTATGAGGGATGAACTAACCTTGGGTTTTGTCGATGATGACTTCATGTAGGTGTTGAAGATGTGGGTGCTCAATGTCGATGTAGATCATTTGGAGCAATCCTTTGGAGTGAGTTGCACTTTCAATACCTACATGGGTTAGTCCCACAAGGAACATGCAAGAATATCCATAGACATAGAGTGAAGTTCACACATATGATGATGTCCATGAAAGCATTAGGTTACCTTGTCCCTTGTCTTACCAACAAGAGGGTTTGTGACTCCTTGAACTAGTGCAAGATGTGGAAGTTGTTTGCACTTGTTCTTGCCAAAATGAATATGAGTGAAGTATGTTGGCGGAGTCACCCTCAAGAACTCTCTAGTTCTTCTTCTTCGGGATCCACATCATCTTGATGGGAATCCTTGGGGTTGTAGTCATACTTGATGAAGTAGAACTTAATGTAGTCTTGGGAACCCACTTGACCAAGGCCTTGGGAGCTTCTTCAAATGCATCAATCTCCTCTTGAAGCTTGTCCTTTCCTTTTAGATTGTGGTCTTGTGGTGGAAGATCTTCTTGAGCTTGTGTTCCCTCGAAAGAAGTGGGGTCATACTTCTCTTGTTGAGGAACAAACTTCGTCTTGGGGTATTGATCTTCTTGCCACTCAACTCCATTGGCATTGAACTTGCGTTCAAAACCAACACCTTGATTCTTCCGGTGCCTTCCTTGCTTGCGTACAATTTCCTCAAATTGCTTACTTCCGGCAAGGCTCTTGTAAACACATTTCTCCATAATTCCCTTCAATAAGCTATTTTCTTGCTCAAGTGTAACTTGGCTAAGAGAATCATTAGTGGAATCAAGAGAACTACTAGAAGCAACAATATTGGATTTAACATGATTATTGTTACTACTAGACAAATAATCTTTCTTACTCTTGTTGCTAAATTTTACTTGAGGCATGTAAGTAGACAAGAGTAAACGCTTGGCAATGTAAGAAGAACTTTTCTTACGAAGATCATCATTGATTGCTTTTAAGAACTCATGCTCTTGCTCTAGATTGAGCTTTTCAAAGCGTAGCTTCTCATGAGTCTTTAAAAGCTCTCAATGATCTTCTAAGGTAGTTTCATGAGCTAACTTAAGAGTGTTTAGTTCTTTAGTTAGACACTTAATCTCCTTCTTAACATTGTCATTCGTTTCATCTTGATTAGCATGATTAAGAGCAATTTCATCATAGTTTTCATCACTAGAATTGTCAACAAGTAAATCATCATCACCTAGCAAGTCATCCTCATCACTATTGAAATCAACATACTCGAGGTGTGATACCTTGGGGCCTTTAGCCATGAAGCATCTTCCAATCCCTTCATTTGGTGAATCAAATATGTCGTAGGAGTTGGATGACACAAGTGCAAGACCGGCAACACCTTCATCTTGAGTATATTCGGAGTCGGAGTGATAACTTCTCTCGGAGTAGTTGTCGGAGTCGGAACAGGATACCCATTCACCAACATGGGCTTGATGTCTTCGTCTTGTGTAGCTCTTTGATGACTTGTCCTTCATTTTCGAATCCTTGCTTCTGCGAGAGGGTCTTCGTTCATAACGATCATCTCTACTCCTTCTCTCTCTCGGAGGTGATTCTTCTCTTTTGCTTCTCCTTTTAGGTGAGTCTTCTCTTCTCTTGTAGGGAGCCGTACATTCACTAGAGTAATTTCCGGGTCTTCCACAACTGTAGCAATTGCAATCACGACTAGAAGATCTTTTGTCATTGTAGGACCTTGACTTGTGACTTCTTTCTTTGCTTCTACTCTTATAGAACTTGTTGAAGTTCTTCACCTTTAGGCTCAATTCTTCACTGAAGACTTGTTTCTCACTTGATGATGTAGGAGCATCACATGAAGCTTTGTAAGCACCACTAGACTTGTTGTGAAGCTCTTCTTTATCCTTGAGTGACATCTCATGAGCAACAATTCTACCAATGACTTCCGTTGGCTTGAGATCTTTGTAATTGGGCATCATTTGGATCAATGTGCACACGGTATCATACTTTCCATCCAAGGCTCTTAGGATCTTCTTGATGATGAATTTGTCGGTCATCTCTTCACTTCCTAAGCCGGCAATCTCATTTGTGATGAGAGCAAGCCTAGAGTACATTTCAGCGACACATTCGCCATCCTTCATTTTGAACTTGTCAAGTTGACTTTGAAGCACATCCAATTTGGATTCCTTGACAGACTCGGTACCTTCGTGCATATCAATCAAAGTATCCCAAATTTCCTTTGCATTCTCAAGGCGGCTGATTTTTTTGAATTCTTCAGGGCACAATCCATTGAAGAGGATATCGCAAGCTTGAGCATTGTATTGCAACATCTTCAATTCTTCCGTGGTTGCTTCACGATTCGGTTCTCTTCCATCAAAGAATTCACCTTGCAAGCTAATACACACAATAGCCCAAACGGCAGGGTTATGTCCAAGAATATGCATTTTCATCTTATGCTTCCAACTAGCAAAATTAGTACCATCAAAGTAAGGACCTCTACGGTGGTAATTTCCCTCGCTAGACGCCATACTCTCCTAGGTTGTGAAACCAAGGCTATGATCACCAAAGCTATGGAAATCAAGGCAAATGGAGACCAAAGCTCTGATACCACTTGTAGGATGGAAAGTAGGTCTAGAGGGGGGGGGGGTGATTAGACTACTTGACCAAATAAAAATCTAGCCTTTTCCCGATTTTAAGTCTTGGCAGATTTTAACAACTTAGCACAAGTCAAGCAATCAACCTACACATGCAATTCTAAGAGTATAGCAGCGAAATGTAAATCATTGCATATGAAGGTAAAGGGAGGGGTTTGGAGAGGCAAACGCAATGTAGACACAGAGATTTTTGGCGTGGTTCCGATAGGTGGTGCTATCGTACATCCACATTGATGGAGACTTCAACCCACGAAGGGTAACGGTTGCGCGAGTCCACGGAGGGCTCCACCCACGAAGGGTCCACGAAGAAGCAACCTTGTCTATCCCACCATGGCCATCGCCCACGAAGGACTTGCCTCACTCGGGTAGATCTTCACGAAGTAGGCGATCTCCTTACCCTTACAAACTTCTTGGTTCAACTCCACAATCTTGACGGAGGCTCCCAAGTGACACCTAACCAATCTAGGAGACACCACTCTGCAAAAGGTAATAGATGGTGTGTTGATGATGAACTCCTTGCTCTTGTGCTTCAAATGATAGTCTCCCCAACACTCAACTCTCTCTCACAGATTTGGCTATGGTGGAAAGATGATTTGAGTGGAAAGCAACTTGGGGAAGGCTAGAGATCAAGATTCTTGTGGTTGGATTGGAATGTCTTGGTCTCAACACATGAGTAGGTGGTTCTCTCTCAGAAAATGAGTGGTGGAAGTGTAGGCACGTTCTGATGGCTCTCTCTCTAATGGAGAGGAGGGTGGAGGGGTATATATAGCCTCCACACAAAATCTAACCGTTACACACAAATGAGCCAACTCGGTCAGACCGAATAGGTAAACTCGGTGAGACCGATCCAGTCAAAAATGTGAACGTTAGGCTTTTCGGTGGGACCAATATGATCAACTCGGTGGGACCGATGAGCTAGGGTTAGGGCAAAACTTGATCTCGGTTTGACCGATTACTTCAACTCGGTGAGACCGATTTCAGTAATAAGCAAACAGAGAGTTGGTCAGGCAAACTCGGTGGGACCGATCGCTCCTTTCAGTGAGACCGAAACGTTACAAAAGGGAAACAGAGAGTTTGCATTGCGAACTCGGTGGGACCGATCGCTCATCTCGGTGAGACCGAAATGTTACGAAGGGAAACAGAGAGTTTGCAATCCTATCTCGATGAGACCAAGATCCCTATCGGTTAGACCGAACTGATTAGGGTTCTGGCTCTGGCCATGTCAAGTGAACTCGGTGGCGCCGGATAGATCAAATCGGTGGGGCCGAGTTTGACTTTAGGTTTAGGACATATTTGGATATGAGAATATGGTTGAGGGCTGTGGAGCATATCACTAAGCATTTTGAGCAAGTAGACCATTAAGCAACACCTCATCCCCTTTTAATAGTATTGGCTTTTCTTATGGACTCAATGTGATCTTGGATCACTAAAATAGAAATGTAGAGTCTTGAGCTTTTGCCAATATTTGTCCTTAGCATTTTGAGGGGTCCACATCTCTAGTCCATGCCATGCCAATCATTGAACTATGTGAAATAATCATCTTGAAAAGTCATTAGTTCAATGAGCTATATGTTGTTATGAATTTCCAAAACCACCCAGGTATTAGTTGCACTTTCAACAATGAAGGACATCATGGAAATAAGCACGTAAATGTGAGGTAGCGATGCAAATATGTGTGACAAGAGAATAAGCATCTACCTCGAGGTCATAGCAAGCATTCACAAATTGCTCAATGAAAGGTCTATGGTAGGCATATGAATCATTCACAACACCAAAGAAAATGAAGTGTCTAAACACATGGGTCAAGTGCAAGACAATCAAAGCATAACGTGCATAGGGTATAGTGAAGATAGTATGGCACTCAACACAATATAAAGAGTAATTGTTCATCATGTGTGAGGCAATCAACTCAATCACATGACAAGCAATGGGACAAGGCATATGTGAAGAAATGACATTGGTGCAACCAACCATATGATAGGTGTAAGAACTCAACAAGTCGGATGCAACATACAAGGCATATATATCATGAGGCATGAAAATGTGAAAATGGTAAGCCGAAGCAAGATCTCGAACATGTGCGCAATCAAGCAGTCCAAGATGACCAATAAGTCTCATGGTGCAAGCAACACAAGTAGTATCATCCACAATATTCATGCTCATGGTTTTGGGGTTCTCAAAAGAGAAGGATATCACCTCGAAATTGTGTCCTTGTGCGTCCTTCACAATGCCAAAGTGGCAGGAAATGTGGTGTAGAAGCGAGTCGTGGTCGAATGTATGGGGTTCGCTCTCAAGAGCTCGAATGGTCAACTCACGTGAAGTGGAAGTCGACATGAAGTCCAAATATCCTACGCATGCACACAACAAAACAAAGAACGTATGCGCATGGTAGAGAAACACATCATCCATCGTGATGGTTCTCATCTCTTGCACATAATCATTAGTAGTAAAAGTGCACGTAAGATATGATGCAACAATCTTTATGTTCATGGCATGATGCATATGGTGCAAAGGAGGAAGACAAGCATGCTTCACAAGAATTATGTCAAAATCTCCAAACATATGGGAGAAAGCTATGGGGGCAGTCTCATTAGCAAGGCTAAAATCTTTGTTGCACTCAATACATGGCAAATCATCTAGCATGAGAGAGGCAACATATGGAGACATATGACAACATGCAATAGCAATCATGTGCAAAGCATGGCAATGGTTGTCATCAACCGCATGAAATGAGCAAGTATGAATCATCGGTGATGCATCATAAGCAAACATATCAATCATGTCGTGCAAGCTAGTAGTGCGAAGATGCAACATACTAGAAGAAATCATGGCAATCATGTCATGTGAGCAAATAGTAGGCCTAGGCAATGCACATGGCATATCGCAAGCACGAACACAAAGCAAGATCAAAGTATCATCATAGGCATGAAGTATAAATGGAACATGGCAATAACAAGCAATATCTCCACCAAGCTTGCAAATACACATAGAAGTACTAGAATCATGGATCATGTGAAATGCAAAGCATGGGTCATAAAAGCATGTCATCCAGATGGAAATGAGCATATCATGCAAAGTGAACATGGCAAAATGGGTAAAGGATATATAATGGAAAATCACCCATAACCACGTGAGGGCCATGTAGAAGAAATGCGCGAAGTCCTTGCACGATGGGAACAGTGTGAAAGCCAATCCACGGGATCCCAAGTCATCGTTGCTCTCTAGAGCTCATTTCGTCAACTCATGGGATTGTGAGGTTTACAAGTAAGCATGGGTACCTACACAACAAATACACAAACGAAAGAAATTGTGTGTGTGGTAAATGTGCACATCATCCATCATGATGTGTATGTGCACGTGTGAGTTAGCACAAGATAAGCATCGCTCAAAGAAATTTAAAGCATGGTATAAGAAAATGTCATCCATCATGAAAGAATAGTTGTTATGTATGATATGATGGGGACACAAATTGAGCATACGAGTATAGGGCACAACAATAGAATTTTCATTCATGGGGAGCATATTGTGCACACAATTATTGAGATCATGCAATGGATGTGATGAATCAAAATCTCCTAAAATGTACGAGGAAACTATGGGGGTCTCCTCATGAGCAATAGCGGAAACATCATATGGAGAATATGGACAACATCCAAAACAAAGCATATCCGAAGCTAGGTAGTCATGGCATGGCATATGAGAGGAATGATGCAAAGGGAGCATATCAATATCATCGCAAGAAAAACAAATGCTAATAACCTTGGGCTTGTCATCTATGCCATATGTGCAAATTGGGTTCATTTTAATGGCATGTGCATAGTTATTCAGATGAGATTGCAAATAAGACATATGGTTGATCTCATTCATAGCATATGACAAGTCAAGTGGATTGTCAAACATGATGTGACCTAAAGAATTGTCACAAGAAATCCTATGCAACATGGCATCACAACTAAAAGACTCCACATGGCAATCATCAAACTCATCATAAATGGGTAAACCATCACATGGGAAAGTCGCACTAGCATGAAGCACGGTAATAGGTTGATCAACATCATGCAAGCAATCAATGTCAAGAATGTCCACTAATGGGACTAGAGCATCACCTTCACCTATGTTACCTTTCTCATTCCACTCAAGTGGTGTAGGTGAGGTGGTAAAGACCAAATGGTGGTCAATATCATCATCTTGATGGAACCATGTGGGGGGTGCATCATATTCCACCATGGCCATCGTCTTGTCCAAAGGAAGGATGAAGTCGTCGAGGATCGGCGCGTCCTCATATATGGGACCTAGCACCAAATGAGAAGACACAATAGAGGTAGAGGTTAAGTCGTTAGAGTTCAAAATGTCCTCACATGACCTATCAACTATCACACTCTCTCTATGTGGTGGCTCACTCACTCCCTCAAAATAGGTGCACTCAATCTCACATATGGTGGAGTCACTCATCTCACTCAAGTGGTGGGGGTTGTGGCTCTCCTCACATGGGAATTGGGGCAACTCATCATATATGGGGCTAGTGGTGAACTCGCTCTCACTCTCAATATGGTGGCACAAGTCACTCAAGTCATCATACGTCACCGTGGTCGAAGGGAAAATCCCATGCTCAACCATCTCGTCACCGCCGCAGTGGATGAAGGCCGAAGATGGCACATCATCACTCTCGCCTCCTAAGATGGAATCATCATCCTTGCTCATCACCATGTCGCTCGCCTCCAAAGCATGTTCCTTGAGAGACTTCGTAGTCGTAGTCGTAGTTGTCGCCGCACCATCTTCAAAAAGAGTCGTGGTAGACTCGGCATCATCAATGCCACAAAGAGTGATGGCGGTGAAGTCAAACTTGGGAGCATCATCTTGGAGCTCGTCGGGCTTGGACACCTTGGTGGTACTATCCTCATGCTCATTGCCATGGAGCTTGGTCGTCGCGAAGTGTGCTTGGGGTGGAGAAGCCTTGGCCTTCATGAGTTCTTGTTCCACCTTGAGACCACCAAAGTAGTTGTCGTCGAGGGACGTGTAGTTCTCACGGAAGATAGTCTTGTGGATGTCCTTGTTCAATCCCATCATGAAGTGGAACTTCATCGAAATGGGGTCGTGTACGCCGGCTCGTCGCAAGGCTTTCTTCATCTCCTTGAAGTACTCGTCGATCGACTTGGATCCTTGGATGGTGTTCTCCAATTGGCATAGAAGATGTTCCCTGTAGGTGGAAGGCATGAACTCTCGCTGCATAGCTTTCTTCGTCTTGGGCCAACTCATGTCGAAGCTCTTCGAAGGTGTATGAAGCCACCATGTCGACGCATAGTCGTGGAAGTTACTTGTGGCGCACTTCACTTGATCTTCAGAGGGGACTTGACGTAGCTTGAGGTAGTCGTCCATCTTGCGCTCCCACTCGAGATACTCCTCAGGGTCTTGAGTCCCACAAAAAGGAAGCTCGTGGTTGGTGTCGTGGTCATAGTAGCTCGTGGAAGTCGCGGACTTGAGCTTGAGGAGCTTCTCTTGAGTGTAATCTTGAGGTGCTTGTTGGCGAAGATGCCGCATGTCCAAAGGCGAAGATGCCTTGAAGTCGCTTGGCGAAGATGCCAACGTAGATGGTGAAGTTGTTGAGCGGTTGTTGGTGTTGAGCTCTTGACCTTCACGTTCTTGTTGGTGATGGTGTCGATGCCGATGTGACCTTGACGGAGATGGTAGCTTGGACGCATGTGCACTTGAGCGTCTTCTCGAAGATGAGGGAGACCTCTAGGCGGACTTGATGAGGGCTTTGAGCTCCTCCTGAGCATCCATCTTGGCGCCGATGTGGTCCTTCATGGCATCAAACTCGTCATTGTTGTTGTAGACCGAAGGAGGTGTGCTTTGCCTATCCATCACAAGACTCGAGCAAATGTAAGTGGAAGAAAGGAAATAACTAGACCAAATATACCTTATCCAATGTTGAAGATGGATCAATGATCACTCAATAATGTATTATGGAAATAGCACAATTGGTACCGGATCTTGTCAATTCTCACACCTACACAAATAAGGTTATGGAGTAGCTTGGTGAGGATAGTGGCACAAAAATTTGATGCAATTGTTAGCAAGAGTCAATAATGTTGAAAGAGTTTCACAAATTCGCAAGTGAAGCGAGTAGACCAATAGTAAAGAGTGGCACATGGAAACACACACACACACAGATAGATAGATGGGGTCGTGCAACCAAGGAATGAGCACAAAATGTGGAATCCACGGAAAATGCTCTTGTTGCACAACTCAAGAGAGACACTAGCACGATTGCTCAAAAGGCGGATACAACACTAGTGCACACCCTAGGAGAGACAAAATGTATCAACTTTCTATCCCAAGTATGCTATGTATGTATGGTTCCTGGTGTTGTACTCACGATGATCCAAGATGATCAATGATGTTCTATGATACGCAATGTGGCGATGCTATGGCTATTGCTTATGAGCTCTTTGTTTTTCTCTTTGCTTAAAAGCTTATTCTTTTTTGTTTTGTTATGGCCACTACGCGAAATGCACAAACCAAGATAGCAATTGTGTATATGCAGGAACGATCTTGTGACACAAGAGATGATATGATGATACCAAGATGAGGATACCAAGATGATATGATATGTATGCAATGGAAGGGATTATCACTAATGTGCACAAGTAACATTGCCGGCAATACTCAATGGCTAGTCTCAATAGGCAAGTGACGCAAAATGGGCTAGGGGTTAACAATACAATGGCAAGAATGAATGTACAATGATGGGATACCACGATACCAAGATCATATAGAGGTTACCATTCTTGCTTACGGTTAGGGTGTCAAAATGATGAAGGTGGCCGATGTCGAATCCTTGGCGAAGTTGAGCGGCGGTGTTGTCGATGTCGAACCGTTCCTAGTTATCGAAAACAACCTAGGAAACGGAAAACCGCAAACTCAAAATCTCAAAGGCAAATGTCAAATGGTGGTAGCGGAATACGGTGGTGGTAGCGGAAGTATTGACGGTAACCCGGTCAAAATGGGTTAAGGTGGCGGAAGAGTATGATGGGCTATACATGGTGTCGGAGTTGAAGGCATGGTCCCTAAGTAGCCGAAACACCTTAGGAGACACAAACCACAACTCAAACAACCTCAAATGCTATAAGGATCAAAATCGGTTAGGTTGCGGAAGTCGGTGGTGGCTATGCGGACGATATGCTGAAAGACCTAGGCAAAGATGCCAAAGTTCCAAAAATTTGATGGAGTCAAATGATGGTGGAAGTATTTTTGTGTGATGGGGGATGTCAATAGCTTCAAAACGAGCTAAAGAACGTCAAAATCGGACTCCGGATGAATTAGTTATGGTCAAAACGGTGAAACACGGGAGGCTGAAATCCCAGGGGCCGGACATCCGGGGGCTAGGCCGGAAATCCGGGACCTGATGTCCAGAACCGCGTGCGAATTTGCGCTCCAGGAGCCGGATGCTCGGGCTACGGGCCGGATGTCTGGGGGGCAGATGTCCGGGGCCACGGGCCTGTCGGCGTACGACACCTACGGGATCCGAAGGACCCCTTTATGGTTCGGCAGGGAGAGAGGTATGCACAAAGAGCAGAACCGAAGATCAACGCGAGGGGATTTTTACACAGGTTCAGGCCGCTGATCAGCGTAAAACCCTACTCCTGCTTTAGTATATTATCAGTGATTCGTCCCAGTTCTTGGAGCGCTTGCGATGAACAGTACGTTCAAGCAGTAGCTACGCATGCAGAATGGGCTGAGAGTCGTCCTCCCCTGTAGCAGTTGCCTTGGGCCTCCTTTTATATGATCAAAGGGGTCACCACAGTGGCGAACTGCTCCTAAGCGAGGTGTAAAGTAGCTACATGGTTATCAGACCTAACCACTGACGGTTTTGGACAAATGCATTTAATGCATCGTGAGGTGTCCGTTTAGGTGTCCTTACTTTCTTGGGGATGGAAAAATGGGCCATCCCATCAGCACCGCTTAAGCTCGCCTCCACTAGCGCCTTGCCACGCATCCAGGGATGGGACCAGAATGCCAGGCCGGTCGCTGCGCTGGAGCGGTGGCACAGTGGTGGAACCTTGCCGGGTGCGAATCTTGCCGGGCTTGGCAGGCTACCCCGGCAAGATCTTGCCGGGAGCCGAGCCTCTGGTTTCCAGTTCTCCTTATCTTCTGATCCTTGGCTTGAATGTCTGATAACCTTGGATTAATCTTCAGCTGTTCCCCCGACAAGCCTTGCCACAGGTATGGCTACAACTGCCCGTGCACAAGTATGGGGTACTAAATGCCCAATATTTAGTACACCGACAGGAGCCCCCGGGCCTAGGCCACACACGAGTGCGAGGCGTTGTTGGGCTAGGTCCAAATAGTGCACGGGCACGCGTGGCAGGGGTTAACTGCTCGTAATCATTCCGCTTACTGTGCTTCCCCACTACGCGCGTTGAATGCGCGATGTGGGAAGCGTGCGCTGAACGGCCACGGCCGCAGTGCGCTCGTATAGGCGTATTCTCGTTGGGCAGTAAAAGAGGCAGCCTCGCTCCTTCCCCATAAAAAGGAATCCGCAAAGGCACTGCCCATTTGCCCCCTCTTCTTTCCAATCTGAAATCCGCCATTACCTTCTCTCTCCCGAGCCCAGAGCAGAACTTCACCTCATCCGCTCACCGCCTCCGCACCTGCTTCATCCTCGGCTTTCGCCTTCGCATCCACCATGCCGCCCAAGGCTAGCAAGAGCAAGGGCAAGGAGACGAAAGCCGATGTCCCGGAGAGCGAGCTGGTGAAGATGCGGAAGAAGTACGTCGTCTTCGCTCCTACGCTCGACGCGGAAGCCTTGAAGAACCAGTACCAGTGCATGTGGGCGAGGGAGACGAAGGCTCACCCCGCGACTCGCGTGGCCCCAGGTTCTTCTTCCAAAGGCGGACCTGATAGATATCCCTTCTTCGCCGCTTACTTTTACTGCGGGCTCTACCCTCCATTCTCTAATTTCTTCAACGACATCATGTATACATACGGCTTCCATCTCTTGGATTTCACGCCGAATGCCGTAACATGCATGTCTATCTTCGCTCATCTTTGCGAAAACTTTGCCGGAGTAGTTCCCAACACTGCCCTCTTCCGCCATTACTTCATTCCTCGCGTCCAAAAAGGGGAAGCCCTTGCCAGTTCTATCGCCTAGATCCCAAGGGCATGGAACAAGGAGATATATCCAGATGGATTTTACCGCGAGAAGTGGGAAGAATGGTGGTCCGAGTGGTGCTGGATTAAGGAAGCAGATCCCCATCCATTCTGTTCGCCCCGACGGCAGAAGGCGGTCCGTGGCGAGGACTGGAGCGATCTCGATGCTCAATATGATAGGCTCATGATCGCCACGACCAGGATCCTCCGTTTGAAAGCCGCCGGGCTCACAATAAAGATGATTGGCTCTGATTTTCTTCGCCGCCGCATCGCCCCTCTGCAGAATAAGGGGAGACCAGCTTGGGAGTTCCGGAACGCGGTAGGTATCATGAGGCTGCACCCCGGACTGAACAATAATTTGACAATTATGCAGCTTGGCGCTCTCCGCCACAGGCTATTTCAGCGCGAAGACAAGCATAAATTGCCGGCGAGAATTATTCCTTTGTGCAACAACTCCGCCTTGGGGTCAACCATCGCTGCAATGCCAATGTTCAACACCCATGGCCTTGACGCGACCTGGGTCGAGCCATCTGCGGAGGAGGCACAAAAGTTCTTCGACAACTTGTCGGAGAGGGCCGTCCGGGAAGAAACAAACCTCATCCGCGCCACCACTGATGAAGAAGTGGCGTATATTGCCACTAGAGTGGAAGAGGCAAATCTTGCCGCGGAGGCCGGCAACGCCAGCTTCACAGAATGGGAAACCAGTGACGCAGAAGTCGTACTGGAGGAGAAACCTGCCAGGGAGAATAAGGCTACCGGGGAACAGAGCGGCGCAGTCGCCGAGAGCTCATCCGACGAGGACGCAGCCAAAGAACAGCCGCAGGAGGAGCCCCTAGCTCCAAAGAAGGCAAAGCGTGTCCTTCGGAAAGCCGCCTCTGGCGTCCCAGCAAACCAAACTTCTTCGAGCACCGAGGCTCCCGGCAAGAAGGCGGCCAGCAAGGGTGCACCGCGGCAAGGAGTTCGACAGCAACCTGTGCGGCGCACGAGACACACACCTGCGGCAACCACTGGTGTGGCAGGGGCGTCTCACACAACAACACCAGAGGCTGAGGCGGCAGAGTCAGACCAACCCCCTGCACCTGCTGTAGCCAAGTGACCCAGGACCCCTCCTCCGCCTCCCCATACGGACACCGCAACGGAGGTCGATTTCGACATCTCCGGCTTCAGCCCGGAACGAGAAGATGAAGAGTAAGCATCCTGTCATAGTCTTTATCTCCCAAATTCTGAATTCGATTGATCTTATTGCCTCGCTTTGTCTTGTCTCTGCAGTGAGGCAGAAACCTTGGCGGAAAGGATGGCGAAGAGGGCGAAAACCTCCACGAGCGACGAGCCCCCGACAAGCTCTACAAGTGTGCCAGAAACTATCACCATCAGCCCGGAGCTTAGCCCTCGACGCAGCCCCCAGCGTAGCCCCCAGCGTGAGTCCACTACTCGTTTCCCATCTGGCGGGCGCTGAGGTTTCTACCTTTGCCGCTTACATCTTTGGGCTTGCAGGAGAAGAACGGCAATAGGGAGAGTCATTGGAGGACGCCCCCGTCGTGCCGCCTCCGTCAACCACACCGCCCGCAAGCGCATCTCCGGCAAGAGCTCCTACCGACGAGCCCACCTTGGAAAAGAAGGAGCTGGCAAACATGGGCACCGGCAACCTTTCCCCGGCAACCAATGTTACCGGGAGGAGTGAAGCTACCCCTCATCAGCTCGACGCAGGTGACTGCTTGCCTCAGAGCACTTGTTATTCTTTCCTTTATCTTTCTAAATTTCAATCTTGATTTGATTTTGTTTCCCTCCTTCGTCATTCAGAATTCCCTGTGATGGAACATATGGACATCGACGTCATCATCGAGGAGACCGCCAGAGACACTGCCGCCGAAGCTGACAAGATCGCCGCTAGCGAGGCCGCCAAAGACGCCACTGTCGAGGTCAGTGAGGCTGCTGCCGAGGAAGCCGCCAAGGAACTTGCCGAGAGGGCCGGCGAGGAGGCTGATGACCATACTGACGACATTCCTGCCGCAGGAGCGCCAGGCGCTACACCGGCCACAGAGCCCCCAGCCACCGGTGAGACGATTGCTGAAGATCAACCATCGACATCTGAGGCTCCCTCATCAAGCAAATATCTCAAGGTTGGCGACAACCTGTTCGTCAACTTACCGGGGACGGCAAGCATTGGAGCGCCGACCGAAGGGGAAACTTTTGATGAAGAAATCATCACCGCTGCCGGGCTCGAGATCATCGATGAACCAAGTGCCAGCAGCGGCAAATCTGAAGAAGATCGGCTCCTCCAGGCCATGGGCGATAATTTCTGCAAGCTCCAAGCACTTCACCGTGCTCGAAAGGAGAAGGCAGACTCCAGAGCTGCAGTTGTCAAAGCAGCCGAGGCGGATTTCCAGAAGCGCATTGAGCAAATGCAGATCTGGTACGCCGAGGCCTTTCAGGAGTTGACTGCAAGCTGGGAACAAGTGAGCCAAAGCTAGACGGAGCTCCACCTGTGGTAGTCTGATATGGAGAGGGCGCAAGAGGAAGCTTCGCAAAGGGTTGCTGCTGAGGAAGCTCTCTTGACGCAACGCCGCATTGGGCTTGATGCTCACGAAGAAGATCTTGCCGCACGTGAGCAGGCACTCGCCGCCAAACTCCGTGGCAAGGATGAAGAAATTGAAAAGCTTGTCGCGCAGCGGACCCAGGAGCTGGAGCAGAAGCACAAGGAGGTGCTCGAAGCTGCAACTGTAGATCACGCCAGCAAGCTCAAAGAAGCCATTGATGCCGCCGAGGCCGCAAAGGCCGCCAAGAGTGAGCTGAGCAACAAAGTGAAGAAGCTAGAAGTGGATCTTGAGGAACACAGCAAGGAGCTCTCGGCGCTACAAAGTGACAGGGAGAAAACTCTCCACACCCTGGCGGAGATGCAAATTGCTATATCCGACAAGACCAAGCAGCTCTCTTCAGCCAACGATGCCATTGCCGATCTGAGGCTGAAGCTGACCACGCTGGAGAAGTCTCTTAAGGATGGCAGGGCCCGCGAGAAGGCCCTGAGCAAAGATCTCCAGGAAGAGAGGAACTTGCTCAAGAGCGCTGCTGCCGCCCAAGTTGACTATGAGAAAGGTGTGAAAATCTGGACTGATCGCCTTCTCGACACCGCGGAGAAGCTCATAGCGCAACTGTCAACCATGGGCCGGGAGGGCCTGCAAAACTTCAGGTATTCCTCTGAAGAAAGGATATCCCCGAGCGCCAGGCTAACTATGTTCTTCGAAAGCATCATTGATGCCCTGAAGCTGCTCCAGTCCAACCGAGCGATCCAGCTGGCCAATGAATCCCGCAAGATTTGCTGGGCTGTCCTCCACAAGGTACTCATCAAGGTGGTGCATAAGAACCCTGGCGCTGACCTCACCAACGTGCTCGACCGCTTGCCGAAGGATGCAGATCTCAAGGCACTTGAGGAGCTTGTCACGCCCATCCTTGAGAAGGTAGATTCAATCAAGAGGGTTGAAGGCCAGCGCAGGGACTAGCCATCTCACTTTTCCTCGCCGCCACCATTCCATGCCAAGGACAATTTAGTCTCAAGTTAGAACTGTGGCAACTATCGATGTAATATAACTTGCTATGATTGAGCACATGCATGTTATTTCCCTTGTCCGATTTCTTTCTGTATGATATACACCCTACGCTTACTGGAAACTTGCCGGCGCGCAACCTGCCATGAGTGCTGGGTGCGGGACTTCAGCAGCCTGCTGGAGGTGCAGCAGCCGGTAAGACACCTTGGCGTTCTTGGCGCAGCCACTTATACTATTGAGCGGACTCGAAACAGAATAAGGGCGCAACCAATTACGACAAGGGTTCCTTCGCGTGCAGGTTTTCCATACAAGGGCCGAAATCATCCAAAGAAAATAGCCTGATAGAAAAAATCAAAAAACTTGCTCAAAGTTTCGCAACTTAGCTTTCTGTCGCTGTACTCCTTCCGGCAAGACATCAATTCAGAGCACCGCCTATTGGTATCCATACCTTCCTCCCCCCCGGCAAACTTGCGCGCGAGGGAACCTTCTATCCTTTGAGAAAAAGAAAGAAGAGAAAATAAAGATATGGAACCTTGGCGGTTCGTTAGTCTTACCGGGAGCAAGTGTCATACAATATCTCAGACAAGCACGCATATATATAAACATGGAAATCAACAAGAAATGTACAACACTTAAGCTTACTCAACTGCGCACAGGGTCTGCGCCTGGCTTTGTACAAAGGATTACATGCCTTGCCGGCAAGACTCGTACAAAAGGAGGTTGCCGAGAGCCCCCGGCAACCGCGCCTTATGGGTAAAACTTGCGAAGATGTTCGATATTCCAGGAGTTACTCACTGGAACGCCATCCTCGGTCTCCAGGCGGACAGCGCCAGGCCTGGTGACTCGTACTACCCGATAAGGTCCTTCCCACTTCGGCATCAACTTGTTCGAATTCTTGGCGGACTGAATCCGCCGAAGAACAAGGTCGCCTTCCTCAAGGCTTAGGGCATGAACTATGCGGCTATGGTAGCGGCGCAAAGCTTGCTGGTAGCGTGCAGCTCGCACAGCAGCCTGAAGACGATCTTCCTCAAGGAGCACAACGTCATCTTGTCGCAGTTGCTCTTGCTCAAGCTCATCATAAGCGAGCACTCGAGGTGACCCGTATATGAGTTCCGTGGGGAGAACTGCTTCCGCTCCGTAAACGAGAGCGAAGGGTGTCTGGCCAGTGGCTCGATTTGGTTTCATTCTAATTGACCAAAGAACCGCCGGCAACTCATCAATCCAGCGCCTTCTGCACTTTTTCAGCTTGTCAAAAGTCCTGGTCCTGAGACCGCGCAACACTTCAGCATTAGCCCTCTCCGCTTGGCAGTTGCTTCTCGGATGAGCAATAGAGGCAAAACAAATTTTGCTGCCAAGGTCTTGGACGTACTGCATGAAGGTGCGACTTGTGAACTGTGTGCTGTTGTCGGTGATGATCCTGTTGGGCACACCGAAACGGCAAACTATTCCTTTAAAGAACTTGACGGCACCTTCCTCACCGCCTCCACCTCCGGCCACTTTGTGAACTTGTCGATTGCAACATACAAGTACTCAAAGCCCCCGGTAGCACGGGGAAAAGGGCCCAATATGTCGAGCCCCCAGACCAAAAATGGCCAGGAGAGAGGGATTGTCTGAAGAGCTTGAGCTGGCTGATGTGATTTCTTTGAATGAAACTGGCATGCTTCACACTTGGTTACTAGTGCAGTTGCATCCTGGAGAGCAGTGGGCCAAAAGAAACCTTGTCAGAATGCCTTTCCGACAAGCGCTCTTGATCCTATGTGGGAGCCACATATGCCTCAATGTATCTCTACCAACAGCTCCAGTCCATCTTCCCGAGGAATACACTTCAATTTCACACCGTTCAGTCTCTTCCTGTACAGAACATCATCGACGAACTGGTACATGCTAGACTGACGGGCTACTTTTTTCGCTTCTTCCTGCTCCTCGGGGAGTTCTCCTGTCTGAAGAAAATGGACAATGGGCTGTGCCCAAGCTGGAGCCTGGGGCTCGACAACTAGGACTAAAGGCATCTCTTCTATCGGGGGCACATTTGTCTCGATGGCAAGGGCCTGCGCCCCTGCTGGAGCCTGTTGTTCCCCGGCAGGCTTGCCGTTGATCCCGGCGACTTCCTTGCTGGTGGCTCCCGGGAGCTCTGCCGAAAAGTACTGACCATAATTCAACTTCCTTCTCTTTTCTTGTCTCATTGATGGTGCTACGGATGGATGAGTTAAATGGAGCACAAAAGTTCCTGGTTCCACAGGTAACTTAAGGTCAGCGCGCTTTGACAGGTCATCGGCAATACTGTTCTCGGCACGAGGAATGTGCTTTGTATGCAGACCGTCAAAGCGCTCTTCCATTTTCCTCACTTCATCCACATAGGCCTGCATCGATGGACTCTGATAATCTTTGTTGACTTGCCTGACAACAAGTTGTGAATCACCTCTGATGATGAGCTTCTTGATACCAAGGTCCGCCGCGATCCTGAGACCGGCAAGCAGGCCTTCGTACTCCACAGTGTTGTTTGTCGAGCTCTCCCGGGGAAAATGCATCTGAATTACATACTTGAGGTGCTCTCTGGTGGGCGCGACAAGCAGCACGCCAGCACCGGCGCCTTGCAGCGTGAAAGCGCCGTCAAAGTACATAATCCATTCTCGATATGTTTCCCTGCCGGGAAGAGTCGTTTCTTGAATATCCTCGTCTGGCGTTGGAGGCCATTCCGCAATGAACTCTGCCAAGGCTCTGCTCTGAATTGTTGACGTACTTTCAAACTTGAGACCAAAGCTCGACAGTTCCAACGCCCACTCCACAATCCTGCCAGTTGCCTTTGGATTTCGCAAAATCCGCTGCAATGGGAAGCGAGTGACGACGGTAATCTCATTTGCTTGGAAATAATGGCGCAGCTTCCTCAAGGCCATGAGAAGGCCGAAAAGCAATTTCTGCACACCAGAGTATCTTGACCTAGCTCCCTGTAAAAGGGAGCTGACAAAATAAACTGGGCGCTGCACCATCTTCCTCTTTTGTACTGATTCCTCTGACTGCGCAGATCCTGTCTTGTCGGCACCAGACCTTGCCGGGGAAGATCCCGGCGCGTCACTTGATGGTCCTGCCACTGCCGTTGCCCCCTCATCAACTTCTCTCTGCGCCACTAACGCAGCACTAACCACTTGATTTGTTGGCTCTAGATACAACAGCAACGGCTCTTGTGGTTTAGGTGCGACTAGTGTCGGCGGAGAGGAGAGGTACCTCTTCAAATCTTGCAGCGCTGCCTCCGCTTCCGGAGTCCATCTCATTGGACCTGCCTTCTTCAAAATTTTGAAAAAGGGCAGGGCGCGCTCAGCAGATTTGGAGATAAACCTGCTTAGGGCAGCAACGCAGCCGGCAAGGCGACGTAAATCCTTGACGCGTCTTGGCGCTTCAATCTGCTCGATAGCTTTGATCTTGTCGGGGTTCGCTTCGATCCCTCGCTAAGATACAAAGAACCCGAGAAGCTTGCCGGAAGGAACGCCAAACACACACTTTTCAGGATTGAGCTTTAAATTGATCTTGCACAGATTTGTAAATGTTTCTTCTAGATCTTGTATGAGCATCGCTTTATCCTTGGTTTTGACCACTATGTCATCCATGTATGCTTCCATATTTCTATGTAGCTGAGGCTCAAAACCAATTTGGACCGCTCTCGCAAATGTAGAACCAGCACTTTTCAACCCGAAAGGCATTCGTATAAAACAATACGTACCACATGGGGTGATAAATGCGGTCTTTTCTTCATCTTCTTTAGCCATGAAGATCTGATGATATCCTGAGTAAGCATCAAGGAACGACAGTAGGTCACAACCAGCAGTGGAGTCCACAATCTGGTCGATGCGCGGCAAGGGGAAAGGATCTGTTGGACAGTCTTTATTGATGTCTGTATAATCAATACACAGCCTCCATTTTCCATTCGCCTTGCGCACTACAACCGGATTGGCCAACCACGTTGGGTGAAGCACTCCTCTGACCAAACCTGCCACTTCTAACTTCTTGATTTCTTCGGCAATGAATTCTTGCCGCTCCAAGGCTTGCTTTCTCACCCTCTGCTTGACGGGCCACGCGTGGGGACAGACAGCAAGGTGGTGCTCAATTACCTCCCTGGGAACACCGGGGATGTCGGATGGTTGCCATGCAAACATATCGACATTCGCCCGTAGGAAGGCAACGAGCACGCTTTCCTATTTGTCATCTAGGGTGGAACTTATGGTGAAAGTTCCTCCCGTTCCTTCCTCCTTGACGGGCACCTTCTTGGTCTCTGGTGGAGCAGCCTTGGACTTCTTGTTCTTGCCGGTGGAACTCTCTGGTGCGTCCTCAACGGAAACGCAGCACTCCGAAGAGGTGCGCTTGTCGGAGTTTGCGCCAGAGATCTTGCCGGTCTTCTTCTCCTTCCCCCCGGGAGTTCCAGCGGCAGGAGTAGATGCCTTGACGGCAGGTGCTGCGGCTACCTCCCGGTAGAGTTGGTCGGTGCAGATTAGTGCATCCTTCTTGTTGGAGTGAATAGTGATGACACCAATCGGTCCGGGCATCTTCAACACATTATACGCATAGTGTGATGCCGCCATGAACTTGGCCAGCGCTGGGCGGCCAAGGATCCCATTGTATGACATGGGGATCTTGGCCACATCGAACACTACCTTCTCTGTTCTGTAATTGAGCTCGCTACTAAATGTTACCGGTAGCGTGATCTTGCCTTTTGGCTGGGTCCTTCCTGGATTGATCCCTTGAAACGTGCCCGTTTCCTCGAGATCTTCATCAGGAATTTGCAGCTTCTTGAGCATGTCCGGCGAGATTAAGTTCAGCCCGGCCCCACCGTCAACCAGCATTTTTGTTACCTTGAGGTTGCGGATTGTTGGTGAAACCAACAAGGGCAAGCACCCAACCGTAGTTGTGCGATCAGGGTGATCCTCGGCGTAAAAAATGATAGGCGTGTGGGACCACTTTAAAGGTTTCCGCGCATCAAACGACGGCTCCGTTGCATTAACCTCACGCACCCACTGTTTAAGTCGGCGGTGAGAAGAATGCAACGAGGCGCCCCCGTCAATACACATGGCCTCTGTGGCTTTCTGAAACTCGTGCTCGCTGGATTCGTCGTCTTCCTCATCATCATCGCCTCCCTCGTCCTTGTCGTGGCCTCGGGCGGGCCTCTCCTTCTGTTGCTTAGCCTTGCCGCGGCGGCCTCCTCGACCACCATGCTTCTTGCCGGATCCCTCAGCACCATCCTGGGCCTTCTCCTTGTCTCGTCTTTCGTAATCAGCTCTCTGCTTCTCGACAAGCTGCTCAACTTGCCGGCAGTTTTGGAGATCGTGGCCCTTGGTGCGATGGATCTTGCAATACTGTTTGCCGGAGCCTTCCGGCTTGTCGGCAGCCGCCAAGGCCTGACAGGAAGCGCACCCAGCAACTTCCTTGCCGGGGTCATCAACCTTGGCCTTCTTGGCGGTGCTGGGGTTGCCGGATTCCTTGACAGCAAGCACGGCCTTGCCTTTGCGCTTCTTGTTCTGCCGCCGGCCTTTTTTTGACGGGGTGGCAGCATCTTCATCCTCAGATTCGCCGCCTGCGCCAACACCCTCGCCGGGGAGTTTTCTCCCTTCTTCAGCTCGAGCGCACTTGTCGGCCAAAGCGTAAAGCTCGACAATACTCCTGACCTTGTTCATCGCCAGCTCTTCACGCATCTTGCAGTTACGCACGTTCTGATGAAATGTGCTAACAACAGCGGCAGGATGAATGTCTGGAATATTGTACTGCACCCGGCTAAACCTCTGGATAAACTTGCATAGGGGCTCGCCCTCCTTTTGAGGGATGAGATGCAAATCACTTTCTTGGCCAGGAGCTTGGTGGCCTCCAACAAAGGCGCCAACAAACTGTTGGCACAGATCTGACCAAGAAGAAATGGAATTCTCCGGCAGATGCATTAACCACGACCTGACGTTGGGTTTGAGCACCAACGGGAAGTAGTTGGCAAGTATCTTGTCATCTCAGCCCCCGGCAGCCTGCACCGCAATGGTGTAGATGCTCAGGAACTCCGAGGGGTGAGTCTTGTCGTCATATTTCTCCGGGACCTCTGGTTTGAACATTCGGGAGTTGGGCCACTGGACTCGCCGCAGCTCACGGGTAAACGCTGGACAACCTACCTCATAGGGCAAGTCGCCTGCGTCCCCCGGCGCAGGCTTGTCAACAGTAGGCCCTGCGCGTTTATCGGACTGATGACGTGCCTCCCGTCGCCGCTCGATGGTAGTTCGAGCGTCCTCTTTGCTTCGTTTCTGGAGAACTTGACGCTGATCATGACACATTCGCGGATCGAACGACGCCGTGGAATCGTCATCACGGCCGTCGGTCCACCGGGTAGATGACCGCCGCTGGTGTCGTGGAGGGGAGTGCACCGTGGTCGCACCGCCTCCAGTCTTCTCTCCATCGGCTCGCGCCAGATCGACAGACCGCTGCCACGAGGGGCCCGCTTGCTGCGGCCTATCCTTGTTAACGAAGCCGATGAGGCTCTGGATAGTAGATTGCCACTCCCCCATCTTCTCTGGAGCAGGAGGAAAATCGAGGAGCAGCTGCGCACGTGCCAAAGCTTCTGCTGGCGTAGGCGGCGGCGACAGGTGCGAGGTACGTGAGGTGCTCTGACTCCTAACAGTGTTAGAAGGAGCATCGTCACGACCACGCGACCGTGCGCCACTTCCACCAGCAGTTTGGCGTGCATGTTGGGCCTGCGCACCTTGGGATCGGTGCGCAGAAGTCTCTCCATGGGGACGTTCAGAATCACCAACGCCACGGCGCTGCTCGTCGCGTGCGACCTGGGAAGGCCGCAATGCTTGCAATGGCGCGGGAGCCCTAGAAGGCATCCTCCGATCTCTGGAGTTCGCCGCGCCGCCCGTAGGCAGCACGGCTCCATCTCTGGATCTAGCGGCGTGCGGGTTGCCGTCGCCGCTGTCAACGATGCCGCTCGCCTGGCTCGGATCACCAGAACACCATGGAGGCTCTAAACCTCCACCTCCTGCATCCACGCCGTCACCCGTCCGAGTAGGCACAGGCAAGACGGACGTAGACGGAACAACCGCTGCCGCACCCTTCTTCTTGGGTGGCATGGTGACAAAAACGATGAAGAAACTGATGCGCTGATCACCAGATCAGGTTCGCGCAACCTCGATCCCCCTACCTGGCGCACCAAAGATGTCGGCGTACGACACCTATGGGATCCGAAGGACCCCTTTATGGTTCGGCAAGGAGAGAGGTATGCACAAAGGGCAGAACCGAAGATCAACGCGAGGGGATTTTTACCCAGGTTCGGGCCGCTGATCAGCGTAAAACCCTACTCCTGCTTTAGTATATTATCAGTGATTCGTCCCAGTTCTTGGAGCGCTTGCGATGAACAGTACGTTCAAGCAGCAGCTACGCATGCAGAATGGGCTGAGAGTCGTCCTCCCCTGTAGCAGTTGCCTTGGGCCTCCTTTTATATGATCAAAGGGGTCACCACAGTGGCGAACTGCTCCTAAGCGAGGTGTAAAGTAGCTACATGGTTATCATACCTAACCACTGACGGTTTTGGACAAATGCATTTATAGCACCGTGAGGTGTCCGTTTAGGTGTCCTTACTTTCTTTGGGATGGAAAAAGGGGCCATCCCATCAGCACTGCTTAAGCTCGCCTCCACTAGCGCCTTGCCACGCATCCAGGGATGGGACCAGAATGCCAGGCCGGTCGCTGCGCTGGAGCGGTGGCACAGTGGTGGAACCTTGCCGGGTGCGAATCTTGCCGGGCTTGGCGGGCTACCCCGGCAAGATCTTGCCGGGAGCCGAGCCTCTGGTTTCCAGTTCTCCTTATCTTCTGATCCTTGGCTTGAATGTCTCTTTGATAACCTTGGATTAATCTTCAGCTGTTCCCCTGACAAGCCTTGCCGCAGGTATGGCTACAACTGCCCGTGCACAAGTATGGGGTACTAAAGGCCCAATATTTAGTACACCGATAGGGCCGGATGTCCGGGCTCCAAATCCGAGGACGAACTCGGTGAACTCGATTTGGGGGCGGAAATTGATGATTCCAAGGGCAAAATTGGAGAGATTTCGTGGATGAAAATGGTGAGAAAGATGGTGGAAAGCTAGATCCACTCAAGACACAACGAATCCATGGATCCAAATCAACAAAACATCTTCAAACCAACAAATCACAAAAAAAATTGGGGGTTATTTTTGTGGGGATTTTCAAAATTGGGCAAAAACAAAGCAAAATTAGGCTAGAAAACGATGGGGGAGGCTCCAAAATCATGATCAACGTGGCTCATGATACCAAGATGATGTAGGGTGGAACCCTAGGGGCCGATCTTTCATGATTGGAGCGGATCCCGTGAAGAACACGATGAACACACGAGGGGAAATGAGAAGAAACACTCAAATCAACGAGAAACAGTCACACATGTGCTAGATCCACATACACACGAAGAGATACATGATCCAAATCCAACAAAGGATGATACAAACGGTAGCTAGTTCATCCCAATCCATGAGGAGTTGAGGTCTTGAATTCGAGAAGAATCTTCCCTAGATGGGTCTTGGATCCACTAGGGATATTCTCACATGGAGGTCTTGAACTCCATAGGAGTGGTCTCTCTTTCTCTCAAGAGTAGATTAGGTAGGAGCAAAGCTCACATACAAACGAGCTATCACTTTGCTAACCCTAGCTAGCGGAAGGGGGAGGAGTATATATAGGTTAGTCCACGAAGGGGTAAGTGAGGAGGGGATACATGGGGCTCGGGCCCTGTCCATGCGCGCAGGCAGGCGCCGGATGTCCGGGGCTTCACGGGACGCTGGATGTCTGGGGTACGGGCCGGATGTCTGGCCTGGCGATGGCCGAATCTGTCGCTTCTCTGGACTCCTCTATCTGGATTTCTGGGGAGGTGACGGATGTCCGGCTGCTGACGTGACGCCGGATGTCCGGCTGCTGACATGACGCCGGATGTCCGGCCGCTGATGCTCTCTAGCCGTCTGTTGGTGCAGCGCCTTCGGCTGCACAGGTGCCGGATGTCCGGCCTCTGGCCCGGATGTTCGGCCGCTGTAGCTTCAGCAGCTTCAGCAGCTCCAGTTTCTTTCGTCTTCTCTTCCAGGCTTCCCTCATGGTTGGTGTAGTTGTACACTTGCGCTCGCACTCCTCCTCGCCGTCCGTGGTGCTTCGACAATATCTATGTATGCACACGAGTGGAGTGTCAAGTAGTATACCATCCTCGAAGGGTTCAAGTGAACACACATAAAGGAGATGATTCACCTTTGTGTATGTGAAGTAGATGTCGCATGTGTCACTTGCCAAATAGACTCTTGACATGGTGATGTCCGTAGGATGCTCCGCATCAGTTGACCTAGAAGAGGCTTACTGATGAGATTGTTATTAATAGTTTCATTCATGACTGACCGTAGTAGGTCAGCAGCCAAAACAAATAACAGAGGGGGGAGAGGATATCCTTGTCTAACCCCTCTTTTGCAAAGGAACTGCTTGCCAGGAACCCCATTTAAGAGCACAGATGAAAATCCAGAACTGAAGATCATGTCCATCCACATGATCCATCTGTCTCCAAATCCTCTGGCAATGACTATCTCTTTAATGGTTTGGTGTTCAATGAAATTAAAAGCTTTTTGGAAATCAAGCTTCAACTCAAAGATTTCTTTGTCTGAGGAATTACATTGGTAAATGTACTCATAAGCCCAGGCTAGGCAATCCTGAATGGATATGCTCTTAATGAAGCCATATTGGTTGGTGTGCACTAGCTTGAGAATGACCTTCTGCAATATATTGGCAAGCAACTTAGTGATGATCTTAATTGAACAATTTAATAGTGAAATAGGCCTGTAATCGTTTGGAGTGGCTAGACCATCAATCTTGGGAATTAGAGTGATGAAAGAAGAATTTATACTTTGCAAACTGATCTCCCCATGATAGAAATCATCAATCAATGCATAAAAATCTGGTGCAATGATGTCCCAGCAGGTGTTGACAAAATTAGTGTTAAAACCATCAGGTCCTGGTGCCTTCTCAGTTGGTAAATCCTTAGAACATCATCAATTTCTTCTTTGGGAAAAGGAATTTCTAGCATGGAGAGGTTTCGGTGTCTGTTGATGAGCCCCTCTAAGTTTAATAAATTAAAAGTGGGCACTGAGGTGTTTAGCCTATCCTTGAAGGCTGTCAGAAGAATGTTTGCTTTGGAGCAATATCTCTAACTATGTTGCCAGTTTCATCTTGCAAACTATGAGAGGATTGTAACTGTAAGAGGATTGTGAAACCACCTCTTCAAGTAACAAGGATGCGTGACTTTTAGTGTTATCTTCTTTTCTTCTTGATCAAATTCTACATATGACATAGAGACTGTTGAACTACTATTTTTGTTACAAAGTTCCCTGTTTTTTCATTCCAGTCTGCTATCTTTTTGAACTTTAATTGATTTTGTATCTGACCTGCCAAACATTATTTCATTTTATAGCACTAACAAGCAGGAGCCTAGATATGGTGCTATCTGAACGACCGTTTTGAACTTTACTGAACGGTGCCTCGTTGGTCCTTTTGCTCGACGTAGATGACAAATGCTACTACTGCTTTGAAGAGGAAGAAGAATGGGTCCAGGTGCTTCTGCCTGAAAGCAAACATGATGGAACTTGGAGGAGCAGGACGGTTGCTCAACCTCGTGCAGTTCAGAGCAACGGTGAGCTCCTACCGTGCATACTGTATCATCTGTGCGACAACCATCTCGGCCTCGTGCGAGTTAGGTCTGCGGTGGTGGGGGTGAGGAGGGCATGCAACATCGTGGTGCTCGACGAGCCTGAGGTCGGAGGTTGGGAGAGGCTCCTTGGATGGAGCCTTGTGGGCGTCGGGTCAGTTGCAGGGGAGATTGCACCGGGAGGAGTCGGGTGATGCCGCAGATCGAAGCAGGGTGGAGCCAGCGCATGCGAGTAGTCGACTAAGGTGGGGATTCCCGTGCGGTGGTGGGCGCTGGGCCTCGGCGGGGCTCACGCGGCAACATACGATGGCGCTCGTCGCCAGGTGATACGTCTATTTTGCATCATGTTTTCCTACTGTTATTTATAATGTTTTTATGCATAATAACACTTTATAGAGTAATTCTAATGCCTTTTCTCTCATAATATGCAAGGTTTACACAAAGAGGGAGAATACCAGCAGCTGGAATTCTTGACCTGAAAAAGCTATGTCAGAGATACCTAATCTGCACATCTCCAAATGAGCTGAAATTTTACGGAGAATTATTTTGGAATATTTAATAAATATTGGAGAAAAGAACTACCGGAGGGGGGCTGCCACGTGCCCATGAGACACCAGGGCGTGGCAGGCCCCGCAGGCGCGCCCTGGTGGGTGGTGGGCAGCCCGGCCCACCTCCGGTGCCCATCTTCTAGTATATGAGGTCTTTTGACCTAGAAAAAAAATAAGGAGAGGACATTCAGGACGGAGCGCCGCCATCTCGAGGCGGAACTTGGGCAGGAGCACTTTTGCCCTCTGGCGGAGCGATTCTGCGGGGGAACTTCCCTCCCGGAGGGGGAAATTGAAGCCATCGTCATCACCAACAACCCTCTCATCTTTGGGAGGCCAATCTCCATCAACATCTTCAACAACACCATCTCCTCTCAAACCCTAGTTCATCTCTTGTGTTCAATCTTTGTACCGGAACCTCAGATTGGTACCTGTGGGTGACTAGTAGTGTTGATTACATCTTGTAGTTGATGCTATATGGTTTATTTGGTGGAGGATTATATGTTCAGATCCATTATGCTATTTAATATCTCTATGATCTTGAGCATGAATATTATTTGTGAGTTGTTACCTTTGTTCTTGAGGCCACGGGAGAAGTCATGTTGCAAGTAATCATGTGAATTTGATATGTGTTCGATATTTTGATGATATGTATGTTGTGATTCCCTTAATGGTGTTATGTGAACGTCGACTACATGACACTTCACCATCTTTGGGCCTAAGGGAATGCATTGTGGAGTAGTTATTAGATGATGGCTTGCTGGAGTGACAGAAGCTTAAACCCTAGTTTATGCGCTATTCCGTAAGGGACTAATTTGGATCCATATATTTAATGCTATGGTTAGATTTTATCTTAATACTTCTTTCGTAGTTGCGGATGCTTGCGAGGGGGTTAATCATAAGTGGGAGGCTTGTTCAAGTAAGAACAACACCCAAGCACCGGTCCACCCACATATCAAATTATCAAAGTAGCGAACGCGAATTAAACCAACATGATGAAAGTGACTAGATGAAATTCCCGTGTGCCCTCAAGAACGCTTTGCTTATTATTTGAGACCGTTTTGGCCTGTCCTTTGCCATCCAAAGGATTGATCTACCTTGCTGCACTTTATTTACCATTACCGTTACTTGCTTGTTACAAATTATCTTGCTATCAAACTACCTATTACCGACAATTTCAATTCTTGCAGAAATTACCTTCCTGAAAACCACTTGTCATTTCCTTCTGCTCCTCATTGAGTTCGACACTCTTACTTATCGAAAGGACTACAATTGATCCCCTATACTTGTGGGTCATCAAGATTCTTTTCTGGCGCCATTGCCGGGGAGTGAAGTGCTCTTGGTAAGTGGAAATCGGTAAGGAAAAATTTATATTACGCGCTGAAATTTATTGTCACTTGTTACTATGGAAAACAATCCTTTGAGGGGTTTGTTCGGGGTATCTTCACCTCGACCAAAAACACAAAGATTTGCCCCTCAACCTACTGCACCTACTGAAAATATTGGTTATGAAATTCCTTCGGGTATGATAGAACAACTGCTAGCTAATCCTTATGTAGGAGACGGAACGAAACATCATGATATGCATTTGATACATGTGGATGAAATTTGTGGATTGTTTAAGCTTGCAGGTTTACCCGGAGATGAAGTTAAGAAGAAGATTTTACCTTTATCTTTGGGGGGAAAGGCATTGACATTGTATAGGCTATGCGATGGTATTGGATCTTGGAACTGGAATCGCTTGAAATTGGAATTTCACCAAAAAAATTATCCTATGCATCTAGTTCATCGTGATCGGAATTATATATATAATTTTTGGCCTCGTGAAGGAGAAAGTATCGCTCTAGCTTGGGGGAGGCTTAAGTCAATGTTATATTCATGCCCCACTCATGAGCTCTCAAGAGAAGTTATTATTCAGAATTTTTATGCTCGGCTTTCTCGTAATGATCAATCCATGCTCGATACTTCTTGTGCTGGTTCTTTTATGAAGAAGACTATTGAATTTAGGTGGGATCTTTTAGAAAGAATTAAATGCAACTCTGAAGATTGGGAACTCGACGAAGGTAAAGAGTCAGGTATTAAGCTTGAGTTTGATTGTGTTAAATCTTTTATGAATACCGATGCTTTTCACAAGTTTAGCACTAAATATGGACTTGACTCTGAGATAGTAGCCTCTTTTTGTGAATCATTTGCTACTCATATTGATCTCCCTAAGGAGAAGTGGTTTAAATATCATCCCCCTATTAAATAAGAAATTAAAGAACCGGTTATAGCTAAAGATGAAACTATTATTTACAATGTTGATCCAGTTGTGCCTACTGCTTATATTGAAAAACCACCTTTCCCTGTTAGGATAAAGGAACATGCTAAGGTATCAACAGTGGTTCGCAAAAGTAATATTAAAGCACCTAAACCCTCTGAACAAATTAAATCAGAACCCAGTGTTGCTATGGTTAAAGATCTCTTGGTCGATAATATTGATGGGCATGTTATTTACTTCTGTGATGAAGCTGCTAGAATTGCCAAACTCGATGAAAAAGATAAACATAGACCTATTGATGGCATGCGTGTCATCTCAGTTCAAATAGGAGATCATTGTTATCATGGTTTATGTGGCTTAGGTGCTAGTGTGAGAGCTATTCCTTTTACCTTATACCAAGAAATTATGAATGACATAGCACCCGCTGAAATAGAAGACATAGATGTTACTATTAAACTTGCAAATAGAGACACCATCACACCACTTGGGATTGTTAGAGATGTTGAAGTCTTGTGTGGGAAAATAAAATACCCTACTGATTTTCTAGTTCTTGGTTCCCCACAAGATGACTTTTGTCCCATAATTTTTGGTAGACCTTTCTTGAACACTGCCAATGCTAAGATAGATTGCGAGAAAGAAACTATCAGTGTTAGTTTTGGTGATGTGTCTCATGAGTTTAATTTCTCTAAGTTTCGTAGACAACCACATGATAAAGAATCACCTTATAAAGATGAAATAATTGGTCTTGCTTCTATTGCCGTACCTCCTACAGATCCTTTAGAACAATATTTGCTAGACCATGAAAATGATATGCACTTGCGTGAAAGAAATGAAATAGATAAAATATTCTTTGAACAACAACCTATCCTTAAACACAATTTGCCTATTGAAACTCTAGGAGGTCCTCCTCGACCTAAAGGTGATCCTGTGTTTGAATTAAAACAATTGCCTGACACTCTGAAGTATGCTTATCTTGATGAGAAAAGGATATATCCTGTTATTATTGGTGCTAACCTTTCAGAACATGAAGAAGAGAGATTATTAAAAATTCTGAGGAAGCACCGTGCTGCTATTGGATATACTCTTGATGATCTCACTACAAAAAAACCACTTCTGTGATGATACATGTTTGTCACAGTAGGTCACATTTTCTGTCATGCATGTACATCCATGATGATTTTATAACAAAATCAAGATAGTCATACCTGTGCTGTCATAGAAGTGTTCCATGACAATACCAAAATTATCATCACGGAAGTGTCCACTTCCATCACGATAAATGGCGCATCATGGAAGTGTTTTCGTCAAGGGTAACCGACACATGGCATCCACCGTAATGGGTCGCCGTTAAGCTATCGGGTTTCGGTTTGGATCCGATAACCCATTAACAGCCCTGACCAATGGGGATTTTCCACGTGTAAAATTCTCATTCGGCGGAGGATCCATGTGTCAGCTCAGTGCTGGGACAGATGTCATCCAGCGAATGGACGGGATGCGCCTATGATACGTTGACACGTGGCTTGGCCCAACAGTGGCCCATTCAGGTCAAAAGGCCGGCCTGTTTGACTTGGTCAAAAGGTAGTGGCCCGGCCCAAGGAAAGCATGTTAATGGCCTATTCGCATATAGCCCATTTACAGCCCGCTAACTCACGGCCCATTATAGCCTATCCGAATTAGGCCCAATAGCATCATCTGGGCCGTTCAATATGATTCCAGCCCGTTGTCACTTCCGGACCATGTATGGCCCATGACGCCTTTCGGCCCATATGAGGCCCTTTGTAACTCTTGGCCCATAAACGGCCCGTGGCGAAACTGGCCCATAATGAACACTATATCGCTTTATACCCATTAACGACCCATTATTCAGTTGGGTTGTTTCCAGCCCGTGTTATCTTTCAGCCTACTAAGGGCCCATTTATTATTGGGCTCATTTCCAGCATTCGATTACTTAAGGTCCGTTATTGGCCTATTACGCTTATGGGCCAAATTCAGCCCGTGGTTAAAGTTAGCCCGTCTGTGGCCCGTTAATCCGTTGGGCCATTTTCATAGCGTCATCAAATGTGGCCCATTAACGTCCTGTTATGCCTGCTGATAGAATTAAGGCCATTGTACACATCGGCCTATTAACGGCTCATTATGGTCGGCCCATAAATAGACGATTTCCATTCTAGCCCGTTTACGACCCATATTGCGGTCCGTTAATGGTCCATGAATAGTACGACCCATATTTGGCCAATCGATCATACAGCCCGTAGAAGGCCCATTGAATCTACAGCCCGTAGAAGGCCCGTAGGAGGCCCATGGTCACTACAGCAGATAGCAGGACCATGGTTACAATGGTCTGTATGTTGCCCATGGTTATTGCGGCCTAGTTTCAAAAAATAGGTTATTGCGGCCACTGGGAAACCGAGACAAATAACTGCAGAACTAGAAGCAAACAAATAAATAAGACTAACAAAATAAATAAGCAAGCAACTAACCCTAGGATATTACGGCGATTACACAGATTACATCCACTGGGCATCAAAGTTCGCCACCGGTGCAAATATAGGGAACAAAGCAGCATATTGCATACACTGGTTGTCGAAGTTGGCGACTAGTGCAAATAAACGCCGCAGCAAAACAAGTCCAGAACCGAAACCACTTCAGAAGAGCTCAAGAAACAATATCCTGGGTACCCACCATGCTGGCAAGATGCTTAGCAAGCTTATTAACTTTCTCTTGTTTGGCACTTAAATCCTCTAGCGCTTGCTGTTGCACCAGAAAGTATGCATCTGAATTCTGCAGGGACTTCCTCAGCCGTTCGGCTTCGTGTCACAGCACATCTGATCGATGTCTTTCAACTTGAAGTTGAGACTCAAGAAGATGAACTGATTCAGGCAGCGAGTTCGAAGAGCTTGTGCCAGCAGTAGTGGCCAGTAACTCAAACACTACATCAAGACAGGACTTTGGGGTTGTCTCACTGTCTTCAAGATAGTTTTTATCAGCTTTCTTGGAGACCAACAGGGATGTCTCACTATCTTGAACCTTATCTGCATTACTTCCTTTACCATAGCATAATGGGGTACTCTTCTCCAATATTTTGTCCGCATTCTAAAAGAGAAACAAGCAGACACATCACATGTTTACCATGTTGTATATGAAACTCATTTTGGTAAATCAGTTCAGTAGTAAAGTGGACAGGATAACGACATGAAACAAACATATATCTATGTACCATGGTCACTCTATGGTCTATATCATTCTAGTTTATGTTGCCAAATCAAGATAGAGACACAGTTCAAATCATATCTTTTTAAGACAAAGCAGCATAGACAGAATATAAGTGTGGGAAACTACACAGCAATAACAATAGTTGTAATATGCATGACATGAGAACATAACTATTTATTCAATTGAAACTGAAATCAACATAGAGCAAGTTACAACAGCAAACCAGTTAAAGAAACAGGTTTAAAACATACCTGTTGCGCCATTGGAGTTTCAATTCCATCCTTCAAATTCGAAATTAGTTGGTATGAGTAAATACAGTGATGCAAGAGCAAAGGAGTATGAACCATAGCTACAGAACCTGACCTGAGAACAATTCTTCTTCTGCTTTAAGCATTGAGTTGGGGTTCGGAGTGGTGGTCCTCGTGCTTTGTGCACTGCAGTTGCCTTACTAACTGCTCGTGTTTGGGTGCTCTGTGGTGGAGATGGTGCTGTGTCAACTGGAACTGGGTTACTATCTGCTGGAGTTGGGGTTAGAAGGCATGTAGCTTGTTCTCTATCCAACTGGGTAGGGGTACAATCTGCAAGAGTCCGGGTTATGTGTGGTGGGGCTAGTTCTTGGGCAAGTACAACCATGGTTCTATCTGCATCGATTGGTAGCACTATCTTTTCTGAAGACCGTGTTGTTACTCCCTTAGATACTGCCATCACCCCCTCCAATTCAAATGGCTAATAAACAAGAAAAGTAATTGAATGTACATACATTGTATGATAGACAGGTGCAATGGATAGTGGGGAATAAAAGAGGGCATGAAATAATTCACATTTATGTTGTCTAACCAAATAGGATAGCATGACATAATTTCACATATATGATGGCTAACTAAACAGGATAGCATGACACAATTTCACATATATGATGGCTAACGAAACATAATAGAAAGACATAATAAAAAATATGATGACTATGTAAACAGGATGACATGATATAACTATATGATGTGTTTATTAAATAGGTTGGCATGCCATAATTCACATACATGCCGCCTATGGAAACATGATGGCATGATATAATTCACGGATAGAATGACATAATTAAAAATATGATGACTATGTAAACACTAAACATGATGAGATGATATAACTATATGATGTCTTTTATTAAATGGGTTGGCATGCCATAATTTAGATAGATGCTGTCTATGTAAACATGATGGCATGATATAATTCAAATATATGATTTATATACTAAGCAAGTAAGCAGATGGCAATCGCATATATGATGTCTAAACTAAGCAGATGGCATTCAATATTGTGTATATAATGTAAAAACTAAGCAATGCAAGACAACATATGCATGATATGAGGAATATAACCCTGCCAAGTTTGAGCATACACCTCAGGGAGAAATAGGACTGGTCATTTGTCTCTGAATCTTCCTCCGAGGAGCTATCTGTAACTAGCAAGATGTCTGCTTCAGTAGGTAGCATTGTCTGGTCTGAAGACCTTGTTTTCACTCCGGATACTTCCATCACCGATTCAAATGATTGATGCACATGAAGAGTAGTTGAATATACAAACGTTGTCGACAAATGGAATACGTAATACAATAAAAGGATAGCATGGTATAATTCACATACATGATGATTGGCCAAACAGCATGGCATTGCATAATTCACATATATAATGCCTTGCAACAAGATAGCATTGCATAATTCACATATATAATATCTTGCAACAAGATGGCATTGCATAATTCACATATATGGTAATTAGACACTAAACAGGTGGCATTCACACAAAGCATGTCTAAACTAAGCAAATGACATAACAATGCAAGACACCATACGCATGATATGAGCAACATAACCCTGCTAAGTTAGAGCATACACCTCGGGGGGGGGGGAATAGGATTTGTCATCTGTGTCTGAATCCTCCTCTGAGGAGCTATCCGTAACCAGCGAGATATGCGCTTTGTCAGATAGCATTGTCTGCTCTGAAGACCTTGTTTTCTTTCCAGATTTTTCCATCATCGTGTCAAATGGCTGATGCACACAAAGAGTAGTTGAATGTACTAACATTGTTGACAAATGTAATACGTAATGAAAAAAAGGATGGCGTGATATAATTCACATATAAGATGACTGGCTAAGCAGGATGGCATTGCAAAATTCACATATATGATGCCTGGCTAAACAGGATGGCGTTGCAGAATTCACATATACGATATAGAAACTAAACAGATGGCATTCACACAAAGCATGTCTAAACTAAGCAGATGACATGATGTATAAAGTAAGCAATGTAAGGCACCATATGCATGATATGACCAACATCAATGCCAAGTTAGAGCAAAGACCTCAGGGGGTAAATAGGAGTGGTCTGCTCCATCTGAATCCCCCTCAGAATAGTTATCTTCCTCTTGATTACAATCTGAAATGGGGGAGGGGGGCTGCCTTTGCACCCACCATGGAGCGACGTCTGCATGAAATTTTATTGCCAAGCAAGGCTCGTCGCTTTTGCTCTACCTGTTCAGTTCCATTGTGTACAATAACTGACATGCATAGGAATAAAACATAGTGTAAGGAGTGTATGCAGAAATCCAGAGTGATGGCAGCAACTTGTGTATAGACCCAAAACCAATGATAGCAGGCAGATAATAGCTTCAGTTAAAAAATTACAGATAATGGCTTCTTTACTGTTTGTTTCCCACCCAACATGAAACTCATAGTAGACACCAGAGATTAACCATATAGTAGACATATACTATTGATTGCGGCCCCAATATGTACCCCACAACCATTTAAAAACTCAAGTTTGAGCACTAGTTTGCAGCTGACTCAGAGTCTAATCGGTGAATAGGAGATAAAGTAGCATGTAATATTAAGCGATGCATAACGTAAGCAGACACGAAAGAGTGTGACCTCTCTTGCAGACCCGTGTAGTCCTCAAGGTCATCTGCGCAGTTGATGATGGTAATGCAGTTGTCGTGGCTGCCGGCAGCGGGGAAGAAGATCTGAGGCGGTGAAAGACAGTCTGGAGGGCGGATCCCTGCTGTGGTGGACCCTTCCGTCGTTGGAGTAGCTGAGCTGGGGTGGACGATGGCGCGACAGGAGCGAGACAAACCACACAAGGTTTTCTTTGACAACTATGTGTAAGAGAAGTAATTCTGTAAGGGCTCGTTTGAATTGGAGTATTCTAACAACCCAAGGATAGGAAATACACAGTAATAGGATAGGAATGCATGTGCAAATAGAGAATTTAAAATCACAGGATTTCTGTCAATCTGGGTGTTTGGTTCACAGGAATTGGAAGGTCATAGGAATGCAAAGAAGCATGGTCAAATTAAGTCAAACCACAAGAAAATGTACAATTATAATGCTATTATGCTACTATCACTTAGTCTTCTTCTTCTTCATGAATAGGAATTTGAAAAGGAGGGCCAAGTGGATATTAAAATTCCTACGGTCTTTCTTTGAAAGAGACACTAAAGGAACAAATCCTACAGTTTTCCTTTGCTCCATTCCTTTGAACCAAATGCATGAATAGTAGTACCATCGGAAATTTTCCAATTCCTGTGTTTTTCCTTCACTTTTCCTTTCAACCACTGGCAATTCTAGTAGGCAGGCTTGAACAGGCAAAAGCCTACACCCCAAAAATGTTTTTGTGCTACTTCTACTACTTTGGACCCAGGCGACTGCCCTACTAGCTCAACTTCCAGGCCCATCTACATATGCACAGCTCAAACACGCAGAAATAAATAATGATGGCTTTCGAGAGAGTCTATCACGGATAGCTAAGTTGCCTGGTACCTCACTGCTTGTTATATAGGAGAAACTAATCTTATTTCACGTTACTACGCGTGCTCAGTGGACAACATATATAACATGTAGAGTAAAAAAGCAATCCAGCAAGTGTACAACCTCTTTGGCGAAGTGCTACTTCTTGATCTTGCGTTGGTTTTTCCCTTGAAGAGGAAAGGGTGATGCAGCAAAGTAGAGATACGTATTTCCCTCAGTTAAGAACCAAGGTATCAAATCCAGTAGGAGATACAAGCAAGTCCCCAATCTATGCACCTGCACAAACAATCAAACACTTGCACCCAACGCGATAAAGGGGTTGTCAATCCCTTCATGGTCACTTGCAAGGATGAGATCTGATAGAGATAGATATAAAAGATTACTAAAACGTAAAACAAAATAAAAGTAAATAAATTGCAGCAAGGTGTTTTTGGGTTTTTTGGTTTATAGATCTGAAAATATATGATGGAAAATAGACCCGGGGGCCATAGGTTTCACTAGAGGCTTCTCTCTTGAAGGCAAATAATACGGTGGGTGAACAAATTACTATCGAGCAATTGATAGAAAAGCGCAAAGTTATGATGATATCCAAGGCAATGATTATGCATATAGGCATCACGTCCGTGTCAAGTAGACCAAAATGATTCTACATCTACTACTATTACTCCACACATCGACCGCTATCCAGCATGCATCTAGAGTATTAAGTTCATAAAGAACGGAGTAACGCCTTAAGTAAGATGACATGATGTAGAGGGATAAACTCAAGCAATATGATGAAAACCCCATCTTTTTACCCTTGATGGCAGCAATACAAATACGTGCCTCGCTACCCCTACTTTGTCACTGGGTGAGGACACCGCAAGATTGAACCCAAAACTAAGCACCTCTCCCATTGCAAGAAGAACCAATCTAGTTGGCCAAACCAAACCGATAATTCGAAGAGAAATACAAAGATATCAAATCATGCATATAAGAATTCAAAGAAGATTCAAATAATATTCATAGATAATCTGATCATAAATCCATAATTCATCGGATCTCGACAAACACACCGCAAAAGAATATTACATCAGATAGATCTCCAAGAACATCGAGGAGAACATGGTATTGAGAATCAAAGAGAGAGAAGAAGCCATCTAGCTACTAGCTATGGACCCGTAGGTCTGTGGTAAACTACTCACGCTTCATCGAAAGGGCAATAGAGTTGATATAGAAGCCCTCCGTGATCGAATCCCCCTCCGGCAGGATGCCGGAAAAGGCCCCAAGATGGGATCTCACGGGTACAGAAGGTTACGGTGGCGGAAAAGTATTTTGGTGGACGTTTCTGGTCATTTGGGAATATTTTTGAATTTATAGGCCAAAGATTAGGGTTGGAGGACTCCCGTGGGGCCCACAAGCCAGGGGGCGCCCCCGTAGGACACGCCCTAAGGGCTTGTGGAGCCCTTGGGACTCTTCTGACTTCCTCGCCAAGTCCTACGTGTGTCTTCTGGTCCAAGAAAAATCGTCGTAAAGTTTTATTCCGTTTGGACTCCGTTTGATATTCCTTTTCTGTAAAACTCAAAAACAAGGAAAAAACAGAAACTGGCACTGGGCTCTAGGTTAATAAGTTAGTCCCAAAAATAATATAAAATAGCATACTAATGCATATAAAACATCCAAAACAGATAATATAATAGAACAATAAAAAATTATAGATACGTTGGAGACGTGTCAAGCATCCCCATGCTTAATTCCTGCTCGTCCTCGAGTAGGTAAATGATAAAAACAGAATTTTTGATGTGGAATGCTACCTAACATATTTATCCATGTAATTTTCTTTATTGTGGCATGAATATTCAGATCCATAAGATTCAAAACAAAAGTTTAATATTGACATAAAAACAATAATACTTCAAGCATACTAATAAAGCAATCATGTCTTCTCAAAATAACATGGCCAAAGAAAGTTATCCCTACAAAATCATATAGTTTTGCTATGCTCTATCTTCATCACACAAAGTATTAAATCATGCACAAGCCCGATGACAAGCCAAGCAATTGTTTCATACTTTTGATGTTCTCAAACTTTTTCAACTTTCACGCAATACATGAGCGTGAGCCATGGATATATCACTATAGGTGGAATAGAATATGGTGGTTGTGGAGAAGACAAAAAGAAGGAGGTAGTCTCACATCAACTAGGCGTATCAATGGGCTATGGAGATACCCATCAATAGATATCAATGTGAGTGAGTAGGGATTGCCATGCAACGGATGCACTAGAGCTATAAGTTTATAGAAACTCAAAAAGAAACTAAGTGGGTGTGCATCCAACTCGCTTGCTCACGAAGACCTAGTGCAATTTGAGGAAGCCCATCATTGGAATATACAAGCCAAGTTCTATAATGAAAAATTTCCACTAGTATATGAAAGTGACAAAATAGGAGACTCTCTATCATGAAGATCATGGTGCTACTTTGAAGCACAAGTGTGGTAAAAGGATAGTAGCATTGCCCGTTCTCTCTTTTCTCTCATTTTTTTTATTTGGGCTTCTTTGGCCTCTTTTATTTTTTTTGTGGGCTTCTTTGGCCTCTTTTATTTTTTGTAAAGTCCGGAGACTCATCCCAACTTGTGAGGGAATCATAGCTTCCATCATCCTTTCCTCACATGGGACAATGCTCCAATAATGATGATCATCACACTTTTATTTACTTACAACTCAAGAATTACAACTCGATACTTAGAACAAAAATATGACTCTATATGAATGCCTCCGGCGGTGTACCAGGATGTGCAATGATCTAGCATAGTAATGACATCAAAAAACGGACAAGCCATGAAACATCATGCTAGCTATTTTACGATCATGCAAAGCAATATGACAATGATGGAGCGTGTCATAATAAAACGGAACGGTGGAAGTTGCATGGCAATATATCTCGGAATGGCATCAGAAATGCCATAATAGGTAGGTATGATGGCTGTTTTGAGTAAGGGTATATGGTGGTGTAGTGCACCGGCGAAAGTTGCGCGGTACTAGAAAGGCTAGCAATGGTGGAAGGGTGAGAGTGCGTATAATCCATGGACTCAACATTAGTCATAAAGAACTCACATACTTATTGCAAAAGTCTATTAGATATCGAAACAAAGTACTAAACGCATGCTCCTAGGGGGATAGATTGGTAGGAAAAGACCATCGCTCGTCCCCGACCGCCACTCATAAGGAAGACAATCAATAAATAAATCATGCTCCGACTTCATCACATAACGGTTCACCATACGTGCATGCTACAGGAATCACAAACTTTAACACAAGTATTTCTACCAATCCACAATTATTCACTAGCATGACTCTAATATCACCATCTTTATATCTCAAAACAATCATAAGGAATCAAACTTCTCATAGTATTCAATGCTCTTTATATGAAAGTTTTTATTATATCCCTCTTGGATGCCCATCATATTAGGACTAAATTCATAACCTATGCAAATTACCATGCTGTTTAGAGAGACTCTCAAAATAATATAAGTCAAGCAAGAGAGTTCAACAATTTCTATAAAATAAAGCCACCGCCGTGGTCTAAAAAGATATAAGTGAAGCACTAGAGCAAAATTGCCTAGCTCAAAAGATATAAGTGAAGCACATAGAGTATTCTAATAAATTCACGATTCATGCGTGTCCCTCTCAAAAGGTGTGTATAGAAAGGATGATTGTGGCAAACTAAAAATAAAGACTCAAATCATACAAGACACTCCAAGCAAAACACATATCATGTGGTGAATAAAAATATAGCCTCAAGTAAATTTACCGATAGACGAAGACGAAAGAGGGGATGCCATCCGGGGCATCCCCAAGCTTAGATGCTTGGTTTTCCTTGAATATTACCTTGGGGTGCCTTGGGCATCCCCAAGATTAGGCTCTTGCCACTCCTTATTCCATAGTCCATCAAATCTTTACCCAAAACTTGAAAACTTCACAACACAAAACTCAACAGAAAACTCATGAGATCCATTAGTATAAGAAAATAAATCACCATGTTTTGGTACTGTTGTGAATTCATTCTTTATTTATATTGTTGTAATATCTACTGTATTCCAACTTCTCCATGGTTCATACCCCCCGATACTACCCATAGTTTCGTTAAAATAAGCAAACAACACATAGAAAACAGAATCTATCAAAAACAGAACAGTCTGCGAGGATCTGAATTGTTCTAATACTTTTGTAACTCCAAAAATTCTGAAAAATTAGGACAGCAGAGGCAAATTTTAATCAATCTTGTGTAAACAATTCAGGGTTTTTCCATGCTCCAGTGAATTTAAACAATTCTATTACTCGACGCAAAAGTTTCTGTTTTTCAGCAAGATCAAATCAACTGTCACCGTAAGCCATCCCAAAGGTCTTACTTGGCTCAAACACTAATTAAAACACCAAAAAAATTTAATACAGAGGTAATAATGTGTATTACTCATAAAAATAGAAAATAAAAATATTGGGTTGTCTCCCAACAAGCGCTTTTCTTTAAAGCATTTTAGCTAGGCGTTGATAATTTTAATGATGCTCACATGAAAGATAGCAATTGAAACACGAAGAGAGCATCATGTAGCATGTGAAAACCAAGTTTAAGTCTAACATACTTCCTATGCATAGGCATTTTATAAGCAAACAAATTATTAAGACAAGAAAAAACTAGCATATGTAAAGAAGAAGAAAGAAACAATAGCAATCTCAACATAACGAGAGGTAATTTAGTAACATGAAAATTTCTACGGCCATATTTCCCTCTCTCATAATAATTACATGTGGGATCATATTCAAATTCAACAATATAGCTATCACATAAATTATTCTCTTCATGATCCACATGCATGCAAAGTTGACACTCTTCCAAAATAGTGAGATTAACATAAAATAAAGTCATTACTTCTCCAAGCCCACTTTTATCAAAAACTTCATAAGATTGATCAAAATCCAAAGTAGTGGGATCATTATTTCCTAAAGTTGACACTCTTCCAAACCCACTTTAAATATTATTGCAAACATTATTATCATGAGGCTTAAATAAATTTTCAAGATCATAAGAAGCATTATCACCCCAATCATGATCATTGCAATAAGTAGTGGGCATAGCAAAACTAGCATCCCCAAGCTTGGGGTTTTGCATAATATTAGCACAACTAATATTAATAGAATTTATAATAACATCATTGCAATCATGCTTTTCATTCAAGGAGCTATCGTGAATCACCTAATCAATTTCTTCACAATTTTCAGTTTCATGAATTTCAAGCAAAACTTCATAAAGATAATCTAGTGCACGCAACTCACTAGCAATTGGTCCATCATAATTGGATCTCTTAAAAAGATTAGCAAGTGGATGAGGATCCATAAACTTTTGGCTTTCCGATTTTCAATAAATACACAATTATTCCAAGCGATCAAGCAAACAAACCAAGTAAGACATAAAAGGCAAATGAAAAGAAGGCAAATCTTTTTGTATTTTTCTAAAAATCATTTTAGAAGTGGGGGAGAGGAAAATGAGAGGCAAATGGCAAATAATGTAATGCAAGAGATGAGATTTTATGGTGGGTACTTGGTAGGCTTGATGTATATCTCCCCGGCAACGGCGCCAGAAATTCTTCCTGCTACTTCTTGAGCTTGCGTTGGTTTTTCCCTTGAAGAGGAAAGGGTGATGCAGCAAAGTAGAGATAAGTATTTCCCTCAGTTAAGAACCAAGGTATCAAATCCAGTAGGAGATACAAGCAAGTCCCCAATCTATAGAGATAGATATAAAAGATTACTAAAACGTAAAACAAAATAAAAGTAAATAAATTGCAGCAAGGTATTTTTGGGGGTTTTTTGGTTTATAGATATGAAAATATATGATGGAAAATAGACCCTGGGGCCATAGATTTCACTAGAGGCTTCTCTCTTGAAGGCAAATAATACGGTGGGTGAACAAATTACTGTCGAGCAATTGATATAAAAGCGCAAAGTTATGACGATATCCAAGGCAATGATTATGCATATAGGCATCACGTCCGTGTCAAGTAGACTGAAATGATTCTGCATCTACTACTATTACTCCACACATCGACCACTATCCAGCATGCATCTAGAGTATTAAGTTCATAAAGAATGGAGTAACGCCTTAAGTAAGATGACATGATGTCGAGGGATAAACTCAAGCAATATGATGAAAACCCCATCTTTTTACCCTTGATGGCAACAATACAAATACGTGCCTCGCTACCCCTACTTTGTCACTAGGTGAGGACACCGCAAGATTGAACCCAAAACTAAGCACCTCTCCCATTGCAAGAAGAACCAATCTAGTTGGCTAAACCAAACCGATAATTCGAAGAGAAATGCAAAGATATAAAATCATGCATATAAGAATCCAGAGAAGATTCAAATAATATTCATGGATAATCTGATCATAAATCCACAATTCATCGGATCTCGACAAACACACCGCAAAAGAATATTACATTGGATAGATCTCCAAGAACATCAAGGAGAACATGGTATTGAGAATCAAAGAGAGAGAAGAAGCCATCTAGCTACTAGCTATGGACCCGTAGGTCTGTGGTAAACTACTAACGCTTCATCGGAAGGGCAATAGAGTTGATGTAGAAGCCCTCCGTGATCGAATCCCCCTCCGGCAGGATGCCGGAAAAGGCCCCAAGATGGGATCTCACGGGTACAGAAGGTTACGGCGGCGGAAAAGTATTTTGGTGGACTCTTCTGGTCGTTTGGGAATATTTCTGAATTTATAGGCCAAAGACTAGGGTTGGAGGACTCGCATGGGGCCCACAAGCCAGGGGGCGCCCCCCTTGGGCGCGCCCTGAGGGCTTGTGGAGCCCTCGGGGCTCTTCTGAGTTCCTCTCCAAGTCCTACGTGTGTCTTCTGGTCCAAGAAAAATCATCGTAAAGTTTTATTCCGTTTGGGCTCCGTTTGATATTCCTTTTCTGTAAAACTCAAAAACAAGGAAAAAACAGAAACTAGCACTGGGCTCTAGATTAATAAGTTAGTCCCAAAAATAATATAAAATAGCATACTAATGCATATAAAACATCCAAAACAGATAATATAATAGCATGGAATAATCAAAAATTATAGATACGTTGGAGACGTATCACGAAGCCATGTCGATCTCAGCCTCATTGGGTTGGTCGCTGAGGATGCTGCGGCTAATGTGGCAGTCGGAGGAGGGGAAGAAGATCTTAGGCATCTCGAGATGGAGCCAAGGGCACTGCTCTGCTATGATGGAGGGTTTCATCGTTGGAGCAGCTCCGGTGAGGTGTACGGCGATGAGGCTGATGCAGGACAAAAGAGACAACATTAACCTGAAGTGGTATTCTAATAGCATCTCCAATAGATGATGTAAAATACATAACCAAAAAGTGCTAGATGTAAAATACATCAGCCGCTCATCTATGAACTTAACTGTCGAAACTAAATTTAACTGTCGAAACTGAATTTAACTGTCGAAACTGAATTTTACTGTCTGTCGAAACTGAACGCATTAGTAGCAGAAAAGAAGTGCACTAATAGTTTTGGCCGCTCGAGCACTAGTGGTAGAGTAGCAGTGATCCAAATCGTAGCCGTTCCAGCAGGGAACGTACTACCAGATAGCAGCCGGGGCAGAGCAGCAGCAGCGCCCAGAGCAGCAGCGCGTGCGAGAGCCGGGGCAGCTGGTCGTGTAGCAGCACCTCGAGTAGCAGCAGCAGGAGCTCGAGCGAGTGCCGGAGCTGCTGCTCGTGTAGCAGCAGCATGAGCAAGAGTAGACCAGCAGCACAAGCAAGAGCAAGAGCAAGAGCATCAACGCGAGCAAGAGCCAGAGCAGATCAGGCAGGGGACCGAGAGCCGAAGCAGCAGTAGTAGGGCCAGCAACAGCCGGAGCAGCAGCAACAACTCCTACTGATGTGGACGTCGCCGCCGAGGAAGCGACGCCATGGAGGAAGTGGCTGGCGACGCCGCCGTACATGGAGCTGCGCTATGGCGGCTCGGGACCGAGTGCTGGCAGCACCGTGAGACCGAATCAAGAAGAAAATGTAGCAATTAGTGTAGAACCTCTTTGGTGGTGCCGATTAGGCCTCAGCTTCATCCGAGGAATCGGTGTTGGTGCTGCTCTTCAGGTGGTTCAGGTGAAGACGACACTGTGGGAATGGAGGTGGCGCGAAAGATGAGGCGAACATTGCGGCAGCTCCTTGGAGGTGGATGACAGGTTGGCTGAACCAGCGGGATGAGGTGATTGTCGGTGTACTAAGTATTGGGCCACTAGTACCCCTTACTTGTGCACGGGCAGTTGTAGCCGTCCTCGCGGCAAGGCTTGCCGGGATCAGCTCGAGGTCGATTCAAGTCATCAAGGAAATCATCAAGTCAGAGATCTGAGAATCAGCAAATAAGCAAAGCTGGAAATCGAAGACCAGCTTCCCCGGCAAGATCCTTGCCGGGATGGCCGTGGAGCCCGGCAAGGCTCGGCGCCCGGCAAGCCTCGGCGCCCGGCAAGGCTTGGTTCCCAGCAAAGCTCGGCGCCCGGCAAGCCCTGGCGCCCGGCAAGGATTGGTGCCCGACAAGGATCGGCGCCTGGCGAGATTTCGCCACTGTGCCACCGCTTCGGCACAGTAACAAAGCCTGACATTCTGGGTCCTTCTCTGGATGCGTGGCAACGCGCCAGTGGAGGAGAGCTTAAGCGGTGCTGATGGGATGGCCCCTTTTTCCATCCCCAAGAAAGTGGGGACACCTAAACGGACACCTCACGGTGCATTAAATGCGCTCGTCCTAATCCGTCAGGGGTTAGGTATGATACCCTGTAGCCACTTTACACCTCAATGTATGTACATTTTGCCACTGTGGAGACCCCTTTGAGCATATAAAAGGAGGCCCAAGGCAACTGCTACAAAAAAGGAGAACTTCTGGCCCATTCTGCATGCGTAGCTGCTCTTTGGAACGTACTGTTCATCGCGAGCGCTCCTGAAGGTTGGGCTCAAGAACATCAATAAGAACACAAAGCAGGAGTAGGGTTTTACGCTGATCAGCGGCCCGAACCTGGGTAAAAAACCCCCGCGTCGATCACCGGTTCTGCTCTTTGCGTATACCTCTCCCCCCCGCCGAATCGTAAAGGGGCCTTTCGGGATCCCATAGGTGTCGTGCCCCGACATCTTTGGCGCACCAGGTAGGGGGATTGAAGGTTGCGTGAACCTGATCTGGTGGTCGACGCCCTAGTTCCTTCATCATCTTCATCATCATGCCGCCCAAGAAGAAGAACGTTGCGGCAGCACAACCGTCCGGGTCCGTTTTGCCCGCGCCGTCGCAGACAGGCGATGGTGTGGGTGCAGAAGGAAGAGGACTAGAACCCCCGTGGCGTTCTGGTGACCCAAGCCAAGCGAGCGGTATCGTTCGCAGTGGCAGTGGTAACTTGCGCGCCGCTGGATCTAGAGATGGCGTTGTGTTGCCTACGGGTGGCACAACAAACTTTAGGGATCGAAGAGCGCCTGCTGGAGCTCCTGCGCCAGCGCGAGCCTCGCAACCTGCCCAGGTCGTGCGAGATGAGCGACATCATGGCGCTGGTGGTTCGGGGCGTCCCTACGAAAAGGTTTCTGCGCATAGATCCCAAGATGCGCGGGACCAGCATGCACACCGAGCTGCCGGCGAAGGTGGTGCGCGGTCGCGTGACTGTGGCGGTGCTCCTTCTAACTTGGTTAGGAGTCAGAGCACCTCACGCACCTCGCACCTGTCGCCACCACCTACGCCAGCGGAAGCCTTGGCACGTGCGCAGCTGCTCCTCGATTTTCCTCCCGCCCCGGAGAAGATGGAGGAGTGGCGAGCTACTATCCAGAGCCTTATCGGCTTCGCTAACAAGGATGGACCACAAGAGGCAGGGCCCTCTCAGCGGAGGCCCATCGATCCGATGCGAGCCGGTGTAGAGAAAACCGGAGGTGGTGCAACTACAGTGCACTCTCCTCCTCGACATCAGCGGCGGCCGACGACTCAGCAAGTCGACCGCCATGAGGAAGTTTCCACGGCGTCGTCCGATCCATGGATGCGCCGTGATCAGCATCTGGTTCTCTAGGAAAGAGGCAAGGAAGACGCTCGAACAACCATCGAGCAGCGGCGGGAAGCGCGCTATCAGTCTGATAAGCGCGCGGGGCCGGTTGTCGACGAGCCTGCGCCAGGGAACGTAGGAGACTTGCCTTACAAGGTAGGACCTCCGGCGTTTACCCGTGAGCTGCGGCAAGTCCAATGGCCCAATCTCCGAACCTTCAAGCCAGAGGTCCCGGAGAAATACGACGGCAAGACTCATCCCTCGGAGTTCCTGAGCATCTACACCATTGCGGTGCAGGCTGCCGAGGGCCGAGATGACAAGATACTTGCCAACTACTTCCCGTTGGTGCTCAAACCCAACGTCAGGTCGTGGTTGATGCATCTGCCGGAGGATTCTATTTCTTGCTGGTCAGATCTGTGCCATCAGTTTGTTGGCGCCTTTGTTGGAGGCCACCAAGCTCCTGGCCAAGAAAGTGATTTGCACATCATCCCTCAGCGGGAGGGCGAGTCCCTGCGCAAGTTTATGCAGAGATTCAGCCGGGTGCAGTACAATATTCCTGATGTTCATCCTGCTGCTGTCATTAGCGCGTTCCATCAGAACGTGCGTAACCGCAGGATGCGGGAAGAGCTGGCAATGAACAACGTCAGGAGTATCGCCGAGCTTTACACTTTGGCCGACAAGTGTGCTTGAGCTGAAGAGGGGAGGAAACTCCCCAGTGAAGCTGTTGGTGCGACAGGCGACTCAGAAGAAGAAGATGCCGCGGCTCCGTCAAGGAAAGGCCGGCGGCGGAATAGGAAGCGCGGAGGCAAGGCCGTGCTTGCCGTCGAGGAATCCGGCAACCCTGGCGCCGCCAAGAAGGCCAAGGTTGGCGACCCCGGCAAGGATCTTGCCGGGTGCCCTTCCTGTCAGGCCTTGGCGGCTGCCGACAAGTCAGAGAACTCCGACAAGCAGTACTGCAAGAGCCATCGCACTAAGGGCCATGATCTCCAGAACTGCCGGCAAGTTGAGCAGCTTGCCGAGAAGCAGAAGGCTGAATACGAGAGGCGAGACAAGGAGAAGGCCCAAGATGGTGCTGAGGGGTCCGGCAAGAAACGCGGTGGCCGAGGGGGTCGCCGCGGCAAGGCCAAGCAGCAGAAGGATCGGCCCGCTCGGGGCCGAGATAAAGAAGGAGATGATGATGAAGAAGATGACGAATCCAGTGAGCAGGAATTCCAGAAGGCTACGGAGGCTATGTGCATCGATGGGGGTGCCTCGCTGCATTCTTCCCACCGCCAACTTAAACAGTGGGTGCGGGAGGTTAATGCAGCAGAGCCGTCCCCAGAAGCATGTAGGCCCCTGAAGTGGTCCAGCACGCCTATCATCTTTGACGCCGAGGATCACCCTGATCGCACAACTGCGGTCGGGTGTTTGCCATTGTTGGTTTCCCCGACAATTCGCAACCTCAAGGTGACGAAGATGTTAGTTGACGGTGGGGACGGCCTAAACTTAATCTCACCAGATGTGCTCACAACGCTTCAGATTCCCGACGAAGACCTCGAGGAAACGGGTACGTTTCAAGGGGTCAACCCGGGAAGAACCCAGCCTAAGGGCAAGATCACGCTGCCGGTAACATTTGGCAGCGAGCTTAACTTCAGGACCGAAAAGGTGGTGTTTGATGTCGCCAAGATCCCCATGTCATACAATGGGATCCTTGGTCGGCCAGCACTGGCTAAGTTTATGGCGGCATCACACTACGCGTACAACGTCTTGAAGATGCCTGGGCCATTGAGCGTCATCACTATCCATTCCGATAAGAAGGATGCGCTCATCTGTGCCGACCAACTTTACTGGGAAGCAGTTGCAGCACCTGCCATCAAGGCATCTGCTCCTGCCGCTGGAACTCCCGGGGGGAAGAAGAAGACCGGCAGGAACCTTGGCGCCAACTCCGGCAAGCGCACCTCCTCGGAGTGCTGCGCTTCCGTCGAGGACGTGCCAGAGAGTTCCACCGGCAAGAGCAAGAAGTCCAAGGCTGCCCCGCCGGAAACCAAGAAGGTGCCTGCCAGGGAGGACGGGATGGGGGGAACTTTCACCATAAGTTCCACCCTAGATGACAAATAGGAAAGCGCGCTCGTTGCTTTCCTGCGGGCGAATGTTGACGTGTTTGCATGGCAACCATCTGACATCCCCGGCGTTCCCAGGAAAGTAATTGAGCACCACCTTGCTGTCTGCACTCATGCGCGGCCCGTCAAGCAAAGGGTGAGGAAACAGGCTTTGGAGCGGCAAGAATTCATTGCCGAAGAAATTAAGAAGCTGGAGGCGGCAGGACTGGTCAAAGGAGTGCTTCATCCAACCTGGTTGGCCAATCCGGTTGTAGTGCGGAAAGCGAACGGGAAATGGAGGCTTTGTATCAATTATACAGATATCAATAAAGCCTGTCCAAAAGATCCTTTTCCCTTGCCGCGCATCGACCAGATTGTGGATGCCACCGCTGGTTGTGATCTCCTGTCCTTCCTTGATGCCTATTCAAGGTATCATCAGATTTTTATGGCAAAGGAAGATGAAGAGAAGACCGCCTTTATCACCCCACGTGGTACGTATTGTTTTATACGGATGCCTTTCGGGTTGAAAAGTGCTGGTTCAACATTTGCTAGAGCAATCCAGATTGGTTTTGAGCCACAACTCCATAGAAATATGGAGGCGTATATGGATGACATAGTGGTCAAAACTAAGGATAAAGCAACGCTAATTCAAGATTTAGAAGAAACATTTGCGAACTTGCGCAAGATCAACTTGAAGCTCAACCCCGAGAAGTGCGTGTTCGGTGTTCCTTCCGGCAAGCTCCTTGGATTCTTTGTATCTTGCCAGGGAATCGAAGCTAACCCCGACAAGATCAAAGCCATTGAGCAAATTGAAGCGCCGAGACGCGTCAGGGATGTGCGTCGTCTTGCCGGCTCTGTTGCTGCTCTAAGCAGGTTTATTTCCAAATCTGCTGAGCGCGCCCTGCCCTTCTTCAAAATTTTGAAGAAGGCAGGTCCAATGAAATGGACTCCGGAAGCGGAGGCGGCGCTGCAAGATTTTAAGAAATACCTTTCTTCTCCGCCGACGGTAGTCGCACCTAAACCACAAGAACCGTTGCTGCTGTATCTGGCGGCGACAAATCAAGTGGTTAGTGCTGCGCTGGTGGCGCAGAGGGAAGCTGATGAGGAGGCAACATCAGCGGCAGGACCGCCAGATGACGCGGCAAGATCTTCCCCGGCAAGGGTTGATCCCTGCAAGACAGGATCTGCGCAAACAGAAGAACCCGTGCAGAAGAAAAAGGTGGTGCAGCGCCCAGTATATTTTGTTAGCTCCCTCTTGCAAGGAGCTAGATCAAGGTATTCTGGTGTGCAGAAGTTGCTTTTCGGCCTCCTTATGGCCTCGAGAAAGCTACGCCATTATTTTCAAGCACATGAGATCACCGTCGTCACTCGCTTTCCGTTGCAACGGATTTTGCAAAATCCGGAGGCAACCGGCAGGATCGTAGAGTGGGCGTTGGAGTTGTCCAGCTTTGGCCTTAAGTTTGAAAGCACTTCCACAATTCAAAGCAGGGCCTTGGCGGAGTTCATCGCAGAATGGACCCCGATGCCAGACGAAGAAGTTCAAGAAACAAGCCTCCCCAGCAAGGAAACCGATCAGCAATGGGTTATGTACTTTGACGGGGCTTTTTCGCTGCAAGGCGCCGGTGCTGGTGTGCTGCTTGTCGCACCCACCGGAGAGCACCTCAAGTATGTAGTCCAAATGCATTTTCCCCGGGAGAGTTCAACCAACAACACTGCAGAGTACGAAGGTTTGCTTGCCGGTTTTAGGATCGCGGCAGACCTTGGTATCAAAAAGCTCATTATCAAAGGTGATTCACAGCTTGTCGTCAGGCAGGTCAACAAGAACTATCAAAGTCCGTTGATGCAAGCCTACGTAGATGAAGTGAGGAAATTGGAAGAGTGCTTTGACGGTCTCCAAATGGAGCATGTCCCTCGTGCCGAGAACAGCGTTGCTGACGACCTGTCAAAGTGTGCTGCCCTCAAGTTGCCTGTGGAACCAGGAACTTTTGTGCTCCAATTGACTCAACCATCCGTGGCACCATCAATGCGGCAAGAAAAAAGAAGAAAGTTGAACTCTGGCCAGTACTTCCCGACAGAGCTCCCCGGAGCCGCCGGCAAGGAAGTTGCCGGGATCGACGCGCTTGCCGGGGAACAACAGGCTCCGGTAGGGCCTCAGGCCCTTGCTGTCGAGACAACTGTTTCCCCGGCGGATGAGATGCCTTTAGTCCTAGTTGTCGAGCCTCAGGCTCCAGCATGGGCACAACACATTGTCCACTTCCTTCAGACAGGTGAACTCCCTGAGGAACAAGAAGAAGCGGAAAGAGTAGCCCGTCGGTCTGTTATGTACAAGTTCGTCGATGACGTCCTGTACAGAAAGAGACCAAACAGTGTGAAATTGAAGTGCATTCCTCGGGAGGATGGACTAGAGCTGTTGGCAGAGATACATGGGGGCATGTGTGGCTCTCACATAGGGTCAAGAGCGCTTGCCGGGAAAGCATTCCGGCAAGGTTTCTTTTGGCCCACCGCCCTCCAGGATGCGACTGCACTAGTAACCAAGTGTGAAGCGTGCCAGTTTCATTCGAATAAATTACATCAGCCAGCTCAAGCTCTTCAAACAATCCCTCTCTCCTAGCCATTTTCGGTCTGGGGGCTCGACATACTGGGCCCCTTTCCCCGTGCTACCGGGGGCTTTGAGTACTTGTACGTTGCTATCGACAAGTTCACAAAGTGGCCGGAGGTGGAAGCAGTGAGGAAGGTGACAGCGCAGTCGGCGGTCAAGTTCTTCAAAGGAATTGTTTGCCGTTTCTGTGTGCCTAACAGGATCATCACCGACAACGGCACGCAGTTCACAAGTCGCACCTTCATGCAGCACGTCCAAGACCTTGGCGGCAAGATTTGTTTTGCCTCTGTTGCTCACCCGAGAAGCAACGGCCAAGCGGAGAGGGCCAATGCTGAAGTGCTGCGCGGTCTTAGGACCAGAACTTTCGACAGGCTGAAAAAGTGCGGAAGACGCTGGATTGATGAGTTGCCGGCGGTTCTTTGGTCAATCAGAACGACACCAAATCGAGCCACCGGCCAGAAGCCCTTCGCTCTGGTGTATGGAGCGGAGGCAGTTCTCCCCACGGAACTCATATACGGTTCTCCTCGAGTGCTCGCTTATGATGAGCTCGAGCAAGAGCAACTGCAGCAAGATGACGCTGTGCTCCTTGAAGAGAATCGTCTTCAGGCTGTTGTGTGAGCTACACGCTACCAGCAAGCTTTGCGCCGCTATCATAGCCGCAAGGTTCATGCCCGAAGCCTTGAGGAAGGCGACCTTGTTCTTCGACGGATTCAGTCCGCCAAGAATTCAAACAAGTTGACGCCAAAGTGTGAAGGCCCTTATCGGGTAGTACGAGTCACCAGGCCTAGCGCTGTCCGCCTGGAGACCGAAGATGGCGTTCCAGTGAGTAATTCCTGGAATATTGAACATCTTCGCAAGTTCTATCCATAAGGCGCGGTTGCCGGGGGCTCCCGGCAACCACCTTTTTGTACAAGTCTTGCCGGTAAGGCATGTGATCCTTTGTACAAAGCCAGGCGCAGACCCTGAGCACGGATGAATAAATTTAAGTGTTGTACATTTCCTTATTGATTCTCATGTTCACATTCATATACGCATGTTTGTCTAAGATGTTGTATGACACCTGGTCCCGGTAAGTTCTAACGAACCGCCAAGGTTTCATCTCTTTATTTTCTCTTCTTTCTTTTTCTTAAAGACAGAAGGATTCCTCGCGTGCACATTTGGCGGGGGGGGGGGGGGAAGGGAAATATGAATACCAATTGGTGACGTTCGGAATCGACACTTGCCGGAGGAAGGACAAAGACAGGAAGCTAAGTTCTAAAAACTCAGAGCAAGTTTTTCTTTTATTACCAAGTTATTTCCTTGGACGATTCCGACCCTTGTATGGAAAATCTGCATGCGAAGGAACCCTTGTTGTAATCAGTTGCGCCCTTATTTTGTTTTGAGTCCGCTCAATGATTTAAGTGGCTGCACTGAGAACGCCAAGGAGTCTTGCCGGCCGCTGCGCCTCCGGCAGGCTGCTGAAGTCCCGCACCCAGCGCTCGCAGCAGGTTGCGCGCCGGCAAGTTTTTCAGTAAGCGTAGGATGAACTCCATACATAAAGGAATCAGACAAGAAAAGTAGCTAGCATGAGCCTAAACATAGTTAAATTATATTACATCCATGAGTTGCCGCGGTCCTAACTTGAGGCTTAACTGTCTTTTACATGAGATGATGGCGGCAAGAATAAAAGAGGAGCACTCAATCCCTGCGCTGGCCTTCGATCCTTTTGATGGAGTCCACCTTCTCAAGGATTGGCGCGATGCACTTCTCAAGCGCCTCAACATTTGCATCCTTTGGCAGGTGGCCAAGTGCGCTGGAGAGGTCGATGCCGGGATTGCTGTGCACCATCTTGAGGAGCACCTTGCGAAGGACGGCCCGGCAAAGCCGGCGAGTCTCGTTCGCCAGTTGGGTCGCCCGGCTAGACTGGAGCGCCCTCAACACGTTGATGATGCTTTCAAAGAACATCGTCAATCTAGCGCTTGGGGATATTCTTTCCTTGGAAGAATATCTGAAGTTCGACAAGCCCATGGTTGACAGTTCTGCGGTAAGCTTCTCCGCGGCAGCGATGAGACGACCAGTCCAGATCTCCACTCCCTTCTCGTACTCGTTTTGGGCAGCGGCGGCGCTCTTGAGCAGGTTCCTCTCTCCTTGGAGATCCTTGAGTAGAGCCTTCTCGTGGGCCCTGCCGGCCTCGAGAGATTTCTGCAGCGTGGTCAGCTTCAGCTCCAGAAACCGCAATATCATCAGCCGCAGAGGAGAGCTGCTTGGTCTTGTCGGACAGGGCGACTTGCATCTCCGCCAAGGAGTCGAGGGTTTTTTCCCTGTCCCCCTTGAGCGTCGAGAGCTCCTTGCCGTGCTCGTCAAGATCTGTCTCCAGCCTCTTCACTTTGTCGCTCAGCTCGTTCTTGGCGGCCTCTGCAACTTCAGCAGCATCGACGGCCTCCTTGAGCTTGCCGGCGTGACTTGCAGTTAGAGCTTCGAGCGCCTCCTTGTGCTTCTGCTCCAGCTCCTAGGTCCGCCGCGCGACAAGATTTTCAATGTCTTCATCCTTGCTACGAAGCTTGGCAGCGAGCGCCTGCTCGCGTGTGGTGAGATCTTCTTCGAAAGCGTCAAGAGCAACGCGGCGCCCCGTCAGGAGAGCATCCTCGGCAGCGATCCTTTGAACAGCTTCATCATGTGCCTTCTCCATGTCTGATTGCTTCTGGAGGACCTCATTCCATTGCTGGCTCACTTGTTCTCGACTGGCAACCAGCTCTTGAAGGGCCTCGGCGTGCCAGATTTGCATTTGTGCGACACGCCTTTGAAAATCCGCTTCGGCTGCCTCGACAACTGCCATCCTGGAGTCCGCCTTCTCTTTTCGGGCACGATGGAGAGCCTGGAGTTTGCGGAAGTTCTCGCCCATGGCCTGAAGGAGCTGATCCTCTTCAGACTTGCCACTGCTAGCGCTGGGATCGTCAACGACTTCAAGCCCGGCAGCGGCAATAATTTCCTCGAAAATTTCTCCTTCGGCTGGTGCCTCGGTGCTTGTCGTCCCTGGCAAGTTGATGAATAGGTTTTCGTCAACCTTGAGATACTTGCTGGATGAGGGCTCGTTAGATGTTGATGACTGGTCTTCAGAGGCTGCCTCACCAGTGACAGGGGGCTCTGTGGCCGATGCAGCGCCTGGCGCTCCTGCGGCAGGAATGCCGTCAGTATGGTCCCCAGCTTCCCTGTCGCCCTCTTCGGCAAGTTCTTCCGCGATTTCCTTTTGTGCTGTCTTGGCGGCCTCCCCGTCAAGAGCATCACCAGCCCCGGCAACATCATCCTTGGTGGCCTCGCTGGCAGTGATCCTGTCCGCTTCGGCAGCAGCATCCCTGGCGGTCTCCTCGATGACGGCGTCGATGTCCATATGTTCCATCGCAGAGATCTCTGAAGGGAGAAGGAGGAGGTCAGAATAAGATCGAGTTTTTAGATTTTGGAGTAACCAAAGATAAAGAATAACTAGCACTCTGAGGCGATCAAGTACCTGCGTCGGGCTGTCGAGGGGTGGCTTCGCCTCTCCCGGCAGCTCCGGTTGCCGGGGATGGGTTACCGGAGTCCGTGCTTGTCGGCTCCTCCTCAATCCGGACAGGCTCGTCGGCAGGATCTCTTGCCGGGGACGTGCTTGTGGGCGGAGCGGTCGATGAAGGAGGCACAATGGGGCAATCTTCTCCTTGTTGCCGTTCTTCTCCTGCAAACCCAAAGATATTAGCGACAAGAATGAAAGCCTCGGCACCAGCCAACAGAAAAAAGGGACAATGAACTTACGCTGGGGGCTGCGTTGAGGACTAGGCTCCGGGCTCACAATGACGGTCTCTGGCACGCTAGTGGAGCCTGCCGGGGGCTCGTCGCCCGTAGAAGTCCTTGACCTCTTCGCCATCCTCTCCAGCAAGGTTTCTGTGTCACTGCAGAAACAATACAAGTAAGTCAGTAAAACTGATGCAGATTGGAAGGTGGAAGTTGTGACAGGTACTCACTCTTCTTCCTCCCGCTCCGGACTGAAGCCGGAGATGTCAAAGTCGACCTCCGTTGCGATGTCTGAGCGGGGAGGCAGAGGAGGGGTCCTGGGCCGCTTGGCTGTGGCAGGCACCGGGGCAGCCTCTGGCACGGTTGTACGAGACCCTCCTGCCGCTCCGGCGGTGGTCGCTGGAGTGGGTCTCGCGCGCCGCGCGGGCTGTTGACGGGCCCCTGCCGCGGTCCGGTCTTGCCGGCCACTTTCTTGCCAGGGGATTCGCCGCTCGATGTGGGCTGGCTTGCCGGGACGCCCGATGCGGCTTTCCGAAGGACACGCTTTGTCTTCTTCGGGGGCGAGGGCTCTTCTCGCGTCTCCTCTTCGGCCGTGTCGTCGCCGGATGAGTTTTCAGCGACTGCGCCGCCTTCTTCCCCGGCAACCTTGCTCTCCTTGGCGGGTTTTGCCTCCACCACCACCTCTGCATCACTGGCTTCCCACTCTGTGAAACCAACACTGCCGGGCTTCGTGGCAAGATTCGCTTCCTCCACTCTAGTAGCGATGTATGCTACCTCCTGATCTGTGGTGGCGCGAATAAGATCTGACTCTTGCCGGATAGGCTTCTCTGTCAGATTGTCGAAGAATTTCTGCGCTTCTTCCTCGCTTGGCTCGACCCAGGTCGGGTCAAGGCCGTGGGCGTTGAACATCGGCAAGAAGGTAATGATCGACCCCAATGCAGAGTTGTTGCACAAGGGGACGATCCTTGCCGGCAGCCGGTGCTTGTCTTCGCGCTGGAATAACTTTTGGCGGAGAGCGCCAAGCTGCATAACAGTCAGGTTATTGTTCAGCCCGGGGCGCAGCCTCATGATATCTGCTGCGTTCTTATACTCCCAGGCTGGCCTCCCCCTATTCTGCAGAGGGGCGATGCGGCGGCGGAGGAAGTTGAAGCCGATCATCTCCATTGTCAGCCTGGCAGCCTTCAAGCGGAGGATCCTGGTAGTGGCGATTGTGAGCTTCTCGTCTTCTACGGCGAGATCGCCTCAATCCTTGCCGCGGACCACCTTCTATCGTCGGGGATGACAAAAAGGATGAGGATCTGCTTCCTGGATCCAGCACCATTCGGCCCGCCACTCGTCCCACTTTTCGCGGTAAACTCCATCTGGGTATATCTCTTTGTTCCAGGCCCTTGGAATCCAAGCAATAGATCCAGAGAGAGCCTCTCCTTTTTGGATTCGAGGATAGAAATAGTGGCGGAAAAGAGCAGAATTGGGGGTCACGCCAGCGAAATTTTCACAAAGATGGGCAAAGATCGACATACAAAATACGGCGTTCGGCGTGAAATCAAGAAGACGGAAGCCGTATGTATACATGATGTTGTTGAAAAAATCAGAAAAGGGGGGACAGAGCCCGCAATAGAAATATGCAGTGAAGAAGGGGTATCTGTCCGATCCGCCTTTGGAACTAGCACCTGGGATTACGCATGTGGCGGGGTGAGCTTGCGTTCCCTTCGCCCACATGCATTGGTATCGTCCCTTCAAAGTTTCGGCGTCGAGCGTCGGAGGGAAGACGACGAGCCTCTTCCGCATCTTCACCAGTTCGCTCTCCGGAACTTCAGCCTTCGCCTCCTTGTCCGTGCCCTTGCCTTTGCTGGCCTTGGGCGGCATGGCGACTGTGGAAATGGAAGCCGGAGGATGGAACGAGCGCGGGAGCAATGAACAGAAGAGAAGGAAGGTTTCGCTCTGAGCTCGAGCAGAGGAAGGCGATGGCGATGGCCAGATTAGGAAGAAGTGGGGGGTGAATAGGTTTGCGCCTCCACGACTTCTCCTTTTTATGGGGAAGGAGTGGGGCCACCTTGTTTATCCCCCAATATGAATGCGCCTCTATGGGCGTGAAACAGTTTGCAGCCTTTTTGGCACACTTCCCACATTGCGCGCTCCGTGCGTGTAGTGGGGGCACAGTAAAACAAGATCTTTACGAGCAGTTAATTCCCTGCCACGCGTGCCCGTGCACTGTTTGGGCCTAGCCCAACAACGCCTCGCACTCGTGTATGGCCCAGGCCCGGGGGCTCCTGTCGGTGTACTAAGTATTGGGCCACTAGTACCCCTTCCTTGTGCACGGGCAGTTGTAGCCGTCCTCGCGGCAAGGCTTGCCGGGATCAGCTCGTGGTCGATTCAAGTCATCAAGGAAATCATCAAGTCAGAGATCTGAGAATCAGCAAATAAGCAAAGCGGGAAATCGAAGACCAGCTTCCCCGGCAAGATCCTTGCCGGGATGGCCGTGGAGCCCGGCAAGGCTCGGCGCCCGGCAAGCCTCGGCGCCCGGCAAGCCCTGGCGCCCGGCAAGGATTGGTGCCCGGCAAGGATCGGCGCCTGGCGAGATTTCGCCACTGTGCCACCGCTTCGGCACAGTAACAAAGCCTGACATTCTGGGTCCTTCTCTGGATGCGTGGCAACACGCCAGTGGAGGAGAGCTTAAGCGGTGCTGATGGGATGGCCCCTTTTTCCATCCCCAAGAAAGTGGGGACACCTAAACGGACACCTCACGGTGCATTAAATGCGCTCGTCCTAATCCGTCAGGGGTTAGGTATGATACCCTGTAGCCACTTTACACCTCAATGTATGTACATTTTGCCACTGTGGAGACCCCTTTGAGCATATAAAAGGAGGCCCAAGGCAACTGCTACAAAAAAGGAGAACTTCTGGCCGATTCTGCATGCGTAGCTGCTCTTTGGAACGTACTGTTCATCGCGAGCGCTCCTGAAGGTTGGGCTCAAGAACATCAATAAGAACACAAAGCAGGAGTAGGGTTTTACGCTGATCAGCGGCCCGAACCTGGGTAAAAAAAACCCGCGTCGATCACCGGTTCTGCTCTTTGCGTATACCTCTCCCCCCCCCCCCCCCCCCGCCAAATCGTAAAGGGGCCCCTCGGGATCCCATAGGTGTCGTGCCCCGATAGTGATCAACGATGGATCCTCATCTGGTGCGGTGGATGAGGGACGTCGAGCTGTTGCGGTGGACGATGTCATCGGGGAAGAGGCTCCAGCTGGGTGGCAGATGGAGGAGGGTGTGGGGCTTCGCAAGTTTTCGCGGCCTCGGTGTACGAATGGGGGGGGGCGGAGGGGATGGGAGGCGGGAACCATGGCTTAGGGACGCGCTTGTCCGAAATGTGGGGTAAGTTACGAAAGTAGCCCCACCGATTTGAACTAGGTGGTTCTTTCGGTTCAGGGGTATCACAGGAATTTCGCGTGTCGGTATTTCGCAGGAGGTGGGAGTTTTCGCGCGCGTTGTAATTTTGGGGTAGCAAGGTGCGGGTTGTGATGGAGGAAATTTTACGAGCACAATGAGACAAAGAGATATCTTAAAATTTCAGGATAACAAGGCGCGGGTTGAAATTTCTGGACAAGCCTAAGTGTACTGTACCAAATCAATCCGCACCTTCCCTCGACGAAAAAACCAAAAAGAAATCAATTCGCACCACACAAGATAGTCTAGTCCCGTTTTACTGTATGAGTTACTACAAATGCCATTCAAAACTTTGAATCCATGCTATGTTCAATTAAAATATTTCGCTATGTGTATAATGCATGTAACCTGCTACTCAAATGAACATTTTAGTGCATTCCAAACGTATATACTACCGCTTCAATATGAATTAAATTAGAATTCGTTTCTCTATTTGAATAAGATCTACAATCATGATTGTTGTTAAGTTAAACCATTTGAATTTATTTCTCTATTTTAATAAGATCTACAATCATTATTGTTGTCAAGTTAAACCATCGTTTGTATATTATCTTCACAACACAACACATGATTACTGTCGAGTTAGATATGAACTATGTGTACTATATGAACTCGAACTCGAATTTTTGAATCCACTTTATGTTGATTTCAAATCATAGTACATTTCAAGCTCTAGCTAGATCTTCATAATCTAAACCATGTCTCATATGTATAATGTGTTTATCACATAATGTATGGTGCCCCGCCCCTACGCCTACAAGTATTTAGCTGTGAGCTGCAAACGCCACACATTATCACAAATTCAAATAAAATGTGAGATTGTTCGATATATAGTATGGTTTAGATTATTTGATATTTTAGTTGTGAGCTGCAAATGGCACACATTATCACAAACTGAAATAAAATATGAGATTGTTCGATATATAGTATGGTTTAGCTTATTCGATATTTAGCTGTGATAGAGGCAAGGGTGTCCCGATCTTTCGATGAGATGGTAACTATCGATTTGGTGGAGCCGACTTTGACGATCCAACTACAAACGTGCATGACGTTGCGCCTTAGCAATCGCTAAACCAATCTCCTGAGGTTACTGACGATGCTGGAAGCACGATCAGCCTGACCACGAAGGTCTATTCCTGCACGCAATCGAAGAACAAGCAAGAATATGATAATGCAATCTGAATATTGCGAATATAGATGAAGTATTGATAATGGTGGGGATCCGAAAACGGTCTTGGTCTGGTCGTTGGACACAAATGAAGTACACGAAGTTGCAATGGCTAACTTTTAACTAAACAAATCCCAAAGTCTAAACGGTGCCCTAAGGGCTGTATATATGGAGGAAGAGGAGGGGATTTCGTGGCCCTTGAAGGAGGGGTCCGAAACCAACCCTATCTCTTGTTTCCCCACACATACGGACTCTAAAAACAGCCTATACTCAAGTATTTCGAAATTACATGGGCCTGGCCCAATAATAAGGTGACGCAGCACCTATAATAGCCTCTGGACGAAATTTATGAAGTGACATCTTGTATATTTCGTCCAAGGCTTCCTGCACTCATTATGGTGGCTTCAAAGTCCTGAAATCATCACTTGTAACTCCGTTCTTGTTCCCCTTGTGCATGCCATCATCTCCATGCTTGAACTTGCTCCAAGGTTCCTCTTTCTTGTCCAAGCTAGGCCCTTCATTTGTAAGCAAAACAAATGTATCCAATTTAGGCAGCACCATATTCTCATGAACTTTAGAATCATTACCAAGAAACGAAAGTACCTGATATTTTAATTGGCGTGCGCGAGCTCTAGTAATTGGTCCAGTATGTATAGAAGCAGGGGCTGTGGGTGTAACAATGGTATTGATGTCCTCATCATCCTCCCCTTCTTGAAATGAAGTCATCCTCGACGGAAGCTCATCTTCCTCACCCAAATAAGGCTTCAGATCTGCAATGTTAAAAGTGGGACTAACCCCAAAATCTGCAGGCAGCTCAAGTTTATATGCATTATCATTTATTTTCTGTAACACCTTAAAAAGACCATCAGCACGTGGCATTAGCTTTGATTTGCGCAAATCAGGAAATCTATCCTTACGCAAATGTAACCAAACAAGATCTCCAGGTGCAAACACAACATGTTTTCTACCCTTATCTCCAGCAAGTTTATATTTAGCATTCATACGCTCAATGTTCTCCTTAGTTAACTCATGCATTTTTAAGATCAATTCAGCACGTTGTTTAGCATCAAAATTAACCTTCTCCGAAGATGGAAGAGGCAACAAATCAATTGGTGCACGAGGAAGGAAACCATACACAATTTCAAAAGGACACATCTTAGTAGTAGAATGCAATGAACGATTATAAGCAAATTCAATATGAGGCAAGCATTCTTCCCACATTTTCTTGTTATTCTTCAAAACAGCCCTAAGCATAGTAGACAATGTTCTATTGACTACTTCAGTTTGTCCATCAGTTTGGGGGTGACATGTAGAACTAAAAAGCAGTTTAGTCCCCAACTTAGCCCATAAACATCTCCAAAAGTGGCTAAGAAATTTAGTATCACGATCTGAAGAAAAGGTATTTGGCACACCATGCAAGCGTATAATTTCACGAAAGAACAAATTAGCAACATTAACAGCATCATCGCTTTTATGACATGGTATAAAGTGTGCCATTTTCGAGAACCTATCCACGACAACAAATATGCTATCCCTCCCCTTCTTTGTTTGAGGTAAACCTAAAACAAAGTCCATAGATATATCCTCCCAAGGAACACTAGGTACAGGCAAAGGCATATATAAACCATGAGGATTGAGTCGTGACTTAGCTTTTTGACATGTAGTGCAGCGAGCAACAAAACGCTCAACATCCCGTCTCATCTTTGGCCAAAAGAAATGTGTAGCAAGTATATCCTCCGTCTTCTTCACGCCAAAGTGTCCCATTAATCCTCCTCCATGCGCCTCCTGCAACAACAAAAGACGAACAGAGCTAGCTGGAATGCATAGCTTGTTAGCACGAAACACAAATCCATCGTTAATGACGAACTTGTTCCATGTTCTCCCTTCCTTACAATTCTGCAATACATCTTTAAATTCAGCACCATGCACATATTGATCTTTGATGGTCTCCAAACCAAATATTTTAAAGTCAAGTTGTGAAAGCATAGTATAACGACGAGACAATGCATCAGCAATAACATTTTCTTTACCCTTCTTGTGTTTAATGACATAAGGGAAAGTCTCAATAAATTCAACCCATTTAGCATGTCTACAGTTCAGTTTTGCTTGACTTTTAATGTGTTTCAAAGATTCATGATCAGAATGTATAACAAATTCTTTGGGCCATAAATAATGTTGCCATGTTTTTAAGGTCCGAACAAGAGCATATAATTTTTTATCATAAGTAGAATAGTTCAGACTAGGCCCACTCAATTTTTCAGAAAAGTATGCAACAGGTTTGCCATCTTGTAATAAAACACCTCCTAATCCAATTCCACTAGCATCACATTCAAGCTCAAAAGTCTTATTAAAATCAGGAAGTTGGAGTAAAGGAGCATGTGTCAACTTATCTTTCAATACCGTGAAGGCTTCTTCCTGTGACGTACCCCAAAGAAAAGGCACATCCTTCTTTGTAAGCTCATTGAGAGGTGCAGCAATGGTGCTGAAATCTCTCACAAAACGCCTATAGAAACCAGCGAGTCCAAGAAAACTCCTCACTTGAGTGACCGTTTTGGGCTGTGGCCAACTCTCAATAGCTTCAATCTTGGGCTTATCAACTTCAATTCCCTGTGGAGTAACAACATAGCCAAGAAAAGATACTCGGTCGGTGCAAAAGGTGCACTTCCCAAGGTTACCAAACAAACGTGCATCACGTAAAGCAATAAAAACAGCACGTAAATGTTCCAAATGTTCCTCCAAAGATCTGCTATAAATCAGTATATCATCAAAATAGACTACCATAAATCGTCCAATGAAAGCACGTAAAACTTCATTCATTAATCTCATGAAAGTACTAGGTGCATTAGTTAACCCAAAAGGCATGACTAACCACTCATATAATCCAAACTTTGTTTTAAATGCTGTTTTCCATTCATCCCCCAATTTCATACGAATTTGATGGTATCCACTACGCAAATCAACTTTGGAGAATATTGTAGAGCCACTCAATTCATCAAGCATATCATCTAGTCTAGGAATAGGATGACGATAACGAATAGTAATATTATTAATGCCTCTACAATCAACACACATACGCGATGTACCATCCTTTTTCGGCACTAGAATAATAGGAACAGCACAAGGACTAAGGGATTCGCGTATATAACCTTTGTCGAGCAACTCCTGGACTTGACGCATAATCTCCTTCGTCTCCTCTGGATTAGTACGGTATGGTGCACGGTTGGGTAGCGATGCACCGGGAATTAAGTCAATCTGATGCTCAATCCCTCGAATAGGTGGTAATCCCGGAGGCACATCTTGTGGAAAGACGTCGGCGAACTCCTGCAAAATGTTAGTAACAGCAGGAGGCAAAGAGGAAGGAATGTCCTCGAATGAAAATAATGCCTCTTTGCACACAAAAGCATAGCAAACAGATTTGCTGAAATCTAGATCATCAATATCAGATTTGGTGGCAAGTAAACATGCACTTTTCAATTTAATTTCAGAAGCAACACTAGATGGTTTATTATGAGGATTCATTTGTTGCTCAAATTCTTTTGCCACAATCTAATTTTCACTCTTATTTTGCTCCTGTTTTGCCTTACTAGCTCTATTAATATCATTTTTCAAAATAGAATCAGGAGACATAGGAAGCAAAGTAATATGTTTATCCTTATGAACAAGAGTATACTGATTATTTCTACCATGGTGTACAGAACTTTTATCAAATTGCCATGGTCTACCAAGTAATAAGGAACATGCTTGCATGGGTACCACATCACAATCAACAAAATCAGCATACGTAGAGATACTAAAATGCACACGAACAATACGTGTTACCTTAACCTTGCCGTTGTTGTTGAACCATTGGATATAGTAAGGATGTGGATGTGGTCTTGTGGTGAGAGAGAGCTTCTCCACCATCTCCATGCTAGCCAAGTTGTTGCAGCTCCCTCCATCTATGATGACACGAACAGAACGTTCCTTCACAACTCCCTTTGTATGGAACAAATTATGCCTCTGATTTTGCTCAGCTTTTGTGACCTGCACACTCAAAACACGTTGAGCAACTAAACATTCATACCTGTCAGCGTCTTCAGGAGCCATGTATTGCGTCTCTTGTTCAGAATCATCTGCACCGTGTTCTTCACGTGTAATGAGAGCCAAAGTTTCCTCATCATAGTCACTAGTGGACTCATACCCACCATCCTCGGTAGCAATCATCACACGCTGAGATTTGCATTCTCTCGCATAATGACCTCTTCCCTTACAACGACGACAAATAATATCACTTGTATGCCCTGTTGATGCCATGGAAGAAGAAGAACTCTGTGCAGGCCCGGTAGGTGTGCTCTTGGCAGATAGTGGTGGTTGTGCCTGCTTCCTTGTATCACGGCTAGAGGTGGCAGCTGATGGAGGTGTCGGTGCAATAGAATGTGTGGAAGTAGAGGATGCACGCGGTGTCCACGATGAAGGTCGACCTGCAGAAAAGTTAGTCCGCGCCAATGCCTGTCGATCCTGCACTTCACGTTCAGCTTTACAAGCAAGATGGAATAAACGAGTGATATTATTATACTCCTTATACTCTAGAATGGTCTGAATCTCTCTATTTAATCCACCCATAAAACGTGCAAGCATAGCTTCATTCTCCTCAACAATACCACATCTAATCATGCCAGTTTGTAATTCCTGATAATATTCTTCTACAGAATTTTTTCCTTGTCTTAAGCGCTACAATTTTTGAAGTAATTCACGTTGATAATATGGTGGAACCCAACGAGTACGCATAGCAGTTTTCAAAGCAGCCCAAGTAGTTGGAATAGGATATAATCTACAATGTTCAGACCACCATACACATGCAAAACTAGTAAAAGCACAAACAGCAGCAGCAACACGTCTCTCCTCGGGATATTGTAAACATGTAAAACGTTGTTCAGTTTCTAACTCCCAAGTAAGATATATATCAGGAACATATCCACCCTCAAATGGTGGAATATTCAATTTCAGTTTAGGAAGATGGTCATGATCTCGTACCTGAGCTGGTAATGCAGCCCTACCATTGCGATTATTGGCATGTGGACGGCCTGGTGCTGGTACGTAGTTCTGATTTTGATCAACCTCATCCTCGTAATCGCCCGCATAATCGTCCTCCTCAGCGGCAACAGGAGCCATAGAAGCATCAACAGTAGGTGCAGCGGCACCAGAAGTTTGACCAGGCTCAAGGGGAACGCGCTGTGCTCGTCCCACTTGATTTGGAAGGCGACGTTGTTGTTGTTGTAGAGGTGCGACAGGTGCAGCCGGCGGTGGTTGTGGAAGACGCGCGAGCAATTCATTAAACTTGTTATCGAGCTTTGTTTCGAACGTCTTCTCAATTCCGTCTATCTTCTCCATGGCCTCTTCAAATCTGTTTAGCACATCTTGCACCTGTCCACTCATCATTTGCTGAAATTTATCATGTAGCTGTTTGTTCGTCATGTTCTCCCAATCAGTCTCATCGGCTTGTGATCCTGCCATGGTTAGCAGCAATAGAAACACACAAGAATATGATCCTACAGACTACTGGGAAGTGGTGGTGGTGGTGGTGTATCACAAAACCGTCAAGCGAATCTCAAATGCTTACCAGTTCTTACCCAGCAGCAGGTGGTGATCGGCAACCGTTGTAGTCAAAACTCTTAAAGATTGGACAGAGCGATTGCCAGGTGGTGTCAAACGCACGACGTAGATGTATGTGGTGCTAGGAAGGCTTATGATATGGTAGCAAAAAGGGTCAGCAATAATCAATTCAGAGATGCAAAGTTGAATAAACGCTCAACGACGGTACTGTGCTGGTCCTAGGCTAGACCGTACTAGAGACGCGAGCCTAGAACACTAACAAAATCACGGCGCGGCACATAAACAAGGGAAGAGCACACTCTAAAAAAAATCGTTTTTTTTTTGCGCTCCTTTTTTTTTGCAAAAAAAATCACTATAATGGCGAGTGTCTCAAAACTCTTCCCAAGTCAAACTATCAGGATTGGCATGAAATTTTTTTTTGACAATTTTTTTTTCGGAAATCAGGGCAGCGACGACGAAAAAGTGCGACAAAAAATCACTATGATGGCGAGTGTCTCAAAACGCTCCCTGGGACCTAAAAATAGGATAGGGAAAAAATATTTTTGACTGCCAAAATTTTGGCCTAAAAACTGCCCGGGGGTCTCCAGACTCTTTTTTTTTTTCGAATCCTACTCAGGCAAGGAAACACGAATCGGAAAATAGATGGGTCTCGAAAACAAATCTAATATAAAAAGAACTCGGATTGGTGGTGGATATATGGTGGTAGAATATGGCTGCGGTGATGGTATATGGCAGCGGTGGTAGGATATGGCAGCGGTGGTGGTATATGGCAGCGGTGGTGGTATATGGTGCGGCGGCGGCGTGACAAACTGTGACAGAACTCGAAACTCTAAGGACTAGACGCTAAGACCAGCAACTAGACACGATGATGCAACCGCAAATTCAACAAAGCAAAAACCCTAAAAAGATTATGCAAAGGCTCAGATTGGTTCGGATATGATGAACTAACCCTAATTTTTTTTTTGGCTTTTTCGTGGACTGTAGGTATGAAGAACAGACTCGATCTAAACTACGAAAAACTGTAAAATCTCACCGAGCAACCTGGAAATCTGATACCACTTGATAGAGGCAAGGGTGTCCCGATCTTTCGATGAGATGGTAACTATCGATTTGGTGGAGCCGACTTTGACGATCCAACTACAAACGTGCACGACGTTGCGCCTTAGCAATCGCTAAACCAATCTCCTGAGGTTACTGACGATGCTGGAAGCACGATCAGCCTGACCACGAAGGTCTATTCCTGCACGCAATCGAAGAACAAGCAAGAATATGATAATGCAATCTGAATATTGCGAATATAGATGAAGTATTGATAATGGTGGGGATCCGAAAGCGGTCTTGGTCTGGTCGTTGGACACAAACGAAGTACACGAAGTTGCAATGGCTAACTTTTAACTAAACAAATCCCAAAGTCTAAACGGTGCCCTAAGGGCTGTATATATGGAGGAAGAGGAGGGGATTTCGTGGCCCTTGAAGGAGGGGTTCGAAACCAACCCTATCTCTTGTTTCCCCACACATACGGACTCTAAAAACAGCCTATACTCAAGTATTTCGAAATTACATGGGCCTGGCCCAATAATAAGGTGACGCAGCACCTATAATAGCCTCTGGACGAAATTTATGAAGTGACATCTTGTATATTTCGTCCAAGGCTTCCTGCACTCATTATGGTGGCTTCAAAGTCCTGAAATCATCACTTGTAACTCCGTTCTTGTTCCCCTTGTGCATGCCATCATCTCCATGCTTGAACTTGCTCCAAGGTTCCCCTTTCTTGTCCAAGCTAGGGCCTTCATTTGTAAGCAAAACAAATGTATCCAATTTAGGCAGCATCATATTCTCATGAACTTTAGAATCATTACCAAGAAACGAAAGTACCTGATAATTTAATTGGCGTGCGCGAGCTCTAGTAATTGGTCCAGTATGTATAGAAGCAGGGGCTGTGGGTGTAACAATGGTATTGATGTCCTCATCAGAGGGTGTCCCGATCTTTCGATGAGATGGTAACTATCGATTTGGTGGAGCCGACTTTGACGATCCGACTACAAACGTGCACGACGTTGCGCCTTAGCAATCGCTAAACCAATCTCCTGAGGTTACTGACGATGCTGGAAGCACGATCAACCTGACCACGAAGGTCTATTCCTGCACGCAATCGAAGAACAAGCAAGAATATGATAATGCAATCTGAATATTGCGAATATAGATGAAGTATTGATAATGGTGGGGATCCGAAAGCGGTCTTGGTCTGGTCGGTGGACACAAACGAAGTACACGAAGTTGCAATGGCTAACTTTTAACTAAACAAATCCCAAAGTCTAAACGGTGCCCTAAGGGCTGTATATATGGAGGAAGAGGAGGGGATTTCGTGGCCCTTGAAGGAGGGGTCCGAAACCAACCCTATCTCTTGTTTCCCCACACATACGGACTCTAAAAACAGCCTATACTCAAGTATTTCGAAATTACATGGGCCTGGCCCAATAATAAGGTGACGCAGCACCTATAATAGCCTCTGGACGAAATTTATGAAGTGACATCTTGTATATTTTGTCCAAGGCTTCCTGCACTCATTGTGGTGGCTTCAAAGTCCTGAAATCATCACTTGTAACTCCGTTCTTGTTCCCCTTGTGCATGCCATCATCTCCATGCTTGAACTTGCTCCAAGGTTCCTCTTTCTTGTCCAAGCTAGGCCCTTCATTTGTAAGCAAAACAAATGTATCCAATTTAGGCAGCATCATATTCTCATGAACTTTAGAATCATTACCAAGAAACGAAAGTACCTGATATTTTAATTGACGTGCGCGAGCTCTAGTAATTGGTCCAGTATGTATAGAAGCAGGGGCTGTGGGTGTAACAATGGTATTGATGTCCTCATCAGTTAACTCATGCATTTTTAAGATCAATTCAGCACGTTGTTTAGCATCAAAATTAACCTTCTCCGAAGATGGAAGAGGCAACAAATCAATTGGTGCACGAGGAAGGAAACCATACACAATTTCAAAAGGACACATCTTAGTAGTAGAATGCAATGAACGATTATAAGCAAATTCAATATGAGGCAAGCATTCTTCCCACATTTTCTTGTTATTCTTCAAAACAGCCCTAAGCATAGTAGACAATGTTCTATTGACTACTTCAGTTTGTCCATCAGTTTGGGGGTGACATGTAGTACTAAAAAGCAGTTTAGTCCGCAACTTAGCCCATAAACATCTCCAAAAGTGGCTAAGAAATTTAGTATCACGATCTGAAACAATAGTATTTGGCACACCATGCAAGCGTATAATTTCACGAAAGAACAAATCAGCAACATTAACAGCATCATCGCTTTTATGACATGGTATAAAGTGTGCCATTTTCGAGAACCTATCCACGACAACAAATATGCTATCCCTCCCCTTCTTTGTTCGAGGTAAACCTAAAACAAAGTCCATAGATATATCCTCCCAAGGAACACTAGGTACAGGCAAAGGCATATATAAACCATGAGGATTGAGTCGTGACTTAGCTTGTTGACATGTAGTGCAGCGAGCAACAAAACGCTCAACATCCCGTCTCATCTTTGGCCAAAAGAAATGTGTAGCAAGTATATCCTCCGTCTTCTTCACGCCAAAGTGTCCCATTAATCCTCCTCCATGCGCCTCCTGCAACAACAAAAGACGAACGGAGCTAGCTGGAATGCATAGCTTGTTAGCACGAAACACAAATCCATCGTTAACGACGAACTTGTTCCATGTTCTCCCTTCCTTACAATTCTGCAATACATCTTTAAATTCAGCATCATGCACATATTGATCTTTGATGGTCTCCAAACCAAATATTTTAAAGTCAAGTTGTGAAAGCATAGTATAACGACGAGACAAAGCATCAGCAATAACATTTTCTTTACCCTTCTTGATAGAGGCGAGGGTGTCCCGATCTTTCGATGAGATGATATCTATCGTTTTTGGTGGAGTAGACTTTGACGATCCGACTACGAACGTGCGAGGACGTCGCGCCTTAGCAATCGCTAAACCAACTCCGAGAGGTTATTGACCACGCCGGAGCACAATCAACCTGACCCCGAGGGTCTATCTCCTGCAAGCAAACGAAGAACAAGCAAGAAACTAAGATTTGCAATCTGGATATTCCGAATATAAGATGAAAGCTTTATTGATCGAGGTGGGGTTCTGTGACGTCTTGGTCTGGTCGTTGAACACAAACGAAGTACGCGAAGTTGCAGCTATGGCGAACTTTTAATCTAAACAAAACCCAAAGTCTAAACGGTGCCCTAAGGGCTGTATATATGGAGGAAGAGGAGGGGATTTCGTGGCCCTTGAAGGAGGGGTCCGAAACCAACCCTATCTCTTGTTTCCCCACACATACGGACTCTAAAAACAACCTATACTCAAGTATTTCGAAATTACATGGGCCTGGCCCAATAATAAGGTGACGCAGCACCTATAATAGCCTCTGGACGAAATTTATGAAGTGGCATCTTGTATATTTCGTCCAAGGCTTCCTGCACTCATTATGGTGGCTTCAAAGTCCTGAAATCATCACTTGTAACTCCGTTCTTGTTCCCCTTGTGCATGCCATCATCTCCATGCTTGAACTTGCTCCAAGGTTCCTCTTTCTTGTCCAAGCTAGGCCCTTCATTTGTAAGCAAAACAAATGTATCCAATTTAGGCAGCATCATATTCTCATGAACTTTAGAATCATTACCAAGAAACGAAAGTACCTGATATTTTAATTGGCGTGCGCGAGCTCTAGTAATTGGTCCAGTATGTATAGAAGCAGGGGCTGTGGGTGTAACAATGGTATTGATGTCCTCATCAAGCTGTGAGTTGCAAACGCCACGCATTATCACATTATAGTATAACATGTCCAAAACCACACCACGCGTATCACCACTATATTCATGCATGCATAGGTTTATAACACTATGATCTCTTATTCAAATATATGAATCCACTTTCATATCGAATTATGATCTGTGTTAGTCTCTTACACCCACACAATCCTCTAACCTTTGTAGCTAGCACTAACTTTCTCTCGTGCATGCACACGCCCTCCTCGCCCTCCCCCTCCCTCAGCATTCTATCCATCGCACACATTCATTTATTTTCTTCAGGTCGTTCTCCCACAGTCTCCACAACTCCTTCTTTCCGACACACACCGATCGATAAACCTCTCTAGCGATGTCTGCCTACCACATACACACACACTTTCCATCTCCTTTCTCTGTCCATGCCTCATGTCTCTCATACGGTCTCACACACGTGTAAACTCTCGCCCCTCTTTTCATCGATCTCACAATCACACACTCCTCCCCCCTATCTAGTAGGCCTCTCACACCACCTCATAGCTCCATCCCTCTCTCTCTATCCGTCTCTCTGGGCCTTATTTGCCTCTAACAGATGGATGTACACCAACCGATCTCCCACTATACATATAGCTAGCTAGGTCATTTATAACTCGTTTTCCCCACGCGCTGATTGATCTACCTCATTAGTTATGCCTCTCCCTTCCTCCGACACACATCAATTGATCTACCGATCTAGTTAGGTCTTCTTAACAAACACATATGGTCCCCCTTCATCATCCATGCATGCCTCCCAACACATCTATCACGCACACGCACACGCACACGCACACATAAAAACACATCCCCTCTCTTCTTGATATTGCAGTTGTACCCTCAGTTTGTCTAGTAGGCCTCTCCCACCATCTTCGAGAAGCAACTCCACCAGCCCTCCGACACTCTACCTCTCTCTCTCTCTCTCTCTCAACCTATTTCCCGTCCTTCACTTATGTATGGATGTCGATCGATCTCCCTCAAGACATAGCTAGGTCTCTCCTTCTCAACAGATATACGAGTCGATCTACCTCTCTAGTTAGGTCTCTGCCCCCCCCGCCCCCTCCCCCCCACCACACACACCGATACAATAGAGCGCTCTAGTCATGTCTCCCTACCACACACAAACTTGCCCTCTCCCCTCTGACGTTCCGGTAGGTCAGTCGCCCTATATCTTTGACGTGCACACACACAATTTCGATGGCTCTCTTCATCGATCTCGCACCCACACACCTGATCCTCTCTTCTCGTGGATCGCCCCCTCTATATATGATATAGCTAGGCCTCTATTTCACACACATTGCATGTGTCACATTTTTGTTTGAGATATCATCGACACATATTAGCACAAATACACTCACAAAATCACCCCAATAAAAAAACACTCACGAACGCACACACGCCATCTCTCTAGGTTTGTATCTCTCTCACACACACCCACGTATGTGGGGGACATGTACGAAGAGAAGAGGTGCACGCACGGCGCATGTAATCCCGTCTCTTTCCCAACCACACCTGCGCGGGTACACGGTGGAGCTCATTTCTGTAGGAAAAGGCAGCCCGCGTGGTAATTTGACACGTGTACTAGTTGTCCACATGATGGAGGATCATGTACCACGGATGAACAAACAAATTGCGACTTGACGCATTATTTAAAAAAAGATTTTATTCCTCGATGGCGCACGTACAGAATATAAACCAATTGTTATGGAAAGAAAAAGGAAAATCGCTCCACTATACTATACTATATAATATAGGCAGGATCCTCAATGCTTGCTTTCTGGGGTCAGTCTCTTCTACTCTCTCACACAAGATGGCGGTGGCCACTCTCTCTCTCACCGCTGGTCCCTGATCTGGCCGGATCCAGTCCGCCGGCGGAAAGGGATGATGTGCAACGTTGCTCCGGTCGCCGGCGTCGACGCAAAAAACCCACTGCCGACGCGTCCCGATCTACGGTACCCGCCGTTCTCTCTAAGCAAGCTCCAGTGCGGTAGTGCCTTTGCCCCATGCTCGCTGCCGTAGTATGGGCAGATCCTACCCGCCGCCGCCCTCCTGGTTACATCCCGACGACCCTCAGGTACAGCTTCCTCTGGAACCGGCCATGCTCCACCGCCCATCTTCCCACGTCGCTGCATGTGGATCTTCTCTAGTTATTTGCCTAAAACGTACTGTAGCTCAGCCGGCGTACTTCCATGTTTCATCAACAGTGCCACTATTATTGCAATCACAATTATTCAATATCCTTGTCAATAGGGATGCTCAGCTCCATTTTAGTGCAACTGCACAAAATGATGGGATGGTGCATGCATCCAACTGCTACATGTCTTGGCGGGCATCAATGAGCCGTGTGAAAATGGCTACCAACATGTCGACCGTGGCCAGGAAATGAAAGCATGCTTAGGGACCTGATCGATCATTTTTTTCTTCATTTGTACACCTTCTAACAACTTTGTCTTAAGTTGTGAAGTAAATATTGGGTCTGATATGTGAATCGTTGATATGCATTAGCATGCATGTTAGTTTCCTTTGTATTTGTTGGAATGTTGTAACAAGAAAACCTTGAAGGAAAGACACATGAAAGAAAAACTGAAAGCTTCATAGCATTGTAGTAGTATAATTTTATCTCGCTGAGAAATTACATTTACTAGCACAGTATATATAAACAAATGCTGAAAGGTCGATAGCATTGCGAGAAACCATTCTAGGAGCACATAACTTCCTTTCCTCGACACGTGGGACATCCAACATCCAGGTCCACGTGCCATGCACCAAATTATGAGTGCACAACTGCACGGAATACTACTAATGAGCAGTCACATCTCAAAGCCACACCTTTCCAATAGTAAGCTGGACGCACGAACAACACATCATTTCACACATCGTAGAATCCTCTCGTAATAATTTTCCAAGAAAAATACCACACGTGAAGATTGGACGGTATTGTTGCAGCAAGGCATATAACCCTTCTCCGAAACATCAAGTATGGCCATATGGGGATGGTTCCAGAAAATATTGTTCCCTCCCTTCCAGTTTATGGGCCTCAATTCCAAATCTAAACCAATGAATGAACTAGTACTACTAGATAGTGAGTGTTTACTATGGTATCATGTACGTACTAATTGCAACGCATGCATGTGTTAGCAGTACAATGACCATGTACGAATTTGATGGTATGATTTGTGTAAGTTGCATGTCATATTATTGCTCTAACATGTGGTCAAAGTTAGCCTCAAAAATGCATTTTAGACCCCATATGGATTGAGGGAGTACATGCATTGCTGAGTTTTCTCTTAATCCTTGCATGCAACGTTTTTATTGAAGCTTGAAATGTGAACATGTGAATGGGAGGGACTACTACAACCCTTCCAAAAGAACTGTAGTACTAATGGTATCGTACTCCCTCTGTTCACCATCTCACATGCTCAGTACTTTTGTGAACTATGGCAGTAACAAATTTATTCCACCACTCAGCATCTATTATGGTTAGGGAGATTTCAAATTGAGTCATATAGACCGGAAAGTAGGCACTTAGGGCATCCATAATGTATGCTTTTTGTTGCCTCTAAGCCCTCTCTCTCCTCTTAGAGACGGCCTCCATACATTGCATGAACTGCCTCTAACAAAAAATTGTCTAGCATCGCCTCTAACCTTAGAGTTTGCCTCTAACAATTTAACAATCCATCTGGTCCCACTTGTCAGCCTTAGGAAGCATAAGAAAGTACAAGAGAAATATTACTGATTGGAAAAATGTGGTGCTAATCAATACTTTTTAAATTTCTGCTAGGGCCCACCTTAGGGGCTGGTTAGAGTCTCTATACATTGTGGTTTTTTCATTTGATAAGAGGCCAACCATGTGGGGCCTACCTTAGAGGCAAGGCTCTATACACTGGAGATGCTCTGTACTACTTTTGATGTGTCCCGTCAACTCGTAGAACAAGGAGAAGCTTGCTTAGTACGCCCTCTCCCCCGCCCATAGGCACGGTGGCTCGCAGAGTCGCAGGACAAGGAGAAGCTTGCTTACTACGCCTAAGCCCGCTCCCTCGCCCACGCGGGCGGTGGCTCATAGGACGAGGAGAAGCTTGCTTACTACGCCTACGCCCGCTCCCTCGCCCACGCGCGCGGTGGCTCACAGGACAAGGAGAAAATTTTACTACTCCCTCAGTTAGACGTATACTCCTCGTCCCTACCTTGGCTAGAGAGATTATCATATTGTTTGAAATATATGTCTTTTAGCAGATTTCAATATGAACTACTAGTACATACTCCAAATACTGATGTATATAGACGTATTTTAGATTGTAGATTCACTCATTTTGCTCCGTATGTAGTCCATATTGAAACGGACGTAGTAGTACGCACTCTCCCTTGCCCCTCGCCCCTCACCCACGTGGTGGACGTGCATCAATTCATTCAGTGTGAGATAGCCAGAACCATATACTATAGTACCATCATTGCTTGACTTCCCGAAGAGGCAAAGATCCAAGCGCAAGGTTAATATTTTTGAGATGCCAAGCACAAGGTTTATAGGAGAATGAGTAGTAGTACTACTAGTAGTACGTACTGTATGTGGAAGAAGGCAACAAGAATGTATGTTTTGCGTGATAGTCTCTTCTTACAGGACGTGCTAGACCTAGTGGACTTCATTGTTGCAATGGGAGTATCATAGATGGCACGATTCAGAGTGGTGGGCAGCGGGAATAATATTCAGATCTGCTTAGTCTTAAACCCTATGAAGAAGTCCCATCGAAAGAAATAGCCATCCTCTACACGTGCTCACATGTAAAATGAGTAAATGAGAGAAAAAGAGAAAGAGACAAAGTAAAAAAATCACCAGCCTTAGAGCCAGCCCTATTGTATCAGTGAATGATATTTCTATGTCGTGATTGACATGGCTATATTATTAACCATGCTGCGGACGTAGCAGCGGATTTTTATTTATTTGCGGAGGTAGCAACGGATGGATATTCAATGAGGAGTGAAATGATGGATGCTTCCTCGGTCAAACATAGAGAAATGTGGGCCTCGTGATTTGATGGCTCATTAGTCATTATTACTGCCTATACTCTTTGCCCATATAATAACCGCATGGTAGAGTAGTTGGCTATACTTTTAATAACCATGCTCAAAGAAAAGAGGTGCACGCACCCACACACGTAGCACTCTCTGCGTCTTCCCCAACCACACACGTGACACGGTGGAGCTCATTTCTATACGATGATGCAGCCCACGTGATAATTTGACGCGTGTAGTAGTAGTTACTCACTTAATGGAGGGTCGGGAACCACACATGAACGGTGCCGCGTTATTTATAAATAAAAATTTTTTCTTTAGTGGCACGTACGCAATATAAATAGGTTCATATGGAGAGAAAAAGAAATCGCTCCACTATATACGTAGCCAGGAGCCTACACGGTTGCTTGCTGGGGTTGCTCTCTTCACACTCTCTCGCACAAAATGACTGTGGCCACATCTCTAGTCACACATCCGAGCGGATCACGTCCGCCGGGGGAAGGGGTGGATGCTTTGTGTAGATGCGGTCTCCGTCGCCGACGGCGACAACCCACTGTCGGCGCGTCCCGATCAGGGGTCCCCGCCGTTCTCTCTCACAAAGCCGGTGCAGTTGCCTTCGTCCCTTGCTCACTGCCACGACGTGGGCGGTTGCCGCCTCTAGCCGCCCTCCTCTAGCTACATCCCAACATCCCTCAGGTACAACTTCCTTTACAGTCGGCTTGCACCACTACCCCAGTTGCCCACATCGCTCCATGTGGGTATTTTTCTACTTCTTTGCCCTGCACGTACCTCTACTGGCTTCTACTGTATTTGTGATGAGTTTATGTCTCATCAGCTAGTCCCACTAGTCTTATTCTAATCACACTTCTTCAATTTCTTTGCCACAGGGATGCTCAGGTCGATTTTAGTGAAACTGCACAAAATGATCCGATTGTCAAAGGGTTGCAAACTTCATTTCTTCGGAAGGTTCGACATCGCCAGCAAATTAAAGCCTGGTTAGGGTTTAGGGTTCAAGGCCTAGGGACTGCATGGATCGCTTTTTTCTTTAGTTGTCTCTGTTCCAAAATAAGTGTCAACTTTAGTACAACTTTATACTAAAGTTGGCATAAAGTTGAGGCACTTATTTTGGGACAGAGGGAGTACATATTGGCTATGATCTGTGAACCATTGAGATGCAATAGCATGCATGTTAGTCTCTTTTGTATTTGATGGAATGTTGCAATGGGGCAACCTTGGAAGCAAGATACATGAAACAGAAGCTGAAAGCTTCATAGAATTGTACAATTTTATCTCGCTGAGGAATTACAGTACTATGTACTAAAGAGTTAGATGTCACACGGTGTCCAAAAAATATGGTGATAGTGTGAGGTGGGCCATGTAATCACTGAGCTGCCGTGTTTTCGCTGATTTCGCACTCCTCCGCTGTAAGAGTGGAGAAAATTGTAAAGAGTCTACCTCCTTTCGCCGAAACGTGGGCCATCCAGCATCCGGTGCACGTGTCATGCACCAAAGTAAAGTGTACAGTACAACTGAGACTCAGCACGGTCGTACCCCCTCAGTAATAATGACCAATGAGCCGTCAAATCACATAGACCCGACAGTAAGTTGGACGAATGAAGCAACCATCACTCTTTCGTTGAATCCGCTTCTCCCTTCAAGGCATGCGCCAGTGAGAGGTCGCGTCTGCTCTGCCCGGGCATGAATGTCGCACCGATTCTCTGGAGCGGCGCTGATCATTTCGGGCAGGAAGCGCGCGCGGGCAATGGAGGGGCTTTGGCTGGGCCAGGATGGTCAGGAGCGGGCGTGGCAGCCGTCCCGACCGGACGCCCGGAAACGAGAGGATGCACCGACTCTCGCGGCTAAATCGTAGCACACCATCTCTCTGTAGGTCGATGTGTTGCTCTCTCTAACACACACACACACACACACACACACACACTGTTAAAAAACACACACGCGCGCGCGCGCACATGCACATACAAGTTCATAGAATAGGAATATCGTGGGAGTGGGAAGCCACAGGAAGTGAGATAAATGGAGTACGTACAAGAAGAGAAGAGGTACACACACGTCCGTTGGAGACACAGTCGTTGTGTCGCACTATCGCCCAGTCGACCACAGCACGTCGGCCGGATCTGTGCCTCTCTCGTCCCAGCGCCGGCGGTCAACCGCTATATCTACGGCCGTAGGATTTGATGCACGCGGCTGCCGGATTTGGAGCATTCCGGCCGCCTGCGAGTGCGCCTTGCCATGGATTGTCCGGGTACCGGGTCACACAATAATGGCAATGCCTCCACGTCGTGTGCAGGTACTGAATCCGCCTCTAGCCGCTCGGATCTATCCCATCGGCGGATCACCGGCAAAGACACGGCCGGCCACCGGTCGGGCTCGGCCCTAGCCCAGCGGCTAGTCGGTTCACCGTTGCCGCTCATAAAGTGTGATGGCTGCCCACGGCAGGTCCTGCGCCATGTTTCGACCACGCCAGAACATCCCAGATGGGTGTTCATCAAGTGCGAAAAAGATAAGGTGCGTAGTACTTCTTTTGATTCGGCTGTGCTCCCTTATTCGGCGCATGTTTGGCTGCTTATACTCAAACTTGTGTGTAGGATGGATGCAAGTTTTGGTTTTGGGAAGAAGAATACATCGATCTATTGATAGCACAAAATTTGGTAGATGCTCATGCACTCCTTGCTAGAATAGAGGCTAGAGATGAGACTAGAGATGATATTAGATGTCAAGAAATGTCTAGTTCTTTTGAATCAAAGAAGAAAGAAGTGTGCAAGCTCGAGAAGCCACAGATCAACAATGAAGACATAGAGAAGATATTAATACAGTTAGTGGGAGTAGTTATGGAAATTAGATATCTTTTAAAATGTCTAATTGTGGTTCTTGTTTTCTCTGGTCTTGCTCTCCTAGCAAAGAATTGGTGAATGTACTTCCTTGTATCAAAATGTCGTTGATGAAATAAAGAAATGTGATAGAAAATAAATGTGTGCATACGGCCGATGGCCGTATTATACGTTGGTTCTAAATTTTTCTTCGTTTATTGGGCTCATCTCATTTTCTTCGTTTTACCATATTATACAGTCTTATTTTCACTTCTTTCCACCACATGTTCACATTCCAAGGTGCGTTAAATTGATGCATGCAAGGATTAAAAGAAACCAACCAGTGCATGTAACCATTCCTACTCATTTAGTGGTCGTCCATGAATATATTGTAATTAATGCAGATTAAAGTTTGAGTAATTCTGTAAACTACAAGATGGAGTACATTTCTCCACTCATCATCTGCCTTGGTTGATGAGATTTCAAATTTAAGCCCTATAAACCGGAAAGGAGGGAGTAGTTAAAATTTTTGGTCAAACTTTGACAAAAAATATATGACATGGCGTAAAAACCTAGATGGAGGTAGTAGTACGAGATACGGTGGCACACTGACTTAGGCCGAATACAAGTGCGCAAAATTATTGGAAGAGAGAAAAGTGTATATACAAAATAATTAAAATTGAATTTCTTGATCTTTTTTTAAAATGGAGGCAAAAGATTTGCCTCATCTATTAAATAAGAGGAGAATAGAGTTTCACTGTTTGCAAGTGACCCTACAAATAAACGACATGGCAATTACTCTCGTACAACAATACGCCCTAGTTTCTTAACACCCGCTGTAACCCTGAGTACATACGGTGGCACACTGACTTAGGCCGAATACAAGTGCCCAAAATATTTAAAATTGGAGGATGGTGCAGCCCACCTTTCCGATATTGACCGTGTGTGGTTCAATTGTTGTTCACTTCGGAGGGTCGTGTAACACACATGAATGATAGTAAGTGCGACCGGGAGGCATGGAGCGTTAATTGCGAGTTAACTCCTTCGAGCGTTATTTTTTTTACTATAAACAGTAGGGTAAAAACCCCACTACAACTTTTATTAATAATAAGCAACTAGAAGCTAGAAGTCTGAAATACAAAGGATGGCTTGAGGTAAACCCTAAGAAAGGATAAGAACTACTAGGAAACTAACAAAACAAAAAAACTAAGAGAAGGAAAAGAAAAAAGAACTAAAAGAAGAGAAGAAAAAGAAGGAAAGAAGGGAAAAGAAGAAGAAAAATAAAAACAAAAGAAACTAAAACTTGCTGTCTATCCAAGCACTAAAGTGGGTGACATGCTTCTGCTTGAGTCTGTGCTTCAACCAATTGAGCTCTTCAAAGAAAATTGCTTTCCAGCCTTGAAAAGAAGGTTGTATATGTTCAAAATTTTTGCTGTTTCTTGTAATCCAGATTGCCCAAGACCCCAAAATGATTATTTCCATGAAGAATGGCACATTTAGTTTCTCCTTCAGGTCTTGATAAGCCCCTAGAACAGACAGGTTTAAGGTTCTGGTTGGACATATGAAATTCCAGCAGTGCTGTGAAAAGGGGCATTCCCAAAATAGGTGGTGAAGAGTTTCTTCATGCTAACAGTTAAGCACAACATAGTTGTATTCATCTAGAAAAAAAGTCTTTCTTCTGAGTAAATTTCTTGTGTTGAGCCTATCATGGAGCAGCATCCAGAAGAACACTTTATGCTTTGGTTGACATGAGCTTTTCCAAATCCAGTTAAAATGTTGTGGTACCTGCTTGTGACCAATCAAAACTTTGTATGCTTTTAAAGATGAAAAAACCCCATTTCCCAAAATATAGCTCCAAGTGTCTGTCATATTGAAATATTATGTCTGTCTGATCTCCAAACAGATGGCTTCCATGTTAAGGAATTCTTCATGAGCTTGCGTAGTCAGTGGCAGGTGAAACATATCTTCTATATATTCTACATTCACCACTTGATTCACACTGGCTTGAGGATTGATCGCAAAGGAGAATAAGTGTGGAAAGTTCCTTCTCATTATATTGGAATGCCAGAGATCCTCCCAAAACAGAGCACTTTTTTCATCTCCAAGGTTACACCTAGCCATAGATTTATATTGATCTAAGAGTGCTAAATTTGCTCTCCACCAGAAGGACCCCACTTGCTGATCCCCTGGCAGTTGTCCATTATCATAGTATGACTCCCAAATCAAGTTTACCCATGGAATATCATGCCCGTTGAAGAATTTGTGTAAGTTTTTCATGAGTAGGGCCTTGTTTTGAGTGTAAATGTCCATAACTCCCAAGCCACTCTGGTCTTTTGGCCTACATACTGTGCTCCAAGCCACCATTGCTGGTCTTCTGTCTTCCAAGTCTGGTCTTCTCCATAAGCAATGCCTTAAGTATTTGATTATTTGGATTTTGATGGTGATTGGGATATCCAGGCAACACATGAAGAAGATAGGCAGAGATGCCAAAACTGACTTGACCAGTAGTAATTTGCCTGCTTGTGTCATAAATGTGGCAAGGCCAGCCAGAAGTTTAGCCACTTTAGTTACAATGGGGAGGCACTGTTCAATTGTAGGCTTCTGTAGTCCCAGTGGTAATCCCAAATATGTGAAAGGGAGTTGTCGTCTAGCACAATTCATGGTGTTTATGAAAATCTGGATTCTGTCTTCCTCAATGTTGATTGGCACTAGGAAAGATTTAGCATACTTAACTTTCAAACTAGTAGTAGAGGCAAAAGTGTTTAAGAGAGCTTTGAGACAAATGAGCTGTCTGGCATTGGCTGGCATCAGTACTAAGGTGTCATCAGCATATTGTATCACTGGGAAATCAGGGAAGGAATTGACTTGCGATGGAGCAGTGAGAAGGTCCATCCTCATGGCTTTGTTAAGTATTGTTTGTAATAGATCTGCTGCCAAAACAAATAACAATGGTGAGAGTGGATCCCCTTGCCTGACTCCTCTTTTACAGTAGAATTTTTCCCTGGAACACCATTAAGCATGACTACAGAGGAGGCAGAATCAAAGAGAGTCTGAATCCAGCTGATCCATTTTTACCCAAATCCTTTAGCTCTAAGAATATCAATGATAGCTTGGTGTTCAGTAGTATCAAAGGCTTTTTCAAAATCAAGCTTTAACACCAACACTTCCTCCTTTGACTTGTAACATTGGAAAAGGTACTCATAAGCCCAGCCCAAGCAATCTTGGATCACCCTGTCTTTGAGAAATCCATATTGGTTAACATGAATCATTTGTAAAATCACTTTCTGTAACCTATTAGCCAAAAGCTTGGTAATAATCTTCAGCACTCCATTGAGAAGGGAAATGGGCCTAAAGTCATTTGGTGATAGAGGCACCTCCTTCTTGGGGATCAGTGTGATGAAGGAAGTGTTAATGCTTTCCAGGCACACAGCTCCATCCTGAAAATCCATAACTAACTGTTTGACATCCTGACCTATAATATCCCAGCAAGCTTTTAGAAATTCATTATTAAATCCATCAGGACCAGGAGATTTGTCTGAAGGAAGATTCTTAACCACCTCATTGATTTCTTCAGCAGTAAAAGGTTCTTCTAGTTCTTGGAAAACTGAATTAGGTGGTGACTGATCAAATAAATTGTTTAGATCAAAGTGCATACTGTGTCCTTCTGAATGGCCTAATCTTTTTTTGAAGGCTTCCCATAAAATTGCAGCTTTGCCTGCATGAACAGTCACTTCCACCTGATCCTCATTGAGTAGCATTGCTATCTTGTTGTGCCTGTAATTGATGGAAGCTTTAGCATGAAAACATTTTGTGTTCTCATCACCAAATTTGACTCCCTTAATTTTTCCTCTTTGTTTCCAGTAGATTTTCTGATTGTTCAATACTATCAACAATTATTCTTTGAGCACTGTTCTACAATTCCATTCATATTGACTTAGGCTTCTGACTCTTCAATGAGATCCTAAAAAAAGATGCAATCATTGATATCTTGAATAGCTTTCTTGAGGCATGACAAACTTTTGGCCCAAATTTTAATAGCTCTCCTCAAGTTTTTTAATTTAGCATTGATCTTTTTAGCAGAATCAGTGTGCCCCACTGGGATATTCCAAGCATTTTGCACAATTTCTTTGAAATCACTATGTTGCAGCCAATAATTTTCAAATATGAATACATTTGATTTGGGAATAGATGTGCCAACTTTAATCATACAAGGAAGATGATCTGAAACTGGTTTAGCCATAGGGAGGGCAATAGTGTCTGGATATGTGATCACCCAAGATGCTGAAGTAAAAAACCAATCAAGTTTCTCAAGGAGTGGATTTTCTTGCATATTACTCCAACTAAACTGTCTCCCTTTAAGAGGTAACTCAATTAGACCCAAATTACTGATTGCCTCATTGAATAGGAGCATTTGATTCACATCTCCACCTGGTTTATTCCTGTCATTGGAAGATCTGATGAAGTTAAAATCACCCATAACAATCCAATCTACATCATTAGGCATTTGTATGTTGCTAAACCACTGGATGAATTCAAGTTTGTCCTCTAGACGGCAAGGACCATAGATGTTTGTTAGTATCCATGACTGAGTGGTCAGATTACATGTGAATTTAATAGCCAGAGAAAATCTGTTCTGAAACATCAAATCTCCAGTAAATAATGAACCATTCCAGACAATAAGAAGGCCACCAGAGGCACCCACCGATGGGAGAAAGTGAAACTTTGTGAATCTTTGTGGGCAGAAATTATGGATGTAAGATAAATCAAGTCCTCTCTTTTAGTTTCCTGTAAGCAGATAATACCAGCTGCACTCTCCTCAATCTTTTGCTTAAGAGCTAGCCATTTGTCAGGTGAGTTAAGTCCTCTAATGTTCCAATTAAGTATACACCAAGATATGTTGTTATTCATGGAAACTATTGAGAATTTGAACCAAAACCTCAAGGTCCACCCCTTAAGACAGAACCCAAGAACTTGTCTTGTCTAACCATTTCATGAAAGAACCATACAAGCATTTAGTACTCCGCTTTTGCCATTCATCAGAACATATGCAAAAATATCCAGCATAACATCTCAATATGCCTAGACCCATAAAAGTCTGATTCAGAGACACATAGTCACAGAGTCTATTACATGGACCAAACATAATCCACATGAGCAAAATACATAAAACTTCCAAAAAGATCTGAGGCCCTAACATCCACAAGGTGAAGTTTTGCTGTGTCTTGCTCTTCATTTGGAAACATTACCTTTATCCTTGTCTCCAGTGGCCTTGGACACCCTAGCCACCTCCCCTTGATCTTTCATCTTTGGCTTCTTAGATAACTTCTCATGCAGCTCCTCCTCAACCACCTTACAAAAGGACTTTGTGAGGTTTTTGACCACTTTAAAATTTGTAACAGGTGGTAAAGCATTGCATGGTAAACAGACATTGTCATTACATGAATTTCTCTTAAAACCATTATTACCCAATTTGATTCTATCACTCCTTCTTACCTCTGTCTCAATCAAAAGGCCTTTACCCCTTCTTTTCCTGGTGCCTGAGTCTCCCAAGTGTAGGGAGCCTCCTGCTGCATTATTTGAGGGAGGGGCCACCTGGTCCCCCTGGTTCTCCCCCTCCTTTTCAGAAAAAGTATCCTGCAGACAACTAGGTGCTTGAGTAACAGAGCAAGTGTCAGGAATGTTAAATTCAAGCACATCTTCTGAACCATAGTTTGCTGTTAAAAGTTGCCACAATGAGGATTTTAGCAGGTGTTATGTCCATCCAAACTTGTCAGGTGTTAATAGTAGGTGCAAAATGAAGTTGAACGAGCTTACAGGAATGGCAATCTTGAAGGAGTTATCATTGTTGGTAGTTCCTGGTGCAAAGTGTTTGACCCAAAGACCCAGACCCTCTTCTGAAATGAGGTGAGCTCCATCAATCACAGACATAACATGATGTTGAACTAAAGAATCCAAACCATGATTAAGTGAAGTGGAAGGTATCAAAAAATCATCATACGTACCTTTACCATCCACCTTGTCAGATTTTAGAGGAAGATTGTTTGAGGGCTCAACATTGATTATCACATTTGTTTCTTCCACAATAGCATTATTTACTGAGACTTGCAGGGCAATATCAGTTTCGAGTGTTAATTTTTCTTCACATATTAGCATTGCCCTAGTATTTTTCTTCACTAGTACGTTAAATAAAGAGTTATGTTTCGTGCACATTTTAAAATGATTTTTATGGAGAGAAAAGAAAACAACTCCAACTATATACGCTGCAGCCTCAGCGCTTGTTTTCTAGGGTTTGCTCTCTTCACACTCTCTCTCCACTATATATATACACGTTGGAGCCTCAGCGCTTGTAGTTGCTCTCTTCACACTCTCTCACCCTCTCCAGATCTAAACAAGATTGCGTTGGCCTCTCGCTCTCTCACTCTTCCCTCACTGCTGGTCAAAGAGCCGGCAGCATCCCGTTCGCCGGGGAAGGGAAGGAGGCTTAACGCTGTCGCCGTTGGCGAGCGAGGGAATCCACTGCCTGCGCCGCTGTTCTCTTTCACCCAGTGGCGGCGTGGGAGGGCCTCTGACCCCTTCTTCCTTGCTGCCTACCATAGTGTGGGCAGATCGGCCTCCGGCCGCCCACCGAGCCACACCCCGAGAACCTTAAGGTAAAATTTACTTAATCCACAGGCATTGCTCTAGCTACATGTCAATTTTTTTCGCTTCTGCACTCGAATCTAGGTGTTGGATCAATCAGGAAAGTAGTGGGGAAAGTTTTATAGCATGAATCTAGGACGTGGTTCAAAGAGGAAAGGAAGGGGGGAAAGTAGTACAGACTGGCTATCCAACACCTATGTTGGTCGAAAAGGAAAAACAATGACAAACGCAGTACACACATCTGTAAGGAACTGATCTTTCTGTGGGTGGGGGACAAGGCTGTAGAGTTTGAGTAGGACTAGATTTGCTGCCCTCACATAGGGAAAGGTGTCTAAAGAGAACAAAAATGGGACCAACACAAATATGCTCCTTGGTTGTTTGTTGCAACAGACTGTGCATCACCCATTTATACATCGGTAGATGCATATGGTGCTGGTGCGTCCACTGTCCCATACAACTCTTTAGCTGTTGTTAATCTAATAATGCCGCTGGAAAATTGAAGCAATGCCATAGTTAAAAGCAAATTACATGTTTAACGAATTTTATTGTTAATATAATCTCTCTGTTAATATGAATCAATGCCACTGTTTGAGAAATGCTACTGTCTTGCTTTCTTTCCCATTTAGATAAGTTAGATGCTTCTTTTTGTGGGCTTCGGTGTCATCCATCGTTATTGGCCAGTAATTGTTTCCTTTGCACCTCTGTGTAAACAGGGTTATCTACTTCACCTTGTTGCTATTGCGACCTTTTGTTGCACTGCACAAAACACTTTTGTTTTAATAGTGTTTTGTGTAGTTCAATCAAAATGTCACACCGACGATGTTGCTTGATTGCTTGATCTTGGTGGAACTATACAAGAGGAGATCTGACTTCCTATCCGTGTTGGCAAATTTGTTTCAGATCTTCTTCTTGTGAGTTGTTTGAATTCTGCGTCATGAGAGGTCACTACTGGCCTTTTTCCACATGATTGTGTAGTGTGCTTTCATATGTTGTGCTACTTATAGGGTTGTTGCTTGATTTTAGTGAATTGCACAAAAGGAGACCAGACTTCCAATCTGTATGTGCACCCGTAATATCCCATTGAGGTAAGATAATGATATTTCATAGCTGTTGGCCTGTATTTTGCTACTGTCATCAGAAAATTAATGTTGTTGTTTAGTGCTATACTTGTGCTCCCTAATTGATATGCCAAATCTTATATTGAAGGCGAAGCTTGTCTGTTATTGAACCAAGTGATGAAGGGGAAGAACAAGCAGAAGAAGAACAAAAATCAACTACTGGTGATGTAATGAAGCACTAGAATTGCGATGACACAAGTAATGATATAGTTTTGCATCTTAATTTATTGCTATGGCTGAAACGAGCAATTGTTTTGCCACTGTGATTTGATACCACTCGTAATGTAATATGTAATTATCTCTACTTGTGCAAACAGGGATCTTGTTTGAAGATAACATATGTTTTAGTGGAACTGCGCAAGAAGATGTTGGAAACATTAAACTAATCGAGGAGTATATAGTAAGCATGGCAACCACAGTAGATAATAACGGATGATTCTAGAGAAGTGCTTCATCTGTATGCTCTACACAATAAGCCTCCTAACAAAGGTTGGTGCCCACGGATTTCATCCATATGATTGAGCTTTGTCATCTCTATTGGTGTTGTGCTACTGTTTAGCTATTGTCATGAGAAGGTGGTATTGTTTCGCATGTTAATCTAAGACTGCTAATAAATTGAGGCACCGGTTTGCCACCGTTATAGCCACTGATAAAATTAAGTAATAATACAGTTCAAGTTGAGCTGCTATCTTTGGTATCATATCATTTCCTATGAGGATAATGAGGATGCATATCTTTGTGACTATACATTTCATCAGTTACTCCCATTGTTAATGTAATGGTTGTTTTAAATATTTCCTTTACTTTTTTTGAGCAAAAAGGGATGCTAGCATTTAGTTGTTCTCTTGTCTTTGCGCAACAGGATCATCCTCCTCTGAAGAAGAATATGGAGTACCTGAAGTGCCTAGTTCCGATTATGCCAGGATGAAGAAGCCCAGTCTATCTTCTCATCAGAAGGAGCAGTTGAAGGATGGTTACATTACTGCCCAGAAGACCAAACTAACTTCAGCTCAGAAGGACTCACATATTTCCATCTTTTTTGCTGTGATGGGCAAGTACAATGTTGTTTTAGGATTCTTTCTGGTGAGTTCCATTTTTTTAAATGTGTGCTCTGCATGGATCATGTAGGTGCCTGTTTAAACTATAAGTTCATAATTCAGTTTGCTTCATACTAATCACTTTTTTTGTATTTATGCAAATAGGGATGCTCGGCTTGATTTCAGTGGGAACTGCACAAAATGTTCTGATGGTGCCGATGTGTTGAAGGCGTTGCAACATATAAAGGCGAAATCCTACAAGCTACGCGCGAAGTTGGCTGATTTTACTAGAACTGCACAAAAAGAACAGCTGGTTTATTTAGCACGAGGTGACATGCCAATGTGCAAACTGATGGCAAACCCCGCCCATTCCACAATCGTAGGCATTTGATATTTTGGAATGGGAAAACCTTCTCAAAGTTTGCTCATTGATGTTCGCAAGAAGACATGCTTTTGATATTTTGGAATGGGACAACCTTTTCAAATTTTGCTCATTGATGTTAGCAAGAAGACATGCATTTGATATTTTGGAATAGGACGCCCTTTGCTGTCAGCAACATCGATTGATTTTTCTTTATTTGTGTCTTCAGTTGTGAAGTAAATATTGGCTCTGACATGTGAATAATTGAGATGCTCGATCGATTTTTCTTATTTGTGTCTTTAGTTGTGAAGTAAATATTCGGTCTAACATGTGAATAATTGAGATGCATAATCATCGATCGATTGTTGTTCAATGAATTGCCAGGCCTGTGAGTTTGATTGCAATGTACATGCACGCTAAAAAGCTGCTCAAACTTTTGGGAAGTGTGAAACTGCAGCAAACAACGTGATCACCGTGCGTCCTGAGAATAATGCTACTCCCTTTGTCTAGGTTCCTAAGTCATCTTGGGTTGTGCACCGTGACCAAGGCGGAGGGAAAAACAAGAGAACTTAATGTTTATTTGCTTAATAGCATTGCATGCAATGGACTGACCACTACATGTCATGTTTGGTAGTCTCAAGTCATCGATAGCATACATGCTCCACATATCTTATTGGTTGATTCCTTTATTAATGTCAAAAAACAATAAACGAGGTGAGAGTTAATGCACCGCACCTAAGTGTATTGGGATTATTTGGTTTTCATCAGGTGACTTACACACCTAGCCGGAGAGAGTAGTACGTATTGTTTTGAATGTTCATGTAATGCAACTGATACAAGAATTCAAACTAACTGGTCTAAATTCGTTCATACACAGCCTGATTTCATATAAACATGACTGATTTCATTACATTTTAGACATTCTTCAACTACAAGGCGGTGCTCGTCCGCCTTTGGAGGTTTAATTAATTAACCTAATTTATGACCTCTGGCACCCATTCCCCGTGTCCGGCCCAAGAACTGAAGCTTCTTCTCCAGCTCCGCTTCCGAAGCCACAGGAAGTGAAGCTATCCAACTCCACGTCACCGCCAAGCAGCTAATCGGCCGTCAATGTTCAACCCGCCAAGCTTGGCTTCAACCGAAGGGTAGGAGCGGTTTCCTTACTTGGACCGGAGCGGCGACGACATACCGTCTTCTACTCTTCCTCGTTTTCTATGTGGCGCGGCCTCGTTGCCTATGGGGCGGGGCCTCGACGGAGCCGCTGATGTCTCCTGCCTCATTGCCGGCGGGGTGGCGCCTCGGCGGAGCGGGGGAAATCCTCTGCCTCGTTCAAGGCGAAGCGGGGCCTCGACGGAGCCAGCGATGTCCTCTGCAACGTTGCCGGTGGGGCAGGGCCTCGACGGAGCCGGCGAAGTCCTCCAGCTTGTTGCCGGCGGGGAGGGGCCTCGGCGGAGTTGGCGATGTTTGATACGTCTCCAACATATCTATAATTTTTTATTGTTCCATGCTATTACATTATCTGTTTTGGATGTTTTATATGCATTAATATGCTATTTTATATTATTTTTGGGACTAACCTGTTAACCTAGAGCCCAGTGCCAGTTCCTGTTTTTTCCCTGTTTTTGAGTTTCGCAGAAAAGGAATACCAAATGGAGTCCAAACGGAATAAAACTTTCGCGATGATCTTTCTTGGACCAAAAGGAAACCAGAGGACTTGGAGTGCAAGTCAGGGAAGCCACGAGGCAGCCACAAGGATGGAGGGTGCGCCCAGGGGGGTAGGGCGCGCCCCCCATCCTTGTGGGCCCCTCGTGCACTTCCTGACCTAATTCTTTCGCCTATATATACTCTTATATGCCCAAACCACCAGAGGCATCCACGAAAAGACTTTTCCACCGCCGCAACCTTCTGTACCCGTGAGATCCCATCTAGGGGCCTTTTCTGGCGTCCTGCCGAGGGGGATTCGATCATAGAGGGCTTCTACATCAACACCATTGCCCTTCCGATGAAGCGTGAGTAGTTTACCTCAGACCTACGGGTCCATAGCTAGTAGCTAGATGGCTTCTTCTCTCTCTTTGATTCTCAATACCACATTCTCCTCGATGTTCTTGGAGATCTATTCGATGTAATACTTTTTTGCGGTGTGTTTGCCGAGATCGGATGAATTGTGGATTTATGATCAGCTTATCTATGAATATTATTTGAATCTTCTCTGAATTCTTTTATGCATGATTTGATATCTTTGCAAGTCTCTTCGAACTATCGATTTGGTTTGGCCAACTAGATTGGTTTTTCTTGCAATGGGAGAAGTGTTTAGCTTTGGGTTCAATCTTGCTGTGTCCTTTCCCAGTGGCAGTAGGGGCAGCAAGGCACGTATTGTATTGTTGCCATCGAGGATAAAAAGATGGGGTTTTCATCATATTGCTTGAGTTAATTCCTCTACATCATGTCATCTTTCTTAATGTGTTACTCTGTTCTTCATGAACTTAATACTCTAGATGCAGGCAGGAGTCGGTCGATGTGTGGAGTAATAGTAGTAGATGCAGAATCGTTTCGGTCTACTTGACACGGACATGATGCCTATATTCATGATCATTGCCTTAGATATTGTCATGACTTTGCGCTTTTCTGGCAATTGCTCGGCAGTAATTTGTTCACCCACCGTATTATTTTCTATCTTGAGAGAAGCCTCTAGTAAAACCTATGGCCCCCGGGTCTATTTTCCATCATATTACTTTCCGATCTACCATTTTGCAATCTTTTATTTTCAGATCTATAAACCAAAAAACCCAGAAATATTTACTTTATCTTTTGTTTAGTTTTACCTATCTCTATCAGATCTCACTTTTGCAAATAACCGTGAAGGGATTGACAACCCCTTTATCGCGTTGGGTGCAAGTTTGGTGTTTGTTTGTGCAGGTATTCGATGACTTGCGTGTCCTACTGGATTGATACCTTGGTTCTCAAAACTGAGGGAAATACTTACTCTACTTTGCTGCATCACCCTTTCCTCTTCAAGGGAAAAACCAACGCAAGCTCAAGAAGTAGCAATGTTCTCTGCCTCGTTCCCGATGAGGCGGGGCCTCGGCGGAGCCGGTGAAGTCCTCCGGCTTATTGCCGGCAGGGCGTTGCATCGACGGAGCCGGTGAAGTCCTCCGCCTCGTCGTCGGTGTCGGCAAACAGCACCTCGCCCGCTTCATCGTCCTCCTTGTAGGCGGTCGCAACCTCCACCACCCGCATGAGGTACCGCCAGCGCTCGAGGTGGCTCTCGTAGGCGGAGCGGTACGACTCGAGCAGTGCCTCCTGCTCGGCCCACTCCGCGCCGATCTGCTCGTCAGCCTGCAGGTGCTCTTGGAGGACCTGGTGGTTGTAGGCAGCGTCGGCATGCGCCTCCTGGAACTTCTCCTCTTGCTGCTGCCTCACCATGTCCATGTATTGGGCACATGCCTCACTGATGGCCATGGTGCAATGCACCGGCGAGGATGGCGCGGAGGAGGAGGTTGGCGGCGGCTCCTCGACCACCACGTTCTCCATTGGGAGGTCGCCGTTCTTCTGGTCCATCGTCCACCCATCCCTGAGAGCGGTGGAGAGCGAGGAAGCCATGGTGGGAGTGGTGTGGAGAGGAGAAAGGGAACAGACGCGGATGACTGCGGCTATGGCCGGGGCAGCAGTTTATATAGCAATGGTGGGCGGCAAAGGGACGGACGGGTGGCGCCGGAGTAGCTGCCTCGGCAACCACGTATTATTAATGTGGGCAGCAGATGGACTGATGGATGGCAGTTGTGCCATTTGAACGCGGAGCAGTCGCCTGCACCGGGAAGCGGCACGGGCGGCATTGACCGTTTCGGGCGGGAAGCGCGCGCGGGCGAGGGAGGGGGTCTGGGGGGCCTGGGTGGTGAGACTCGTGCTTGGTAGCGGTCTGGTCCAGCAGTCGGACATGCTGGCTCGCCAGTGAGCTCCCCGAGCTCAGCGATGACAACAAGACGATGGACGAGGCTTCTGACCAGGAGCCGGCACCACCACCCAAGCCGGTTCATGCCTTGTTCACCATAGAGCAGGTGCGGCCACACTTCGACGCCCTAATGGCGGAAGAGCTACCAGAGCCGTCGAAATCGGCATTCTGGCAAGTGCAGGAGGAGCAGTGCTACAACCTCCGTCTCCTCAATGGGCACCGGCTCACGGAGGGACGAATCGACGGCGAACAAGCGGACGTCAATGCCCTCGCGGACATGTGGCCCGATGATCCTGGCTTCCTGAATGAGCAGCGGGCGCTGTATCAGACCATCCGTAGGGCCTGCGAGGCCCTCTCCATCGACCTTCGAGTTGTTGCGCTCGCCGTGGCACCGCCGTCTCGCATTGTCAACATGGTCAACGAACATGAGGCATCTGGAGATGACTTTACGTGGAGAGGATGACAGTATGGACACACCAGGGCCATCGTCGTACGTACGCAAGTGCTTCCTTATTAAAACTATATAAAAAATTTGCTTCCTCCTGGTTTCCTGACATCAGGGTCCCACACCATTGTCAACGTATATAGTCAATAAACGAGAGAATTGCACAAGGAGCGGCCGACAGTTGGGACCCAGCAGCTCGAGCAGTATTTGTTTTTTGAGGGGTGAGCAGAATTTTGTTTGACCGATATTTTGTTGTTGTTCAAAGGAGCAGGGTATCAACTAGGCGGGCTGTGGCCCGTCTAGCCCAGTCTATTATTTTATGTCGACCAAATATCCAGCCCAGACATAAATTTTTCAAGATGAAAATGGCTTGCCCATCTATACTTTTTCTGAGGAATACCCAACCCAGGCCAACTTGTTATTCTCCGGCCCACTGGCTGCAAATCTTTCCTATGAGGGATGCATTAGGCTTGCCAAGAAAATGGGCTTTAAAAATAATAAATGGGCTGTAATTATAAAAAAATATGCTGTAAATATAAAAAATGCTCCGAACAGGTAATTAGTTTCAGATTTTTTTTTGGATTTTCTTGACGGAACCTCGTCAGAGGGCGGAGAGCTCCTGCATTGCATTTTTTTATTTTTAAATTTTTAATTTCATTAATTGTTGCGCGCAAAATTTTGTTGATTTTTTACCTAATATAAATTTATTTTTAAATTAGATTTAATATGGCTCGAAATTTCAGGATAAATAATATATCAGATCCCATCAAAGTGTGGGAAATGTGGTTGAAATTATAAACCGTTGTCCTGGCTAGAAAAATGGGCAGTAATGTTAACAAGCAGTAAATGGGCTGCAGTAAATTCCATTAGAATTAAGAAATGGGCTATAAATTATTACAAATCGCAAATGGGCTATATGCTCTCTGCCACACAGATGTGCTGCTCACTTGTGGGCCTACTAAGTTGACGCGTACGCAGCCCTAAAAAAAAGTTGATGCGTACGCAAGGCTTTTTCACCTTATAGTCAACACACGATTCTAGCAGCAGTGGCCATTGGATGTTCATCCAACGGCTGTCGTGCTTCTTCAATCTCAGATATTCTTGCTTCAACCACCCAAACCACCATGGGCGGTACCGCCTGCTACCGCCTCCCGTGGCGGGCTGTGCTGCCACGCAGGCCTCACCGGCCCACCCTACTCCCATCGCTGTCCAGGCCATTCCTCCACTCACCAACACCTCCTGTTATTCTCCGGCGACGACAGCCTAACACCGCAGCTGAACTAGTGAACCCTCGTACTCCCCTCCGCGTGGGCATCCACTGTTGTGTCTTCGCCGGCTCTGGGTCATTTCCTTTCTAGACCTCGCTGTCGTCCACCACGTTGGTTTTCTCGAGGCGGCGTGGTCCACTTTGTCAACAAACGACAACCATTGGAAGAGGGAGGTACGTGGAGTGGCTGACAATAGGGACCCACATGGTCCATGGCCGCACGCAAGAAAGTGCCTCCTTATTATGCGAAAACAAATGATTTCTCCCCCTGAAAGGTTTGACCCACCAGCTACATCTTCGCACGCATGCAAGTGCCTCCTTATTATGCGGAAAAAAAGTTTCCTCTCCCTGATAGCTGGGACCCACCAGCTACATCTTCGCACGCAAGGAAGTGCCACCTTATTACGCACAAAAAATGACCCCCTGCTAGCTGGGACCCACCAGATTTGGACGCTGACTTGTGGGCCTACTAAGTTGATGCGTATGGAGGGCTTTGTCAACTTAGTCAACAAACGACTCTAGGTGCAGTGACCGTTGGATGTTAATCCAACCGCCGTGCTGCATCTTCAACCTCTGGTCTTCTTGTTCCAGCCGCCCAAAACAGCGCCCGCCGTACCGCCTGCTCCTGCCTCTTGTGGCATGTTGTGCTACCACCGTTGGCCATGCCATCTCTCTACTCACCCACACCTCCTGTTATTCTCCGGCGAAGGCAGCCTCACACCGCAGCCGAAGCAGTCAACCCTCGTACTCCCCTCCGCGTGGGCATCCATGCCGCGTCTTCCCCGACTCCGTGTCGTTCCCTTCCTAGGCCTCGCCGTCATCCACCGCCTTGGTGCTCTCGACACGGCGTGGTCAACGTGGTCAACGAATGGCAACCATCGGAAGAGGACTTTAGGCGATGAGGTTGACAGCTGGACCCACCAGCTACATCTTCGAACACAAGGAAGTGCCTCCTTATTACTTGAAAAATAAAAATGATTCCTCCCCCTAACAGTTGGGACCCAGCAGCTATATCTTCACACGCAAGGAAGTGCCTCCTTATCCTCCTTGACAGCTGGGACCCACCCGGTTGAAGCGTACGTAGTGTTGTTTGTCTGGTAGCGAACATGTACGTACATACTGGTCGATCGGTCTCTCTGCAACGATGAATCATGGCCGAGCAAGCAGCGGCACATGTCATAGTAGAGCCCCCGATGTAGCAGTTCAGGTTGTCCCGTCTAAACTGTGTACACGTACATACAACCACATGCCAAAAAATACGGCCACATACGTACATACGGGCGGGGTCTCGAAATGCATACTCGCGCATACGGACGGCTAGGGCTCGTGTACATGGAGAGGCAATGGACGGCAGCAACGTCGTCCTGTTCATCGGCAGCTAACCGGTAGGGTCGGAACGGAGGAAACAACGTCGTGTTCACCGGGAGCCAAGTGACTGGGTCGGAACGCGTCCTGTTCATCGAGAGCGAAGCCACTGGGTCGGAACATGTCCTATTCATCGAGAGCCAACCGGCTTGGATGGAACAGCCGGAACGGGGTCTGGCATACCATAAAACGGAGGAAAACGGCCTTCTGTTCAACCGTGTACAGTCGAAACGGGGTCATGTTCATCGAGAGGGGTCTGGCGCACCGCAAAACAGAGGAAATAGACGTCTGTTCGGGGGCCTATGGTCGAAACGGGGTCCTGTTGATTGGGAGGGGTGTGGCGTACCGCAAAACAGAGGAAACGGACTTCTGTTGGAGCGCCTACGGTCGAAACGGGGTCCTGTTCATCGGGAGGGGTGTGGCGTACCGCAAAACGGGACTCCATGGGCTACTGTTCATCCACCGTCTACTACCTCGCTCCAGACTTCACGGGCTACTGTTCATCCACCGTCGACTTTCCTCCAGCCTCCACTTGCTACTGTTCATCAACCGCGGCTTCCTCCTGCCTCCACGGGCTACTCTTCATCCATGGGCTACTGTTCATCCAGCCTCCATCGGCTACTGTTCAACCAGCCCTCCACGGGGTCCTGTTCATCCACCCCCAACCGGCTCAGGTGTGGCGGCCTCCTCGGGGTCCTGTTCATCCAGCGGCAATGGCATACTACCATGGGGGCCTGTTCATCCAACCCCCACCTGGAACTGTTCATCCAACCCCAACCAACCGGTTAGACTCACCACGTCTTGACTCATTCAACCAACCCCCAACGGCCACTGTTTATCAAGAGGCAGGTTCGATCGGCTTCAGTAAGCAGCAGCAGCGATCGATTGCTCAGGTTCAGTTAGCAGTAGTAGCGAAGGAATCGCTCGGGTTCAGTCAGCAGCGAAGGAATCGCTCGGGTTCAGTTAACAGCCAGGGATCGATTGCTCAAGTTCAGTAACGTAGCTAGTGCAATCGCTCGGGTTCAGTAAGCGAACGCCTCGCTCGGGTTCAGTTGGAGCCCAACGCCTCGCACACACGCGCGTACGTATACGAGAGAAACGTGCAAACCTGTGTGCATCGCTCGGCCCCGACCACCCACCGTAATCGGGAACTCCCTGAAATTTTCCTCGCCCTCACTTCTACCACAATTTTTTCCATCATGGATGGCCCAAAGAATGTCATGCAAGTGCGTCCCCGGCCCACCCAGGACGAAAAGCCCAATTTCTATCATGATTTTTTGTCATAGAAGTAGGAGCCCACCACATCTATGATGATACGTGGTTTTGTCACAATTATCGTCATAGAAGTGTCATAAGCATGACATAATTATTTTTCCGTTCAGGCCATAATGTCACGGATGTGTCTTTTTTTTGTAGTGTCTTAAGGGCATTAGTCCCACTCTCTGTCAGCACAAGATTAATATGGAACCTGATGCTAAACCCGTTGTTGATCACCAACGACGATTGAATCCTAAGATGAAAGAAGTGTTAAGAACTGAAATACTAAAACTTCTGGAAGCAGGTATAATCTATCCCATAGCTGATAGTAGATGGGTAAGCCCTGCTCATTGTGTCCCTAAGAAAGGAGGTATTACTGTTGTTCCTAATGATAAAAATGAACTTATCCCACAAAGAATTGTTACTGGCTATAGAATGGTAATTGATTTTAGAAAATTAAATAAAGCTACTAGAAAAGATCATTATCCTCTGCCTTTTATTGATCAAATGTTAGAAAGATTATCTAAGCACACACACTTTTGTTTTCTTGATGGATATTCGGGCTTCTCTCAAATACCTGTATCACAACCTGGTCAAGAGAAAACCACTTTTACTTGCCCTTTCGGAACTTATGCTTATAGACGTATGCCTTTTGGTTTATGTAATGCACCTGCTACCTTTCAAAGATGTTTGACTGCTATATTCTCTGACTTTTGTGAAAAGATTGTTGAGGTTTTCATGGATGATTTTTTCGTTTACAGAACTTCTTTTGATGATTGCTTAAGCAACCTTGATCGAGTTTTGCAGAGATGTGAACAAACTAATCTTGTTTTGAATTGGGAGAAGTGCCACTTTATGGTTAATGAAGGCATTGTCTTGGGGCATAAAATTTCTGAACGAGGTATTGAGGTGGATAAAGCTAAAGTTGATGCAATTGAGAAAATGCCATGTCCTAAAGACATTAAAGCTATTCGTAGTTTCCTTGGTCATGCTGGTTTCTATAGGAGGTTTATTAAAGACTTCTCTAAAATTTCTAGGCCTCTTACTAATCTTTTACAAAAGGATATTCCATTTGTTTTTGATGAGGATTGTGTAGAAGCCTTTGAAACTCTTAAGAAAACCTTAATTTCTGCACCTATTGTTCAACCACTTGATTGGAACTTACCTTTTGAAATTATGTGTGATGCTAGTGATTATGCTGTGGGTGATGTTCTAGGATAAAGAGTTGATAAGAAATTAAATGTTATCCATTATGCTAGCAAACTCTAGACAGTGCCCAAAGAAATTATGCTACCACTGAAAAAGAATTTTTAGCAGTTGTGTTTGCTTGTGATAAATTCAGATCTTACATTGTTGATTCTAAAGTAATTGTTCACACCGATCATGATGCTATTAAATATCTTATGGAAAAGAAAGATGCTAAACCTAGACTCATTAGGTGGGTTCTCTTGCTACAAGAGTTTGACTTACATATTACTGATAGGAAAGGAGCTGAGAACCCCGTAGCTGATGACTTGTCTAGGTTAGAAAATATTCTTGATGACCCACTACCTATTGATGATAGCTTCCTTGATGAACAACTAGCTATAATAAATGCTTCTCATAATACTCCTTGGTATGCTGACTATGCTAATTATATCGTTGCTAAATTTATACCACCTAGTTTCACATACCAACAAAAGAAAAAATTCTTCTATGACTTAAGACATTACTTTTGGGATGACCCACATCTTTATAAAGAAGGAGTAGATGGTATTATTAGACATTGTGTACCTGAGCATGAACTGGAACAAATCTTACAGAAATGTCACTCCGAAGCCTATGGAGGACATCATGCAGGAGATAGAACTGCTCATAAGGTATTACAATCTAATTTTTATTGGCCTACTCATTTCAAGGATGCCCGTAAGTTTGTCTTGTCTTGTGATGAATGTCAAAGAATTGTAATATTGGTAAGCGTCAGGAAATGCCTATGAATTATTCACTTGTTGTTGAACCATTTGATGCTTGGGGCTTTGATTATATGGGACCTTTTCCTTCGTCTAATGGGTGTACACATATTTTGGTTGCTGTTGATTATGTCACTAAATGGGTTGAAGCTATTCCAACTAGCAGTGCTGATCATAACACCTCCATTAAAATGCTTAAAGAAGTTATTTTCCCAAGGTTTGGAGTCCCTAGATATTTAAAGACTGATGGTGGTTCACACTTTATTCATGGTGCTTTCTGTAAAATGCTTGCTAAATATGATGTCAACCATAGAATTGCATCACCCTATCATCCTCAATCTAGTGGTCAAGTTGAACTTAGCAATAGAGAAATAAAATTAATATTACAAAAAACTGTTAATAGGTCCCGAAAGAATTAGTCTAAGAAATTAGATGATGCACTTTGGGCTTATAGAACAACTTATATAAATCCTATGGGTATGTCTCCATATAAAATGGTTTATGGAAAAGATTGTCATTTGCCTCTTGAGTTAGAACATAACGCATATTGGGCAATTAAAGAACTCAATTATGATTTCAAACTTGCCGATGAAAATAGGTTATTTGATATTAGCTCACTAGATGAATGGAGAACCCAAGCTTATGAAAATGCCAAACTATTTAAAGAAAAAGTTAAAAGATGGCATGACAAAAGAATCCAAAAGCGGGAATTCAAAGTTGGTGAACATGTTCTACCATACAACTCTCATTTAAGATTTTTTGCAGGAAAACTTCTTTCCAAATGGGAAGGACCGTATATCATCGAAGAAGTTTATCGCTCTGGAGCTATCAAGATTAATTAATGCCGAAGGTACTAACCCGAAGGTGGTCAATAGACAAAGAATTAAACACTATATCTCAGGTACGCCCATTAATGTTGAAACTAACATTATCCAAACCATGACACCGGAGGAACACATAAAAGAAACCTTCGAGAACTCTCCAGAACCCTGAAAATACGTGATACGGTAAGTAAACGGACTCCGAAAAATCCGCAAAAATATTTTCTGTCAGTTTTGGAATATTAGAAAAAATAAAAAATAAGAAATAACCGGGAAGGCAACCCAGGTGCCCACAAGACACCAGGGCGTGCCTGCCCTACTTGGCGTGCCCTGGTGGGTGGTGGGCCCCTCGGGCACCTTCCCGACTCCGTTTTCCTTCCAGATGCTTGTTTCCCAAGATAAAAAATCTTTATATATACCCCCGGACGATTTGACCACCGTATCGCGGAGAAATCCTCTGTTCTTGTTTCAAGCTGTTTTTCCATCACTCTGTCAAGCCAGGCATCATGTCTTCTCCCTCCTCCAACAATGTAGAAGGCGATGCTTGGCTGTTGAAGATGGAGCTAAGAAGAGAAGAACCAAAATAAGTTACTAAGGAGAATGAGGTCAAGGAAGCTGTGGGGGGCCAGGCTCAAGAAGGGGGAAAGCCATGCTCGCAGGGGAGGCCGAGGAAGAGGAGGATATTCTTCAACCTTACTACAACCATCTCACCCCTACTTAAATTGAAGCCTTTAGGGCCTTTGAAACGGTTCGTGTTCAGAATAAATATCTCAATCGTGAAAATATTTTGTTACAAGAGCAAATCATCACCCTCCGGAGCATCATTCGTAGATTGGAGTACGTATTGAGGCTGAAGTGTGACGTACCACCTCATCACCACCACCATCATCATCACCACCAAAGGAGACTTGAGTACACGGGTATGGGCACTCCCCTTGGCTTGTGCCAAGCTTGGGAGAGATGCCCCGGTATCGTATCACCATCACTTTTATTACCTTTACTTATCTTAGTTCGATCCTTAGCTATTTCGTGATTTAGTTGAATAAAAGTTTAGTATGATCTATTTTCGAGTGCTAGTTTTGTGATCTATCTATCTATGTAATCGAGTGAGAGCTATATAATAACGTTTAGTTTGAGTTTTTGCTTCTTTACTTTTATGTTTCAACCAAAATAAAAGAAAAGTATGAAAAATATCATATGCTAATCTTATGGTAAGTAATGACATCACATAAGGAAAAGTATAAGTGGTAAAATTTGTTGAAAGTTGACAAACATAGCATTGGTCAATGATGCAATTCATGAAAGAATTAATAAGGCAAGAGAAGAGTCACATGCAAATACACTATCTTGGACATCTTTTATGATTGTGAGCCCCCACTAAATATCTTATGCCAAACTGTTGACGTTGGACAAGGAAGACAACATAATGATTTATGTTTGTTCATATTCACATAGAAGTTATATTGTCATAGATCCTTCAACATGTGGTGCTTGTTCAATATCTTTGCTAGCCAAAATTCCGCACTAAGTAGAGGTACTACTTGTGCATCCAAAAACCTTAAACCCAAACTCATGTTTTGAGAGTCCACCATACCTTCCTATGGATTGAGTAAGATCCTTCAAGTAAGTTGTCATCTGTGCAAAAAGGCAATAAAAATTGCTTCTAAATGTGTTTGATCATTTAGTGTAAGAGAAATTAAGCGTTGTAAGAACTTGTGATGGCAAAGTAATAAAAGCGACATACTGCATAATAAAGGTTGCTATCATAAGGGGCAATATAACGTGACATTCTTTTGCATTAAGAGATTGTGCATACAAAACCAAAAAGCGCATGACAACCTCTGCTTCCCTCTACGAAGGGCCTATCTTTTACTTTTATGTATTTACTTTTTAGGCAAGAGTCAAAGTATTTTCCTCTATTCCTTTTTATTTTCTCTTTGGCAAGCATCATGTGGTGGGGAAAGATCTAGGCACATATACCCAGTTGGATATGAGTGAGCATGAGTTATTATTGTTGACATCGCCCTTGAGGTGAATAAGTTGGGAGGCAAAACTATAACGCCCTATCTTTCTATGTGTCCAGTTGAAACTTTTTGCTCATATATATGTTGTGAGCGTTAGCAATCATAGAAGATTAAATGATGGTTGAGTATGTGGACTTGCCACAAGGCTCCGATATGCGACCCTTCCTGAAAATATGATGAATTGTAGTTGCAAAGTTGATTGAGAACATAGTTTGATGGTTTTCAATAAGGTTTATGCTCTTTACTTCGATGTTGTGATGAATTGTTACTTGTTCATGAGAAGTTATATGATAAAGCTTTATGATAAAAAAAATTGTGATGAAGTTTGTTGCTGTTATAATAATACGCATGATGCTACTATGTCCATATTTTGTTTTTATCGACACATCTCTCTCTAAACATGTGGACATGATTTTCGATATCGGCTTTCGCTTGAGGCCAAGCGAGGTCTAAGCTTGGGGGAGTTGATACGTCCATTTTGCATAATGTTTTCCTACTGTTATTTATAATGTTTTTATGCATAATAACACTTTATAGAGTAATTCTAATACCTTTTCTCTCATAATATGCAAGGTTTACACAAAGAGGGAGAATACCGGCAGCTGGAATTCTGGACCTGAAAAAGCTACGTCAGAGATACCTATTCTGCACATCTCGAAATGACCTGAAATTTTACGGAGAATTATATTGGAATATTTAATAAATATTGGAGAAAAGAACTACCGGAGGGGGCTGTCAGATGCCCACGAGACACCAGTGCGCGCCAGGCCCCCCCAGGCGCGCCCTGGTGGGTGGTGGGCAGCCCGGCCCACCTCCGGTGCCCATCTTCTGGTATATGAGGTCTTTTGACCTAGAAAAATAAGGACAGGAATTTCAGGACGGAGCGCCACCGTCTCGAGGCGAAACTTGGGCAGGAGCACTTTTGCCCTTCGGCAGAGCGATTCCGCCGGGGGAACTTCCCTCCCGGAGGGGGAAATCGAAGCCATCGTCATCATCAACAACCCTCTCATCTTTGGGAGGCCAATCTCCATCAAGATCTTCAACAACACCATCTCCTCTCAAACCCTAGTTCATCTCTTGTGTTCAATCTTTGTACCGGAACCTCAGATTGGTACCTGTGGGTGACTAGTAGTGTTGATTACATCTTGTAGTTGATGCTATATGGTTTATTTGGTGGAAGATTATATGTTCAGATCCATTATGCTATTTAATATCCCTCTGATCTTGAGCATGAATATTATTTGTGAGTAGTTACCTTTGTTCTTGAGGCCACGGGAGAAGTCATGTTGCAAGTAATCATGTGAATTTGATATGTGTTCGATATTTTGATGATATGTATGTTGTGATTCCCTTAGTGGTGTTATGTGAACGTCGACTACATGACACTTCACCATCTTTGGGCCTAAGGGAATGCGTTGTGGAGTAGTTATTGGATGATGGGTTGCTAGAGTGACAGAAGCTTAAACCCTAGTTTATGCGCTATTCCGTAAGGGACTAATTTGGATCCATATGTTTAATGCTATGGTTAGATTTTATCTTAATACTTCTTTCGTAGTTGCAGATGCTTGCGAGGGGGTTAATCATAATTGTGAGGCTTGTTCAAGTAAGAACAACACCCAAGCACCGGTCTACCCACATATCAAATTATCGAAGTAGCGAACGCGAATTAAACCAACATGATGAAAGTGACTAGATGAAATTCCTGTGTGCCCTCAAGAATGCTTTGCTTATTATCTGAGACCGTTTTGGCCTATCCTTTGCCATCCAAAGGATTGGGCTACCTTGCTGCACTTTACTTACCATTACTGTTACTTGCTTGTTACAAATTATCTTGCTATCAAACTACCTGTTACCGACAATTTCAGTGCTTGCAGAAATTACCTTGCTGAAAACCACTTGTCATTTCCTTCTGCTCTTCGTTGGGTTCGACACTCTTCCTTATCGAAAGGACTACGATTGATCCCCTATACTTGTGGGTCATCACCAGGGCAGGGCGTTGTCGTCGGCGAGATGCTAGGCAGCAACGAAAATCCCAGGCATGCGGGAGACGAGATGTGGAGCTCTGCTCCTCCCGGAGCGGCGATGCATGGCGGAGGTGGGGACGACGCGAGGTGGCACTCAAAGGTGGTGGGGCGGGGTTTCTGCTTGCCCGGCGATGACAGGAACGGGGAGAGATGCGGGAGGTTGGGAGGTGGGTGGGATCGGTGTGAGCCGGGAGGAGGTGGGGGCGGCGGACGGGATCTGCCACAGGATCCGGGAGGAGGTGGCCGAGGAAGGTGCGTGGATCCGGTAGTTGGGGTAGGGCGACGGCAGCGGGCTACGACCATTGGAGGGTGGGGATGGGAGGCACGCCGGGGCCCGAGGTGCAGGTGGGAGGCGCGTTGGGTCCTGGTGGGCCATTAGAGGGAGGCGCGCCGGAGCCAGTGGCGGCGGCGGAAGGCAGCCAGGGGTAGCAAGGTTCGGTCGTGGCGGAAGGTTGGCGTCGGGAAGTTGGACTTTTTTTTGCTTTTGTTCGAGTTCGGGAGGACCTCCGTGCCTCCTATATAGACCGACTGTTACCAGAATACTATTCTGATCGTGGGATCAGAATAGTGTTACCCTATATCTATACCAATATAAAAAGACCTAGTGGGGCAGATCCAACAGATCTTGGCCATCCATTAGCGTTAATCCGACAATCCTTATTGTCCTAATGGTGAGCAACTAAACACGTTTAGCGCTAAACGCGTTTACTGCTAATCAATCCTTTCTCTCCCCGATCCCTTCCTTACGTACCCTTTCACACGAAAGGAAACAACCACAGCGAACCGTCGTGCGATCCCCTTCCTTGCGTACCCTTTTCACACGAAAGGAAACTGCCACAGCGAACCGCCCCACGGCGCCGCCCCATCACCTCGCTTCAGCGACGCACGCCACCCCCATCGCCTTGACCCGCAGCAGCTTCAAGGACACCGCCCCTCACATCTCTGTGCCGCCTCTACCCATCGCCTTTGCGTGGCCTCGGCCGTAGCGACGCCGCCGCAACTTCAAGGATGCCGGCTGTCGGGGACGTCGCCTAGACCGCCTGGCCGACCGGCGGGGGCGCGTCGGAGGCATCGCCTGGACCGCCCATCGCCGTCGGACCTGTCAAGGACGCCGCATGGCCGTCCGTTGGTGTCGGGCCGTCGGACCATCATGGACACTGCCTGGACCGCCTGTTCGTCCCTCTCTGTCGGGCCTAGGTCATCAGCGTCGCCATCAGGTGACACGCTGCCACCGGGCCAGAGGTATTTCATCTTTGCTTTCTTCATTTCTTCCGGAGAAGATTGATTCATGTTTCACTGAACAGAAAAGCAGTCTGTATGCACTAAAAACTGAACCCAAATCAGGCTTCGTAAAACTGAACCAAAAGCAGCCTTGTGTGCACACATTCATCAGTTATTAAGCTTCATTACCAACGTGCGCTATGAAACAACTAGGTTACACAGTGATATTGAACTTTTGGTAGCAGCTAGTGGATCAGTTGTGCTGATTTCAATGGATTGAGGTATGTGCCCCCTCCCCTGATCACTTGTATATACCATTAACTATGTTGGAGTAGTACAATTTTCAACCCATTTAAAAGGAAGAGATGGACCTGCCATTGATGGTGCTTACATGAACTATTTTTTTATGCTACTTTTCTAAAGAAAATTCAAGTATATCTTTAAGCCGGATTAAGATTACACGTGCGTTGCACGTGCGCATTTACTAGTCTACTACCCCTATAAAAGCACGAGGTGCGGAGATCCAAATTCATCCTATCCCTCCGTACATCAGATCCTACGGCCCTTAACGCTCAGATCATTAGTGCTAATTGCAATTAGCACAACGCAATTAGCGACGCCGCTCTCCCATCGCGCACGCACGCCTCCCACCTCGAGCTAACAGTTACAACAAAAAAGGAAGGCACGCACGCAATTAGCACAACGCAATCCCTGTACTGCTCGCTCTCCGCCACCATCCACGCACGCGCCACCGCCAGCGCTCTGGTCTTCGCCGCCGTCCGGATCCGAACAGCACGGCCCTGCCGCCCGTCGGTCGTCGCCGCCGTCCGGAACAGCATGGCCCTGCCGCCCCTCTGGTGTCGCCGCCGTCCGAAACACGGCTCTGCCTCCCCAACCGTCCTCACCGCCGCCAGCGGCAACAGCAGGGCCCTCCGCCGGCCATTACAGCCATGGCGAGCGGTGAAGAGGGAGTTCGAGGATGAGCGGAGGGCGCACCAGATAGAGGCAGGTCACAAATGCATTGACCGCTCCTCGGCGCGTCGGCGGCGACATCTAGCGTGCGCGGCAGCCACAGGAGGCGTGCGACAGCCTGGGCGTTCGCACTGTGGTGGGAGCGTCGTGCCGCGTGTGTGGCAGCCAGTGCATGGATGATTGGCTAGAAGAGGCGTGCGGCAGTCTGGGCGTTCGCCTTGTGGTGGCAGCGCAGTGCTGTGCGGCGGCGACAACTAGGGCACTCAACGGCGGGGCCAACCTGGGCGTGCGGCGCTGGAGCCAGCTAGGTCGCTTAGTGGCCGACGGATTTGGGGCGCGGTAGTCTCCCAGCATGCTATGCGTGCGTGATGCTGTCGGCGTGCTGTGCATTAGTGTTGGCTGACAGAGGAGCGCGCGGCTGGCCGGCCTGTGTGATGTTCCTGCCTGCGGCTGCCACCAGGCTGTGCATGCGGCTTGCTTTGTTCAGGTCCTCTCAATTTCAGGAGAGGAAGTGAACTCGATTAATACTGTCAATTTTAGCAAGCAGTTTTTGTGATTCAGATTCAGCATGGATAATGTTGTTTAGGACTGTAAACATTGTCATGGTTAATTTTAGTTGCTAGATGGAAAAGCGGTGCTACAAATTTAGAACTAGGATGTCGTTTTCCACAGTTCTATCAAGTTATTTGCATTGTACAGTCACAATTCTAAGCTTAATCTTATTAGTTCTGTAGCATTGCAGATCAGGGTCTTTTTCCCTAGCAGATCAATACCTTTGGTCGGATTTAGCTTATTTGATAGTGAACAAAACATAAATGGTGTGAATATAACGAATAATTACGCGGTGTGACCTATCAAAACTATTAACGTGAATTTTTCAGTTCTCATTTTTACAATTTTTTTTCTTCCCTTGAGATCCACTGTTTGCTCTTCTAACAGTATAATACTAGCTGTGCCCTTGCAGCCCCTTTCAGTTGAGCTGGGTCCTGGTATCCTGGGGAACATTTTTTAGGGAATCGAGGTAAGTTCAGCATGATAAATTGATAATCATTCCATTTCGTTGATTTACTCTTTATTTGTGTCACTTGTCACAACCCCATTCCTGTTAAATTTGAAGCGCCCCCTAAAAACTATTGCTATTAGATCTGAAGACGATGCACTCTGGGAATTTAAGTCAAAAAAGTTGGGTAATGCATTTAGCATATTTTAATTGTGAACGAGGGACATTCCTGTTAATCTTTGGAAGGCCCTCTAAAATATCTCCTTTTATTATTTGCTTCAGCTGTTGGAGATGTTCTCGCAGGCAGAGATCTATATGATGTAAGTTCTTATGATGTTGAATTTTCTTTTATGGATATTATTGTACAGAGGATAGCAGTTTTGGGCCTGTGTGCACATCCTAATGTTCGCTGACTCTATTGTAGACTGTCTTCGAGAACAATTTGATGAACCACAGTGTAGCCCTTCCACCTGGTTCTATGGGGAAAGTAAATTACGTCGCTTCAGCTGTTCAATACAACCTACAGGTTAGTGGAAGCTATCACTTTATTCCAATTTCTAATTATCTGCATGTGATCTACCCATGCTTAACTTTATTTGAAACACCACTCTTGTCATGTATGCAGGATTCAGTGCTAGAGTTAGAATTTCAGGGCATGAAAAAGCAATTTACTATGCTTCAGGTAAGAAAGTTATTTCATACAACTCTTTTTAGGAAAGTTGGTACTCCTTCTGTAACTTCTTATAAGATCTTTTAGAGTCCATGATAGTGTCAAAAAACGTTTTATTTTAAATTACAGAGGCAGTAGCTTATTGTGTTGAACTTATTGAACAACAGACATGGCATGTGTGTACACCAAGACCTGTTGCATCGAAGCTTTCTGCGGATACACCTCTTCTTACAGGACAGCTTTGTGTACAACTTATCTTCAGCTTCAATTTCCATAATAAAATGTGTTCTTTTGTTTTATCATCATGGTTTCTCTTCTTACGTAACCAAACATTCTCAGATGTTAGTTTCTTATTGCCCTCCGAGTCCATTAATCTCAGTCTTATCTATTTTGTGATGGTTCCAGCGTGTGCTTGATGCATCCCTTGGTTCTTGGAGGAACATGTGCTATTCCTGGTGCTTTTGGTTGTGGAAAAACTGTTATTAGTCAGGCACTTTCCAAGGTGATCACTAATTCTCCATTCTTTACGGCCCTGTTGTAATAACTCCAGAGAATTGCTCCTTCCATATATTTCTTGGTGGCATCTCTATACTGACTGTTGAGTTTAACAATTTCTGTAGTACTCCAGTTCTGAAGCTGTGGTTTATGTGAGATGTGGTGAAAGAACAAATGAGATGGCTGAGGTTCTCATGGACTTGCCCGAATTGACAATGACGTTGCCCAACGGACGTGAAGAGTTTGTCATGAAGAGAACAACATTGGTTTCTAACGCGTCTAACATGCCCATCGTTGCTCGTGAAGCCTCCATTTATACAGGTAAAGGTGTAATGCCTTGATAGTCGTGGAAGTAAAGGGGATTTCTTGATCAGGCTGGCTCATTATATTAGGGTTGTCTTGATCTTGCTTGCTCAAGTGCTTCACCAGTAGAGCTGCACAACATGTGCGGTGTGCCAAGCCATGCTTTCAAGTTGTGTCCTCGGCCCTCCCCGTCGTAATGCTTGTCTAGCATGAAGCTTGAAAGTTGATCCAAACCAACATCATGTATTCTTATGGATGTATGAGTCAACTCATTGTAGGTGGAGCTTTTCTCTTGCGCACAACTTAATTTATTTTATGCTTTATCAGTGTAATGTCCAGTTTCATTTGCAGGTATACCATTACTCTTCTCATGGTATTGCAGATGCATCATGTGTAGCTTTTCAGCCTGGCAAATTAGAGGTTTAATTTATACATGCATATTGTCAGAATATTGGTGCGTTCAAAAGACTATGGGTGGAATTAACAAACTGGCTGAAAATATGAAACAAATCCAAGATGCTTTGTCAGCTTTTCGTGGAGATTCTGCTAATTTCAACAAGGTAATATTTAAGATTAATTAAAATCTTGCATTTCATTGTTTTATCTGAATCACTTATCATCTTTACTATTGCACACAAAACACTTGCATGATTAACCAGAGGAGGAACTTCAAGAATTGGAGGGAGCAGTGTGTGTCTGGTCAATAGGCAAGCAGTTCTCCCTGCTCCATCGGAAGCTACAATTGAAGAGGTTGCTGCACTACAAGCTGAAATGACGAAACGACCAAGTTAACGTTTGATCTTTTGTTAGATCGATTTGTAAACCTTAATGTCTGTTTGCTGCTTTCACAGGACTAATTCACTGGTGCACATTGCGTACTACATATACAAGTAGATTTTCACATATGACTGTAATATTAGTTAAGACGTGCGTTGCACGTGCACGCTTACTAGTATATATAGATATAGAGAGAGTAACACTAGTTTGATCCTAGGATCATAATAGTATTCTGATCACGACGCGTCCTACAGGGGCGACGAAGATGTTTTTGAACTCCCGAACAAAGAAAAAAAAATACCCCGGCAATCCCCCACGTCCCGCACCTCTCTCTAACCTCCCGACACCCCTGCAGCCGCGCGCCTCCAGTAACCTTCGCCTGGATCCCCGCGCGCCGCCAGACGCCCAGACCCCTGTACCCCCGCGCGCCATCGGGACCCCGCACCCTTGGTCACCTCTCTTTCGGCCACCTCCCCTCCTCCCCAACGGCAGCCGCACGACCCCTCCTCCGCCACTGCCGGCGAGCCACCTCTCGGCACCACCCTTGGATCCAATGGCCGCAGGGTCCCGGGACCCCTGCATGCTGTCGCCGGGCCATGGATCCACGTGCGCCGCCGCAGGGTCCTGGATCCCGACCACCATCGCCGGTCCCTGGATCCTACGCGCCGCCGCCGCCTGCCCAAGCGCGCTGCCGACCCGCCTTGACCAACCCGCTTCGTCCCGGCTTTGCCCGGCTCCCGGCGACGCGCCCAACACTTGCTCCTAGCCCCGCCATCCACCAGCGACGCGCACCAACGTGGACGCATCCTCCAGCTCCACCCTGCCGTTGCAGTCCAACGTCTCCGACTGCATCCATTCGGTAGTGAAGCGTGAGGTAAGCGGGATCCCAACCTTTTGCTCAACCTGTCGCAGCCATAACTCCCCTGTCATGTGATGCCGCCGACGGCCTCCTCCGGCGACGCCACCGCCGACCCTCACATCACGCTGGGCAGCCACCTTCCCCTATATCGGGGCCGTTTGTGCTAGTGTGGTGTGTGTGAGACGCCGACCACTGACGCTGTTCAAATTTCAGCTAGCTGTCTCACTGAGACATTCAAGCATTACTATATAAAAAGTTCAGTTATGGCGTTAGGTGCGGATTTAGATGCACTCACGTTGCTGGCCGAGTTTTGTAAAACAGTAAAAGTCCAAGTGTGACTGTATGAGTTCTTGCATAGCATGTCCCTCCATTAGGTGTGTTTCTTCTATAAAGTGCAGGGAGGAGCTGAGTTACCTGAAACATTCATGGGCATATACGTACAGACAAAATTATTCATCAACACGAGGTAAGTAGGTAGTTGTAACCGTTTGCACTCTGTTATAGTGCACATCTGCATGGTATTTCAGTGTTCGCTGTTTCAGAATCATCGCTCCCATCAGTTAGCTGCTGATCTATGGAGCCTGAAGCGTGTGTTCCCAAGGTTCAGACGGCAGCACACTTAAAAATGTTGGTGAAAAATCTCTGAACATGTACAGTGCAATCATGGAAAAAGCTTGAAACTTTATCACTTAACCACTGCTGATATGTCTTATAGCTTTTGTTATGCATTCTTCGTTGAGTGCTAGCACTGAACATATGTACGGGAGATCCATGCTATGGTGCAGATTTGTGAAATTACTTTGTACTCATTAGTACTACTTCATTGTGGGTAATAGACGCATGACTTCATGTATCCTCAATTTATTTTTTCGCTTGATTTGCATCCAATTTTTTTATTCTGATTCAAGGGCCTTGTGCATGATGTACTTCGTAGCACATAGTACCTGCGAGAAATAGCATCTATAGGAACACTGTGTTGGTGATGAAAAAAGGGGGATAGAGTGCTCGCTGCCATCATGGACACAGTCGCGGCGCCGCCATTGCTCCCGGTGGTCGTTCTTCCTCCCGTGTGGGCTGCTTCTTCCTCTGGCCACCACTTGCTCATCGATCGTTCTTCTTCTCCATCTACCGAAGTTCAGTGTTTGTAACAGGCGTCAGTATAACATCAACGGCAGATGATCTATATCCCATGCCTCTGTCATCAGCATCAACGGGGCATTCTTCTCTCGAATTTTTCCTGTTACTAATGAATAAACCAAGAAGTTCAGTTTGAAATAACCAAGAAGTTGTACAATGTTTATTACGAAACTATGATCTTTTCCGTTACAAATGAATAACACCAACAATTCCAAATTGAAAAAACCAAGAAGTTCATATTTCCTCGTTAGAAAAACCCATATTTCCTCGTTACTAAATAATAAACCAAGAAGTTCAATTTCAAAAAATAGAGCAGTTCAATATTTATTACAAAAACTCGAATTTTCTTGTTACTAACGAATAAATCAAGAAGTTCGGTTCGAAATAACCAAGTTGTACGATGTTTATTACAAAACTAGGATTTTTTCCGTTACAAATGAATAACACCAAGAAGTCCAAATTGAAAAAACCCAGATTTTCCTCGTTAAAAAATAATAAACCAAGAAGTTCAATTTCAAAAAATGGTGTAGTTCAATATTTATTATAAAAACTCGAATTTTTCCCGTTACTAACGAATAAACCAAGAAGTTCGGTTTGAAATAACGAAGAAGTTCGACATTTAATAAAAAAACTCCAAATTTTCCCATTTCTAGAAATACGCAAAGAGGTTCAAAAATTGAAAAAAGAGAGCGGTTTTGATGTTTATAAAAATTCAATTTTTTTCATTGCTAAAGGGTAGCGTCGTTTTTGGCATTTTAAGAAAAAATTAGAGCAATTCGATTTTAAAAACAAAATCAAGAATTTCAAATTAAAAAAATGGAGTAGTTCGATGTATACAAAAAACTCAAATTTTCCAGTTTCTATGCAAAATTAAATTATGAAGTTCAATTTATAAAAAGTTGTATGATGTTTACATAAAAATATTTTTTTATTTTCAAAGAATAAAACTAAGAAGTTCAAATTAAAAAAAGTAGAGAAGTTCAGAGATTATAAAAACCTAGTATTTACATGCTCAATTTTGATGACTATTTTATGAGTTAGGGCAAAAAAAGCAGATAGCAGTTCAAAAGTGATAACAACCAGAAGTTCATGTACTACATGGTGTGTGTTTCATATGAGAAAAAAAATGAGAAAAGGCAAAGTCCAAATTTTTTGTTGCTAGAAGTTCAAGTCCTCGGCTGGAGAAAGTTCAAAAATTCTTGTGAGAGAGGTTTGCCATGTATTTACATGTTCAAAACACACACAAAAATATGTCGTTTTTGATGTTTTAAAAGAATTCTATTAATCCATTACAAATTTGAAATAAAATGCTCTATGTGAAAAAAGTATCTCCTATTCAACAACTTTCTAAGGGTATGTCGTATGCTCTATTTCAAAATAAACAGTTAAAAAATCCGTGTATGTTGTTCAAAATAAAATTTTAACCATATTAGATAAAGTTGCATCTTTTCAACAGGTTTCTAAAAAGGTATATCATTTGTGTAACTCCAATGAATGGGTGAGAAATTACGAAAAAAATACGTGACAGAAGCTTAAAGTGAAAACAGCGGGAAGTTCAACTACAACACGGAATGTGTTTCAGATGAGAATAAAAAAGTTAGAGCGGTTCGATGTCTATAAAAAACTCAGATTTTTTCCGTTATTAAAGCGAAACAGAGAGAAGTTCAAATTGATAATAGCCGAGAGTTCACGTACTGCATGGTGTGTGTTTTATACGAGAAAAAAAGAACAAAAAAACAAAGTCTAAATTTTTTGTTGCTAGAAGTTCATCTGCTCTGCCCTCGGAAGTTCAAAATTCTTGAGGGAGAGGTTCACCGTGTGTTTACATGTTCAAAAAACACAAAAATATGTTGTTTCTTGTGTTTTTAAATAATTCTCTCAATCCATTACAAATTTGGAATAAAAATGCTCTACATGAAAAAAGTTCCTCATATTCGAAAACTTTCCAAGGGTATATCGTATGCTCTATTCCGAAATAAACCGTTAAAATAAATTGGTGTATGTTATTTGAACAAAAGTTTAACCGTATTAGAAAAAAGTTGAGTCTTCTCAACAAGTTTTAATAGGTATATCATTTGTGCAACTCCGTCGAGCAGGGTAAGGAACTACGAACAAAAATACGCGACCGAAGTTCAAGGTGAAAACCACGAGCAGTTCAACTACTACACGAAATGCATTTTAGGTGAGATTAAAAAGAAGACAAAACTAAAAGCATAAAAGGGTTGTTGCAAGAAGTTCACGTGCTCCTCCCTGTATGGTTCGAAATTTCTAGTGCGAGATGTTCGTCCTTCAATTACATGTTAAAAAGGCAAAAACAACATTGTTTTTGCCATTTTTAAAATTGCTCTCAAATGGCAACGAATTTGAATCTAATGTCTACATGAAAAAGTTGCTCCTATTCATAAGCTTTCCAATGATATATTATATGCTATATTTCGACGGACAGTTTAAAAGTTTCATGTATATCATTAAAAACACGTTTCTACATATTCAAAATAGTCTCTTGAACCGTCGCGAGTATGGAAAAATAATGATCAACACGGCAAAGTTGCGTGTTGTTAACAGCTTTCCAACGGTATATCATTTGCTCAATTCCAGGTAGTGGTTGGGGAGTTATGGGCAAAAAACAGCCGGCGAAAAACAGAGTGAAGTTCAAACAGACATGCCCAAGAAGTTCAACTACTTCACGCAATGCATTTTCGAATACTCTGTTTTCGCGATAAAGGTAGAACGCATGATCTCTCCATTTTCAAAATGACGTAAAAATAGATGGGAATTAGAGAAAACTTTCTATACAGAAAAGTTTCGCATTTTTGATAGCTTTCCAACGCTATATTATTTGCCCCATTCCGACAAAGTTTGCACAAATTACGGCCAAAATATGTTTTCAGCCATTTTCAAAATTGACTAAAAACCATAAAGAATTGGGAGAAATAATCTATACAAGAACGTTTCGCATTTGCTCGAGCTTTCCAACGCCATATCATTTGCTCATTCTGATAAACCATTGAAAAATTAACTAAAAAATACGAACTCGGAGGAACTTCGACCGTTTTCTAAATTACTCTTAAAGCATTCATAATTAGAAAAAACTTTCTATATGAAAAAAGCTCATTTTAATAAGCTTTCTAACTCCATATTATTTGCCTCAATCGGATTAGCCGTTTAGAAATGGGCTCGCAAATATGAACTCGGCTAATCGATTTAAGAAATTCTATGATTTTTCAAATTACTCTTTAACAGTACGGAATTTGGGAAAACTTTGTATATGTGGAATGAGCGGATTTGCAGCAGCTTTCCAACACCATATTATTTGCCTCATTTCGATGAACGGTTTAGAAGTGGGCTAAAAAATACGATTCACGTTTTTTGTATGAAGAAAAAACAGTTTTCAAAACTGCTCTTAAACCGTTTACATTTTGCAAATTTTTTAACTTAGATCATGATACTCGTGTCCATAGCTTTCCAACGGTATACCTCAAGCCCATTTGGACAATGTTCGTGGAAGTTCAACCTAGCACTGGGGGAAGTTCAACTACTACTGCTGGGACGGGTTAGGTAGTTATCAGATATTATTCTCATCCTGTGATCAGAATATATAGGAAAATGGTTGTGTACTCCTAGGTGTACGTACTCCCACTCCTCATATACCAAATAGATGAATCTTTTATACCTCTTTATTATTTTTAACATACTTCACCAATAATTACTAGATGCCCCAAAGTGAGTTTCATGAAAAATAATAATGTGGGTCTACATATTTTTAAAGGTTTACGTATATACTGATTTGTTCATACATAAAAAAGGTATATTACAAAAAGTACGTCACAAATGATATTTTTTCACAAAACTCGTATTGGGGTATCTTAGAATATTTAATGAAGTATATTGAGAATGATAAAGAGGTATAATCAATGCGTATACGAGGTATATTGAAGATGGGAGTACATACTCCAAGGAGTACATAAAAGTAGTCCTGGGGGGGGGGGGGGGGCAAGTCCCCCTTGGGGCGCTGGCCATGGGGGGAGGAGTAGGACTTCTCCCGGATTAGGACTCTTCCCCAAGTCCAATTCGCCCCCCGCACCCTACAAGGAAAGGGGACGCCTTCGGGCCCAAGACCCAAGTTGCCTTCCACCTCTTGGCCTTATTAGGACCACTGATATTAATTAAATATATATTTGTTCTAAACATTTTCAGAGCACTATATATATAATATAACATCCCCGGAAACATTTTCCACCTATATATATTAATTGGTAATACCCGGTATTACGTGATATTCATCGAAACCCTTCCGGTGACCCCGAAACGCTTCTGGAACCTCTCGGAACTAATCTGGATATTAATGAAACAATTCCACAAATATATTTTCATTACTCCCACACTACTAACACTCAGCAGATCATGAATACCTTAAGCTTGTGACCCCTTAGGTTTGGTAAATCATAGACATGAATGAAACCCCTTTGTTCAATGACCGATAGCAGAACCATGGACATCCATATCGGTCCCTATGGTTACACGAATGATATTTGAGTGAACCTTTGGTTATCATGTGATGTTCCCTTTGCTTCACGATACTTTACAAAACCTGGTGTGCATCGGTATCCTCCTGAGTCATCACCATGCTCATTATATCATTTCTTCCATTACCGGGTTTGTTCTTCTTTCTCGTTAACGTGTTCCAGCATCCCTGTGACGTAGTCACCTGTGTATGGCCAGGCGATGATGGATGTCATCACACTGACTGGGCCCTAAGAATATCTCTCCATCGTCGGAGGAGCAAATCCCACTCTCGAGCTATCCGGTCACTTGTCAAACTTTTCGATGAGCCTGATGAGCCTTGTTACGCATGACGTTTGAGCAACCCCAAAGCCCACCGTCTGGTAGGAAGTGACCGAGACACTCTCATGGTCTGAGGAAATAAAACACATGCTAACACTCTATGTTATAACAAATAATGTCAGACGATATAATCACAAAGTATAACATACAAGTTTGGGTCGATTCAATATGATCGTTCTTCTAATGTCATACCCTTAATGTTGTTTTAGGACTACCATTACACTTAACGATATCCTAAGATCCGGAAAACACGATCACCAACAACACTTGAGTCAGTCTTATAGGCGAGACCGGGAACCTGTTGTTTATCGTTTATCATTTCACATGTGCATATGAGTTTTCCACTGAATCGCATATTCCAGGATCATAGTAGTTATAGCATGAAATATAAACACTTAATTATGAGTAATGGAAATATAATATACAATATTATTGCCTCTAGGGCATATTTCCAATTGTCTCCTACTTGCACTAGAGTCAATAATCTAGTTTACATATTCTCTTTAACACCTATGGCTATTCGGTGTTGCTCATGCTTTGCTCGTGGTAGAGCCTTCATCATCGGGTCTGACACATTCAAATCCGTGTGAACCTTCACAAAACCCTTCTCGACATACTGTCGGATAATGTGATAGTTGTGCTCGATATGTCTGGTCTTCATGTGGGATCTTGGTTCCTTTGCTTGAGCAACGACACCACTATTATCACAATAGAGTGTCATTGGGTTCATGCACTTGGGACCACACCAACTTCTTCAAGAAACTTCTTGATCCAGACTACCTCCTTTGAAGCTTCTGAAGCCGCAATGTATTCTGCTTCTGTCATAGAATCCGCAATAGTGTTTTGCTTGAAACTCTTCCAAACTACCGCACCACCATTAAGGGTAAAAACATAACCCGATTGAGATTTATAGTCATCTATATCAATCATGAAGCTTGCATCGGTGTAACCATTTACAATGAGTTCTTCATCTCCTCCATAGACAAGGAGCATGTTCTTTGTCCTCCCGAGGTACTTAAGAATATTTTTAACAGCTCCCTAGTGAGCCAATCCAGGATCACTTTGGTACCTGCTACTAACACTTAGTGCATAAGAAACATCAGGTCTAGTACATATCATAGCATACATGATGGATCCAATTACCGAGGCATAAGGGGCTCCACTCAAGTGCACTCGCTCGTCAACTGTCTTTGGACATTGATTCTTGCTAAGTGTTGTGCCATGTGACATCAGGAGAAAACCTTTCTTTGCATTCTCCATTTTAAACCTCTTTAAAATCTTGTCAATGTACGTGCTTTGGCTTAGCGCAATTATACATCTCGATCTACATCTGTAGATCTTTATGCCTAGTACATATGCAGCTTCACCTAAATCCTTCATTGAAAACACACTCTTCAAATAGTCTTTTATTGTGCAAAGAAACTTTGTATCATTTCTAATCAACAATATGTCATCCACATATAAGACTAAAAATGCTATAGAGCTCCCACTAAACTTCTTGTATACACAAGCTTCTTTATCATTTTTAATGAAGCCAAACTCTTTTACCACTTCGTCAAAATGTTGATTCCAGCTCCTTGATGCTTGCTTGAAACCATATATTGATTTTTGAAGCTTGCACACCTTTCCGGCATCCTTTGGATCGACAAAAGCTTCTGGTTGTATCATGTATACATCCTCTTTCAGAAATCTATTTAGGAAAGCGGTTTTGACATCCATTTGCCATATCTCATAGTCGAAATATACATCAATTGCCATCATAATCCGTACAGACTTTAGCATTGCCACTGGAGGGAAAGTTTCATCATAATCAACTCCCTCAACTTGCGAAAACCCTTTCGCTACTAGCCTTGCTTTATAGATGTTAGGATTACCATCCACATCTGTTTTCCATTTGAAGATCCATTTACACTGTATGGGTTTCACACCCTCTGGAGGATCAACCAAGTTCCAAACTTGATTTTCGTACATGGACTCCATTTCGGATTGCATGGCTTTATGCCATTCTTTTGAGCTTGGCGCCACCATCGTTTCTCTGTAGTGCGCAGGTTCATCTTCTTCCAAAATGAATATTTCATTGTGAAACCATTCAGGAGGTTCGATAACTCTGCCTGACCTATGCGGTTCAGTTACAGTCTTAACAGACGTTTCTACAACTGGTGTAGTAACTTCTTGTTCAATTGTATGGATAACTTCTGGAACAGATTCCGTATCGTTAGTCCTCTCAACTTCTGGAGATTCAGTAATCTCGTCAAGCTGTAATGTCCTCCCACTTACTTCTTTAGTGAGAAACCGCTTCTCAAGAAAGTGTCCATTCTTTGCTACAAACACTTTGTCTTCGGACTTTTGGTAGAAGGAATACCCAATTGTTTGTTTGGGATAACCTACAAAGTAACATTTGTATGCTTTGGGATCGAGCTTATTTGGTTGTAAACATTTTACATAAGGCTCGCAACCCCAAATATTGAGATGTGACAAGTTGGGGTTTTCCCATTCCATAACTCATATGGTGTCATTTCAACAGACTTAGACGATGCTCTCTTTAGTCTATATGTCGATGTTTCAAGTGCATATCCCCAGAAAGATAAAGGCAGATCGACAAGAGACATCATTGACCTCACCATGTCTAACAAAGTTCGGTTACATCTTTTCGATACTCCATTTCTTTCTGGAGTTCCGGGAGCTGTAAGTTGTGAAACAATTCCACAATCACTTAGATGTTTGCTAAACTCATGACTTAGATATTCTCCTCCATGGTCTGATCGAAGAAATTTTATATTTTTGCCACGATGATTCTCAACTTCGTTCTGAAATTCTTTGAACTTTTCAAATGTCTCAGACTTGTGTTTCATCAAGTAGATATAACCGTATCTACTTAAATCATCAGTGAAGGTTACGAAGTATAAGCATCAACCGCGCATCGGAATACTCATCGGACCACATACATCACCATGTATCATGTCCAATAATTCTTGCGCCCGTTCATGATGACCTGTGAATGGTGTTTTGGTCATTTTACCCATCAGACAAGCTTCACATGTATCGAATGATTCAAAATCAAATGATGTTAATACTCCATCTTTATGAAGTTTTTGCATGCGTTTCTTTCCGATTTGACCAAGATGGAAGTGCCACATATAAGTGGTATTATCAGTCTTCTTAAGACGTTTAGCATTAATGGTAAAGACATCTTTTTCACGTTAAAGATCCATTATGAATAAACCACCAACAATGGGTGCAAATCCATAAAACATATCCTTATAATATATCGAACAACCATTGTCTTCTGATTTATAAGAATATCTGTCACTTATCAAACATGATCCAGAGATAATGTTCTTACATAACTTCGGAACGAATAACAATTATTCATTTCTAAAACAAATCTTGAAGGTAAGCTTAAAGACATGACACCGATGGCTTGAGCGGTAATCCTATCACCATTCCTGACTCGTATCACGACCTCATTTCTATTCAGCTTGCGAATCTTCCGTAGTCCCTGCATCATGTTGCTAATGTGAGCAACAGATCCGGTATCATATACCCATGACTTGGAGTTTTCAGTAAGTAGAATATCAAAAACATTAACTTGTATAACTTTTATACTTTTATCGGAAGACTAGTTCTTCTTATCCGCCAGATACTTCAAGCAATTTCTTTTCCAGTGTCCTTTCTCTTTGCAGTAGAAACATGTAGTCTCATGAGATGCTCCACCCTTGTTATTTTTGGTGTTGCATTTCTTCTTGAAACTTTCTATTTTGTTCAACAATAACTTTTGTTGGTTCTGCAACCCAATCTCATTGGGTTTGAGCTGCTTCATAAAGCGAAGTGAGGAGTAAGTCATTTTCTGGTGTCTTAGGAAAATCAATTCCCATTGCAGTTATACTATCATAATAGTCTGCAAGTTTGGCACCTTGCTTAACACCTTCAGTTATCTTGCACTCTTCCATTGCTTCAGTCATCTTATGAACCTCAGTTGGTTCTTTGTGGTACAAGACTTCCAATGTCTCGACAATCTCGATAGTACTGGATTGTTCAAAATGTTTCTGTAACACATTGTCCATGCAAGGTAACATAATGCTTTTTACAACACTAAAATCATTCTTGCGAGACAAAAACACATTGATGACATCTTGCAACGCTCCAGGCGCCGGGTAGTCACCAAGTGGTTGATCCAGCACATATTGTTTCTTTGCATTCCTGAGAACACAACTCAGAGTGTGGATCCAATCCTCATAGTTTCCACCATTTTTAGCCAAACTTTCTTTCTCAAATAGTGGTGCTAAATTGAAACTATTGCAAGCCATTGATCTACAACAATACACACAAGATTCACTTTAGACACAATTCATAATTAATATGGCACTAGTGTTTAAACAAGTTTTAATTTAAAGTGCACTCCCACTCAAATTAATATCTCTCATAATTAATAGTGAGAGATTCAAGATCCAAGTCTAGTTCTGAGCCATTGATGTGGACATCGCTGATAACAAGAATTATGACCGGTGGGCAAACTTTTGTCGATCATATCTCCATAACTCTTGTTCATCTTTCGATGCTTCGTGCTCCGAGCTCAAAACAATTCTACTAGAACTTGAAGACAACCGAGTGCTATCTGCATACATGGTCTGACCATCCCCATCTTAGACCTCACGTCCCGTTTGTACTCATGTGGACATGACGCACCCCAGAATGCTACGTGTTATAGATGGTTGCAACACTGGGAAGAGCACCTTTTAACTTGATATTTACTGTGAGAGATCACCCTAATAATTGACTACTGCGCAATCAAAGGGTGCAAACAACAAAGGGATAAACATCTCAGGCAATTCATAATAGCATGATATGGTATAGCCCTGGGCGCCGAGAGTTCTCCATGATCATCTTCAATCTCTAGTTGAAGCGACGTGATGACCAATATTTCGTTGCCGTGGCAACCATTTCAAAAACATTGCCATGGCGGCAATCTCAAAAAATGTTGCCATGGCGGCCGTTTCAGAAAACGTTGTCGTGGCACCAAAATTTGAAATTCCGGTGTGGCACGAAATTATAGCTCCTCGTCCCGCGCCTGGTACACCTTCTCCTCGCCGGGATCCTCCGTCTACGTCTTGGCACCGTCACCTGTAACCTATCTCTATGATATTTACATTAAGGTGGCAATCTCATGGCTCCAACCATCATGTTGTGACGCGCAGGCCACTTAACATTACAACATATAACCATCTCATACATAAACTCATTATCATGACGAAGGCTATACCACATCATATGCAAACCCTGCAAAACCAAGTTAGACGACCCCTAATTGGTTTGGCAAATTTTAGTTACGTGGCTTCTAGGGTTTCCGAATAAACCTAGCAACCTACATGCACACCATAAAGTGATAATCCTTGTTGCTAGATTAACTTTCGAGGTGTGTGAAAGAAGAGACTTAATTAAAAATATCGTTCCCCCACACTAAACTCCGTCTAATACACGTGACCCCCTAGAAGATCATCCATCTTCATCGCCCTCTTGTGTACGCAACAATTCACTATTCTTGACTACGGCGAAGCCCTAGGATCTGTTAGAAGATCGTCGATACCTAGAGCTGAGCAATTGTGAGAACCTTGTAAAAAGCGACACCATGCCTTCAATGAACTGAACCGAAGCAACACTCGAGGGAAGCATAGCAAGAACATCACCCTCACAATCACATGTGATCTAGACCGAAACCTGCATCTACTCATAGAACCGCTCATGATGCCACTGTTGGGAAACTGACAGAGGAAAGGTGTCCCGTCTTTTGATGATTTGGTGGTTATCATTTTTGGTGGAGTAGACTTTCACGATCCGACTACAGACGTGCGAAGACGTCACGCCTTAGCAATCGCTAAACCAACTCCGAGAGGTTATTGACCATGCCGGAGCACGATCAACCTGACCACGAGGGCCTATTTCCTGCAGGCAAATGAAGAACAAGCAAGAAACCGAGATTGCAATCTGGATATTGCGAATATAAGATGAAAGCTTTATTGATGAAAGTGGGGTTCTGTGACGTCTTGGTCTGGTCGTTGAACACAAATGAAGTACGCGAGTTGCAGCTATGGCGAACTTTAATCTAAACAAAACCCAAAGTCTAAACGACGCCCTAAGGGCTGTATATATGGAGGAAGAGGGGGGAATTTCGTGACCCCTTGGAGGAGGGGTCCGAAACCAACCCTAACTCTGTTTCCCCACACATACAGACTCTAGAAACAATCTATATTGAAGTATTTAGAAATTACATGGGCCTCGCCCAATAATAAGGTGACGCCGCACCTATAATAGCCTCTGGACGAATTTTATGAAGTGACTTCTTGTATATTTCGTCCAAGCCTTCATGCACTCATTATGGTGGCTTCGAAGTCCTGAAATCATCACCTGAAACTCCATTCTTGTTCCCCTTGCACATGCCATCATCTCCATGCTTGATCTTGCTCCATTGTTCATCCTTCTTGTCCAAGCTAGGCCCTTCATTTGTAAGCAAAACAAATGTATCCATTTTAGGCAGCATCATAATCTCATGAACATTAGAATCGTTACCAAGAAATGAAAGTACCTGGTAATTTAAGTGGTGTGCGCGAGCTCTAGTAATTGGTCCAGTATGTATAGCAGCAGGGGCTATGGGTGTAACACTGGTATTGATGTCCTCATCAGAAACGTAGTAGAAAAAAAATTCCCTACGTACACCCAAGAAAAATATGAAGATGCATATCGGATTTGGATCAACAATCGTTCCCGACTCTGGACTGCAGCAGAAGTAGACGAGTCGGTGTAGATTGTACTCGGAGTCCCTCGAACATTGATGATGATCCCATGAACCACCCTCAAACGATCCCTCGAACTGAAGACCGAAAGGACGGCCTGTCTACTTGGTTGCAAGCGTATGGTCTTCACGATCCAACAGTGCTTCGCCATCCAAAGCTAATCGTCGCTGCAGAATTAGAGGGAGGAGATTAGAACCACACGGGGTTCTAATTATGTGGATTATAGGTGTCTAGGGCTAGCTCTAATTAGTCAACTAGGACCAATTAAAACTAGAACTAGATCAACTAGAGGAAGCTCCAAAACTTGTGTATTCAATAGAGCAAAATCCCCTAGTATATATAGGTTGGAGGAGGAGGAGAGGGCAACCACCAAGGGGTAAGTCCCCCTTGGGGCACCGGCCATGGGGGGAGGAGTAGGACTCCTCCCCAAGTCAATTCGCCCCCCCCCATAAAAGGAAAGGGGGGGGGGGGGCGCCTTCCTACATGGGCCCTTGTGACCCAAGTTGTCTTCCACCTCTTGGCCTTATTAGGCCCATTGATATTAAATTAAATATATATTTGTTCTAAACATTTTTAGATCATTCTATATATAATTTAACATCCCCGGAAACATTTTTCACCTACATATATTAATCGGTAATACCCAGTATTACCCGATATTCACCGAAACCCTTCCGGTGACCCCAAAACGCTTCTGGAACCTCTCGGAACTATTCCAGATATTAATGAGACAATTCCACAAATATATTTTCATTAATCCCGCACTACTAACACTTAGGAGATCATGATTACCTTAAGCTTGTGACCCCGTAGGTTTGATAAATCATAGACATGAGCGAAACCCCTTCGTTCAATGACTGATAGCGGAACTGTGGACATACATATCGGTCCCTATGATTACACGAATGATATTCAAGTGAACCTTTGGTTATCATGTGATGTTCCCTTTGCTGCATGATACTTCACAAAACCCGGTGTGCATCGTTATCCTCGTGAGTCATCACCATGCTCACTATACCGTTGTTCCCATTACCAGTTTTGTTCTTCTTTCTCGTTAACTTGTTCCAGCATCCCTGTGACATATTCACCTATGTCTGGCCAGACGATGATGGATGCCGTCACACAGAGTGGGCCCTAAGAATATCTCTCCATCGTCGGAGGAGCAAATCCCACTCTCGAGCTATCTGGTCACTTGTCAAACTTCCCGATGAGCCTGAAAGTTGTCGTTATGATCACCTTGTTACAAATGATGTTTGAGCAACCCCAAAGCCCACCATCTGGTAGGAAGTGACCGAGACACTCTCATGGTCTGAGGAACTAAAACACATGCTAACACTCCGTGTTATAACAAATGATTTTAGATGATATAATCACAGAGTATAACATACAAGTTTGGGTCGATTCAATATGATCGTTCTTCTAACATCATACCCTCAATGTTGTTTTAGTACTATTGTTACACTTAACAATATCCTAATATCCGAAAAACATGATCACCAACAACACTTGAGCGGTCTTAGAGGTGAGACCGAGAACCTATTGTTTACTGTGTATCATTTCACACATGCATATGAGTTTTCCACTGAATCGCATATTCCAGGATCATAGCAGTTATAGCATGAAGTATAAACTCTTAATTATGAATAATAGAAATATAATAATACAATAATATTGCCTCTAGGGCATATTTCCAACACCTTTGTAGCTCCTTCTCATGTGGCATAAGAGGTCCTCTCTTGTTGTTATCAAATGGCGAGCAGAGATACTTGCTTGGGTAGATGATCCTTTTGGGAGGCAGATTTTCTTTACCACTTGAGGAAGTACCTAATGTTAGCTTAGTGTTGTATAAATTGTCTACCGTGTTTACCATATTAGAGCATGAACCATTGAATGATCTCTCGCCCAAAATTTGAACATCTGAAGGCAACTGCAACATACAAATGACACACACAAATTATGGTTAGCTTGTGTCACATTAAGAAAAAAGAAAAAATATATTGCTACACAAAAAGAGGGTAGAAAAAGCTAAATAAAAAAGGTTAATTGTTCAAGAGATTTACCTGTAACTCATCAATGACAGAGATTGGTTGGTCTTTAGTGCTTTCTTGGTCATCTTCTTCATTGAAATCATCTAGAAAAAGCCTCTTGCCGAAAAATGGTGTTGTTGAGTAACTCTGCACATTGGAAAAAATTGTTGAAAGGACATGTTCAATAACTCAGCAAAAGTAACAAAAGAAGTACAGAGGACAAAGTCACAACATTTTAATGCTCCAAGTTTATCAAAAAAATTATGGAGAAGGAAAAATGACAACATAAGCAAGAGAGTAGCATAAAAAGTTTAAGGGGGAATGGATTATACCTTCTTGTGCTTGTGTGATGAGCTTTCAGCATTCTCATTGTTCCATGTTTTTTTTGGGGAGTAGCATGTTCTTGCTCTGTCCCAAGTGGTTGACATGCGTGCGACATGAGATGTCTGAAAAAATGTGTGTGGCATTTTAAAATGAATCAGAAAAAGGGTGAGTGTGCTTTTGGTATCTAGAAGGAATTTTCTTAGAAACAAAATTTAGCAAGAAAAGAAGGGAAAATCAGAAAAAAGACATACCAAGTCAATGATGCCGTCCTTTTCTTTAAACCCGGTATCTCTGTTGACACACACTCTCTGCGCACAATGTATGGAGGAATCACCTAGCACTGTTTGCACATCCTAGAAAAAACACAGAAAAGGAAAGAATAAAAAATGGTTAGAGATGTGCTTATACAAATGTTAAGTGGTATTTCAGAGACTTGTACATTTGAAAAAAAGGATGGACATGTGATCTGTATCCTTTGATTCCCTCCTTACTTGTATTCCATAGATATTTTTTCTTTTCTCCCTAAAATTAAAAAAAATTGACTGGGTGATATTTTTTTACTATGAAATTGATTGGGTGAATTTTGTATGCAAGGAAAAGATATTGTGTAAAATGACAATTTGAACAAAAAGGAAAGCATGAATGCATGTGGAAAACAATTACCTCTATCTAGGCATTGTATGCTTCCGAGTCCATCTCTAATGGGCGCCACAATTCTGGAACTATTATTTCATTACCACATTCATCATGGTCTACAAGAATCCTGAAGCTAGGTGTCATATTATCAGCAAAGAAATACTTGAGTCTTGCAATATCCAATGGATGCAGAGTATCCTGGAACTCTTTCACACGTTTCTGCTTATCATCTATCCCGCCTTCATGTAAGGAAAATAAAAAAAAGGAAAAAATAAAAAATTGATGAGAAATGGATTGTTGCCAATACCATGGAAAAGATATCATACCATATACACTTAAATGTAAAAAAACAAGAGTGTTGACAGTACTGTTTGATGCAGGTAGGTTAATATCTATATCAAGTTCCATGTGGTTGTTGTGATCTCTGACTGGATTCAGATTGATTTCATCTAACATGAAGGGGAAAATAAATAATCAATGAAGCAAGCAAGTGAAAATATTTATAAAAAATGATGTGTTGAGGAATTAGTTTGTCAGGAGGCAGGGTTGTGAAGTTTTTTGCTCAAAAAACCTTTGTCCTTGTTGTCTTGTTGATCCACACATTGAACTACCACTGCTTGCTTCCCTTTTCTTGATCCATAGTTTTGGAGTCGAGATGATGCTATGTTTAAAGAAGAAGCACCCTGAGTTAGCTCTGTACGAAAGAAAGACAGATGAAACGCTAAGAATGATGGCGCTAAGAGGAGCTCAAATAAATTCCTTGGGGTGCACCTGAGTTTGAATATTGGTAACAACATTATGTTTGAACCCTGAGAATGTTGGCACTGCAAGTGTGTTGGGTTCCTCCTTTGAATTGATGTCTTGATCAAGGCTTTCTAGTGCTTGTGCCAATCTAGCTGATAACAACATGTAGTTCAGGCTAGTGCTCTTCTCTGGTGCTTCTTTTTGAGTCGGACAAACATTCCTATTGCACTCGGGGATCTTCATATCTGCATGCAACATATTTGTGTTTGTATTGTTTTTGGTAGTGCCACTATTCTGCATGGTTTGTTCCTGCCCGCAACAAAAAAGGTGAAAAGATGGTTGTTGTCAGAGTTGTATATAGGAGGCTGACTAAGAAATAATGGAAGACAAAAATTAAAAAGAAATTGTGTAGAAAAAAATTTAAGACATGTGATATAACCTTGTTGTTTTCTTGTTGCACTACAACACATTCACCATGGGGCATTTGTCCATCCGGTGTTCCTAAATCTGTACACCCTTTACTAATTGCAGGATTTACTTCCTGACAATTTTAGTTTACAGAAATGCATGTTAAATGATAAAATTTTAAAAAGAAACTAAAAAAGATAAAACCATAAGAGCTTGTTTTTGAGAATTAAAATAACCATTTCAGCTTGTTCTTTGTCCTCATTTATACGACCATTGCACGGTGCTGGTTGCATTGTGTGTGTGCCCCCTTCACTGACTCCTCTCTAGCAACTTCAGGTGTGCTTCCTTGTGAAGTTGGTGGCCAAGTTAGTCATAATTTCACGCAGAAAAATGAGGTAAAAATCGCACACAACAAAATGGATTTGGACACCGAAAAATGAGGTAGGAGAAAACACCTTTATTTTATCTTGCAAGACAGCGTCATGAGGTGTTGAAGTTGTTGACTGCTGGGTACCGTTCTTCATTCTCCTCCTCCTGCCTCTTTGATCTGCCAGAAATGTAGGGTAAGTGTCAACAAAGAAAAAACACACGAAATAGAACAAAAGAGAAAGAATCATTTGGAAAACAGACGTATATGTATATCTTCCTTGACCTGACAAATAGAAAAGATTGCACACTTAAAGTCATACAAAAAAGAAGCTAAAAAATTGATTGTGGAAAGTTGCTATCTCAATTGAGTTTGTTGTATTTTACCTTATCTGAAAAAGAGTTGCCTAAGACTCTTTCTATAGCTTTTCTGATGTTTGATTTCTTAGCAGTGCTTGCCCGTGCACCATCTTTCTCTGCGTAGCAAGTTTCTACCTCATCTTTTATCTGCAAAAAAAAGAATAAAGGAAAAGGATAAACAAACAAAATATGAAAAATGTGAGCAGAAAGATAAACAAAAAATAAATTAAAGGACAATTATAGCGGAGTTTGATATTTACTTGTAGAGCTCAGTAGAGTCCATCTTTCCCGATGAGCATATCACTGAAATGCTTTATGGTTCGTCCTTTCCAGAAACAAATTCTAGGTAGTGCTGGAGGAATTGATACTGATCCAAAGTTGTTGAAGTCTAGACACCGAACCTGCAAATAAACAACAAAGACAATGAACCCTTGAGTATGTTTAATGAGAAGACAGTGCTCCTAATTAATACGTAAACAGAAGATACATATAACAAAGAAGGGGCATACTGCTGGCTGATATATGCAGCCTCCCAAAGTGGTTGTTATCCGTTTCTGCTTTAGCTTATCTGTTTAATACTTCTTGGCATAAGACATATTCCATGTATGGACAAGAGAGCACCAGTCAAGATCTTTCGACTTTGACACACCGACAAGTGCTCCCAAAATTTTTGTACTTGGCTTGGTGTTCGATGTGGGATGGAGGAAAGTTACTAGTGCGACTGTCAAGAAGCAGCTAAAAAAAACATTGCAGGCAACTCTTCGTTCATTAGCTTATTCTCGAAGAAACTTATGAGAGAAACTTCGCTTTCCCAAACTCCTCATCTAACATTCTGATCTTTGTGCTCCCTGCTAGTATACCAAGAACCAACGGCACGGCTTTAGGGTTGAGAGGAATTGATTTCCCTCTGATCACAATTGCTTCATATTTTGTGGATATGTTGTCCGCGACCCACTGTGTGAATGGCCTTGGAACATAACAATCATTTAGCTCGAGTAGGTATCCAAAGCCACTGTTCCTCACAAGCTCCATTCTACGATTGCTTCTGCAGACAATATCAACAATATTCACAAAATATCCAATGCTAAACCTGCTCTATGCAGTTGGTCTTTCTTTGTTCATGTGCCCTTTGGCTTTTCCTTCCTGAGTCCTTGTCCTCTAGAAATGAAACAAAGAGAAAACATATTAAAAGTGAAGAGTATTTGAAGTGTTTGCATTCTATTGAAATTTTTTGCTTATGGCTCAGAAATGTTAACAAGGAAAAAAGGTACCAAAGCACAAAGTTACCTTGTTCCTTTACTCTTTGAAAACACTCATTTCCTGCTTCCTCTCTTGCCTTTTTTTGCAACTTTACAATAAATGAAGTTTCTGTCAGAGAATTCAACTTATGAAAATTAAAAAGGAGAAAAATAAAAACACAACAATAAGGAAAACAAACACAAGAAGGAAAAAAGTAGCTTCCTGTAGTTTAGAACATACTTACCATTGTTCTCAATCCATCAAGCAACATGATGTCTGATGCATTAGTTTTTGTCATATCAACTATAGTTTGCGTAGCTTGTGAACAAATTCCCTGAGATGTTTGCTCCTACTGGTCAGTCATGCTGTCATTCCCTGAGTCATGTTGTTGATTATTGTTGTTCAACTCAAACTGGTCAGAATTTGTATCTTTGCTTGCAAGCTTCTGCTTAAAAAAGACACGAACATTTGCGCCAAAACCATGAGCACCAGCAAAAAGCTGAATCTCTTGCAGTGATAGGGGGAAATAAAAATCGTAAACCAAACATGAGCACCAACAAAAACTACTGAGTCTCCATCAAAAAGCTATTGTGTACATTGAAAAAACCCTGAAAGAACAACAAAAACATTCTAATAGACATTTTTGTACACTCTGCTTTGTTCACGCAACTTGAGGCATTTTGAATATTCAGGAATTTTTCATACGCGTAGTGCACATTTAGACAATTGTCTGGGGCAAGGAGAAAACATTAACCTTTAAATTAAGAAAACCTTGCTTTTGTCTCACTGAAGTTACTTATAAAATATTTGAGAATGTGTCACTCTACTAAAAGCTACACTACTACTGGGGAACAAAAACCTTGAGGACACATCGCCCTCTCATGGACGACACAAATACACATGTTAATCACTGAACATACATATCAAAAAATGAAAAAAAATTAAAAATCCTAAATCCAACAATCTTAATCACTGAACTTACGTACTCAAAATGTATGCTCTCTCTGAAAAAAAAAACCCTGCAAATCCCACATTCTGAATCCAGCTAAAATGTGTGCTAACATTCTGAATCCCACACTCTGAACTTGCAGATCAAAAATGAAAAATTAAACATCATGAATCCCACATTATGAAAACTACTGATTGAAAATGTGTGGTATGCTCTGAAAAAAAAACTCTCTGAATTCTAAACTTATACCCTGGAGATGTGAACAATAACTTAATTTACAGTCTCAAGTGTGAAAACTTACAGATCAAATAAAAAACAGCCTGCATAACCTCATTGTCATTAACTAACACCCCTCCCACCCCCCACCCCCTAGCACAATGATGGGCTTACAAAAAACAACTACCAGAAGCTAAGCTAAATTCATCAGTGTAGAAGCTAGCTTCAACACACAATATAATTTGTTCGTTGCTGACACCAGACAAAACATCAACCAAAAATTGAAGTATATGGCTCCTGCCATTCATTGTTGGCTGAGGCAACAACCTCCTGTAGCCGAAGCTCCATGGCTCCCCCTCGCCTATCGCATACCCCACCCCTATACCACCAGCTTACAAAACAACTGGGTGGTTTCCAACACATGACACGAACAGAGATCCATCCAACAACAAACAATTTTGCTCTTTACTCCTCGCAAACACAGCTGACGAAATGGCAACGTGCAAAATTAAGCTACGGAGGTGAAAGAGGGGGGAGAGGAGCCTCAAGAGGAAGCTTATTACCTTGACCGGAGCATCCGGCGCGCAGAGCTCGGGGACGGTGCCCATAGCGGGGGGGGGGGGGGGGGGGGGGCTCATCCATCACAGACTGCTTGGTGAAGCTGCCGATGCCGTAGTGCTCGTCCAGGAGTGGACGATGGGGACGACCACCATGGGAACGGCAGATGTGGAGTGTTCGGGGACACTCACGATGCCACGGATCTCGTCGGCGGCGATGTCGCACACCATCGTCTTTGATCTTCTCACCCCGTCTCTGCTCCCTTCTCTCTCCCACCGATTCAAATAGTGCGGGCAAAAAACACATCAGAGCCACACAAATAATGGTTGGTGGATACTTGGGGAAAAAATGATCCAGTACTCTTCTTGTCGAAAACATACAGAAACACCCTTTTAAAAGAAAAAACATGCAGCTGCACCATGGTACGTGTGAGCTGCGTTGGGATTTCCCCGAAGAGGAGAGGATGATGCAGTACAGTAGAGCTAAGTATTTCCCCACTTAAGAACCAAGGCTATCTGTCGTGGTGGATCACGATCACCTATGGGACAAAGAGGCCCCCTTGTGGTTCGGCTGGGGATGATCACATTGCACAAAGAGCAGATGCAGCAGGGAAGCGCGGCAAGGACAACTATCTTTTACCCATGTTCATGCCGCTGAGCAGCGTAACACCCTACTCCTGCTTTGGTGGAACACGAAGACACGGAGCGCTCAAGCCCGACAAGGGTGCCTCGGGGAGAGCAGCTACACGCGTACAAGTGCTAGAGGATCAAAAGGTTGAATCCTTTGCTAGGTTGCCTCGGGCCTCCTTTTATAGCTTAAGGGGCGAGCACAGTGGCAAAATAGTCATTATAGGATGATTAGATAGCTAACAGTGCTATCATACCTAACTTTGGCAGTCAGGACAAAGTGCATTAAATGCAGCGCCAGGTGTCATGTGGAGAGGTAGCCCCGGCAAGGTTTCTCCATCGCTTGCCTAACTACCTCTTATTTGCATGACACACCTTTGGGGCGGGTGTCATTAAAGGTAATCTCTTCTCTAGCAAGTTGCCATGTGCATGACAAGATCCACCTAGCCGCTTGAGAGCTTGACACCACACTGATTAGTGACTGGTGGTCTGATGAGGTAGAGCGGTGTCGTCCTGGTGGGGGTTCGCCGGCACAGAGCCTGCCGGTCCCTTGTCTTAGGGTTTTCTCTTGGCCTTGGTGGTCCCGAAAACCCTGCCGGGGTTGCCTGGTCTTAGTCCCAGGCGCAGTCTTGACCCCGCCGGCCCTGTTTTCCCGGCAAGGGAGGCTCTTCTGGAAACCTTCTGGTTGGTCTTCTTAATGCGCTCCTTTATCTCACGAAGAGCGGTTTCTCTGACTTATTTTGTGTTAAGTATTTATACTTGATGTATGGTCTGCCACACGCCTGTGCATAAGTCCGGCGGCAAACACATATGTTTGTTGCACCGACAGGAGACTCCGGGCCTGGTCCATACATGCCGCTAGGCATCGTTGGGGTAGGCCCAACAAATACATTGGCGCTCGTGTTGAACTTGCCGAGATTGATGTAGTGTCTTTGAGATCTTCTTTGCTTCTTCATTAATCTGGACCTGGGCCAGCCTCCAGGCTTCCACAGATATCTTCGATGCTCAGATGGCGTGCGTCGTTCATGTCGTAAACCAGGGGACGCCCACGCCCAAGGGAAACCATTAGGGCGTCCGCGCGCGAGCCCAGGTAACTGCCATTTATCTTTAGCTCACCCACTACGCCTGACGTTTCTGCCATGCGCGCCGCATGCATTGTGCAGGGTTGGTGACGGACACGCAGGGTGCGGGAACGCGCGCCTTGGCAGAATATGCAACGCCTCGGATTGGTGCAAAAACTTATGAGAGAAACTTCGCTTTCCCAAACTCCTCATCTAACATTCTGATCTTTGTGCTCCCTGCTGGTATACCAAGAACCAATGACACGGCTTTAGGGTTGAGAGGAATTGGTTTCCCTCTGATCACAATTGCTTCATATTTTGTGGATATGTTGTCCGTGACCCACTGTGCGAATGGCCTTGTAACATAACAATCATTTAGCTCAAGTAGGTATCCAAAGCCACTATTCCTCACAAGCTCCATTCTACGATTGCTTCTGCAGACAATATCAACAATCTTCACAAAATTTTCAATGCTAAACCTGCTCTATGCAGTTGGCCTTTCTTTGTTCATGTGCCCTTTGGCTTTTCCTTCCTGAGCAATTGTCCTCTGGAAATGAAACAAAGAGCAAACATATTAAAAGTGAAGAGTATTTGAAGTGTTTGCATTCTGTTGAAAGTTTTTGCTTATGGCTCAGAAATGTTAACAAGGAAAAAAGGTACCAAAGCACAAAGTTACCTTGTTCCTTTACTCTTGGAAAACACTCCTTTCCTGCTTCCTCTCTTGCCTTTTTTTGTAACTTTACAATAAATGAAGTTTCTGTCAGAGAATTCAACTTATGAAAATCAAAAAGGAGAAAAATAAAAATACAACAAAAAGGAAAACAAAGACAAGAAGGAAAAAAGTAGCTTCCTGTAGTTTAGAACATACTTACCATTGTTCTCAACCCATCAAGCAACATGCTGTCTGATGCATCAGTTTCTGTCAGATCAACTATAGTTTCCATAGCTTGTGAACAAATGCCCTGAGATGTTTGCTCCTGCTGGTCAGTCATGCTGTCATTCCCTCAGTCATGTTGTTGATTATTGTTGTTCAACTCGAACTGGTAAGAATTTGTATCTTTGCTTGCAAGCTTCTGTTTAAAAAAAGACACGAACATTTGCGCCAAAAACATGAGCACCAGCAAAAAGCTGAATCTCTTGCAGTGATAGGGTAAAATGAAAATCATAAACCAAACATGAGCACCAACAAAAACTACTAAGTCTACATCAAAAAGCTATTGTGTACATTGAAAAAACCCTGAAAGAACAACAAAAACATTCTAATAGACATTTTCATACACTCTGCTTTGTTCAGGCAACTTGAGGCATTCTGAATATTCAGGAATTTTTCATACGCGTTGAGACAATTGTCTGGGGCACGGAGAAAACATTAACCATTAAATTAAGAAAACCTTGCTTTTTGTCTCACTGAAGTTACTTATCAAATATTTGAGAATGTGTCACTCTACTAAAAGCTACGCTACTACTGGGAAACAAAAACCTTGAGGACACATCGCCCTCTCATGGACGACACAAATACACATGTTAATCACTGAACATACAGATCAAAAAAATAAAAAAAGCCTAAATACAACAATCTTAATCACTGAACTTACGTACTCAAAATGTATGCTCTCTCTGAAAAATAAACATCCTGAAAATCCCACATTTTGAATCCAACTAAAATGTGTGCTAACATTCTGAATCCGACACTCTAAACTTGCAGATCAAAAATAAAAAAATAAGCATCCTGAATCCCACATTATGAAAACTAACAGATTGAAAATGTGTGGTATGCTCTAAAAAAACAACACTCTGAATTCTAAACTTATACCCTGGAGATGTGAACAATAACTTAATTTACAGTCTCAAGTCTGAAAACTTACAGATCAAATAAAAAACAGCCTGCATAACCTCATTGTCACCAACTAACACCCCTCCCACCTCTCCCCACCCCCTAGCACAATAATGGGCATACAAAAAACAACTACCAGAAGCTAAGCTAAATTCATTAGTGTAGAAGCTAGCTTCAACACACAATATAATTTGTTCATTGCTGACTCTAGACAAAACATCAACAAAAAATTGACGTATATGGCTCCTGCCATTCATTGTTAGCTGAGGCAACAACCTCCTGTAGCCGAAGCTCCATGGCTCCCCCTCGCCTATCCTCTACCCCACCCTATACCACCAGCTTACAAAACAACTGGGTGGTTTCCTACACACGACACGAACAGAGATCCATCCAACAACAATTTTTTTTGCTCTTGACTCCTCGCAAACATAGTTGACGAAATGGCAATGGGCAAAATTAAGCTACGAAGGTGAAAGAGGGGGGGAGAGGAGCCTCGGGAGGAAGCTTATTACCTTGACCGGAGCGTCCGGCGCGCGGAGCTCGGGGACGATGCCCATAGCGGGGGGCTCGTCCATCGCAGACTGCTTGGTGAAGCTGTCAATGCCACAGTGCTAGTCGAGGGGTGGACAACGGGTACGACCACCGTGGGAACGGCAGACGCGGAGTGTTCGGGGACGCTCCCGATGCCGCGGATCTCGTCGACGGCGACATCGCACGCCATCGTCTTTGACTTCTCACCCCGTCTCTGCTCCCTTCTCTCTCCCACTGATTCAAATAGTGCGGGTGAAAAACATAGCAGATCCACACAAATAATGGTTGGTGGATACTTGGGGAAAAAATGATCCGGTACTCTTCTTTTGGAAAACATGCAGAAACACCCTTGTAAAAGAAAAAAAACATGTAGCTGCACCATGCTACTTGTGAGCTGCATTGGGATTTCCCCGAAGAGGAGAGGATGATGCAGTACAGTAGAGATAAGTATTTCCCTCAGTTAAGAACCAAGGCTATCTGTCATGGTGGATCACGATCACCTATGGGACCAAGAGGCCCCTTTGTGGTTTGGCTGGGGATGATCACATTGCACAAAGAGGAGAGGCAGCAGGGAAGCGCGGCGAGGACAACTATCTTTTACCCAGGTCCGTGTCGCTGAGCAGCGTAACACCCTACTCCTGCTTTGGTGGATTGATCTGTGGGAACACGAAGACACGGAGCGCTCAAGCCCGGCAAGGGTGCCTCGGGGAGAGCAGCTACGCGCGAACAAGTGCTAGAGGATCAAAAGGTCGAATCCTTTGATAGGTTGCCTCGGGCCTCCTTTTATAGCTTAAGGGGTGACCACAGTGGCAAAACAGTCATTATATTATGATTTGATAGTTAACAATGCTATCATACCTAACTCTGGCAGTTAGCACAAAGTGCATTAAATGCGCCGCTAGGTGTCATGTGGAGAGGTAGCCCCGGGAAGGTTTTTCAACCGCTTGCCTAACTACCTCTTATTTGCATGACACGCCTCTGGGACGGGTGTCATTAAAGGTAGTCTCTTCTCCAGTAGGTTGCCCCGTGCACGATAGGATCCACCTAGCCGCTCGAGAGCTTGACACCGCACTGATTAGTGACTGGTGGTCTGATGAGGTGGAGCGGTGTCGTCCTGGTGGGGGTTCGCCGGCACGGAGCCTGCCGGGCCCTTGTCTTGGCCTTGGCGGTCCTAGAAACCCTGCCGGGGTGGCCCGGTCTTGGTCCCAGGCGCAGTCTCGACCCTGCCGGCCCTGTTTGCCCGGCAAGGGAGGCTCTTCTGGAAACCTTCTGGCTGGTCTTCTTAATGTGCTCCTTTATCTCACGAAGAGCGGTTTCTCTGGCTTATTTTGTGTTAAGCATTGATACTTGATGTATGGTCTGCCACACGCCTGTGCATAAGTCTGGGCGACAAACACATATGTTTGTTGCACCGACACTATCAATCAAGTAGGAACCAAGCAACATCTGGTTAGCAGTACCTACACACAAAATAACAAATACTTGCACCCAACGCAAACAACGGGTTGTCAATCCCTCGGCGGTTAATTGCAAGGATGAAATCTCGTAGTAATAGATAGATAAATAAAATACAAAATAAAATAAAGTAAATAAAATTGCATGAAGGTATTTTTGGATTTTAATATATGATAAAAACATAAACCCGGGGGAAATAGTTTTCACTAGAGGCTTCTCTCTTGAAAATAGCATACGGTGGGTAAACAAATTACTGTTGGGCAATTGATAGAAAAGCGAATAATCATGACGATATCCAAGGCAATGATCATGTATATAGGCATCATGTGCGAGACAAATAGACCGACTCCTGCGTGCATCTACTACTATTACTCCACACATCGACCGCTATCCAACATGCATCTAGAGTATTATGTTCATATAGAACGGAGTAACACCTTAAGCAAGATGACATGAGGTAGACAGAGTAAACTCAGTCATGAATGAACCCCATAGTTTTATCCTTAATGGCAACAATACAAATACGTGTCTTGTCCCCTTCTGTCACTGGGATATAGATCACCGTAAGATTGAACCCATTACAAAGCACCTCTCCCATTGCAAGAAAAATCAATCTAGTTGGCCAAACCAAATCAATAGATCGGAGAGAAATACAAAGCTGTAATAATCATGCATAAAAGAGTTCAGAGAAGACTCAAATAATATTCATGGATAATCTGATCATAAACTCACAATTCATCGGATCCCAACAAACACACCACAAAAAGTGATTACATCGAATAGATCTCCAAGAACATCAAGGAGAACATTGTATTGAAGATCAAAGAGAGAGAAGATGCCATCTAGCTACTAGTTATGGACCCGTAGGTCTGTGGTGAACTACTCACACATCATTGGAAGGGCAGCAAGGTTGATGTAGAACCCCTCCGTGATCGATTCCCCCTCCGGCAGAGTACCGGAAAAGGCCTCCAGATGGGATCTCGCGAGAACAGAAGCTTGCGGCGGTGGAAAAAGTGTTTTGGGTGGCCCTCTGTTGGTTTCCCAACTTTAGAGAATTTATAGAGGCGGAGTTAGGTCAAACGGAGCAACGAGGGCCCCACAAGGCACCAGGGTGCGCCTACCCCCCTGGGTGCACCCTGGTGTCTTGTGGGCCACCCTTCGTCTTCTGACCCCCTCCCGAAGCTTCTAGGGTCTCTTATGTCCAGAAAAAAATTGTCAAAAAGTTTCGTGGCATTTGGACTTCGTTTGGTACTGATATCCTGGAAAACCAAAAACAGGCAAAAAAATAGCAATTGGCACTTGGCACTAAGTTAATAGGTTAGTCCCAAAATTGATATATAATGACATATAATTGCATATAAAATATCCAAGATTGATACTATAATAGCATGGAACAATAAAAAATTATAGATATGTTGGAGACGTATCAAGCATCCCCAAGCTTAATTCCTGCTCATCCTTGAGTAGGTAAATGATAAAAATAGAATTTTTATTGTGGAATGCTACCTAACATGTTCATCATGTAATCCTTTTTTGTGGCATGAATAATAAGACCTAGATGATTCAAATCAATAGTCTATAGTTTGACATAAAAACAATAATAATAAGGCATACCAACAAACAATTATGTCTTTCAAAATATCAATGCTAAAGAACGTTATCCCTACAAAATCATATAGCCTTGTCATGCTCCATCTTCTTAACACAAAGTATTTATCATGCACAACCCCGATGACAAGCCGAGCAATTGGTTCATACTTTTTAATGCGCTTCAGCTTTTTCAACTCTCACGCAATACATGAGCGCAAGCCATGGATATAGCACTATGGGTGGAATAGAGTATGGTGATGGAGATAATATGGAGAAGACAAAAAAGGAGAAAGTCTCACATCAACGAGACTAATCAACGGGATATGGAGAACCCGGTTGCAAGTCGAGGGTCAGCTTGCAAGTGTCATCAAACAAAAAAAACCAATTGCAAGTTGAGGGTTCACTTGCAAGTGGAATGAAAGAAAAACTATGGGCCGACAATTGCGAGTCCATGGTGGACTTGCAACTAGGGCTATTACAACCAGACAAACACCACAATTGCGAGTCGAGGGTTGACTTGCAAGTGGAATGAAAGAAAGAACCCAGTTGCAAGTCAAGGGTCGACTTGCAATTGACATCAAACAAAATACCCAGTTGCAAGTCAAGGATCGACCCTCAAGTGGCATCAAACAAAAAACCCAGTTGCAAGTTGAGGGTTCACTTGCAAGTGGAATGAAAGAAAGAACCCATTTGCATGTCAAGGGTTGACTTGCAAGTGTCATCAAACAAAAAACCCAGTTGCAAGGCAAGGGTCGACTTGCAAGTGGCATCAAATAGAAGACCTAGTTGCAAGTCGAGGGTTGACTTGCAAGTGGCATCAAACAAAATACACACTTACAAGTCGAGGGTAGAGTTGCAAGTGGCATGAATACAACTAGACAGACACCAGAGTTGCAAGTCAAGGGTTTACTTGCAAGTGGCATCAAAGAAGGAACCCGGTTGCAAGTTGAAGATCGACTTGCAAGTGGCATGAAAGCAAAACTATTGGCCCACAGTTGTGAGTCGATGGTGGACTTGCAAGTGGGATGAAAGAAAGAACCCGGTTGCAAGTCGAGGGTCGGCTTACAAGTGCCATCAATAAAAAAACCAATTGCAAGTCGAGGGTTCACTTCCAAGTGGAATGAAAAGAAAAACTATGGGCTGACAATTGCGAGTCGATGGTGGACTTGCAATTGGGCAATTACAACTAGCCAAACACCACAGTTGTGAGCCGAGGGTTGACTTACAAGTGGAATAAAAGAAAGAACCCAGTTGCAAGTCGAGGGTTAACTTGCAAGTGGCATCAAACAAAAGACCCAGTTGCAAGTCAATGATCGACTTGCAAGTGGCATCAAACAAAAAACCCAGTTGCAAGTCGAGGGTTCACTTGCAAGTGGAATGAAAGAACGAACCCGATTTCAAGTCAAGGGTCGGCTTGCAAGTGTTATCAAACAAAAAAACCAGTTACAAGTCAAGGATTGACTTGCAAGTGGCATCAAATAGAAGACCCAGTTGCAAGTCAAGGGTTGACTTGCAAGTGGCATCAAACAAAAGACCGAGTCGCAAGTCAAGGGCTGACTTGCAAGTGGCATGAATACAACTCGACAGGCACCAGAGTTGCAAGTCAAGGGTTGATTTGCAAGTGGCATCAAAGAAGGAACACCCTTGCAAGTCGAGGGTCGGCTTGCAAGTGGCATGAAAGAAAAACTACTAGCCCATGGTTGTGAGTCGATGATGGACTTGCAAGTGGGATGAAAGAAAAAACCCGGTTGCAAGTCAAGGTTCGGCTTGCAAGTGTCGTCAAACAAAAAAGACCCAATTGCAAGTCAAGGGTTCACTTGCAAGTGGAATGAAAAGAAAAATTACGGGCCGACAATTGCGAGTCGATAGTGGACTTGCTACTAGGGCTATTACAACTAGACAAACTCCACAGTTGCGAGTCGAGGGTTGACTTGCAAGTGGAATGAAAGAAAGAACCCGGTTGCAAGTCGAGGGTCGACTTGCAAGTGGCATCAAACAAAAGACCCCGTTGCAAGCCAAGGATCGACTTGCAAGTGGAATCAAACAAAAAATCCAGTTGCAAGTCAAGGGTTTACTTGTAAGTGGATTGAAAGAAAAACTATGGTCCCACAGTTGTGAGTGAATGGTGGACTTGCAACTGCAGCTATTACAACTATACAAACACCACAGTTGCGAGTCAAGGGTTGACTTGAAAGTGGAATGAAAGAAAGGACCCGGCTGCAAGTTAACGGTGGACTTGCAAGTGGCATCAAACAAAAGATCCAGTTGCAAGTCAAGGGTCGAATTGCAAGTGGCATCAAACAGAAGATCTAGTTGCAAGTCAAGGTTCGACTTGCAAGTGGCATGAAATAAAAACTACGGGCCCACAGTAGCAAGTCAAATGGTGGACTTGCAACTCGGCGTGATTACAAGTAGACAGACACCAGAGTTGCAAGTCAAGTGTTGACTTGCAAATGGCATCAAAGAAGGAACCAGGTTGCAAGTGATACGTCTCAAACGTATCTATAATTTATGAAGTATTCATGCCATTTTTACAAAAAAAATATATGGTTTTGGTATGATTTGGATGGAACTAACCCGGACTGACACTGTTTTCAGCACAACTACCATGGTGTTATTTTTTGTGCAGAAATAAAAGTTCTCCAAATGCAACGAAACTATTTGACGATTTTTTTTGGAACAAAAGAGGCACTAGAAGCTTCGTGGGAGGTCCAGTAGGTGAAGGAGGTGAGCACAAGACACCTGGGCGCGCCAGGAGGCCCATGCATACCCAGGTGGGTTGTGCCCACCTCGAGGCCCATCTTCGCGTGATTCCAACGCTGAAAATTCCTATAAAAAGAGAAACCATCATAAATAACCCTAGATCAGAAGTTTCGCCGTCGCAAGCCTCTGTAGCCACGAAAAACCAATCTGGACACCGTTCAGGCACCCTGTCGGAGGGGGAAATCATCACCGGTGGCCATCTTCATCATCCCGGCGGCCACCATGATGAGGAGGGAGTAGTCCACCCTTGGGGCTAAGGGTTTATAAGAGTAGCTATGTGTTTAATCTCTCTCTCTCTCTCGTGTTCTTCAGATGGCACGATCTTTATGTATCACGGGCTTTGTTAATATAGTTGGATCATATGGTGTTTTCCCCTCTCTATCTTGTTTTGATGAATTGAGTTTTCCCTTTGAGATTTTGTTTTATCGGATTGAATACTTTTATGGATTTGAGAGCACTTGATCTATGTCTTGGCACTCAACTCGCGGATTCCCGAGGTGACATTGGGGTAATCTATGCATAGGGGTTGACGCACGTTTTCGTCCTTGTTTCTCCTGTAGAAATCTTGGGGCACTCTTTGAGGTTCTTTGTGTTGGATTGAGTATTATGAATCTGAAATTGTTTGATGCATATCGCATAATCAACTCACGGATACTCGCGGTGACATTGGAGTATCTAGGTGACATTAGAGTTGGTTGATGTGTATCATATGGTGTTATTTTTGTACGAACTCTTGGTTAGATCGATCGGAAAGAATAGATTGGTGTTATTTTAGTACGAACTCTAGGATAGATTGATCGGAAAGAATAGCTTTGAGGTGGTTTTGTACCCTGCAAACAATTTCTTCTTATGTTCTCCGCTAGATAAGAACATTGGAGTGATTCTTCATCGCACGTTGAGGGATGGTTATATGATCCAATTATATTAGCATTGTTGAGAGATTGCAGTAGCGAAATACGGACCCTAGGCCTCATTTTCAAGCATTGCAATACCGTTTGTGCTCCGTTTCATCAATTGCTACCTTGCTGTTTTTTATTGTTCCTATTACAAACATCAATATCTACTATCATTACTATGCTTGTATCACCATCTCTTTGCCAAACTAGTGCACCTATACAAATTACCATTATATTTGGTGTGTTGGGGACACAAGAGACTTTTTGTTATTTGGTTGCAGGGTTGTTTGAGAGAGACCATCTTCATCCTATGCCTCCCACGGATTGATAAACCTTAGGTCATCAACTTGAGGGAAAATTGCTACTGTCCTACAAAACTCTGCGCTTGGAGGCCCAACACGAGTCTACAACAATAAAGTTGCGTAGTAGACATCAAGCTCTTTTCTGGCGCCATTGCCGGGGAGGTGAGTGCTTGAAGGTATATCTTTAGATCTTGCAACCAAATCTTTTATTTTATTGTTTTATCACTAGTTTGGTTTATAAAAGAAAACTACAAAAATGGAATTAAGGTTGCATCATATTGTTCATCTTTATAATGTCTTTCATGAAAATGATGGAAAGAAAAATTGTGCTCAATTGATAGAAGAAGAATTCAATAAAATGTTTGGCATAAAAACTTTGAATGGTGAGCATGATTGCAATGTTGTTAGTATGAATTCTTTGAATATCCATGACGCAAATGATATGCAAAGCCATAAGCTTGGGGATGCTCTATTTGATGAAGATGATATTTTTAGTCCACCAAGTTTTGCTGAGAAAATCTATTATGATGATAGCATGCCTCCTATTTATGATGATTATATAGATGAAAGTGGGTTTGGAAGAGTGTCAACTCTAGGTACTAATGATCCCACTATTTTGGAGGGTGTTGAATCTTATTGTGATAATTATGAAAGTGGATTTGGAGAGGTCATGACTTTATTTAATGATTAATCCACTATTTTGGAAGAGGTTTCAATTGACTATGATAAAAAAGTTCATATCTATGATGATTACTGTGATGATATGTATGCTGTGAAGAATAATGATAACCATGAAACTTGTCATCATGATTTTAATTTTCAATCACATGATAGCTATTTTGTTGAGTTTGCTCCCACTACTATTGATGAGAATAAATTTGCTTATGTGGAGAGTAACAAAATTTCTATGCTTATGTATCATGAAAAGAGTGCTTTATGTGATAGTTATATTGTTGAATTCATTCATGATGCCACTGCAAATTATTATGATAGAGGAACATATGCTTGTAGGTATTGCAATAATATCAAGTTTCCTCTCTTTATGTTGAAAGTTTTGATGTCATGCTTGTTTTACCTTCCTATGCTAGTTGATTCTTGCTCCCATAATTTGTTTGCTCACAAAATCCCTATTCATAGGAAGTGGGTTAGACTTAAATGTGCCATATGCTTCATGATGCTCTCTTCATATTTCAATTCTTATCTTTTATGTGAGCATCATTGAAATCATCATGCCTAGCTAAAAAGGCATTAAAGAAAAGCGCTTGTTGGGAGAAAAACCAACACCCCTACTGTTTTTGTGTGTTCACATCATTAGGCTACTGTAGTAATCATGTTTTATAGCTTTTGTTTCAATAAAGTACCAAGTAAAGCCTTTGGGATAGTGTGGATGATAGTTGACTTGATTCTGTGCAAAAACAGAAACTTTTGCTTCCAGTAAAATAATTGTTTAAATTCACTAGAGCGTTGAAAAACTCTGCATTTTTTACAGATGATTTATCTACAAATTTCCTACGTTTTCCTAAATTTTCCGAATTTTTTGAGTGGCAGAAGTATGACTAAACTTCATATCTTTACGTACTGTTCTGTTTTTGACAGATTCTGTTTTCAATGCATAGTTTGCTTGTTTTATAGTTTCTATGGCTTATATTGCTTAATATAAATTGTGGAAATTGTAGAGTACAGTAGGCATTGTGTGATCATAATTATGAATCTTATCTTGATAGTACCAAAGTGAATGATTTGTCTTTATCATACTAACCCATCTCACGAAGTTCCGTTAAGTTTTGTGTGATTGAAGTTTTCAAGTTTTCGGTGAGATATCGATATGAGGGGAATAAGGAGTGACAAGACCCTAAGATTGGGGATTCCCAAGGCACCCCAAGGTAATATTCAAGGAATATCCAAGTAACTAAGCTTGGGGATGCCCCGGAAGGCATCCCCTCTTTCGTGTTCAACATTATCGGTAACCTCACTTGGAGCTATATTTTCATTCGTCACATGATATGTGTTTTGCTTGGAGCATCATTTTATTTTGTTAGGATTTTATTTATGTTCTTTATATAATGTTTTTCATCTTTTTATTTCAATAAAAGTGTCAAGTATAGCCATTGCCATGCTTATTTTGCAAGTCTGTATGTTGCTGTTTGAAAACAGAAAGTTGCATGCTAGTGCGTGAATTCTTGAGAAAAGTAGGAATGTGATAAAATGTTGATTTTTTTTTTAAAAATAAGACATTATAAATTTTATACAGTGTGGTAAATTATCAGAATTTTTGGAGTTAGGTAAGTATGAGGATAATTGCACTCTTTACATACTTTTCTGTTTAGACAGATTGTTGTTATTTGCATTGTTTGCATATGTTTGCTTGTTTAATATTTCTATTAGAGGATAGGACTATTAAATATGCTGAGGCATTTAGTATGAAATGTTAAATAATAATTTTAGTGATTTGCTATAGTAGAGAATGATAAGGTTTTTGCATTGATTTATACTAACTTATCTCACGAGTTCTTGTTGAGTTTTGTGTGGATGAAGTTTTTAAGATTTAGGGGAACGGTGATATAAAAGGAATTAAGAGACACAAAAGCTCAAGCTTGGGGATGCCCAAGGCATCCCAAGATAATATTCCAAGAAGTCTCAAGCATCTAAGCTTGGGGATGCCCCGGTAGGCATCCCACCTTTCTTCATCAACAATTATCGGTTAGCCCCGGTTGAGCCTAAGTTTTTGCTTCTTCACATGATGTGTGCTATTTTTGGAATGTCATTTTATTTTATTTTGCTTGTTGTTTTAATAAAATACTTATATCTGAAAGTTTTTAAATTTGAGAGAGTCCTCAAATAGTTACCCATTTACTTAACTACTCGCATGATCTTCACTTATATCTTTTTGGAGTAATTTGTCATTTACTTTTGTGCTTCACTTATATCCTATGAGTAAATTGTTGAATGAATTTAATTTCATGAAGTTGAAATTATATCATGACTAGTAGTAGCTTCACTTTGGGTTTAGAAAGTGAAATCTTTTGAAGCTTGACAATCACAACATTGGTCATACAAGCAATTCATGAATGATTAGTATAAGGAAGAGAACTTTCACATATAAATATATTATCTTGGACATCTTCTATGATTGTGAATACCCATTAATTATTTTCAAACTTGAGAAAATTAGTTGAAGTTGGACAAGGAAGACAACGTAATGAGTTTTGGTTGTGTATATTTTCATAGAATTTATATTGTTATGGATCCTCCAACATGTGGTGTTTGCTTAGGATCTTTTGCTAGCCAAAAATTCGTACTAAGTAGAGACACTACTTGTGCATCCAAAAACCATTAAACCCAGTTTCTTGCCATGAGTGTCCACCATACCTACCTATGGACTGAATAAGATCCTTCAAGTAAGTTGTCATCGGTGCATAAAGCAATAAAAAATGCTCCTAAATATGTTTGATCTTTTATTGTAAGGGAAAATTGAGCGTTGTACGAACTTGTGATGGCAAAGTAATAAAAGTGACGGACTGCATAATAAAGGTTGCTATCATAAGGGGCAATATAACGTGACGTTACTTTGCGTTAAGAGCTTGGGCATCCAAAAATAAAAAGCGCATGACAACCTCTGCTTCCTCTCCGAAGGGCCTATCTTTTAATTTTCAGTATTTACTTTTATGCAAGAGTCAATAGAATGCATTCTCATTTCAACCTCTATTATTCTCTCGTTGGCAAGCATCATGTGGTGGGGAAAGATCTAGGCACATATGGCCAGTCAAATATATTTGATCATGATTTATTATTGTTGACAATTATCTCTATGATAAATGAGTTGGGAGGCGAAACATTAAGCCCCTATCTTTCTCTGTGTTCGATGGATGCCATTTTTTCTAAGAATATGCTTTGAGTACTAGCAATCATGGAAGACTATATGATGATTGAGTATGTGGAGCTCTTACTTAGACTCTGTTGAATAAGTTGAATTGCAATTGTTTGGTGACTAAGAATATAGGTTGTTGAGTTTCAAGAGAATTCATTGTTTGAATCTTAACATGTGAATTGGTTGCTACTTTAACATGAGAAGTTTTCTGAGAAATAATTTCTGTTATGATGCTAGGAAAAGTGATTCAAATTATCATTGATCAAACTTATGCACTTTGCTGGCATTCACACTTCATAAATTATTTATTTTATCATTTACCTACTCGAGGACGAGTAGGAATTAAGCTTGGGGATGTTGATACGTCTCCAATGTATCTATAATTTATGAAGTATTCATGCCATGTTTACAACAATTTTATATGGTTTTGGTATGATTTGGATGGAACTAACCTGGACTGACGTTGTTTTCAGCAGAACTACCATGGTGTTGTTTTTTGTGCAGAAATAAAAGTTCTCCAAATGCAATGAAACTTTTTGACGATTTTTTTTGGAACAAAAGAGGCACTAGAAGCTTCGTGGGATGACTAGTAGGTGAAGGAGGTGAGCACAAGATACCTGGGCGCGCTAGGAGGCCCAGGCGCACCCAGGTGGGTTGTGCCCACCTCGAGGCCCATCTTCACGTGATTCCAACGCTGAAAAATCCTATAAATAGAGAAACCATTAGAAATAACCCTAGATCAAAAGTTTCGTCGCCGCAAGCATCAGTTGCCATGAAAAACCAATCTGGACCCCGTTTCGGCACCTTGCCTGAGGGGGAAATAATCACCGGTGGCCATCTTCATCATCCCGGCGGCCACCATGATGAGGAAGGAGTAGTCCACCCTCGGGGATGAGGGTTTGTACCAGCAGCTATGTGTTTAATCTCTTGTTCTTGTGTTCTTAAGATGGCATGATCTTGATGCATCGTGGGCTTTGTTAATATAGTTGGATCATATGGTGTTTTCCCATCTCTATCTTGTTGTGATGAATTGAGTTTTCCCTTTGAGATTTCATTTTATCGGATTGAATACTTTTATGGATTTTAGAGCACTTGATCTATGTCTTGGCACTCAACTCGTGGATTCCTGAGGTGGCATTGGGGTAATCTATGCATAGGGGTTGTTGCACGTTTTCGTCCTTGTTTCTCCGGTAGAAATCTTGGGGCACTCTTTGAGGTTCTTTGTGTTGGATTGAGTATTATGAATCTGAAATTGTTTGATGCATATCGCATAATCAACTCACAGATACTCGCGGTGACATTGGAGTATCTAGGTGACATTAGAGTTGGTTGATGTGTATCATATGGTGTTATTTTAGTACGAACTCTTGGTTAGATCAATCGGAAAGAATAGCTTGGTGTTATTTTAGTACGAACTCTAGGATAGATTGATCGAAAAGAATAGCTTTGAGGTGGTTTTGTACCCTCCAAACAATTTCTTCTTATGTTCTCCGCTAGATAAGAACTTTGGAGTGATTCTTCATCACACGTTGAGGGATGGTTATATGATCCAATTATATTAGCATTGTTGAGAGATTGCAGTAGCGAAATACGGACCCTAGGCCTCATTTTCAAGCATTGCAATACCGTTTGTGCTCCATTTCATCAATTGCTACCTTGCTGTTTTTTATTGTTCCTATTACAAAAATAAATATCTACTATCATTACTACGCTTGTATCACCATCTCTTCGCCGAACTAGTGCACCTATACAAATTACCATTGTATTTGGTGTGTTGGGGATACAAGAGACTTTTTGTTATTTGGTTGCAGGGTTGTTTGAGAGAGACCATCTTCATCCTATGCCTCCCATGGATGATAAACCTTAGGTCATCAACTTGAGGGAAAATTGCTACTGTCCTACAAAACTCTGCGCTTGGAGGCCCAACACGAGTATACAAGAATAAAGTTGTGTAGTAGACATCAAGCTCTTTTCTGGCGCCGTTGCCGGGGAGGTGAGTGCTTGAAGGTATATCTTTAGATCTTGCAACCAAATCTTTTATTTTATTGTTTTATCACTAGTTTGGTTTATAAAAGAAAACTACAAAAAAATGGAATTAAGGTTGCATCATATTGTTCATCTTTATAATGTCTTTCATGAAAATGATGGAAAGGAAAATTGTGCTCAATTGATAGAAGAAGAATTCAATAAAATGTTTGGCATAAAAACTTTGAATGGTGAGCATGATTGCAATGTTGTTAGTATGAATTCTTTCAATATCCATGATGCTAATGATATGCAAAGCCATAAGCTTGGGGATGCTATATTTGATGAAGATGATATTTTTAGTCCCCCAAGTTTTGTTGAGAAAATCTATTATGATGATAGCATGCCTCCTATTTATGATGATTATATAGATGAAAGTGGGTTTGGAAGAGTGTCAACTCTAGGTACTAATGATCCCACTATTTTGGAGGGTGTTGAATCTTATTGTGATAATTATGAAAGTGGATTTGGAGAGGTCATGACTTTAATTAATGATGAATCCACTATTTTGGAAGAGGTTTCAATTGACTATGATAAAAAAAGTTGCTATCTATGATGATTACTGTGATGATATGTATGCTATAAAGAATAATGATAACCATGAAACTTGTCATCATGATTTTAATTTTCAATCACATGGTAGTTATTTTGTTGAGTTTGCTACCACTACTATTGATGAGAATAAATTTGCTTATGTGGAGAGTAACAAAATTTCTATGCTTATGTATCATGAAAAGAGTGCTTTATGTGATAGTTATATTTATGAATTCATTCCTGATGCTACTGAAAATTATTATGATAGAGGAACATATGCTTGTAGGTATTGCAATAATATCAAGTTTCCTCTCTTTATGTTGAAAGTTTTGATGTCATGCTTGTTTTACCTTCCTATGCTAGTTGATTCTTGCTCCCATAATTTGTTGCTCACAAAATTCCTATGCATAGGAAGTGGGTTAGACTTAAATGTGCCATATATGCTTCATGATGCTCTCTTCATGTTTCAATTCTTATCTTTTATGTGAGCATCATTGAAATCATCATGCCTAGCTAAAAAGGCATTAAAGAAAAGCGCTTGTTGGGAGACAACCCAACATTTACCCCTACTATATTTGTGTGTTCACATGATTAGGATGCTGTAGTAATCATGCTTTATAGCTTTTGTTTCAATAAAGTACCAAGTAAAGCCTTTGGGATAGTGTGGATGATAGTTGACTTGATTCTGTGCAAAAACAGAAACTTTTGCTTCCAGTAATAGAATTGTTTAAATTCACTGGTTCCTCGAAAAACTATGAATGTTTTACAGATGATTTATCTACAAATTGACTACGTTTTCCTAAAGTTTCAGAATTTTTGATTTCCAGAAGTATGACTAAAATTTAGATCTTTACGTATTGTTCTGTTTTTGACAGATTATGTTTTCAATGCATAGTTTGCTTGTTTTAAAGTTTCTATGGCTTATATTGCTTAATATAAATTGTGGAAATTGTATAGTACAGTATGCATTGTTTGAGAACAACTATGAATCTTATCTTGACAGTACACTAGTGAATGATTTGTCTTTATCATACTAACCCATCTCACGAAGTTCCGTTAAGTTTTATGTGATTGAAGTTTTCAAGTTTTCAGTGAGACATCGATATGAGGGGAATAAGGAGTGATAAGACCCTAAGCTTGGGGATGCCCAAGGCACCCCAAGGTAATATTCAAGGAAGATCCAAGCAACTTAGCTTGAGGATGCCCCGGAAGGCATCCCCTCTTTCGTCTTCAACATTATCAGTAACCTCACTTGGATCTATATTTTCATTCGTCACATGATATGTGTTTTTCTTGGAGCGTCATTTTATTTTTTTAGGATTTTCCTTATGTTATTATATAATGTTTTTCATCTTTTTATTTCAATAAAAGTGTCAAGTATAGCCTTTGCCATGCCTATTTTGCAAGTCTATATGTTGCTGTTTGAAAATATAAAGTTGCATGCTAGTGCATGAATTCTCGAGAAAAGTCATAATGTGATAAAATGTTGAATTTTTTTGCACAATAAGTTATGATAAATTTTCTACAGTATAGTAAATTTTACGAATTTTGGAGTTTTGGAAGTATGAGGATAATTGCACTCTTTACAGACTGTTCTGTTTAGACAGATTGCTGTTATGTTTGCATTGTTTGCATATGTTTGCTTGTTTAATAATTCTATTTGAGGATAGGACTATTAAATATGCAGAAGCATTTAGTATGCAATGTTAAATAATAATTTTAGTGATTTGCTAGAGTAGAGAATGATAAGGTTTTTGCATTGATTTATACTAACTTATCTCAGGAGTTATTGTTGAGTTTTGTGTGGATGAAGTTTTTAAGATTTAGGGGAACCGTGATATAAAAGGAATCAAGGAGACACAAAAGCTCAAGCTTGGGGATGCCCAAGGCATCCCAAGATAATATTCCAAGAAGTCTCAAGCATCTAAGCTTGGGGATGCCCCGGTAGGCATCCCACCTTTCTTCATCAACAATTATCGGTTAGCCCCAGTTGAGCCTAGGTTTTTGCTTCTTCACATGATGTGTGCAATTTTTGGAATGTTATTTTATTTTGTTTTGCTTGCTATTTTAATAAAATACTTAGATCTGAAAGTTTTTAAATTTGAGAGAGTCCTCAAATAGCTAGCCATTTACTTAACTACTCGCATGATCTTCACTTATATCTTTTTGGAGTAATTTGTCATTTACTTTTGTGCTTCACTTATATCCTATGAGTAAATTGTTGAATGAATTGAATTTCATGAAGTTGAAATTATATCATGACTAGTAGTAGCTTCACTTTGGGTTTAGAAAGTGAAATCTTTTGAAGCTTGACAATCACAACATTGGTCATACAAGCAATTCATGAATGATTAGTATAAGGAAGAGAACTTTCACATATAAATATATTATCTTGGACATCTTCTATGATTGTGAATACCCATTAATTATTTTCAAACTTGAGCAAATTAGTTGAAGTTGGACAAGGAAGACAACGTAATGAGTTATGGTTGTGTATATTTTCATAGAATTTATATTGTTATGGATCCTCCAACATGTGGTGTTTGCTTAGGATCTTTTGCTAGCCAAAAATTCGTACTAAGTAGAGACACTACTTGTGCATCCAAAAACCGTTAAACCCAGTTTCTTGCCATGAGTGTCCACCATACCTACCTATGGACTGAATAAGATCCTTCAAGTAAGTTGTCATCGGTGCATAAAGCATTAAAAATTGCTCCTAAATATGTTTGATCTTTTATTGTAAGGGAAAATTGAGCGTTGTATGAACTTGTGATGGCAAAATAATAAAAGTGCCCACCTCCTTCACCTACTGGTCCTCCCATGAAGCTTCTAGTGCCTCTTTTGTTCCAAAAAATCATCAAAAAGTTTCGTTGCATTTGGCTTTGCCATGCCTTATTTGCAAGTCTATATGTGCTGTTTGAAAATATAAAGTTGCAGCTAGTGCATGAATTTCGAGAAAAGTCATAATGTGATAAAATGTTGAATTTTTTTGACAATAAGTTATGATAAATTTTCTACAGTTAAGTAAATTTTACGAATTTTGGAGTTTTGGAAGTATGAGGATAATTGCACTCTTTACAGACTGTTCTGTTTAGACAGATTGCTGTTATGTTTGCATTGTTTGCATATGTTTGTTGTTTAATAATTCTATTTGAGGATAGGACTATTAAATATGCAGAAGCATTTAGTATGCAATGTTAAATATAATTTTAGTGATTTGCTTAGAGTAGAGAATGATAAGGTTTTTGCATTGATTTATACTAACTTATCTCAGGAGTTATGTTGAGTTTGTTGTGGATGAAGTTTTTAAGATTTAGGGGAACCGTGATATAAAAGGAATCAAGGAGACACAAAAGCTCAAGCTTGGGGATGCCCAAGGCATCCCAAGATAATATTCCAAGAAGTCTCAAGCATCTAAGCTTGGGGATGCCCCGGTAGGATCCCACCTTTCTTCATCAACAATTACTGGTTAGCCCCAGTTGAGCCTAGGTTTTGCTTCTTCACATGATTGTGTGCAATTTTTGGATGTTATTTTATTTTGTTTTGCTTGCTATTTTAATAAAATACTTAGATTGAAGTTTTTAAATTTGGAGAGTCCTCAAATAGCTAGCCATTTACTTAACTACTCGCATGATCTTCACTTATATCTTTTGGAGTAATTTGTCATTTACTTTTGTGCTTCACTTATATCCTATGAGTAAATTGTTGAATGAATTGAATTTCATGAAGTTGAAATTATAATGACTAGTGTAGCTTCACTTTGGGTTTAGAAAGTGAAATCTTTTGAGCTTGACATCACAAACATTGGTCATACAAGCAATTCATGAATGATTAGTATAAGGAAGAGAACTTTCACATATAAATATATTATCTGGACATCTTCTATGATTGTGAATACCCATTAATTATTTTCAAACTTGAGCAAATTAGTTGAAGTTGGACAAGGAAGACAACGTAATGAGTTATGGTTGTGTATATTTTCATAGAATTTATATTGTTATGGATCCTCCAACATGTGGTGTTTGCTTAGGATCTTTTGCTAGCCAAAAATTCGTACTAAGTAGAGACACTACTTGTGCATCCAAAAACCGTTAAACCCAGTTTCTTGCCATGAGTGTCCACCATACCTACCTATGGACTGAATAAGATCCTTCAAGTAAGTTGTCATCGGTGCATAAAGCATTAAAAATTGCTCCTAAATATGTTTGATCTTTTATTGTAAGGGAAAATTGAGCGTTGTATGAACTTGTGATGGCAAAATAATAAAAGTGCCCACCTGGGCGCGCCTGGGCCTCCTGGCGCGCCCAGGTGTCTTGTGCCCACCTCCTTCACCTACTGGTCCTCCCATGAAGCTTCTAGTGCCTCTTTTGTTCCAAAAAATCATCAAAAAGTTTCGTTGCATTTGGAGAACTTTTATTTCTACACAAAAAACAACACCACGGTAGTTCTGCTGAAAACAGCGTCAGTCCGGGTTAGTTCCATCCAAAATCATACCAAAACCATATAAATTGTTGTAAACATGGCATGAATATTATAAATTATAGATACGTTGGAGACGTATCACGCATCCCCAAGCTTAATTCCTACTCGTCGTCGAGTAGGTAAATGATAAAAGAAATAATTTATGAAGTGTGAATGCTAGCAAAGTGCATAAGTTTAATCAATGAAATTTGAATCACTTTTCCTAGCATCATAACAACAATTATTTCTCATAAAACTTCTCATGTTAAAGTAGCAATCAATTCACATGTTAAGATTCAAACAATGAATTCCTTGAAACTCAACAACCTATATTCTTAGTCACCAAACAATTGCAATTCAACTTATTCAACAGTCTAAGTAAGAGCTCCACATACTTAATCATCATATAGTCTTCCATGATGGCTAGTACTCAAAGCATATTCTTAGAACAAATGGCATCCATCGAACACAGAGAAAGATAGGGGCTTAATGTTTCGCCTCCCAACTCATTTATCATAGAGATAATTGTCAACAATAATAAATCATGATCAAATATATTTGGCTGGCCATATGTGCCTAGATCTTTCCCCACCACATGATGCTTGCCAACTAGAGAAAATTGGGTTGAAATGAGAATGCATTCTATTGACTCTTGCATAAAAGTAAATACTGAAAAGTAAAAGATAGGCCCTTCGCAGGGGGACGTAGAGGTTGTCATGCGCTTTATATTTTGGATGCCCAAGCTCTTAATGCAAAGGAACGTCATTATATTGCCCCTTATGATAGCAACCCTTATTATGCAGTCTGTCGCTTTTATTATTTTGCCATCACAAGTTCATACAACGCTCAAATTTCCCTTACAATAAAAGACCAAACATATTTAGGAGCAATTTTTATTGCTTTATGACCGATGACAACTTACTTGAAGGAACTTATTCAATCCATATGTAGGATGGTGGACACTCATGGCAAGAAATTGGTTTAAAGGTTTTTGGATGCACACGTAGTGTCTCTACTTAGTACGAATTTTGGCTAGCAAAAGATCCTAAGCAAACACCATATTATCTGGATCTTGGGTTTAGAAAATGAAATCTCTTGAAAAATGAAATCTTTTGAAGCTTGACAATCACAATTTGGTCATACAAGCAATTCATGAATGATTAGTGTAAGGTGAGAACTTTCAAATATAAATATATTATCTTGGACATCTTCTATGATTGTGAAACCCATTAATTATTTTCAAAGTTGAGCAAATTAGTTGAAGTTGGACAAGGAAGACAACGTAATGAGTTATGGTTCTGTATATTTGCATAGAAGTTATATTGTTATGGATCTCCAACATGTGGTATTACTTAGGATCTTTTGCTAGCCAAAAATTCGTACTAAGTAGAGATACTACTTATGCATCCAAAAACCCTTAAACCCATTTTCTTGCCATGAGTGTCCACCATACCTACCTATGGATTGAATAAGATCCTTCAAGTAAGTTGTCATCGGTGAATAAACAATAAAAATTGCTCCTAAATATGTTTGATCTTTATTGTAGGGAAAATTAAGCGTTGTATGAACTTGTGATGTCAATAATAAAAGCGACGGACTGCGTAATAAAGGTTGCTACAATAAGGGGCAATATAATGTGACATTCCTTTGCATAAGAGCTTGGGCATCCAAAAATAAAAAGCGCATGACAACCTCTTTCCTCAGCGAAGGCCTATCTTTACTTGTTAGTATTTACTTTATGCAAGAGTTAATAGAATGCATTCTCATTTCAACCTCAATTATTCTCTAGTTGGCAAGCGTCATGTGGTGGGGAAAGATCTAGGCACATATGGCAGTAAATATATTTGATCATGATTTATTATTGTTGACAATATCTCTATGATAAATGAGTTGGGAGGCGAAACATTAAGCCCCTATCTTTCTCTGTGTTCGATGGATGCCATTGTTTCTAGAATATGCTTTGAGTACTAGCAATCATGGAAGACTATATGATGATTGAGATTGTGGAGCTCTTACTTGCTCTGTTGAATAAGTTGAATTGCAATTGTTTGGTGACTAAGAATATAGGTTGTTGGTTTCAAGAGAATTCATGTTTGAATCTTAACATGTGATGGTTGCTACTTAAACATGAAGAGTTTTATGAGAAATAATGTTGTTATGATGCTAGGAAAAGTGATTCAAATTATCATTGATCAAACTTATGCACTTTGCTAGCATTCACACTTCATAAATTATTTCTTTTATCATTTACCTACCGAGGACTAGTAGGAATTAGATTGGGGATGCTGATACGTCTCCAAGTATCTATAATTTATGAAGCATGCCATGTTTACAAACATTTATAGTTTTGGTATGATTTGGATGGAACTAACCCGGACTGACGCTGTTTTTAGCAGAAACTACCGTGGTGTTGTTTTTGTACAGAAATAAAAGTTCTTCAAATGCAACGAAACTTTTTGATAATTTTTGGAAAAAGAGGCACTAGAAGCTCGTGGAGGACCAGTAGGTGAAGGAGGTGAGCACAAGACACCTGGGCGCGCCAGGAGGCCCAGGCGCGCCCGGGTGGGTTGTGCCCACCTGGAGGCCCATCTTTGCGTGATTCCAACGCTGAAAAATCCTATAAATAGAGAAACCATCAGAAATAATCCTAGATCAGAAGTTCTGCCGCCGCAAGCCTCTGTAGCCACGAAAAACCAATTTGGACCCCGTTCCGGCACCCTGTCGGAGGGGGAAATATCACGTGGGCCATCTTCATATCCCGGCGGCCACCATGATGAGGAGGGAGTAGTCCACCCTCGGGGTTGAGGGTTTGTACCAGTAGCTATGGGTTTAATCTCTCTCTCTCTCTCATGTTCTTGAGATGGCATGATCTTGATGTATCGCGGGGCTTTGTTAATATAGTTGGATCATATGGTGTTTTCCCCTCTATATCTTGTTGTGAGTGTTGAGTTTTTCCTTTGAGATTTCTTTATCGGATTGAATACTTTTATGGTTTTGAGAGCACTTGATCTATGTCTTGGCACTCACTTGCGGATTCCTGAGGTGAATTGGGGTAATCTATGCATAGGGGTTGATGCACGTTTTCGTCCTTGTTTCTCCGGTAGATATCTGGGGCGCTCTTTGAGGTTCTTTGTGTTGGATTGAGTATTATGAATATGAAATTGTTTAATGCATATCGCATAATCAACTCACGGATCTCGTGGTGACATTGGAGTTCTAGGTGACATTAGAGTTGGTTGTGTGTATCATATGGTGTTATTTTAGTACGAACTCTGGTTAGATGACGATCAGAAAGAATAGCTTGGTGTTATTTTAGTACGAAATTAGGATAGATTGATCGGAAAAATAGCTTTGAGGTGGTTTCGTACCCTACAAATAATTTCTTCTTAAGTTCTCCGCTAGATAAGAACTTTGGAGTGATTCTTCATCTACGTTGAGGGTGGTTATATGATCCATTATATTAGCATTGTTGAGAGATTGCAGTAGCGAATACGGACCCATGGCCCTATTTTCAAGCATTGCAATACGTTTGTGCTCCGTTTCATCAATTGCTACCTTGCTGTTTTTTATTGTTCCTATTACAAACATCAATATCTACTATCATTACTACGCTTGTATCACCATCTCTTCACCGAACTAGTTCACCTATACAAATTACCATTGTATTTGGTGTGTTGTGGACACAAGAGACTTTTTGTAATTTGGTTGCAGGGTTGTTTGAGAGAGACCATCTTCATCCTACACCTCCATGGATGATAAACCTTAGGTCATCCACTTGAGGGAAAATTGCTACTGTCCTACAAAACTCTGCTATTGGAGTCCCAATACGAGTCTACAATAATAAATTTGCGTAGTAGACATCAGCATGTTGAGGGGTTGTCTTGCAAGTGGCATGGAAGAAAAACTATTGGCCCACAATAATGAGTCGATGGTGGACATGCAGTGGGATGAAAGAAAGAACCTGGTTGCAAGTAGAGGGTTGGCTTCCAAGTGTTATCAAACAAAAAAGATCCAATTGCTAGTCGAGGGTTCACTTGCAAGTGGAATGAAAAGAAAAACTATGGACTACAATATCGAGTCGATGGGTGGACTTCCAACTGGGGCTATTACAACTAGACAAACACCACAGTTGCGAGTTGGGTTGACTTGCAAGTGGAATGAAAGAAATAACCCAGTTGCAAGTCGAGCATCGACTTGCAAGTGGCATCAAGCAAAAGAACAGGTTGCAAGTCAAGGATCAACTAGCAGATGGCATCAAACAAAAAACCTAGTTGCAAGTTGAGGGTTCACTTGCAAGTGGAATGATAGAAAAACTATGGGCCCACAAGTGCGAGTCGATGGTGGACTTGCAACTGGGCTATTACAATTAGACAAACACCACAATTGCGAGTCAAGGGTTGACTTGCAAGTCGAATGAAAGAAAGAACCCGGTTTGAAAGTGAACGGTCGAGTTGCAAGTGGCATCAAACAAGAAACCCTGTTGCAAGTCAAGGGTCGACTTGCAAGTGGTATCAAACAGAAGACCTAGTTGCAAGTCGAGGGTCAACTTGAAGTAGGATAAAAGAAAAAAAACTACGGGCCCACAGTTGCAAGTCAAATGGTGGACTTGCAAGTGGCATGAATACAACTAGACGACACCAGAGTTGCAAGTCAAAGATTGACATGCAACTGGCATCAAAGAAGGAACCTGGTTGCAAGTCGAGGGTCGGCTTGCAAGTGGCATGAGAGAAAAACTACTGGCCCACAGTTGTGAGTAGATGGTGGACTTGCATGGATTGGATGAAGAAAGAACCTGGTTGCACGTCGAGGGTCGGCTTGCAAGTGTCATCAAACAAAAAGACCCAATTGCAGTCGAGCATTCACTTGCAAGTGGAGTGAAAAGAAAAACTACGGGATGACAATTACGAGTCCATGGTGACTTGCAACTGGGGCTATTACAACTAGACAAACTCCAGAGTTGTGAGTCGAGGGTTGACATGCAATTGGAATGAAAGAAAGAACCTGGTTCCAAGTCGAGGGTCGACTTGCAAGTGGCTCAAACAAAAGAACCCAGTTGCAAGTCAAGGATCAACTTGTAAGTGGCATCAAACAAAAAACCAAGTGGCAAGTCGAGGGTTCACTTGCAAGTGGAATGAAGAAAAAGAACCCAGTTGCAAGTCAAGGGTCGATTGCAAGTGGCATCAAACAAAAACCCAGTTGGAAGTCAAGGCTCGACTTGCAAGTGGCATCAAATGAAGACCCAATTGCAAGTCGAGGGTCGACTTGCAAGTGGCATCAAAAAAAGAACCATTCACAAGTCGAGGGTCGAGTTGCAAGTGGCATGAATACAACTAGACAGACACTAGAGTTGACAAGTCAAGAGTTGACTTGCAAGTGGCATCAAAGAAGAACCTGGTTGCAAGTCGAGGGTCGGCTTGCAAGTGGCATGAAAGAACACTACTGGCCCACAGTTGTGAGTCGATGGTGGACTTGCAAGTGGGATGAAAGAAAGAACCCGGTGCAAGTCAAGGGTCGACTTGCAAGTGTCATCGAACAAAAAACCAGTTGCAAGTCGAGGGTGACTTGAGAGTGGCATCAAATAGAAGACGAGTTGCAAGTCAAGGGTCAACTTGCAAGTGGTATCAAACAAAAGACCCAGTTGCAAGTCGAGGGTCGAGTTGCAAGTGGCATGAATACAACTAGACAGATACCAGGGGTGCAAGTCAAGGGTCGGCTTGCAAGTGGCATGAAAGAAAAACTACGAGCACACCATTGCGAGTCGAGGGTTGACTGGAAAGTGGAATGAAAGAAAGAACCCGGTTGCATGTCGAGGGTCGGCTTGCAAGTGTCATGAAACAAGAAGACCAAGTTGCAATTCGAGGTTCACTTGGAACTGGAATGAAAGAAAAACTATGGGCCGACAATGCGAGTGATGGTGGACTTGCAACTGGGCTATTACAAATCGAGGGTTCACTTGCAAGTGGCATCAAATAGAAGACCCCAGTTGCATAGTCACAAGGAACCTGGTTGCAAGTCGAGGGTCGGCTTGCAAGTGTCATCAATAAAATACCCAGTTGCAAGTCGAGGGTCGAGTGCAAGTGGCATGAATACCTCAGACAGACACCAGAGTTGCAAGTCTAGGGTTTACTTGCAATTGGCATCAAAGAAGGAAACCGGTTGCAAGTCGAGGGTTGGTTTGCAAGTGGCATGAAAGAAAAACTACTGGCCACAGTTGTGAGTCGATGGTGAACTTGCAAGTGGATGAAAGAAAAAATCCAGTTTAATGTCGAGGGTGAGCTTGCAAGTGTCATCAAAGAAAAAAGACCCAATTGCAAGTCGATGGTTCACTTGCAAGTGGAATGATAAGAAAAACTACGGGCCGACAATTGCGAAAAACTACGGGCCGACAATTGCGAGTCAATGGTTGTTTGGGATATAACCCCACGATATGACCGCCATGATGGGCCGCGTCATTAAAGTGGGGTACGGTCAAGACTCTGGACGGGTCAAAGGCGCCAAAGATATCAAGACTGGCATGATGGTTTACAAAGTAGGCCGGCTTGAGGCCCAACACTTGAAGACGACGGCTTGACGGCCCATATGTATAAGTCGCTTGGAGCTTTCCTTACTTAGGGAATAAGAAAGTAGGAAGTGTATTAATATACGGGTTGTATGCGACCTGGACTCTGTTTAAGCCCAGGGCCTCAACCTATATAAATGGGAGCCCCTGAGGCAGAAAATATTAAGTTACAAGCTCTTGAGTACTAGGTTAGGCAAGTCACACCTTATAATCGAGATCATCATCATCAATATCAATCAAGCAGGAGTAGGCTTTACCTCCATCGTGAGGGGCCGAACCTGGGTAAACCCTTGTCTCTCGATCGATCAACCCCGTTCAAGAAATCACCTAGCGGCGATGGCCTCATGACTAGTCCTTTCACGAGGACATCTGCCGTGACAAAACCACGGCAGTTGGCGCCCACCGTGGGGCTATCGCTCGTGGTGTTGAGTTCTTGGAGGGAGCTCTCCCAGGGATCGAGGGATAGCGATCAGCCGCATGACCAAGAGTCGCCGTGGCAAGCTCTACATCGACGACTCAGGCTGGGGCCCCGAGGCCGGCTCAATCGAGTAGTACGGGTACCGGATCCTTTTGGCAGATCCATGTTTTCATCGGCAAGATCGGGAATCAGGACCCGAGCCAGACATCTTCACCAACATCGTCGAGCCGGCTCGGTGCACACAACCCGCCCAAGCTCGAACCATGTTTTCGTTGGCTTCACCTAGGGAGTTGACCTCGCAGACAATTCAGTGTCGAGCGGCGACACCCTGGTCTACTCCGATGGTGTCATTGGCCGGGGAAACAGAGTCAATCTGCCATGTGTACGTAGCAGGCTTGGGGGCTGCTCTGACGATGAGTCGGCCCCGGTTGATCAGAGTCACCCCTACTGGACCACTGTCTATATGGCGGGAACCACTCTGGTCTTAACTCAACCGCGACAGGAACTGTAGGAGGTGCGGCGCGTCGATAAATGATCCGAACGCGGTTGGTCCGTCAAGCCGTCAACTCAGGTTCCCTCAGAGCTGGTCGCCTCATTGACGACTCTTATCGAGTCGCCCCTGACAGCAGAAAATCAGGAGGAACACAATGCTAAGGTGGCCAAGATTCGTGAGCAGCTAAAGCTCAGGAAGATATCGATGCTGAGAGTGCTCGCATGGCAGTTTGCAAACCCAATTCAAACAGAGAACAGAGGGCTTAAGGACAGAGGCTTGGCATCTGGGTCTTTGTCATCACGCTTCTGGGTGGTTCACAAGAGGCGCCATGAGACTCGACTCCCCCTTGACTTTGAGGGGAGACGCTTATTTAACACGCCAGGTGCAGGACCAAGTGCTCCTGAGACGCTGTGTCGTACCCCAGTTGAACCAGGTCGTCCCACAAAACAGCAATGTGGGCCATCCCCGAACCAGCCAGCTCCGAACCCGCCGCCCATCCTGGCGACTCTCGATCACTTCGTGACGCCGGTGGGTCACTTCCAACCCTGTTGATAACCTGGTAGCAGCGGCTGCCAATCTGACAAAGGCTCCCGATCGCATGTGCTACCCCTGTGGAGAGAGAGGCTTTGCACGCCATGGAGTTATTAAAAACAACAGTCGGCTCAGCAGGCGAATTATTCCCTACAGTCAGCACCGGCTACACTCTACCCACACCCAAGCCGCAGCCGGAGTCGTCATGCTGAGTCGCCGGCCGTTTCAAGCAACGCCCGACGGATACATGAGCACGAGTGACCCACCTAGGTAGGGAGCTGTGGATGCTTAGGAGATTGTTGACTTGGCCCGGGCACGACGGGAAGCAGAGGTTGTTAATGCGGCGGCTTATCAATTGCCTCCCATGACGCCCTTGGCTTCACAAGGTGTGGGTCAAGTACCCAAACCATCGGGATTCCGTGCCTGGTGCCGGCTTTGCACAAAGAGCGTATGCCCAAGGATTCAAGGGCCCCCAGAAAGTATCCAACTACACACCCGACCTCGACCCGGCGTCTTGGATTGAGAGTTATGAAATTGCCATGGACATGCTGGATGTCAGTGATGCGGTCTGTGCCAAGTATTTGACTGTGATGTTGGAAGGGCCGGCCCGGAACTGGTTCAAAATTGCCGCCTACACTCATCACACTTGGGCGGAGTTGAAAGCACGCTTCGTCAAGCACTTCCAGGGAACTTACAAGCGTCCTATGACGATTGTTGATCTACAACACTATGTCTAGCGCGAAGGCGAGTCGGCACCATTGGTCTCGTCGAGTCAAGGATATCATCCACTCCTCAGATGGTATATTGGTGGCTCAAGCGTGTTGATTGTGGAGGAAAAACTGTCACTTCAACCCTCTCGTCCAAAAGCTTGGCCGGCTCAAGAGGACGGTGTGTACATGGGCGAACTCATGGTTGTCTTAACCCGGTACGCGGACTCAGACACCACCAAAGATCCCAACCCAGACGATGACCGGGCCAACAAGGGTAAGAAGAATGGTGGTAGCAAGGGTAGCAGCAAGGTAACCGGGGCACAATGGCAACCATGGTGGTCAGAAAAATGGTGGTAAATGCAAGCACCAGGAGGGCGGTTCACATTTTGTCGCCGACACCAACACAGGTTTCAAGGCCAGAGGCGGAATAATTCTGGGAGGCCGTTCAATGCTAATAAGGCTCATAATTTCGAAGAAGCCCTCAAAGGCCCGTGCCGAAAACATTACTACCCCGGATAGGCCGGCTAGCACCCTTGGGAAAATTGCATTAATGCAGGCTTACGTAACCAAGTCCACAGAATCACCTAGCAGTGGTGGAGGCAACCCTGGTCAACCAGGAGAGCTCGCGGCTCAAATTTCCAAGGAGGCGGCTCATCAGGAATTTTCATAACCCGGGCTATCAAGGCTGGGCGCTCAGGATCAGGATATCAGGGATTTGGAAAAAATCAGGTGGCAATAACACTCAGGCCAAGGTGGCAATCAGCATCAAAACAACCAGACAAGGTTTTAGAGCAATCCTAGCAGTAGTTAGCAGTGGACAGTATCACGTGTTTACTACCAGTACATCGACAAGAGGGATAACAAGGTTCAGAAACATGCTTTCATATGGTTGAGCCGCGATTCCGCAGTACCTGAATTGGTCAGAACAGCCGTCACTTGTAGTAGGGATGATCACCCGCCCCGGGTTGATAACCTTGGTGGCTTAGCTCTGGTGGTGGCACCTCATGTTGGTGGATATAATCTCACAAAGGTACTCATGGACGGAGGAAGCAACATCAACATTTTGTATTATGACACCTTCAGGCGTATGACTTCTCAGGAAGTATTTCATCTTCTTCCACCGTTTTTCATGGGATTGTTCCTGGGAAATCTGCATACCCCATTGGTCGGATCAAGCTTGAGGTCGCGTTTGGCGATGAGTATAAATACAGAATAGAGTTTCTGACATTTGAGGTGGTTAAGATCAAGAGCCCATATCACGCTGCTTGTTCGGGTGGCCGGCTTATGCTGTTTCATGCTCGACCCTGTTATGTCTATCTCAAGCTCAAAATGCCTGGGCTGTGAAGGGTACCATCATAGTCAATGGAAATAGAAAGATTGCTCGTGAGTTGAAGAAGGAGACGCAGTGATGCGAAGCATCCTTCCATATCCGATGGACTCTACACCAACGCATCAAGCACCACGTGGACCTATGACAAGAGCTTGAGCAACGCACAATGGAAACCGAGGTGAACTCCTTCCTACTTGACATGCATATGGACACGAGTGGAACTTGGTTGCTACCTCACCAAAATGCACTATGTATCATTAGGTATGAAGAAGAGCACTCCCAAGCAGCTAAGGAACATCACCAAGGAGGAGGAGAAGCACCCCAAGTCCACACGAAGAAGGAGAGATGCACAAAAGGAGCAAGTGTGCATGTCCCAGGCGACCCCGTGCGCACGGGCCCCCAAGATCCCGTGCACACGGGCTACACAGGGAGCTCATGCTGTAACACCCCGTGTGCACGGGCATGTACTGTGCACACGGGACCCCCGTGCGCACGGGCCCAACTTACCCCATGCGCACGGGCCCAACAGGATGGCCGGCTGAGTTTGGCTGTTGGGCCTCCACTTCATCCCAAGCTATATATTCCGTACCTAGGGCCATGTTTATGGTTAGCAAGACATATGTGAGATATTTGAGAGCTTTGCTCCTTCTACCACTCCATTGGAGATCTAGACCTCTTAGGAGAGGACCACTGTGGATTTCAAGACCTCCTCTTGGAGAAGATTATCATCAAGACCTCATCTCTTAGGAGTGGGAAGAACTTTATCCTAGTGCTTGTTTCCTTTGATTGTGCTTGTAATCTTGTGGATCTATGTGTTTGCTATTCTAGTGGATGTGTGATTGGGTTTGTTGGAGTGAATTCCTCTTTGTGTTCTTGGTATTCTCCCTTTTCCCCCTCCAAGTGTGAAAATATCCATCTTAGGGTTCCACCCTAAACATCTTGGTATCATGAGCAAGGTTGATTCACATCTTGGAGTCCCTACCCCCCATTTGCTAGCTTGATTTTGTGTTGTTTTTCGTCCTAATTCGAAAATCCCCACCAAAAATAGCCTCAAATTTTTCTTGCAATTTGTTAGATCTTGTGAGATTTGGTTGATTTGATCCACGAATTGGTGTTGACAAGTGGATCCACCCCTTACCATCTTTCCCCACCCACCCAACCATCAAATTTGGCCACAAATTTGCAAATATCCACGGATCCGAAGGTGTTCTTGCGATTCCAGAACACCCCGTCGCGACGGGCCGTCGGGACCCCGTGCCCACAGGCATCACTACCCTGTGCGCACGGGCCATACAGAACTGTTCGGCACTTCTTGTTTTCCACCATTTTGCCTTTCCACCACCACACCTTTGATCTTCACATACTTCTCGTCAGTGTTTGAGTTTTGGAGTTGCGGTTCTCAAGTGTCCTAAGGTGTTTCGGCTACTTAGGTGCGAATTGACTTCATCATAGCTACTCGCCATCGACTCGGACTCCACATCGACTTCGACAACTACATCTTCATACCAACCGTAAGCAAGGACGGTAAACTCGATGAAACCATTGTATTACCTTGCCATTATCTTGATAACCTCGAGCCTCTTTTGCGTTACTTACCCATCAAGATAGAAAGTTGAGAATTGTCGGGCCAGCCTTAGTGCACCTTTAGTGTTACGTCTCTCCGTGCATATCACACTTGTTACCTCATACTCCGGCTCGCATATCAAGCATGTGGCATAGTCAAAAAAAAGAGAGAGAAAGCTTTTAAGCAAAGAAAGGAAGATAAGCAAAGAGCTTGTAAGCAATAGCATTGAGCTCATAGCATAGTTACATCATCTTGGTCAATAACATCATTAGCATACTTGGGATAGTAGACGGCCTGTTTTCTCTCTTAGGTTGGTGCACTAGCGTATCTAGCCCATTAGAGAAATCGAGCTAGCGTCTCTCTAGTATCCATACAACAAGAGCATTCCCGTGGTTCCACCTCTTAGAGCTCATCCTTGGTTGTGCGGATCCCATCTATCTTCCGTGTGTGTGTTCCTAGTGATATCCTTGGGTTTGATCTATTTGTCTACTTGCGATTTGTGCATCTTGTCACTTTTTCAAAATCTTGACTAACATTTGCTTGAATTATATGTGCCATTTCCTAACCGAGATCCTCCAAAAGAATTTACTTGTAGGTGTGAGAAAACAAAACCGGTACCAATTCTACTATTATAGCATCACGTGGGATCGTACTTGTACATCCACAATCTTCGGAAAAGGTAACTTTGGTATTGTTCTCTCATTTTCCTACCCACCACCACTTCTACATGATCGATAGGCTTCTTCGGTGAACCCACTCTTCGAGGATCAAGATGACGAACGAGACTTCGTCACCAAGAATCACTTCTTCATTGCACAACGAGCTCTACATCAAGAGAGTGAAGCTTGGGAGATCGCATCGAGCAACTCGCCATCGACCTTCGTCAATCGGAAGCAAGACAAAGGGACTACACTCGACGCCAAGCTATCCAACAAATGGAAGAATTTCGCACATGATCATGAGCCACGCATCTTCATGAACCTCTTCACCAAGACGGCGCCACTCAAGTCGCCACTCATCATCATACTCTTCTTCCGATGCAAGTCCTCCCGAGCTCGCTCCCCTCTACGAACGACACTCAAGATCGCCAAGCTCAAGAAAACCCCTTCCTTGGCAATGGCTTACAAGACCGAGTGTGAGCACGTGAAAACGCGCGACGCCAAGAACACACAGCCATGAAGCAAGAGCAACCTCCACCACATCAGCCACGTCAAGCATCTCAAGACGGCGATGCACTTAGGCAAGAGCAACAAGTCGTGAAGCACAAGCTCAAGTGCTCAAGAAGCACTCTGCGAGTCCACTAGAGCCGTTGCCCAACGTAACCGTCAAGTACATGAGCAAGAGAAGCACTTCATCAAGCATGACAAGAAGAAGCCGCCGATGTGAAGAGCAATAAGAAAGGAGAAACCGGACACACATGCCTCGCTCCTCCATGCCAAGAGCGCTCTTCATGATGAAGATCCTCCTCCTCGGCAAGAGTGACATCAAGCTGAACGAGTGCTTGAAGACCCTCCCCCAAGCCAAGAGAGACATCAACACCGCCACTATGATGAAGAACTTCGTTATGGCAAGCTCAAGTTCACCATGCCGAAATTCCTGGAAGCAATGATCCCGAGGAATATCTCTATGGGCATTGAAGGTCGACAAGATATTCCATCTTCACAACTATGACGAAGAGAAGAAAATCGCAATGGCCACCCTTGAGTTTCAAGACTACGTCCTCATTTGGGGGAACAAGTGAACAAGCGACAGAGAGAAAGATGAACCACCCATCACAACTTGGACGAAAATGAAGGATGTCATGAGAGCCCGCTTCGTGCCTACACACTACACCCGAGATCTCTTCAAGAAGTTGCAACTGCTCAAGCAAGGCAGAAGACGGTCGAGGAATACTATCAAGAGATGGAAATTGCCAATGATAAGAGCAATTGCTCCTAAATATGTTTGATCTTTTATTGTAAGGGAAAATTGAGCGTTGTATGAACTTGTGATGGCAAAATAATAAAAGTGCCCACCTCCTTCACCTACTGGTCCTCCCATGAAGCTTCTAGTGCCTCTTTTGTTCCAAAAAATCATCAAAAAGTTTCGTTGCATTTGGAGAACTTTTATTTCTACACAAAAAACAACACCACGGTAGTTCTGCTGAAAACAGCGTCAGTCCGGGTTAGTTCCATCCAAATCATACCAAAACCATATAAAATTGTTGTAAACATGGCATGAATATTTCATAAATTATAGATACGTTGGAGACGTATCAGCATCCCCAAGCTTAATTCCTACTCGTCGTCGAGTAGGTAAATGATAAAAGAAATAATTTATGAAGTGTGAATGCTAGCAAAGTGCATAAGTTTAATCAATGATAATTTGAATCACTTTTCCTAGCATCATAACAACAATTATTTCTCATAAAACTTCTCATGTTAAAGTAGCAATCAATTCACATGTTAAGATTCAAACAATGAATTCTCTTGAAACTCAACAACCTATATTCTTAGTCACCAAACAATTGCAATTCAACTTATTCAACAGTCTAAGTAAGAGCTCCACATACTTAATCATCATATAGTCTTCCATGATGGCTAGTACTCAAAGCATATTCTTAGAACAAATGGCATCCATCGAACACAGAGAAAGATAGGGGCTTAATGTTTCGCCTCCCAACTCATTTATCATAGAGATAATTGTCAACAATAATAAATCATGATCAAATATATTTGGCTGGCCATATGTGCCTAGATCTTTCCCCACCACATGATGCTTGCCAACTAGAGAATAATTGAGGTTGAAATGAGAATGCATTCTATTGACTCTTGCATAAAAGTAAATACTGAAAAGTAAAAGATAGGCCCTTCGCAGGGGGACGTAGAGGTTGTCATGCGCTTTATATTTTTGGATGCCCAAGCTCTTAATGCAAAGGAACGTCACATTATATTGCCCCTTATGATAGCAACCCTTATTATGCAGTCTGTCGCTTTTATTATTTTGCCATCACAAGTTCATACAACGCTCAAATTTCCCTTACAATAAAAGACCAAACATATTTAGGAGCAATTTTTATTGCTTTATGCACCGATGACAACTTACTTGAAGGAACTTATTCAATCCATATGTAGGTATGGTGGACACTCATGGCAAGAAATTTGGTTTAAAGGTTTTTGGATGCACACGTAGTGTCTCTACTTAGTACGAATTTTTGGCTAGCAAAAGATCCTAAGCAAACACCATATTATCTTGGACATCTTTGGGTTTAGAAAATGAAATCTCTTGAAAAATGAAATCTTTTGAAGCTTGACAATCACAATATTGGTCATACAAGCAATTCATGAATGATTAGTGTAAGGATGAGAACTTTCAAATATAAATATATTATCTTGGACATCTTCTATGATTGTGAATACCCATTAATTATTTTCAAAGTTGAGCAAATTAGTTGAAGTTGGACAAGGAAGACAACGTAATGAGTTATGGTTCTGTATATTTGCATAGAAGTTATATTGTTATGGATCCTCCAACATGTGGTATTTACTTAGGATCTTTTGCTAGCCAAAAATTCGTACTAAGTAGAGATACTACTTATGCATCCAAAAACCCTTAAACCCATTTTCTTGCCATGAGTGTCCACCATACCTACCTATGGATTGAATAAGATCCTTCAAGTAAGTTGTCATCGGTGCATAAAGCAATAAAAATTGCTCCTAAATATGTTTGATCTTTTATTGTAAGGGAAAATTAAGCGTTGTATGAACTTGTGATGTCAAAATAATAAAAGCGACGGACTGCGTAATAAAGGTTGCTACAATAAGGGGCAATATAATGTGACATTCCTTTGCATTAAGAGCTTGGGCATCCAAAAATAAAAAGCGCATGACAACCTCTACTTCCCTCAGCGAAGGGCCTATCTTTTACTTGTCAGTATTTACTTTTATGCAAGAGTTAATAGAATGCATTCTCATTTCAACCTCAATTATTCTCTAGTTGGCAAGCGTCATGTGGTGGGGAAAGATCTAGGCACATATGGCCAGTCAAATATATTTGATCATGATTTATTATTGTTGACAATTATCTCTATGATAAATGAGTTGGGAGGCGAAACATTAAGCCCCTATCTTTCTCTGTGTTCGATGGATGCCATTTGTTCTAAGAATATGCTTTGAGTACTAGCAATCATGGAAGACTATATGATGATTGAGTATGTGGAGCTCTTACTTAGACTCTGTTGAATAAGTTGAATTGCAATTGTTTGGTGACTAAGAATATAGGTTGTTGAGTTTCAAGAGAATTCATTGTTTGAATCTTAACATGTGAATTGGTTGCTACTTTAACATGAGAAGTTTTATGAGAAATAATTGTTGTTATGATGCTAGGAAAAGTGATTCAAATTATCATTGATCAAACTTATGCACTTTGCTAGCATTCACACTTCATAAATTATTTCTTTTATCATTTACCTACTCGAGGACTAGTAGGAATTAAGCTTGGGGATGCTGATACGTCTCCAACGTATCTATAATTTATGAAGTATGCATGCCATGTTTACAACAATTTTATAGGTTTTGGTATGATTTGGATGGAACTAACCCGGACTGACGCTGTTTTTAGCAGAACTACCGTGGTGTTGTTTTTTGTACAGAAATAAAAGTTCTTCAAATGCAACGAAACTTTTTGATAATTTTTTGGAACAAAAGAGGCACTAGAAGCTTCGTGGGAGGACCAGTAGGTGAAGGAGGTGAGCACAAGACACCTGGGCGCGCCAGGAGGCCCAGGCGCGCCCGGGTGGGTTGTGCCCACCTGGAGGCCCATCTTTGCGTGATTCCAACGCTGAAAAATCCTATAAATAGAGAAACCATCAGAAATAATCCTAGATCAGAAGTTCTGCCGCCGCAAGCCTCTGTAGCCACGAAAAACCAATTTGGACCCCGTTCCGGCACCCTGTCGGAGGGGGAAATATCACCGGTGGCCATCTTCATCATCCCGGCGGCCACCATGATGAGGAGGGAGTAGTCCACCCTCGGGGTTGAGGGTTTGTACCAGTAGCTATGTGTTTAATCTCTCTCTCTCTCTCATGTTCTTGAGATGGCATGATCTTGATGTATCGCGGGCTTTGTTAATATAGTTGGATCATATGGTGTTTTCCCCTCTATATCTTGTTGTGATGGTTTGAGTTTTTCCTTTGAGATTTCATTTTATCGGATTGAATACTTTTATGGTTTTGAGAGCACTTGATCTATGTCTTGGCACTCACTTGCGGATTCCTGAGGTGACATTGGGGTAATCTATGCATAGGGGTTGATGCACGTTTTCGTCCTTGTTTCTCCGGTAGATATCTTGGGGCGCTCTTTGAGGTTCTTTGTGTTGGATTGAGTATTATGAATATGAAATTGTTTAATGCATATCGCATAATCAACTCACGGATACTCGTGGTGACATTGGAGTATCTAGGTGACATTAGAGTTGGTTGATGTGTATCATATGGTGTTATTTTAGTACGAACTCTTGGTTAGATCGATCAGAAAGAATAGCTTGGTGTTATTTTAGTACGAAATCTAGGATAGATTGATCGGAAAGAATAGCTTTGAGGTGGTTTCGTACCCTACAAATAATTTCTTCTTAAGTTCTCCGCTAGATAAGAACTTTGGAGTGATTCTTCATCGTACGTTGAGGGATGGTTATATGATCCAATTATATTAGCATTGTTGAGAGATTGCAGTAGCGAAATACGGACCCATGGCCTCATTTTCAAGCATTGCAATACCGTTTGTGCTCCGTTTCATCAATTGCTACCTTGCTGTTTTTTATTGTTCCTATTACAAACATCAATATCTACTATCATTACTACGCTTGTATCACCATCTCTTCACCGAACTAGTTCACCTATACAAATTACCATTGTATTTGGTGTGTTGTGGACACAAGAGACTTTTTGTAATTTGGTTGCAGGGTTGTTTGAGAGAGACCATCTTCATCCTACACCTCCCATGGATTGATAAACCTTAGGTCATCCACTTGAGGGAAAATTGCTACTGTCCTACAAAACTCTGCTATTGGAGTCCCAATACGAGTCTACAATAATAAATTTGCGTAGTAGACATCAGCATGTTGAGGGTTGTCTTGCAAGTGGCATGGAAGAAAAACTATTGGCCCACAATAATGAGTCGATGGTGGACATGCAAGTGGGATGAAAGAAAGAACCTGGTTGCAAGTAGAGGGTTGGCTTCCAAGTGTTATCAAACAAAAAAGATCCAATTGCTAGTCGAGGGTTCACTTGCAAGTGGAATGAAAAGAAAAACTATGGACCTACAATATCGAGTCGATGGTGGACTTCCAACTGGGGCTATTACAACTAGACAAACACCACAGTTGCGAGTTGAGGGTTGACTTGCAAGTGGAATGAAAGAAATAACCCAGTTGCAAGTCGAGCATCGACTTGCAAGTGGCATCAAGCAAAAGAACAGGTTGCAAGTCAAGGATCAACTAGCAAGTGGCATCAAACAAAAAACCTAGTTGCAAGTTGAGGGTTCACTTGCAAGTGGAATGATAGAAAAACTATGGGCCCACAAGTGCGAGTCGATGGTGGACTTGCAACTGGGCTATTACAATTAGACAAACACCACAATTGCGAGTCAAGGGTTGACTTGCAAGTCGAATGAAAGAAAGAACCCGGTTGAAAGTGAACGGTCGAGTTGCAAGTGGCATCAAACAAGAAACCCTGTTGCAAGTCAAGGGTCGACTTGCAAGTGGTATCAAACAGAAGACCTAGTTGCAAGTCGAGGGTCAACTTGCAAGTAGGATAAAAGAAAAACTACGGGCCCACAGTTGCAAGTCAAATGGTGGACTTGCAAGTGGCATGAATACAACTAGACAGACACCAGAGTTGCAAGTCAAAGATTGACATGCAACTGGCATCAAAGAAGGAACCTGGTTGCAAGTCGAGGGTCGGCTTGCAAGTGGCATGAGAGAAAAACTACTGGCCCACAGTTGTGAGTAGATGGTGGACTTGCAATTGGGATGAAAGAAAGAACCTGGTTGCACGTCGAGGGTCGGCTTGCAAGTGTCATCAAACAAAAAAGACCCAATTGCAGTCGAGCATTCACTTGCAAGTGGAGTGAAAAGAAAAACTACGGGATGACAATTACGAGTCCATGGTGGACTTGCAACTGGGGCTATTACAACTAGACAAACTCCAGAGTTGTGAGTCGAGGGTTGACATGCAATTGGAATGAAAGAAAGAACCTGGTTCCAAGTCGAGGGTCGACTTGCAAGTGGCATCAAACAAAAGACCCAGTTGCAAGTCAAGGATCAACTTGTAAGTGGCATCAAACAAAAAACCAAGTGGCAAGTCGAGGGTTCACTTGCAAGTGGAATGAAAGAAAGAACCCAGTTGCAAGTCAAGGGTCGACTTGCAAGTGGCATCAAACAAAAAACCCAGTTGGAAGTCAAGGCTCGACTTGCAAGTGGCATCAAATTGAAGACCCAATTGCAAGTCGAGGGTCGACTTGCAAGTGGCATCAAATAAAAGAACCATTCACAAGTCGAGGGTCGAGTTGCAAGTGGCATGAATACAACTAGACAGACACTAGAGTTGCAAGTCAAGAGTTGACTTGCAAGTGGCATCAAAGAAGGAACCTGGTTGCAAGTCGAGGGTCGGCTTGCAAGTGGCATGAAAGAAACACTACTGGCCCACAGTTGTGAGTCGATGGTGGACTTGCAAGTGGGATGAAAGAAAGAACCCGGTTGCAAGTCAAGGGTCGACTTGCAAGTGTCATCGAACAAAAAACCCAGTTGCAAGTCGAGGGTCGACTTGAGAGTGGCATCAAATAGAAGACGCAGTTGCAAGTCAAGGGTCAACTTGCAAGTGGTATCAAACAAAAGACCCAGTTGCAAGTCGAGGGTCGAGTTGCAAGTGGCATGAATACAACTAGACAGATACCAGGGGTGCAAGTCAAGGGTCGGCTTGCAAGTGGCATGAAAGAAAAACTACGAGCACACAATTGCGAGTCGAGGGTTGACTGGAAAGTGGAATGAAAGAAAGAACCCGGTTGCATGTCGAGGGTCGGCTTGCAAGTGTCATGAAACAAGAAGACCAAGTTGCAATTCGAGGGTTCACTTGGAACTGGAATGAAAGAAAAACTATGGGCCGACAATTGCGAGTCGATGGTGGACTTGCAACTGGGCCTATTACAAATCGAGGGTTCACTTGCAAGTGGCATCAAATAGAAGACCCCAGTTGCATAGTCACAAGGAACCTGGTTGCAAGTCGAGGGTCGGCTTGCAAGTGTCATCAATAAAATACCCAGTTGCAAGTCGAGGGTCGAGTTGCAAGTGGCATGAATACATCTAGACAGACACCAGAGTTGCAAGTCTAGGGTTTACTTGCAATTGGCATCAAAGAAGGAACCCGGTTGCAAGTCGAGGGTTGGTTTGCAAGTGGCATGAAAGAAAAACTACTGGCCCACAGTTGTGAGTCGATGGTGAACTTGCAAGTTGGATGAAAGAAAAAATCCAGTTTAATGTCGAGGGTGAGCTTGCAAGTGTCATCAAAGAAAAAAGACCCAATTGCAAGTCGATGGTTCACTTGCAAGTGGAATGATAAGAAAAACTACGGGCCGACAATTGCGAAAAACTACGGGCCGACAATTGCGAGTCAATGGTTGTTTGGGATATAACCCCACGATATGACCCGCCATGATGGGCCGCGTCATTAAAGTGGGGACTTACGGTCAAGACTCTGGACGGGTCAAAGGCGCCAAAGATATCAAGACTGGCATGATGGTTTACAAAGTAGGCCGGCTTGAGGCCCAACACTTGAAGACGACGGCTTGACGGCCCATATGTATAAGTCGCTTGGAGCTTTCCTTACTTAGGGAATAAGAAAGTAGGAAGTGTATTAATATACGGGTTGTAATGCGACCTGGACTCTGTTTAAGCCCAGGGCCTCAACCTATATAAATGGGAGCCCCTGAGGCAGAAAATATTAAGTTACAAGCTCTTGAGTACTAGGTTAGGCAAGTCACATCCTTATAATCGAGATCATCATCATCAATATCAATCAAGCAGGAGTAGGCTTTTACCTCCATCGTGAGGGGCCGAACCTGGGTAAACCCTTGTCTCTCGATTTCGATCAACCCCGTTCAAGAAATCACCTAGCGGCGATGGCCTCATGACTAAGTCCTTTCACGAGGACATCTGCCGTGACAAAACCACGGCAGTTGGCGCCCACCGTGGGGCTATCGCTCGGTGGTGTTGAGTTCTTGGAGGGAGCTCTCCCAGGGATCGAGGGATACGCGATCAGCCGCATGACCAAGAGTCGCCGTGGCAAGCTCTACATCGACGACTCAGGCTGGGGCCCCGAGGCCGGCTCAATCGAGTACGGGTACCGGATCCCTTTTGGCAAGATCCATGTTTTCATCGGCAAGATCGGCGAATCAGGACCCGAGCCAGACATCTTCACCAACATCGTCGAGCCGGCTCGGTGCACACAACCCGCCCAAGCTCGAACCATGTTTTCGTTGGCTTCACCTAGGGAGTTGACCTCGCAGACAATTCAGTGTCGAGCGGCGACACCCTGGTCTACTCCGATGGCGTGTCATTGGCCGGGGAAACAGAGTCAATCTGCCATGTGTACGATCGCAGGCTTGGGGGCTGCTCTGACGATGAGTCGGCCCCGGTTGATCATGAGTCACCCTACTGGACCACTGTCTATATGGCGGGAACCACTCTGGCTCTTAACTCAACCGCGACAGGAACTGTAGGAGGTGCTGGCGCGTCGATAACTGATCCGAACGCGGTTGGCTCCGTCAAGCCGTCAACTCAGGTTCCCTCAGAGCTGGTCGCCTCATTGACGACTCTTATCGAGTCGCCCCTGACAGCAGAAAATCAGGAGGAACACAATGCTAAGGTGGCCAAGATTCGTGAGCAGCTAAAGCTCAGGAAGATATCGATGCTGAGAGTGCTCGCATGGTGCAGTTGCAAACCCATATTCAACAAGAGACAGAGGGCTTAAGGACAGAGGCTTGGCATCTGGGTCTTTGTCATCACGCTTCTGAGGTGGTTCACAAGAGGCGCCATGAGACTCGACTCCCCCTTGACTTTGAGGGGAGACGCTTATTTAACACGCCAGGTGCAGGACCAAGTGCTCCTGAGACGCTGGTCGTACCCCAGTTGAACCAGGTCGTCCCACAAAACAGCAATGGTGGGCCATCCCCGAACCAGCCAGCTCCGAACCCGCCGCCCATCCTGGCGACTCTCGATCACTTCGTGACGCCGGTGGGTCACTTCTCCAACCCTGTTGATAACCTGGTAGCAGCGGCTGCCAATCTGACAAGGCTCCCGATCGCATGTGCTACCCCTGTGGAGAGAGAGGCTTTGCACGCCATGGAGTTATTAAAAACAACAGTCGCTCAGCAGGCGAATTATTCCTACAGTCAGCACCGGCTACACTCTACCCCACACCCAAGCCGCAGCCGGAGTCGTCATGCTGAGTCGCCGGCCGTTTCAAGCAACGCCCGACGGATACATGAGCAACGACGTGACCCACCTAGGTAGGGAGCTGTGGATGCTTAGGAGATTGTTGACTTGGCCCGGGCACGACGGGAAGCAGAGGTTGTTAATGCGGCGGCTTATCAATTGCCTCCCATGACGCCCTTGGCTTCACAAGGTGTCGGGTCAAGTACCCAAACCATCGGGATTCCGTGCCTGGTGCCGGCTTTGCACAAAGAGCGTATGCCCAAGGATTTCAAGGGCCCCCAGAAAGTATCCAACTACACACCCGACCTCGACCCGGCGTCTTGGATTGAGAGTTATGAAATTGCCATGGACATGCTGGATGTCAGTGATGCGGTCTGTGCCAAGTATTTGACTGTGATGTTGGAAGGGCCGGCCCGGAACTGGTTCAAAAATTTGCCGCCTAACTCCATCCACACTTGGGCGGAGTTGAAAGCACGCTTCGTCAAGCACTTCCAGGGAACTTACAAGCGTCCTATGACGATTGTTGATCTACAACACTATGTCTAGCGCGAAGGCGAGTCGGCCCACCATTGGTCTCGTCGAGTCACGGATATCATCCACTCCTCAGATGGTATATTGGTGGCTCAAGCTGTGTTGATTGTGGAGAAAAACTGTCACTTCAACCCTCTCGTCCAAAAGCTTGGCCGGCTCAAGAGGACGGTTGTGTACATGGGCGAACTCATGGTTGTCTTAACCCGGTACGCGGACTCAGACACCACCAAAGATCCCAACCCAGACGATGACCGGGCCAACAAGGGTAAGAAGAATGGTGGTAGCAAGGGTCAGCAGCAAGGTAACCCGGGGCACAATGGCAACCATGGTGGTCAGAAAAATGGTGGTAAATGCAAGCACCAGGAGGGCGGTTCACATTTTGTCGCCGACACCAACACAGGTTTCAAAGGCCAGAGGCGGAATAATTCTGGGAGGCCGTTCAATGCTAATAAGGCTCATAATTTCGAAGAAGCCCTCAAAGGCCCGTGCCGAAAACATAGTACCCCGGATAGGCCGGCTAGCTACCCTTGGGAAAATTGCCATATAATGCAGGCTTATCGTAACCAAGTCCACCAGAATCATCCTAGCAGTGGTGGAGGCAACCCTGGTCAACCAGGAGCTCGCGGCTCAAATTTCCAAGGAGGCGGCTCATCAGGCAATTTTCATAACCCGGGCTATCAAGGCTCGGGCGCTCAGGATCAGGATATCAGGGATTTGGAAATCAAGGTGGCAATCAACACTCAGGCCAAGGTGGCAATCAGCATCAAAACAACCAGACAAGGTTTTAGAGCAATCCTAAGCAGTTAAGCAGTGGACAGTATCACGTGTTTACTACCAGTACATGCAAGAGGGATAACAAGGTTCAGAAACATGCTTTCAATATGGTTGAGCCGGCGATTCCGCAGTACCTGAATTGGTCAGAACAGCCGGTCACTTGTAGTAGGGATGATCACCCGCCCCGGGTTGATAACCTTGGTGGCTTAGCTCTGGTGGTGGCACCTCATGTTGGTGGATATAATCTCACAAAGGTACTCATGGACGGAGGAAGCAACATCAACATTTTGTATTATGACACCTTCAGGCGTATGACTTCTCAGAGAAGTATCTTTCATCTTCTTCCACCGTTTTTCATGGGATTGTTCCTGGGAAATCTGCATACCCCATTGGTCGGATCAAGCTTGAGGTCGCGTTTGGCGATGAGTATAAATACAGAATAGAGTTTCTGACATTTGAGGTGGTTAAGATCAAGAGCCCATATCACGCCTTGTTCGGGTGGCCGGCTTATGCTCGTTTCATGCTCGACCCTGTTATGTCTATCTCAAGCTCAAAATGCCTGGGCTGAAGGGTACCATCATAGTCAATGGAAATAGAAAGATTGCTCGTGAGTGTGAAGAAGGAGACGCAGTGATGCGAAGCATCCTTCCATCATCCCGATGGACTCTACACCAACGCATCAAGCACCACGTGGACCTATGACAAGAGCTTGAGCACGCACAATGGAAACCGAGGTGAACTCCTTCCTACTTGACATGCATATGGACACGAGTGGAACTTGGTTGCTACCTCACCAAAATGCACTATGTATCATTAGGTATGAAGAAGAGCACTCCCAAGCAGCTAAGGAACATCACCAAGGAGGAGGAGAAGCACCCCAAGTCCACACGAAGGAAGGAGATGCACAAAAGGAGCAAGTGTGCATGTCCCAGGCGACCCCGTGCGCACGGGCCCCCAAGATCCCGTGCACACGGGCTACACAGGGAGCTCATGCTGTAACACCCCGTGTGCACGGGCATGTACTGTGCACACGGGACCCCCGTGCGCACGGGCCCAACTTACCCCATGCGCACGGGCCCAACAGGATGGCCGGCTGAGTTTGGCTGTTGGGCCTCCACTTCATCCCCAAGCCTATATATTCCGTACCTAGGGCCATGTTTATGGTTAGCAAAGACATATGTGAGATATTTGAGAGCTTTGCTCCTTCTACCACTCCATTGGAGATCTAGACCTCTTAGGAGAGGACCCACTTGTGGATTTCAAGACCTCCTCTTGGAGAAGATTATCATCAAGACCTCATCTCTTAGGAGTGGGAAGAACTTTATCCTAGTGCTTGTTTCCTTTGATTGTGCTTGTAATCTTGTGGATCTATGTGTTTGCTATTCTAGTGGATGTGTGATTGGGTTTTGTTGGAGTGAATTCCTCTTTGTGTTCTTGGTATTCATCCCTTTTCCCCCTCCAAGTGTGAAAATATCCATCTTAGGGTTCCACCCTACAACATCTTGGTATCATGAGCAAGGTTGATTCACATCTTGGAGTCCCTACCCCCCATTTGCTAGCTTGATTTTGTTGTTTTTCGTCCTAATTCGAAAATCCCCACCAAAAATAGCCTCAAAATTTTTCTTGCAATTTGTTAGATCTTGTGAGATTTGGTTGATTTGATCCACGAATTTGGTGTTTGACAAGTGGATCCACCCCTTACCATCTTTCCCCACCCACCCAACCATCAAATTTGGCCACAAATTTGCAAATATCCACGGATCCGAAGGTGTTCTTGCGATTCCAGAACACCCCGTGCGCACGGGCCGTCGGGACCCCGTGCCCACAGGCATCACTTACCCCGTGCGCACGGGCCATACAGAACTGTTCGGCCACTTCTTGTTTTCCACCATTTTGCCTTTCCACCACCACCTTTGATCTTCCACAATACTTCTCGTCAGTGTTTGAGTTTTGGAGTTGCGGTTCTCAAGTGTCCTAAGGTGTTTCGGCTACTTAGGTGCGAATTGACTTCATCATCACTGCTACTCGCCATCGACTCGGACTCCACATCGACTTCGACAACTACATCTTCATACCAACCGTAAGCAAGGACGGTAAACTCGATGACACCATTGTATTACCCTTGCCATTATCTTGATAACCTCGAGCCTCTTTTGCGTTACTTACCCATCAAGACTAGAAAGTTGAGAATTGTCGGGCCATGCCTTAGTGCACCTTTAGTGTTACGTCTCTCCCGTGCATATCACACTTGTTACCTCATACTCCGGCTCGCATATCAAGCATTGTGGCATAGTCAAAAAAAAGAGAAGAGAAAAAGCTTTTAAGCAAAAGAAAAGGAAGATAAGCAAAGAGCTTGTAAGCAATAGCATTGAGCCTCATAGCATAGTTACATCATCTTGGTCAATACATACATTAGCATACTTGGGATAGTAGACGGCCTGTTTTCTCTCTTAGGTTGGTGCACTAGCGTATCTAGCCCATTAGAGAAATCGAGCTAGCGTCTCTCTAGTATCCATACAACAAGAGCATTCCCGTGGTTCCACCTCTTAGAGCTCATTCCTTGGTTGTGCGGATCCCATCTATCTTCCGTGTGTGTGTTCCTAGTGATATCCTTGGGTTTGATCTATTTGTCTTACTTGCGATTTGTGCATCTTGTCAACTTTTTCAACATCTTGACTAACATTTGCTTGAATTATATGTGCCATTTCCTAACCGAGATCCTCCAAAAGACATTTACTTGTAGGTGTGAGAAAACAAAACCCGGTACCAATTCTACTATTATAGCATCACGTGGGATCGTACTTGATACATCCACAATCTTCGGAAAAGGTAACTTTGGTATTGTTCTCTCATTTTCCTACCCACCACCACTTCTACATGATCGATAGGCCTTCTTCGGTGAACCCACTCTTCGAGGATCAAGATGACGAACGAGACTTCGTCACCAAGAATCACTTCTTCATTGCACAACGAGCTCTACATCAAGAGAGTGAAGCTTTGGGAGATCGCATCGAGCAACTCGCCATCGACCTTCGTCAATCGGAAGCAAGACAAAGGGACTACCTCGACGCCAAGCTATCCAAACAAATGGAAGAATTTCGCAACATGATCATGAGCCACGCATCTTCATGAACCTCTTCACCAAGACGGCGCCACTCAAGTCGCCACTCATCATCATACTCTTCTTCCGATGCAAGTCCTCCCCGAGCTCGCTCCCCTCTACGAGACGACACTCAAGATCGCCAAGCTCAAGAAAACCCCTTCCTTGGCAATGGCTTACAAGACCGAGTGTGAGCACGTGAAAACGCGCGACGCCAAGAACAACAAGCCATGAAGCAAGAGCAACCTCCACCACATCAGCCACGTCAAGCATCTCAAGACGGCGATGCACTTAGGCAAGAGCAACAAAGTCGTGAAGCACAAGCTCAAGTGGCTCAAGAAGCACTCTGCGAGTCCACTAGAGCCGTTGCCCAACGTAACCGTCAAGTACATGAGCAAGAGGAAGCACTTCATCAAGCATGACAAGAAGAAGCCGCCCGATGTGAAGAGCAATAAGAAAGGAGAAACCGGACACACATGCCTCGTCCTCCTCCATGCCAAGAGCGCTATCATGATGAAGATCCTCCTCCTCGGCAAGAGTGACATCAAGCTGAACGAGTGCTTGAAGACCCTCCCCCAAGCCAAGAGAGACATCAACACCGCCACTATGATGAAGAACTTCGCTATGGCAAGCTCAAGTTCACCATGCCGAAATTCTCCGGAAGCAATGATCCCGAGGAATATCTCTCATGGGCATTGAAGGTCGACAAGATATTCCATCTTCACAACTATGACGAAGAGAAGAAAATCGCAATGGCCACCCTTGAGTTTCAAGACTACGTCCTCATTTGGTGGGAACAAGTGAACAAGCGACACCGAGAGAAAGATGAACCACCCATCACAACTTGGACGAAAATGAAGGATGTCATGAGAGCCCGCTTCGTGCCTACACACTACACCCGAGATCTCTTCAAGAAGTTGCAACTGCTCAAGCAAGGCACGAAGACGGTCGAGGAATACTATCAAGAGATGGAAATTGCCATGATAAGAGCCAATGTCAAAGAAGATGATGATCAAACTATGGCACGCTTCTTGAACGTCCTCAATCACCCAATAAGGAAGATTTCCGATTTCCAATCCTACTCCAACCTTCTCGAGCTAGTTCATCAAGCGACCAAGGCGGAGCGACAAGTACAAGAAGACTTCAAGTACGCCAAATACTCTTCCAAGAACTATGGCTCCTACACTCAAGCTCCCTCAACTCCGACACCTTCTACCTCGACTAGAGCATCCCCAAGTACCGGCGACAAGTCAAGTTCCAAGCAAGCGACACCTTCCTCGATCCGTCCTCCGGTAAGCAACTACAAGTCCAAGACTCCTTCATCATCGGCGCCACCGGATGACCCCGTCAAGACAAGTTCTCTCAAGTGCTTCACATGTGGTGGCCGTGGACACAAGTCCTTCCAGTGCATCAACCAGCGAACCATGATTGCAAATGATGATGGCACATATGACTCCATGAGTGAAGATGAGATGGAAGCTCTCGAACATGTCGCCATGCACCGTCAAGTGAATGAAGAAGAAGATGCTCAAGTCTTTTGCGATAATGATTCAAGTTCCCCTCTAGTGGTCTCCAAGGTCTTGACACTTCAACACCAACAAGACGAAGACCAACGATGCCACATCTTCCACACCAAGGCCGGCATCAATGGTCGTTCCGTGAAGGTCATCATCGATGGAGGAAGTTGTCACAACTTGGCAAGTGACGAGCTATGTTCCAAGCTACAATTGGTCAAGAAGAAGCATCCTCACCCCTACAAGGTCCAATGGCTTAGCGACTCCGGCACCATTCAAGTGGAGCACACCATGCAAGTTTCGTTCAAGATAGGCGCCTACAAGGACACCTTGGAGTGTGATGTGGTTCCCATGTCCGTGTGCCATCTTCTCTTAGGAAGACCGTGGCAATTCGACCGTGGCGTCATCCACAACAGAAGAACAAACCACTATAGCTTCAAGATGAAGGGAAGAGCGTACGTGCTATGACCTATGTCACCAAGTCAAGTGATCGCCGACAAGCAAACATCCACCCATCATGGAGAGACTAGTGAGAGAGTGAACCACCGCAAAGAGAGTGAGAGCCACGAGCCCAAAATGAGTGACTACACATCAAGAGAGAAGACCTTAGTCCTCCTAGCCACAAAAAGAGAGATGAGACAAGTGTGTAAGAACCCATCTAGTGTCATACACTATGTCCTTGTGTGCAAAGATGAAGTGGCCAAGACTAACACTTCTAACCATCTACCTCTAGTGTTATCTCAATAGTTGCAGGAATTCGAGGATGTCTTCCCCGATGAGCTACCTCCCGGTCTTCCTCCTCTACGTGGCATCGAACACCGGCTCGACCTCATCCCTAGCGCACCTCTTCCTAACAAGGCTCCATACCGCGTCAACCCCGAAGAAACAAAAGAAATACAAAGGCAAGTCCAACATCTCATAGACCATGGACATGTGCGTGAAAGTTTAAGTCCTTGTGCCGTACCGGTTATTCTTGTGCCTATGCGCGATGGTAGTTTTCACATGTGTTCTGATTGTAGACCAATAAATGCTATCACCGTTCGCTATAGGCATCCCATTCCACGCCTAGATGATATGCTAGATGAGCTTAGCGGCGCCACCATTTTCTCAAAAACTGATCTTAAAAGTGGCTATTATCAAATCCGCATACAAGAAGGTGATGAATGGAAAACCGCTTTCAAAACAAAATTTGGTTTGTATGAATGGCTAGTTATGCCTATGGGCTTATCGGAAGCACCCGGTAGTTTCATGCGTGTCATGCATTATGTGCTTCGCCCATATATTGGCATGTTTGTTGTTATCTACTTTGACGATATTCTTGTGTTTAGCAAATGCCTCAAAGATCATGTTACTCATCTTAGGACCATTTTGCAAACTCTTAGAAAAGAACAACTTTATGCAAATATGGAAAAATGCACTTTTGGTGTTGACAAGATTGTTTTCTTGGGCTTTGTTGTGTCTTCAACGGGTGTTCATGTTGATGAATCTAAAATTGAAGTGATTAAAACTTGGCCACAACCCACTAATTTGCAACAATTGCGTAGTTTCCTTGGTCTAATAGGTTTTTATCGTCGCTTTGTGAAAGACTTTAGCACTATCGCCGCACTGTTGCATGCCTTGAGTAAGAAAAATGCACCTTTTGTTTGGGGACCCTCGCAATCTACTACATTTGATGAGCTCAAATCTTTGCTTACACATGCCCCAATTCTTGCATTGCCTAATTTCAACAAAACTTTTGAGGTCCATTGTGATGCTAGTGGTAATGGAATTGGTGGAGTTTTGATGCAAGAAAAGCAACCCATTGCATACTTAAGTGAAAAAATTTCCGGTGCTCAACTCAACTATCCCGTCTATGACAAAGAACTGTATGCTTTCGTGCACGTATTGCATGTTTGGGAACATTATCTCTGCCCACATGAATTTGTCATCCATACCGATCATGAGACACTAAAGTACCTTAAAGGTCAAACCAAGTTGAATAAATGACATGCTAAATGGAGTGAATTTATTGAATCTTTTCCTTATGTGATCAAGTACATTAAGGGTAAAGAAAATGTTGTGGTGGATGCTCTTTCCCGCAAGTGCATGTTAGTTACTCAACTTGAGTTGAATGTTATTGGCTTTGAGCATGTTAAAGATCTTTATGCACATGATCCTACGTTTGTGATTCCTTATGCCAAATGTCTTGCTAACACTTGTTGGGAGAACTATTATCTCAAGAATGGCTACCTTATGCGCGCTAACAAGCTTTGTATACCCGAGTCTTCGCTTCGTTTGTTACTTTTGCAAGAGGCTCATGGCGGAGGACTTATGGGACATTTTGGGCACGACAAGACCTTTGCAACACTCCTCTTCAAGTACTTTTGGCCAAAGATGTTCCGCGACGTGGCACGCTTCACCAACCGATGCTCTACATGCCGCAAAGCTAAGTCCCAAGCTCAATATCATGGTTTACATATGCTACTTCCAATTCCATATCAACCATGGGAAGATATTAGTATGGATTTCGTGCTTGGTTTACCTAGGACTCAAAATGGAAAGGATTCTGTATTTTTTGTTGTGGACCAATTCTAAAAAATGGCACATTTCATCCCATGCAATAAGATAGACGATGCTTCACATATTGCAAATCTTTTTTGTAGGGAAATCTTGAGGCTACATGGCGTGCCAAGAACCATTGTGTCGGACCACGACGTCAAGTTCCTAAGCTACTTTTGGAGGACACTATGCGCTAAGCTCGGCATCAAGATTCTATTCTCGACGGCCTACCATCCACAAACCGATGGCCAAACCGAAGTCACCAACCAGACACTATCTACTCTCCTATGTGTGTTGATCAAGAAGAACATCAAGGAGTGGGAGGAGTGCTTACCCATCGCCAAGTACGCCTACAATCGAGCTCGACACTCTACTACCGGCAAGTCCCCCTTTGAGGTTTTCTACAGCTTCAACCCATTGTCCCCATTGAACATTCTACCTCTTCAGCTCCAAGAACGCGCAAACATGGATGCGAGGGCAAGGGCAAGTTTTCTCAAGAAGATGCATGAAGATACAAGGTCAATGATCAAGCGCCAAGTACAATGACTCGCCACCAAGCTCAACATCAACAAGACACCAATGGTGTTCCAACCGGGAGATCTCATATGGCTTCATCTTCGCAAGGACCGCTTCCCCAATGAACACAAGTCCAAGCTACTCCCACGAGCCGATGGACCCTTCAAGGTGCTAGCACGCTACAATGACAATGCCTACAAGATTGACATCCCCCGCAACAAGTACAATGTAAGCGACATATTCAACATCAAGGACTTGGCCAAATACCATGGTGATGAAGATCATGATCCGCGGACGGATCTCTCCCAAGGGGGGGGGAGATGATGCAGAGCATCCTTCCATCATCCCCATGCACTACAAAAAAAGACAAATCCGTGACATTTTGGCTAGAACAAAAAAAATCTGTCATGCTTATGACACTTCTATGACGATAATTGTGACAAAACCACGTATCATCATAGATGTGGTGGGCTCCTACTTCTATGACAAAAAATGATGAAAAAAATGGGCTTTTCGTCCTGGGCGGGCCAGGGACGCACCTGCATGACATTCTTTGGGCCGTCCATGATGGAAAAAATCATGGTAGAAGCGAGGGCGAGGAAAATTTCGGGGAGTTCCCGGTTACGGTGGGTGGTCGGGGCCGAGCGATGCACGGAGGTTTGAGCGTTTCTCTCATACACGTACGCGTGTGTGTGCGAGGCGTTGGGCTCTAACTAAACCCGAGCGAGGTGTTCTCTTACTGAACTCGAGCGATTGCACTAGCTATGTTACTGAACCCGAGCTATCGATCCCTTGGCTGTTAACTAAACCCGAGCGTTTCCTTCACTACTGCTGCTAACTGAAGCCGATCGAACTTGCCTCTTAATGAACAGTGACCATTGTTGGGGGTTGGATGAACAGTTCCCGGTGGGGGTTGGATGAACAAGACCCCGTGGTAGTAGGTCGTTGCCGCTGGATGAACAGGACCCCGATCAAGGAGGCCGCCACACCCGAGCTGGTTGGGGGTGGATGAACAGGACCCCGTGGAGGGCTGGTTGAATAGTAACCAGTGGAGGCTGGATGAACAGTAGCCCATGGATGAACAGTAGCTGGTGGAGGCAGGAGGAAGGTCGCGGTGGATGAACAGTAGCAGGTGGAGGCTGGAGGAAGTTGACGGTGGATGAACAGTAGCCCGTGGAGGCTGGAGCGAGGCAGTAGACGGTGGATGAACAGTAGCCCGTGGAGTCCTGTTTTGCGGTACGCCACACCCCTCCCGATGAACAGGACCCCATTTCGACTATAGGCACTCCAACACAAGTCCGTTTCCTCCGTTTTGCGGTACGCCACACCGCTCCCGATCAACAGGACCCCGTTTCAACCGTAGGCACTCAAACAGAAGGCCATTTCCTCCGTTCCGCGGTACGCCAGACTTCGTTCCGGCTGTTCCGTCCAAGCCGGTTGGCTCCTGATGAATAGGACATATTCCGACCCAGTCGGTTGCCTCCCGATGAACACGGCGCTGTTTCCTCTGTTCCGACCCAGCCGGTTGGCTGCCGATGAACAGGACGCTGTTGCTGCCATCCGTTGCCTCTTCATGTACACGAGCCCTGGCCGTACGTATGCGCGAGTACGCGTTCGAGATCCCTGCCCGTATGTACATACATGGCCGTATTTTTTGGCATTTGGCTGTACGTACGTGTACATGGTTTAGAAGGGACTGCCTGAACTGTTACGTCGGGGGCTCTACTACTACACGTGCTGCTGCTTGCTCATCCATGGTTCATCGTTGCAGAGAGACCGATCGACCAGTATGTATGTACATGTTTGCGACCAGAATGACAACGCTACGTACGCTTCGACCGGGTGGGTCCCGGCTGTCAGGGAGGATAAGGATGCACTTCCTTGCGTGCGAAGTTATTGATGGTGGGTCCGAGCTGTCAGGGGGAGGATTCATTTTTTTGCGCGTAATAAGGAGGCACTTCCTTGCGTGCGAAGATGTAGCTGGTGGGTCCAGCTGTCAGCCTCACCGCATACAGTACTCTTCCGATGGCTGTTGTTTAATTGACCATGTCACACGGACAGCACTCAGGCGGTGGACGACGGTGAGGCAGGGAATGACGCGGAGCATGGGAACACGCGGAGGGTAGTACAAGGGTTGACTGGTTGGGCTGCGGTGTGAGGCTGCCATCGCCGCAGAATAACAGGGGGTGTGGGTGAGTAGAGGGATGGCCTGGCCAGCGGTGGGAGTAGGAGGGGGTGGTGAGGCCTGCGCGGTAGCACAGCCAACCACGGGAGGCAGTAGCACATGGTGGTTTGGACGGCTGGAGCAAGAAAATCAGAGGTTGAAGAAGCAAGACGACCGTTGGATGTTAATAATCCAACGGTCACTGGTGATAGAATCGTTTGTTGAATAAGTTGACAAAGCCCTGCGTACGCGTCAACTTAGTAGGGCCACAAGTCAGCCTCCAAATCTGGTGGGCCCCAACTGTCATGGGGAGCAATCATTATTTTTCGCTTAATAAGGAGGCACTTCCTTTCATGCGAAGATATAGCTGGTGGGTCCCAGCTGTCATGGGGAGGATTCTTTTTTTTGGCGTAATAAGGAGGTACTTGCTTGCGTGCGGCCATGGACCATGTGGGTCCCAACTATCAGCCTCTCCACGTACATCCCTCTTCTGATGCTGTCGTTTGTTCACAATGTTGACCACGCCGTGCCGAGAACACTGACGCGGTGGACGACAGCTTGACCTAGGAAGGGAATGAATCAGAGGCGGCGAAGCCACAACAGTGGAGGGATGTGGGTGAGCAGAGGGATGGCCTGGCCATCGGTGGGAGTAGTAGGGGGCAGTGAGGCCTTTGCGGCAGCACAGCCGGCCATGGGAGGTGGGAGCAGCCGGTCTCGCCGACACTGGATTTGGTGGCTGGAGCAAGAAGATCAGAGATTGAAGAAGCACGACGGCCGTTGGATTGACATCCAACGGTCACTTCTGCTAGAATCGTTTGTTGACATATATAATAAGTAAAAAAAATCTTGCATACGCGTCAACTTAATAGGCCCACAAGTCAGCCCATTTCCTATTTTTTTTAATAATTTACGGCTCATTTGCAACTTCTTATGCAATTTATTGCAGTCCATTTTCTTTTTGTTGGCCAGGGCCAGGGTTAAATTTTTTAATGAAATTTCGCATATTTTGGTGGGGTCTAAACTATTTTTAATACCGAAATGTCGAGCCAGATTTAAAGTACTTTGAAGATATATTTAAATTAGGTTAAAGCCCAATGAAATTGGAATATGAAAATGTGAAAAAAATCAGAAATTTGAAAGTAATTGCCAATTTGTCGTGTGTTTTTATATTTACAGCCCATTTCATATTACTTTTAAGATTTGCAGCCGTCTTGACAGAGTTGCAGCCCAGCAGGGCGGAGAAAAATAAGTAAGCCTGGGTTGGGTAAGCCTGGATTGGGTATTCTTCAGAAAAAATAAATTGGGCTAGCCATTTTCACAAAGAAAAAATAGCTGGGCTGGTCATGTGGCGAACGTAAAATAGAAGCCTGGGCTAGATGGGCCACAACCCAGTTGAAACCCTGCTTCGCCTAAACAATAACAAAAAAAATATTGCTCGAGCAGCTATGTCCCATGTGTCAGCCGCTCTTGTGCTGTTCTCTTGTCTATTGACTATATGCTGACAATGTCGTGGGTCCCAGATGTCAGCAAACCACTAGGAGGAAGCATTTTCTTTTTCTATACACTAACAATGGAGTATATAACAAAAAATGAGGAACTTTCTTGCGTAAGACCATGGACATGGTGGGTCCCTACTATCATCCTCTCCAAGTACAGTCCTCTCCCGATTCCTCTTGTTTGTTGACCATGTTGACAATGTAAGGGGGCGGCGCCGCGGCGAGCGCACCAAAGCGCGCAGAGGACGACGGCGAGGCCTCGGATGGGAACAAACAGGAGCCGGGGAAGATGCAGTGGTGAAGTCGCAGGCGAAGGGGAGTACAAGGGTTGACTGGTTCGGGTACGGGGTGGGGCTGACGTCGGTGTTAATGATTTAGGAGACGTTGGGGCGTCTATGCATGCGCTAAGGCGCAGCCAGCCATGGGAGGCGGGAGCAGGTGGCCTCGCTGGCGCTGGTTTGGTTTTGGCGGCTGGAGGAAGACGAGACTGAAGAAACACGACAGACTGCAAAAGTAGCAGGAGTACTTAACAACCTTAACTGAAGCGAGCAGGGGCACTTAACAACCATAGCTGAAAGCAGTATGAGTACTTATACAGGTCCAACCGTACAAAGCACGTCTCAAACAATGCTACTTTGCCTACAGTTAACCAAGGGTGAGGCCACCAAGCCCCAGGACAAGGCCCAGGCGCCACCCCACGCATCCACAACCTTCTGAAAGCGGCTTCATCTCGCAATGTGGTCAACAAACAGGATATTTGCTTCAGAGCCATGGAAAAGCATGAGCATAACCTTCTGTCGTATTCTCCAAGATGGACGGGCCTTCATTACTTGAGACCACCCATGAATAAGTATCTTTTCACCTCCAAGGGGAATGGAGTAGGTCGACATAAACATCCTGTTGTGATCAAGCGCAAGTCTGACCCGACCATGGTCAGGCATCTGTATAGGAACAATAAAACTGGGCAGTTTCTGTTTCAAGAAGATCATAGCTGTAAAACTGTGTATAACCAAGAGTTTACGAACAACATATATAACAGAAAACAACTCATACCATAAGTTTCTTGACACAGTTGGACATGTTCAACGTGTGCACCAGTGGCGCACATATCCCACGTGGCCTTCCACCATTGAAACGCCCCACAAGGACCTCAAGACGATCAATAAAGTGTAGGAACTGGTGGATGTCGTCCCAGTCAACTTCAGTGCCATCAGTAATAGTCGAGTTCTTATCAAATAACAAACGAGTAGTGTCCTGAACTTTGTAATAACCTACACATGCCACCAGTTATAAGAAATATTAGTTAGAAGTAGCATCTTCGTGCGACAAGGGAATCACAAATTGTTGCTACTTGTAAAGTCAAACTATGATTAGTTAGACAGAATAGGTGGATTAAGAAGTAATCGAGGTAACATGCAAGAACCAGATATAAAACTAACATGGATGAACTACTGGAACGACGTCGGGGTGGAAGGTCACAGTGAAGATGAGACTAGGTTCTGCTCTTTCCATCAACATTCGTGTGCCAACTTTCAGTCCGTAACACTTGTGAAAGTTTATCCAAGTTCGGCCATAAAAAAGCAGCGATGTTCTTGGTTCATGAACCCAACTGGGAACTTATATCCATGGCGTGTCTTCAACGTGACCATTAAACTGGTGTATTCAGTTATGGCAAGGCCGACCATCTCAAGTACATGTGTTCTAGCAAGCAAGGGATGCACTGCAGGAAAAATAATATGAGAACACAATTTATTCGCTATCCAAATCTAGAAATAATTTCCTCTTTTAGATCAGTGTTGACCATGGTACTAGTACCTTTTATCCAAATATAGCAATCCAAATTTCCAAATTAGTCGACAGCATGTTCAAAAACCCCAACCCTCCCGGATAGAAAAGAGGATTGTAGGAACATACTGTGCGCGTTTTAAAATCCTGTGTTAGGATGAGAAGGAACAAGTGTGGCATCTCGCCGAGGGCGCAGAAACCTGTAGGGTCCTCGCACTTTGGGCACTGCAAATGAAACACACTAGATTCAGTAGGAAGAAAAATGCATCAACGGCGGCAGCTGCCATCCTAGGATTATAGGTGACCAAGGGACTAGGATTTATCGGGGATGGATGAAGAATTCGTACCTGGTTCTCCATGAGAAAACCCTAAGCAATCACCGAGAGGAGGTTTCTCTGAACAAGCAGACGAGGGAGAAGGGGATTCAGGCCCAGTGAAATATTGCTGCTTCGTCCGTCCAGCTTACTGCTACTACTGTAAAGGTGGGGGTTTTGTGATTTGATGGCTCATTGGGCATTACTGCAGCGCTACGACCGGGGTGAGTCTACCATGCAGTTGTGCACTCTAATTTGGTGCATGGCACGTGGACCCCGTTGCCGGATGTCCCGCATATCAGCGAAAGTAAGTACAAAGGAAGGAGTAACTAGTTACACATAAATATATTTTTGATAGAGAGATACTACCTCTGTAAAGAAATATAAAAATATTTTATATCACAACTTTATACATAAGAAAAATCAAGGGGAATATATATAACATAATATGGGGTTCAGATGAGAATAAAATACTCAGATAGGCTCACAGGTGTGGAGTTTGGGCCACAGGCCGATGGGCCTGCATGTTTGGGGGCCCATGTGTTCTAACTCAGCGCATTTCATCCAGTAAATATTGCAAGCGATTGGTACGGCGCAGGTTTTAGATGCTGTCACAAGGTAAATACAAAAAATTAAATAAAGCACGGCGGCTGTTAGAATGAAATCGAACGACAGTTCCTAACCAGCAATCAGAGTTGGAATTCTTTCATGATATCCTACGTGATAAATAATACTGTCATACTACTTATACACACAGGACACTTGTTTCACCATGCCGTATTATTACATCAAAAGCTGTTGGAGGATAGATCAGTTCGGCAGTTGCGTGCTGCTACTGAAGAATTTCAAAGTTGATTAGGACCAGCTCTCCTTGCCGAGAAAGTTCGATTTTGACATCATCCCCAACCGCAAGATTTGATAGAGTTTTGAACCTTGACCATCCTTTAGCATCAATCATCACGCGACCATCCTTTGTATTTACGGTATATTGACCTGGTTCATTCACACCAAGGCTGCGCATGGTAAGAGAAACTTGGCCACGGTCGCCTGGATTATTGAACGACTCCCTCGTTGCTCTAGGAATTTTCTGTTTGCAAACAAGAAGACATACACAAATAGTTAGATCAACACAGTGAATCATGTGAAACAACACAGAAAGAAAAAAGAACGAAGCACTTGGGCTGCCAATGCTTACCAAGAAGGTGGAGATGTTAGTTTTTGTAAGGACTTTGGTATAAGCAGTGCGAACTGCAACCCACTCTGTTGCCGGTGCAAGTGCTGGTTTCGTTACCGCTGCACGAGCCGGAGCAGATGCAAGTGCAACTTCAAGTGTTGGTGCAGGTGCCGGAGCTGTTGCTACTGCCGGAGATGGTGCACCTTGTGGAGCTGGTGCCGGTGTCGGAGCAGGTGCCAGTGTCGGTGCCCGATCCTCTGGTAGATCAGCCTGATCCGCTGACGCGGTCGATGTCGAATCCTCTGGTGGATCAAATTAAGCCGCTGCCGCTGTTAGTGCTAGAGCCAGTGCCATCGGAGCAGGTGCCGGTGCTCGATCCGATGCTGAAGGTGGTACCGATGTGCGAGATAGCAATGATCGTCTCTAGTCTGCTATTATTTCATACTTCAGCTCTCTAACTTCGCTAGGCTCCGTGACCTGGATCCAATCTTTTTCTTCACTTCTTTTAAACGCGAGAAGGACTAATGTGGCGTGTTTGTTAAAAAAAACTGCAGTTTATCACAGGGCTTCAGATTGTACTCAGACAACAGACTGATCCAATTGTGTCCAGTAATATAAGTGATGGACAGTGACTTCGTTACTGACACATCATAGGAAGTGAAACCTGCTAAAATAACCATCATAGAGGAAACCAAACGAATATGACATGGCAAAACCTGCATCATAAAATTGCAGCAAAAGTAAGAAAACATGACAGTAAATCAATAAGATTTACTTGATGTGACACGAGTGAATCCTTACCAGGATATCACTATGTTCAAGTTAAATAGAAGGTTGATCGTCCAATTACGGGTGGCATGCAGGGCCCCCACTTACTCCCACAAGCAGGACAGTCCAAAGGTCATGACAACTCGTATGGAGCGAACATCCATGGGACTGGAAATCCTGGTGGGTGCGATAAACCCTGCAATGCATACAGATATTGGAGTGTAACCATAATTGATAAACCGTCCTCACAAAAAAGATGATCTAGATACTTCAAAATATACAAAATGAATTGAGTGGACAAACATTAATATAGACTGTTCTCAGGACTCACCACACAACAAAAGCGGCAGTACTAAACAATACAGGGTTCACACACACAAGTCAAGTACTGAACAATAGTACATACTACAGACAAGCAAAGTTGCACTAATTAAACTCTGCAGACTATTTCTTGCCACCGACCTACGGGATGTACCCCACATAACTGACTAGGCCATGGACTTCATGAGAGATGTCTACCGGCACCTTCGCCATCTCGTCAACCTTGGAGAACCTAACAGAGTGGTCTTTCCACTCATAAACATGACGATGAAGAAAGTTCGCATCAGATTTGTCGGGAAGCTTTACAAGAACCACACCCTTCGTAATCGAAGGCACAGCTAGGAAATTGTTGTGGTGAAGTACACCGTCGAGAACATGCCTGACTACAATGCTACAGGTAAACACTTGTTCACGACACATGGCGACAAGGACACAGCAGCTGGATAGTTTAGTAGTAGAACACATCCTCAGGTCTTCCAGTTCACATGGCATGACTTTGAGAACTTCATATCCACCGGGGGCCTAGTCCTAATTCAAACAAAAACCAAATATTTTATTACTACCTCTTTTCAGAAATATAAGATGATTTTCGATATTTTACTCCATATAAGACTACATATACGCACATAAATTAGTGAACAAAGACACTAGAACATGACTACATGAGATGCACAAAAAAGTTAGAACATCTTATATTTTTGAACAGAGGGATTACTTGCAATATCCATAACACAAGTTACTAAGGCTACTATACTCTCTTCCAAGGCATGAGAGCTAAAATCATGCATTTCCTACAGCTAGCATTGATGTTGTTCATAAAGTAGTTGAAAGTAATCTATAAGAAATCAGTGTTATGTGCAAAAATCATATGTATGTCAACCTCTCGCATGTTTTGGTCAAAAGAGCCATTTAGAACCGTCATTTGGCACACAAAAATCACATGCAAGATCGCCCAGAAAGTTGTACTACTAGTACTAGTACTAGTACTGCGTGTTAGATGAAAAAACACGATCAAGATCGCCAAAAAGATTGTCAAGAAGAGATATTACCTGGAGTGGCTTAACGAGGGATACCGGAGAGGGGGGCTTGGACAGGGCGATGGCCTTGAGCTTGTCTACGGTAGTCTCAGCAGGGTGCTCGCGCTTCTTCGTACCCTGAGCCTCGACGGTTTTGGCCAGAGCCATAGACATCACTTCGGCCGGTGCTCCAGGGTCCATCAAGAAACTGTCAATTAGAAATAAAAGAAAAGAAACCATAATCACAAACCCAAAAGAAGAACAGAGAGGGAGTTCGGATCGGTCGCGGGGTTGCAAGACTGGGCCTTGGCCAGAAGCAACACCATTGATGCGCTCACCTTTCCTTCTTTGGGAGAGAAGAACAATGGCAGAAGCGCATCGGGGTTTTCTTGAAGAAATGAGGAACAAGATGAGGGCAAAGTGAGTTGGGGTTTTCTTCAAGAGAGGAAGATGAGGGAGAAGAGTGAAATTATGGTTGCTTTGTCCGTCAAACTTACTGCTAAAAAGGTGGGGGGTTTGTGATTTGATGACTCATTGGGCATTACTGCGGCGCTTCGACCGGTGTAGTCTATCGTGCAGTTGTGCACTCTAGTACGGAGTAATTTAGTGCATGGCAAGTGGACCCCAATGCTGGCTGTCCCACACGTCGGTGAAAGTGAGTAGCAAGGTTCCCGACGACCGTCGAGGAGGATCCGCGCGGTTGAGCGTGTCCACTGTTTCTAAAAAAAATGATTACAGCAAGCATTTCCCCTCTTATGATGGAGGAGTGCGAAACACGACAGCCACTTGAACGTACACAGTACTCCTACTACTAGGGCATCTACAGTGGTTCATACATCAGTAGTACTATAATCTTGTTGCTAGTGTAGTAAGATATGGCGTAAAAAATGATGTTGTGCGCATGTCAACTATGAACAGTAATGTAACATGCCCTTTTTTTACTGTCCGGTCGAGAATGAACAGTGATATCAATGTCAATAGAACTAGGTGTACAGCGCACGGAGAGTACGGTGCTACAGTACTCCACGAAACATGAACCATATGAAGCATGAACCTTTGTTAGGTAGGGTGTATGAAGGGTGCATGGGAGCAAAAGTTCCCTTCTCGACCTACTTTTGCGTGCTCGGCAGATTGCATGAAGGGTGCATGAGTCCACACTAGGTTAACACAAATACACTAGGGGCATGGAGAGCATGCATGAAGAGGGGTGCTGAGATGAGCATACATGAAGAGGAAACAACTATGTTGAGATGACAATGCAACCAAACACATCCGCATGCTTTGTGCTACAGTGACTGGTCTGCATCGTCTGAGTTTGATCCAATGGTCATGTTGCGCCGAGACATGCCCATGCATAGGACGCCTAAATACCATCGAAGTCCCTCTGCTTCTCGAGGCGCACGACGGTGGTGATGCAGGGTGCCACCACCCGCAGAGCCCGCTCCCGGTCGACGGGAGCCAGCTCATCAAAGACGGCGTCCAATGGCACGAATGGATTCCGGTGACGAAGCCCTGAGAGGATTCGCCCGGCAACGGCGATGGCCGTCCGCAACCCCTCCTTGTCCGCTCCGCCCCCACCACCGTGCAGAGACGGCTCAACTCCTCGAAGATATAGGTGAAGAAGGAGACCAGGTCAAGAAGCCGCGGCTCGTTGAAGTTGATGGGGTGGTCGAACGGGTTTAGCCCGACAGCCGGCATGGTCGCGCTGGCACGACGGTAGGCATCGCGCAGCCGCAAAACGTGCATGGAAACATGGTATAGCAAGTGGTTGAGGTGATCCTGGACCTCGTCATGATCAGCCCGCTCGCGCTCCAGCCGGCTCGCCTGACCGCCTATCGTATCTCCTGCTTTCTGCAGCAACGCCGCCGATGCCTCGAGCATCTTTGTGGTGGACGCCTGCCACTTTTGAAGCTCCGTGAACACCCGCACATAAAGGAGGAGCATGGCACTCCTCTCCTCCTTGAGCTCACGGAGCTCCACGTCCTTGGCCCTGAGCTCCGCATCCTTGTCATGGAGCTCCTGTGTCAGGCGCCTCACCTCAGACTCCGTGATCTGGTGCGTCGCCATGGAACCAGGTAGAAGCAACAGGGAGAGAAAGCAAAGGGGGTGAAACGGCTGAAAGGCAATGCAATCTACGGGAAGGCGGAGGGTGAATCTTTTGGTTTTCACCATGGGAAAACACTAGTCGATGACTTTTCACATTAGTGAGCACCACCCGGGGTCATCATGACTAATTGCTGCCGTGCCTGCTCCCGTCAATCAAAAAAAATAAAAATCCTGCCGCGCCTACCGCACCCAAAGACCAGAGCAACGCATCGGTGGATATTTAAATTTGCCTACCTACAAGGAGAGAGAAAAAGGGGTGAAAAAACAAGTGTGGCGGCGGCCTAGCTAATCGGTCGCACTAGCCCAACTAGCTAGCCACCGTGCTTCACTGATGTACTCGGTGGGAAAGGTGGGCTTTTGTGATTTGATGACTCATTTACTTGCTTTGGCACTACCACCGAGGAGGACCCAGAAAATGCGCGGCAGGGCGTCCCACGTCTCGGCAAGTAAGAAAATATGCGTGCACCACCCGGGAGAGGACCCAAAAACCACGCGGTAGGGTGTGCCACGTCTCGGCACGGAGGGAAAATGTGCATGTAAAAATATACTGTACTACCTATGGTTCGACCTCAGGACCCAACCAGTCGGTGAAAACACCCCACTAGCCACACAGCTTCATCATGTTAACATGGCACGAAGGATAGGTGTGGTTAGCACCGTCTCGACCAGCCACAACGTCTCTTGTTCTAGGCAATTCATCTATTTTCCAAGCATTTTTTAGTTATAATAAAACCACGGCAAGCTCGCGCCGCTCTTCATGCGTGCTCGTGCATCTAATGGTTGTACTAGATGGAGAGGAGAGAGAGATCACAGACATGGGACCCACCAGTAACTGAGTTAATGTTCATGCACGTATTGAGGTAATCGGCTTTTTTAGCATCTTGAAACCGCACATAAGAAATATTATGAATGAATCACCTTACAATAACATACGAGTGACAGCTTTCTATTTTGTCGAACAACAAGTCGAACCCAATGAACAATTCCATTCAAAGGAATGTTCTAGAGTTTTTTCCACTATATTCGCGATATTTCACAAAATGGAATAAATTCTTCACGATTTCTAGAGTTCCGGGATTACTTCACTGATATCGATTTTCGCCTAAGCACGGCCTCTAGGTTAGTTCAAAGTGTAATACAACGAACTATCGATACACCGAAAACGAGTCAAGATGGATACATAAAATGGAGACATCGTGGATTACCCAAATTGGGACGACGATAGGACATTTCACTTTCTTTCGCAATATTTCTGATCATGACTCAACCACTAGGAAAGGGGATTGCTTACTCTCAGCCACGTTTTCGCTTATGCTTAGTCAAGTGAGGATTCCATTCAAAATAACGTAACAGGAGCACCATCTTCAAAACTTCTCGGGATCTGGAGTTTTTCGATAAAAGGTCCCATCCTTCAATATCATGATTGGGTCAACCAGGCCAGATCATAAGTGAAATAGTTTGATCGGGTCGACCAGGCCAGGCCCAATCATGAGTGAATAGAAAATCGAAAACGTACATAGCTGTTCCAGCGGAAATACTTTGTTTAATTCTACCACTTCTACTAGGAGTAGCCTTTTTAGTGCTAGCTGAACGTAAAGTAATGGCTTTTGTGCAACGTCGAAAGGGTCCTGATGTAGTGGGATCGTTCAGATTGTTACAACCTCTAGCAGATGGTTTGAAATTGATTCTAAAAGAACCTATTTCACCAAGTAGTGCTAATTTCTCCCTTTTTAGAATGGCTCCAGTGGCTACATTTATGTTAAGTCTGGTCGCTTGGGCCGTTGTACCTTTTGATTATGGTATGGTATTGTCAGATCCGAACATAGGGCTACTTTATTTGTTTGCCATATCTTCGCTAGGTGTTTATGGAATAATTATAGCAGGTTGGTCTAGTAAGACGGGGGGCGGCCGTTCGGTCGCCTATGATATACGGACCAATTGGTCAAAAATGGGTTTGTGCCGCAGGTGTTGAACGATCTACTCTACACAGGTGTGGGCTTACAGGGCTAGGGCTCATAAACCCTTTCTTTCATTCATCAAGGGGTCGGTCACTTTTTCGGGCCGGGATCGAGAAGTGGAAGTCATAAAAAAGAGATGTTTCTCTTCGCACCTCATATCAAGAGGAAAGGTAGCTTGTCAAGCTGGTCTCACTATTGGAAATTCTAGCTTTCTTTTTTTTTTCACCGGCTCTTCTTCTTTGTCAACGCTACTAAGGACCTGACAGTTCGCCTACTTGATGGATGAAAGAACATGAGAAAGGGTTCTAAAATAAAAGGCTAGAAAGTCTACTACAGTACAGTCAAAGTCAGCGGCTGAGTTTGCCTAGCCTCGCCTACTCATTTTTGTAGGCGAACGAGTTAGCGAAGAGGCTTAGGGATAAGAGAGTGTCGGTGCGTGCGTAGCCTTCATTCTACTATGCTACACAAAGTCACTTAGCTCGACGTTAATTAAGAGAGTCAAGGAGGAATACCCTACATAGAAGAACCACAGTTCGCTTACAAAGGTATAACCTTTAGCTCCCCGGGGCTAAGCTGCTTCGCACCACTGATAGTTAATTAAGATTCCATTTCAAAGGCGCTACTTTGTTTCGCAAGCCTTTGTCATTGTCAGTCAACTAAGGTTGGCCCTCGGCCCCCTGCGAATCCGTAAATCAGAGAGCATGCCGCAAAAAAAAGGATGGTCCCCTATGCTTTCATTCTTTCCGAACGCAAAGAATTAAAGTACCTGACCCCCCATCATGGTGAACCTCTCCTTGTGATCGGGATGAGGTAGATGCCTCCCAGCCGGGGGGGGGGGGGGGGGGGCGGATCGAATCGGAGTTTCCTTAGGTAGCCACCGACCTACAGTTCTCCTTAAACTTCTGTGCTGGGTGGAAAAGAAGCGAACAAAGGTACGCTCGCTTGCCTATCTTGTTCTCTGCCGCGGACTGGGATCGCTCGCCAGCTAGGCCCTCTAGAAAAAAGTTGGAGCAACATTGTATGAGAACATATACCCATCTTCGGGGACAAGGGGCGGAACGACCTCTCGATCTACTTACTGCAGCCCAGGACGGGCGTCGTCGTCTAGGCGTGACTTCTTGTTTTGATCTCCCCTACGCCTAGGACGTTGTCTGGGCCAAGAGCCATAGTTAGTTGCTGTTTCCATTTGGTTCTTCTTTCTCGTTGTTGATACCGGCAAGACCCAGCCAGATGATGATGTCTACTGGTTGGTAGTGAGAGGACTCTTAGTACGCGCAAAAAAAGGGCGCTGGTGAAAAAAAACAATCATTTGATTTAGTTTCTTGCTCTCCCTTAGCAGCGGGAAAGGAGTCTATCTATCTGCCTAGCTTTGGTAGATTTCCCCCAACGCAATTCAAAAACGGAAATTCCACGAATCCCTGAGGTGGATAAGTCCGACGACTCAGCAGCAGTGCGGAATTGAGTTTCTGGTCCGGTGGATCTGATCTATAGTTAGGGGGCAATACATACCAAAAGGTTTGAAGAAGGAAGGCGCAGTATATAACCAACCCACCCATAGCCGGTCTAACTGCTGAGAGAGAAAAGTGCTTTTCTTTCCCTAAGAGTCCTCGAGTACACACAGCTATTGCGGATCCTTTGCGAGATCAGGATTTTTGATTCATAATTTAGAATCAATCCATGTTAGGTCAACATCGAGACAGAGCATCTCAGTTGGCTCTGTCAAGGAAGTGAAACAGGCATTCCTAGGTTGAGGTTACCATAGGATTGACCCTCAGTCAGGCCTCCGATTCCAAGGAGTTGATTCAGCAAGTTCCCCGCGCTACCCCGCGGGAAGTCTAATCGGATCAATCGGTGGTTCCGTAATGAGTAGTCGAATACACATTGAGGGGGCCTTGCCTCCTCCTTCCCGCCCACACCTTCATTCTTTTCCTCCTCTGATCTTAGAAAGCATACTAAACTTCACTCCAATCTTTCTCCATTAGCAACAAGAGCAGCTCTATCTATCAGCCCTTGATGAGTAAGCTTAGCTATACCGCTTAGGTTGCAAAGCAGCAAGCTCCCTTCTAATGCGTTATTGCTTGGAGCCTTCTCGCTTAGTAAGCCACCTTCGGCCCTTCCTCCTTCTTACTCTGTTTGGTATTCGCTCGCGAGTTTGTTTCCAGGTTCTTTCGTTCTTGGTTGGCTCTCTCTATTGTTGTTTGTAGATCGTGCGTCCTGCGCATTGATCCGGCAGCGAGACCCGCCCTGGTTGTAAAGCGAAGCGAGCCGTCCTTCCTTTCATTCGTTGCTTTGTCTTCGGTTTGTTTTTAAACTCGACCTTCTATCGGGACTGTGGTGACGAACCTGACTCCCCTCAGTCAAGTGGTTGACCCGTCTGTCCAATAAGTTTACTAAGTGAATGGGAATCCTATAGTTTGACCAGCCTGGGAAGAGTAGTCAGAGGCAATTCGCTAATATGGAGCTGTTTATATCGGCTTTCTTTCCTAACTAACAGGAAAAGAGAGACATGCGAGTTCGACTCTCGTTCTATCCATGTTCAGCAGTCCCTTTCCATCTTGGTACTGTTGATGGCAGTACCGCTCAACTACGAGATGCTTGAAAGTCGATGTATCAATAATGTTCCCAAGAGTAGCATCGAGCCTCGAAACGGCAAGCCATGCTTCAAGCTAAGTCAGTATGGATCTAATTGATTGCTAAACTGAAGGAACGATCTCTGTCGAAGATTCTCATTCTGAAGCAGGTGCCTAGCTCTGGAAGGATGGACGGGATCATACCTATTTGAATTGAAGAACATTCTGTAATACTTGTTTTTGAGTGGGGAAGGAAAATAAGCACACAAGCGAACAACCATCTAACCGTCAGTCTGAACTCCCAGGATCAGTCCATCAGTAAGAAAAAGCTTCCGTTTCCGTCATTCAGCAGTGGAATGGAATAGTTCGATGGTATTGATCGTCCAACCATTGATTGGAATGTCTATCGTGATAAACCGTGTAATTCTATAAGCTAAGCAGATGAGGCAACAAAGAACCTAACCGTCCTCTCTGATTGACTTCATCAGAAGATTCCTATGGTCTGGTTTACCTTTCTTCTTTCCTTGCAACCTTGGATCGATATGGTTCATTCCTGGGCTATGCTCTTTCAACGGTTGACAGAAGAGGGGGACGGGCAAGGATGATCAGACTGCTTGGTTCGGTTCGTCAGAGGTATTAAAAAAACCTTCTTTTTGGTCTTTTCTTTCTTGCCGCCACTTTAACAGGTGCCGCTGCAATGAGAGCGTAAGTTGCGGAGTTTTTTCTGGATTCTTTTTTTTTTGGTGCGCTCTTCCTTTTTTTGGATAGAAAGAAGGGTTCAGTGGGAGGGCAAGGGGTAGTTAAGTTTTAGGTTGGCTCTTGTTTTTTACAGACTTTCTTTTCGGTGTAATTTAATAAAGAAGTAGCAATTGTTCATTTCATTTTATTTTTTTGCATTGGTAGTTCTTTTTCATTTGAAAGGGTAAAGGGGGGAAGGGAAAGGATTGACCCTCAGGGATCATATTACTCAAGAAGACTTGGGGAAAATAGCAGGATTGGAAAAGTTCGAAGAGACTGAGGAAGACAAATCCATTGTCGAATCCTCCAGAGTGATAACATCGAGTAGTGGGAGCTGGCTTCCACCCCTGAGAGAGCTTGATTTACCAGAAATCCCGCCGAGTCCTAGTGGGCCTAGATTCCGCGATAAGTTCCAAGAAATGGAGGAAATGATGCATTCAAAGTTCGCAGAATTGCAAGAAAGAAAAAATCCTTGAAAGAAAAACCAAACAAGACCAGATGTTCCCTATTGTTATCGGGAACGAGACTAAATGTTCGGCCTTAATGAGATGGACCTTGATTCCTCTCTGGCCAGGAAAAGATGCGGCTCCTCTTTGTTCTACTACCTTCATCCTCGGGTGAAGCCGGTTGGCTCACCAAACAAGATATATACTGTTAAATCATTGGTAACCATGCCTAACGGTCGGTCATCTAAGCTATCGGCCAAGGCAAGTGAGAGCTGTTCAAGAGTTGGGGTCATATCTTTAGCTCGAGCAGCATCCGCTCCCGAAATGTGAGTTAAGCTTTAAAAAAAGAAGAAGAGCTACGAGTGGAACAGCTTCTTCTATTCCTTGTTGGCCTCTAGCTCCTTTTGTCCCTCAGTCCTCTTCTCTGCCCTTTTTTTACTATTATGCGTGGCATGCCCCCTGTTCGTATCTTAACAGGGCAACCTTCTCTTGCAAACAATCCCTTCGTCGCTAACACCGGTAATGCCCCATCCCTTTAATACTACCTTCGAGGAATTTCTCTCGCGTCCCTGTAGTGATAAGAGCGCATTCTCTAACAGCTTTGAAGCCGAGGCAGCCATCCTCTTGCCAATCCTAAACAAAAGAAAGAAAAGCCCTACCCGCATTCATTGGTTGAGTAAGGGGCATTTACCTATCAGTCCTAGTCCTAAGGCGCAATCGGAGCACTAAGCCCAATTACAGCTTTACTCCGTAAATTAGACCTCATTCTCCTAGTCCTATTCCTGATTGTTATTTCGGATTCTGTGCCTGGGTAGTATCTTCTTACTATTGATTCAACCTCTTCAGGCAAACGTTGTCACTTCCTTTATTTGAAAAAAGGGGTCTAGAACTACAGTGATCTGATACCTTCTTCCCTTGGTCTGGGTAGGTAGGTTATGTAGGCTACAACTGTTCATAGGTTGTTCGATCGCAAAAGGCCAAATAATCGATTACTAGTATGCCGGATATTGCTAGGAGGCCCTTCCCCCTATGTTTGACTCATCCTAGATGGGTTCACACCTGTTGATTCCGGTCAAAGAAAAAAGCTTTTTCACGGCATTCGTCCCATCACACCAATCTACGCCAAGATAAAGAATGCTGGGTTGCCAGGAACAAACCCTGTGATTCAAGGTCTTGCCTAGAATTGCCCTAAGAAAAATGCACCCCATTAATTGATCCCTCTTTAGAGTAGTATAAGTACATCCTCGACTATAGCACGAGTAGAGTCGAGTTCTCGTACTAACCTAAGAGCAGATATGCCGAAATATTTCCACGTTCAAGCAGCTAATCAGTAAACGACTTCTCCGTAACAGTTTGAAGATTGGCTCGCAACGCAAGTAGCGGCAAGAAAGGAGAGCAAGACTTCCTTTTCTAAAAGAAGAAAGAACTAGACTTCTATAAGAAGATTTTTATAATCGTAGATCGTGGAATATTCATCTATCTTATTAGGTAACTACTTTAGCTGCTCTCGAAACTGAACCATCGTGAATAGAACTAGCGCTTAAGGAAGAGTAGGATCTGTTAGCAAGTCATATTCAATCACCCGGTCTTCTCCTTCCTAGCTTTTAGATTTTATGATTCTCTCTTGGATTTTCATACACTTAGCCGTGTACGTATCTTGGCTAAACTCGAACCTATAGTTGATCCATCCATACTCGGTAAAGAATCAAAAAGGTACTTGAAGACGACTTTGAATGGGAGGAGGTTTTCTTTTTATCCCCCCTAACCTTATTTTTATGTCTTCTTCGTTCTCAGTCCCTACGGTCCATTGTAGGATGATTTTCCTAAGGCCTTGAATTCGTTGGCAAGGTGATCAGGGTCCTCTCCCTGGTCCTATCGAACCAGTGACTTCTCTCCTGGGATTGAATATGTTTTGCCTTTCCCCGATGGTTCCGCATTCCTATGTGGGTAGGATTCGCCAGGGATGAGCGGCTTATTTAGCCTATGCGAAGCGCGAAGCATAAGAGAAGAGTGTAGCAAAGCGAGTGTAATACTTGTAGCGAATATAAGTAGTGTCAAAGCCTACACTGGCTTAGCTCTGCAGATGTTTTCAGGACGAAGACGGTGATACGATACCACTCGCCAGTGATGATAAGATTCACTCATAGCATAGGTGGAAGATCCATCCTATTTTCTTTATAGATTTTTTTGTTCAAAGAAAAGACGCCTAAAAATCATTCAGGGAACCTACTCTTGGTATCCTTTACCACATTCACTTTCCATATTCCCTTTCTTTAGTTCAGACGCTATCGTACCTCAGGGAAAATCCAAATTTCTATCAACGATTCCCACCCAACTCTGGAATGACTCTCCCCTCTCTCCCTTAACATATCGAAGGCCTCTTATCCGTCAACCGCACCTTAATAGCTCAGACTTCCGAGCCTTGCTGGATGATGCAGAAGGGCCAACATCAGAGGATCAATTGAATAACCAACTCTCCCGCCCCACTGCCGCTACTGCTCGAAAGCCTTTGGATCCCCTACAGGACTGTCATGAGCCCCTACAAGGAGTCAAAATCAAGCCGAAACCAGATACAGGAAGTGTTGACCCGGATCAATTGAGTGCGAGCCCTTTTATCTTGAGCTGATTCTCCTTATTTTAGAGCTGTGGCGAAGGTAAATTGAGCTCTGGCCTGTGGGGAAGGAAAAGGCTCTGACGAAGCTCCAGGGATTACAGGAAGGTTTAGGCCTTGTGAGCAGCTCCAAACGGTCAGAAAAGAAGATGGTCCCGCCCTTACTTCGGCTTGAGGAGTCGTTTTCTCGCTATCTTCTTCGTCTGGATTAGCCTTTTAGTAGCCTAGTAGGTTGTTTGAGTTTCAGGAAAGGAAGAGGTGCTTTCTAAAACAGCCGTTACCGCTATGTTTTTTTTCAATAAGTTCTTTTAGAGCATCGTGCCCCACTGTCCGAATAAAGTGTGCGCCTAAGGTGTCATGTGTTTAAGAATATACGTATAATAGAAATACTTTCCCAATCTGTATAAGAGGAAAGAAGGGTCCGGCAATAAGCAGTAGAAGAATAACCCGCAGAAGAAGTTTAATCGCTTCCAGAGATCGGAGCCAGACAAAGATAAGACTCCACGGCGGCACGATTGGGATGATCCAAACGGGTCAAAAATGAGTCAAAACTTGTAAAACCCCGGTTTTGGCCTTGTTACTAAGGAGAAATTGACATACTTAGCAAACAGAGATAGAATTATTTCAAAAAGAGATCAGGAAAGAGCCGTTTCCCAACCAAATAAAACAGGAAAGCATGAGGCTCGAAGCCCTTTCTCATTTCGAATTTCATCTTAGTATCGGTAATGCCCCGCCCAAAAGTATTTCATCGCAATCACACGCTAGCTTGGTTGGAAAAGCTCGTTTGCACCCACTAACTAATACCTTCTCGTCAGTATTGAATTCTCCATGCTTTCGCCTTGCTTTGTAGTCATTTTCTATGAGTAATCGGTCCGAACTCAATTTCAAGAAAAAACTCTATCTCGCCTGTGGCCAAAAGTAGTGAAAATGGTATTTAGCTTAGTCAATATACCAAGTAGCAATCCCCCAAAATAGTTTCGAAAATGGAGCTTCGAGCAAAGAGATCGAAATCTGCGGGTTTGAGAGCAAGAACACGAGAGAGAGAGAGAGCAATGGTGATTTTTTTCTGGAGGTAGGAGATGACATGGGCTAAAGAGATAAGTGAGGGGGCCCACGTGGGGACCACAACCCACCAGGGCACGCCTGGGGCTGCTGGCGCGCCCAGGTGGGTTGTGCCCACCTGGTGCACCCCCCTCTGATGTTATTTGTACTAAAAATTCAGAAATATTCAGAAAAATCGTATTAAATTTTTAGGGCATTCCGAGAACTTTTATTTTTGGGTCATTTTTTTATTGCACGAGAAATTCAGAAAACAGACAAAACATGGCATTTTATTTTGTTCAACTAAGAAAAACAGAAAATAAAAGTTGGGAGCAGAAGGTTGTGCTTACTAAATTCATCAACTTCATACCTCTAAAAAATGATCCATTAATAAGGTTGATCAAGTCTTATTAACAACCACCTTCGATTAGCATGAAACCGAAGAACTTCCGTAAAACACTAAGTTACCTTAACGGGGATATGCATATCCCCAACAATAAGTATATCATATTTCTTTTTGGCAGTAGGTAGAGGAAGTTGAAAACTTCAAATAGTCAGTGTTGGAGATTTTTCAATAACATTAATACCATTCACTTGGAATTGTTTCTTTGAAAAGTGCATCGTATGTTCATTACCATTGATATGAAAAGTGACCTTGCTTTCATTGCAATCAATAACAGCCCATGCAGTATTCAAAAAGGGTCTACCAAGGATAATCGACATGTTGTCGTCCTCGGGCATCTCAAGTATAACAAAGTCAGTTAAGATAGTAACATTTGCAACAACAACGGGCACATCCTCATAAATACCGATAGGTATGGCAGTTGATTTGTCAGCCATTTGCAAAGATATTTCAGTAGGTGTGAGTTTATTAAAATCAAGTCTTTTATATAAGGAGAAAGGCATAACACTAACGCTAGCTCCTAGATCACACAAAGCAGTTTTAACATAATTTCTTTTGATGGAGCAAGGTATAGTTGGTATTCCTAGATCTCCAAGCTTTTTAGGAACTCCATCCTTAAAAGAATAATTAGCAAGCATGGTGGAGATCTCAGCTTCAGGTATTTTTCTCTTATTAGTGATGATGTCTTTCATATATTTTGCATAAGGTGCCATCTTTAAAATATCAGTCAAGTAAAGCGTTCAAATTCTTCATCATCCTTTTTCTTAGTTTATTTAGGTGGAAAGGGCATGGGTTTTTGAACCCATGGTTCTCTTTCTCTTCCATGTTTCAAGCAACAAAGTCTCTTTTATCATATCTTTTATTTCTAGGTTGTGGGTTATCAAGATCAACAGCTGGTTCTATTTCAATATCATTATCTGGTTGTTTATCACTGTCTGGTTGGGTGTCTTCATGAACATCCTCATTATCTTTTTTATTATTGCTAGATGAATGTTCATTACCAGATTGAGTTTCAGCATCAGAAATAGAAACATCATTATCATTATCAGGAGGTTTTTCTACTTCAGGTTCATTAGAGGTATGCAAAGTCCTATCATTTTTCTTTTTCTCCTTCTTTCTAGAAGGACTAGGTGCATCAGTATTAATTCTTTGAGAGTCTTGTTCAATTCTTTCAGGGTGTCCCTCAGGATAAAGTGGTTCCTGAGTCATTTTACCTCCTCTAGTTGCTACTCTAACAACAAAGTCATTTATATTATTATGCATTTCATCAAGCAACTCTCTTTGAGATTTAGCAACTTGTTCTCGTTGAGTTTGAACCATAGAAGCATGTTTTCCTACACCTCTTACATCATTAGTGATTCTGCATAACAAGTCACTCAAGCGGGCAATCATATTGGAGTTGCATTTCAATTGTTTCATAACATTTTCATTGAAGTGATCTTGTTTTCGAATGTAGTTGTCAAACTCATAAAGGCATTGACTAGGATGTTTATTGTAAGGAATATCACTTTCATCAAATTTCATTAAAGAATTTACCTCTACCACCTTTGGTGGTGTTGTGTCTAGTCCATGTATTTCTTCAACAGGAGGTAAATTTTTAACATCCTCTGCTTTAATACCTTTTTCCTTCATACTTTTCTTTGCCTCCTGCATATCTTCAGGACTGAGATATAAGATACCCCTCTTCTTCGGATTGGGTTTAGGCGATGGTTCAGGAAGAGTCCAATGATCATAATTTTTTAATATATTATTCAATAATTCCTCAGCTTGTTCAATAGTTCATTTGCTCCCCTCATCTTAGAGGGAAAAATCTTAGTCTTGGTATCCTTCAGATTCTTCATAGTGATAAATAGATAATAATCCCAAGTGACTCAACAAATATAGCTATGCTCCCGGCAACGGCGCCAGAAAAAGGTCTTGATAACCCACAAGTATAGGGGATCGCAATTGTTTTCGAGGGTAGAGTATTCAGCCCAAATTTATAGATTCGACACAAGGGGAGCCAAAGAATATTTGTAAGTATTAGCAGCTGAGTTGTCAATTCAACCACACCTAGAGATTAATTATTTGCAGCAAGGTGATCAATAGCACAGTAATATGATAGTTTTGATAGCAGTGATAATAGTAACAGTAATAGTAGCAATGATAGCAATGATTTTGTAGCAAGTGTAACAGTAGTTGCAACAGTAGTAACTTAGCAAGAACAATAAGTGGAAAATTCGTGGGCATTGGATCAGTGAATTCGTTGGATGATATTTATCATATTACAGCCATAACCTAGGGCGATACAAAACTAGCTCCAGTTCATAAGTATAATGTAGGCATGTATTCCGTAAATAGTCATACGTGCTTATGGAAAGATCTTGCATGACATTTTGTGTCCTACCCTCCCGTGGCAGCGGGGTCCATAAGGAAACTAAGGGATATTAAGGTCTCCTTTTAATAGAGACCCGGAACAAAGCATTAACACATAGTAAATACATGAACTCCTCAAACTACGGTCATCACCGGAAAGTATCCCAACTATTGTCACTCCGGGGTTTACGGATCATAACACGTAATAGGTGAATATGACTTGCAAGATCAGATCTAGAACATAGATGTAATGGTGAAAACATAAACGGTTCAGATCTGAAATCATGGCACCCGGGCCCAAAGTGACAAGCATTAAGCATGGAAAAGTCATAACAACATCAATCTCAGAACATAGTGGATACTAGGGATCAAGCCCTAACAAAACTAACTCGATTACACGATGAATCTCATCCAACTCCTCACCGACCAGCCAGCCAACGAAGGAATTACTCACTCCCGTTGGGTAGCATCATGGAATTGGCGATGGAGAAGGGTTGGTGATGACGAAGACCGAAGATCCCCCTCTCCGGACCCGCAAACGGGCTCTAGATCTGGCCTCCCGACGAAGAACAAAAGGTGGCGGCGGCTCCGTATCATGAAACACGATAATTCTTTCTCCCTATTTCTTCTCTCCAAATTTAGGTATTTAAGGAGTCGGAGTCAGGGTCTACGGGGCCACCAGGTGGGCACAACCCACCTGGGCATGCCTGGAGGGGGGCGCGCGCCCTGGTGGGTTGTGCTCACCCAGGCCCCCCCTCCGGTGGTTCTTGGCTCCAGTATTTTTCTTTTATTGTAAAATAAATCTCCAAAAAGTTTTGTCCCATTCCGAGAACTTTTATTCTTGCACAAAAACAACACCATGGTAGTTCTGCTGAAAACAATGTCAGTCTGGGTTAGTTTCATTCAAATCATGCAAATTAGAGTCCAAAACAAGAGCAAAAGCGTTAGGAAAAGTAGATACGACGGAGACATATCATTGGTCAGCAGGCAAAGGCATGTACATCATCTTGAGCTCTAAGTCGGAGAAGATATGTGAGGGACCGATTCAACGGGGATGACCACGTCGGCCTCCCAGCGAGAGACCTTCTTCTCCTGTGAGCTCCCACTCGAGGGAAGCGAGGCATGCAGAGCCAACCTGGTTCCCAACATCTGCGAGCTCGCCATCTCATTGTAAACTCGTAGACTAATGAATGCGAAATCACAAGTATGTTTAGGGCGATCAAAAGCTGCGATAGCAATACTTCTTGTCCCGATCTCTCCATGAAGTGCATATACTTATAAATGGTATAATCAATCAGATGACCAACTTCCCTATGCCAATATGTGCATACCATGTGATCATCCAGGGTCCTTTATACCATTGATGATTGATTGATGGAAGCAATGGCTGATGCGATCAATATAGTGGTACTAACGTACCTGACTGGAAATGTGTTGCATGGCGTCTAGATCGATGCGTCCGCGCGCGAGGGCTGCCGCTGGAGGCGGCGACGGCTTTGCTGAGGCGAGCCTATTTTTTGAAGAAGTGTGTTGGTTCTGATATTTTTATACATGTATATATCTAGAGTCCTATGTCCACGTACAATAGATTCAGATGGAATATCGGGGGCAGATGAGCGAAAAAACCATGCATATCGTTTGTGCCTGACTCGGACGAATGCGACGTAAAAAATTAGGCCGACAAAAGGATTTTTCAGGCATGTATGTATATTTAAAATGTATACACATTTTTCTCAAGATTTTTTCATGTATAACATGTTATATTTTGAGTTAGTGTTTGAAAGATAAATATTTTGAAGAGCATTTTAATCTGTCAGAAAAAAGAATGATTAAAGAGCAAAAAGCAAAAAAAGATGAGAGAGCCCGCAAAGGGAAAAAGAGTTGGGAGAGCCTAGGATTCATTCGACAATTTAAAAAAAGATTCCTTTCATACTCTCGAATGCTAGCACCCGGCGGCGTACCAGCCAGACCCGGCTCGTGTCCTGCTGGTGGCGTGTGTGGTACGCACATTAGACAACCCCAACCAAAAGAACCCCTGGTGCACCCCCCCTCTGATGTTATTTGTACTTAAAATTGAGAAATATTCAGAAAAAAATCATATTAAATTTTCAGGGCATTCTGAGAACTTTTATTTTTGGATCATTTTTTTATTGCACGGGAAATTCAGAAAACAGACAAACACATGGCATTTTATTTTATTCAACTAAGAAAAACAAAAAATAAAAGTTGGGAGCAGAAGGTTGTGCTTACTAAATTCATCAACTTCATACCTCTAAAAAATGATCCATTAATAAGGTTGATCAAGTCTTATTAACAACCACCTTCGATTAGCATGAAACCGAAGAACTTTCGTAAAACACTAAGTTACCTCAACGGGGATATGCATATCCCCAACAATAGGTATATCATATTTCTTTTTGGCAGTAGGTAGAGGTAGTTGAAAACTTCCAATAGTGAGTGTTGGAGATTTTTCAATAACATTAATACCATTCACTTGGAATTGTTTCTTCGGAAAGTGCACCGTATATTCATTACCATTGATATGAAAAGTGACCTTGCTTTTATTGCAATCAATAACAGCCCCTGCAGTATTCAAAAAGGGTCTACGAAGGATAATCGACATGTTGTTGTCCTCGGGCATCTCAAGTATAACAAAGTCAGTTAAGATAGTAACATTTGCAACAACAACGGGCACATCCTCACAAATACCGATAGGTATGGCAGTTGATTTGTCAGCCATTTGCAAAGATATTTCAGTAGGTGTGAGTTTATTCAAATCAAGTCTTTTATATAAGGAGAAAGGCATAACACTAACGCCAGCTCCTAGATCACACAAAGCAGTTTTAACATAATTTCTTTTGATGGAGCAAGGTATAGTTGGTATTCCTGGATCTCCAACTTTTTTAGGCACTCCATCCTTAAAAGAATAATTAGCAAGCATGGTGGAGATTTCAGCTTTAGGTATTTTTCTCTTATTAGTGATGATGTCTTTCATATATTTTGCATAAGGTGCCATCTTTAAAATATCAGTCAAGCGAGTGCGCAAAAAGACTGGCCTAATCATTTCAGCAAAGCGTTCAAATTCTTCATCATCCTTTTTCTTAGTTGATTTAGGTGGAAAAGGCATGGGTTTTTGAACCCATGGTTCTCTTTCTCTTCCATGTTTTCTAGCAACAAAGTCTCTTTTATCATATCTTTTATTTCTAGGTTGTGGGTTATCAAGATCAACAGTTGGTTCTATTTCAATATCATTATCTGGTTGTTTATCACTATCTGGTTGAGTGTCCTCATGAACATCCTCATTATCTTTTTCATTATCGCTAGATGAATGTTCATTACCACATTGAGTTTCAGCATCAGAAATAGAAACATCATTATCATTATCAAGAGGTTTTTCTACTTCAGGTTCACTAGAGGTATGGAAAGTCCTATTATTTTTCTTTTTCTCCTTCTTTTTAGAAGGACTAGGTGCATCAGTATTAATTCTTTGAGAGTCTTGTTCAATTCTTTCAGGGTGTCCCTCAGTATAAAGTGGTTCCTGAGTCATTTTACCTCCTCTAGTTGCTACTCTAACAGCAAAGTCATTTATATTATTATTCATTTCATCAAGCAACTCTCTTTGAGATTTAGCAACTTGTTCTAGTTGAGTTTGAACCATAGAAGCATGTTTTCCTACACCTCTTACATCATTAGTGATTCTGAATAACAAGTCACTCAAGCGGGCAATCATATTGGAGTTGTATTTCAATTGTTTCATAACATTTTCATTGAACTGATCTTGTTTTCTAATGTAGTTGTCAAACTCATAAAGGCATTGACTAGGATGTTTATTGTAAGGAATATCACTTTCATAAAGTTTCATTAAATAATTTACCTCTACCGCCTTTGGTGGTGGTGTGTCAAGGCCTTGTATTTCTTCAGTAGGAGGTAAATTTTTAACATCCTTTGCTTTAATACCTTCTTCCTTCATACTTTTCTTTGCCTCCTCCATATCTTCAGGACAGAGATATAAGATACCCCTCTTCTTCGGAGTGGGTTTTAGGCGGTGGTTCAGGAAGAGTCCAATAATCATAATTTTTCAATATATTATTCAATAATTCCTCAGCTTGTTCAACAATTCGTTCCCTCTCCTCGTCTTAGAGGGAAAAATCTTAGTCTTGGTATCCTTCAGATTCTTCATAGTCATAAATAGATTATAATCCCAAGTGACTCAACAAATATATCTATGCTCCCCGGCAACGGCGCCAGAAAAAGGTCTTGATAACCCACAAGTATAGGGGATCGCAATTGTTTTCGAGGGTAGAGTATTCAACCCAAATTTATAGATTCGAGACAAGGGGAGCCAAAGAATATTTGGAAGTATTAGTAGCTGAGTTGTCAATTGAACCTCACCTAGAGATTAATTATCTGCAGCAAGGTGATAAATAGCACAGTAATATGATAGTTTTGATAGCAGTGATAATAGTAACAGTAACAGTAACAGTGATAGCAATGATTTTGTAGCAAGTGTAACAGTAGCAGCAACAGTAGTAACTTTGCAAGAACAATAAGTGGAAAATTTGTAGGCATTGGATCGATGAATTCGTTGGATGATATTCATCATATAACAGTCATAACCTAGGGCGATACAAAACTAGCTCTAGTTCATAAATATAATGTAGGCATGTATTCCGTAAATAGTCATACGTGCTTATGGAAAGAACTTGCATGACATCTTTTGTCCTACCATCCCGTGGCAGCGGGGTCCACAAGGAAACTAAGGGATATTAAGGCCTCCTTTTAATAGAGAACCGGAACAAAGCATTAATACATAGTGAATACAAGAACTCCTCAAACTACGGTCATCACCGAAAAGTATCCTGACTATTATCACTCCGGGGTTTACGGATCATAACACGTAATAGGTGAATATGACTTGCAAGATCGGATCTAGAACTTAGATATAATGGTGAAAACATAAATGGTTCAGATCTGAAATCATGGCACCCAGGCCCAAAGTGACAAGCATTAAGCATGGCAAAGTCATAACAACATCAATCTCAGAACATAGTGGATACGAGGGATCAAGCCCTAACAAAACTAACTCGATTACATGATGAATCTCATCCAACTCCTCACCGACCAGCAAGCCTACGAAGGAATTACTCACTCCCGATGGGTAGCATCATGGAATTGGCGATGGAGAAGGGTTGGTGATGACGAAGGCCGAAGATCCCCCTCTCCGGAGCCCCAAACGGGCTCCCGATCTAGCCTCCCAACGAAGAACTGGAGGTGGCGGCGGCTCCGTATCGTGAAATGCGATAATTCTTTCTCCCTGATTTTTCCCTCCAAATTTAGGTATTTAAGGAGTCGGAGTCAGGGTCTACGGGGCCACCAGGTGGGCACAACCCACCTGGGCGCTCCTTGAGGGGGGTGCGCCCTTGTGGGTTGTGCTCACCCAGGCCCCCCTCCGGTGGTTCTTGGCTCCAGTATTTTTCTTTTATTTTAAAATAAATCTCCAAAAAGTTTCGTTCCATTCCAAGAACTTTTATTTCTGCACACAAACAACACCATGGTAGTTCTGCTAAAAATAGCATCAGTCCGGGTTAGTTTCATTCAAATCATGCAAATTAGAGTCCAAAACAAGAGCAAAAGCGTTAGGAAAAGTTGATACGACGGAGACGTATCATTGGTCAGCAGGCAAAGGCATGTACATCAGCTTGAGCTCTGAGTCAGAGAAGATATGTGAGGGACCGATTCAACGGGGATGACCGCATCGGCCTCCCAGCGAGAGACCTGCTTCTCCTGTGAGCTCCCACTCAAGGGAAGCGAGGCATGCAGATCCAACCTGGTTCCCAACATCTGCGAGCTCCCCATATCGTTGTAAACTCATAGACTAATGAATGCGAAATCACAAGTATGTTTAGGGTGATCAAAAGCTGCGATAGTAGTACTTCTTGTCCTGGTCTCTCCATGAAGTGCATATACGTATAAATGGTATAATCAATCACAAGATGACCAACTTCCCTATGCTAATATGTGCATAACATGTGATCATCCAGGGTCCTTTATACCATTGATGATTGATTGATGGAAGCAACGGCTGATGCGATCAATATAGTGGTACTAACGTACCTGACCGGAAATGTGTTGCATGGCGTCTAGATTGATGCGTCCGCGCGCGAGGGCTGCTGCTGGAGGCGGCGACGGCTTTGCTGAGGCGAGCCTATTTTTTGAAGAAGTGTGTTGGTTCTGATATTTTTATACATGTATATATCTAGAGTCCTATGTCCACGTATAACAGATTCAGATGGAATATCGGGGGCAGATGAGCAAAAAAAATCGTGCATATCGTTTGTGCCTGACTCGGACGAATGCGACGTAAAAAATTAGGCCGACAAAAGGATTTTTCAGGTATGTATGTATATTTATAATTTATACACATTTTTCTCAAGATTTTTTCATATATAACATTTTATATTTTTGAGTTAGTGTTTGAAAGATAAATATTTTCAAGAGCATTTTAATCTATCAGAAAAAAGAATGATTAATCAGGAAAAGGAAAAAAAAAGATGAGAGAGCCCGCAAAGGGAAAAAGAGTTGGGAGAGCCTAGGATTCGCTCGACAATTTAAAAAAAGATTCTTTTTGCACTCTCAAATGGTAGCACGCGACGGTGTACCAGCCAGACCCAGGCTCATGTCCTGCTGGTGGCGTGCGTGATACGCACATTAGCCAACCCCAACCAAAATAACCGGGATATTAAAGTTCGCGCCTCCACTCGAGCCTCCGCGTTTCGAGTCGAAGTATCTGGCGGCCAGAATTCCAGCCCTAGGAAATTCCCCTCATGTCCTCGGTCCATAATGACTACCGATGAACAATGGCGGGATGCTTTAGTAACCAGCCCATGTTACCTACCATGCCGAGCACGGTTCAATTCCCTCGGTCGCCGTTACCCAGGGTCACCTGTCCACTCCATTGCCTAGTACTAATAGCACTACACCAGGATGAGCACAGAATGGAGCTCCATTTGTTCGTGCCTACTAGAGTTACTATATCAGGTAATGCACTGGTACGGAGGGATTATCCTTTTACTCTGCATATATAACTTGTCTAAAGTCTAACTAAGCAAAATGTTTGACAAAATCCTTTCTTAAGAAATATTAACATCTACAATAGTAAACATGTATCGCTTGAAATTTCGTGATGCAGGTTATGATATTATTTCGAATCCTGGATTTTAAATTCCAGAAAATCGAAAACTGACATGAAATTCATGAAATTGAGCATGGTCTTGTGATATGGCATGAATAGGTTGTCATAATTTTTTTGTTCAATTTCAGACAAGCTGCTTATGAAAAGTTGCACAAACAAAGAGCCAAGGTATTTTGGAACAAAGACGTGTCACGTTAACGCGAATAGTTTCACTATTCAAACCATGGGCGTTTGACCTACGTGCCGCCACGAGTCCAGCTTCTCATCGACAGGTGCCGCCCGAGCAAGTGCGTGAGTCGACGGGAGGCGTGCGAGCAGACCACTGTGCCGGCTGACCGGGAGGCATGCGAGCAGGCCGCTGCGCAGGCTCGCCAGGAGGCGAGCCCTTTGACCAGGCTCCACTGCCCACCTTCCTCTCAACTGCCCCCACTTTTAATGGCACCGGCACCGCAGTTTAAATCACCGCCGCACTCCCCGGTCTCGCTACAATATTCTCTCTTCCTCTCCGATTCTCCTGTTGTCTACCTCCAACCAGCCTGACCTCACCGTATGCCATGCCGCATCACATTGGGCTGCCCTTAGTCTTCCAGTTTCCTGAGGAAGACACCCAGTCGGAGTCTCAAGAACATAATGCACTTTGGGACGAGCTTAAACTGGCCTTGCGGGAAGACGCCGCACGTGTTCCCGCTCCTTTTCCATCTCCCGTCGCCCCGACTGCGCCAACGCCCATCCCCGTGGCATTGATGGGTTGGGAGCCGCACATTGTCGCCGAGCTTGAAGCCATGGGGTTCCACGAGGTCCCCGCTCACTTTCACACGCCCGTGCACCTGCCAGCGCACGCACTGGCGCGCGCGTCCATGCCGGTGCACGTGCACATGAATGTCTCTGCCGCGTTATTGCCAGCGCCTGTCCCCGCTCCGGTGGCAGTGCCCCCATCAGCGGCATGGATCCCCGCCGTCGACCGCTTCATTGCACCAACGCCAGTCGCCGCCTCCCGCCAGTTGACTGGCTACTGGAGACCGAAGTCCAGAACATTCTAGCCTTCCTTGAAGCTAGGTTCAATGTCCAGGAGTACGCCAACAACGGTGCAAGACGCCCGTCGCCGCCGGTCAGTGGCCCGACGACACACAGAGCACGGCAGAGGAGCTGCTTCCAGCCGCAAGATGCCTCCACCGCCGTCGTGTGATCTAAATTTGCCAGGAAAAATGTTCGGATTGCCATGCTTAAAATCCGAACATTTGGGATTTATCATTTCCATTTATTTTTAGTTCGATCGTGGTATGAATATAGAAGTCGCAGTCAGACTGAATGAAACCTATGGTTTGATCGATTGAATGTTCTGCTAGAGCCGTATCAATTAATTATAAAAAGTCATAAATATAAAAATTTATCCACACATTTAATTATTACTAGTAGATAAATAGTACTACTACTAGCCTAACTTGTCCATCATGGTCCCTTTTGTTCCCAAACTTGTTACATATAGTACTACTAGTACGTGAAACTGGTGCCGTAACTTGTGGACGAGTCCAAATACGGTCAACGGCAACACCGCCCGCACGTTCTTCGTGTTTGCCCGTGCGTCTAAACATAGAAGGGGAGGAGAGAGAGAGCAGACATGGGACCCACCAGTAAGTGAAGGGGAATAGTACATGTTGATGAGCCGGTCCAACTAATCTACTAAAACTAATATAAAAACATGTTATCCATTAAATAGGCTATGGTAATATAAAAACAATATATCAACAAAGGGGAGTACAACAAACGTTGCTACTATGTTGCCTATTGACGTGCGTCTGGAAGGCCCAGGTCGCATGTTTGATCCTCGTCCTTTTTCATTTTTAATTGATATATGGGTCCAAATTTGTTCCATGATAGGTGGGCCCCCAGGTGTGTAGTTTGTACCACTTTAATTTCTGGGTCAAAAATTGTTCCATTATAGGTGGACTCCCAGTGTGTAGTTTGTAGCTTATTTGTAATTATTAAAGAGAACACCAGAGTTTTTTGCAAAAATACCATGGTGCAACGTGGAAGGTGAGAAAGGGCGTGCGAGACAGCGGTGACTGAGCCAGACGGAAATCAATTGGGGGAGGGGCGGGGGTTGCAACCATGTTTGGAGTAGTTGTGGTCCAAATGCTAGAAAAATATAATCTAAACCCATCGGAATAAATGCCTTCACAAATTAAACCAAGGGTGGAGTCCCCCTCGCAATGCATATAGCTCCGGATCTTCGAGGGATGGAGAGGTAGCTTCAATGTGTGGAAGAGACAGCGTGAGAGAGCAAGGTCAATCGAGACATAGATAGATAGAGAGACAAAGTGAGTGTGGCCCGTCATTCGTTAAAAAGATAAAAATGCTCTAGAGAGATATTGTCTGATTAAGCTTTTGCGAAGGGTGAGTGTAACATCCCCAGCATCACACTACAGTAATCCCTTATGATCAGTGCCAAGTCATCTTGATTTACAAAGCTTAATCATATTGGGTTAATATCTCATTTCAAATTCCTTCTCTGAATCTAATTCAAATTCAAAGTGAAATTTCAATTTGCACAAAAGTTGCTGGAAAAATGTTCATCATTTAGCAAATATTCCAAAACAATTTGATGTTAAGAAAAAGAACATCACTATGTTGCTAAAATGAGCAGTAGCAATTAATCCAGTGCAATTCTAGCATTTTAAAATGCTATTCCATTTATGAAAAATTCAATTGGATTCAAATCTCTCCCAAAATAATTGTGGCAGTGCCATAATTTGCAAAGAATATTTTGGGCCAAGGTTCACCTTTTTCAAAAGTCATTTGGTGGCTTACATGTTTCTGCAAAAGTTTCTGTAAAAAGAAAAACAGAAAACAGAAAAGGAGAAATAGAAAAAGGCCTAACAGCTATTATGAGCTGGGCCTAAGTGCATAGTGGCACGGCCCAGCCCAGCCGGCCTCTTTCTCCCTCCTTCCTCTCTCTCACCTGTGCGTGTCGCCTCGCCCGTGGCTGCGCTGGTGTTCTCCGTCGAGACGGCGACATGGCGACGCCCACTGACAGCCGAGGGGATAAGGATCCCCTCGTTCACTCCCCCTGGCTCCTCCTCGCTCACTCTCCCCTCTTCTTTCATCCTCCACCTTGATCTGGAGAGGAACCGAACGCCACCATCGCCATGGTTGGGGCCTAGCCACGGCCACCGTGCCTCTCTCGCCATCCCACTGGGTCTTCGAGGCTCGCCGCCGTCCGCCGCTTTGGCTGGCGCATGGCGTTGGAGCTCGGAGCCACCGCAACGCCCACGACATCGCCGTCTTCCTCCTCTGCCCCGACGAGCTTCGCCGTTGATTCCGCCACACCGAGCCCTCCCCGAGCATGCTTAAGCACACCTGCAGGAGCATCGTGAGCATGCGCTTCTTTCCCCTCTTTTCCTCGAGCTCTTCCGCCCCCGTAGCCTTCCCTCCTCGTCGATCCCGAACGCTGCTCTGCTCGAGCTCGTCGCCGGCATGGCTCCGGTGACCAAATGACCTCGGGCCCATGCGCAACTTGCTAACCGCGTCACGTAGGTCATGCCTAGCTATTTAGTTCGCTCGTTTACTCACCGTAGCCGCCGTTGCGATGATCACCGAGAAGCACCGCCGCCTAGCTCGCCGCCGACGTGTTTTCCGGCCACCCCCACACCTGAAACTGCACCAGATCAATTGTGCTAACTGGGCGGCTCCAGCCACTGACAAGCGGGCCCCACCACATAATTAAGTTAATTAAAACATTTTTATAAATAAACTTAATTAGTTAGTTAAATGAGTCACTGACATGTGGGGCCCAGCTGTTAATTAACTCTGTTTAATTAAAATAAACCCCTGTTAGTTAACCCACTGTCTATGACAGGTGGGACCCAGCTGCCAGGTTTGACCTGAACAATTGCGGTTGACCTGCTGACGCATTGCTGACATCATGCTGACTCAATAATAGATTTCTGTTAATTTAGATAATTCTAGAAAATGTTTAAATCTTTTAAAATCCATAGAAATTAAACCGTAGCTCAGATCGAAAAACTTTATATATGAAAGTTGCTCAGAACGACGAGACGAATCGAACCGTGCCATCTGTTTCCGTGTCGGGACCCTCTACGGAGGTGAACCCGCAACTTTTAGCCTGTTTCCGGTAGACGAATAGTGCATATATACCGGTTAATAATTCCAACTTAAATCCTAAAATAACTAATATGACTTAGACATGCTTTTAGGGAACCATGCACTGCACCATAGCATAGCATGCTCTGTGTTGCATATGTGTGCTGTGAATTTATCTGTTTCCTCCCCCTCTTCTCTCTTGGTAGACCCTGGTACCGACACAGTTCCCGAGACCGACGGAGCTCCGAAGATCGACTACGCCCCTGATGACCAAACCTTTGCCGCAGAGCTTCCAGGCAAGCAACCCCCCTTGAACATGCCGATATCGCCTATTCTTTCTCTCTTATGCTTGCATTAGAAATTGCTGTTGCTACTGCTTTACCTATTCTGATGCATAGCCTGATTTTAGAACCTGCTTTTGATAATTACCTGCTTATCCTAAACTGCTTAGAATAGGCTGGTTAGTAAACCCCAGTGACCCCACTTGTCCCAGTTGGCCCCGCTGGATGATCGGAAGACTCGACAACCAGGCCTGGTACCGCACATCACATCCCCTTTATCTGTATGACATTGCAGTGTTACTATCGAGTGCCGAGGGTGATACCTCATATAGCACTTCTGATGTTAACTCTGTAGAGTAGCTATTTGGTCATGGACATCAAGGGTGATTCCTCCTTCACCACTCCCGATAATGACGCTGTCATGCAACACCTCAAGTGTGAACCCATCGAGGGTGATTCCTCCGAGTTCACCTTGAGGGATACATCAAGTAGGAATCCAACGAGGGTGATACCTCAGATTCCCTTGATGTTAAGGACACACGGTTACTTGGACTTTACAACTGTTACTTGGAAAGTTGGGTCGACCCTGAGGGGTCCTTGAGCGAGCATAAGATGCTAGTGATGTGGAGACGGGTTGACCTGGAGGGTGCCCGAGAGATAATTATGAGGCGTGGCCGGGCATTCTTAGCCCTTGCCGCAAGTCCTCAAGATGGGGCGATGGGGTCACATCGATCGTGAGTCTCTGCTCGTTACCGCAAACCCCCAATACACTAACGATTTGGATATTTGATCCGAGTGGGCCTTTGGCCCGATAGGACTAACCATCACGTGGGAACAGTTATGGGCACTCTGCGTCGTATGCATCAGCCGAAGCTTAATAGACGTCAGCGACTGAGCAGCGCGCGCTGGGTTGGACTGGTAACGCCCTGCACTTGTATAAGGGGGGCTAGGTCTGCTCACCGGCCGCGTTCGCAACATGCAGGAGTTCCCGGGGCTATGGCCCAAGACCCCTGGGCGCATAGGGTTAGTTCGTCGTGCTGACCTCTCTGTTAAGCCTAGGTCGGGTTGTGGCGTATCGTTTGGCCGAGGCCGGGCACGACCCAGAAAAGTGTGTCCAGCCGGAGTTAATCGAGCGTGGTGGGTAAGTTGGTGCACCCCTGCAGGGAAGAAAATATCTATGCATAGCCGGATCCTTGGTAACGGACGCTCGGAGTTGTATCCCGATTGATACAACTAGAGCTTAATGATGACATGAGAAATGGATATTAGGGCTCTGGGATCGCTTTCTCGCAGGGAGTCGAGAAAGGATCTCTGGCCAAGGTTGATACTTAATGCTACTACTACTTTATACTGTGCTAATCTACACTCTTCTAATTCTGCAAGACCGCTGAAGATGCTAGTCTTCGATAGGACTAGGCCTTCTCTCTATTCTGGCATTTCTGCAGCCCAGTCCACATATACAGCCTTTCTTTGATAATATTACATATGTAGTGTAGATCCTTGCTTGCTGAGTACTTCGGATGAGTACTCACGGTTGCTTTGCTTCCTCTTTTTCCCCATATCCGTTTGATGCAACCAGATGACGGAGCCCCTGAGACAGCTGCCCCCGCTGACGACTACTACTACCACCCCGAGGGTGGTTACTACTTCGAGTTGACCGACGACCAAGAGTAGGTTCGGAGGGTCCCAGGCAGGAGGCCTGCGCCTTTTCGATCGTAGCTTTTGTTTTGCACCGCCTTCTTAAAGGCTTATATGTTTCTATTTTATATCTGTACTCAGATATCTAACGCTTCCGCTGATGCTTGTTGACATCAAGCTTATGTATTCGAGCCCTCGAGGCCCTGGCTTGTAATATAATGCTTGTATGCATTTATTTATGTTTTAGAGTTGCGTTGTGATTCCTTCAAGTGAGTCCTTAGGCTTGATTGTGTGCATTTGCGTGTATGATTAGTGCATGATTAAGCCGGGGGCGTCACAGGTTGGTATCAGAGCCGACTGCCTGTAGGAAGCCCCCTTCCAATTCCTTGGTCGAAGTTGAGTCTAGCCGTCCAAAACTGTTTTACTAACTTGGCTGTGTGGCTTACGGGCCCACGTCGCGAATTGGGTGGTATTAGGATCTTTTATTCCTTGTCTATACTCTGGGACTCTGATCTCTCTTCTATTCAATGAATTTACTAACTACATTAGGTTCTCATAACGGCTTTCCCCGGAGAGCCCCGTCATTCCAGATGATCGCTTGCTTCTCCAGAAGATTCTGCAGATACTCCTCGTTGTTTCCCGAGACCATGTGCCTACTGCTTTGCAGTTCCTGACCACCGATAATCCCCGTGAATAACATCCTTGCTGCTTGTACCTTCATCCCCAGTTGCTCTTGTTGTTACAAGTTACCCCTAATACTCTCCGTTGTTCCGAGAATCCTTTGTGCCTTCTGCTTTGCAGCTTCTTTTCGCACTGCGGATAACTCACTTACCCGGGGCCCGTTCATCCCCAGTTGTTCATGTGCTTTCCAAAATTCTTTGAAATGCTATTCGATCTCCCGAAGATCCTCTATAGTCTATTGCTCCCGAAAGTCTTGTCTGCCTGCATTATGGTTAAATCCATATGTCTCACAATATTCATTAGCATTCTTTGTCATTGTCATTCCGAGTCTATTGATTCAATATGAATGAGAATAATCCCTATCATCCGTCGATTCCTAGAATTTGTCCTTCCGGCTCAGACGCCATTTTGGACATGAGTTGGTTCTCGGCCGGTCAAGTTGCAACTGATTGTCCATCTACCTCTATTCTACTTACTCATCTGTTGATCAGAGCCTCTGCTTCTGATCCTTTGCTTTGGAAATCATAATTCCTTTGAGTTTAAGTGTCAGACTATTCAGATATTTCTATAATCCGATACCTTTGCATTCTTTCTTCCTCTGATTGAGTACCGATGCTCACCTCAGCTCCCTTGTGGGCTACCAGATCCTTTGCTGGATTATTATCCAACATCGCCCATCATATCTAATAACCTTGTGAGTTATTCCTCGGATACATAATGCCTTTGGTAAATTGTATCCTCTCCTTTTGTCAACCATGCCCTACTATCGAGCTTGTGTTAATTACTCCTAAAGTTCGTGGTATATGTTCCTAAGATACCCCTACGGGTTGAACCTATGCTTTCCCTAATCCGTGTGAACTAGAAAGTTATGCGAGTCATACTCTTCTGGTGCTTCACCAGATAAATCTTATGCACTACAATTTCTTCGAAAACGAGGAGTGAATGAAATGTTATGCATTGAAGAAGTGGGAGTCGACCTTGAACCTTTGTGTTCATGCCCATAGACATGATGTAGATCTTAGCATGGAAGCTTCTCTTAAAATCAATTGTTCCCTTGGTATAAGTTCATCTTGTATCTGTGAATTGTTCCTTTGCAACTCTTGTGCTCTTCAGATCCAACCTTTTACTTGAAACACCATACCAATGCTACCTCGAAGCATGGTTGTGGTATTCCGAATATCAACAAGAACATTGGAGGCACATTGCCAAATGTTTCTTGCTCTATTATCCAGACACCGTTGTATGGATAACATCATGAATTCCCTTGCCCCTTTATTTAAATGGTGGTGTACTTATTGATCTGACATGTATATCGTGCTCTACTTTTCCTTGGGAAACGATACACTCCTAATTCTTGTCCATAAACACATTTTCCTTTCCATTGGTTTGTTTAACCTTTCTTGTGACCTATATATGATATAAGCAGAAATAATTCCCTGCTTATAAAACACCCCGATGTACAACCTTGTCAGGAAGACCCTGTTACTATTGTTGATGACATTCTTGTAACCCCCGATGGACGAGAAGTTTGCCTATAGGTCCACCTTGTTTTAACGAGCAGGAAAATCCTTCTCTTCATCCCTCGCCCTTGGTACCGACGTTGTTACTGACATAACTGACAGACTATCCTCTAACATACCTTGTTGTCGTGACCGGTAAGATGTCACCGTTCTCCCTACTCTCGATCGACACCCCCCCCCCCCCCCACAGTTCCACAGGATCGAAACCTGACTCTACTGTACATCCTTGATTCCGAAGTATCATATGCTCTTGGCTTTGTGTGTTATCACGAGCCACCCTCCGAGAGATGATCTATTCCCGATGCTCTGAACCCCTTTACACACTCTGATCAGATATCGATCGTTTGTCCATTCGCTTGAAACTTCTTATTGTACCTTCACACTTTGCTCTCGATGTTTTCCTAAGTTTCAACTCGAGAGATGCTTCTGCCAAATTCCCTGAATTGTTCACCAGATAATTAACCCTATAAGGGTCAGTTCTCCCAAAGTTACTCTTTACTTCCCCACTTAAATCTCGGGACGAGATTTCTTGTAGTGGAGGAGATTTGTAACATCCCCAGCATCACACTACAGTAATCCCTTATGATCAGTGCCAAGTCATCTTGATTTACAAAGCTTAATCATATTGGGTTAATATCTCATTTCAAATTCCTTCTCTGAATCTAATTCAAATTCAAAGTGAAATTTCAATTTGCACAAAAGTTGCTGGAAAAATGTTTATCATTTAGCAAATATTCCAAAACAATTTGATGTTAAGAAAAAGAACATCACTATGTTGCTAAAATGAGCAGTAGCAATTAATCCAGTGCAATTCTAGCATTTTAAAATGTTATTCCATTTATGAAAAATTCAATTGGATTCAAATCTCTCCCAAAATAATTGTGGCAGTGCCATAATTTGCAAAGAATATTTTGGGCCAAGGTTCACCTTTTTCAAAAGTCATTTGGTGGCTTAAATGTTTCTGCAAAAGTTTCTGTAAAAAGAAAAACAGAAAACAGAAAAGGAGAAATAGAAAAAGGCCTAACAGCTACTATGAGCTGGGCCTAAGGGCACAGTGGCACGGCCCAGCCCAGCCGGCCTCTTTCTCCCTCCTCCCTCTCTCTCACCTGTGCGTGTCGCCTCGCCCGTGGCTGCGCCGGCGTTCTCCGTCGAGACGGTGACACAGCGACGCCCACCAACAGCCGAGGGGATAAGGATCCCATCGTTCACTCCCCCTGGCTCCTCCTCGCTCACTCTCCCCTCTTCCTTTGTCCTCCCTCTCGATCTAGAGAGGAACCGAACGCCATCATCGCCATGGCTGCGGCCTAGCCACGGCCACCGTGCCTCTCTCGCCGTCCCACTAGGTCTCCGAGACTCGCCGCCGTCCGCTGCTTCGACTGGCGCATCGCGTTGGAGCTCGGAGCCACCGCAGCGCCCACGATGTCGCCGTCTTCCTCCTTTGCTCCGACGAGCTTCGCCGTCGATTCCGCCGCACCGGGCCCTCCCCGAGCACGCTTAAGCACACCTGCAGGAGCACAGTGAGCATGCACTTCTTTCCCCTCTTTTCCCCGAGCTCTTCCGCCGCCGTAGCCTTCCCTCCCCGTCGATCCCAAACGCCGCTCCGCCTGAGCTCATCGCCGGTGTGGCTCCGGTGACCAAATGACCTCGGGCCCATGCGCAACTTGCTCACCGCGTCGCGTAGGTCATGCCTAGCTATTTAGTTCGCTCGTTTACTCACCGTAGCCGCCGTTGCGATGATCACCGAGAAGCACCACCACCTAGCTCGCCACCGGCGTGTTTTTCGGCCACCCCCGCGCCTGAAACTGCCCCAGATCGACGCGGCATGCTTCGGCCATTCGAACGCGATTTACGGCGCTCGTTTTAGGCCTCTGAAGGCGAAACCCGAGCCTCTCCGGCGAGAGCGCTGCCATGGAGAGCTCGCCGGCGCTACTCCGGCGCCGGCCACCGATGTGGCACACCTGGGGCCCGCCCCTGGGTCACTGCCAGTGGGGCCCCTGGGCCCAGTTGACTGGGATGACCCAGTCAACTGTGCTGACTGGGCGGCCCCAACCACTGACAAGCGGGCCCCACCACATAATTAAGTTAATAAAAACATTTTTATAAATAAACTTAATTAGTTAGTTAAATGAGTCACTGACATGTGGGGCCCAGCTGTTAATTAACTCTGTTTAATTAAAATAAACCCCTGTTAGTTAACCCATTGTCGATGACAGGTGGGACCCAGCTGCCAGGTTTGACCTGAACAGCTGCGGTTGACCTGCTGACGCATTGCTGATGTCATGCTGACTCAATAATAGATTTCTGTTAATTTAGATAATTTCAGAAAATGTTTAAATCTTTTAAAATCCGTAGAAATTAAACCATAGCTCAGATCGAAAAACTTTATATATGAAAGTTGCTCAGAACGACGAGACGAATCCAACCGTGCCATCTGTTTCCGTATCGGGGCCCTCTACGGAGGTGAACCCGCAACTTTCAGCCTGTTTCCGGTAGATGAATAGTGCATATATACCGGTTAATAATTCCAACTTAAATCCTAAAATAACTAATATGACTTAGACATGCTTTTAGGGAACCCTGCACTGCACCATAGCATAGCATGCTCTGTGTTGCATATGTTTTCTGTGTATTTATCTGTTTCCTCCCCCTCTTCTCTCCCGGTAGACCCCGGTACCGACGCAGTTCCCGAGACCGACGCAGCTTCGGAGATCGACTACGCCCCTGACAACCAGACCTTTGCTGCAGAGCTTCCAGGCAAGCACCCCCCCCTTGAACATGCCAATATCGCCTATTCTTTCTCTCTTATGCTTGCATTAGAAATTGCTGCTGCTACTGCTTTACCTATTCTGATGCATAGCCTGATTTTGTAACCTGCTTTTGATAATTACCTGCTTATCCTAAACTTCTTAGAATAGGCTGGTTAGTAAACCCCAGTGACCCCACTTGTCCCAGTTGCCCCCGCTGGATGATCGGAAGACTCGACAACCAGGCCCGGTACTGCACATCACATCCCCTTTATCTGTACGACATTGCAGCATTACTATCGAGTGCCGAGGGTGGTACCTCGTATAGCACTTCTGATGTTAACTCTGTAGAGTAGCTATTTAGTCATGGACATCGAGGGTGATTCCTCCTTCACCACTCCCGATAACGACGCTGCCGTGCAACATCTCAAGTGTGAACCCCTACAGGGTGATTCCTTCGAGTTCACCTTGATGGATACATCGAGTAGGAATCCAACGAGGGTGATACCTCAGATTCCCCTGATGTTAAGGACACACGGTTACTTGGACTTTACAACTGTTACTTGGAAAGTCGGGTCGACCCTGAGGGGTACCCGAGCGAGCATAAGATGCGAGTGATGTGGAGACGGGTTGACCTGGAGGGTGCCCGATAGATAATTACGAGGCGTGGCCGGGCATTCTTAGCCCTTGCCTCAAGTCCTCGGGATGGGGCGATGGGGTCACATCGATCATGAGTCTCTGCTCGTTACCGCAAACCCCCAATACACTAACGATTTGGATATTTGATCCGAGTGGGCCTTCGGCCCGATAGCACTAACCATCACGTGGGAACAGTTATGGGCACTCTGCGTCGTATGCATCAGCCGAAGCTTAATAGATGTCAGCGACTGAGCGGCGCGCGCTGGGTTGGACTGGTAATGCTCTGCACTTGTATAAGGGGGGCTAGGTCTGCTCACCGGCCGCGTTCGCAACGTACAGGAGTTCCCGGGGCGATGGCCCAAGACCCCTGGGCGCATAGGGTTAGTCTGGCGTGCTGACCTCTCTGTTAAGCCTAGGTTGGGTTGCGGCGTATCGTTTGGCCGAGGCCGGGCATGACCCAGAAAAGTGTGTCCGGCCAGAGTTAATCGAGCGTGGTGGGTAAGTTGGTGCACCCCTGCAGGGAAGAAAACATCTATGCATAGCCGGATCCTCAGTAACGGACGCTCGGAGTTGTATCCCGATCGATACAACTAGAACTTAATGATGAGATGAGAAATGGATATTAGGCCTCTGGGATCGCTTTCTCGCAGGGAGTCGAGAAAGGATCTCTGGCCAAGGTTGATACTTAATGCTACTACTACTTTATACTGTGCTAATCTACACTCTTCTAATGCTGCAAGACCGCTGAAGATGCTAGTCTTCGATAGGACTAGGCCTTCTCTCTATTCTGGCATTTCTGCAGCCCAGTCCACATATACAGCCTTTCTTTGATAATGTTGCATGTGTAGTGTAGATCCTTGCTTGCTGAGTACTTCGGATGAGTACTCACGGTTGCTTTGCTTCCTCTTTTTCCCCATATCCGTTTGATGCAACCAGATGACGGTGCCCCTGAGACAGCTGCCCCCGCCGACGACTACTACTACCACCCCGAGGGTGGTTACTACTTCGAGTTGACCGATGACCAGGAGTAGGTTCGGAGGGTCCCAAGCAGGAGGCCTGCACCTTTTTGATCGTAGCTTTTGTTTTGGACCGCCTTCTTAAAGGCTTATCTGTTTCTCTTTTATATCTGTAATCAGATATCTAACGCTTCCGCTGATGCTTGTTGACATCAAGCTTATGTATTCGAGCCCTCGAGGCCCTATCTTGTAATATAATGCTTGTATGCCTTTATTTTTGTTTCAGAGTTGTGTTGTGATTCCTTCAAGTGAGTCCTTAGGCTTGATCGTGTGCATTTGCGTGTATGATTAGTGCACGATTAAGCAGGGGGCGTCACAGTGAGGGCTGTAAGAGATAGCTTGAGAGATGATCCAGTCACAGACAGGTAGATATATCATTTGTGCGTGGGAGGAAGCAAGGCCAATCGATACATGGATAAAGAGAGAGAGAGAGATTGAGCGAGTGTAGGTCGTCATGCGGTCGAAAGAGTGAGACGGGTTGGAGAGAGTGACCTAGATAGACAATGTGCAGGAGAGAGTGTCTCTACTCTTATAAAAAGTAGAGCTGGTGATGATGGTGTGCCTGCCATCCTGCAATATAGGCCGTTCGATCTATATCCGACAGATAGGAATGAAACTATGTCAATTTTGCAGAAAGATACCCGCACCCCTCTCCACATTTGCAGACAAGGCCTTCCCTCATTCATCCTTATCTCCCACAAGATAAACTACTCATATCAATGCATCTTGATGTTCCGTGCAATGCATGGGCATCTTGCCAGTATAATATGAATATGTCGAATTGGGCCCAAACATGGAGATATATCGTTTGTATCTAAGAAAGAGCGAGGTCAATCAAGACATACATAGAGAGAGAGAGAGAGATTAAGTGAGCGTGGGCCACCATGAGGTCGAAATAGTGGGACGGCTTGGAGAGACTGGCGTAGATAGAGAATCTGCATGAGAGAGTATAGAGCGTGTCGATCGAGGCCCAAACAGGGAGATATATCATTTGTGTATGAGAGAAAGCGATGTTAATCGAGACTTAGATAAAGAGAGAGAGAGATTGAGCGAGTGTGGGCCGCCGTGCGAAAGAAAGAGTGAGATGGCCTCGAGAGAGTGACCTAGATAGACAACGTGCGTGCGTGTGCACGAGAGGGGGGGTCTAGATAGGCAATGCATGTATAGGGTGGGAGGGAGAGATAGAGAGAGAGAGCTCAGCATGGAGTGCAATGGCGGGTGTGTGAGAGAGATACATTTGTTGACATAGTGGAAAAAGGGGGTTGTGTATTTGAGAGAGTTAGAGATCCAAACATAGAGAGAAAGAATGAGCATGTGTCGGAAACCAATAGCGTTGTAAGGTGGTTAGGAGAGGAAGATTGATCGATAGAGGAAGTATGTAGCGTGTGTGCCGAGGGGGGGCTAAAAATAATATTTGAATGTAGATAGTACTAGACTTAATATTGATGTTTTGATTTGGTGTACATTGTAAGATTTGAATTGAGGACCATGCATATGGCTTTCATAATTATTTCGAATTCGTGCCATAGTAGGTTTGCAAAAGTTGACATTGACTCGATTGTTGTGGTATTTTGTATGTGTGTGGTCATATGCTTGAATCCATCCAAAGTTTTCTCACTACCATAGTGTTCATCTTATACATATGAATTTGAATTAAGAAAGTAGCGTGGATACCGTGAAATGCGAAATCCACGTTAGATTTGGAGATCGCTATGTGACAAACACACTCTAATTCAAAGAACTCTTCATTAATTAATTTATAGTATCTCGTTTCAATGGACTAATTATTTGCAAGGAAAACACGGGCATGGTAATACAAACAGATTTGTTTGCCAATGAAAGAAGATTCATTTGCATTCTCAAATGTAGGCGCACCAGGCAGACCAGGATCGTGTCGTGGTGGTCGCATGTGTCGTATGGATGCTAGCACCCACCCCCTCCCCCCAAAAGAAGGACGACAAAAAAAGTTTGCGCTTCCACGTTTCGGATTGAAATATTTGGTGGCCCCAATTCCAGCCCTGCAAAATCTCCCTTCTCCTCCGTCCCCTTCCGCGCCCAGAGCGCTGAAATCCCTAATTCGCCGCTAACCCAAGCAAAATTTGAATCGCCCCTCGTCTCATCTCTTTCCCCACCTCCGGAGGCCGTTGGTGCTTCACCGCATCGTAGCGCTCCACTGCCGCTCAAGATCTGCATCCGTACGCGGCCAGCCAACGCCAACGCATCACCCTCAATGGCTCTGAAGTGACCCGCACTCTAGGCGAGCATGCCCAAATGCCGGCCCGAACTAGGTATCCACATATGACTCCCATGTGCACTGTTCCGACGATGTTTGGATATCCTTTTACTGCTCCCTTATCTTACACGCCTATGCAAACTATGACTTTAACTCTTATTTCTTCTGGAGATATCATCTGAAACAAGCAAGACCATTTTTTAGCGAAGCATGACGGTGCTACGGGATCTTGTACACATCCTGCACGCCGGTATAACCTTGTAAGTACATGTCCTCCGGTACAACAACAAGGTCTATTCCTCTCATTTTATCAACCATTTGCCATGCCAAAAATGCAGAGGGGGATGCAAGGAGCACAGGGCCTGCACATCCAAGCAAGTGGTAACATGGACCTGTACATGGAACATCCCAAGCGGAAGCAGAGCTGCAGTGAGCCTGTACAACGAGCTAGCGTAAGTCCCTGCATTTCATTTAGTTCGTACTGCCCTGCATGTATGATTTGTGTGTAGTGGATGATCCACGAATTCAAGTTACCAAGGGCAAAAATTTAACTTCAAAATACGAAGGCACTTGCACTCCGGAAATCAACATAACTTGAGAAATGTGAAGCTACATGCACTTTGAAAACCATCTAATGATCCAAAGTATTTCCAGATTATAAACCACTAGATGATGTAAGCACCAAAAACACAAAATACAACTTGGTGGACAAAGACTACTAACATGGACTGTACCTGCTTGAATTATTCATTCTCTGGCCGAAAATATCCAAGTCTAATTGCACCTATAACTAGTGTGCAAACTGCATATCAATATATCTATCTTGCACAAGTATGCCAATAGTTTTAAAACAACAGATTAGAAAATTATTTATGCTAGGTTGTCATGATACGGGGACGTTGTGGTAGATGGCCTTGACGTTTCTTCAAGCCATGAAAATGTACTATAATTTGCTTGTCATCAATTCCTGCAAATCTCTCTCTCTCTCTCAACATAGCAGATCATCATTACACACTAAATCCTTCAATGGGAGCTTGAAAAATGCTTGCATTAGATCCCTCATTAGACACCATATGTTCATCACTAGGAGCATGTAAAATGTTTGCATCAAATCCTTCATTACCGGTCTGTTCATTAGACACTTCAGGCTCAAGAACAATATGAGCTTGTATGTTTGCACCGAAAACTTGATTAGACACATCAGACTCAGTCAGTTCAGTATTGATTGGGGGAGTTATAAAATATACAAAAATTGGTTTCATTTTCTTGTGGATTCCCTACATACAAGGAGTCTACAACACCATCAGGTTTAACTAATGGCCAAAAATTGAACAGTTGAATTAGATATAATCAGGGATGTGATGTACCTGCTCATTGCGCATGCTGCTCTTGGAAGCTGCGAATGTCCGTTTGCGCAAGCTCGATGCCATGCATGTGCTGCCGCCGCTGCGTCCCATGCAGGCTACACCCAGGGTTGGATCTTCATCTTATTTTCCTCCCATTCGCTTGAAGCCCGGTGACCGGCGTCCAACGAAGGTGCGAGGAAGAGCTCTATCGGTCTGTCCAGCGGCGTCTAGGTTAGGAGCGAACCAGGCTGGAGGCTGGAGCGAATGAATTGGGGATTTTTCCTGCTGTCGATCGATATTGGAGGCGTTCATTTGGGCCGCGAGCCTACTGTAGGGCCTACCTTGCACTTACGTTATTGGCCCATCCAAATTGAAACATTTTTCTTCATTTTTTACATTGCATGCTCGTGCGCTGGGATGAACAAAACTAGCCTGGGCCAACCTGGATGACTCAAACTAGGTGCGCACTTTCTAGCCACCCGAGGCGGCCGCCCATACCAGCCCCTACAGTGGCACCACCTATTTTTGCGTGTATGATTGGGGTAGTTAAAAATATTCCAGTGGCACTTTTGATTTACCCACAGAATGGTTGAATTGCTTGTTTCTATGAACTGAGTTCGCCAATAATTGAAGGATGCCAGTCTTTTCATCCTATTGTAGATTGCTTATATCTTGATATGCCAAATGTAATCGCATGAAATATACAGTAAAAGCCAGTGTGATGTGTGTTGCTACAACTAGTCTGACAACCCGTCCTCATATAACATATCAAGGACGCACCATCTTATCAGATTAACCATTCGACTTACCAATGTAGTGTGGGAAGAAAGAAGTATTGGGACTGCGTATCCAAGCAATTGATGCCATGGAATCCTTCGTAGAACCTTGTAAGGGAAAAAGAAGTTGCAGTGTGCATGTACAAAGAGCTAGCGTAAGTTCAGTTACCTGCTTCTCGGAATTTTAGTTAGCCACTGATTGCAAAATTGTTCAATTACCTTGCTTGGCTTAATTTAGTTTGCTACTGATTACATAATGCCATAGCCTGTTAATCCTATTATAGACTGTGCCTATCTATGTGTTTGATACTTACTGTTTATAGAATTACCTGTTTGCCTGAACTTAAATAGCTACTTAAGCACGTACATAGCTGGTCATATCTACTTCTAGGGTGCAGCAAAATTCATGTGTAATTTACCTTTTGATACCCTATTTGTTTAAATGGTTTGCTGTTATGACTTGTAGCACTAGTAATGTTTGCATGTTCATAGACAGGTAAATGTCAGGTTTGTATGAGGGACAACATCTTTTTAACTTATATAAATGTGTCAAAATCATTTTGCTTGCATCAAAGAAATTTACAGATGTCTGTGTTGCTGGTAAACGGTACCGACTTGTTACTTTAATACGTTGCCAAGAACTTGTTAGTTTTACTAGTTCACGTGTAATTAAATATGTTGCCAAAACTGGTTAGTTTTACTAGTTTAATGTTAGTTTCTTATGGCTCTTGCAACACTTCATTTATGGTTGCTAACATTCAAGTTTGCAGGATCCAACTGAAACTCCGGTGGCACAACAGGTATGTTTTCAAAAACTTCCTTGTTTACCTGGTTTGCTGCTGTAACTTGTTGCTGTAATCATCTTACAAACTTCAACTTTTCAGGATCCAATTGGAAGTCCAATTGCACAGCAGGTACATTTTCAAAAATTTATTTGTGTAACAGGTTTGCTTCTGTAACTTGTTGCTCTAATCAAGTTACTGACTACTCAACTTTTCAGGATCCAAGAGAAACTCCAATGCAACAACAGGTGCCTTTTGCAAAACTTGTTTGTTTAATTGCTTTGCTGCTATAACCGGTTGCTCTAATCAAGTTACTGGCTACTCAAATTTTAAGTATCGAAGAGAAACTCCAATGGCACAATAGGTACCTTTTGCAAAACTTGTTTGTTTAACTGCTTTGCTGCTGCAACTGGTTGCAATGATGTTAGTAACTACTTTTCATCATCCAATCGAAACTGGGTTGCTGTTCTAACTCCCACTTGAGATGTTTTGCTAACTTAAACTTTTCCGAATCCAATTGGAACTTTAATGGCAAAACATGTTAGCCCAAAATCAAAGAGCGAGGTCCCCATGGATGTTATATATATTATCCCAGAGCAGTGGCACCGGCCCAATCGTGCATCATGAATTGCCAACTGCTGATGCTCTAGAGGCTGAACTATTGGTAGAAAGAGATTCTGCTTCTGCACTTAGAGATGAAGTTGACATGTTGAGGAAGCAAACAACACAATCACAAGCAGTACTCAAGACAACAATTAAATATTTGGTGGATTTCAAAATGAAGCAAGCTAAGGCTGACGGCATTGTCAAGGTTCTGAAGGAAAAAAAGGAAATTAAAATCCCACTTGGTAAATCATAGGTGAAATGTTTTATCCATCGTTGAATAATCTTTGTGTTGTTTGTTCATGTAATCGATCAAACCATTTGTTTTAGAGATCATGTAATAATTGTTTTTTGGTCTGTATTTTTTTTAGCATGAGTGTATTAATTGATAAGAGTGTGAGACATTTCATTTTTTTGTTGAGGCAAAGGTATTTCATTTTGTTTGCTATGCCAGACCTACAAATATGCCAATCGGGCTGAATGTGCATTCAGCAATAATAGTAGTATAGATGGTCCTTAAGTGGCACGCATCTGGAAGGACCAAGATGCCGTACTAGCTTTGCTACAAAAATGATGCTCTTCTAGCAAAAAAAAGTACAGCGGCCTGGCTTATGTATGTTAGTTGATATTATTGATCCATATACTCTATAAGTGTTTATATGTCTGTTAGTTTTGTACATTATTGGTTGATTGACTCAGTATTTTGAATCTTGACACATCGCTTGTGTACATATATAAATCGGAGTACACTATATGTTGCGTGTGTCATACATGTTACACTTGAGTTGGACATAAATTGGTTTCATATATTTGAATTCACCTTAAATTGCATTCTACCTTCTGAATTCGAGTATCGGCATTTGTAAATCATATTCATATATGATAGTGCAATACATATTTGTTGTGCTTTTAAAGATTTATAAGAAAACATAGATTGATTATAAAGATTCGTATAAGAATACAAAATGGATTCGAATTTAGTTGTCAGGGTAAACGTGAATGCTTATTGTCCCAAAATTTGAAAAAAGCGGCAAAACATCCACTCCCATGTCGGCTGCCCGAAGCCAGTGTTTGCGAGATGGAAATTACTGTCTACCGCTTACACAGACAACCCATCGGCCCAATTTCCACTGCTATCAATAGGGGTAGGTTAGTAACTTCAATCAGACATGACACGACCGCCTCTGAGCTCATTCAGACACGGTGGGCACCAAACGTGGGCGGCAAAACACATTTGATTGAAGGTTGTCCGAAAGACCTCTCTTTCTCCCTCCATTTCCCCATTCATACACGGTGGGCGGCAAAACAAACTCGATTCGGCCAAAACTGATGTAGGCAAATATTTTTAATAGGGGCAAGTTGTCGGTGTACTAAGTATTGGGCCATTAGTACCCCGTACTTGTGCACGGGCAGTTGTAGCCATACTCGTGGCAAGGCTTGTCGGGGAACAGTTCGAGGTTGACTCAGGCCACCAAAGAAATCCTCAAGTCAAAGATCTGAGGATCAGCAGATAAGAAGAGCTGGAATCCGCAGGCCAGCTTCCCCGGCAAGATCTTGCTGGGGTGGCCTGCGAAGCCCGGCAAGATTCGAAGCCCGGCAAGATTCGAAGCCCGGCAAGGTTCGGCGCCCGGCAAGGCTCGGCGCCCGGCAAGGTTCAGCACCCGGCAAGATTTTGTTGCTGTGCCACCGCTCTGGCACAGCAACAAACCTGACATTCTGGGTCCTTCTTTGGATGCGTGGCGACGCGCCAGTGGAGGAGAGCTTAAGCAGTGCTGATGGGATGGCCCCTTTTTCCATCCCCAAGAAAGTGAGGACACCTCACGGTGCATTAAATGCGTTCATCCTAATCCGTCAGGGGTTAGGTATGATGACCCTGTAGCTACTTTACACCTCAATGTATGTACATTTTGCCACTGTGGTGACCCCTTTGTGATATAAAAGGAGGCCCAAGGCAACTGCTACAGGGGAGGAGGATCTTCTGGCCCATTCTACATGCGTAGCTGCTCTTTGAATGTGCTGTTCACTGCGAGTGCTCCTAGAGCCTAGGCTCAAGGACACCGATAATAAGACAAGGCAGGAGTAGGGTTTTACGCTGATCAGCGGCCCGAACCTGGGTAAAATCGTCCCTTGTCAATCGTTGGTTCTGCTCTTTGCGCATACCTCTCCCCCTGCCGAATCGTAAAGGGATTCTTCGAGGGTCCCATAGGTGTCGCACGCCGACAACTTTGGCGCGCCAGGTCGGGGGGATTGTAGGTTGTGTGAACCTGATCCAGTGATCGGCGCCTTAGTTTCTTCATCATCTTTATCATCATGCCACCCAAGAAGAAGAGCGCTGCGACGGCGCAACCATCCACGTCTGTTTTGCCTGTGCCTTCGCATACGGGCGATGGCGTGGGTGCAGAAGGAAGAGGATTAGAGCTTCCACGGCGTTCCGGTGATCCAAGCTAGGCGAGCGGCGTCGTTCGCAGTGGCAGCGGCAACCCACACGCCGCTGGATCCAGAGACGGAGTTGTGTTGCCTACAGGTGGCACAACGAATTCCAAAGATCGGAGGACGCCTGCTGGAGCTCCCGCGCCGGCGCAAGCGTCACGGCCTACCCAGGTCATGCACGACGAGCGACATCATGGCGCTGGTGGTTCAGGGCGTCCCCATGAAAAGATTTCTGCGCATCGATCCCAAGATGCGCGGGCCCAGCATGCACATCGAGCTGCCGGCGGAGGTGGCGCGCGGTCGCGTGACCGTGACGGTGCTCCTTCTAACATGGCTAGGAGTCAGAGCACCTCACGTACCTCGCACCTGTCGCCGCCGCCTACACCAGCGGAAGCCTTGGCACGTGCGCAGCTGCTCCTCGATTTCCCTCCTGCTCCGGAGAAGATGGAGGAGTGGCGAGCTACTATCCAGAGCCTTATCGGCTTCGCCAACAAAGATGGACCACAAGAGGCAGGGCCCTCACAGCGAAGGCCCATCGATCCGGCGCGAGCCGATGTGGAGAAAACCGGAGGTGGTGCAACCATGGTGCACTCCCCTCCGTGACACCAGCGGCGGGCGACAACCCAGCAGGTCGATCGCTATGATGATGGTTCCACGGCGTCGTCCGATCCACGGATGCGCCGCGACCAGCGTCAAGTTCTCCAGGAACGAGGCAAAGAGGACGCTCGAACTACCATCGAGCAACGACGGGAAGCGCGCTATCAGTCTAATAAGCGCGCAGGGCCGGCTGTCGACGAGCCTGCGCCGGGGGACGCAGGAGACTTGCCTTACGAGGTAGGGACTCCAGCGTTTACCCGTGAGCTGCGGCAAGTCCAGTGGCCCAATTCCCAAACCTTCAAGCCAGAGGTCCCGGAGAAATATGACAGCAAGACTCATCCCTCGGAGTTCCTGAGTATTTACACCATTGCGGTGCAGGCTGCCGGGGGCCGAGATGACAAGATCCTTGCCAACTACTTCCCGTTGGTGCTCAAACCCAACGTTAGGTCGTGGTTGATGCATCTGCCGGAGAATTCTATTTCTTCTTGGTCAGATCGGTGCCATCAGTTTGTTGGCGCCTTTGTTGGAGGCCACCAAGCAACTGGCCAAGAGAGTGATTTGAATATCATCCCTCAGAAGGAGGGCGAATCCCTGCGCAAGTTTATCCAGAGATTCAGCCGGGTGCAGTACAATATTCCTGACGTTCACCCTGCCGCTGTTGTTAGCGCGTTTCATCAGAACGTGCGTAACCGCAAAATGCGGGAAGAGTTGGCAATGAACAAAGTCAGGAGTATCGCCGAGCTTTACGCTTTGGCCGACAAATGCGCTCGAGCTGAAGAGGGGAGGAAACTCCCTGGCGAGGCTGTTGGCGCAGGGGGCGAATCGGAAGATGAAGATGCTGCGACCCCGTCAAGGAAAGGCCGGCGGCGGAACAAGAAACGCAGAGGCAAGGCCGTGCTTGCTGTCGAGGAATCCGGCAACCCCGGTGCCGCCAAGAAGGCCAAGGTTGACGACCCCGGCAAGGAACTTGCCGGGTGCCCTTCCTGTCAGGCCTTGGCGGCAGCCGACAAGTCGGAAAGCTCCGGCAAGCAGTATTGCAAGATCCATCGCACCAAGGGCCATGATCTCCAAAACTGCCGGCAAGTTGAACAGCTTGCCGAGAAACAGTGGATTGAGTATGAAAGGCGGGATAAGGAGAAGGGCCATGACGGTGCTGACGGATCCGGCAAGAAGCGCGGTGGCCGAGGGGGTCGCCGCGGCAAGGCCAAGCAACAGAGGGAGAAGCCCGCTCGAGGCCGGGACAAGGAAGAAGATGATGACAAAGAAGACGATGAGTCCAGTGAGCAAGAATTCCAGAAAGCTACAGAGGCTATGTGTATCGATGGGGGCGCCTCGCTGCATTCTTCCCACCGTCGACTCAAACAGTGGGTGCGAGAAGTTAATGCAACAAAGCCGTCACCAGATGCATGTAAGCCCCTGAAGTGGTCCAACACGCCTATCATTTTCGACGCCGAGGATCACCCTGATCGCACGACCGTGGTCGGGTGCTTGCCATTGTTGGTCTCACCAACGATCTGCAACCTCAGGGTGACGAAAATGCTAGTTGACGGTGGGGCCGAGCTGAACCTAATCTCACCAGATGTGCTCAAGAGGCTTCAAATTCCTGATGAAGATCTCGAAGAAACGGGCATGTTTCAAGGGGTCAATCCAGGAAGAACCCAGCCAAAGGGCAAGATTATGCTACCGGTGACATTTGGTAGCAAGCTCAACTACAGGACCGAGAAGGTAGTGTTTGATGTCGCCAAGATCCCTATGTCATACAATGGGATCCTTGGTCGGCCAGCACTGGCTAAGTTCATGGCGGCATCACACTACGCGTATAATGTTTTGAAGATGCCCGGGCCGTTGAGAGTCATTACTATCCATTCCGATAAGAAGGATGCGCTCATCTGTGCCGACCAACTCTACCGAGAAGCAGTTGCAGCACCTGCCGTCAAGGCATCTGCTCCTGCCGCTGGAACTCCCGGGGGGAAGAAGAAGACCGGCGAGAATCTTGGCGCGAACTCCGGTAAGCGCGCCTCCTCGGAGTGCTGCGCTTCCGTTGAGGATGCACCAGAGAGTTCCACCGGCAAGAACAAGAAATCCAAGGCTGCTCCACCCGAGACCAAGAAGGTGCCCGTCAGGGAGGACGGAACAGGAGGAACTTTCAGCATAAGTTCCACCCTAGATGACAAATAGGAAAGCGCGCTCGTTGCCTTCCTGCGGGCGAATGTAGATGTGTTTGCATGGCAACCGTCTGACATCCCCGGTGTTCCCAGGGAGGTAATTGAGCACCACCTTGCTGTCTGTCCTCATGCATGGCCCGTCAAGCAGAGGGTCAGGAAGCAAGCCTTGGAGCGGCAAGAATTCATTACCGAGGAAATCAGAAAGCTGGAGGTGGCAGGATTGGTCAGAGGAGTGCTTCATCCAACCTGGTTGGCCAATCCGGTTGTAGTGCGCAAGGCGAATGGGAAATGGAGGCTCCGTATCGATTATACAGATATCAATAAAGCCTGTCCAAAAGATCCCTTTCCCTTGCCGCGCATCGACCAGATTGTGGATTCCACCACTGGTTGTGATCTCCTGTCCTTCCTTGATGCCTACTCAGGGTATCATCAGATCTTCATGGCGAAAGAAGATGAAGAAAAGACCGCATTTATCACCCCATGTGGTACGTATTGTTTTATACGAATGCCTTTCGGGTTGAAAAGTGCTGGTTCTACATTTGCGAGAGCGGTCCAAATCGGTTTTGAGCCTCAACTCCATAGAAATATGGAGGCATACATGGATGACATAGTGGTCAAAACCAAGGACAAAGTGACGCTCATACAAGATTTAGAAGAAACATTTGCAAATCTGTGCAAGATCAACTTAAAGCTCAATCCTGAGAAGTGCGTGTTTGGTGTTCCTTCTGGCAAGCTCCTCGGATTCTTTGTATCTTGTCGGGGAATCGAAGCGAACCCCGACAAGATCAAAGCTATTGAGCAGATTGAAGCGCCAAGACGCGTCAAGGATGTGCGTCGTCTTGCCGGCTGTGTTGTTGCTCTAAGCAGGTTTATTTCCAAATCCCTTTTTCAAAATTTTGAAGAAGGCAGGTCCAATGAAATGGACTCCGGAGGCGGAGGCTGCGCTGCAAGATTTGAAGAAATACCTTTCTTCTCCGCCGACGCTAGTCGCGCCTAAACCACAAGAGCTGTTGTTGTTCTATCTGGCAGCGACGAATCAAGTGGTTAGTGCTGCGTTAGTGGCACAGAGAGAAGCTGATGAGGAAGCAACACCAGCGGCAGGACCGTCAGGTGATGCGGCAGGATCTTCCCTGGCAAGGGTTGATCCCGGCAAGACAAGATCTGTGCAGTCAGAAGAATCATTGCAGAAGAAAAAGGTGGTGCAGCGCCCAGTTTATTTTGTTAGCTCTCTTTTACAAGGAGCTAGGTCAAGATATTCTGGCGTGCAGAAGTTGCTTTTCGGCCTCCTTATGGCCTCGAGGAAGCTGCACCATTATTTTCAAGCACATGAAATCACCGTCGTCACTCGCTTTCTGTTGCAACGGATTTTGCGAAATCCAGAAGCAACCGGCAGGATTGTGGAGTGGGCGTTGGAGTTGTCGAGCTTTGGTCTCAAGTTTGAAAGCACTTCAACAATTTAGAGCGGGGCCTTGGCGGTGTTCGTTGCGGAATGGACCCCAACGCCAGACGAAGAGGTTCAAGAAACAATTCTCCCCGGCAAGGAAATTGACCAGCAATGGGTTATGTACTTTGACGGGGCTTTTTCGCTGCAAGGCGCCGGTGCTGGCGTGCTACTTGTCGCACCCACCGGAGAGCACATCAAGTACGTAGTCCAAATGCATTTTCCCCGGGAGAGTTCGACGAACAACACTGTGGAGTACGAGGGCTTGCTTACCGGTCTCAGGATCGCGGCAGATCTTGGTATCAAGAAGCTCGTCATCAGAGGCGATTCACAGCTTGTCGTCAGGCAAGTTAATAAGAGTTATCAGAGTCCATTGATGCAAGCCTACGTGGATGAAGTGAGAAAAATGGAAGAGCACTTTGACGGTCTGTAAATAGAGCACATCCCTCGTGCCGAGAACAATATTGCTGACGACCTGTCAAAGCGTGCTACCCTCAAGTTGCCTGTGGAACCAGGAACTTTTGTGCTCCATTTGACTCAACCATCCGTGGTGCCATCAGTGCGGCAAGAAAAGAGAAGAAAATTGAATTCTGGTCAGTACTTCCCGGCAGAGCTCCCGGAAGCCGCCGGCAAGGAAGTTGCCGGGATCAACGACATGCCTGCCGGGGAACAACAGGCTCCAGCAGGGGCTCAGGCCCTTGCCGTCGAGACAAACGTTCCCCCGGCAGAGGATATGCCTTTAGTCCTAGCTGTCAAGCCCCAGGCTCCAGCATGGGCATAGCACATTGTCCATTTCCTTCAAACAGAGGAACTCCCGGAGGAACAGGAAGAAGCGAAAAGAGTAGCCCGTCGGTCTGTTATGTACAAATTCGTCGATGACGTCCTGTACAAAAAGAGACCAAACGATGTGAAATTGAAGTGCATTCCTCGGGAGGATGGACTAGAGCTGTTGGCAGAAATACATGGAGGCATATGTGGATCTCACATAGGATCAAGATCACTTGTCGGGAAAGCATTCCGGCAAGGTTTCTTTTGGCCCACCGCTCTCTAGGATGCAACTGCACTAGTAACTAAGTGTGAAGCGTGCCAGTTTCATTCGAAGAAATCGCATCAACCAGCTAAAGCTCTTCAGACAATCCCTCTCTCCTGGCCATTTTCGGTCTGGGGGCTCGACATACTGGGCCTTTCCCCCGTGCTACCGGGGGCTTTGATTACTTGTACGTTGCTATCGACAAGTTCACAAAGTGGCCGGAGGTGGAAGCAGTGAGGAAGGTGACAGCACAATCAGCCGTCAACTTCTTTAAAGGGATAGTTTGCCATTTCGGTGTGCCCAACACGATCATCACCGACAACGGCACGTAATTCACAAGTCGCACCTTCATGCAGTATGTCCAAGACCTTGGCGGCAAAATTTGTTTTGCCTCTGTTGCTCACCCGAGAAGCAACGGCCAAGCGGAGAGGGCCAATGCTGAAGTGCTGCGCGGTCTCAGGACCAGAACCTTTGACAGGCTAAAAAAGTGCGGAAGACGCTGGATTGATGAGTTGCCAGCGGTTCTTTGGTCAATCAGAACGACACCAAATCAAGCCACCGGCCAGACACCCTTCGCTCTGGTCTACGGAGCGGAAGCAGTTCTCCCCACGGAACTCACGTACGGATCACCTCGAGTGCTCGCTTATGATGAGCTTGAGCAAGAGCAGCTGTGGCAAGATAACGCTGTGCTCCTTGAGGAGAATCGTCTTCAGGCTGCTGTGCGAGCTGCACGCTACCAGCAAGCTTTGCGCCGCTACCATAGCCGTAAAGTTCATGCCCAAAGCCTTGAGGAAGGCGACCTTGTTCTTCGACGGATTCAGTCCGCCAAGAATTCAAATAAGTTGACGCCGAAGTGGGAAGGCCCTTATCGGGTAGTACGAGTCACCAGGCCCGGTGCTGTCCGCCTGGAGACCGAAGATGGCGTTCCAGTGAGCAATTCCTGGAATATCGAACATCTTCAAAAGTTCTACCCATAAGGCGCGGTTGCCGGGGCCCCCCGGCAACCACCCTTTTGTACAAGTCTTGCCGGCAAGGCATATAATCCTTTGTACAAAGCCAGGCGCAGATCCTGAGCACAGATGAATAAATTTAAGTGTTGTGCATTTCCTTATTGATTTCCATGTTCATATATATATGCATGTGTGTCTAAGATGTTGTATGACACCTACTCCTGGTAAGTTCTAACGAACCGCCAAGCTTTCATATCTTTATTTTCTCTTCTTTCTTTTTCTTAAAAGACAGAAGGATTCCTCGCGTGCACATTTGCTGGGGGGGGGGGGGGAAGGGAGATATGAGTACCAGTTGGCGACGTTCAGAATCGACGCTTGCCGGAGGAAGGACAGCGACAGAAAGATAAGTTCTAAAACTTAGAACAAGTTTCCAGTTGGCGACGTTCAGAATCGACACTTGCCGGAGGAAGGACAGCTACAGAAAGCTAAGTTCTAAAACTTAGAACAAGTTTCCTTTATTGCAAAGTTATTTCCTTGGACGATTTCAACTTTTGTATGGAAAATCTGCACGCGAAGGAACCCTTGCTGTAATCGGTTGCGCCCTTATTTTGTTTCGAGTCCACTCAACAATTTAAGTGGCTGCACTGAGAACGCCAAGGAGTCTTGCCGGCCGCTGCGCCTCCAGCAGGCTGCTGAAGTCCCGCACCCAGCGCTCGCGGCAGGTTGCGCGCCGGCAAGTTTTTCAGTAAGCGTAGGGTGAACTCCATACATAAAGGAATCAGACAAGGGAGATAACATGAATGTATCCAAACATAAGCAAGTTATATTACATTAATAAGTTGCCGCAGTTCTAACTTAAGACTTAATTATCTTTGGCATGGAATGATGACGGCAAGAAGAGGTGGAGTAGTTAATCTCTGCGCTGGCCTTCGATCCTTTTGATTGAATCCACCTTCTCAAGGATAGGCGCGACAAGCTCTTCAAGTGCCTCGAGATTTGTGTCCTTTGGCAGGTGGCCAAGCATGTTGGAGAGGTCGATGCCAGGATTATTATGCACCACCTTGATAAGTACCTTGCGGAGGATGGCCCGGCAAAGCCGGCGGGACTCGTTGGCTAATTGGGTCGCCCGGTTAGACTGAAGCAACTTCAGGGCATCGATGATGCTTTCGAAGAACATCGTCAACCTGGCACTCGAAGATATCCTTTCCTCGGAAGAATACCTAAAGTTTACAGGCCCATGGTTGAAAGTTCTGCCGTAAGCTTCTTCGCAGCGTCGATGAGACGTCCAGTCCAGATCTTCACCCCCTTTTCGTAATCAACTTGGGCGGTGGCAGCGCTCTTGAGCAGGTTCCTCTCTCCTTGGATATCTTTGAGCAGGGCCTTCTCGCGGACCCTGCCGGCCTCGAGAGACTTCTGCAACGTGGTCAGCTTCAATTCTAGAACGGCAATAGCATCATTTGCTGAGGAGAGCTGCTTGGTCTTGTTAGACATGGCAACTTGCATCTCCGCCAGGGTGTGGAGGGTTTTTTCCCTATCACCTTTGAGTGTCGAGAGCTCCTTGCCATGTTCTTCGAGATCCACTTCCAGCTTCTTTACTTTGTCGCTCAGCTCATTCTTGGCGGCCTCTACAGCCTCAGCAGCATCGACGGCCTCCTTGAGCTTGCCGGCGTGATCTACAGTTAGAGCTTCGAGCGCCTCTTTGTGTTTCTGCTCTAGCTCCTGGGTCCACCGTGTGACAAGCTTCTCGATATCTTCATCTTTGCTGTGAAGCTTGGCGGCGAGCGCCTGCTCACGTGCGGTGAGATCTTCCTCGTGAGCATCAAGCGCAACGTGACGCCCCGTCAAGAGAGCATCTTCAGCAGCAATTCTTTGCGTAGCTTCCTCTTGCGCCTTCTCCATGTCAGATTGTTTCAGGAGGATTTCTGTCCACTGTTGGCTCACTTGTTCCCGCCGGCAGTCAACTCCTGGAGGGCCTCGGCGTACCAGACTTGCATTTGTTCAACGCGCCTCTGAAAATCTGCTTCGGCCGCCTCGACAACTGCCATTCTGGAATCCGCTTTCTCTTTCCGGGCCCGGTGAAGAGCCTGGAGCTTGCGGAAATTTTCGCCCATGGCCTGAAGGAGCTGATCCTCTTCAGATTTGCCGCTGCTAACGCTTGGATCATCAACAACCTCGAGCCCGGCAGCAGCGATGATTTCTTCATCGAAGACTTCCCCTTCGGTCGGTGCCCCAATGCTTGCCGTCCCCGGCAAGTTGACAAACAGGTTCTCGCCAACTTTGCGATATTTGCTGGATGAGGGGACTTCAGATGTTGACGGTTGATCCTCAACAACCACCTCATCAGTAGCAGGGGGCTCCGTGGCCGGCGTAGCGCCTGGCGCTCCTGCGACAGGAATGCCGTCAGTACGCTCACCAGCCAACCTGCCGCCCTCTTTAGTAGACTCTTTGGCGGGTTCCTCATGTGCAGTCTTGGCGGCCTCCTCGGCAAAAGCACCGCCGGCTTCTACGGTGGCATCCGTGGCGGCCTCGCTGGCAGCGATCTTGTCGGCTTCGGCGGCAACATCCCTGGCGGTTTCCTCGATGACAGCGTCGATGTCCATGTCTTCCATCTCAGGGAATTCTAAAGGACAAGGGGGGAAACAGAATGAGATCAAGATCGAAGTTCAAGAAGACAAAAGAAAGAGAGATAAAGGAAAGAATAGCAAGCACGCTGAGGCAATTGGTTACCTGCATCGGGCTGTTGAGAGGTGGCCTCGCCCCTCCCGGCAACCTCGGTTGCCGAGGGTAAGATGCTAGCATCCATGGTTGTTGGCTCCTCCTCAACCAAGACAAGCTCGTCGGTGTGATCACTTGACGGGGACGCACTTGTGGGCGATGTGGTTGACAGAGGTGGCGCGACGAGGGTATCTCCTGATGACTCCCTTTGTTGCCGTCCTTCTCCTGCAAGCCCAAAGATATCAGCGGCAAGGATAGGAACCTCAGTATTCCCCAACCGAAAAGAATAACGAACTTACGCTGGGGGCTGCGCTGGGGGCTGCGTCGAGGACTGAGATCTGGGCTGATTGTAGTAGTTTCCGGCACGCTCACGAAGCCTACCGGAGGCTCATCGCCTGTAGAAGTCTTTGTCCTCTTTGCCATCCTCTCCATCAAGGTTTCTGCATCACTACAGAGACAATACAAGCGAGTCAATAAGATTGATCCAGGATTGGAAGATAAAGGCTGTGGCAAAGTACTCACTCTTCCTCTTCTCTCTCCGGACTGAAGCCGGAGATGTCGAAATCGACCTCCGTTGCAGTATCTGTGTGGGAAGGCGGAGGAGGGGTCCTAGATTGCTTGGCTATAGCGGGTGCCGGGGGTTGGCGTGTTTCCGTCACCTCAGCTTCCGGTGCGGTAGTGCGAGACACCCCTGCCGCCTCAGCGGTTGCCACTGATGTGGGTCTCGCACGCCGCGCAGGTTGCTGTCGGACTCCTTGCCGTGGCGCAGTCTTGTCGGCCGCTTTCTTGCCGGGAGCCTCGCTGCTCGAGGAAGGTTGGTTTGCCGGGATGCCAGATGCAGCCTTTTGAAGAACACGCTTTGTCTTCTTCGGGGCTGGGAGCTCATCTTGCGGTTCCTCTTCAGCCGCGTCTTCGTCGGACGAGCTCTCAGCGGCTGTGCCGCTCTGTTCCCCGACAGCTTTGTCCTTCCCGGCAGGATTTTTCTCCACCACTACCTCTGCGTCACTGGTTTCCTATTCTGTGATGCCGACGCTGCCTACCTCCGCGGCAAGATTTGCCTCCTCCGCCCTAGTGGCGATGTATGCCACCTCTTTGTCGGTGGTGGCTCGGATGAAGTCTGCTTCTTCCCGGACGGCCCTCTCCGTCGAGTTACCAAAGAACTTTTGTGCCTCTTCCTCGGATGGCTCAACCCATGTCGCGTCGAGACTGTGTGCATTGAACAGTGGCATGGTAGCGATAATTGACCCCAGGGCAGAGTTGTTGCACAGAGGGACAATTCTTGCCGGCAACCGATGCTTGTTGTCGCGCTGAAACAGCTTTTGACGGAGAGCGCCAAGTTGCATAGCAGTCAAATTGTTGTTCAACCCGGGGCGCAATCTCATGATGTCTGCTGCATTTTGGTATTCCCAAGCCGGTCTTCCTTTATTCTGTAAGGGGGCAATACGGCGGCGGAGAAAATCGAAGCCAATCATCTCCATTGTCAGCCCGGCAGCTTTCAGGCGAAGAATCCTGGTGGTGGCGATTGTGAGTTTTTCATCTTCAGCAGCAAGATTGCTCCAGCCACTGCCGCGGACCGCTTTCTGCTGTTGAGGCAGACAGAACGGATGGGGATCTATTTCCTTGATCCAGCACCACTCAGCCCGCCATTCGTCCCACTTCTCGCGGTAAACCCCTTCTGGGTATATTTCCTTATTCCAAGCCCTTGGAATCCAGGCGATAGAACCAGAGAGGGCCTCCCCTTTTTGGATACGAGGGAAAAAGTAGTGGCGGAAAAGGGCAGTATTGGGAACCACTCCGACAAAGTTTTCACAAAGGTGAGCAAAGATGGACATGCACAATACCGCATTCGGCGTGAAATCGAGAAGGTGGAAGCCGTATGTGTACATAATGTCGTTGAAGAAGTCAGAAAATGGAGGACAGAGCCTGCAATAGAAGTATGCGACGAAAAAGGGGTATCTGTGTTGGTGTACTAAGTATTGGGCCACTAGTACCCCGTACTTGTGCACGGGCAGTTGTAGCCATCCTCGCGGCAAGGCTTGCCGGGAACAGCTCGAGGTCGATTCAAGTCACCACGGAAATCATCAAGTCAGAGATCCGAGGATCAGCGGATAAGCAAAGCTGGGATCCGAGGGCCAGCTTCCCCGGCAAGATCCTTGCCGGGATGGCCTGTGGAGCCCGGCAAGGCTTGGTGCCCGGCAAGGCTTGGCGTCCGGCAAGGCTTGGCACCCGGCAAGGCTTGGCGCCCGGCAAGATTCGGCGCTTGGCGAGATTCTGCCACTGTGCCACCGCTTCGGCACAGTAACAAGTCTGACATTCTTGGTCCTTCTCTGGATGCGTGGTGGCGCGCCAGTGGAGGAGAGCTTAAGCGGTGCTGATGGGATGGCCCCTTTTTCCATCCCCAAGAAAGTGAGGACACCTAAACGGACACCTCACGGTGCATTAAATGCGCTTGTCGTAATCCGTCAGGGGTTAGGTATGATACCCTGTAGCTACTTTACACCGCAATGTATGTACATTCTGCCACTGTGGTGACCCCTTTGAGCGTATAAAAGGAGGCCCAAGGCAACTGCTACAGAAGGAGGAGAACTTCTGGCCCATTCTGTATGCGTAGCTGCTCTTTGAACGTACTGTTCATTGCGAGTGCTCCTGAAGGCTGGGCTCAAGAACATCAATAAGAACACAAAGCAGGAGTAGGGTTTTACGCTGATCAGCGGCCCGAACCTGGGTAAAAACTTCCCGCGTCGATCATTGGTTCTGCCCTTTGCGTATACCTCTCCCCCCGCCGAATCGTAAAGGGGTCTCTCGGGATCCCATAGGTGTCGTACCCCGACATCTTTGGCGTGCCAAGTAGGGGAGTTGAAGGTTGCGTGAACCCGATCTAGTGCTCGGCGCCTTAGTTTTCTTCATCATCTTCATCATCATGCCACCCAAGAAGAAGAGCGCTGCGACGGCGCAGCCGTCCACGTCCGTTTTGCCTACACCTTCGCGTACAGGCGACGGCGTGGGTGCAGAAGGAAGAGGACTAGAACCCCCGCGGCGTTCTGGTGATCCGAGCCAAGCGAGCGGTATCGTTCGCAGTGGCAGTGGTAACCTGCACGCCGCTGGATCTAGAGATGGCGCTGTGTTGCCTACGGGTGGCACAACGAACTCGAGAGATCAGAGGGCGCCTGTTGGAACTCCCGTGCCGGCGCAAGCCTCACGACCTACCCAGGTCGTGCATGATGAGCGATGTCATGGCGCTAGTGGTTCAGGGCGTCCCCATGAAAAGGTCTCTGCGCATAGATCCCAAGATGCGCGGGACCAGCATGCACACCGAACTGCCGGCGGAGCTGGCGCACGGTCGCGCGACTGTGGTGGTGCTCCTTCTAACATGGTTAGGAGTCAGAGCACCTCACGTACCTCGCACTTGTCGCCGCCACCTACGCCAGCGGAAGCCTTGGCACGTGCGCAGCTGCTCCTCGATTTTCCTCCTGCCCCGGAGAAGATGGAGGAGTGGCGAGCTACTATCCAGAGCCTTATCGGCTTCGCCAACAAGGATGGACCGCAAGAGGCAGGGCCCTCGCAGCGGAGGCCCATCGATCCGGCGCGAGCCGATGTAGAGAAAACCGGAGGTGGTGCAACCACAGTGCACTCCCCTTCGCGGCACCAGCGGTGGCCGACAACTCAGCAAGTCAACCGCCATGAAGAAGTTTCCACGGTGTCGTCCGATCCACGGATGCGCCGTGATCAGCGTCAAGTTCTCCAGGAACGAGGCAAGGAGGACGCTCGAACAACCATCGAGCGGCGACGGGAAGCGCGCTATCAGTCTGATAAGCGCACGGGGCCGGCTGTCGACGAGCCTGCGCCAGGGGACGTAGGAGACTTGCCTTATGAGGTAGGGACTCCGGCGTTTACCCATGAGCTGCGGCAAGTCCGGTGGCCCAATTCCCGAACCTTCAAGCCGGAGGTCCCGGAGAAATATGACGGTAAGACCCATCCCTCGGAGTTCCTGAGCATCTACACCATTGCGGTGCAGGCTGCCGGGGGCCGAGATGACAAAATACTTGCCAACTACTTCCCGTTGGTGCTCAAACCCAACGTCAGGACGTGGTTGATGCATCTGCCGGAGAATTCCATTTCTTCCTGGTCAGATCTGTGCCATCAGTTTGTTGGCGCCTTTGTTGGAGGCCACCAAGCTCCTGGCCAAGAGAGCGATTTGCACATCATCCCTCAGAAGGAGGGCGAGTCCCTGCGCAAGTTTATGCAGAGGTTCAGCCGAGTGCAGTACAATATTCCCGACGTTCATCCTGCCGCTGTCATTAGCGCGTTTCACCAGAACATGCGTAACCGCAGAATGCGGGAAGAGCTGGCAATGAACAAAGTCAGGAGTATTGCCAAGCTTTACGCTCTGGCCGACAAGTGTGCTCGAGCTGAAGAGGGGAGGAAACTCCCTGGTGAGGCTGTTGGCGCGGCGGGCGAGTCCGAAGATGAAGACGCCGCGGCCCCGTCAAGGAAAGGCCGGCGGCGGAACAGGAAGCGCGGAGGCAAGGGCGTGCTTGCTGTCGAGGAATCCGACAACCCCGGCGCCGCCAAGAAGGCCAAGGTTGGTGACCCCGGCAAGGATCTTGCCGGGTGCCCTTCCCGTCAGGCCTTGGCAGCTGCCGACAAGTCGGAGAACTCCGGCAAGCAGTATTGCAAGATCCATCGCACCAAGGGCCACGATCTCCAGAACTGCCGGCAAGTTGAGCAGCTTGCCGAGAAGCAGAGGGCCGAATACGAGAGGCGGGACAAGGAGAAGGCCCAAGATGGTGCTGAGGGGTCCGGCAAGAAATGCGGTGGCCGAGGGGGTCGCCGCGGCAAGGCCAAGCAGCAAAAGGATCGGCCCGCTCGGGGCCGAGACAAAGAAGGAGATGATGATGAGGAAGATGATGAATCCAGTGAGCAAGAATTCCAGAAGGCTACGGAGGCCATGTGCATTGATGGGGGTGCCTCACTGCATTCCTCCCACCACCAACTTAAACAGTGGGTGCGGGAGGTCAATGCGGTAGAGCCATCCCCAGATGCATGTAGGCCCCTGAAGTGGTCCAGCACGCCTATCATTTTCGACGCCGAGGATCACCCCGATCGCACAACTGCGGTCGGGTGCTTGCCATTGTTGGTCTCCCCAATGATTTGCAACCTCAAGGTGACGAAAATGTTAGTTGACGGCGGGGCCGGCCTAAACTTAATCTCACCGGATGTGCTCAGAAAGCTCCAGATTCCCGACGAGGACCTCGAGGAAACGGGTACGTTTCAAGGGGTCAATCCAGGAAGAACCCAGCCTAAGGGCAAGATTACGCTGCCGGTAACATTTGGCAGCGAGCTCAAATTCAGGACCGAGAAGGTGGTGTTTGATGTCGCCAAGATCCCCATGTCATACAATGGGATCCTTGGTCGGCCAGCGCTGGCTAAGTTTATGGCGGCATCACACTACGCGTACAACGTCTTGAAGATGCCTGGGCCATTGGGCGTCATCACTATCCATTCCGATAAGAGGCATGCGCTCATTTGTGCCGACCAACTTTACCGGGAAGCAGTTGCAGCACCTGCCATCAAGGCACTTGCTCCTGCCGCTGGAACTCCCGGGGGGAAGAAGAAGACCGGCAGGAACCTTGGCGCGAACTCCGGCAAGCGCACCTCCTCGGAGTGCTGCGCTTCCGTCGAGGACGTACCAGAGAGTTCCACTGGCAAGAACAAGAAGTCCAAGGCTGCTCCGCCGGAGACTAAGAAGGTGCCTGTCAGAGAGGACGGAACAGGGGGAACTTTCACCATAAGTTCCACCCTAGATGACAAATAGGAAAGCGCGCTCGTTGCTTTCGTGCGGGCGAATGTCGACGTGTTTGCATGGCAACCGTATGACATCCCCGGTGTTCCCAGGAAGGTAATTGAGCACCACCTTGTTGTCTGTCCTCATGCGCGGCCCGTCAAGCAAAGGGTCAGGAAGCAGGCCTTGGAGCGGCAAGAATTCATTGCCGAAGAGATTAAAAAGCTGGAGGCGGCAGGACTGGTCAAAGGAGTGCTTCATCCAACCTGGCTGGCCAATCCGGTCGTAGTGCGGAAAGCGAATGGCAAATGGAGGCTTTGTATCGATTATACAGATATCAATAAAGCTTGTCCAAAAGATCCCTTTCCCTTGCCGCGCATCGACCAGATTGTGGATGCCACCGCTGGTTGTGATCTCCTGTCCTTCCTTGATGCCTATTCAGGGTATCATCAGATTTTTATGGCAAAAGAAGATGAAGAGAAGACCGCCTTTATCACCCCATGTGGTACATATTGTTTTATACAAATGCCTTTCGGATTGAAAAGTGATGGTTCAACATTTGCTAGAGCAATCCAGATTGGTTTTGAGCCACGACTCCATAGAAATATGGAGGCGTATATGGATGAGATAGTGGTCAAAACCAAAGACAAAGCAACGCTCATTCAAAACTTAGAAGAAACATTTGCAAACTTGCGCAAGATCAACTTGAAGCTCAATCCTGAGAAGTGCGTGTTCAGTGTTCCTTCCGGCAAGCTCCTCGGATTCTTTGTATCTTGCCGGGGAATCGAAGCGAACCCCGACAAGATCAAAGCTATTGAGCAAATTGAAGCGCCGAGACGCATCAAGGATGTGCGTCGTCTTGCCGGCTGTGTTGCTGCTCTAAGCAGGTTTATTTCCAAATCTGCTGAGCGCGCCATGCCCTTCTTCAAAATTTTGAAGAAGGCAGGTCCGATGAAATGGACTCCGGAGGCGGAGGCTGCGCTGCAAGATTTGAAGAAATACCTTTCCTCTCCGCCGACGCTAGTCGCGCCTAAACCACAAGAGCCGTTGCTGCTGTATCTAGCAGCAACAAATCAAGTGGTTAGCGTTGCGCTAGTGGCGCAGAGAGAAGCTGATGAGGAAGCAACACCAGTGGCAGGACCGCCGGATGACGCGGCAAGATCTTCCCCGGCAAGGGTTGATCCCGGCAAGACAGGATCTGCGCAAACAGAAGAACCCGTGCAGAAGAAGACGGTGGTGTAGCGCCCAGTTTATTTTGTTAGCTCTCTTTTACAAGGAGCTAGGTCAAGATATTCTGGTGTGCAGAAGTTGCTTTTCGGCCTCCTTATGGCCTCAAGGAAGCTGTGCCATTATTTTCAAGCACATGAGATCACCGTCGTCACTCGCTTTCCGTTGCAACGGATTTTGCAAAATCCAGAAGCAACCGGCAGGATCGTCGAGTGGGCGTTGGAATTGTCGAGCTTTGGCCTCAAGTTTGAAAGCACTTCGACGATTCAGAGCAGGGCCTTGGCAGAGTTCATTGCCGAATGGACCCCAACGCCAGACGAAGAAGTTCAAGAAACAACTCTCCCCGGCAAGGAAATTGATCAGCAATGGATTATGTACTTTGACGGGGCTTTCTCACAGCAAGGCGCCGGTGCTGGCGTGCTGCTTGTCGCACCCACCGGAGAGCACCTCAAGTACGTAGTCCAAATGCACTTTCCCCGGGAGAGTTCGACCAACAACACTGCAGAATACGAGGGTTTGCTTGCCGGTCTCAGGATCGCGGCGGACCTTGGTATCAAAAAGCTCGTCATCAAAGGCGATTCACAACTTGTCGTCAGGCAAGTTAACAAGAGTTATCAAAGTCCATTGATGCATGCCTACGTAGATGAAGTGAGGAAATTGGAAAAGCGCTTTGACGGTCTCCAAATGGAGCACGTTCCTCGTGCCGAGAACAATATTGCTGACGACCTGTCAAAGCGTGCCGCCCTCAAGTTGCCTGTGGAACCAGGAACTTTTGTGCTCCAATTGACTCAACCATCCGTGGCGCCATCGATGCGGCAAGAAAAGAGAAGGAAGTTGAACTCTGGCCAGTACTTCCCGGCAGAGCTCCCCGGAGCCGCCGGCAAGGAAGTTGCAGGGATCGACATACCTGCCGGGGAACAACAGGCTCCGGCAGGGCCTCAGGCCCTTGCTGTCGAGATGAACGTTCCCCCGGCAGAGGAGATGCCTTTAGTCCTAGCTGTCGAGCCTCAGGCTCCAGCATGGGCGCAGCACATTGTCCATTTCCTTCAGACAGGTGAAATCCCTGAGGAACAGGAAGAAGCAGAGAGAGTAGCCCGTCGGTCTGTTATGTACAAGTTCGTCGATGACGTCCTGTACAGAAAGAGACCGAACGGTGTGAAATTGAAGTGCATTCCTCGGGAGGATGGGCTAGAGCTGTTGGCTGAGATACATGGGGGCATATGTGGTTCTCACATAGGGTCAAGAGCGCTTGCCGGGAAAGCATTCTGGCAAGGTTTCTTTTGGCCTACCGCTCTCCAGGATGCGACTGCACTAGTAACCAAGTGTGAAGCGTGCCAGTTTCATTCGAAGAAATTACATCAGCCAGCTCAAGCTCTTCAGACAATCCCTCTCTCCTGGCCATTTTCGGTCTGGGGCTCGACATACTGGGCCCTTTCCCCCGAGCTACCGGAGGCTTTGAGTACTTGTACGTTGCTATCGACAAGTTCACAAAGTGGCCGGAGGTGGAAGCAGTGAGGAAGGTGACAGCGCAATCAGCTGTCAGGTTCTTCAAGGGAATTGTTTGCCGTTTCGGTGTGCCCAACAGGATCATCACCGACAACGGCACGCAATTCACAAGTCGCACCTTCATGAAGTACGTCCAAGACCTTGGCGGCAAGATTTGTTTTGCCTCTGTTGCTCACCCAAGAAGCAACGGCCAAGCGGAGAGGGCCAATGCTGAAGTGCTACGCGGTCTCAGGACCAGAACCTTTGACAGGCTGAAAAAGTGCGGAAGACGCTGGATTGATGAGTTGTCGGCGGTTCTTTGGTCAATCAGAACGACACCAAATCGAGCCACCGGCCAGACGCCCTTCGCTCTGGTTTACGGAGCGGAAGCAGTTCACCCCACGGAACTCATATACGGATCTCCTCGAGTGCTCGTTTATGATGAGCTCGAGCAAGAGCAACTGCGGCAAGATGACGCTGTGCTCCTTGAGGAGAATTGTCTTCAGGCTGCTGTGCGAGCTGCACGCTACCAGCAAGCTTTGCGCCACTATCATAGCCGCAAAGTTCATACCCGAAGCCTTGAGGAAGGCGACCTTGTCCTTCGGCGGATTCAGTCCGCCAAGAATTCAAACAAGTTGACGCCAAAGTGGGAAGGCCCTTATCGGGTAGTACGAGTCACCAGGCCCGGCGCTGTCCGCCTGGAGACCGAAGATGGCGTTCCAGTGAGCAATTCCTGGAATATCGAACATCTTCGCAAGTTCTATCCATAAGGCGCGGTTGCCGGGGGCTCCCGGGAACCACCCTTTTGTACAAGTCTTGCCGGCAAGGCATGTGATCCTTTGTACAAAGCCAGGCGCAGACCCTGAGCACAGATGAATAAATTTAAGTGTTGTACATTCCCTTATTGATTCCCATGTTCATATTTATATATATGCATGTTTGTCTAAGATGTTGTATGACACCTAATCCCGGTAAGTTCTAACGAACCGCCAAGTTTTTCATGTCTTTATTTTCTCTTTCTTTCTTTTTCAAAAATATAGAAGGATTCCCCGCGTGCACATTTGCCGGGGGGGGGGGGGGGAGGGAAATATGAATACCAGTTGGCGACGTTCGGAATCGACGCTTGCCGGAGGAAGGACAGTGATAGAAAGCTAAGTCCTAAAACTCAGAGCAAGTTTTCTTTTATTAAACAAAAAGTTATTTCCTTGGACGATTCCGACTCTTGTATGGAAAATCTGTACGCGAAGGAACCCTTGTTGTAATCGGTCGCGCCCTTATTTTGTTTCGAGCCTGCTCAGCGATTTAAGTGGCTGCACTGAGAACACCAAGGGGTCTTGCCGGCCGCTGCGCCTCCAACGGGCTGCTGAAGTCCCGCACCCAGCGCTCGCGGTAGGTTGCGCGCCGGCAAGTTTTTCAATAAGCGTAGGATGAACTCCATACATAAAGGAATCAGACAAGGAAAATAGCAAGCATGAACCTAAACATAGGCAAATTGTATTACATCCATGAGTTGCCGCAATTCTAACTTGAGACTTAATTGTCTTTTACATGAGATAACGACGGCAAGGAAAAAAAGGGAAGCACTCAATCCTTGCGCTGGCCTTCGATCCTTTTGATGGAGTCCACCTTCTCAAGGATAGGCGCGATGCGCTCTTCAAGCGCCTCAACATTTGCATCCCTTTGTAGATGGCCGAGCGCGTTGGAGAGGTCGATACCGGGATTGCTGTGCACCACCTTGATGAGCACCTTGCGGAGGACGGCCCGGCAAAGCCGGCGAGTCTCGTTGGCCAGTTGGGTCGCCAGGCTAGACTGGAGCACCCTCAACGCGTTTATGATGCTTTCAAAGAACATCGGCAACCTGGCACTTGGAGATATTCTTTCCTCGGAAGAATACTTGAAGTTCGACAGGCCCATGGTTGACAGTTCTGTGGTAAGCTTCTTCGCGGTGGCAATGAGACGTCTAGTCTAGATCTCCACTCCCTTCTCGTACTCGGCTTGGGCGGCGGCAGCACTCTTGAGCAGGTTCCTCTCTCCTTGGAGATCCTTGAGTAGAGCCTTCTCACGGGCCCTGCCGGTCTCGAGAGACTTTTGCAGCGTGGTTAGCTTCAGCTCCAGAACCGCAATATTATGAGCCGCAGAGGAGAGCTGCTTGGTCTTGTCGGACAGGGCAACTTGCATCTCCACCAAGGAGTGGAGGGTTTTTTCCCTGTCCCCCTTGAGTGTCGAGAGCTCCTTGCCGTGCTCCTCAAGATCTGTTTCCAGCCTCTTCACTTTGTCGCTCAGCTTGTTCTTGGCGGCCTCTGCAGCTTCGGCAGCATCAACGGCCTCCTTGAGCTTGCCGGCGTGACTTGCAGTCAGAGCTTCAAGCGCCTCCTTATGTTTTTGCTCCAGCTCCTGGGTCCACCGCGTGACAAGATTCTCGATATCCTCATCCTTGCTACGAAGCTTGGCGGTGAGCGCCTGCTCACGAGCGGTGAGATCTTCTTCATGAGCATCAAGAGCAATGCGGCGCCCCGTCAGGAGGGCATCTTCAGCAGCAATCCTTTGAGCAGCTTCATCATGCGCCTTCTCCATATCAGATTGCTTCAGGAGGACCTCATTCCACTGCTGGCTCACTTGTTCCCGGCCGGCAACCAACTCTTGGAGGGCCTCGGCGTGCCAGATCTGCATTTGTGCGATGCGCCTTTGAAAATCCGCTTCGGCCGCCTCGACAACTACCATTCTGGAGTCCGCCTTCTCTTTTCGGGCGCGATGGAGAGCCTGGAGCTTGTGGAAATTCTCGCCCATGGCCTGAAGGAGCTGATCCTCTTCAGATTTGCCGCTGCTAGTGCTGGGGGCATCAACAACTTTGAGCCCAGCAGCAGCAATGATTTCTTCAAAAACTTCTCCTTCGGCTGGTGCCCCAGTGCTTGCCGTCCCCGGCAAGTTGACGAACAGGTTCTCGCCAACCTTGAGGTACTTGCTGGATGAGGGGCCTTCAGATGTTGATGGTTGGTCTTCAGTGGCCGCCTCACCAGTGGCAGGGGGCTCTGTGGCAGGTGCAGCGCCTGGCGCTCCTGCGGCAGGAATGCTGTCAGTGCGGTCCTCAGCCTCCCTGTCGCCCCCTTCAGCAGGTTCTTCGGCGGTTTCCTCTTGTGCTATCTTGGCGGCCTCCCCGTCAAGAGCACCACCAGCCTCGACAATGTCATCCTTGGTGGCCTCGCTTGCAGCGATCCTGTCTGCTTCGGCGGCGGCATCCCTGGTGGTCTCCTCGATGACAACATCGACGTCCATGTGTTCCATCACAGGGAACTCTGAAGGGCGAAGGAGGAAAACAGAATAAGATCGAGGTTGAAGTTCGAAGTGACTAAAGACAGAAAGATAAGAGAAAAGGAGTAACAAGCGCTCTGAGGCAATCGAGTACCTGCATCGAGCTGTCGGGAGGTGGCTTCGCCTCTCCCGGCAACCCCGGTTGCCGGGGGTGGGTTGCCAGAGTCCGCGCCTGCCGGCTCCTCCTCAATTAGGATGGGCTCGTCGGCAGGATCTCTTGCCGGGGACGTGCTTGTGGGCGGAGAGGTCGATGAAGGAGGCACAATGGGGATGTCTTCTCCTTGTTGTCGTTCTTCTCCTGCGAACCCAAAGATATCAGCGGCAAGAATGAAAGCCTCGGCACCAGTCAGCGGAAAAAGAACAATGAACTTACGCTGGGGGCTGTGCTGGGGGCTGCGCTGGGGGCAGTGTTGAGGACTGGACTCCGGGCTGACAATGACGGTTTCTGGCATGCTCGTGGAGCCTGCCGGGGGCTCGTCACCCGTAGAAGTCCTTGACCTCTTCGCCATCCTCTCCAGCAAGGTTTCTGTGTCACTGCAGAAACAATACAAGCAAGTCAGTAAGATTGATCCAGGATTGGAAGGTAAAAGCTATGGCAAAGTACTCACTCTTCTTCCTCTCGCTTCGGACTAAAGCCGGAGATATCGAAGTCGACCTCCGTTGCGATGTCTGAGTGGGGACGCAGAGGAGGAGTCCTAGGCCGCTTGGCTGTGGCAGGCGCCGAGGCAGCTTTCGGTGCGGTAGTACGAGACCCTCCTGCCGCCCCAGCAGTGGCCGCTGGTGTGGGTCTCGCGCGCCGCGCAGGCTGTTGACGAGCCCCCTACCGCGGTCCAGTCTTGCCGGCCACTTTCTTGCCAGGGGCTTCGCCGCTCGAAGAAGGCTGGCTTGCCGGGATGCCAGATGCAGCCTTCCGAAGAACACGCTTCGTCTTCTTCGGGGGTGGCGGCTCTTCTCGCGTCTCTTCTTCGGCCGTGTCCTCGCCAGACGAGCTCACAGTAGTTGCGCTGCTCTCTTCCCCGGCAACCTTGTCCTCCTCGGCAGGCTTTACCTCCACTACCACCTCTGCGTCACTGGCTTCCCACTCTGTGAAGCCGACGCTGCCGGCCTCCGCGGCAAGATTTGCCTCCTACACTCTAGTAGCAATGTAAGCTACTTCTTGATCAGTGGTGGCTCGGATGAAATCTGACTCTTGCCGGACAGGCTTCTCCGTCAAGTTGTCAAAAAACTTCTGCGCTTCTTCCTCGGATGGCTCGGCCCAAGTCGGGTCAAGGCCGTGGGCATTGAACATCAGCATGAAGGCAATGATTGACCCCAAGGCAGAATTGTTGCACAAGGGGACAATCCTTGCCGGCAGCCGATGCTTGTCTTCGCGCTAGAATAATTTTTGACGGAGAGCGCCAAGCTGCATAGTGGTCAGGTTGTTGTTCAGCCCGGGGCGCAATCTCATGACATCTGTCGCGTTCTTGTATTCCCAAGCTGGACTTCCCCTATTCTGCAGAGGGGCGATGCGGCGGCGGAGAAAGTCGAAGCCGATCATCTCCATCGTCAGTTTGGCAGCCTTCAGGCGAAGGATCCTGGTAGTGGCGATTGTGAGCCTCTCATCCTCCGCTGTGGGGTCGCTCCAATCCTTGCCGCGGACCACCTTCTGTTGCCGGGGATGACAAAATGGATGGGGATCTGCTTCCTGGATCCAGCACCATTCAGCCCGCCACTCATCCCACTTTTCATGGTAAACTCCCTCTGGGTATATTTCCTTATTCCAAGCCCTTGGAATCCAGGCAATAGAACCAGAGAGGGCCTCTCCTTTTTGGATGCGAGGGAAGAAATAATGGCGAAAAAGAGCAGAATTGGGGATCACGCCAACAAAGTTTTCACAGAGATGGGCAAAGATAGACATGCAAAGTACTGCATTCGGCGTGAAATCGAGAAGGCGAAAGCCATATGTGTACATGATATCATTGAAGAAGTCGGAAAAGGGGGGACAGAGCCCGCAATAGAAATATGCAGTGAAGAAAGGGTATCTGTCCGATCCGCCCTTGGAACAAGCACCTGGGATTACGCGTGTGGCGGGGTGAGCTTGCGTCCCTTTCGCCCACATGCATTGGTATCGCCCCTTCAGAGCTTCAGCATCGAGCATTGGAGGGAAGACGACGAGCCTCTTCCGCATCTTCACCAGTTCGCTCTCTGAAACGTCGGCTTTTGCCTCCTTGCCCTTGCCTTTGCTGGCCTTGGGCGGCATGGCGACTGTGAGGACAGGAGCTGGGAGTGGGGCGAGCGCGGAAGCAGCGGGCGGAAGAGGAAAAGGCTTCGCTCTGAGCTCGAGAGGAGGAAGGCGATGGCGATGGCTAGATTGAGAAGAAGAGGGGGGTAAATAGGTTTGTGCCTCTGCGACTTCTCCTTTTTATGGGGAAGGAGCAGGGCCGCCTCTTTTATTCCCCAATGTGAACGCGCCTCTATAGGCGCGAAGCAGTTGCAGCCTTTTTGGCATGCTTCCCACGTTGCACGCTCCGTGCGTGTAGTGGGGGGCACAGTAAAACGAGATATTTACGAGCAGTTAATCCCCTGCCACGCGTGCCCGTGCACTGTTTGGGCCTAGCCCAACAACGCCTCGCACTCGTGTATGGCCTAGGCCCGGGGGCTCCTGTCGGTGTACTAAGTATTGGGCCACTAGTACCCCGTACTTGTGCACGGGCAGTTGTAGCCATCCTCGCGGCAAGGCTTACCGGGAACAGCTCGAGGTCGATTCAAGTCACCAAGGAAATCATCAAGTCAGAGATCTGAGGATCAGCGGATAAGCAAAGCTGGGATCCGAGGGCCAGCTTCCCCGGCAAGATCCTTGCCGGGATGGCCTGTGGAGCCTGGCAAGGCTTGGTGCCTGGCAAGGCTTGGCGTCCGGCAAGCCTTGGCGCCCGGCAAGGCTTGGCGCCCGGCAAGATTCGGCGCTTGGCGAGATTCTGCCACTGTGCCACCACTTCGGCACAGTAACAAGTCTGACATTCTGGGTCCTTCTCTGGATGCGTGGCGGCGCGCCAGTGGAGGAGAGCTTAAGCGGTGCTGATGAGATGGCCCCTTTTTCCATCCCCAAGAAAGTGAGGACACCTAAACGGACACCTCACGGTGCATTAAATGCGCTTGTCCTAATCCATCAGGGGTTAGGTATGATATCCTGTAGCTACTTTACACCGCAATGTATGTACATTCTGCCACTGTGGTGACCCCTTTGAGCGTATAAAAGGAGGCCCAAGGCAACTGCTACAGAAGGAGGAGAACTTCTGGCCCATTCTGCATGCGTAGCTGCTCTTTGAACGTACTGTTCATTGCGAGTGCTCCTGAAGGCTGGGCTCAAGAACATCAATAAGAACACAAAGCAGGAGTAGGGTTTTACGCTGATCAGCGGCCCGAACCTGGGTAAAAACTTCCCGCGTCGATCATTGGTTCTGCCCTTTGCGTATACCTCTCCCCCCACCGAATCGTAAAGGGGTCTCTCGGGATCCCATAGGTGTCATACCCCAACAATCTGTCTGACCCACTCTTGGAGCAAGAACCTGGAATCACGCGAGTGGCGGGGTGAGCATGCATTTCCCTCGCCCACATGCACTGGTACCGCCTCTTCAAAGCTTCCGCATCAAGCGACGGGGCGAAGACGACATACTTCTTCCGCATCTTCACCAGCTCGCTCTCCGGGACATCTGCTTTCGTCTCCTTGCCCTTGCCTTTACTGGTCTTGGGCGGCATGGCGACTGCACAGGCGGAAGCCGGGGATGAAGCGGGCGTGGAGGCGACGAGCGGATGAGGGAAAGCTTTGCTCTGAGCTCAAGAGGAGGAAAGCAATGGTGATGGCCAGATTGAGAAGAAGAGGGGGGTAAATAGGCCTGTGCCTTTGCGGTTTCTCCTTTTTATGGGGAAGGAGCGGGGCTGCCTCTTTTTCTCCCCAATGTGAATGCGCCTCTGCAGGCGCATTGCAGTTGCAGCTTTTTGACACACGCTTCCCACGTCGCGCATTCAGCGACCGTAGTGGGGGGCACAGTAAACGGGATATTTACGAGCAGTTAATCCCCTACCACGTGTGCCCGTGCACTGTTTGGGCCTAGCCAAACAATGCCTCGCACTCATGTGTGGCCTAGGCCCGGGGGCTCCTGTCGGTGTACTAAGTATTGGGCCATTAGTACCCCGTACTTGTGCACGGGCAGTTGTAGCCATACTCGCGGCAAGGCTTGTCGGGGAAGAGTTCGAGGTTGACTCAGGCCACCAAAGAAATCCTCAAGTCAAAGATCTGAGGATCAGCAGATAAGAAGAGCTGGAATCCGCAGGCCAGCTTCCCCGGCAAGATCTTGCCGGGGTGGCCTGCGAAGCCCGACAAGATTCAAAGCCCGGCAAGATTCGAAGCCCGGCAAGGTTCGGCGCCCGGCAAGGCTCGGCGCCCGGCAAGGTTCAGCACCCGGCAAGATTTTGTTGCTGTGCCACCGCTCTGGCACAGCAACAAACCCGACATTCTGGGTCCTTCTTTGGATGCGTGGCGACGCGCCAGTGGAGGAGAGCTTAAGCGGTGCTGATGGGATGGCCCCTTTTTCCATCCCCAAGAAAGTGAGGACACCTAAACGGACACCTCACGGTGTATTAAATGCGTTCATCCTAATCCGTCAGGGGTTAGGTATGATGACCCTGTAGCTACTTTACACCTCAATGTATGTACATTTTGCCACTGTGGTGACCCCTTTGTGATATAAAAGGAGGCCCAAGGCAACTGCTACAGGGGAGGAGGATCTTCTGGCCCATTCTACATGCGTAGCTGCTCTTTGAATGTACTGTTCACCGCGAGCGCTCCTGGAGCCTGGGCTCAAGGACACCGATAATAAGACAAGGCAGGAGTAGGGTTTTACGCTGATCATCGGCCCGAACCTGGGTAAAATCGCCCCTTGTCGATCATTGGTTCTGCTCTTTGCGCATACCTCTCCCCCTGCCGAATCGTAAAGGGATTCTTCGAGGGTCCCATAGGTGTCGCACGCCGACACAAGTTTGTAACTTCTCTCGTACGTGACAAAACCGCCCTACCTGTCAGCCCTGTTCATAAACCGTGGGCGCCAATTGTGGGCGGCAAAACACCCTCTCCTCGCCCGAAATCGCTCTGGGCAAATATTGGGGAGATGCGAGATGACCGCCCTATCCCCAACCGATGAGACGTCCAAATTTTAAACAAGGGCTAAGTTCATAACTTTCCCATATTTCAGACAGGCGCGTCCCAAAGACATGGTTCCCCGTACCTCTCCCTCCATTGTCCCATTCATACACCGTCCGCGCTAGAACACCATCCCCACACCAGCCTCCTCCGTACGCCACCCCAACCATCGCCGCCGTCCGCCACCATGCCGGAGCGCCTACCAAGACCGCGTCGCCCACTGCTAGAGATGGATGTTTCTCATCCACAGCAATGGACCAGGAGCCTTGCATCGTGTCCTCTTGCTTCATCGGCACCGTCGTCCTCCTTTCCGGGGCCACTCTAACGATCTTCTCGTCCACTGCAACGAGACTTATCCCCCGATGCACCCATCTACCATCGCAGATCTGCTTCCACGCCACCGACAGCCATCGCACCCCAGATGCCTACACGGCACTGCAAGAGAGGTGATACTACTTCATATCTGCTCTCAACCAGAAAATAGATCCTAACTTGGTTACTGTACTTTCTTTTCAGCTCTTAGAATTTAGTTTTTAGTTCAAACCAACAATGGTTGCTAAGTAGCATTTCCGCGGTTTGCAGCTTCAAATCTGCCATGGCACAGTCATAATAGGGTTTAATTGATCATGCTTAGGGTTTCCCCCCTTTTATGATCACTATACGATCAGCCTACGTGCTTCATGTCATAATAGCACTACTCCACCCATCAAGCTAAACAAGCTTAGTTGTTCAAATATGAATCTGATATTATAAAAACAGAGTCATTTAATTGGTCAGCTAAATGTTCCTAATTTAGTTTTGAAAATGCATGTACGCCGCTGGGGTGTGGATCTACAGGGTGGCCATGGTGGGCCGGCCCATCCTGGGATTTTGGGTCCGCCCAGACCCTGATTCCCCTCTATTCTGTTGCGCTTCCGATCTCTACTCTCCCCCAGCCGCCTGCCTCACCGGCGACTTGCCATCCCCGAACAGCATGACTTTAGGAGGAGACGTCGGACTAACAGGAGGTTAGGAGCCGCTCACCCAACAGCGTCACCGCTGCCCAGGCACGCCGCCATGCCTACCTTCTCAGTCCGTTCGTGCAGCACCCACTAAGCCAACCCGATTTATCATCAGATACGTCCTCAACACTCAGCAGCCACTCCCCATCACCCATTTTCTAATTGATTCATTACTCATTAGGCAGGACTGTCATTAGGGTTTGTTGTGTACTGAGTGCTAACTACACATAATGGTTCAGATATTTCAGTAATCTTTAGTACCTGTAAAGTTCGCAGGGTTTCAAATTTCTGGCCCTAGGAACAGACACTAGTCATGTTGGATTGTTGGTCATAGTGACATTGACCCGGATTACTACTCCAAGCCAGGTTTGTTGACAGTTTTACTTGTCTTTCTTACTCATTCAATATGATATCCAATTATTCACTTCGATTAGTTGCAAACAATAAGTGCTAGACAAACTTCTTGATTCATATTTTGGACGGTCTCTTACTACAGTGACAATTCTGCATACTTGTCCTAGTAAGCTCACAAGTAATGATTGATTCACTACCTGTATGGTTGCCCTGTCATATTTGTTGTCAATATTATTTTAGGGTGGACCAACCTATTTCAAAGTACTGGAACCGCAGACAAGAGTGAATAGTATTTCTCTGTGTGATCTCTTCCATCATGTGTGGGCAACGAACACTACATTGTATAAAAATAAAAGTGTCGTATCCACCTTTTACATAGACTACAATCTTTTACATGGAATACAATCTGCCTACTTGCTTTGTGTCGCACTACCAGCACTCCACCCTTGAAGCTAAACATTATGCCACTCATAATTCCTTAGTTTATTTCTTCAAATATGAATTTGATATGATTCTAATGTTCCTACTTTAGTTTTGAAATCTGTGTCCGCCCGTTATAGAGACATAAGAGGTCTGTGTGTGGTCTGGTCAGCATGGTTGGGGGATGAACTTTGTATACGTAGGGGTTTGTAGGGAGACACTCTTCGAGTTGAATTCACAATGCATTCCATAGAGAATCTGACTACTTTTTATGCTTTCATGAATCTCACTGGTGTTTTTCAACGTTGTGTCTCCCTAGTGGAGGGTCGCAAGATCCTTAATGAGATTCATTCTGGCGACTATGGTCACCATGCCGGCTCAAGATCCTTGGTTGCAAAGGCTTTTCAACATGATTTCTATTTGCTCACGGCTCACACAGATGCTGAAGACATCGTGCGCAAGTGTGATGGATGTCAGAAGTTTACACGACAGGCTCATGTGTTGGCTCAAGAACTCCGGATGATTCCAATCACTTGGCCCTTTGCAGTTTGGGGGCTTGATATGGTTGGTCTGTTCAAACGGTCCAAAGACAAGAAAACCCATCTTCTCGTGGTTGTTAATAAGTTCACCAAGTGGGTTGAAGCAGATCCTATCAGTAATTGCGATGCAAAAACAGCAGTCAAGTTTGTGAAGAAGTTGATCTTTCGTTTTGGTTATCCACACAACATCATTACTGATAATGGACTAAATTTTCCAAAGGAGCCATGAAGAAATTCTGTCAGCAAGAGCATATCTGGCTTGACGTGGCTTCTGTGGCACACCCTCAATCCAATGGCAAAGTAGGATGTGCTAACCAGGAGATTTTATGCGGCATTAAGCCTAGACATATGGTTCCTCTAGAGCATACTCCGGGTTGTTGGGTCGAGGAACTTCCTTCTATTCTCTGGAGCATACGGACCACCCCCAACAGGTCAACAGGTTATACGCCCTTTTTATTGGTCTATGGTGCTGAAGCAGTACTCCCAAGTGATATTTGTCATGATTCTCCCAGAGTGGCGGCTTACGTTGAAGCAGACAATGAGACGGCTCAACGAGATTCCCTTAATGCTCTGGAGGAGGAACATGACTTTGCAACATCAAAATCAGCAATATATCAGCAAGACCTACGTCGCTATCATAGCCATAGAGTTTGTAGTCGTACTTTCCAGGAGGGTGACTTAGTGCTTCCGTTGATTCAAGATCAAACTGGCATGCATAAGCTTTCACCCCCTTGGGAAGGGACTTTCTTCATCAGCAAAAACCTCAACAATGGGTCATATTATCTGATTGACATACGTGAACACAAGAAGTCATGTACATCTAAGGAGGAGACCAACATGCCTTGGAACATTGCTCATCTCTGTCCTTATTACACTTAGAGCCATTGGCTCCAACCCTTGTACATACATCAGTGTAGATATCTTTTTATGGTCAATGATAATAGAGCCGGCACCCCCGAAACTCGGGGTCTCTATCATTTCATCTAAAATATTGTGTATGAGTCTTTATTCTTTAATCATAGGTCATTTGGGGGCTTCCAACTCAACGAGATTAGCTCATAATAACCCTCTTGACTCGGCATATGCCAGAATATCATGGTTAAACCTGCCTGTTTGCTTGATGCTCCTCCGCCAAGATGACCCGGTGTACTCTTGACAGTCAATCTATTATGACCCTGAACTTGTCAAGGTTAAAACACCGGCTTAAGTCATGTGAGAGCCGGCCTACAGAAAGCTAGGACAAATCATGGGCTATCACGCCAGCTTCATTGAAGCAAGACTCGAGCCTCGAAAGCCGATCTTTTTGTCGAGCCTCGAAGGCCGACTTTTTATTTATATGTATTTGTTTAACTTATCTATTCTACGCACTATCTGTTTTTTACAGGTTCATCTCTGATGATCATCACTTGGTCATGAGCCGCCGGGTTGTTAATGCACCGTTTCATCTTGATCTTAGAGTTTCCTTATGACCATGAGTCACCAGGTCTATAAGACACCACGTTATGCTACTCCTTATTTTTGAATCAATCCACACAAGGAATTGCAATTGCCAGTTCATACAACAATGCCTTGCCATATTTCACAGAAGTTGAGATTTCATAAATGAACTTGGCGGGTTAAGAGAAGAACCGCACCAGTCATAATATTTCTTCTTTCAAGGTATCAAAAGATGCACGAAGCCACCATAGATGTCACACTTTTTTACTATCCTATTACATAGCCACACAACGACTCAAATAAGTCGCCGAAAGTTTTTGGAGTTATCACTCCTGCAAGTCAGCACCTGTACTCTTCGGGTTGTGGCTCTCTGGGTTAGCTTCCCCTTGATGACCTCCCGCTGTTGACGCCTCCGGGTCTGTCGGTGTAGTGAACAGGGGGTGTTCATTACCCCTGGACACGCACCGGCGAGTTGCAGCCCCCCAGGCGGGAAAGGCGTGGCAGGGGAGCGAGCCTTCCTAGGAGAAGACAACTGGGAACAAGCACAAGACTATCCAAAAAGCATTCGAGTCAATAATTGGAAGGCAGAAGACCAAAGGCCGAAGCCCCGGCAAGATTCTTGCTGATGAGCCCCGGCAAGATTCTTGCTGGTGAGCCCGGCAAGATTCTTGCTGGTGAGGCCCGGCAAGATTCTTTGCTGGTGAGCCCCGGCAAGATAATCCCGGCAAGGCTTGGCGCCCGGCAAGGCTTGGCGCCCGGCAAGGCTTGGTGCCCGGCAAGTTTCGGCGCCCGGCGAGATTCTGCCACTGTACCACTACTCCAGCACAACAACAAGTCTGACATTCTGGCTCCTTCCCTGGATGCATGGCGACGCGCCATTGGAGGAGAGCTTAAGCGGTGCTGATGGGATGGCCCCTTTTTCCATCCCCAAGAAAGTGAGGACGCCTAAACGGACACCTCACGGTGCATTAAATGCGCTTGTCCTAATCCGTCAGGGGTTAGGTATGATACCCTGTAGCTACTTTACACCTCAATGTATGTACATTTTGCCACTGTGGAGACCCCTTTGAGCATATAAAAGGAGGCCCAAGGCAACTGCTACAGGGAGGAGGAGAACTTCTGGCCCATTCTGCATGCGTAGCTGCTCTTTGAACGTACTGTTCATTGCAAGCGCTCCTGAAGGCTGGGCTCAAGAACATCAATAAGAACACAAAGCAGGAGTAGGGTTTTACGCTGATCAGCGGCCCGAACCTGGATAAAAACTTCCCGCGTCGATCACTGGTTCTGCTCTTTGCATATACCTCTCCCCCCGCCGAATCGTAAAGGGGTCTCTCGGGACCCCATAGGTGTCGTACCCCGACATCTTTGGCGCGCCAGGTAGGGGGATCGAGGTTGCCCGAACCTGATCCAGCGGTCGGCGCGTCAGCTTCATCGTCCATGGCGACTTCACTCCACATACAGAAAGCTAATTTCTAAAACTTTAATGCTTTTTGCTGATTTGATTTTATCCATGATGATGTTCTTTGCATATAACCTGTGCGCAAAGGAGCACTCTTGAGACATTATGCGCTCCGGGTTGTTCGGGTCTGCCTAGCAACACCTGTGCAGCCGCGTTTGTTCTTGGAGTGTGAAGCTCTCGAGGAGGCGGCGTCCTCGATAGGCTGCTAACTAGGATCCATTCCTAAGTGCCATTGACTAGGACGTGCGCGATCGAGATGCATTCCGGCAAGCGTAGGGGACAACTGTGCAAAAACAAAAACATGTGGAGAAGAGCTCTAAATAAAGTTACACACAAGTTAAAATGCTTTTAAGATGCTAATTAACTTGTCGTATTTAAACGCAGTTGTGGCCCGGGGGCTGGCAGCGTCCTCTGGACCAATCTTCTCGACGTCGAGAACGATGAAGTTCTCCGCCATAAGCCTTCCTGGCAACAAGCTTGCCGGAAGCTAGCGTCAAGAACGATGAAGTCCTCCGTCATGAGCTTTCCCGGCAACTCCTTGCCGGAAGCTAGCGTCGAGAATATCAAAGTTCTCCGGTAAAGTCAAAAGTTTCCTAACAACCACCCTTTGAGCTAAAAATAAGCTCGGGGGCTGGCAGCGCCCTCGCAAGAAAAGCTAAGTTGCCAAGATTTATTACATTCATTTTGCTATCCTCACTTGCTTCTTATACCTACACGCGAAGGAGCCCTCCCGGGGCTAATTGCGCCCCTAGTTGTCTCGAGTCCGCTCGACAATTTAGGTGGCTGCATAAGCACCGAGGAGGTAAACCTTTCTGGGAGGCGGCGTTCCCGGCAAGTTGCTTAGGACCCGTTCCTCAAGCACTGCCGACTGGAGCATGCGCACCGGAAAGCTTTTCGGCGAGCGTGGGTCGCCTTGATTAATTCTTTGTCCTTGTACATCAACCTGCATGCGGAGGAACCTTGTCGTGGTTAGCCCGCGCTCTAGCTTTGCCTCGAGTCCGCTCGGCAAGCTTAGCAGCTGTGTTCTGGCCCGGCAAGTCGCCTTGCCGGCGGCGGCGCTTCCAGCAGGCTGCTAAAGACCCGCATCTAGCGCTCGCGGCAAACATGCGCACCGGCAAGGTTTCCAGACAGCGTAGGGACTAAAATAAGTGCAAGGATTGAATTAATCAAGGGGGAAGCATACATTCATTCAGCATAAAGTAACATGCATTGCATGCATAAAGATTGATTTAACTAAGATAAATTGCTTCTTTATATGCGCCATTACAGCAACAGGCCGGCAAGACGGCAGTGAGACATTCACGGTAGACGGCTGTGGCAGCAGGGGTGACTATATGGATCGAGCACCGCACCCGCAGTACCCTATATGGGGAAAGCTCGGGGACTGGCTCCTCGTCTCACAGTGTGGCACTTTCTTTCGGGCACACGACTCCTGTTGCCATCCTGCTCTGTCTGCCCACGCTGCCGGCAAGCCCAAGGCCCGGCAAACCGCAAGCTCTCTTGCGTTATCACCAGCATGCAGTTAAAAGTCAAGAGTAATGGTTACTTCTCACCGCGCGTGTACCGGTGCATGTTTTTGGGCCTAGCCCAGACAAACACTGTGCGCGTTTGTCCGGCCCAGGCCCGGGGGCTCCTGTCGGTGTAGTGAACAGGGGGTGTTCATTACCCCTGGACACGCACCGGCGAGTTGCAGCCCCCCAGGCGGGAAAGGCGTGGCAGGGGAGTGAGCCTTCCTGGGAGAAGACAACTGGGAACAAGCACAAGACTATCCAAAAAGCATTCGAGTCAATAATTGGAAGGCAGAAGACCAAAGGCCGAAGCCCCGGCAAGATTCTTGCTGATGAGCCCCGGCAAGATTCTTGCTGGTGAGCTCCGGCAAGATTCTTGCTGGTGAGGCCCGGCAAGATTCTTGCTGGTGAGCCCCGGCAAGATAATCCCGGCAAGGCTTGGCGCCCGGCAAGGCTTGGCGTCTGGCAAGGCTTGGCGCCCGGCAAGGCTTGGTGCCTGGCAAGTTTCGGCGCCCGGCGAGATTCTGCCACTGTACCACTACTCCAGCACAACAACAAGTCTGACATTCTGGCTCCTTCCCTGGATGCGTGGCGACACGCAGTGGAGGAGAGCTTAAGCGGTGCTGATGGGATGGCCCCTTTTTCCATCCCCAAGAAAGTGAGGACACCTAAACGGACACCTCACGGGGCATTAAATGCGCTTGTCCTAATCCGTCAGGGGTTAGGTATGATACCCTGTAGCTACTTTACACCTCAATGTATGTACATTTTGCCACTGTGGAGACCCCTTTGAGCATATAAAAGGAGGCCCAAGGCAACTGCTACAGGAAGGAGGAGAACTTCTAGCCCATTCTGCATGCGTAGCTGCTCTTTGAACGTACTGTTCATTGCAAGCGCTCCTGAAGGCTGGGCTCAAGAACATTAATAAGAACACAAAGCAGGAGTAGGGTTTTACGCTGATCAGCGGCCCGAACCTGGATAAAAACTTCCCGCGTCGATCACTGGTTCTGCTCTTTGCATATACCTCTCCCCCTGCCGAATCGTAAAGGGGTCTCTCGGGACCCCATAGGTGTCGTACCCCGACAGGGTCATCCTGCGCCGACTCTTCTACGTCCTAGATCTGAAGGTTGTCCAGATTCCAGTCGATACTAGTTAAGGTTTGGAAGACGATGTCATTGTGCATGATAGCTGAGGGGTCAACATCAGGGGAAAAGGTATGCTTACGACATTCTGGAGTTAGGTCAAATGGCTCATAGGTTGGTGGTTGAACCCGTGTGTTGTCTTCATCATAAGCCGCCTGGTATTTCTTCAAATCAAGCTCTTCAACCAGCTGACTCACCAACACACGGGTCTCTTTTGCACAACGGGCATAATCTGCTACTGAAAATTCTGTGCCATCATCTTTGAACTGAGGAAACCCGCCAACCATCTCTAAAGGATCCATATCTGGCACATATGCTTTGGCCCGGACTAGAGATGTCATCGCCCCTGCTCGGGCGGCTGATTTTTTTCATCTCTTCAAGCTGTTTGGGGATAGTTGAGAGTATCTTCAAAACATCTCTAATGAAATGTGGCGGCTCTTTTCCTCCGTGAACTGCCATGATGGTAAACAAGGTTCCAGAGTACAATCTCTCAAGGAACTGTACACGGCCTTTAATTTCATCAGATTACCTTGTCGAAGATTCTGACTTCTGGGACCTGCATATATTTTCACATATAAGACGTCAGGTGAGTTATTCATATATATGAGTCGCCAGGCGAGTTATTCATATATATGAGTCGCCAGGCGAAATACATAAATCGCTTACCAAAGATAGCTTGTGTCATTTGAGCAATGTGACGTTTCAAGTAGTCCAGCTCCTTCGAGATTGGTTTAAGTTGGTTTTCTGCATCTTCGGCATGCTTGATTAGGGCGGCCTTCTCAGTCTCGAAGGCGGATCATTCTTTCTCAAGAGCTGCCTTGACTTTCTCAAGCTCTTCAACTGAAGATTGCAGACTTGTCTCTGCTTTACCTCGCAAAGATTGTTCAGCATCAAATTTTTTCTTCAAACCGATAACTTGTGACTCGGCTGCATTCAAAGCTCCTGAAAGAAGATAAACAGTTCAAGTTAGTCCCAACCTGGCTAGGATGCATAACTCGGCACTTGGGAGCTACAGAAAGTAGATTTCACTTATTTTTACAAGTCCCAAGCAGCTACAAGCAGACTACTTGACACTTGGGGGCTAATGCATATCACTTCTATCATAATCATCAAAAGACCCGGCTCATCTCAAGAAGATGAGCCGGCCCTTGGGGGCTACAGGTTAAACAATGTTTCTATTTTAAAGAACCGACTCTTCTCAAGAAAATGAGCTGGCCCTTGGGGGCTACACGGCATTCTCTTTTTCATTTGTAAGGATATATTTTTTAAGAACCGGGTTATCATTTAAATGATAACCCGGCCCTTGGGGGCTATGGTCCAAAGATTCAAACTACTATGTGCAAGTCTTACCCATATTTATGATTGCCCATGACTAAGACTTGGGGGCTAAGGATATACATACAGTACATCAAGGGCGAGTTAAGTTCATACCTCATGTTTCTTCTTCAACAAATGGACTATGTTCACCTCCATATCTCGGCTTTCAGACAGCCGGGTCAAGAACTCTTGATGAAGCTCTTCACTGGTCATACTATCCAAACCAGGCAGCTCCAGTTTGGCATTTCCTTTATTTTCACAGATAGGCTCATCCTTGGCTGGGATCTTGGCCAGGCTAGTTGAGGTGTCAACAACACCTTGACCCGCCCCAGTGATAACCACTTCAGGGTCAACCACCATTTGATTGGTTGTTTCAACTTCTTGACGAGGGCTGGCGGCGTGAGTGGGACTTGGTGGCTGAAGATTGTCAGTCGGCTCGTCGGGATTGACTTGCTCATTAACAATAGTTGCCCCTTCATCAGTGGGCGGCTTGTCAGTCACAATTGTTTCTTGAATTTCTTCTGGATTATCTTGCACCACATCTTGAACCTCGGAGTCAGGAGGAACAGCAGATGACTACCCATTTTTCTTTTCTTGGCTTGGGCTCTGCAATCACGATGGATATGTCTAAGTAAAAAGAAATGACCATGATGAGATAGGCATTGTTTTATATGCTCACCCTGGCTTGATGACAAAGGGCGGTAACTGAGTACCAGTTGAACCTCCAGAGGATGGTGGTGACGCCTGATAATTCGAATCAGAAGGGTTAAGAGGCTGCCTTATAAGGCCGGCTTTTGGAAGAGATAAGGTTGGACTATGAGGCACCTTTGTGTGTCGCTTACGGGCGCCTGGTGTGTTAGATAACCCGGCAACTAGCTCTCTAGAGCTGCTCCGGGTTTGGCGTCTTGAGGTACCTTCATACCGTGCTTTCTTCAAAAGAATGTTTGGATCCAAATGAGCGTCAGGGTGAGAAAACTTTACTTTCGAACAACCCACCTTATTTTCTTTGGAGGCAAGTTTTCCGAGCTGGAAGAAATTGAAATTACCTCAACATCGCTAGTTCGACTCACCTCAGTGTCATCCTGAGAATAAGAAACATCAGCAAGTTCAATAAAAAGACGATGGAGGGAGTCAAGTTCTACCTCCGACTCACCGTTGGCTGCTGGCAACTCATCTTCAACTGCCGGTTTGTCTCCAATTACCGGCTTGTTTGCAATGGCCTGCTTATTCCTTCTTCGCTTTGGGACGGGTTTCGGTTTGCGAATTTCTCTTTCTTCTCCAGAAGACATCAGTTGCCTGCAATTGTGATGAGACGGACATCAGTGTTATGACAAGTAAATCAAAACAGAAAATAAGTCAGAATAATACAAGGATACTTACCAAAGGTGCAGGGTTCTTCAAACAAAAAGGAGCAAGCCCAGTCTTATTGCATTTCTCCTGAGTCTCGTGCAACAGTTTTTTCACAACTTTGTTGACTTCACCTTCAGGCATGTCAACTTCACTGATGCGTTGAACGTCATTTGACTCGCCCGTATAATTGTACATCAAGGCAGTTTGGTGACTTAACGGTTGAATCCGCCATTTGATCCAACACTGGACTAAGTCAACACCGGTGAGGCTGTTTGCTTTTAGGGCCCTTATCTTAGGATAAAGAGGGGCAATGTCTTGGCGCTCTTCATCGGTACCCCAACCCGGATAAATATAGTGTGCATTAAGACAATCCAGCCTGTAACCGGGTAAGGGGTTCTTGTCAGAAGGGGCGGTGTTTCTAAAGTAGAACCATGTTGAAGTCCATCCTTTGGGGTGACTCGCCAATTTAGCCCAGGAAAGGGACAATTTTTTCATCTTTGCAATGATACACCGCCAAGCTCAACATTGGGACCATCTGCGCATTCCGTTTGATGATTGATATAGAAAAACTCTCGAAGTAGAATAACATTCGGCTCTATCTGGAGATAGACCTCGCAGAATACTTGAAACTGACACAAGTTCATTATCGAGTTTGGGCCAAGGTCTTGAGGGCGAAGGTAAAAAAGGTGAAGGAAATCCCTAAAGAATTTTGAGCCAGGTGGCGTAAATCCCCTCTGGATATGATCCGCAAAAACAACAACCTCTCCTTGATCAGGCTGAGGTGGGTTCCCTCCTTCTGGAACTCGCCAGCCAATGACATTTTCAGCCGGCAGGAGACCTTGAGTCACCAGGTTATCAAGTACAAGTTTGGTGACTTTGACTTTACCCAGTTACAAGTCGTAGTCTTTAACATAATGAGTCCCCCAAAGATTAAGAGCTATGGAAGCATAAATGACGGGTCATTTTCTAACAATAACTCGCCTAGTGATCTATGTCATAAGGAGGCAGAGATATAGAAAGGCTATGGTTAAATAAGACGGCTAAGGTAAAAGGCGAATCAACTACATATTCAACCGCCAACATTGTAAACCGGCCTAAGGGAAAGACAGTTGCTCTCTACAACTGGCAAGTTATATGCATGATTTCTACAGCAAGCGGGTTATACGCAAAAATGAGCTGGCCAAAGTTGAGGCGGCTTATCTTAAGATGAGGATTATTCTGTTTTTCAGCTAAGTATTGGACAAACAATTTTTCGTTGAGGTATCTACAATTACGGATTTACAAAATAGTCTAAAAAGCAAAAAATTGCTAAACATAAGAGGAGTAGTGGAAGCAGTGGTTGTCTAACTTATGGATTCTAAAGGGGATGTGAAGCTCCTAGATGCAAAAATGAAGTTGAGGCTAGCACCGCTCTGTTTCTATAAGAACATCATGGGAAACTGGATCTAAACAACGGCGACAATGGAGAACCGATGAACCATGAAGAACATTGATGAACTACCGCATGGTTAATGTAGATCTGGAGATGTCTTTCAACTTACCTGGATGAGGTGGAAGCCTTCAACTGATCCTGGATGGCGTCGACGGCGGCGCTCGCTGGGTCGATGAGGCCGTTGACGTCGCCGGAGCGCTCGAGGTTGTACGGTGGCTGAGCTTGGTTTGCGAAGCGACGCTAGGAAGAAGACGCGAGGGGATGGAAAGGTAGAAGTGATAAAAGCAACCCCTTGGGTGTATTTATAAGGAAAAAGGAGGAGAGGCGGCAGGCATGAAAAAAGAGGGAGCACAATTACTTTTGCGCAATGGACGCCTCGATTTTCGACCGCAACAAATATACTCAAATATTCGTTATGACATCATGTTACAGTTCCTGGAAATCCAGAATGTGACATCATAATTTGGGAAATTAAAAAAAACAACAAGTGTGAATTGTCGTGAGCCAGAATGTTTAACCCGGTGATAAAACATTTCTAAGGAAAGGAAGGCGACTCAAGATGTTCATCAGGTTAAGAGATTGACACGAATAAATTCAAATTAATCTGGGGGCTAATGTTGGGGATATAACCACATGATATGACCCCACATGATGGGCCGGGTCATTAAAGTGGAGACTTATGGTCAAGACTCAGGACGGGTCAAAGGCAGCGAAGATATCAAGACCGGCACGGCGGTTTACAAAGTAGGTCGGCTTGAGGCCCAACACTTGAAGACGGCGGCTTGATGGCCCAGACGTATAAGTCGCCTGGAGCTTTCCTTTCTTAGGGAATAAGAAAGTAGGAAGTGTATTAATATATGGGTTGTAATGCGACCCGGACTCTGTTGTAAGCCCAGGGCCTCAACCTATATAAAGGGGAGCCCCTGAGGCAGAAAAGATTAAGTTACAAGCTCTCGAGTACTAGGTTAGCCAAGTCGTACCCTTGTAATCGAGATCATCATCATCAATATCAATCAAGCAGGAGTAGGCTTTTACCTCCACCGTGAGGGGCTGAACCAGGGTAAACCCTTGTCTCTTGGTTCAGATCAACCCCGTTCAAGCAATCACCTAGCGGCGATGGCCTCACGACTAAGTCCTTTCACGAGGACATCTGCCGTGACAAAACCACGACAATGGTGGACGTGCAACTAGGGCTATTACAACTAGACAAACACCACAGTTGCGAGTTGGGGGTTGACTTGCAAGTGGAATGAAAGAAAGAACACCATTACAAGTCGAGGGTCGACTTGCAAGTCGCATCAGAATAAGGACCCAGTTGCAAGTCAAGGATCGACTTGCAATTTGATGTAGGGTGGAACCCTAGGGGCCGATCTTTCATGATTTGGAGGGGGTTCCCCAAGAACACACAAGGACACACAAGAGGAAAACACACAAATCAACTAGATTCGATCACACATGTGGTAGATTCACATACACAAAGAGAGATACAAATATCCAAGGACAAAAAAGGAGGTTACAAAGGTAACTACATCCCAATGCTATGAGGAAAGAGGTCTTGAATCCACTAGGGGATCTTCCCACAAGGGGGTCTTGAATCCACTTGGGGGATCTTCTCCGAGGAGGCCTTGGTCTCCAATGGAGTAGAGGTAAGTGGATGACCAAAGCTCTATCTCAAATGAGCTAATCTTTTGTGAACCCTAGAACGTAGGTAGAGGAGGAGTATATATAGTCTAAGGGGTGAAGGGGTACATGGGCTTCGGCTCAGATGCACTGCACACAGGCAAGGGGGCCGGATGTCCGGGCGTCGGGCGGGATGTCCGAGCCTTCGAGAGGGGGCCGAATGTCCAGGCTGGAGTGGTCAGGCTTCGGGTGCATTCTGTGAAGGAGTGGCCGTATTTCCAGGGCTAGGCCGGATGTTCGGGCGGCTCGGGCCGGATGTCCGGTGCCTGGAGGTGCTCCTCGGCTGGGCTGCTGCTATGGCCGTTGGCTTCAGGGGCCGGATGTCCGGGTCCTGGGAACTTCCTCCAGTTCCTTTCGTCGGTCCTCTTCATCCATGCACTTGGGGACTTGTCCATCTTCACGAGCATCTCCGAGAGGGTCTTCTTGGTACCTAAGCGCACATAGCATTCCGTCTTAAGGTAGTAGCCATGTCTCATGTGGGTCATATTGAATATCACTAAGGAGAGATGTTGCCTCAGTCTCGAGAGCTCTTGCACGTGCTCGTGTCATTGGTCCACTTGGCACTTGGTAAGACATTGGTAGGTTCATGGGGATGACCGTAGGATGCTCCGCATCATCTCCCCCCCCCCCTCGGAAAGATCCGACCTCAGATGGAAAACCTCATCACCATGGAAGGGAGAGAGATCCTTGACGTTGAAGATATCGCTCACGTTGTACTTGTCGCACAGGATGTCGATCTTATAGGCATTGTTGTTCTAGCATGTGATCACCTTGAAGGGTCCGTCAGCTCGAGGTAGTAGATTGAACTTGCATTTGTTGGGGAAGCGGTCCTTGCGAAGGTGTAGCCACACAAGATCTCTGATGTTGAATAGCATGGGTTGCTTGTTGATGTTGAGCTTGGTCGCGAGGCGTTGTACTTGGCACTCGATGGTGTGCCTTGTATCTTCATGCACCTTCTTGAGATAGCTCGCTCGTGCACTCGCGTCCATGTTGATGCGCACTTGTAGAGGTAGCGGTAGAATGTCCAATGGGAACAACGGGTTGAAACCATAGACACCCTCGAAGGGGGACTTGCCGGTAGTCGAACATCTTGCGCGGTTGTAGGAGTACTGGGCGATGGGTAAGCATTCCTCCCACTCCATGATGTTCTTCTTGATCAACACGCATAGGAGAGTGGATAGCGTCCGGTTCGTGACCTCCGTTTGGCCGTCAGTTTGTGGATGGTATGCTGAAGAGAATAGGAGCTTGATTCCGAGCTTGGTGCATAGCATATTCCAAAAGTAGCTAAGGAACTTGACGTCGCGGTCCGACACGATAGTCTTGGGCACTCCATGTAGACGTAAGATTTCCCTACAAAAGAGACTGGCAACATGTGAAGCATCGTCTATCTTGTTGCATGGAATAAAATGTGCCATTTTGGAGAAACGGTCCAGAACAACAAATACGGAATCTTTGCCATTTTGTGTTCTTGGCAAACCAAGCACAAAATCCATACTAATATCTTCCCATGGGTGATATGGAATAGGAAGTGGCATATAAAGACCATGGGATTGAGCTTTAGACTTAGCTTGCGACATGTAGAGCAACGATTGGTGTAGCGGGAGACGTCGTGAAACATCCTGGGCCAAAAGTAGTTCTTGGAGAGCGTAGCGAATGTCTTGTCATGTCCAAAGTGTCCCATAAGTCCTCCTTCGTGAGCCTCTTGCAAAATCAACAAACAAAGAGAAGACTCGGGGATGCAAAGCTTGTTAGCTCTCATTAGATAATCATCCTTGATGTAATATTGCTCCCAAGTTTTATGCGTAAGACATTTTGCATAGGGAATGGCAAAAGAAACATCATGCGCATACAAGTCTTTAATGTGCTCAAATCCAATGACATTCAATTCAAGTTGAGTTACGAGCATGCATTTGCGGGATAAAGTGCCTGCCATAACATTGTCCTTACCTTTGATATACTTGATAACATAAGGAAATGACTCTATGAACTCACTCCACTTGGTATGTCGCTTATTCAATTTAGTTTGACCCTCAAGGTATTTAAGCATCTCATGATCCGTATGGATAACAAATTCACGAGGGCGAAGATAATGCTGCCAAACATGCAAGACTCTCACTAAAGCATATAACTCTTTGTCATAAATGGGATAGTTAAGTTGCGCTCCGAAAAGTTTCTCACTAAAGTAAGCAATTATGCACTTCTCTTGCATTAACACACCTCCTATGCCATTACCACTAGCGTTGCAATGTACTTCAAAAGTTTTTATCAAAGTTGGGTAATGCAAGCAATGGAGCATGTGTAAGCAAATTCTTAAGCTCATGAAATGCGGTATCTTAGGATGGTCCCCAAAGAAATGATACATTCTTCTTGCTCAATGCGTACAGTGATGATGCAATGGTGCTAAAGTCCTTAACGAATCTATGGTAGAAACTGGCTAGACCAAGGAAGCTACACACTTGTTGGAAGTTTGTTGGTTGTGGCCAAGTTTTAATGGCATCGATTTTAGCTTCATCTACATGAACACCCTTAGAAGACACAACAAAACCCAAGAAAACAAGCTTTTCAACACCAAACGTGCATTTCTCCATATTAGCATAAAGGCGCTTGTTTCGAAGAGTTTGCAAAACGACTCTAAGATGGGTGACATGATCCTCTAGAGATTCGCTAAACACAAGTATATCATAAAAATAGACCACAACAAATATGCCAATGTATTTGCGAAGAACGTAATGCATCACACACATGAAAGTGCCTGGTGCTTCGGATAAGCCCATGGGCATAACTAACCACTCATACAATGCAAACTTGGTTTTGAAAGCGGTTTTCCATTCATCACCTTATTGGATGTGGATTTGGTAATAGCCACTTTTAAGATCAATTTTAGAGAAAATGGTGGCTCCGATAAGCTCATCTAGTATATCATCAAGGCGTGGAATGGGATGCCTATATCGAACGGTTATAGCATTGATTGGTCAGCAATTGGAACACATGTGAAAACTACCATCCCTCTTAGGCACAAGACTAACCGGAATAGCACAAGGACTTAAGCTTTCACGTACATGACCATTGTCAATGAGGTGTTGTACTTGCCTTTGGATTTCTTTGGTTTCTTCAGGGTTGATGCGGTAGGGTGCCTTGTTTGGTAAAGGTGTGCCGGGGATGAGGTTGATGCGATGTTCGATTCCTCGAAGTGGAGGTAGTCCCGGAGCTAGCTCATCGGGGAAGACGTCCGTGAACTCCTGCAATAGATTAGACAGCACTAAAGCTAGACGGTGAGAGGTGTTAGTTCTTGCTGCTTCGTCTTTGCACACTAGGACATAGTGCATAACCCTTGAGGGATTCTCACACACTTCTCACATCTCTCTTTTGGTAGCTAAAAGCACTAAGTTTTTCTTGTCGCTCATCGTGGAGGCACTCATTTTTGGCTTGTGGCTCTCACTCTCTTTTTGGTGGTTCACTCTCTCACTATTCTCACCATGATGGGTGGTTGCTTGCTTGTCGGTGATCACTTGACTTGGTGACATGGGTTGTAGCACGAACTCCTTTCCCTTTATATTAAAGCTATGTTGATTGGTTCTTCCGTTGTGGGTGACACCGCGGTCGAATTGCCAAGGTCGTCCAAGTAGGAGGTGGCAAACGGACATGGGAACCACATCACACTCCAAGGTGTCTTCGTATGCGTCAATCTTGAAGGAGACTTGAATGGCATGCTCAACTTGGATGGTGCTGGAGTCGCTAAGCCATTGGACCTTGTAGGGGCGAGGATGCTTCATCTTGACCAATTGTAGCTTGGAGCATAGCTCTTCACTTGCCAAGTTGTGGAAACTTCCTCTGTTGATGATGACCTTCACGGACCATCTATTGATGCCCGCTTTGGTGTGGAAGATGTGGCAACGTTGGTCTTCGTCTTGTTGATGTTGAAGTGTCAAGACCTTGGAGACAACGAGAGCGGGGCTCGAATCATTGTCACAAAAGACTTGGTCATCTTCATCTTCATTCACTTGCCGGTGCATGGCCATGTGCTCAAGGGCTTCCATTTCTTCCTCACTCATCCAGTCATAGGTGCCGTCGTTGTTAGCGATCATGCTGCGCCGAGTTGGGCACTCAAATATCTCGTGGCCTCGGCCTTGAATGTGAAGCATTTGATGGAACTTGTCTTGACGGTCTCATCTGGTGGAGTAGATGATGATGAAGCTCTCGGCTTGAAGTTGCTCGTATTAGGAGGACGACTTGAAGTTGTCGAAGTTTTCTTGTAACTTGACTTGTCGCCATTGCTTGGTGAGGCTCTGGTCTAGGTAGAAGGCGTCGTAGTCGTTGAGACTTGCTTGTAGGAGCCATAGGTCTTGGAAGAGTACTTGACATACTTGTAGTCGTCTTGCACTTGTCGCTCCGCCTTTGTAGCTTGGTGCACTAGCTCGAGGAGGTTGGAGTAAGGTTGGAAGTCGGCGATCTTCTTGATAGGATGGTTGAGCCCATTCAAGAAACGTGCCATGGTTTTCTCCTCATCTTCCGGGATATTGGCTCGTATCATTGCAATCTCCATTTCCTTGTAATACTCTTCAACGGACTTGGTGCCTTTCTTGAGGAGTTGCAATTTCTTGAAGAGGTCGTGGCTATAGTATGTGGGTACAAAGCGTGCTCGCATGACATGCTTCATTTGATTCCATGTGGTGATAGGTGGTTCACCTTTCTCTTGGCGTCGCTCGATAACTTGCTTCCACCAAATGAGGACATACTCTTGGAACTCAAGTGATGCCATGGCAATCTTCTTTTCCTCTTCATAATTGTGTAGAAAAAATATCTTGTCGACCTTCAATGCCCATGAAAGGTAGTCTTCGGGGTCGGTGCCACCGGAGAACTTAGGCATGGTGAACTTGAGCTTGCCATAGTGTTGCTCTTCAATGTGTGCAGGTCGATTGTGATTTTGATGATGCTCTTGCCATTGTGGAGGTGCTTGAACCTCTTGATCCTCATGCTCCTCTTGATGAACTTGACATGGAGGTCATGGAACTCTTGTACGGTTCCTCATCTCTTGGCGCTCCTCAAGGTGTGCGGCTTCTTCTTGTCGCTCTCATTGGAAGGCCTCTTCTTGTAGACGTACTTGGCGGTTGCGCTCATTGATGGCTTGTGTTGATTCACGTAGAGCACGTTGGGCTTCAAGGGCTTGTTCCTCACGGTGTTGTAGCTCTTGTCCAAGGGCGTCGCCATCTTGATTCTCTTGGTGATCTTGGCGTATTGGAGCTTGCTCTTGTTCCACTTGACCATTAGCTTGGCGCCATAGTCGTTCATGTTCCCGGAGGTGGTCTTGTAAACCATTGCCATGAAATGGGTTTTGTGAAGCTTGATGATCCTCATGGTCTTGGCGATGATGCGGACGAGCTCATAGAGGACTTGCATTCGAAGACGTGTCCGAAGAGTATCGACTTGAATGGCGTCGTCTTGAGGATGACGAAGTGGAAGAAGAGCGATTGGCCATCATGGCTCGTAGGTCTTCCTTGAGAGATGCCATCGATGTGTCGAAGTAGTCTCTTGTACGTTGCTTGGATTGTCGCAAGTCGATGGCGATTTGATCGATGCGGTCGCCCAATCACTGGTACAGCGAGCTGCTATACAAACGGTTTTTAACCCCTTTCCGCGATGACATTTTAAACCGTTGCCTAGTATGTGTGGGCGATACGGGGGTCCTTCCCACACGACCTAGAAACCATCGGGTATAGGCCCTCCGGTCACATACGCTGTGCAAAATGAGATCATGTGCGATCAGGCTAGCCATCGCATACAATTATGCAGGCCCAATCGTTTCCGTTCGTAGGTAAATCCCACACAGTGATGCCCAGAGAAACGTTTCCCTTCGTCTGCACAACCCACACAGTCAATCCACATGAAACATTTCCATTCGTCTGCATATCCCACATAGTGAATCCCAAAGAAACATTTCCATTCGTCTGCACATCCCACACAGTGAATCCTAGACGAACGTTTCTGTTCGTATATACATCCTACACAATTTTATGTATAGCCTCGTGTGTGATAGGTGTAACGATCACACACGCTCTGCCTCCGTTAACCGTTTGCTTTCTTCAACTATATCACACATGATTTGATGAAGAAAACTGTATGGCATTGGACTATCCATCACAACCACTTTTACTGCTAGAACCGTTTGTAAAGTTCCATGACCCATTTAACAGGTTTATTAGTTTACAATTAATAATTCTAGTATTACGCAAATTCACATTTCATATCAAACAACTGTTTGCCAATTTCATATCAGGCACATAAATATATTTTAAGATCACAGTACGATAGCTACCTGAAAATAGCACAGTACAACATATAGCTAGTTCACCTTCATATGATCAATATATTCATTTCCCTAATCGACTGATGCATGATCAGCCAGGTTAGTCTTCTCCACCTCTGCTTTCAGTTCAGTAAGAACCTGTTTTGCATTGACCCACTGGGAAAGTGCCTCCTCCTTCTCCAACACCATCTTAACAAAGTCTAATTTAAAAAATCTGAGCTCATTCTCCATCTTCCTCTTTTTTCCCGCATCTTGAAATATTCTTCAGCGTTGAGAACACTTCCTCTAAGCCTATCTCTGTTCTCTTCCTCATACATGCTCCAGAGCTTTGCTAGGCACATTTTGAAAGACTGTGGCCAGTCTTGATCAACCCACTCCAGGTAAGAACACTTTCGTTCATCCTATAATATTTAAAACTAAATCAGTAACAATTGTAGGGAAAATGGGTTCTAGCAACATAGAAAATCACCAAATACATATTTTGAAAAACTGAAGAAACAGGTTAATTATGACATATCTTCTCAAAAAGATCAATGTGCAAATGAATTAATTGCTACTGAGACAACAACCAAATTCAGAAAAATCAGAAGCTTTAATTAACTGCAACAATGCTACAAGTTCTTAGTCATGTACTATAAATAACAAATTGAACATTTTATGGGGAAGTTAAATATAACTACAACAGCATAGCGACATTGTTTGGATGACATCAAATTGATACTAACAGGTGTGTACATGCACAAATTTAGTAACATAGAACTAATAGCACTAAGGCCGTCCACTATATATGCCAAAACCGGTGTCAAGACAACTGTTGCTACATTTGGCACCGGTGCCCTGCACTGGCGAGCCGATGCAGAGGAAAAAATTAGGGAACCGGACTCCGAAGCACCTAGTTGCTCCTATGCCCAGTTCCTTCGTGCCGATGCTACAAGTTGTAGTATTTTACTACTTGGCTACTCGGATGTGTGGACCAAAGTTGGCTGCACAAACTGCTGAAGCGATGCCAAATAATTTTCTAATGGCACCGCTAATGAGATGACAACATTTTTAGATACTAGGTAGAAACTGTGACACTGTCTTAATCACATCCAGAATAACATGGCACAGTGATAGTGTCTGAATCACATCTAACAAATGATTTGTAACAACGAAAGTGGGGCTAACCTTCTCTACACATGCCAGAAACTTCCTACCACTGTCCACATATCAAACACAACTAACTTCATGCATGGAGATTGATGGTGACAACGAGCAGGCAGATCTTCAGCCACCTCGCTCCATTCATTGCAGCTGATGGTCCTAGGGAGCTATAAGAGGAAGAAATGACTCAAATCGACCGCCAGGTTAAAATCCATCATTCCAAATCATAACCCGAGAGAGAGAAGAGAGGCATACCCGGTTGGTGAAATAGTCGTCGGAGGAGGAGTAACCACTGGAGAGGTCATTGAAGATGACCATGGCGACCACAGCAGTCGGATGCGAGACGACGAGAGCAAGGAAGCAAGCGAAGAAGCGGCTATAGCTTGGGAAGGAAGGAAGGAGGAAACAGGGGAAATGTGACCTTTGGTCGGAGAGAACAAGGGGGTGGGGAGGGGGGAGTTAGATATTTCGGCGGTAGGCCAAACATTTCAAAAGGTGGAGGGAAACTTTGCGTGCGGTGCTGCTGGACACCATTCATTTTGAATGAATGTGTGCATCGCAAATGATTCTTCTGCTTTACATGCATGCGATGAGTTTGATCATTCTAATTTTGATGGAAATTTCCCTGGGTACTGTCCTCATCCACGTCATTACATAATTTAACATCGCTTGTTAATTTGGGCACACAAAAGAGCCTACAGCACACATACCACACTTACTAAATCGAGCTATTTTAGTACTTAAACAGAGCCAGTTGACCTAAACATTGCTCTAAAAAAAGACCAGTGTTATAAACAATGGCTAAGTACGCATAATTTTAACAAAGCCGCCGCCACGCCGCCCTATGACTCGCCGTTGTAAGATGAGACATCGATGACTTGTCCTGGCGACATGCCGCCTTTGGTGGACTCCGCGTCCCCGCGGCTGAAGTCGACCGCGCCGTCGTCCTCGTCCTCGTCCTCGGCGCCGCCCTCAAGGTTGTAGTGCTTGTAGTAGTGGCTACACCAGAGCTCGTGTTGGTACCCCACCGCCGATTCCTCGATGGACAGGCTCTTCTCTACCGCGTCCTCAGCCACGCGCAACTCCTCCTTCCGGCACTCCTCGATCTCCGCCGCCTCCTGCATCTCCAGCTCCTGCTCGATGATCTCATGAGGAAGCAGGTGCTCCATGGCCTTCGCCACCTTTTCGTACGTTGGTTGCATGCTGGATTCCGAGGTGGCCTGGAATATCTTGGCATGTGCGTCCTTGATCTTTGCGTGGATGGACTCGACCCGGGATAGGGCGACATCGGTGGCACGGACGGCAGCTCGAGCGCTCTTGGTGTTTGCAGCCGCCATCGCAGCAGCTGCTACAGCCGTCTCGGGTGGTGCAGTTGCCCTGTCGACTGCCGCAGACGCCCTCTCGATGGATGCGGCCGCGTTCTCGGCGTAGGCAGCCGCACTCTCGGCGTAGGCGGCGGCGCTCGGGGAGGACGCGGCCGCCGTACAGGCCCTCATGAAGCATTTCCATGGCGTCATTCTTTGCAAGAAGGGGTTGCGAGAATGGGGATTGGGGATTCGGGGGTGACCGGCACTAGAGCATACGAAGCCGGTGAAGCTGATGGAGGAAGACTTAAATAGACCCACAAATTTTCATCGCAAATGGTTCCTGCAACAAACTGTGTGTGATGTTGTTGATATTTTGTATTAGCTGTGAAAGACGAATTTGGAGTACAGTGGCAACAGATAGTGTTTTAAATGTATGAGAAAATTTGGAGTACTAATACAACTGTCATGTCAAAAATTTGGAAAATTTCAGGGGTCATTTGACCTTTTTAAGACATTTAAGTGTTTTTCTAGCCTTTTAATTACCGTAATTCAAATTTGAACTACATGTACATGCACAGCTAACCATATCGGTTTGAAAAGTCATATTTGTATACTTGTGTGCGAGTTAATTCCATGTGCAGTAAATTGGACGAAATTTTCAAACATGTTGGTGTCACGGCTTGGACACAAAGCATCGAGTGCCATGGCATTTAAATTCCAAAAAAATCAAAAATTATCAGAAACAGATGAAACCTTGCTTGACGTAATGACATGGCACCAAGATAATGTGGTAAAAAATTAGCCTGTTTGACGAAAGTTTGGACACACACCCCTCACAAACCGGAGCAACTCACTAGAAGGCTCGTGGTTCCAAGAGGGCACAATGCATGTTTGATGACAAACCGGCCATAGCTTCCTCTTATGGCCTTCAAAAAATTTCTACAGTTAACATGCACTAATACAACTGTCATGCCAAAATTTGGAAATTTTCAGGGGTCATTTGACCTTTTTAAGACATTTAAGTGATTTTCTAGTCATTTAATGACCGTAATTCAAATTTGAACTACATGTACATGCAACAGCTAACTATAACGGTTTGAAAAATCATATTTGTGTACTTGTGTTTGATTTAATTCCATGTGCAGTAAATTGGAAGGAATTTTCAAACATATTGGTGTCACGGCTTGGACACAAAGCATGGAGTGCCATGGAATTTAAATTCTAAAAAATTAAAAAATGATCAGAAATACATCAAACCATGCTTGACGTAATGGCATGCCACCAACATGATGTGGTTCAAAATTGGCATGTTTGACGAAACGTTGGACACACACCCCTCACAAACCGGAGCTACTCACTAGAAGGCTTGTGGTTCCGAGAGGGCACAATGCATCTTTGATGATGAACCGGCGATAGCTTCCTCTTGTGGCTTTCAAAAAAATTCTACAGTTAACGTGCACTAATACAACTGTCATGTCAAAAATTAAAAAAAAATTAGGGGTCATTTGACCTTTTAAAGACATTTAAGTGATTTTGTAGCCATTTAATGACCGTAATTCAAATTTGAACTACATGTACATGCAACAGCTAACCGTAACGATTTGAAAAATCATATATGTGTACTTGTTGTGTGCGAGTTAATTCCATGTGCGGTCAATTGGAAGGAATTTTCAAACATATTGGTGTCATGGCTTGGACACATGCATGGAGTGCCATGGTAACACAAAATAAGCATTTGTGCCTTATATGAGGAAAGAAAATGTAAATATCTGGCAAGACAACCGGGCCCCACACGATTGGCACTCTATTTCGAGCCTCGAAGTTTGGAAGGTGAGTGGCTCGGGTTATTAATCAGACGTGGTTCTGTATTGGAAATCGTTAGCTTTTAAGTTCACACACGACTTTTGCTGTGGGAATCATATGCAATTCAAACTACAATACTCGTTAATTCTGGCGACCGGCGTGTGTACTCTTCCCGTCCATCTAGATTCCGGCCGCCAATAAATACTCCCTTGCTCATGTCGTCCCACCTGCATTCTCATCTACATCCTCCCCTCGCTCGCCCTCTCTCTCTCTCAAATCTCTACCATGGCGCCGCCGATCTGCCCACGTGCCGACGAGGAGGCACCGCCCCCGAGGACATTCAGTCAAAGATCAGCGATGAGGAGGACCCCTACTGGCCGCGGGATGAGGTTGCGTCGGACCCCCAACTTTGGAGTGGTTTTGGGGCCAGCACAATCTTTGTCTGTGGAAGTCGCTGCCGCCGGCTAAGAAAGCCAGGCAAATGGCGTTCAAGAAGGAGATGGCGGAGGAGGAAGCCTGGTACCAGGCGGCCTGTGAAGCCCGTGAGGCCGCCTAGAAAAAGGAGGTGGTGGAGCTTTGGGGGCGGGCGCGTCGTCGTGCGGAGGAGGTGTACGAAGACGGGTACTTCGTGAGGAAGGTCAAAGGTGCTAAGCGCCTCATCGCTGCGTAGAGGTGGGCCGATAAGCTCAAGTGTGCCACCGAGGGGGAGCTCCGATGGGCGCCCAACGAAATGGCAAGATCGTTCGCGCTCGTCCGCGAGCAAGAGGCAGATCGGTACGTCAAGCGCTGCGAGCCGGAGGAGGCGGAGTACTGCTTCCGCGCTGGGAAGACGCCGTGCACCAGGGAGCTGCTGGTGAGGGGCTGCCGGAATACTGCCCCCAGTAGGGATTATTAGTTTTAGTATTGTTCATTTTCAATTTTATGCATTGTACATAGTAGTTAAGTATCATCACATATAAGTGATGATATTATATATATTATGTGATGAACTAATGAATAATTAATATATATTATGAATTCCATTATTCTATCTGTTTTCGTATACTAATTGGTATCTAGCCATTATCATCCACATATACAGAATGGAAAGCATATATACACACATTGAAACATAACATATAAGAACGGAAAACATGGTACACACATTGAAACACAGCAATAACAGAGCAATATTATGATTGTTGTGAATACATAGCAATCCATGTTGAAATGACTCAACAAAACAAAACGCGTCCATGACCAGTAGCCCTTGCCTACGGTAGCTCTTGGCTCTGCCTGAACTCGTGCAGGGATTCATCCAAGTGGTCGACACGCTCGCGGTACATCTGGAGCGCGATCTCGAACTCCAAGTTGGATATTTCATCGAAGATCACCAGCTCGAGGATGTGACGGCCATGTTCCTCTATTGCGCCCAGGTGGACACCTGGGCCAAGGAGGCGGTCGAGCTAGCGACCAGCGCATTGGCATCGAGCGGGCCGCAGACAAGGCGAACGGCGCGACCCATGCGAACGGCATGGCGGGCTTCCGGTGCAAGTAAGGCGCGGCCGGCCTCTGGTGCAAGTATGATGCGGACGGCCTCTGTCCACTCCTGGCGAGGAATGGGGGTACTGACGGGACGTGTACCCAACTGCGACGCCCTATCGACAGCAGGCAAGCGCCAATGGATCCGCTTTTGCTGTGTGGCGTGCCACGCCTCTCACTCTGCGATGCTCCAACGGTCTCGCTGTGCGGCGAGCCGTAGCCTATCAGCATGGATGCGCCTAGCTTGCTCTACAGTGCACCATCGATCATGTTGTGCGGTGAGCTGCAGGCTCTCGGTGCTGACATGCCTACCTTGATCCGTGGTGCTTAAGCATCATGAGCCAAGGGTCTGCTCAACCCTAGCGATGACGCGTGGCACGGCATCGTCCATCGCGTTGCCGGGGAGTGCCTCGGCCTCGACGGGCCATGGCACCTTCTCGTTTTCCTCGTCGAGGAGGTTGATGGCAGAGGCGGCGCTTCGGTGGGTTGGCATGCTTGGAAAAGGTGGATGTGCTACAGGCTGTGCTTGTTGCCTCGGTGCATCGCGCGCCGCCTAGGTTTATGCGCAATATCACTGGGTGGTGGCGAAAAACCGGTGAGGAAATGGCAGGAAACGTTGGCGTGTTCAGAAAATGCCATCAATTAATGGAAACTTAGAAGGAACGACGAGCTAGCATGACGCGTGCGGGCACATTGCTCGCCCAAGGTTATGATCCATATACTTGTGTTCCCAACAGAGCACGCTATTCATAGTAAAGAATATTGTTCCATTTATCCTAGTAGAGAAGTGGCTGCAAGCGTCACAAGAAGAAGTAGATGATGATCAGATGATCGTTTATCCTAGTTAATTATGCATGTAATAGTTTACTTTGGTGTGTGGAAATGTCATGTGTGTACTAGCCACCTATGTAATTGGATGTTTAATTTGGTTGTGCAATCATGTCCTTATTAGTATATATGTTGTTGTTCTGTATGCAATCACATCGCACATGGAACATACTAGGGAAACCATCGATGATGAATTCATCAATCGCTGACAATTGTATACCAGGACGTGTTTGCCCACAACACACACAGCTTATTAGCAGCAATTGTCTGTGTTATTATCGGTCTTCGCACACATTTCTGATTACAGAACTATTTGCTGCGTACCACCCACATCTTGTTAAGTTGAACCGTTTCTGTTCTCTTGGCTCAACGCAAATAGTTTATCCGAGTGAATTGTATGTTGTATATCGCACACAACTTTGATCTGGCTGACCGTTTCTGTTGTGTTGCCTAATCACAAACAGTTCATCCGAGTGAACTGTATGCCGTATATCGCACACACCTTCATCTGGCTGCCCATTTATGTTATTCTACCTCATCGCAAATAGTTCATTGGAGTGAACCGTATGCGACGCATCGCACACGCAACTCTAATCTGAATCGTGTTTGATGTCTCTGCCATTGCAAACGTTATGTATCCTTTTTTACGGTTTTATTACATCACCGTTTGTGATTAATGCATCACACACAGTTTCGTCGAAGGGTCTCTGATTGGACTATCGCGTTTGGACCATCCTGCAGTAGTGAATGCTTCATTCACTTGATGCAAAGCTCGTTGTGCGCCGAATAGATGATTCTTGGTGACGTAGTTGTTCGGGTCCTCTTCTTGCTTGATGAAGAGTGAATTCGAAGGCGTAGTTGGCCTACCGATCATCTCAAGCAAGTATGTGAGTGGAAGAAAGGAAAGAACTAGACCAAATGTACCTTATCCGATGTTGAAGATGGATCAATGATCACTCGATAATGTATTATGGAAATAGCACAATTCGTACCAGATCTTGTCAATTCTCACACCTACACGAGTAAAGCTTTTGGAGTAGTTTGGTGAGGATGGTGGCACAAAATTTATGCGATTGGTAGCAAGATTCAATAATGTTGAAAAAGATTCGCAAATTCACAAATGCAACAAGTAGACCAATAGCAAAATGTGGCACACAGAAACACACGCACGGATAGATAAATGGGGTCGTGCAACCAAGGAACGAGCTCAAAATGTGGAATCCACGAAAAATGCTCATGTTGCACAACACTAGAGAGACGCTAGCATGATTGCTCAATAGGCGGATACGAGACTTGTGCACAACCAACAAAGCAAAAATGCAACGACTTCCTATCCCAAGTATGCTATTATGTATGATGTTCTGGTGAGTGTCTCACGATGATCCATGATGATTGAGTACGATAGTTTGTATGCAATATGGTATGATGCTATGGCACTTGCTTAAAAGCTCTTTGCTTATCTTTTCTTTTGCTTAAAAGCTTTCTCTCTTTTGATATCGTTCGTTGGCCACTTTTGCAAAATGCACAAACCAAGCTAGCAATTATGTATATGCGGGAACAAACTTGTAGCACAAGAGATGATTTGATGATACCAAGAATATATGGTATGTATGCAATGGAATGTGCGGGTCGAGTATCTCTAAAGTGCACAAGTAACGTTTCCAGCAATACTCAATGGCTAGTCTCAATAGGCAAGTGACGCAAAATGGGCTATGGGTTAACAATGCAAAGGCAAGGGAATATACAATGGTGTCATCGAGGTTACCATTCCATTCTTACGGTTGAGTGTCAAATGATGACGTGGTCGTGGTCGATGATGTCGGTGTCGAATTGTTCCTAAGTAGCCAAAACACGTTAGGAAACGGAAACCGCAACTCAAATTCTCAAAATAAACGGGTTAAATTTTCTGGAGGTGGCAGCGAGTAAGCGATGGTGGTTGCAGAAAGCGGTGGTGGTATGCGGAAGTATTGGTGGAAACCCAGTCAAAATTGGTGAAAGTTTGGCGGAAGAAGTGGTGGAGGAGGTGTTGCTGCGGGAGGCCGGATGTCCGGGCTGTCGGGCCAGATGTGTGGGGGGGGGATGTCCGGGGCTCCAAATTCGTGATAAACTTGATGAACAAGTGGGGAAACAAAAATTTTGCGGCAAAATTCGAGGGATTTCGTGGATGGAATTGGGGAAAAAGTCAGGGGAAGCTAGATCTACGAGTAGCACATTAAATCCACGGATCAAATTCAACAAAACTTCATCCAACCAACAAATCACAAAAAAAATTAGAAGGGTTATTTTTGTTGGGGATTTTCAAAATTGGGACAAAATCAAAGCAAAATCAGGCTAGAAAATGATGGGGAAGACTCCAAAAACGTGATCAACGTGGCTCATGATACCAAGATGATGTAGGGTGGAACCCTAGGGGCCGATATTTCATGATTTGGAGGGTGATTCCCGAAGAACACGAAGAACGCACAAGGATACAGAAGAGGAAAACACACAAATCAACTAGATCGATCACACATGTGCTAGATTCACATACACAAAGAGAGATACAAAGATCTAAGGACAACAAAGGAGGATACAAAGGTAAGTAGTTCATCCCAATCCTATGAGGAAAGAGGTCTTGAATCCACTAGGGGATCTTCCCACAAGGGGTTTTGAATCCACCTGGGGGATCTTCTCCGAGGAGGCCTTGGTCTCCAATGGAGTAGAGGTAAGTTGATGAGAAAAGCTCTATCTCAAATGAGCTAATCCTTTACTAACCCTAAAACATAGGTAGAGGAGGAGTATATATATAGTCTAAGGGGAGAAGGGGTGCATGGGCTTCGGCCCAAATGCACTGCATGCAGGCAGGAGGGCGGATGTCCGGGCGTCGGGCTGGGTGTCCGGGCCTTGGAGAGGGGGCCGGATGTCCGGGCTGGAGTGGTCAGGCTTCGGGTGCGTTCTGTGAAGGAGTGGCCGGATTTTCGTGGCTGGGCCGGATGTGCGGGCGGCTCGGGCTGGATGTCCGGGCTTGGGCCGGACGTCTGCTGCCAGGAGATGCTCCTCGGCTGGGCTGCTGCTATGGCCGTTGGCTTCAGGGGCCGGATGTCCGGGTCCTGGGAACTTCCTCCGGTTCCTTTCATCGGTCCTCTTCGTCTGTGCACTTGGGGACTTGTCCATCTTCATGAGCATCTCCGAGAGGGTCTTCTTGGTACCTAAGTGCACATAGCATTCTGTATTTAAGTAGTAGCCATGTCTCACGCGGGTCATAAGAATATCACTAAGGAGAGATGTCACCTCGGAATGTAGAGCTCTTGCACGTGCTTGTGTCGTCGGTCCACTTGGCACTTGTGTCGGTGCAGCAAACATGGGCGTTTGCTACCCTGACCTATGCACAACTGTGTTGCAGCTCCACCGGCAAGAATTGAACTTCATACGCAACTATACCAGAGAAGCCGCTCTTCATGAGATCAAAGAGCGCAGTAAGAAGACCAAGGCTTGGATCAAGCTACAAAATCCATAGCAGAAGCAACTAACTCCGGCAAGATCGAGCCGGCAAGACGAGGCCCGGCAAGCCCCTCGAGCACGGACTTCCAGCCAAACGCCAATGCTTCACCTTTTTGGCTAGCTGGTCACTGTTCAGTGAGGTGTCGATCCCGCAGGTGGTTTGGTGGAGATAGCCCGTGCGTGTCAGCTTGCTGGGAAGGAGGATTACCTTTATTGACACCTGTCCTAATGGCGTGTCAAGCTAATAGGAGGTAGTTGAGCAAGCGGTGCGGCGGCCTTGCCGGGGCTCCTCCTCCACATGACACCTAGCAGTGCATTTAATGCATTTTTGTCCTAACTAGCAGAGTTAGGTATGATAGTTCTGTATCAATCTAATCACCCTGTAATGACCTTTTTGCCATTGTGGTAACCCCTTGATCCATAAAAGGAGGGCCAAGGCAACCTTTACATGGGTTTGAACCCTTTGCAACCCTACGCATAGGTATTCGTGCAGCTGCCCTCTCCTAGCGACTTGCCGGGGAGAGCGCTCCATGTACTTTCTTCTACATTCGCCAAATACACAAAAGCAGGAGTAGGGTTTTACACTTCTCAGCGGCCCGAACCTGGGTAAAATCATGGCGCCTCTCGTTGCCCTTGCTCTTTGCATTGAGTGCTCCCCCTTGCCGAACTAGGAAAGGTGCTGCACTTCCCCATAGATCATCGGCTCCACGCCGACATCTTTGGCACTCTAGGTAGGGGGGCATATCGTCATGAATCAAGATAGCGAGCAGCGTGTCAGCTTCATCGATATCAACACCTTCATCATCATCCATGGCGCCCAAGAAGAAGGGCTCTGTGACGGCGAAACCTTCCATGTCCAAGCTCCCACCGCACTCTCCAGCGGGTGGCGCAAGCGGCGCCGCCGCCGTGGATGGTGCTGACCGGGGGCGCGACCGGCGCAGGAGGCGTGGTCGTCGTGCCCACCGCGATGAGAACGGGTAATGGAAACTCCGGAGCTAGACGTCTTCCTCAACCCTCTGGCGAAGACAGCAACAAGGCACTTGCAGCGCGGACACACAACTTCGGCTTCCCCCGCACGACGACGAGCGCAGCCACCGAAGTAATCCCGCCCGGACAGGCGCGAGCCAAGATCCTCCTGCTGCACTGACCCCGGCGTCTGCAGGGGAGATGACATCCAAGCACACACCGCGTCCGTCGCATGATGTGTGGGACGTGACGCCGAGCGGCGTTGTTGTACCCCCACACGAAAAATCACCTATCGACCAAGCTCAAGATCTCCGAGCACCGCTTCCGCCGTGACAACTCGCTGTCACCCCCGCAGCATGGTGACAAGATCGCAATGACGCTCCTGCTAGCTCTGCCAGGAGTTGAGCGATGTCATGCTCTTCGGGTTCCAATCTTCCTTCGACGGCGATAGAGGCAATGGTGCGAGCGCAGATGCTGCTGGATTTCCCTCCCGTGGCCGACAAGATGGACGAGTGGAGAGCCACTATACAGAGTTTGATCGAGTTTGCTGATGCAAACAGGTCCCAATTGGTGGAGCCCTCTCGGCGTCCGCCAACTGCACCTGCAGCTCAAACTAAGGGCCACGTAGCAGGCGGTGCACCCACGGTGCAGTCACCTCCTCGACAACAGCCTCACCAGCAACACCGGCACTCGCACCAGACCCAGCAGGATGCACAGCCCGACGACGCATCGATGGCTTCTTCAGACCCGCAGATGCAGCGAGATCAGAGGCAAGTGTTGCTGGACAGATGAGCGGAAGACACTCGCACCACCATCAAACGGCGCTGGGAGGCGCGCCATTAATCAAAGCGCAATGGCCCAGTCATCGATGAGCCAGCACCCATTGTTGGCGGGTACATACCTTACAAGGTTGGTTGCCCAGCCTTCACACGTGAGCTGCGGCAGGTCCGCGGGCCGTCCGTTCGCGTGTTCTAACCCAAAGTACCGAAAAAGTGCGACGGCAGTCAGAACCTGGCAGAATTCTTGGGCGTTTACACGATTACAGTGCAAGCTGCCGGGGGAAGGGATGAGAAAGTCCTAGCCAACTATTTCCCGTTGGTACTTAAGCCCAACATGAGATCCTGGTTGATGAACTTGCCAGAGAACTTCATTTCTTCGTGGTCAGATCTTTGCAACGAGTTTGTTGGTGCCTTTACTGAGGGATAGAAAGGTCCAGGGGTACCCAGTGACTTGCAAGCGATCCCACAGAAGGAAGGATATGATCTGCGCAGATACATCCAGAGATTCAGTCATGTGCACTGCAGTATACCGAATATCTACGTTGCAGCTGTGATTGCCGCATTCCACACGAATGTGCGCAGTCGCAAGATGAGGGAGAAGATGCATATTCGGTTGCCAAAGACCGTCAACGAGCTCTATACCTTGGCGGACAAGTGCGCACATGCAGAGGAAGGGAGAACGCTTCCTGGGGAGGAGGCCAGCATTGAAGTCGATTCTGATGACGATGATGCTGCCACTCCAAAAAAGAAAGGTCGAAGGCGCAACAGGAAGAGCAAGGACAAGTTAGTTATGACTGTAGAAGGATCCGGCAACTCTAGCCCGACCAAAAAACCCAAAACGGAGAGTACTGGCAAGGAAGCAGCTACATGTGCTGATTGCCAGGTTGCCGCGGCGGGAGAGAAAGTTGGCAAGTCCGACGGGCCGTACTGCAAGATCCACCGTACCAAGGGCCACGACCTCCAGCAGTGTCGTCAAGTCGAGCAGCTGGTTGAGAAACAGAAAGCTGAGTATGAGCAGCAGGATAAGGAGAAGAGCCAGGACAGTACATGTGGGTTTGCTAAGAAGGGTCGCGGTGGTCAAGGCAGACGCCACGGCAACGCTGGCCAGAAGAAAGAAAAGCCGCCAGGGGCAGAGAGAAGGAAGAAGATGAAGGAAGGATGAGGAAGAGGACGAATAGTCCGGCGAGCATGAGTTCCAGAAGGCAACAAAGGCCATGTGCATTGATGGAGGTGCATCTTTGCACTCCTCTGACCGCCAACTCAAGCAGTGGGCACGGGAAGTCAATGCGGCAGAGCTGGCAGTGGATGCACAAAAGCCTCTCAAGTGGTCTCGCATGCCTATTATTTTTTATGTTGAGGATCACCCTGATCGCACAACCGCGGTCGGGTGTTTGCCGTTGTTGGTCTCACCAATGATACACAACCTCAAGGTCACGAAAATACTAGTTGACAGTGGGCCCGCCTTGAACCTGATCTCCCCCAAGGTGATCAAGAGGCTGCAAATCCCTAAGGAAGAGCTCTAGAAAATAGGGATGTTCCAAGGAATCAACCCAAGAAGGAGCCAACCTAAGGGAAAGATCACGCTGCCGATGATGTTTGGCGGGGATCTAAATTACAGAATAGAGAAGGTCGTGTTTGATGTTGTTAAGATCCCCTTGACATTCAATGGAATCCTTGGTCGGCTAGCCTTGGCCAAATTCATGGCGGCATCGCATTAAGGTTACAACACATTGAAGATGCCAGGCCCCCTGGGTGTCATCTCCATTAACTCCGACAAGAAAGCTGCAGTCATTTGCATGGAAAAACTCTACAGAGATGCGGTTACAGCAGAAACCATGAAGTCAACAGGTCTCGCCAAGCCGAAGAATAACAAAAAGCCCGGCAAGACATCCAGCGAGGCTTCCGGGAAGCGCACCTCCTCGGAGTGCTGCGCACGCGTCGAGGACTTGCCGGAAAGCTCTGCTGGCAAGAGATCCAAGGCCACTTCACCTGCGACAAAGAAGGTGTTGGCAAGGCAGGATTGCACTGGTGGTACCTTCACCATCAGTGCCACCCTAGACAGCAAATAGGAAAGCGCGCTCATTGCCTTCCTGCGGGCGAATGTAGATGTGTTTGCATGGCAAACGTCTAACATCCCCGGTGTTCCCAGGGAAGTAATTGAGCGCCACCTTGCTGTCTGCCCTCATGCTCGACCCGTCAAGCAGAAGGTTAGGAAGCAAGCTTTGGAACGGCAACAATTTATAGCAGAAGAGATCAAGAAACTCGAGGCAGCTGGCCTGGTCAGAGAAGTTCTACATCCAACCTGGTTGGCAAATCCGGTTGTCGTGCGCAAGGCCAATGAGAAATGGAGACTTTGTATTGATTACACTGATCTCAACAAAACATGCTCAAAGGATCCTTTCCCCTTGCCGCGCATCGACCAGATTGTGGACTCCACTACCGGCTGTGATATGCTCTCATTTCTTGATGCTTACTTCGGATATCACCAGATATTCATGTCCAAGGAAGACGAGGAGAAAACCACATTCATTACTCCATGTGGCACATACTGCTTTGTATGAATGCCTTTCGGACTAAAGAGTGCGGGTTCAACATTCGCAAGGGCAGTTCAGATTGATTTTGAGCCACAATTGCACAGGAACATAGAAGCTTACATGGATGATATTGTGGTCAAGACCAAGGACAAGTCCACCTTGATTCAGGATTTAGAGGAAACCTTTTCCAACTTGTGGAAGATCAACATGAAGCTCAACCCCGAGAAGTGTGTGTTTGACGTCCCCTCCGACAAGCTCCTTGGATTCTTTATATCTCAGCGTGGGGTCGAGGCGAACCCCGACAAGATCAAAGCTATTGAACAGATCCAAGCACCCAGGACCGTCAATGATGTGCGGCATCTTGCCGATTGTGTCGCAGCTCTAAGTAGGTTTATTTCAAGGTCTGCTGAGCGCGTCCTGCCTTTCTTCAAGATATTGAAAAAGGCGGGTTCGGTAAAATGGCCTCCGGAAGTGGAGGCTGCGCTGTAAGACCTGAAAAAGTACCTGTCCTCTGCGCCAACTCTAGTCGCGCCCAAACCACAAGAACCGTTACTGGAATACTTGGCAGTGACGAATCAAGTGGTCAGTGATGCGCTAGTTGCGCAGAGGGCAGCTGGTGATGAAGAAACAACAGCGGCAGAGCCATCCAACAACGAAGTGGCGTCTTCTCCAGTAGAGCTAGTTGCCGGGAAGGGAAAAGTGGTGCAAGAGAAGATGGTTGATCAGCAAGTCACATCAAAGAAGAAAGTGGTGCAGGGGCCAGTATACTTTGTCAGCTTCCTACTACAGGGAGCTTGGTCAAGGTATCCGGGCATACAAAAGTTGTTGTTTGGCCTACTCATGGCCTCAAGGAAGTTATGCCACTATTTTCAAGCACATGAGATCATGGTGGTCCCTCGCTTCCCGTTGCAGTGCATTCTGAGGAATCCAGAGGCGCCCTGCAGAATAGTAGAGTGGGCATTGGAACTGTCAAGCTTTGCGCTCAAGTTTGAGAGTACATCAACTATTCAGAGCAGAGCATTGGCTGAATTCATTGCAGAATGGATACCAACACTAGATGATGAGGTCTAGGAATTAGCCCTCCCTGACAGAGAAACCAAAAGGAATTGGATCATGTACTTTTACGGTGATTTCTTGCTGCAAGGCGTCGATGCTGGGGTGTTGTTTATCGCGCCCATCAGAGAGCATCTCAAGTACGTGGTTCAGATGCATTTCCCCCATGAGGAGGCTACCAACAATAAAGCTGAGTATGAAGGACTGCTTGCCGGCCTCAGAATTGCGGTAGAGTTGGGAATCAAAAAGTTGATCGTCCGTGGAGATTTGCAACTTGTAGTGAAGCAAGTGAACAAGGATTACCAGAGCCCGTTTATGGAAGCATACATAAATGAAGTGAGAAAGTTGGAAGAATATTTTGACGGTCTGCAAACAGAGCACACCCCTCATGCGGAAAATAGCATCGCTGATCAGCTGTCAAAGTGTGCTGCCCAAAAGCTACATGTGGAACCAGGGACTTTTGTGCTCCACTTGACTCGACCCACAGTCACCCCATCAACAAGAGCCAACAAGAGAAGGAAGATAAGTGCCGGCAAATATTTTCCGTCAGAGCTCCCAGAAGCCGCCGGCAAAACAATTGCCGAGATTAATGAAGCGCCTGCCGGTGAGTAGCGGCCTCAGGCAGAGTCCTAGATTCTTGCCGATGAGATCAGCGCTCCCGCAGCCAAAGAAATGCCTTTAGTCCTTGTTGTCGAGCCCCAAGCTCCGACATGGGCACAACAGATAGTTCAATTTCTCCAAATAGGAGAACTTCCCGAAGAACAAGAGCAAGTTGAGAAAGTAGCCCGTCAGTCAAGTATGTACTAGTGTATGGATAACATCCTGTGCAGAAAGACACCAAACGAAGTAAAATTGAAGTGCATTACCCGGGAAGATGGACTGAAGTTGTTGGCAGAGATACATGGAGGCATATGTGGTTCTCACATAGGAGCAAGAACCCTTGTCGCAAAGGCCTTCCGGCAAGGCTTTTATTGGCCCATTGCCCTCCAGGATGCAACTGAGGTAGTAACAAGATGTGAAGCATGCCAGTTCCATTCAAAGAGCATACATCAACCAACGCAAGCCCTCCGAATGATTCCTCTCTCCTGGCCTTTTTGGTCTGGGGGCTTGATATTTTGGGCCCCTTCCCCCGTGCTACCGGGGGCTTTGAGTTTTTGTACGTTGCCATCGACAAGTTCACAAAGTGGCCCGAAGTGGAGCCAGTGAGAAAGGTAACTGCACAATCAGCCGTCAAGTTCTTCAAAGGATTAGTTTGCTGGTTCGGGGTTCCGAACAGGATCAACACTAACAACGACACACAATTCACGAGCCGCGCCTTCATGCAATATACCCAGAGCCTTGGGAGCAAGGTGTGCTTTGCATCTGTAGCTCACCCAAGGAGTAATGGGCAAGCGGAAAGGACAAATGCTGAAGTGTTGCACAGGCTCAAGACAAGAACTTTTGATAGGCTGCACAAGTGCGGGAGGCATTGGATTGACGAGTTGCTGATGGTTCTTTGGTCACTCAGGACGACAACAAATCGAGCTACTGGCCAGACACCCTTCTCCCTAGTCTATGGTGCAGAAGTGGTGCTCCCCATGGAACTCATATATGGGTCACCTCGAGTACTTGCCTACGATGAAGTAGTGTAAGAGCAGCTGCGGCATGACGATGTTGTGCTCCTTGAGGAAGATCGTCTTTGGGTGGCTGTGCGTGCTGCACGCTACCAGCAAACCTTGTGCCGCTACCATAGCCGCAAGGTTGATGCTCGGAGTCTTGAGGAAGGCGACCTTGTCATTCAGCGCGTTTAGTCCGCCAAGGGTACAAACAAGTTGACGCCGAAGTGGGAGGGCCCTTACCGGGTAGTACGAGTCACCAGACCCGGCGCAGTCCTTCTAGAGACCGAAGATGGCATTCGTGTGCAAAACTCATGGAATATTGAGCATCTTCGCAAGTTCTACCCGTAAGGCGCGGTTGCCGAGCCCTGCCCCGGCAACTCGTTTTGTACAAGCATAGTCTCAAAGGCTTGTAACCCTTTGTACAAAGCCAGATGCAGACCCTGTGCATATCTGAATAAAACTAAGTGTTTTACAAACTTGCATGCATGTTTACCTATATGCTAGAGCATGATTCTCATGTGATTACACTTGTTTAGATAAGATGATTAACATGCCACCAAGGGCCTTGTGCTATCATTTTTCTTCTTTCTTTTTCTATAAAAGACAGAAGGATTCCTCGCGAGCAACTTTCCCGGGGGAAGGATGGTAGCACACACGTTTGGACCTGTGGCGGCCCCTTTTTATCTAGACGATAAGAAGCACAACAAAGGAAAATAAGTCGAAAGTTTGTTTCATCTGAAATTTCCCGTCACTCCATATTGCGTCTACGTATGAGAAACTTGCATGCGAGGAGACCTTGCCACGTCTTTTATTCGGGCTCTTATCCTTGCCTTGAGTCCATTCAACAGGATTAGTTGCAGTTGCATTTAAAACCGGCAAGAGGCCAGCCTCCATCCGCGCTCCTAGACTTGCCTCGAGTCTGCTCGACAAGGGTTAGTAGTAGCTGCGTTTGAGATCGGCAGGCTTTGCCGGATATCTTACTCGCGAAAGACTGCTGAGGGCTACTCCTTCAAGACGTCTAAGGCAAGTATGCGTCCCCGGCATGTTTTTTCTCAAAATTGCGTGAGACGACAAGTCCAAGTCATACAAGTGCAAATATGGATAAGGAAATGTTTATATTTGATTCAAACACAGAAAATGCTTACATTTTTTGTTAAAAAAAAGAAAAGTGCTCCGTAATGCCTTTCTTGTCCCTCTCCTTGTAGGGTTTACATCGAGCGCAAGGAGGGCAAAAGGAGTGCCTGGGTAGAGCTCTGGACACCCCCGCCAAGACCAGAGGGACGTAGCCCGACAAGATCGGGAGAGTGCCTCCCCGGCAGGGAAGACGAAGCTAGAGCCCATGTGCAGATGATGGTGCCTGCCGGGGTCCAGCTGAAGAAGACGGAGGCACCTAGGCGGAACACCCCCTCCTGTGGCAAATCACTCTGCCCGGGGGTCTGGGTGGTGATGATTGATGTCTACTACACAACTTTTTCTTGTAGACTCATGTTGGGCCTCCAAGCGCAGAGTTTTGTAGGACAGTAGCAATTTTCCCTCAAGTGGATGACCTAAGGTTTATCAATCTATGGGAGGCGTAGGATGAAGATGGTCTCTCTCAAAGAACCCTACAACCAAATAACAAAGAGTCTCTTGCGTCCCCAACACGCCCAATACAATGGAAAATTGTATAGGTGCACTAGCTCGGCGAAGAGATGGTAATAAAAGTGTAGTAATGATAGTAGATACTGATTTTTGTAATAAGAACAATAAAAAATAGCAAGGTAGCAATTGATAAAACGGAGCACAAACGGTATTGCAATGCTTGAAAATGAGGCCTAGGGTCCGTACTTTCACTAGTGCAATCTCTCAACAATGCTAATATAATTGGATCATATAACCTTCCCTCAATGTGTGATGAAGAATCACTCCAAAGTTCCTATCTAGTGGAGAACATAAGAAGAAATTGTTTGTAGGGTACGAAACCACCTCAAAGCTATTCTTTCAGATCAATATATCCTAGAGTTCGTACTAAAATAACACCAAGCTATTCTTTCCGATCGATCTAACCAAGAGTTCATACTAAAATAACACCATATGATACACATCAACCAACTCTAATGTCACCTAGATACTACAATGTCACTGTGAGTATCCGTGAGTTGATTATGCGATATGCATCAAACAATTTCAGATTCATAATACTCAATCCAACACAAAGAACCTCAAAGAGTGCCCCAAGATTTCTATCGGAGAAACAAAGACGAGAACATGCATCAACCCCTATGCATAGATTACCCCAATGTCACCTCGGGAATCCACGAGTTGAGTGCCAAGACATAGATCAAGTGCTCTCAAATCCATAAAAGTATTCAATCCGATAAAACGAAATCTCAAAGGGAAAACTCAATTCGTCACAACAAGATAGAGAGGGGAAAACACCAATCCAACTATATTAACAAAGCTCACGATACATCAAGATCGTGCTAAATCAAGAACACGAGAGAGAGAGAGAGAGAGATTAAATACATAGCTACTGGTACAAACCCTCAGCCACGAGGGTGGACTACTCCCTCCTCATCATGGTGGCCACCGGTGATGATTTCCCCCTCCGCCAGGGTGCCGGAACAGGGTCTAGATTGGATTTTTGACTAAATAAAGTCATGACCTCTCCAAATCCACTTTACAATTATTACAATAAGATTCAACACCCTCCAAAATAGTGGGATCATTAGTACCTAGAGTTGACACTCTTCCAAACCCACTTTCATCAATATAATCATCATAAATAGGAGGCATGCTTCCATCATAGTAAATATTCCCATCAAAACTTGGGGGACTAAAAATATCATCTTCATCAAACATAGCATCCCCAAGCTTATGGCTTTGCATATCATTACAACACAACTTGTTCTTGTAGACTTGTGTTGGGCCTCCAAGCGCAGAGTTTTGTAGGACAGTAGCAATTTTCCCTCAAGTGGATGACCTAAGGTTTATCAATCCGTGGGAGGCTTAGGATGAAGATGGTCTCTCTCAAACAACCCTACAACCAAATAACGAAGAGTCTCTTGTGTCCCCAACACACCCAATACAATAACAAATTGTATAGGTGCACTAGTTCAGCGAAGAGATGGTAATAAAGGTGTAGTAATGATAGTAGATATTGATTTTTGTAATAAGAACAATAAAAAACAGCAAGGTAGCAATTAATAAAACAGAGCACAAACGGTATTGCAATGCTTGAAAATGAGGCCTAGAGTCCGTACTTTCACTAGTGCAATCTCTCAACAATGCTAATATAATTGGATCATATAACCTTCCCTCAGCGTTCAATGAAGAATCACCCCAAAGTTCCTATCTAGCGGAGAACATAAGAAGAAATTGTTTGTAGGGTACGAAAACACCTCAAAGCTATTCTTTTCGATCAATCTATCCTAGAGTTCGTACTAAAATAACACCAAGCTATTCTTTCCGATCGATCTAACCAAGAGTTCGTACTAAAATAACACCATATGATACACATCAACCAAATCTAATGTCACCTAGATACTCCAATGTCACCGCGAGTATCCATGAGTTGATTATGCGATATGCATCAAATAATTTCATATTCATAATACTCAATCCAACACAAAGAACCTCAAAGAGTGCCCCAAGATTTCTACCGGAGAAACAAAGACGGGAACGTGCATCAACCCCTATGCATAGATTACCCCAATGTCACCTCGGGAATCTGCGAGTTGAGTGCCAAGACATAGATCAAGTGCTCTCAAATCCATAAAAGTATTCATTCCGATAAAAAACAAAATCTCAAAGGGAAAACTCAATTCATCACAACAAGATAGAGAGGGGAAAACACCATATGATCCGACTATATTAACAAAGCCCGTGATACATCAAGATTGTGACATCTCAAGAACACAAGAGAGAGAGAGAGAGAGAGAGAGAGAGATTAAACATATAGCTACTGGTACAAACCCTCAGCCCCGAGGGTGGACTACTCCCTCCTCATCATGGTGACCGCCGGGATGATGAAGATGGCCACCGGTGATGATTTCCCCTCCGGCAAGGTGCCGGAACGGGGTCTAGATTGGTTTTTCATGGCTACAGAGGCTTGCAGCGGCGGAACTTCTGATCTAGGGTTATTTCTGATGGTTTCTCTATTTATAGGATTTTTCAGCGTTGGAATCACGCGAAGATGGGCCTTGAGGTGGGCACAACCCACCTGGGCACGCCTGGGCCTCCTGGCGCGCCCAGGTGTCTTGTGCTCACCTCCTTCACCTTCTGGTCCTCCCACAAAGCTTCTAGTGCCCCTTTTGTTCCAAAAAAATCATCAAAAAGTTTCGTTGTATTTGGAGAACTTTTATTTCTGCACAAAAAACAACACCACGGTAGTTCTGCTGAAAACAACGTCAGTCCGGGTTAGTTCCATCCAAATCATACCAAAACCAAATAAAATTGTTGTAAACATGGCATGAATACTTCATAAATTATAGATACGTTGGAGACGTATCAATGATGGTGCGGCCGACGTTCAGCTAAAGTCCGAGTCGTCGTCTTCGGACTTGACGACCGGAGGCTCGCCGTCGCTGTCTTCACCGTCTGCGACCTCCTCGTCACTGTTGCTCGAGGAGGAGCTTTCACCGTCGCTCGAGCTTTCCACGCAGCACCCAAGATGAACGCCTGAATGCCCGAAGATCTTGATGGAGAGCGTGCTGGACTCCACCAACTTGAAGCGGAGGACGTGCCCCTCCGCAAGATAGTGAGCATGGGCGAAGGTTTTCCACCGGCGCGTAAGGACGATGACGCGAGGCGCGGGGAACTCGACGTTCACCCACACGGCGCCATTGCAGCTGTCGGCGTTATGGGATTGGGGGTACCCAGATCTGCCTGCCTGGGGCCCAGCGCGTGGGCCCACCGACGGCCCTGTACGGCCCAGCTACAACAACTCCAAGGCAAGACCCTCGTGAGGTGCCTAGCCTCGCGAGGCGAACGAAACCAAAACCTCCAGAGGAGCGGCCTCCCCAGGTTGCCTCCCGAGGGGCGGAGATTTCTATGCAGGTACCCAGCCTCACGAGGCTGCGATGATGCGAGCCATGATGACCAAGGCCAGGCGGGCACCAGCGGGCACAGAGGAGACAGTTTCCCCTTTGCTGCTAAGGGAGCAAGGACAGACGCGGGTTCCCAAGGAATCCCCCAAAGATTTCCATTCCGGTGCAACAAGACCAAGACCACGAGCTCGGCAGGACGGATGTCATTGCCAAGCCCACCTCTGCGTCACGACCAGAAGCTTTGCAGGCGAAGACTACCTTTCGTCAGGATTAGATGTACTTCTTATCCCCTTTCAAATTGGCCGTTGTGGGATCCCTTCCTGCCTAAGCTATGGGGGAAGAGGACCAAGGCCACTATAAGTATAGGCTAGCCACCACAGTAGAAGGGGATCCCGGATCGGACCCTTGACCATTCCACTCGCACCACTTGAGCCCTCGCGAGGCTGCTCATCCACTGTACTAGTTCATCCTCAGCCTCCTTGTGAGGCAAATCCACCACAAAGCAGGAGTAGGGTTTTGCACCGCAAGGTGGCTAGAACCTAGGTAAACTGCTGTGTTCATCTTCTTCCTTGCTCGCGTGAACTCGACGAGGACAGGCTGTGGGGTGCTGAGCTTGAGATTTGAGCTGGTTGAGATCTTTGCACACGCCCTAGAGTTCGAACCTTCTTGGGTCTGCGGAGCCCTGGATCCAACATTTCGCGCGCCAGGTAGGGGCGTGTCGAAGCTCCACCTCTTCACCAACCAAGCTCCGCCCTCGCCTCGCCGTTTCCATGGCGGACGCTGTCCCGCCGGTCTGGCCGCCCGAAACCTACGGGAGTGCTACGGGCTGCCTGGCCTTCACCGCCGGCCTGCGCCGGGTGCGGTGGCCCGCGAAGTTCAGGCCAGCGCTGCCCCCGCGTACGATGGTGCTGCGGACCCCGAGGAGTTCCTCCAGCTATACGCGCAGGCCATCCAAGCGGCGGGCGGTGACGACAAAGCCATGGCAAACTGGCTCCCCCTGGCCCTCACGGAGGTCCCTCGGTCTTGGCTCCGTGGCCTCTCGGACACCTCGATCTCTTCTTGGGAGGAGCTCCGCGGCCAGTTCATCACGCGCTTTGTGGCGCCGACGCCCCACGCAGTTGCATGCATCATCAGCGGGTCGCAAGCGCCTGCCTCTAACCACCACGTCAAGCATTTTTTTCGCCGAGCGTGCGGAACTCAGTCGCAGCGTGTGGCCTTGCAGGGCCATGCAAGGCCTGAGATCGACATCACCTTCGACTCCAGGGATCATCCAAGGACGGCGGCCGCTGTGGGTGCACTCCCCATGCTGTGCACGCCCACCATCAGCAACGTCGTGGTCACCAAGACCCTCATTGATGGCGGCGCCAGCCTCAACGTCCTCTCCCTGGAGACGTTCAACATGCTCCAGGTGCCTCATGACCAGCTCACCCACCAAACCCTTCTCTGGGGTGACCAGGGGCTCTACCACCCCCTTGGGGCAGGTGTGCCTTCCCGTCACCTTTGGCAAGTGCGACAATTACCGCACTGAGCTGATCGACTTCGACGTGGCCCGCATCGGCCTCTCATACAACGCCATCCTGGGGTACCCAACTCTCGCCAAGTTCATGGCGGCGACTCATCCGGGCTACAACGTCATCAAGATGCCGGGCAGTAGTGGCATCATCACGGTGGCTGGAGACATGAAGGACGCGGTCCGAGCGCTCAAGCTCACCTACGGGGCCGCGACGGCCTCTCGCCCCGGCGTTGGGGATGCCACGGAGGCCCTCGGAGCCGCGCCCACGAAGAAAAAGTAGTTATTCTCTCAGGACCGGGCCAAGACGAAGCAGGTGCCCGTCGACGACGAGAGTTCAGGCCCCACCTTCACCATAGGAGCCGGCCTTCCCTGGGAGCAAGAGGAGGCATTGATTGGCTTCCTCCGGGTAAACAAGGATGTGTTCGCTTGGGAGGCGTCAGACCTGGTCGGCGTCCCGAGGGAGGTGATCGAGCACAACCTGATCGTATGCCCCGGATCATGCCGCGTGAAGAAAAAGACGCGGTGTCAAGCACAAGAGAAGCAAGCATTCATCGTCCAAGAGGTCCGCAAGTTGCAAGAAGCCGACATTATTCGGGAAGTGCGGCACCCGGATTGCTGGCCGACCCAGTAATTTTCCCCAAAAAGGGAGGGAAGGACGTACGTGCGTCGACTTCATGAGCCTCAACAAGGCTTGTCCTCAGGACCCCTTCCCGCTTCCGCGCATTGACCAGATCATGGACTCCACCGCTGAGTGCGATATGTTGTGCTTTTTGGATGCTTTCTCAGGATATCATCAGATCAAGATGGCGACAGAGGACGTCGAGAAGACGGCCTTCATCTCCCCATGTGGTGTGTATTGCTACACCTGCATGCCCTTCAGGCTGCGGAACACCGGTGCAATCTTCCAATGGCTGATGCACATCGCGCTGGGGCCACAGCTGGATGGAATGCGGAGGCATACGTCGACGACATCGTGGTCAAGTCGTGGGAAGCAAGGACCCTCATCGAAGACCTGGAAGAAATGTTCGCCAACCTGCGCCAAGTGAACCTGAGACACAACCCAGAAAAGTGCGAGTTCGGGGTCCCATCCGGCAACTTGCTGGGTTTCCTTGTATCACACTGAGGGATCGAGGCTAACCCTGAGAAGATCAAGGCAATTGAAAAAATGCGCCTGCCGCAGACCCTCAAGGAAATGCAAAAGCTCGTGGGCTGCGTGACCTCCCTGGGGTGCTTCATCTCCAAGCTTGGTGAGCACGCCCTCCCTTTCTTCAAGCTGATGAAGAGGAAGGGCCCTTTTGAGTTGATTACGGAGGCTGAGGCAACTTTCAAAGACCTCAAGAGGAACCTCACGAGCCCACCTGTCATGGTGGCACCTCGTCCTCTTGAGCCCCTGGTGCTCTACTTGGCAGCCACCCCCCACTCGGCTAGCGCAGCGCTCGTGGCGATCAGGGAGGAGCACGCTGGCGCGGGCGCAAAGCAAGGCGACCCGCGAGGGGTCGCGAAATGTCCGCCACCTCAGGACAGCGCCCCTGAGGCTCTCATCACTTCACCAGCTAGCGAGGCTCCCGAGTCCCTCTCGCCCCACGTGGAGCAAGGTGTCATCGATGCCTCGCCCCTCATCGAGCACCTACTGTACTTCGTCAGCACGGTGCTGCGGGATGCACGCGCACGCTACCCCATGCAGCAGAAGCTCCTGCTTGCGCTCCTCATCGCCTCCAGGAAGCTGAATCTTTATTTCCAAGGCCACCCCATCAAGGTCATCTCCGCATACCCCCTTGAGAAGGTGCTCTGCAGCCCCAACGCTGCCGGAAGGGTTGTAGAGTGGAACATCGAGCTGCAGGCCTTCCAGCTGGAGTTCAGCACCGCCAGGGTCATCAAGGGCGCGGCCATCGCTGATTTCATGGCGGAGTGGACGGACGCTCCCGACCGGGGGCTGGACGAGGGCCAATCCCTCACACCTGGCGATGAGGCCCCCGACGGCTGGGTCATGCACTTTGATGGTGCCTTCGCGCGGCGGGGCGCGGGGGCTGGAGCCGTACTCATCTCATCGACCAAGGACAAGCTCTACTATGCCGTGGAGCTTTGCTTTCAGCATGGAGAGAAGGTCTCCAACAACATCACGGAATACGAGGTCCTGATTGCCGGCCTCAGGGCCGCGGCTGCCCTGGGGCTCAAGCGTCTCACCATCAAGGGCAACTCCCAGCTTCTTGTCAACTTCTCCAACAAGGAATACAAACCAAAGGACGAGCACATGGAGGCATATCTGGAAGAGGTACATAAAATTGAAAAGCGCTTATTGGGCTTGGAATTGCAGCACGTCCCGCGCGGCACAAACAAGGAAGCAGACGACATCGCCAAGAGGGCATCTCGCCGTGATCCCCAGAGGCCTGGCGGCTTCGAGGAAAGGCTCTTCAAGCCATCGGCGGCGTCCCCCGCAGCAGGCACAGCGCTGCTCCGAGAAGAGCTGCCTCCGGCCCCATCTTCGGGTGCCCTAGCCTGTGGCCTGACCTCAGGAGTTCGCCAGCTCCTGGTGCTGGAACCTCAGGAAGGCTGCTGGACTGAGGAGTTCAAGGCGTACTTGCTCCGCGGCACCTTACCAGAGAAAGAGGAGGACGCGGAACGCGTGGCTCGCCAGGCTAGTGCTTATTGCTTGCAGTTTGGCGAGCTGTACCGAAGATGCCCCAACGATGTCTCGCTGCGATGCATATCCGAAGAACAGGGGCGCGAGCTGTTGGCCGACATTCACGGTGGGGACTGCGGACACCACTCCTCATCGCGCACCCTCGTGGGCAAAGTGTTCCGCAGTGGTTCTACTGGCCCACGGCGCTCCACGATGCCACCGAGCTGGTGCGGTCCTGTGAGGCCTGCCAGTTCCATGCCAAGCAGATTCACCAGCCCGTGCAAGGTCTCCAGACCATCCCGCTCTCATGGCCTTCATGGTCTGGGGGCTGGATATCCCGGGCCCATTTCCTCGGGTGGCTGACGGTTACCGCAACCTCTACGTCGCCATCGACAAATTCACCAAGTGGGCGGAGGTGGAGCCCGTGCACACCATTCCCGCCATCTCAGCCGTCAAGTTCATCAAGGGCCTCATGAGCCCTTTCGGAGTCCCCAACCATATCATTACTGACAATGGCTCCCAATTCACAAGCAACCTCTTCAGGACATATTGTGCTAACCTTGGAACGCAGATATGTTACGCTTCGGTGGCGCAACCACGGAGCAACGGCCAGGCAGAGCACGCCAACGCGGAGGTCCTGAGGGGCCTCAAGACGAGGAGCTTCAATAAGAAGCTTGAGGCCTACGGCAGGGGTTGGCTCGGTGAGCTTTAGTCTGTGCTATGGTCTATCTGCACCACCGCGACTAAGCCCACCGGCGAGACCCCATTCTTCCTGGTCTACGGGGCTGAGGCAGTCCTCCCACACGAGGTCAGGCTTCGCTCCCCGCGGGTCTTGGCATTTGATGAGGCGTGTCAGGATGCCTCGCGGGGAACAGACCTCGTGCTCGGGGAGGAAGCTGGTCACCAAACCTCGCTCCGCGCCACGAGGTACCAGCAGGTGATGCGGCGCTACCATTGCCGCAGCATCCGCTCCCGGACCCTCGAGGTTGGAGACCTCATCCTGAGTCGGGTCCTCTCCAGGGAGGGCCTCCACAAGCTCTCGCCCATGTGGGAGGGCCCATTCAGGGTTGCCCGTGTCTCCAAGCCCGCCGCTGCACGCCTGGAGACGCAGGACGGGGTCCCCATCCAGAATGCTTGGAACATCTAGCATCTCTGCAAGTTCTACCCGTGACACTCTCACGTAATAATGAGTGGGGTTGTACATGCCCTGGAGTCTCATGGTACGCCGGCCCTCGGCCCCGCGGGGGCTCCCACCCACGCGCAAGTGGAAGCCCCATGCTCCGCACTGGCGGACGACACGGTCTTATAGCGACTATGCCCACGCCTAGTGGAGGCCCCATGCTCCGCGCTGGTGGGAAGACTAGCATAGGTGTCGGACACGGCTTTCTCTTTTGCTTGCTCTTGTAACCAACTTGCCACTTTTTGGAATGAAATTTGAAGTTCTCGCATATTTATTTGAAAAGGGGTGGGACTTTCTTTTTTCCTCCTTCCGGTGTTTTTCTCTCCTTGAATCTCGTTTTCGGAGGAAGGGGCGCTTGCCCGTTGCTCCCTCCCGCATGTCCCGCGAGCGGGGGCTGGGGCATGGTGTTACGCTCGGGCTAGCCCCAGGCCACAACGGCTACGGGTCCGCCCGCATGCATACCTCGCCAAGGCTTTGGCGTCCGAATCCTTGCGTGACGCTCTTGAGTGAGCCAACGGGCGCGTACCGCTTTCAGCCCCTCACCTCAGGAGCGCTTATCTCCTGGCCTTGTTGGGCATCGTGACCCGGCATACCAGCGATAATCGCCCCTCGCTCGGGGGCTCCGGACGCAAGATGGGCGCCAAGGAAGGATGGCTGGAGAAAAAGCGGCCACGGTCTAGCTCATTATTGAGGAACCCCACATCAAGTGCTCTTTGCATCTCCGGAGGTTCCGTAATGCCGCAAGCCCCCCGAGGCCCGGAGCGACCTGGTCCATAAGGAGGGAGCCAAGGCCCCGGAGGGCGCCGCGGCCCGCCAAGGGTCACGAGCCCACCAAGCTAAGTTATTCTAATCGCGCCAGGCAGGAACTTTCAATTGGTAGCAATATAAGTACTAGAACATGAACGGGAAACACTAACATAAAGGCGCAAGCGCCGCGGTTCATTACATGCCCCCAGGGGGCTCTTCATGGTTCTTAATGCAGGAAACAAGAAAAAAACAAAGAAGCGGCCTCCCGAGGACCGCTGCTCCTGAGGCCTCGCACCGATGCTGCGCACACTCAGTCGGAGTCCTCCTCCTTGACAGGGGCGTGGCGGTGTGGCGGTTCGGCGTCCTCCTGGGCAGGAGCACGGCGGCACAGCGGCCCAGCCTCCTCCTTGCACTGGTGCAGAGACGTGCTATACAAACGGTTTTTACCCCCTTTCCGCGATAGAGTTTTAAACCATCGCCTAGTGAGTGTGTGTGATAGGGGGGTCCTTCCCACACGACCCAGAAACCGTCAGGGATAGGCCCTCAGGCCACACAGGCAGGGGCAAAATGAGCTCGTGTGCGATCGGGCGAGGCATCGAAGCCCAATCGTTTCCGTTCGTATGTACATCCCACACGGTGAATCCCAGAAAAACATTTCCTTTCGTATGTATATCACACACATTTTTTTGTGTGGAAACGTTTGTGCAAGGTGGCCTAACGCAAACAGTTCTTTGCCGAAAGCCGTGTGTGATTGTTAGTTGATCCAACACGCCTAATTTCTAGAAACCGTGTGGGTTGTTTGAGTTCATCGCCCACGGTGTTGTCTGAGTAACCGTCTGCAATAGAAAACCCTAATAAGCAGGGTAATTAGCCTATTATTGATAATCCATGTAGTAATCAAATTGACATTTCTTATAAAACACACCAGATATTTCATATCCGTATAACGACAACCAGGATTTCATAATCGAATTACATCAGATAGCTTCAGCACTCAGTTACACCAAAGAGGGATATAGCTAGCTACGCCATTACACAACAGCACCAAGTTTCACATGCAACATCAAAAACCTTTGGAAAAGTAGCATCATACATGGTAAATATACAAATGAATCTCATCTGGGAAACTGCAGAAGCGGAAGGCGAATATTGAGTCTTCAGTGATGTTGAACGTCCTTGCAACTTTAGGCTAGTGGCTATGGATAATTGCCTGCCCGACCTTCGTGCTCTTCAGGAAGACTTCAATATTGTACCATGGGTGTTGAATGAATACCTTCCTCACCTCTTGACCATGCAGGTGGTTTGAGAGGTAATCATCGGTGAACTGCTTTGAAAAGTACTAAAAACAAAGATATGCATAAATCACTGTTATAAATTTTGAAATGGCGGAAGGGGTAAAAACAAGGTAAAATAGTTAGTACCATCCTATAGTTGACTGATGTCTTCTTCATTGTGCAAACAAATATCTTGTTGTTATTCGTCGCAAATTTCTTCATCCTAACAATCTTTCTGAGTTTCTTGACTTGACTGATATTCATGGACATCTCATTTCCCCATATGCAAAATGGGTCGAACAGTGGGTCTAAGCCTCTGACATCAGGACCTACATGTGCAAGACCAAATTGTAAGAAACCTAAATATTCGAATGATTCCTGCAACTGCACAATAATGTGCTATTAGCGAAAGGACCATGCATGAGCACACCTCGATGGTAAACCGCAGTGTCTCCCATTGTTTCCCCGCAACACATATAAGGAAGATCTTGATTAGCTTAACTGAGAGTTGCCATACTACCAGTAGAATATGTATTGAGTACAGCCAAATTTGATTTATTTCTCACATGCATAACAATACAAAGTTGTACCCACAACAAATGAAAATCAAATTGCAGAATTGAACCAAACAGTTAAATGGACAGCACACCAAATGAACCAAAATAGTTAACTAAGCACGACATTGCAGAATAGAAACATGTACTAGAAGATAAGACAGCTAACAAAACAAAGAATGCTTGAGAACAGTGCTACGAAATGTAGCAATTGTTGGACCAAACTGTTAACTGAACATTACATGTCAGAATATCAGAATGCATATTAACATTATAGAGGACAAATCACTAGAAGGCACTGGCGGTGGCCTCGAGAAAACATCATGAACTGTATTTTAAAGTAGACAACCGCGTGGCAGTGTTGACGGTGGCCTCGAAGACGAGGTGCTCCTCCAAGATCTGGTGGTCGGCACGCATGGCAGCCATAGCGACTTCGTCCGCGTGTCCGGACGCGATTTGCTTCTCTGCTGCCAGATGCTACTGAGCTCCACGTTATACTGCGTGCAAAATGGCTGTGGGCGGTGCTTAATTGGAGGATGGGGCTAGTGATTTCGGCGGAAGGTGTCACGCCGTCGGTCGGGGCATGTGGGACGGGGAAGGAGGAGGATGGCGTGGGTGGGGTGTGGATTACCTGACCATATCAACAAGGCCACGCATCAAGAAGAAGGGTCTCTAGTGAGGAGGCCACATAGCAAGACAAAGGGTCGGCGGCGAGGAGGCGGCGCTGTAAGAAGAAGGGTCATCGGCGAGGAGGCGGCGCTGCAAGAAGAAGGGTCGCCGGCGAGGGGGCTGAGCTGCCAGTAAGCAGCAGTGAAGGTTTGAACTTGGAAAGCAAGGAGGAATAGTGGAAACGTGGCTTTTGGTGGGAGGGAGGGGGCGGGGAGATAGATATTTCCGCGGTGGCCGAAAAATTTCGCTCAGTGTCGCGAGAAACTGGCGCGCAAGTGTGGTTCAAGTGCGGGCGGTGGACTGTAGACGATGAAGCTTCCTGCGTAAGCCAGACAAGACGGTGCGCCAGGATATTTTATATCGTATCCCACACGATTCTTGCTAGTAAACTGTTTGTGGTATACCTGATTTTTTCATTATGTTTTGAAAGACAAAATGGTGTTACGGAGGGAAAGGATGGTGTTTGAATTGCTAGAACATTTATCTACAGTGAACATGCAACTACATGAGTGTCGTGTTAAAATTTGGAATTATTCCGGGTTCGTTTGGCATTTTTATGCATTATTTGAGGTTCTAGGCATTTAATGTGCATAATTCAAATTTGAACTACAATCATATGCTCCAGTGCACCAAAGTTTGTTGAAAAATCACATGTGTGTCTTTGGGTGAATTTATAGGTCCCATGCAAGAATGGGAATGAAATTCAAACATCTGGGTGTCATGGCTCGGCCGGAAACATTGAGAAACTTGGTTTTTAAATTCCTGTAAATCCCAAACTCGCCTGAAAATCATGAAACTTGGCATGGTGTCAATTCATGGCACCAGCATGCTGTGGTAAAAAAAATTGGCCGAATTGGGACAAGTTTTGGCATAAGCTTCTTGCAAATTGTAGCTTCTCTGAAGAAGGCGTGTGGTTTCGAGAGGGAACGTGTCACCTTTGTGTGCGAAACGACATACGCTGCCCCCCTCCTTGATTTTTTTACAAAGCAAACATAGAACTATATGAGTGTCGTGTTTAAATTTGGAATTATTCTAGGTTCGTTTGGCCCTTTTTATGCATTAATTGAGTTTCTGGGCATTTAATGTGAATAATTCAAATTTGAACTACAAGAACATGCTCCAGTGCACCAAGGTTGGTTGAAAAATCACATGTGTGTCCTTGGGTGAATTTCTAGGTCCCATGCAAGAAATGGGAATGAAATTCAAATATCTAGGCGCCGTGGCTCGGCCGATAACATTGAGAAACTTGGTTTTTTAAATTCCCATAAACTCAAAACTCGCCTAAAATCATGAAACTTGGCATGGTGTCATTTTCATGGCACCAACATGCTGTGGTAAAAAAATTGGCCGAATTTGGACAAGTTTTGGTATAAGCTTCTTGCAAACCGGAGCTTCTCTCAAGAAGACTCGTGGTTCCTGAGGGGGAACGTGTCACCTTTGTGTGCGAAACGATATACGCTGCCTCCCCCCTTGATTTTTTACAGAGGCAACAAAGAACCATATGAGTGCCATGTTAAAATTTGAAATTATTCTGGGTTCGTTTGGCCTTTTTTATACATTAATTGAGTTTCTGGGCATTTAATGTGCATAATTCAAATTTGAACTACAAACACATGCTCCAATGCACCAAAGTTGGTTGAAAAATCACATGTGTGTCCTTGGGTGAATTTCTAGGTCCCATGGAAGAAATGGGAATGAAATTCAAACATCTGGGCGTCGGGCTCGGCCGGAAATATTGAGAAACTTGGTTTTTTAATTCCTGTAAATCCAAAACACGCATGAAAATCAGGAAACTTGGCATGTTGTCATGACATGGCACCAACATGCTATGGTAATTTTTTTGTCCGAATTGGGACAAGCTTTGGTATAAGCTTCTTGCAAACCGGGGCTTCTCTCAAGAAGGCTCGCGGTTCTGAGAGGGAACGTGTCACCTCTGTGTGCGAAACGACATACACTGCCTTCTCCCACCTTGATTTTTTTACACAGGCAACTTAGACAAAATAGGAGTTTCGTGCTAAATTTTGGAATTATTCCGAGTTTGTTTGGCCTTTTTTATAGATTAATTGAATTTCCAGGCATTTAATGCACATAATTCAAATTTGAACTACCAGCGCATGCTCCAGTGCGCCAAAGTTAGTTAAAAAATCATTTATGTGTACTTGGGTGAATTTCTAGGTCCCATGCAAGAAGTGGGAATGGAATTCAAACATCTGGGCATCTTTGCTCGGTCGGAAACATCGAGAAACTTGTTTTAAAAATTCCTGTAAATCCAAAACTCGCCTAAAAATCATGAAACTTGGCATGGTGTCATGACATGGCATCAACATGCTGTGGTAAAATTTTTGTCCGATTTGCGAAGGCGCACACATTAACAATCAACAAAGTCATTTTGGAACAAGTGATGTCACGTTACAAATCGGAAACACAAGTATTATTGAAACCGTGGGCGTTCTACTTACCATTTACATGCCGCCACGCGTCTCCTTTTTTTATTGGCTAGGAGGTGCCGTGCAGGGTAGCTATTTGAGTACGGGAGGCATGCGATCAGACCCCTGCGCGTGCTCATCGGGAGGAGAGCCCTTTGACATCTATCCGCCGCCCACCTCCCTCCCAACGTCTCCATTAATGGCGCCCGAGCCCCTGTTTCATGTTGTGGCTATGTCTCACTCGACTGAGATTTAAGAGAGAAAAAAGAAAATCTGAAAAGAAAGTTTTGCATGGATCTTGATGTAAGATCCGACGGACCTATATAGCATCGACTGCAACTTATAGCAAGACTGATGAATATAAGGACGATGACAGTGGATAATAATGGTCTTACATATTTAGGAAGATAATTAAAAAAGCCACATGCGGCAACGCCCGAAATACACAAGGGCAAAAGAAGAAGGAAGACAACGATCTAGCTCGTTGATCTCTACTTTCTTGATGCGTTGCTGCAGGCCGCGGGAACTAGTCTCCGCGGCGAGCGGCGATGAGCTCTTTCGTGTCCTCAAGACGCTGCTTGAGAGCATCCACGGATTCCTCCACCAGCCTTTGGCGCTCAATGCGGAGCATAGCATTCTCGTCCATAAGTTTCTTGACGATGACGCCGGTCCTTTGCAACAAGGCAGTTGTCTCCTCGTGCTGCTTCGTCGTTCCAGCAAACTTCGCCCTCAACAGGTCGCACTCGGTGCGGAGCTTCGCCTTGTCCTCCCCTAGTCCCCGGATGATGCTGGTAGCATTTTCAAACGAGGCATTCATCTCGTCCTATTGCTTCATCCAGTCGGAGATCCGACCCATCAGGTCATCAAGCATAGCGCGCATGCGCCTGTGAGAGTCCTCGCCTGCCCGCGAGACATTTTCCCAGGCCGCCGCGGCATGGGAGGACATCTCTGCTGCATTCACGATGCGGCGGGACATCTCTGCTACTTCCGCGGAGCGGCCGGACCAGTCTGCTGCATCGACGGTGCGGCGGGACCTCTGTGCTGCTACGGCCGCGCGGCGGGACATGTCGGCTGCTTTCGCGGCGAGGCGTGACATCTCTCGTGCTTCCGCTTCCATGCTCGCCTCTCCCTGGTAGTAATCTCTCGACCCAGAACTCACGCTGGCCATGGCAGATGCAAGGGAACGACGATGAATGACTTGTTTGTTTTTGTCGATGAGAAGTTGAGGAGGAATGTGCAGTCATCTTGGAGTAGTAGTATTTATAACCGAGTACTAATACGCTCCTAAGTGCGAAACCGTTTAGGTTTTGATCGGTGTGAACAGGTTTGCAATTAAATATAGCGTGGTAGTAATTTGGAATGTGACGGGACGCAGGCTCAAAATTTATTGACGGTTCTATAATTTCTAAGTGAGGCACTATTCCCGGACGGCGTAACGTGGGCACGCTTTCTCTGCCGCGTACGTGGCGTTTGCAACATAGGGTGCACCGCAATGGGCGATGTCAGCACACATCTTGTTCCAACAACCGTGCGCGCTTGTTATTACCATCGCGCACGCTTCTTTTAATTAGAATGTGTGCCCGTCTAGCGCACACAGGTTGATCTGTCTAACTGTTTCTGTTTGTTGTGGCTAATCACAAATAGTTCATCCGTGTGAAGTGTATGCCGTCAATCGCATGCACGTTGATCTGGCTGACCGTTTCTGTTGTGTTGCCTAATCGCAAACAGTTTATCCGTCTGAAGTGTATGCCCTCAATCGCACACACCTTCATCTGGCTGCCCGTTTCTGTTGTTCCACCTCATCACAAACAGTTAATCTGACTGAACTGTATGCCGTATATCGCACACGCCATCATTTGGCTGCCCGTTTCTGTTCTTCTTCTGCATCGCAAACAGTTCATTGAACTGAACCGTATGCCCTGCATCACACACGCAACTAAAATCTGAACCGTGTTTGATGTATCCGCCATCGCAAACATTTTGCATCTTTTTTGATGGTTTTTACATCACCATTTCTGATTAATGCATCGCACACAGTTTCATCGAAGGGTCTCTAATTGTAGTGTCGCGTTAGCAGCATCCTGCAGTAGTGTTGGTCCGGGCGCGGCGACGTGGTGGCTTGTCGTAGTCGTCATCGCCTGAGCCCTCCTTAGGGGAAGCATCGCTGCTTCCAGAGGTGTCACGGCCGTCGCCAAGGGCAAGTTCACCGCGGAGGACACCGCCGCCGCGATGGTCGTCATCGTCGGAAGGATGGTCGTTGTCGCTGCCGTCGCCCTTGGGGCAGCACCCCAAGCGCCTGTCGTCCTCCTCGAAGATCTTGACGAAGAGCATCGTCGCCTCGTCATACTTAAGGTGGAGGGTGTTTCTCCCCTGCCGGTCGCGGGCGCGGGCGAATGTCTGCCACCCGTGGTTCACGAACACGTTGGCTGCGGGGTGACCTCGACCTCCACGCACGAGGCCTTGTTGCAGGAGCCGTAGGCCTGCAGCCATAGGCCAGCAGGTCCTCCGGTCGGTAGTGCCCCCGCGAAGAAGCATGGAAGATGGAGCCAGGTGCCCTCCGGCCTTTCCACCCACACAACAAACTCTTGGGTCGAGTTGGCCGTGTGGGATCGTGGGCGCGGTGGCCGGATGGCCGCCAAGGGTCTCGCACCCCGACCGCGGCCGCTACGGCTTCCACGGCCGTTTCCGTGGTTGGGACCATTCCCACGGCCGCCGGAGGCTATGCGGACCCACGTGGGGGTGCGCTCGCGCCCCTGGGAAACCGTCGCCGGCGTCGCTGTGGACTTGCGAGGGCGGTCGCGCCCCCTCTTGAGCGGCGGCACCTCTGGCCCCTCCTTGGGGGCCTTGCCCTTCTCTTTAGCGGTGAACCTCCTCAATGGTGCCATGGTTGCTTCGGCAACATGGTGGCTGCGTCGGAGGCAGGAGAAGAGAGGGCGAGAAGACAAAGATGGGATGGGGCACTGCCCCCTCGCTCTTATAGGCGATCGTGGGCCAACCGGCGTCCCTCCACCTTCGCGCAATGATGGTCTCGTAGCATGCAAGTCCAAGACTTTTGTCAGTCGGGGCGGTTGCCGAGGCGATGTGGGGAAGCGGAGGTGTCCACGTCCCGTCAATCGCCACACGTCGAGCCTGGCCCGCAGGCAATTGGGGGCCCGCAGCGCTTCGCCCTTCTCTCCTCGCCTTCGCCTCGAAGCCAGCCCGAGCGCGCCTTGGGCCCGGGGGCTACTGTCGGCGTTCTGGGATTGGGGGTACCCAGATCTGCCTACCTGTGGCCCAGCGCGTGGGCCCACCGACGGCCCTGTACAGCCCAGCTACAACAACTCCAAGGAAAGAATCTCGCGAGGGCCCTAGACTCGCGAGGCGAATGACACCAAGACCTCCAGAGGAGCGGCCTCCCCAGGCTACCTCCCGAGGGGCGGAGATTTCTATGTAGGTACCCAGCCTTACGAGGCTGCGATGACGTGAGCCATGACGACCAAGGCCAGGCAGGAGCCAGCGGGCGTAGAGGATACCGTTTCCCCTTTGGTGCTAAGGGAGCAAGGACAGACGTGGGTTCCCAAGGAATCCCCCAAAGGTTTCCATTCCGGTGCAACAAGACCAAGACCACAAGCTCGGCAGGACGGATGTCATCGCCAAGCCCACCTCTGTGTGACGACCAGAAGCTTTGCAGGCGAAGACTACCTTTCATCAGGATTAGATGTACTTCTTGTCCCCTTTTAAATTGGCCATTGTGGGATCCCTTCCCGCCTAATCTATGAGGGAAGAGGACCAAGGCCACTATAAGTATAGGCGAGCCACCACCGTAGAAGGGGATCCCGGATCAGACCCTTGACCATTCCACCCGCACCACTTAAGCCCTCGCGAGGCTGCTCATCCACTGTACAAGTTCATCCTCAGCCTCCTCATCAGGCCAATCCATCACAAAGCAGGAGTAGGGTTTTACACAGCAAGGTGGCTCGAACCTGGGTAAATTGCTGTGTTCATCTTCTTCCTTGCTCGCGTGAACTCGACAAGGCAAGGCTATGGGGTGGTGAGCTTGAGACTTGAGCTGGTTGAGATCTTCGCACATGCCCCAAAGTTCGAACCTTCTTGGGTTCGCGGAGCCCTGAATCCGACAGCAGCAGCCGCTCATGCGCATCGACAGCCCGAGCAGCTGATCAACCTCCATCACCCTAGCGAAAGGGCGGGGAAGCCGCAGGCGACTACGGGGAGGATCGCGTAGCTCAACAATGAACTTGAGTGCCATGTCCCCCGTGTGGCCCTCTGCCGGGGACAGAGCAGTTGGAGAAGAAACGACGAGTGCACCACCTCATCCGCCTCGGCCACATGCGCTGCGTCGACCCCGACCTCACCCTACGGCCCCGCCCCGTGCGCTGGAACTGGCTTCCACAGCCGCAGCCGAAGCAGAAATATGGTGTCGAGGAGAAGCTCTCGTCATCGTGACCGAGACACGAGCCCGACCTCTCCCTCTCGACTTGGTGGAAACAGATGCTAGGAAAGGGAGGAGAGGAAGGTGGATGAGCATCGCTTCCCTCGCGCCCCTCCTTTTATAGCGAGGAGCATGGGGGCTAGCTCTCCACTACCCTAGGGCAACTTCCCCGCTCCACCAATCCAACTCCTTGCACCCCTGGCAGGCGCCATACTCCATTGACCGCCCAGTCTCGCCAATCCGGCATCCTAGCTCCTCTGATCAACGCACTACCACCAAGACCGCCCTTCTGCACCAACCCCACGTCTCGTGCCTAATCCGCATCATGGGGGAGGGGAAAAGGCTGCAATAAAGGAGGGAGTGATGGTAGAAATGGCAGTTACCCCGAATCACGCGCGGGGACCCTAACGGCATCCTGTGTGCGGGGGCGCCCCCTGGTTTTCGATACCAATGGCTTATACCGCCAGGGAGCCAAGGGACCAGAGTGAAGTTGGGGGCTGACCTGGACCCAAGATTAACGAAGAAGCAAAGAAGGTCTCAAAGCACAACGTCATTTTCGGCAAGGTCAATGCGTGAGTTTGTGCATTAATGGGCCTACTCCAACGATGCCTGGTGGCACGTGTGATCTATGCCAGGGGGCTCCTGTCAGTGCAGCAAACATGGGCATTTGCTACCCTAACCTATGCATAGACATGTTGTAGCTCCCCCGGCAAGAATTGAACTTCATACGCAACCAGACCAGAGAAGCCACTCTTCGTCAGATCAAAGAGCGCATTAAGAAGACCAAGGCTTGAATCAAGATACAAAATCCACAGCAAAATCAACTAACTCCGGCAAGATCGAGCCGGCAAGACGAGGCCCGACAGGCCCCTAGAACACGAACTTCCCGCCAAACGCCAGTGCTCCACCTCTCTGGCTAGCTGGTCGCTGTTCAGTGAGGTGTCGAGCCCGCAGGTGGTTTGGTGGAGACAGCCCGCGTGTGTCAGCTTGCTGGGAAGGAGGATTACCTTTATTGACACCCGTCCTAATGGCGTGTCAAGCTATAGGAGGTAGTTGAGCAAGCGGAGCGGCGGCCTTGTTGGGGCTCCTCCTCCACATGACACCTAGTAGTACATTTAATGCATTTTTGTCCTAACTAGCAGAGTTAGGTATGATTGTTCTGTATCAATCTAATCACCCTGTAATGATCCTTTTGCCACTGTGTGGTAACCCCTTGAGCTATAAAAGGAGGGCCAAGGCAACCTTTACAGGGGTTCGAACCCTTTGCAACCCTACGCATAGGTATTCGTGCAACTGCCCTCTCCTAGCGACTTGCCGGGGGAGGGCGCTCCGTGTACTTTCTTCTACATTCGCCCAATACACCAAAGCAGGAGTAGGGTTTTACGCTCCAAAGTGGCCCGAACCTGGGTAAAATCATGGCGCCTCTCATTGCCCTTGCTCTTTGCATTGAGTGCTCCCCCTTTCCGAACTAGGAAAGGGGTTGCATTACCCCATAGATCGCCAGCTCCATGCCGATAACTTGGTGAGACGTCGGTAGGTCCATGGGGATGACCATAGGATGATCCGCATAACAAGTGGCATCAAACAAAAAACCAAGTTGCAAGTCGAGGGTTCACTTGCAAGTAGAATGAAAGAAAAACTATGGGCCCACAATTGTGAGTCGATGGTGAACTTGCAACTGGGGCTATTACAACTAGAGAAACACCATAGTTGCGAGCAGAGGGTAGACTTGCAAGTGGAATAAAAGAAAGAACCGATTGCAAGTGGAGAGTCGACTTGCAAGTGGCATCAAACAAAAGACCCAGTTGCAAGTAAGGATCGACTTGCAAGTGGCATCAAACAAAAAACCCAGTTGCAAGTCGAGGGTTCACTTGCAAGTGGAATGAATGAACAAACCTGGTTGCAAGTCAAGGGTCGACTTGCAAGTGCCATCAAACAAAAAACACAGTTGCAAGTAAAGGGTTGACTTGCAAGAGGCATCAAACAGAAGACCCAGTTGCAAGTCGAGGGTCGACTTGCAAGTGGCATCAAACAAAAGACCTAGTTGCAAGTCGAGGGCTGACTTGCAAGTGGCATGAATACAACTCGACAGACACCAGAGTTGCAAGTCAAGGGTTGACTTGCAAGTGGAATCAAAGATGGAACCTGCTTGCAAGTCGAGGGTCGGCTTGCTAGTGGCATGAAAGAAAAACTACTGGCCCATAGTTGTGAGTCGATGGTGGACTTGCAAGTGGGATGAAAGAAACAAGCCGGTTGCAAGTCGAGGGTCGGCTTGCAAGTGTCATCAAACAAAAAAGACGCAATTACAAGTCACGGGTTCACTTACAAGTGGAATGAATAGAAAAACTGCAGGCCGACAATTGCGAGTCGATGGAGGACTTGCAACTGGGGCTATTACAACTAGACAAACACCACAGTTGCGAGTTGACTTGCAAGTGGAATGAAAGAAATATTAAGTTGCAAGTCGAGCGTCAACTTGCAAGTGGCATCAAACAAAAGAACAATTTGCAAGTGAAGGATCAACTTGCAAGTGGCATAAAAAAAGCCAGTTGCAAGTCGAGGGTTCACTTGCAAGTGGAATGACAGAAAAACTATGGGCCCACAACTAGGAGTCGATGGTTGACTTGCAACTGGGCTATTACAACTAGACAAACACCACAGTTGCGAGTCGAGGGTTGAATTGCAAGTGGAATGAAAGATAGAACCCGGTTGCAAGTCAACAGTCGGTTTCCAAGTGGCATCAAACAAAAGACCCAGTTGCAAGTCAAGGGTCGATTTGCAAGTGGCATCAAATAGAAGACCCAGTTGCAAGTCAAGGGTCGACTTGCAAGTAGGATAAAAGAAAAACTATGGGCCCACAGTTGCGAGTCAAATGGTGGAGTTGCAAGTGGCATGAATACAACTAGATAGACACCAGAGTTGCAACACAAAGGTTGACTTGCAAGTGGCATCAAAGAAGGAACCCTATTGCAAGTCGAGGGTCGGCTTGCAAGTGGCTTGAAAGAAAAACTACTGGCCTACAGTTGTGAGTCAATGGCGAAATTGCAACTGGGATGAAAGAAAGAACCCGGTTGCAAGTCGAGGGTCAGCTTGCAAGTGTCATCAAACAAAAAAGACCCAATTGCAAGTCGAGCATTAACTTGCAAGTGGAATTAAAAGAAAAACTATGGGACGGCAATTGCGAGTCGATGGTGGACTTTCAACTGGGGCTATTACAACTAGACAAATGCCACAGTTGCGAGTCGAGGGTTGACTTGCAATTGGAATGAAAGAAAGAACACAGTTCCTAATCGAGGGTCGACTTTGAATTGGCATCAAATAAAAGACCGAGTTGCAAGTCAAGGATCGACTAGTAAGTGGAATCAAACAAAAAACCCAGTTGCAAGTCGAGGGTTCACTTGCAAGTGGAATGAAAGAAAGAACCCAGTTGCTAGTCAAGGATCGACTTGCAAGTGGCATCAAATGAAAAACCCAGTTGCAAGTCAAGGGTCGACTTGCAAGTGGCATAAATAGAAGACCTAGTTGGAAGTCGAGGGTCGGCTTGCAAGTGGCATCAAATAAAAGAACCATTCACAAGTTGAGGGTCGAGTTGCAAGTGGCATGAATACAACTAGACAGACACTAGAGTTGCAAGTCAAGGGCTTACTTGCAAGTGGCATAAAAAAGGAACCCGGTTGCAAGTCGAGGGTCGGCTTGCAAGTGGCATGAAATAAAAACTACTGGCCCATAGTTATGAGTTGATGGTGGACTTGCAAGTAGGATGAAAGAAAGAACCCGGTTGCAAGTCGAGGGTCGGCTTCCAAGTGTCATCAAACAAAGAAGACTCAATGGCAAGTCGAGGGTTCACTTGCAAATGGAATGAAAAGAAAAACTACGGTCTGACAATTGAGAGTTGATGGTGGACTCTATTGTGGGAACGGATCTGACAGTAGAGATGGGGGGTACATAGGAGGAGGCAGTGCCTAGCTACGGCGAGGTTGTACACTCGGATTTTACGAGTTCTTGCCCCTCTCGAAGGAGGTAACAGCCCTACGTCTCGGTGCTGCGGAGGTTTGTTGATTGGAGTGTTGAGTTACAGGGGGTGCGAACCCTTGTGCCAGAAGGGAGGGGTGGCTTATATAGAGTGCGCCGACCCCTCGCAGTCCTGAGTTACGCAAGGGTTCAATGAGAGAGTAATGCTACGAACGTTACTGGTAACGCCCGTGTTTAATGGCCTTTAAGGTGTCGGAGTGAACGCCTGCCCGTTGCTATTCAGAGGTGACCCTAGGTCTTCTATCCTTCGAGTGGATTCTTGTATTCCAAGTGAATGGTGACAGTCGAGTGGAACCGGGGTATCCGAGTGGATCTTCCGCCGAGTGGATTGCACTCTGAGATGATTCCAGTCGGTATCTTCTTTCTGTCTTCATAAGTCTTGGCCTTTGGTGTAGTGTCCTTAGGTAGGGCATATAGGTCAGGCCCATGACCCTACCCTAGGTACATGTCATCGTCATTAGCCCACAAATGGATCGACGACCGAGTGAAGAAGGATTGAAGTTGGCTTCGACCCGACTCAATATCTCGGGGACACTTCCTTGGGGGTTCGAAAGTATGCTAGTAGTTCAACCCTTCGTTAGTCGCCTTGATCGATTCTGGCTTCTTAACCTTCTGAGTGAAATATGTAACATAGCATCGAGCAGATTGGATTTGGATGTCCTCGGCGCGATCGACTAATTTGATGGCCCGGATTTTGCGGGATTCGAAATTTGGAGAAGCGCGCGGACCGAACACAGCGCGGTAAGCGAGGCAAGTGGGGAGGGACTCCTCGATCTTCACTCCACCTTTTTCGCCATGTATCAGGCTGGCGTCAGTTGCAGGATGCACTTGGATCGCACGGGCCCACAGGTCAGTCACTCGGTCGCGCGGGTATAAAAGTCGATGCAGCCGGTGCGTGCAACAGTGTCCACCATTTTCCCCCTTTCTTCTCCGCCTCTCTGCCTCACCTCCTTCAGCGCAGCGCCACCGCGCCCGCTCCGTCAACCACTGCGGAGATGGTGAAGGACAAGACGAAGGCACTCGAGCGCGCCAAGAAGGGAGGCGGAGGGAAGAAGGCGACGGGCTCTCGGGCCACTCTGTCACCGGGCTGGATCCTGGGCGATTGGATCCGCTCGACGGTCATGCAGACGGATCTTGAGGATCTCCAGACCGATGGCCTAGTGGTGCCTGGCTCATGGAGAGTGCCGGGGAGGGAGACCGAGCCTCAGCCTCAACCTGACGAGCGAGTTCTTTTCCTCACCCACATGGAGAGAGGTTTTTCTCTGCCCTCTCATCCATTTTTCCGCGGTTTTCTGAACTTCTTCGGTGCCCAAATCCACCATTTTCCTCCGAACACTATCTCATACTTAGCAGCCTATGTGTCCATGTGTGAAAATTTCATGGGGTGTCGTCCTCATTGGGGCTGGTTCAAACACATCTTCACATGCCGTTCTCAGTCGGTTAAAAAGGCGAATCCGAGTGATTCAAGGACCCATGTGATTCAGTTGTGTGGGGGCTTGGGAATCCAAATGAGAGGTAGGAGTGCTTTCCCAGCCATGACTTTTCCCGAGTCAGTTCGTGATTGGCAGTCGACTTGGTTCTACTGCAAAGATGTTCCCACTCCTGGTTCGTTGACTGGTCTTCCTCCCTTCACGTTGGACAGAGCCCATTCCCCTCGCTCTCTGACTGTTGACGAGGATGAGAAAGATGAGGTGGCAATTCTGGTGGAATCTGTGGTCGAGTTGATCCGGGGCGGAGTGACGGGCTTGGACCTGTTGGAGGCGTTTCTCAGTCGACACATCCAGCCCCTTCAAGCTCGCGACCATCCCATGTGGTTATATTCAGGTGCAGACGACTCCACTCGGGCCCACGCAGAGGAAGTCAATGAAGAGACGATGGCGCAGTGGCTCAGGAGCATCACCGGGGCCCGTGACAACCCGCGTGGGGCCAAGCGAATTCTGCCCTTCGACTCTGAGCACCCCCCGGTAGGGGTCAAGCTCACTTTTGTCGAGTGTTTGTTTCCTTTGCTTCACTGTGTAAAATTATTGAAGACCAACTGACTTGGGTGTTTGTGTTTTGCAAGCCTTCACGAAGATGTACTCACCCATGCCAAATGGAGAGCAGCTCACTGGAGGAGAGGAGAGTGAGGGCGGGAGCGCCGACATCGAATATGCTGATGACAGTGAAGGTGACAGCGATGACTCTGAAGACAGCGAGGAGGTCGAGTGACCACTGCGCACTGAACGTCGTACCAAGCAGACCCAAGATCCCGCGGCTAGCCAGGGTAAGGCTGGAGTGTCGAGTGCCAGGACCCTGAAGCGCACTCGGACGCCAACTCCTGACCCGACTGAGAAAACTGCTAAACAAGCCAAGGTCGTTCCACCTAAACCTCGGAAGGCTTTGCCCAGGATCAATGTTGCTGTGCCTATCGCTTCGACGTAAGTGCCGTTGTTGCAAATCATTTCACTTTCTGTCTTATTCTCGCAGACCCTTATGTTTTTGCTGACCAAGTGGAATTCTGAATCCCAGGGTGGCTACCTCTACAACATCCCAAATGGAGATTGATGACGAGCGTGCATACGCAGAGACTGCGGACGCAGCAACTTCCCGGGCAGGTATGATCAACTCATGTCTTGTTCTGTCTCGCTATTTGCTCTGGCCATCGATTGAGATCTGACTATCGAGTGACAACAGCGCCAACCAATGTCATCACTCTCTTAGACGATGATGAGGGGGGGACCTCCAAGAAGCGCAGGAGGAAGAGGCAGGCTGACTTCCTCATGAAGCTATGCTAGGAGAACGCCTTCAGGCCAGACATCTCGTACGCCGCCTGAGCTTGCTTTTCAAGAACCTGGTGGTTCGTCTCAGACTGGCACTATCTCTACCGCTCCGCCGTTGACTGCTCTGCCGTTGGTATCAACTCTTCCAAGCTCTGGACCTGCTGACCAGACTCAAGCGCTGATCATTCCAACTGTACCATCAGCTCCGCCGTCGACTGTATTCGCTCTGCACCATGTCCCAGAGGACCAGACTGGGGCCAGCAAGGAGGCTATGATCGAGGCTGGTTTGATGATGCAGTGCCTGAAGGAGGTATATGAAAGCAGCAAGCTAGCTTATGACGCCAGCACAGCCTTTCAAGCGAATGTCCGAGTAAGTGCGATAGTAAGTTGATTTTCGATTGAATTTTTTGCGTCTTGATTCTGTTGAATCTGTACACCCACTGGGTGTTTTCTTTTGTTCCGCATTCCATCCACTCGAAACAGTCAGGCCGCACCGAGTGGGGAATCGATCCAGTGGGGGCATGCGGAGTGCACCCACTGGGTGTAGTCCCCGAGACCGCCGTCGAATGTTTGATTCGGCGGGGGTCTTAGAATATTGTTTTGCTTGAAGCTCTTCACTCGAATCGGTCAGGCCGTATCAAGTGGAAACTTATCCAGTGGGGGCACGCTGAGTGCACCCACTGGGTGTAGTCCCGAGACCGCCGTCGAATGTTTGATTCGGCGGGGGTCTGAGAACAAGTTGTTTTTTTCTTCCACTCGGGACGGTCAGGCCGCGCCGAGTGGGAAATTGATCCAGTGGGGGCACGCTGAGTGCACCCACTGGGTGTAGTCCCCGAGACCGCCATCGAATGTTTGATTCGGCGGTGGTCTTAGAACACTTTTGATAATAGCAATCTGGATTTGCTCTTCTCCACTCGGAAGTGGAGGAATTGCCTTTCTCTTCATTGACTGAATTGTCTTTTTGTTGATCTTAGAAATCTTGTGAACTTGGGACTCAGTACACTGCCCTAGAGAAGGAGAAGATCCAACTCCAACTGGATCTAGAACTTGCTAAGAAGAACCTGAAGGATGCTCAGGATGAAGTGAAGACCATGGGAGGTAACACTTTGCTGACTGTGTGCTTTGTCATTTCTTATTTCTCGTCCTTTGAACTGAGTGACTCCACTCGAACAGATGTACGTAGTGAAAACCACCAGCTCCAAGCACGACTGAAGAATGTTATTTCTTTAGACACTATGAAGCAGGCGCTGGAGAGGAAAGACAATGAACTCGCGGGGGCGCAAAAGGTGGCTCAGGAGAAGACTGAAGCGGCTGAGAAGAAGCTAGCATCAGTCGGTAAGCTCGAGGAGGAGAATGCGACACTGAAAACCGCTGTTGACGAGGCGAAGAAGGAAGCTGCTCAGCTAAGGGAGGAGAAAACCGTCTTGTCTGACAAGGTGGACCAGCTCACTCGAAAGAGGGATGAACTGGAGGAATATTTGGGGGGCCTTGCGAAGAAGATGTACATCATGCTTGAAGGTATTCTCCCCTGCCTGAGTGAACTCTTGAGAGTATTGTCAAAAATCTTTGTCAGGATAGTATTGCTCACTCATTCTTTCTTCTTTGTGCAGAATTCTGTCAGAACTTCGAGCAAGAAATAGAACAAATTGAACCAGGCCTGGACCCCACCAAGTCACTCGTCAAAGATGATGCCGCTATGAATGTACTATGACTTGAAGCTTGTCTCGACAGTGTCTTGGGGTACATTGCTCGACTAAAGGTTGCACTGACAAGGATTGACAAGGAGCTGTGGCCAGAGGATACGCTTCAGAACGACCTCGAGTCACTGATGACTCGGCTCGATGAAATCCCTGGTCGAGTGCAAGCGTGGAAGCAATCAGCTACCCGCTGTGGAGCCGATGTGGCGCTCTCACTTGTTCGTGTCCACTGCAAGGAGGCTAGGGAGGACAAGCTGAAGGCTCTTCAGGTGGCAAACATGAAGAAGCTCCAATTCGAAGATTTCATGGAGACCTTCATTGATGCAGCCACTCGGATTGCAGACGGCATTGATCTGGACACCTTTGTCGAGCCCGCGAGTCCACCTGCCGAGTGAGAAAAACTTCATGATCCAAATTTTATTTGCCTCGGAATGCCGAGTGATCCTGTAATCATAAAACTCGTTCGGGCTCATTGCCCGAGTACTTTTGCTTTCATTTCCAAACTTGATGGACATATCCGAATATTGCTTTTTCTGCTTTGAGCGCGCTTCGAGTGAACGGATTTTTTAACTTAGGCGAAACTGGTTCGCGGCTAAGCCCCCGAGTGGGAGGGATGCTCTCCACTCGGAGCGATTTTTTACTTAGGCGAGGACGGGCTCGCGGCTAAGCCTCCGAGTGAGAGTGATGCTCTCACTCAGAGTAGTTTTTTAACTTAGGCGAGGACTGGATCGCGGCTAAGCCCCCCAGTGAGAGTGATGCTCTCACTCGGAGTAGTTTTTTAACTTAGGCGAGGACTGGCTCGCGGCTAAGCCTTCGAGTGATAGAGATGCTCTCACTCGGAGTAGTTTTTTTAACTTAGGCGAGGACGGGCTCACGGCTAAGCCCCCGAGTGAGAGTGATGCTCTCACTCGGAGTAGTTTTTTAACTTAGGCGAGGACTGGCTCGCGGCTAAGCCTCCGAGTGAGAGAGATGCTCTCACTCGGAATAGTTTTTTTAACTTAGGCGAGAATGGGCTCGCGGCTAAGCCCCCGAGTGGGAGGGATGCTCTCACTCGGAGTAGTTTTTTAACTTAGGCGAGGACTGGCTCGCAGCTAAGCCCCCGAGTGAGAGGGATGCTCTTACTTGGAGTAGTTTTTTAACTTAGGTGAGGACTGGCTCGCGGCTAAGCCCCCGAGTGAGAGTGATGCTCTCACTCAGAGTAGTTTTTTAACTTAGGCGAGGACTGGCTCGCGGCTAAGCCCCCGAGTGGGAGGGATGCTCTCACTCGGAGTAGTTTTTTAACTTAGGTGAGGATTGGCTCGCGGCTAAGCCCCCGAGTGAGAGGGATGCTCTTACTCGGAGTAGTTTTTTAACTTAGGCGAGGACTGGCACGCGGCTAAGCCCCCAAGTGAGAGTGATGCTCTCACTCGGAGTAGTTTTTTAACTTAGGCGAGGACTAGCTCGCAACTAAGCGCCCGAGTGAGAGGGATGCTCTCACTCGGAGTAGTTTTTTAACTTAGGCGAGGACTGGCTCGCGGCTAAGCCCCTGAGTGAGAGTGATGCTCTCACTCGGAGTAGTTTTTTAACTTAGGTGAGGACGCGCTCGCAGCTAAGCCCTCGAGTGTGAGGGATTCTCTCACTTGGAGTAGTTTTTTAACTTAGGCGAGGACGGGCTCACGGCTAAGCCTCCGAGTTAGAGTGATGCTCTCACTCGGAGTAGTTTTTTTAACTTGGGCGAGGATGGGCTCACGGCTAAGCCTCCGTGTGAGAGTGATGCTCTCACTCGGAGTAGTTTTTTTTTAACTTAGGCGAAAGCAGGTTTCGCAGCTAAGTCACCCGCTGGGGGTTTTGAACACACACTTATGCGAGAGGAATCATTATAGGACCGCGGGAGTCATGTCTGGATAAACAATCTAAAAAAGTGCACTTATTACATCTCGACATTCCGAGTATCTGCATTCCAGGAGCGCGGCTCGTCGACCTTCTTTGCGAGGTTGTAGAGGTGGTAGGCCCCATTGTGTAGCACCTTGGTGACAATGAAGGGGCCTTCCCATGCGGGGGCCAGCTTGTGAGGTCGTTGTTGATCCACTCGGAGCACAAGATCTCCTTCTTGAAATGCTCGACCTCTGACGTTCCTGGCGTGGAATCGACGAAGATCTTGCTGATAGATAGTCGACCGTATCAGGGCCATCTTGTGCTCCTCTTCCAATAAATCAACGGCGTCCTACCATGCTTGCTCTGCCTCTGCTTCCAAATAGAGCTCCACTCGGGGTGAATTGTGGAGGAGGTCACTTGGCAGCACGGCTTCAGCTCCATACACCATGAAGAAAGGTGTGCGATCAGTCGACCGATTTGGAGTCGTCCTTAAACCCCATAGGACAGATGGCAGTTCGGTCACCCAGGCTCCAGCTGCATGTTCCAGATCACGCATGAGTCTGGGTTTCAATCCTTGGAGAATTAGACCGTTCGCCCTCTCAGCTTGTCCATTCGACTGCGGCTGCACAATGGATGCATAGTCTACCCGAGTGCCTTGGGAGGCGCAAAAGTTTCTGAATTCTTCCGAGTCGAAGTTTGAGCCATTATCTGTGATAATACTATGAGGAACTCCATATCTGAATATCAATTCTTTCAAGAACTTGATGGTTGTTCTTGAATCTAACTTCTTAATAGGCTTGGCTTCAATCCACTTGGTGAATTTGTCGACTGCTACAAGCAGATGAGTGAAGCCACTCCTACCAGTCCTGAGGGGCCCAATCATGTCCAGTCCCCATACAGCGAATGGCCAGACGAGTGGAATGGTTTTCAGAGCAGATGCGGGTTTGTGAGACATGTTTGTGTAGAACTGACACCCTTCACACCGCTGTACCATTTCCTTTGCAGCTTCATTGGCCCGTGGCCAGTAAAACCCGGTTCGGTATGCTTTAGCCACATTTGTCCGAGAGGACGCATGATGACCACAGGTCCCCGAGTGGATCTCTTCCAAAATTAGTTGACCTTCTTCTGGGGAAATACATCGCTGAGCTACGCCAGTAACACTTTCCCTGTAAAGTTGTCCACCTATCACTGTGAAAGCCTTGGATCTGCGGACAATCTGACATGCCTCAACCTCATCCTCTGGGAGCTCCTTCCTGAGTATGTATGCAATGTACGGCACAGTCCAGTCGGGAGTAATCACCAAGACCTCCATCACCAAGTCAATAACAGCAGGTATCTCGATTCCAGTTGGATCAGTGGGACTTTTCTCCTGGGGAGGCTCTTCAGTGAAAGGATCTTCTTGCACTGATGGGGCATGAAGGTGTTCTAGAAACACATTGCTGGGGATAGGCTTCAGAGTGGAACCTATCTTTGCCAAATCGTCAGCTGCTTGATTTTTGAGTCGGGGAATGTGGTGAAGCTCCAAACCCTCGAACTTTTTCTCTAACTTCCTCACTGCATTGCAATATCCAGCCATAGTAGGGTTTCTGATGTCCCACTCCTTCATCACTTGATTGACCACCAAATCCGAGTCACCGTAGACCATCAGGTGACGGACGCTGAATGAGATAGCCATACGCAACCCGTAGAGGAGTGCTTCATACTCAACTTCGTTATTGGAGGAATCGAAGTGAATCTGGAGGACATAACTGAGTTTATCACCTCTTGGGGACACCAGGACCACTCCGGCACCAGAACCATTCAACATTTTAGACCCATCGAAGAACATGGTCCAGTGTTCCGAGTGAACTTGAGTCGGTTGTTGCTGTTCAATCCACTCGGCCAAGAAATCCGCGAGCGCCTGAGATTTGATCGCCTTTTTTGCTTCGAACTTGATATCCAAAGGGAGAAGTTCAATTGCCCACTTAGCCACTCGACCAGTTGCATCTCTATTATTCATGATCTCAGATAATGGAGCATCACTGACGACTGAGACCGAGTGGTCTTGGAAATAGTGTGCAACTTTCTTCGCAGTTAAGTAAATTCCATAAACAAGCTTCTGGTAATGTGGATACGTTTGCTTGGACGGAGTCAAGACTTCAGAGATATAATACACTGGCCGTTGAACTTTATAGGTCTTGCCTTCTTCTTCTCGCTCCACTGTGAGCACCGTGCTGACAACCTGACCAGTAGCTGCAATGTACAAGAGTAGAGGCTCTTTGCTTTTCGGAGCAGCAAGCACTAGCTGGGTGGAAAGCAGGGCTTTGAGCTCCACAAACGCTGCTTCGGCTTCGGGAGTCCACTCGAACATGGCAGACTTTTTCATCAGCCGGTAAAGAGGCAGAGCCTTTTCACCGAGTCGTGAAATAAACCGACTCAATGCAGCGAGACAACCTGTGAGCTTCTGAACGTCATGCACATGCACAGGGCGTTTCATTCAGAGAATTGCACCGATCTTCTCAGGATTGGCATCTATCCCTCGTTCGGAAACGAGGAAACCGAGTAGCTTGCCTCCGGGTACCCCGAATGTGCACTTGGACGGATTCAACTTAATGTCATACCTTCTCAAATTGGCAAAGGTTTCAGCGAGATCAGTCAGCAGGTCAGAACCTTTACGTGACTTGACCACAATGTCATCCATATAGGCCTCCACATTCCGACTGATCTGAGTGAGCAGGCACTTTTGGATAATGCGCATGAATGTGGCGCCAGCATTTTTGAGACCGAATGGCATAGTGACATAGCAAAAACACCCGAATGGGGTGATGAAGGCCGTTTTTATTTCATCTGGCCCATACAGACGGATCTGATGGTATCCAGAATACGCATAAAGAAAAGACAAACGCTCACACCCCGCAGTCGACTCGACTATCTGATTAATGTGATGGAGGAGAAAATGATCTTTTGGGCAGGCCCGATTGATATGCTTGAAGTCAATGCACATGCGGAGTGAATTATCCTTCTTAGGTACCATGACGACGTTGGCGAGCCACTCGGAGTGGTATATCTCGCGTATGAACTTAGCTGCCAAGAGCTGAGCCACTTCCTCGCGAATCGCCTTCCTCTTCTCCGCAGCGGACCGACAGAGATGCTCTTTGACAGGTTTGGCTTTGGAGTCGACACGCAAACGGTGTCAGCCAGTCCCCTGGGTACACCTGGCATGTCCAATGGTTTCCATGCGAAGATGTCCCAGTTCTCACGGAGGAACTAGATGAGCGCGGCTTCCTATTTGCTGTCGATTGTCGTTGAGATGTGGGTCGGAGCAGCTGTGGGATCTTCCGGGTGAATGTGAACTGGCTTTGTCTCGCCAGCCGACTGAAATGTGGACTCAGAAGCAAGCTTCTTGGAACGGAGCAAATCACTCAGATTAGCATTCTTCTTGTACTCTTCCAGCTCCACCACCGCCATTTGCTCGTCAGCTATCTTGGAACCCTTCTGGAGGCATTCCTCTGCTCTCTGTCTATTCCCAGTGACCGTGATCACACCTTTGGGCCCGAGCATCTTCAGTTTGAGATATACGTAACATGGACGGGCTATGAAATGAGCATACGCCGGTCTGCCCAGAATAGCATGATAGGCACTGTGAAAATCTACCACTTCAAACGTCAGCTTTTCTTTGCGAAAATTCTTTGAATCGCCAAAAACCACATCCAAAGCAATCTGCCCAAGTGATTTTGCTTTCTTTCCTGGGATGACTCCGTGGAACTGCATGTTGCTCTCACTGAGTCGGGACATCGGAATGCCCATCCCCTGAAGGGTTTCAGCATACAGAGTGTTCAAACCACTGCCACCATCCATGATAACTTTACGCAGTCGAGTGCCTCCAACGACTGGGTCGACCACCAAAGCTTGCCGCCCGGGGGTAGCAACATGAGCTGGGTGATCCGACTGATCAAAGGTGATAGGAGTCTTTGACCACTTGAGGTATGTTGTAGTTGCCGGAGCAACCATGTTCACCTCTGCGTTGATGACTTTCAGTCGACTTTTGCTCTCGATGTCAGCAAAAATCACCAGGGTTGCATTGACCTTTGAGTAATCATCCGCCTTTTCTTCATCTTCATCATTATCAGAGCCCTTCTCACTCTGCTGACCTTCACGGAACTGCTGGATAAGGAATCTGCACTGTTGAGTGGTGTGTTTGGGCAAAATCAAGTTGCCCTCTTCATCTTTCTTCGTGTGGATGGCACACGGTAAATCCAGGACATCCTGGCCCGACTGGTCCTTGATCTTCTTGGGTATCCATGGCCCCTTGGGCTTTCCCTTGAACTTTCCTTGGGTATTCACTAATGCAGCTTCAGCCTGCCCTGCGGCTTCAGCTTTGCGTTTTTGCTTCCGACTGGGATTTCCGCCCCCAGCGTCGGGGTCGACTGTCTTCCCTTTGCCATTACGGAGTCGGTCTTCTTCTTCGCCATTCTCGTACCCAGTGGCTATCTCCATCATCCGATTCAGAGTCATGGCCCCGGAGCGACCAAATTTCAGTGTGAGCTCTCTGTACCGTACGCCTTCCTTGAAAGCGCAGACTGCTTGGTGCTCTGAAACATTCTCCACCAGATGGTGAAGTGTAGTCCAACACTGGATGTAATCTCTCAAAGTTTCATTCAGCTTTTGGACACAATGTTGCAACTCAGATAGCCCAGCGGGACACTTGCAAGTGCCTTCAAATGTCTTGATAAACCCTCGGGCCAAGTCTTCCCAACAGTAAATGCTAGCAGGAGCCAACTGATTCAACCAGGCCCTAGCTGAGCCTTCAAGCATCAAGGGCAGGTGCTTCATGGCCACTTCATCATTGCCTCCACCAATCTGCACTGCCACTCAGTAATCCTGCAACCACGTGTCTGGCTTTGACTCGCCAGTAAACTTGCTCATTCCTGCAGCCAATCTGAAGTTGGGAGGAATCTCAGCAGCTTGAATGGCTCTGCTGAAACACTCGGGCGCAGAGACGAACGCTCTGCTCCCACTCGGGTGATCTCTGTCTAGACCTTCTCTGTTAGCTCTGCCTCTGTCAACCAGGCCCTGAACAAGGACTGACCTTGCATCAAACCCGGGCTCTCGGGGGTCGACTGGAATCCTCTGCTCGTCACCGTACGGATGCATGTCATCGTACCGCCGGGGCGCGTACGAACCACCCCTCGGAGGAGGCGTAGGCACTCGATGGTGGTCATCACGGTGGTATCGAGGGTCAAACTGCCCATGGCCTCGACCCAGGTACTGGTCCTGGCAATAACCACGATCTTCATGCCACAGAGGTGATCTCGGGCTGTGTGCCAACTAAACTGTGTCCGCCATGACGGACCTACTATGAATCCTATTGCGCGACTGGGAAACAGCTGAATTCTGCTCCCCGGCCGCCCTGAGCAGTGCCCGAATCTACTGTAAGCCTCTACCAGCCTCAGAACGGGACGGCTGGATCAAATCTGCAATACGTGCAGCCGCTGCAACATTTTGGATCGGAGCGCGGTATACCTGACACTCATCCCGAGGTCCTGTCGGGAACAATTGCCGCTGCCGTCGACTGGAACTTGGGAATTGCCTGCGAGCGCGGTCGTTGAGTGATCGCTGAAGATTCTCCAGGCGCGCACGCTCAGCCAGAGTGGCTACGCGCGCAACCTCCAAGGCCTGAGCCTCGGGGGTCTTCCCAATGATGGGGGTCTGGAGAGCTTGATCGTTCCGGCGCTGCAGCTCTTCTCTCTGCTCCACAGTGAGGGCTTGAGGATAGTATTCATCGTTGCTGAGCGACGAACCACCGCTATCGCCCCCGTCACGGGGGAATCCTGGCGGGCTGCGCTGGGGACCAACCATGAGGACTTCCACCGCATGATCATTGCTTTCACACTCGGAAAGAGTATCCGAGTGGCCAGTCGACAGATCAAACAAACCATAAAGGGACTCATCGGGCTCGATTGCCACGATCTGAGGAGTGGCCGACTGATGGGCCAAGGCATGCTTCACCCACCGCTGGAGCCACGAGCGACCAGACCGCTTGCGATGACGAGCAGCGTGGAGGGAAGACGCCAGTGGGGCCGACCGATATTGGGTCGACGGCTGCCGCAGGAGGACGTCGTAGACACTCGCGCGGAAGTGGGCCGACCCGTGAACGGGGAGCGCCTCGACGTCGAGGGGGGCTTCCTGGAGCCAGGCCGAATTGTCGGCGATGAAGGCGAGCGCGCCGAGACGGATCTCGTGGCCCAGAGACAATCCACCACTGGAAACCATGTCGATGGAGATCGAAGATCGCAACCTCGTCGAAAGTCGCTTAGACGCCTGCCCCACAGTGGGCGCCAACTGTCGTGGGAACGGATCTGACAGTAGAGATGGGGGTATGTAGGAGGAGGCAGTGCCTAGCTACGGCGAGGTTGTACACTCAGATTTTACGAGTTCAGGCCCCTCTCGGAGGAGGTAACAGCCCTACGTCTCGGTGCCGCGGAGGCTTGTTGATTGGAGTGTTGAGTTATAGGGGGTGCGAACCCTTGTGCCAGAGGGGAGGGGTGGCTTATATAGAGTGCGCCGACCCCTCGCAGTCCCTGTGGTGTCCCTCCACGCCAGATCCACATCCCCTACTCCAGAGAGTCGCAGCCTAAGTCCGACCACATATTCCGAGGAGCCCAACGAGCGTTTGGCTAAAAGAGGTTTATCATGGCCTCTCCGGCGGACGTTGGCGAGGTGGCCGTCGTTCGTCCCGACCTGTCGATCCCGGAGCAACACCTTACCATGGAAGCCGGCGAGGACATTGACTGTGTTGCCATGCTGAAGGCTTCACGTCAGCGGGCTAGCGTATTACTGTGTCTCGGGAAAGCTGGCTACAACATCAAGCTCGTCAACAGCGACAGCTTCACGCGGGCCATGTCACAGGTTAAGTGGTCCATCCCCAACCCCTCTGATTCAACCGCCGTCGATCTCTTCAAAGGCCCTGCCGCTGATCTCCTCCGCCATGCGGTCAAGGATTTGCGATCCTTGTATGACATTGAGCCCATTTTGTCATTTCTGAAGGACATGTTCTACGGCGACGGCTTGGGATCCACAATTGGCAAGTCAGATCTCGTCGACCACGACCATGAGGAGGGCACCCACAAAGGGTCTTCCAAGGTGAAACAACCCATCTGCGACCATGGTGTCGGTGTCAAAACCAGCAGATCTCGAGTAGGGGGTCTAGAGCTGTGGATCTTGGATCAATGGGGAACAAGGGACGAAGCATATGATGTTTACCCAGGTTCGGGCCCTCTCGAAGAGGTAAAACCCTATGCCTTGCTCGATTATATTGAAGTGTATAGGATGATTACAGAGTCGATCTACCACGAGATCAGATGAACTAAACCCTAGGTGAGTAGGATGATGGTTGTTGTTCTAGCCTCTACGGACTAAACCCTCTGGTTTATATAGACATCAGGGGTACTAGGGTTACACATGGTCGGTTACAAGGATGGAATAATCACGCCGATTCTTCTTATCTTGACTTGGAGGACACACCAAGGCATCAAAGATCTCCTGCCCGGATACGGAGTCGCCTCATAGTTTGACCTTCTAGCAGTTGTAGTGCGGCCCACCTGTCCGGCCCATAAGAGACAGGCCAGCAGCCCGAGGACCCCCTTGTCCAGGACTCCCTCAGTAGCCCCCGAACTAGCCTCCAACGCTGGTGTTTTATAGCTTCCTGAGCTCTTGGTGCACCTAAAGTCTCCGGCTTGCGGGGCGAGTTCCTCTCCCCCTCTATGTTTAGAATAGTTCCCCTTAGCCAAATCTTCAAGAGTTGCTTAGCTAAATTCGGCCATGTGTAAATCGACTTATATTCCGGAATCCGATCTGTTGCTATTGCTTAGCCTCGAAGGCCAACCGCTCAAGTGCGACCAATGCCTTTGCCTGACAACTTTTGGCGAAAGGTCACAGCCGGTCACAAATGCTGAACCATTGTGAAAACTTGCTTCGCGGTTCGAGGCAGTGCCTCCATTGGCACGTTCCATCAATATGTAGATCGTGCCCATTTTTTTAAGGGATGTGACCAATGATCTTGGTTATGACACTCGCGCATAACGCCATGATTATATCGGGAAGCGGCGAGGCCTGTGGCGCAGTAAAAGGACTCTTGGTATTACGGTAGCTTATTAAAGGGAAACAACCACCGCTATCTATGTACGCCTTCTCCTTCCTCTCGCCATTGCTTTCCCAATCTACAGAGCTCCAGCGCCCCAAACCACCCCTCCTCACGCACTCCCTCCTAGCCACTCCCTCAATTCGGCCATGACCGGATCTGGTGCTAAGGGCAAATGGGAGGCCTCCATCGTCACCAACGACGATATCGAGGACCTGAAGCGCGCCGGCTAGCTCCCGACCGACATTGTTCACCGGGCTCCAGAGGAGGGCCAGGTCGTCCCCACGCCCCAACCGGGCGAGCGGGTGGTGTTTGTCCCCCACTTCATCAAGGGACTGGGCTTCCCGCTCCACCCCTTCGTCAGGGGGTCGATGTTCTTCTATGGGCTAGATTTTCATGATCTTGCCCCGAACTCCTTTCTTCACATCTTGGCCTTCATCGTCATCTGCGAGGTCTTTCTTTGGGTCTAGCCACACTTCGGCTTGTGGCTGAAGGTCTTCAACGTCAAGCTGAAGATTGTTGACGGCCAGCAGGCGGACTGCAGGGGGCGATGATCAGCAAGCTCGCCCGGGTCGAGTGGCCGGAGGGCACATTCATAGACACTGTCAAGGTCTAGCAGAAGGAGTGGTTCTACATCACCGAACCACACGACGTGGCCTGGGCGGCGGCTCCCGAATTCGGATCCAGACCACCCGCAAGGCTAACCTCGTGGACCAAGAAGAGCCTCGATTGGGGGTCACCCACGGAGGTGGAGTCGCTGTAGAAGCATGTCGTCAGTATGGAAAAGGCGGGCGCCAAGATGACCAATGTGGTTCAGGTGATGCTTTGCCACCACCTCCTACCCTGCTAGCAAAGGGACGCCCCAATGTGGGCTTACAAGCCCGATGACCCAGTCACCATGCTCCGTTTCTATGGCACCACCCACGACAAGTTGTGGAAGGTGTTGTTCAAACCTCAGAAGGAGTGGCCGACCAAGGAGGAGGACATCGGCCTTGACGCCGCACACCCTCCTAGGAAGGTAATGAAGCTTTATTCTTTTATGTTCGGGTATTCGCCTTTTAACATGGGATCTGACTCTTTCTTCCCCTTTCTCACAGGGTTGGCTCAATAAAGCCGTCTGGATCGACAGTCCAGCCCCGCTGCCCGAAGACCCCAGGTCGGCCCTGCTAGAGGAGATGCTGATCGTGGCGCCGTACAAGGCGCCAGCGAAAAAAGAGAAGAAGAAGAAGAAGAACGAGGCGAGGGAGGCCAGAGAAGGCCTCCCCCAAGAGTACATCCGGACACAAAGTTCGGGGAAACCCAAGCTCCCTCTGCTCACGAGGGGGAGAAGGAAGAGGACGGGGAGGAGAGCGACTCCTCCCGCACAAGGAAGAGGGCAGCGTCGGAAGACACCGAGGAGGACCAACCTCCTCATGCCCCAAAGAAGCAGCGCAAGGCCAAGTTGGTCCTGCCAGACGACAGCTCAGATTTCGACAAGGAGTCTGCAGCGTCCGAAGTGATTCCTTAGAGGAACCCCAGGGTGAAGCCCCCTGCCCAAAGGTACGAATCTGAAGACTCCAAGTGTCGTGGTGCATGCATTAGCCCCCAAGTGTCGTGGTGCATGCTTGCAACGACATGGGACTTTCATACTTTATGTAATCTTGATTTGAATAATGTAGCCCCAAGTGCCAGGTCGTGTGCCTGCGGTGACTCGGGACTTTTTTCTTCCATTGTAGAAATCATATCCATCATCTGGATGATGTTGCTGAATGCTTTTGCATATCAATGTTAAACCATGCTCCTTGCTATAAACTAGTGTTTTTGGGTTAGGAAATAATAACCATCTCTTCTGAAACGGCTTTGAAAACCTCAATCATTTAACACTGGTTATGATAACCATGATGAAAATCCAGCCATATTGGCCATGAAAGATTTATTTATTCCTGCAGAGTTACAATGTAACCTGGTTTGAAAACCGGCTCCTGCAACAAAAACAAATATATACATGCATATATGATGCAATGATGATGCAATGTATGTGTATGATAACAGAGTATAAAAATGCCGGCTTTCGAGGCTCGACATAAGACCGGCTTTCGAGGCTCGAGTCTTACTTCAATGAAGCTGGCATGATAGCCTTGGTTTATCCTCGCTCTCTGTAAGTCGGCTCTCACGCGACTCAAGCCGCTGTTTTAACTCTGACAAGTTCAGGGTCATAAAGATTGACTGTCAAGAGTACGGGGGTCACCTTTTCGGAGTAGCATCAAGCAGACAGGTAGGTTTAACCAAATTATTATGGCGTTTTTGTCGGGTCAAGAGGGTGAGAAAGCTAAACTCGGTGAGTTGGAAGCCCCCAAGTGACCAATGATCAAAATTGAACAGGATACCCATGTTTAGACTGTGCATCATGGCGACTAGTCTTCTTTGGTAACCTTACTTTTTGCCAATAAGGCAGGATACCTATGTTTGAACTGTGCATCGTGGCAGCTAGTTCTCTTTGGCAACCTTTAATTTTTTGCCAATACGGCAGGATACCCATGTTTGAACTACGCATCGTGGCAGCAAGTTCTCTTTGGCAACCTTTAATTTTTTGCCAATACGGCAGGATACCCATGTTTGAACTGCGCATCGTGGCAGCAAGTTCTCTTTGGCAACCTTTAAGCAGCCCCCGAGACCAGGTTGTCTACCCTACAGTGACCCGGGGTTCTTCAATTTGTGAAAACGGCCAAATATGCCGAGTCATGTCTGTGTAGCCCCCGAGTCTTAAGACGACTCGAGGAGTCGGCTTGCGATTCTTCATACTTGGTCGTGGCATAAATCGGCCATGACATTATAAGTCGGCGTAGACGCGTGAGTCAGCTGCGCGTTGGTGTAGACTAAACTGCAAAGGCGGTAGCTTGCACACACATTCGTTGAGCAGTGCAGCACGGTCGGATGCTGGCGCATGATAATGTTGGCACGAGCTCTATATCCGTGGCATACGATCGCTCTTGCAGTGAATAATTGTCCTGCATAAAAAATATCACAAGCTAGAGTAACTATTCTCGGATGAATTAGTATGTACTGAAAAACAGATAGGGCAAATAGCACCTGGTATTTTTATCAGATGAACAGGGGCGCCGGTGCTGGATAATGCTGGATGTATACTGGTGTATGCCTAGCTCATATGATCAGGAGCAGCAGTATAGCCTCATAATAGCTCCTCCTTGATGCAGTTGTTTATGACATGGCCAACAAATATGGACCGTTAAGGTCGAAGTTATCAGCCATGGGGTTGATGAAGATCATGGTAGAGTTGACGTCAACTGCGGGCGAGCCAGAGATGCTCGCAAGAATTGGCGTGTGTACGCTGATGAATTTGTAGCTGACCATAGCCTTTTTTCTTTTTTTTCAAGCTGGCTCACACTCCAGCCGTCCCCTTTTCTTTTCCTTCCCCGCGTGGCCAGATGGCCATGGCAGGGTGTTGGAGCGGTCAAAGAGCCAGCGCGCGGAAGCCATAGGCGGAGGAGCACACGGGAGTGTGCACGCTCGCCGGGCGGAGGAGGCCGGGCGTGAGCGGAGGAGCCAAAGCGGGGCGGCGCAGTGAAAATGCATTATATCGACTAGAGGGGGGTGAATAGGTGATTTTTACAAATTCGTCACTGAGGAAATACTACTTGAGGAATTTGCTAAGTGACGAACTACAAGCAGCGGAATAAGTACTCAGGTGCATGCATAACAAGACAGAAACAAAGTCATCATGATGAAAAGAAAAATACACAGAGCACAGGTAGCGTGTAAACAGGATAAGCAGGTAGAAGACAAGATGACTGAAGAGATAGGATTGAGGAAATTGAGAAAGTCTTCAGTCAAAGTTTTAAACAGTAACGATCAATTTCATCAACACATGAGTGAGGAAATGAAAGGGTTGAGGAAAAAGAACCAGTAGCTCGGTGAAGACAATGATTTGGTAGACCAGTTCCAACTGTTGTGACAGTTGTACGTCTGGTTGGAGCGGCTTGGTATTTAAACCAAAGGACACACAGTCCCAGGACAGTCCTTACCATATTCTCCTTGAGCTAAGGTCACACAGACCTCGCCCAATCACTCGTGGTAAGTATTCAGGTGACTTCCAAACCTTCACAGACTTGGTCACTCGGCGATCCACAATTCCTCTTGGATGCTCTAGACCATGACGCCTAACCGTCTCGAAGATGCACAGTCTTCAAAGGTAACAAGCATCGGTTCCACACAGGAACAATCTCTTCAGTGATGCTCAATCACTTTGGGTTGTAGGTGTTTGGGTTTTGGGTTTTTCCTCACTGATGATTTTCTCTCAAAGTCCTCGGAGGATGGGATGCTCTAAATGACAAGTGTCAGTTTCTCTCGGAGCAGCCAACCAACTAGTGGTTGTAGGGGGGCGGCTATTTATAGCCGGGGAGCAGCCCGACATGATAAGACATAAATGCCCTTCAATGATATGACCGTTAGGTGGATAAGATAGTTGGGACAGCTGGCGCATAGCACATCAACGGTCAGAAATTTGAGCTCTCAAATTCCTCAGGGCTATCATGTTCCTCACTTGTAGGCAATCTGCACTGGCGAATTCCTAACTCCTCAGTCCGAACAAATTCCTCAGAGAGCAGAAGATCTTCATCTCTGTCACTGAAGAAATTGACTGAACTGTATGAGATTTCCAAAGGCTTCACTCGAAGGATTGGGTATGTGTAGGCTTTCAGATGAGCATCACTTGGAAATGTTTCCTTAGTTTTACCTCGACCCCCTTTAACAGTAGTGTGTTTCCTATGACTCAAGAAAGAGAAAATGAAACTACGAAAACAAAAGTCTTCACGCTTCATAATCCTCGCATCAATATCAATGTCTTCAAGGTCACACCAATTTCCTCATTTTCAAAGTCTTCAAGAAAACCATAATCTTCAAATGAGGACATTCATTTTTAGGAGTCGACATCCATCGGATTTATCAAACTCCTCAAAGACTTATATAACCCGTGTACACTCACAAACACATTAGTCCCTTAACCTATAAGTCTTCAATACACCAAAATCACTAAGGGGCACTAGATGCACTTACAATCTGCCCCTTTTTGGTGATTGATGACAAATAGGTTAAGTTTTCAACGGGGATAAACATATGAAGTGTAAATACTGATATTGAGGAATTTGATTGCAAGATATAGAAGAACTCCCCCTGAAGATGTGCATATTTGAGGAATTTGCTTTGAATGCAAATGCACTTTGTAGAATAAAATCATGGGGATCTCCTCCTATATCTTGTAATCCATACACGCATTTAACACATGATATGAAGAATTTGAAATGCATGATGGAAAATGGTGTCTGACGAATTTCAGCATGCGTGCGTTAAGGTACTTGAGGAAATAAGCATGCAGAAAGCAGTTCAAAAGTATCAGACCACCATCGGACTTAAGTTTACAACTCAACCAAAAAACACTTCAGAAGAGCGAGAGTTGTAACTTAAGAAAAAAAACAGCCCATATATAAGACCCGCTTGAAGACTAACTCAAATTTCTCCCCCTTTGTCATCGAATGACCAAAAGGGACGAAAAAATGAGGACTAACGCCCCTGAAGAATATCATCATGATGTTGATGGATGAGCGCCAGCGTTGTCGGGGTTGATCGTTGATGTAGGGCATGCCGCAGTGTCGTCAAGATCCTCAGCTTCATCCGTCTCACGCGATGAAGAAAATGAACTGGTTACCAGCTGAGGAACTTTGACCTTCTTGAATTTCTTCGACGGAGGATGAGCCCAGTCAAAGTTCTGCTGAAAGTCCATCTTCTTGAGATCTTCACCACTGTAGAGATGAGAAAGTATGGCCCAAGTGCGATCAAAGATTTCATGTGCATAGTAGTGATTCTTCTTCACAGTATTCTGAGTGATAGTCATGTTCTGAAGAATTGAGCCAAATTGACACTTGACCCACTTGTGATTGCGATCGACCTTCTGATGAAGACTTAGAAGAAGCTCACGACCAGTCATCACTCATGGGGCATTGGCTTGAGGATTTTGCTCATGGGCTCTGGCAGAATCTTGAGTAGCAGAGTCATCATTGGTTGAATAAGATGCAGCCTTACAAAACTGATTATCCAATGGACGAGTGCCTTCATCAATAATAGAAGCTTTGCCTTTTTCATCAACTGAAGAAATGGTCCTTTTGAGGACTTCAATGGGAGGCAGAAAGCTGAGGTGATTCTGAAAATCTGCCTTGTAGTGATTTGAAGACCTGGTTCTGATGAATTTCATTATCCAAGGAGCATAGGGCTTCAATTCAAACGGCGACAGTGCAACATTTGCCAAAGTCCTCATGAAGAAATTGTGATAGTTAATGGGAATCTCATGTATGATGTTGAATAGCAGATTCTTCATGACGCCAACAACTTCTTCTTCTTCAGAGTTGTGGCCTTTGATTGGACTGGGGGTTTTGGTCAGGATGCGGTATATTGTCCTTGGCACATACAGCAAATCCTTCACTAGGAAGGTGGTTCTTGGAGATTGGCCTGATCGCAAAGGCTTCATCAGCACTTGCATGAGATGATTTGGAAGTTCAGATTCTTCATAGATCAGCCTTGCGCCTTCAGCAGGAGGACTGACAAGAACGGCATGAAGCAATTCAGTGGTCGGGGCTTTATAGTGAGTGTTCTCAGTCATCCAGTCAAGCACCCATGAGTTGACATCAGCCACATTTCCAGTGAGGTGCAGTGTTGCATAGAATTGAAGAATTAGCTCTTCATTCCAATCATAGATATCAGCATGGAAATTCAGGAGCCCAGCTTTGTGAAGAACATTCAGAACGGGTTGGAAGCAAGGAATGGACTCCATATCCACATGAGGAATTTAACGGTGCTGAAACACCTTGTCCTTGTCAAACAGAACAGCTGCATAAAAGTTCATCTGGCTTGCTGTCCAAAACCTCTTGCGCCTTAGCCTGGCTGAGTCATACGGATTAGTGTTAGTGAAGAAATGATGCTCATCAAAGAAATCATCAGCCTTGAATTTTGGCCTCTTTGCATGAGGATTTTGTGGGTTGGGCTGAAGATTTGTAGTTGACGGTCTCACAACCTCTTGAGTCACAACCTCTGGTGCTGCTAACTGAGGAATTGAAGCTTCAGGTTCTTCAGCAGCGGTTTGATTGTCCATTTCTTCAGCTGTAACAGCTAGAATTTCCTCAGGTATCGAATGGAGAGAAGTTGGACGTCCTTCAGACCCTGTGAGTATTTCTTCAGTCTGCACACGGGACTGAGGAATTGGATGCAGAGGTGAAGCCATAGGTGAATTGGGGTGAAGATTTTCCCAATAGTCATCATTCAGCACTGGAGTAGTTGAGCCAATATCCACATCTTCTTTAATTTCCTCAACGCCCACCTCTTCAGCTGTGAACTGAGGCACAGGCGATGATATCAGTGGTGTGGAGACAACATCATCCACATTGATTTCTTCATCCAACTGCTTTGAGGAAGCAGCAGAAGGATTATCCTCATCAGTGTCATCTGGAATGACATATTCTTCACCAAAAGGAATGAGTTCCTTTGATGGCACTATAGATATCAGAATAGCATCAATTGGTTCTGTGAAAGAGCTCATCAAAGTCCTCACTTTCTTGGGAGCTGAGGATTCCGCAGAGGTTGATGCTTTCCTCTTCCTTGCGGCTACCTTTTCCGCAACCTTCGTTTTCTTCACTTCTGATGCAGAAAGAAGAGTGATTTTCTTCACCTTTGAAGATTTTTCAGGAGGGGAAGATGAAGTTGGTGCAGTTTCTTCAGGCACGACTGATGCAGTCGTCCTAGCATTCTCAGTTTCTTCAGGAGCTGGAATTTCTTCAGCAGCTCTGGTAGCCTGATTTTCATCAGCTGCGCTTTCATTTTCTTCAGTTTGCTGAGCAGATGCTTCAGCCTGAGGAATTTGTTGTTGCGATGATGCTGCAATGTCTGCCTTGAGGTTCTTAGCTATCTTGATAAATCTGACTTTGGTACCGAGCCAATCTGCATGATATCTGTCAAATTCATCACGGAGATCTCTGATCTCCCTCTGAATATTTACAAGTTCTTCAGGAGCCAGTGTAAGAACGTTGTTCCTCCGGAATCTCTCCTTCTTGTACTGGGCCTTCTTCACTTGTCTGGCCTTCTAAAACTTCCCGCCTATGAAGGCGTTCAACATATGACTTTGACCAGGAGTGAGGTTAAGGTCAGGAAGTGGAGTGTTGGGATCTTTGTGCCATAGATCAATGAAATAGAGGATTTTTCCTTGGATCCAGCATAAGAGGCACAGAGCTGCCTTTGACTCTTGGAGCCTTTCCCGTCTATCCTGGATAATTTCAGTCAATTCTTCATCATTAGCTTCATCATCATCATCAGACGGAACATGGAATGCCACTTGCTTCTTGTGATGACTTGGCCTCGTTCCATGACCAGCAGTGGTCTTGACCTTCAGCAACATTGGACCACTTGAAGATTGTGGTGGTGTTGAGGATGATGCAGAAGCCCCTGAGGCAATAGAAAAGCCTGCAGTCCGCTGACACATTGCAAGGTGCACAAGTGTTGAGGACTTTGTGGCAGCAGCTGAAGATTTTGAAGCAACTGAGGGGATTGGCACAGCCCTTGAAGAAGTTGCTTGAGGATTTTTCCCTGAGGACTTTGCCATTGAAGAACTTGGCCGTGAGGGCATTGAGCTTGAAGATTTCTTCATAGCAGACTTCTTCAGCATGGCCTTCTTTGGTGCAGTTGTGCTAGCAGAGGCCTCAGCAGCAGCAGTAGCTTGAGAATCCTCATTGAATTTCTTCAATGCTTCTTTAGCAACTTTTGAAAGCTTGTCTTGGCGCTTGGCCCATTCCTTTGGAAAGTCCTCACGGATTAGCTACTTGGCCAGCAGCCAAAGGAGGTCTTGGACATGGAGGGTTTACGGCGAATTTCTTCATGTACTTTGGAGTTACATAACGACATTCCCTCCATTCCTTAGCCCATCTCCTCTCAATCCTCTGTATGCGCACTTTGCGCTGATTCTTGTTTTCCTTCCCATGAATAGCTTCATCTGGTATGCAATATTCATCATATAGGTCGTTAGGGATTTCAAACGCTATGTTTGTCTCAGGCCTCTTGCCTCCCTTCTGAGGTCTCTTCCCATCTGCCATTTTCCTCACTTGAGGACTTTGAACTTTGGATGTTTCTGAGGAAGTATGCAAATTTTCTCCGGGGCAGGAGGGAAATCGAGGAGTAGCTGCGCACGTGCCAAGGTTTCCGCTGGCATAGGTGGCGGCGACAGGTGCGAGGTACTTGAGGTGCTCTGACTCCTAGGCATGTTAGAAGGAGCACCACCACGATCACGCGACCGCGCGCCACCTTCGCCGGTAGCTCGGTGTGCATGCTGGTCCAGCGCATCTTGGGATCGATGCACAGGAATCTTTTCATGGGGACGCCCTGAACCACTAGCGCCATGACGTCGCTCGTCGTGCGCGACCTGGGTAGGTCGTGATGCTTGCGCCGGCGCGGGAGCTCCAGCAGGCGCCCTCCGATCTCTGGAATTCGTTGTGCCACCCGTAGGCAACACAGCTCCGTCTCTGGATCCAGCAGCGTGTAGGTTACCGCTGCCACTGTGAACGATGCCGCTCGCCTGGCTCGGATCACCAGAACACCGTGGAAGTTCTAGTCCTCTTCCTTCTGCACCCACGCCATCGCCCGTACGCGAAGGCGCAGGCAAAACGGACGTGGATGGTTGCGCCGTCACAGCGCTCTTCTTCTTGGGTGGCATGATGATGAAGATGATGAAGAAACTAAGGCACCAACCACTAGATCAGGTTCATGCAACCTTCAATCCCCCTACCTGGTGCACCAAAGATGTCGGCGTGCGACACCTATGGGATCCCAAGAGACCCCTTTACGATTCGGCGCGGGGAGAGGTATGCGCAAAGAGCAGAACCAACGATCGACATGGGGCGATTTTACCCAGGTTCGGGCCGCTGATTAGCGTAAAACCCTACTCCTGCCTTGTGTTCTTATTAGTGTTCTTGAGCCCAGCCTCCAGGAGCGCTCGCAGTGAACAGTACGTTCAAAGAGCAGCTACGCATGCAGAATGGGCCAGAAGTCCTCCTCCCCTGTAGCAGTTGCCATGGGCCTCCTTTTATACCATCAAGGGGTCACCACAGTGGCAAAATGTACATACATTGAGGTGTAAAGTAGCTACAGGGTTACCATACCTAACCCCTGACGGACTAGGACGAACGCATTTAATGCACCGTGAGGTGTCCGTTTAGGTGTCCTTACTTTCTTGGGGATGGAAAAAGGGGCCATCCCATCAGCACCGCTTAAGCTCTCCCCCACTGGCGCGTCAACACGCATCCAAAGAAGGACCCAGAATGTCGGGTTTGTCGCTGTGCTAGAGCGGTGGCATAGCAACAAAAACCTTGCCGGGCGCCGAAGCTTGCTGGGCGCCAAGCCTTGCCGGGCACCAAGCCTTGCCGGGGCGCCGATCCTTGCCGGGCTCCGCAGGCCACCCCGGCAAGATCTTGCCGGGGAAGCTGGCCTGCGGATTCTAGCTCTTCTTATCTGCTGATCCTCAGATCTCTGACTTGATGATTTCTTTGATGGCTTGAATCAACCTCGAACTGTTCCCCGGCAAGCCTTGCTGCGAGGATGGCTACAACTGCCCGTGCACAAGTACGGGGTACTAGTGGCCCAATACTTAGTACACCGACAGGAGCCCCCGGGCCTAGGCCATACACGAGTGCGAGGCGTTGTTGGGCTAGGCCCAAACAGTGCACGGGCACGCGTGGCAGGGGATTAACTGCTCGTAAATATCCCGTTTACTGTGCCCCCCACTACGCGCGCCGAACGTGCGACGTGGGAAGCTTGCCTCAAAAGCTGCAACTGCGACGCGCCTGCAGAGGCGCATTAACATTGGGGAGTAAAAGAGGCGGCCCCGCTCCTTCCCCATAAAAAGGAGAAGCCGCAGAGGCACAAGCCTATTTACCCCCCTCTTCTTCTCAATCTGGCCGTCGCCATCGCCTTCCTCCTCTCGAGCTCAGAGCGAAGCTTTCCCTCTTCCGCCCGCCGCTACCACGCTCGCTTCATCCCCGGCTTGCGCCCTCACAGCCGCCATGCCGCCCAAGGCCAGCAAAGGCAAGAGCAAGGAAGCGAAAGCCGATGTCCCGGAGAGCGAACTGGTGAAGATGCGGAAGAAGTATGCCGTCTTCGCCCCGTCGCTCGATGCAGAAGCTCTGAAGAGGCGGTACCAATGCATGTGGGCGAAGGAGACGCGGGCTCACCCCGCCACACGCGTGATTCCAGGTTCTTGTTCCAAAAGTGGGTCGGACAGATACCCCTTCTTCACTGCGTATTTCTATTGCGGGCTCTGCCCCCCATTTTCCGACTTCTTCAATGATATCATGTACACATACGGCTTTCATCTTCTCGATTTCACGCCGAATGCGGTACTGTGCATGTCCATCTTTGCCCATCTTTGTGAAAACCTTGTCGGAGTGATTCCCAATACTACCCTTTTCTGCCATTACTTCTTCCCCTGCATCCAAAAAGGAGAGGCCCTCTCTGGTTCTATCGCCTGGATTCCAAGGGCTTGGAATAAGGAAATATACCCAGAAGGAGTTTACCGCGAAAAGTGGGACGAATGGCGGACTGAATGGTGCTGGATCAAGGAAGCAGATCCCCATCCGTTTTGTCTGCCCCGGAAATAGAAGGCAGTCCGCGGCAGTGGCTGGAGCATTCTTGCCGCTGACGACGAAAAGCTCACAATCGCCACCACCAGGATTCTCCGCCTGAAACCTGCCGGGCTGACAATGGAGATGATTGGCTTCAACTTTCTCCGCCGCCGCATCGCCCCCTTGCAGAACAGGGGAAGGCCAGCTTCTGAATATCGAAACGCGGCGGACATCATGAGATTGCACCCCGGGTTGAATAATAATCTGACTACTATGCAGCTTGGCGCTCTCCGTCAAAAGCTGTTCCAGCGCGACGACAAGCATCGGCTGCTGGCAAGGATTGTCCCTTTGTGCAACAATTCTGCTCTGGGGTCAATCATCGCCTTCATGCTGATGTTCAACGCCCACGGTCTTGATGCGACTTGGGCCGAGCCAACCGAGGAGGAAGCACAGAAGTTTTTTGATAACTTGACGGAGAGGCCCGTCCGGGAAGAGGCAGATTTCATCCGAGCCACCACTGACCAAGAAGTAGCATACATTGCTACTAGGGTGGAGGAGGCAAATCTTGCCGCAGAGGCCGGCAGCGTTGGCTTCACAGAATGGGAAACCAGCGACGCAGAGGTAGTAGTGGAGGTAAAACCTGCCGGGAAGGACAAAGTTGCCAGGGAATAGAGCAGCACAGCCGCTGAGAGCTCGTCCGACGAGGACACGACCGAAGAAGAACCGCAAGAAGAGCTCCCAGCCCTGAAGAAGACGAAGCGTGTTCTTCGGAAGGCTGCATCTGGCATCCCGGCAAGCCAGCCTTCTTCGAGCGGCGAGGCTCCCAGCAAGAAAGCAGCCGGCAAGACTGCACCGCGGCAAGGGGTTCGTCAGCAACCTGCGCGGCGCGCGAGACCCACACCAGCGGCCACTGCTGGAGCGGCAGGGGTGTCTCGCACTACCGCACCGGAAACTGCCCCGGCGCCTGCCACAGCCAAGCGACCTAGGACCCCTCCTCCGCCTTCGCACTCAGACATCGCAATGGAGGCCGATTTCGACATCTCCAGCTTTAGTCCGGAGCGAGAAGAAGAAGAGTGAGTGCTTTGCCACAGCCTTTATTTTCCAATCTTGGGTCAACCTTGCTGACTTGCTTGAATTGTCTCTGTAGTGATGCAGAAACCTTGCTGGAGAGGATGACGAAGAGGGCAAAGACTTCCACGGGCGACGAGCCCCCGGCAGGCTCCACGAGCGTGCCAGAAACTGTCGTTGTCAGCCCGGAGCTCAGCCCTCAACACAGCCCCCAGCACAGCCCCCAGCGTAAGTTCACTGTTCTTTTTCCGCTGGCGGGTGCTGAGGCTTCCATTCTTGCCGCTGATATCTTTGGGCTCGCAGGAGAAGAACGGCAACAAGGGGAATTGTTGGAAGACGCCCCCGTCGTGCCACCTCCATCGACCACGCCGCCCACAAGCACGTCCCCGGCAAGAGATCCTACCAACGAGCCCATCTTAATTGAGGAGGAGCCGGCAAGCACGGACACCGGCAACCTTTCCCTGGCAACCGAAGTTGCCGGGAGGGGCGAGGCCACCTCCCAACAGCTCGACACAGGTAACTAATTGCCTCAGAACACTTGCTATTCTTTCCCTTCTCTCTCTGTCTTCAGTCGCTTCGAACTTCAATCTTGATCTTATTCTGTTCTCCTCCTTCGTCCTTCAGAGTTCCCTATGATGGAACACATGGACATCGACGTTGTCATCGAGGAGACCGCCAGGGACGCCGCTGCCGAAGCAGACAGGATCGCTGCCAGCGAGGCTGCCAAGGATGCCACTATCGAGGCCGATGGTGCTCTTGGAGGGGAGGCCGCCAAGACTACACAGGAGGAACCCGCCAAGGAATCTACTGAAGGGGGCGGCAGGGAGGCTGATGACCGTACTGACGGCATTCCTGCCGCAGGAGCGTTAGGCGCTGCACCGGCCACGAAGCCCCCTGCCACTGGTGAGGCGGTTGCTGAAGACCAACCGTCAACATCTGAAGGCCCCTCATTCAGCAAATATCTCAAAGTTGGCGAGAACTTGTTTGTCAACTTGCCGGGGACGGCAAGCATTGGGGCACCAGCCGAAGGAGAAGCCTTTGACGAAGAAATCATCGCTGCTGCCGGGCTCGAGATTGTTGACGATCCCAGCACTAGCAGTGGCAACTCTAAAGAGGATCAGCTCCTTCAGGCCATGGGCGAGAATTTCCGCAAGCTCCAGGCTCTCCACCGCGCCCGGAAAGATAAAGCGGATTCCAGAATGGCAGTTGTCGAGGCGGCCGAAGCAGATTTCCAGAGGCGTGTCGAACAAATGCAAGTCTGGTACGCCGAGGCCCTCCAAGAGCTGACTGCTGGCAGGGAACAAGTGAGCCAACAGTGGACAGAAATCCTCCTGAAGCAATCTGACATGGAGAAGGCGCAGGATGAAGCTACTCAAAGAATCGCTGCCGAAGATGCCCTCCTGACGGGGCGCCGCGTTGCTCTTGATGCTCACGAGGAAGATCTCACCGCACGTGAGCAAGCACTCGCCGCCAAGCTTCGCAGCAAAGATGAAGATATCGAGAAGCTTGTCGCGTGGCGGACCCAGGAGCTGGAGCAAAAACATAAAGAGGCGCTCGAAGCTCTGACTGCAAGTCACGCCGGCAAGCTCAAGGAGGCCGTCGATGCTGCCGAAGCTGCAGAGGCCGCCAAGAATGAGCTGAGCGACAAGGTAAAGAAGCTGGAAGTAGATCTCGAAGAGCACGGCAAGGAGCTCTCGACGCTCAAAGGTGATAGGGAAAAAACCCTCCACTCCTTGGCGGAGATGCAAGTTGCCCTGTCTAACAAAACCAAGCAGCTCTCCTCTATGGCTGATGCTATTGCAGTTCTGGAATTGAAGCTGACCACGTTGCAGAAGTCTCTCGAGGCCGGCAAGGCCCGTGAGAAGGCTCTACTCAAGGATCTCCAGGGAGAGAGGAACCTGCTCAAGAGCGCTGCCGCCACCCAAATGGATTACGAGAAGGGGGTGGAGATCTGGACTGGGCGTCTCATCGCTGCTGCGGAGAAGCTTATGGCGGAACTGTCAACCATGGGCCTATCAAACTTCAGGTATTCTTCCGAGGAAAGAATATCTTCAAGTGCCAGGCTGACGATGTTCTTTCAAAGCATCATCGACGCCTTGAGGTTGCTCCAGTCTAGCCGGGCGACCCAATTGGCCAACGAGACTCGCCGGCTTTGCCGGGCCGTCCTCCGCAAGGTGCTTATCAAAGTGGTGCACAGCAATCCCTGCATCGACCTCTCCAACGCGCTCGGCCATTTGCTAAAGGACGCAAATGTCGAGGCGCTCGAAGAACGTATCGCGCCTATCCTTGAGAAGGTGGACTCCATCAAAAGGATCGAAGGCCAGCACAGAGATTAAGTGCACCCCCTTTTCTTGTCGTCGTCATTCCATGTCAAAGACAATTAAGTCTCAAGTTAGAATTGCAGCAACTCATTAATGTAATATAACTCGCCTATGTTTAGGTACATGCTTGCTATTTTCCTTGTCTGATTCTTTTATGTATGGAGTTCACCCTACGCTTACTGAAAAACTTGCTGGCGTTCAACCTACCGTGAGTGCTGGGTGCGGGACTTCAGCAGCCTGCTGGAGGCGCAGCGGCCGGCAAGACTCCTTGGCGTTCTCAGTGCAGCCACTTAAATCGTTGAGCGGACTCGAAACAAAATAAGGGCGCAACTGATTACAACAAGGGTTCCTTCGCGTGCAGATTTTCCATACAAGAGTCGGAATCATCCAAGGAAACAACTTTGCAATAAAAGAAACTTGTTCTAAGTTTTTAGAACTTAGCTTTCTGTCGCTATCCTTCCTCCGGCAAGCGTCGATTCCGAACGTCGCCAACTGGTACTCATATCTCCCTTCCCCCCGACAAATGTGCACGCGAGGAATCCTTCTGTCTTTTAAGAAAAAGAAAGAAGAGAAAATAAAGATATGAAACCTTGGCGGTTCGTTAGAACTTACCGGGAGTAGGTGTCATACAACATCTTAGACAATCATGCATATATAAATATGAACATGGGAATCAATAAGGGAATGCACAACACTTAAATTTATTCATCTGTACTCAGGGTCTGTGCCTGGCTTTGTACAAAGGATCATATGCCTCGCCGGCAAGACTTGTACAAAAGGGTGGTTGCCGGGAGCTCCCGGCAACCGCGCCTTATGGGTAGAACTTGCGAAGATGTTCGATATTCCAGGAATTGCTCACTGGAACGCCATCTTCGGTCTCCAAGCAGACAGCGCCAGGCCTGGTGACTCGTACTACCCGATAAGGGCCTTCCCACTTTGGCGTCAACTTGTTTGAATTCTTGGCGGACTGAATCCGCCGAAGAACAAGGTCGCCTTCCTCAAGGCTTCGGGCGTGAACTTTGCGGCTATGGTAGCGGCGCAAAGCTTGCTGGTAGCGTGCAGCTCGCACAGCAGCCTGAAGACGATTCTCCTCAAGGAGCACAGTGTCATCTTGGCGTAGTTGCTCTTGCTCAAGCTCATCATAAGCAAGCACTCGAGGTGATCCGTACGTGAGTTCCGTGGGGAGAATTGCTTCCGCTCCGTAGACCAGAGCGAAGGGCGTCTGGCCGGTGGCTCGATTTGGTGTTGTTCTAATTGACCAAAGAACTGCCGGCAACTCATCAATCCAGCGTCTTCCGCACTTTTTCAGCCTGTCAAAAGTTCTGGTCCTGAGACCGCGCAGCACTTCAGCATTGGCCCTCTCTGCTTGGCCGTTGCTTCTCGAATGAGCAACGGAGGCAAAACAAATTTTGCCGCCAAGGTCTCGGACGTACTGCATGAAGGTGCGACTTGTGAATTGCGTGCCGTTGTCGGTGATGATCCTGTTGGGCACACTGAAACGGCAAACTATCCCCTTAAAGAACTTGACGGCCGATTGCGCTGTCACCTTCCTCACTGCTTCCACCTCCGGCCACTTTGTGAACTTGTCGATAGCAACGTACAAGTACTCAAAGCCCCCGGTAGCACGGGGGAAAGGGCCCAGTATGTCGAGCCCCCAGACCGAAAACGGCCAGGAGAGAGGGATTGTCTGAAGAGCTTGAGCTGGTTGATGCGATTTTTTCGAATGAAACTGGCACGCTTAACACTTGGTGACTAGTGCAGTTGCATCCTGGAGAGCGGTGGGCCAAAAGAAACCTTGCCGGAATGCTTTCCCGGCAAGTGCTCTTGATCCTATGTGAGAACCACATATGCCTCCATGTATTTCTGCCAACAACTCTAGCCCATCCTCCCGAGGAATGCACTTCAATTTCACACCGTTTGGTCTCTTTCTGTACAGGACGTCATCGACGAACTTGTACATACCAGACCGACGGGCTACTCTTTTCGCTTCTTCTTGTTCCTCCGGGAGTTCTCCTGTTTGAAGGAAATGGACAATGTGCTGTGCCCATGCTGGAGCCTGAGGCTCGACGGCTAGGACTAAAGGCATCTCCTCCGCCGGGGGAACGTTTGTCTCGACAGCAAGGGCCTGAGGCCCTGCTAGAGCCTGTTGTTCCCCGGCAGGCATGTCGATCCGGCAACTTCCTTGCCGGCGGCTCCCGGGAGCTCTGCCGGGAAGTACTGACCAGAGTTCAACTTTCTTCTCTTTTCTTGCCGCATTGATGACGCCACGGATGGTTGAGTCAATTGGAGCACAAAATTTCCTGGTTCCACAGGCAACTTGAGGGCAGCACGCTTTGACAGGTCATCAGCAACACTGTTCTCGGCACGAGGAACGTGCTCCATTTGCAGACCGTCAAAGTGCTCTTCCATTTTTCTCACTTCATCCATGTAGGCTTGCATCAATGGACTCTGATAACTCTTGTTAACTTGCCTGACGACAAGCTGTGAATCGCCTTTGATGACGAGCTTCTTGATACCAAGGTCTGCCGCGATCCTAAGACCGGCAAGCAAACCCTCGTATTCTGCTGTGTTGTTGGTCGAACTCTCCCGGGGGAAATGCATTTGGACTATGTACTTGAGGTGCTCTCCGCTGGATGCGACAAGCAGCACGCCAGCACCGGCGCCTTGCAGCGAGAAAGCCCCGTCAAAGTACATAACCCATTGCTGATCGATTTCCTTGTCGGGGAGAGTTGTTTCTTGAACCTCTTCGTCCGGCGTTGGGGTCCATTCTGCAATGAACTCCACCAAGGCCCTGCTCTGAATCGTCGAAGTGCTTTCAAACTTGAGGTCAAAGCTCAACAACTCCAACGCCCACTCCACGATCCTACCGGTTGCTTCTGGATTTTGCAAAATCCGTTGCAGCGGAAAGCGAGTGACGACGGTGATTTCATGTGCTTGAAAATAATGGCGCAGCTTCCTCGAGGCCATAAGAAGGCCAAAAAGCAACTTCTGCATGCCAGAATATCTTGACCTAGCTCCTTGTAAAAGAGAGCTGACAAAATAGACTGTGCGCTGCACCACCTTTTTCTTCTGCAATGGTCCTTCTGACTGCACAGATCCTGTTTTGCCGGGATCAATCCTTGCCGGCGAAGATCCTGCCGCGTCATCTGACGGTCCTGCCACTGGTGTCGCTTCCTCATCAGCCTCTCTCTGCGCCACTAGCGCAGCACTAACCACTTGATTTGTCGCTGCCAGATACAGCAGCAACGGCTCTTGTGGTTTAGGCGCGACTAGCGTCGGCGGAGAGGAAAGGTACTTCTTCAAATCTTGCAGCACAGCCTCCGCCTCCGGAGTCCATTTCATTGGACCTGCCTTCTTCAAAATTTTGAAAAAGGGCAGGGCGCGCTCAGCAGATTTGGAAATAAACCTGCTTAGAGCAGCAACACAGCCGGCAAGACGACGCACATTCTTGACGCGTCTCGGCGCTTCAATTTGCTCAATAGCTTTGATCTTGTCGGGGTTTGCTTCGATTCCCCAGCAAGATACAAAGAATCCGAAGAGCTTGCCGGAAGGAACACCGAACACGCACTTCTCAGGATTGAGCTTTAAGTTGATCTTGCACAGATTTGCAAATGTTTCTTCTAAATCTTGAATGAGCGTCGCTTTGTCTTTGGTTTTGACCACTATATCATCCATATATGCCTCCATATTTCTATGGAGTTGAGGCTCAAAACCAATTTGGATTGCTCTCGCAAATGTCAAACCAGCACTTCTCAACCCGAAAGGCATTCGTATAAAGCAATACGTACCACATGGGGTGATAAATGCGGTCTTCTCTTCATCTTCTTTCGCCATGAAAATCTGATGATACCCTGAATAGGCATCAAGGAAGGACAGGAGATCACAACCAGCGGTGGAATCCACAATCTGGTCGATGCGCGGCAAGGGAAAGGGATCTTTTGGACAGGCTTTATTGATATCTGTATAAACGATACAAAGCCTCCATTTCCCATTCACTTTTCGCACTACAACCGGATTGGCCAACCAGGTTGGATGAAGCACTCCTTTGACCAATCCTGCCGCCTCCAGCTTTCTGATTTCTTCGGCAATGAATTCTTGCAGCTCCAAGGCTTGCTTCCTGACCCTCTGCTTGACGGGCCGCGCGTGAGGACAGACAGCAAGGTGGTGCTCAATTACCTTCCTGGGAACACCGGGGATGTCAGACGGTTGCCATGCAAACACATCGACATTCGCCCGCAGGAAGGCAACGAGCACGCTTTCCTATTTGTCATCTAGGGTGGAACTTATGGTGAAAGTTCCCCCCGTTCCGTCCTCCCTGACGGGCACCTTCTTGGTCTCCGGCGGAGCAGCCTTGGATTTCTTGTTCTTGCCGGTGGAACTCTCTGGTGCATCCTCGACGGAAGCGCAGCACTCCGAGGAGGTGCGCTTGTCGGAGTTCGCGCCAAGGTTCTTGCCGGTCTTCTTCTTCCCCCCGGGAGTTCCAGCGGCAGGAGCAGATGCCTTGATGGCAGGTGCTGCAACTGCTTCTCGGTAAAGTTGGTCGGCACAAATGAGCGCATCCTTTTTATCGGAATGGATGGTGATGACGCTCAACGACCCGGGCATCTTCAAAACATTGTATGCGTAGTGTGATGCCGCCATGAACTTAGCTAGCGCTGGCCGACCAAGGATCCCATTGTATGACATGGGGATCTTGGTGACATCAAACACTACCTTCTCGGTCCTGTAGTTGAGCTCGCTACCAAATGTCACCGGCAGCGTAATCTTGCCCTTGGGCTGGGTTCTTCCCGGATTGACCCCTTGAAACGTACCCATTTCTTCGAGGTCCTCGTCAGGAATTTGGAGCTTCTTGAGCACATCCGGTGAGATTAGGTTTAGCCCGGCCCCACCGTCAACTAGCATTTTCGTCACCTTGAGGTTACGAATTGTTGGCGAGACCAACAATGGCAAGCACCCGACCGCAGTTGTGCGATCAGGGTGATCCTCGGCGTCGAAAATGATAGGCGTGTTGGACCACTTCAAGGGCCTACATGCATCTGGTGATGGCTCTGTTGCATTGACTTCCCGCACCCACTGTTTGAGTCGACGGTGGGAAGAATGCAACGAGGCACCTCCATTGATACACATGGCCTCTGTAGCTTTCTGGAATTCTTGCTCACTGGACTCATCATCATCTTCTCCTTTGTCTCGGCCCCGAGCGGGCCTATCCTTTTGTTGCTTGGCCTTGCCGCGGTGCCCCCCCTCGGCCACCGCGCTTCTTGCCGGATCCGTCAGCACCATCTTGGGCCTTCTCCTTATCTCGCCTTTCATATTCGGCCCTCTGTTTCTCGGCAAGCTGTTCAACTTGCCGGCAATTCTGGAGATCGTGGCCCTTGGTGTGATGGATCTTGCAGTACTGCTTGCCGGAGTTTTCCGACTTGTCGGCAGCCGCCAAGGCCTGACAGGAAGGGCACCCGGCAAGATCCTTGCCGGGGTCACCAACCTTGGCCTTCTTAGCGACGCCGGGGTTGCCGGATTCCTCGACAGCAAGCACGGCCTTGCCTCCGCGTTTCCTGTTCCGCCGCCGGCCTTTCCTTGACGGGGTCGCGGCGTCTTCATCTTCGGATTCGCCCGCCGCGCCAACAGCCTCGCCAGGGAGTTTCCTCTCCTCTTCAGCTCGAGCGCATTTATCGGCCAAAGCGTAAAGCTCGGCAATACTCCTGACTTTGTTCATCGCCAGCTCTTCCCGCATTCTGCGGTTACGCACGTTCTGATGAAACACGCTAATGACAGCGGCAGGGTGAACGTCAGGAATATTGTACTGCACCCGGCTGAACCTCTGCATAAACTTGCGCAGGGACTCGCCCTCTTTCTGAGGGATGATATGCAAATCACTCTCTTGGGCAGGAGCTTGGTGGCCTCCAACAAAGGCGCCAACAAACTGATGGCACAAATCCGACCAAGAAGAGATAGAATTCTCCGGCAGATGCATCAACCATGACCTGACATTTGGCTTAAGCACCAACGGGAAGTAGTTGGCAAGTATCTTGTCATCTCGGCCCCCGGCAGCCTGCACCGCAATGGTGTAGATGCTCAGGAACTCCGAGGGATGGGTCTTACCGTCATATTTCTCCGGGACCTCCGGCTTGAAGGTTCGGGAATTGGGCCACTAGACTTGCCGCAGCTCACGGGTAAACGCTGGAGTCCCTACCTCATAAGGCAAGTCTCCTACGTCCCCTGGCGCAGGCTCATCGACAGCTGGCCCTGCGCGCTTATCAGACTGATAACGCGCTTCCCGTCGCCGCTCGATGGTAGTTCGAGCGTCCTCCTTGCCTCGCTCCTGGAGAACTTGACACTGATCGCGGCGCATCCGTGGATCGGATGACGCTGTGGAAACTTCTTCACGGCGGTCGACCTGCTGGGTTGTCGGCCGCCACTGGTGCCGTAGAGGGGAGTGCACCGTGGTTGCACCACCTCCGGTTTTCTCCACATCGGCTCGCGCCGGATCGATGGGCCTTCGCTGCGAGGGCCCTACCTCTTGCGGCCCATCTTTGTTGGCGAAGTCGATAAGGCTCTGGATAGTAGCTCGCCACTCCTCCATCTTCTCCGGGGCAGGAGGGAAATCGAGGAGTAGCTGCGCACGTGCCAAGGCTTCCGCTGGCGTAGGCAGCGGCGACAGGTGCGAGGTACGTGAGGTGATCTGACTCCTAGGCATGTTAGAAGGAGCACCACCACGGTCACGCGACCGCGCGCCACCTTCACCGGCAGCTCGGTATGCATGCTGGTCCCGCGCATCTTGGGATCGATGCACAGGAATCTTTTCATGGGGACGCCCTGAACCACCAGCGCCATGACGTCGATCGTCGTGCGTGACCTGGGTAGGTCGTGATGCTTGCGCCGGCGTGGGAGCTCCAGCAGGCGCCCTCCGATCTCTGGAATTCGTTGTGCCACCCGTAGGCAACACAGCTCCGTCTCTAGATCCAGCAGCGTGTAGGTTACCGCTGCCACTGTGAACGATGCCGCTCGCCTGGCTCGGATCACCAGAACACCGTGGAAGTTCTAGTCCTCTTCCTTCTGCACCCACGCCATCGCCCGTACGCGAAGGCGCAGGCAAAACGGACGTGGATGGTTGCGCCGTCACAGCGCTCTTCTTCTTGGGTGGCATGATGATGAAGATGATGAAGAAACTAAGGCGCCGACCACTAGATCAGGTTCACGCAACCTTCAATCCCCCTACCTGGCGCGCCAAAGATGTCGGCGTGCGACACCTATGGGATCCCGAGAGACCCCTTTACGATTCGGCGGGGGGAGACGTATGCGCAAAGAGCAGAACCAACGATCGACGTGGGGCGATTTTACCCAGGTTCGGGCCACTGATCAGCGTAAAACCCTACTCCTGCCTTGTGTTCTTATTAGTGTTCTTGAGCCCAGCCTCCAGGAGCGCTCGCAGTGAACAGTACGTTCAAAGAGCAGCTACGCATGCAGAATGGGCCAGAAGTCCTCCTCCCCTGTAGCAGTTGCCGTGGGCCTCCTTTTAAACCATCAAGGGTTCACCACAGTGGCAAAATGTACATACATTGAGGTGTAAAGTAGCTACAGGGTTACCATACCTAACCCCTGACGGACTAGGATGAACGCATTTAATGCACCGTGAGGTGTCCGTTTAGGTGTCCTTACTTTCTTGGGGATGGAAAAAGGGGCCATCCCATCAGCACCGCTTAAGCTCTCCCCCACTGGCGTGTCGCCACACATCCAAAGAAGGACCCAGAATGTCGGGTTTGTCGCTGTGCTAGAGCGGTGGCATAGCAACAAAAACCTTGCCGGGCGCCGAAGCTTGCTGGGCGCCAAGCCTTGCCGGGCACCAAGCCTTGCCGGGGCGCCGATCCTTGCCGGGCTCCGCAGGCCACCCCGGCAAGATCTTGCCGGGGAAGCTGGCCTGCGGATTCCAGCTCTTCTTATCTGCTAATCCTCAGATCTCTGACTTGATGATTTCTTTGATGGCTTGAATCAACCTCGAACTGTTCCCCGGCAAGCCTTGCCGCGAGGATGGCTACAACTGCCCATGCACAAGTACGGGGTACTAGTGGCCCAATACTTAGTACACCGACATAGTCCTTGAGGGTTTGCTTCATCCACAGCAATTGAGCACAGCAAGAACCAGTAGCAATGTACTCAGCTTCAGCAGTAGAGAGTGATACGCAGTTCTACTTCTTCGAGGACCAACATACTAAGGATCGTCCGAGGAAATGGCATGTGCCTGATGTTGACTTGGGATCCACCCGATCACCAGCATAGTCAGAGTCAGAATATCCAATGAGATCAAAAGCCAAGCCCTTGGGATACCATAATCCAAGTGTTGGTGTGAGCTAGATATCAAAGAATGTGTTTCACAGCCTTGTGGTGTGATTCCTTCGGTGTAGCTTGAAAACGGGCACACATGCAAACACTAAGCATAATATCTGGCCTAGATGCACATAGATACAATAAAGAGCCAATCATGGAGCGGTATACCTTTTGATCGAAGTCTTTACCATTTTCATCGGTGCATAAATGGCCATTTGTGGGCATAGGGATTTTGACGCCTTTGCAATCTTGCATGCCGAATTTCCTCAGAACGTCCTTGAGGTATTTCTCTTGAGAAATGAAGATGCCATTGCGTTGTTGACGAATTTGAAGACCTAAGAAGAATTTCAATTCTCCCATCATAGACATTTGATATTCCTCACTCATCATATAGGCAAATTCGTCACTATAATGTTGGTTAGTACAGCCAAAGATAATATCATCAACATATATTTGGCACACGAATAATTCATCATCATATGTTTTGGTGAAGAGAGTTGGGTCAAGTGAACCGGGTTTGAAGCCTTTATTCATGAGGAATTCCTTCAGTGTATCATACCACACCCGAGGGGCCTGCTTGAGGCCATAGAGGGCCTTGTTGAGTCTGAAGACTTTGTTAGGATGCTTAGGATCTTCAAAACCTGGGGGTTGAGCCACATATACTTCTTCCTCAAGCTTACCATTGAGGAATGCACTTTTCACATCCATTTGTTATAAGATGATATTATGATGGTTAGCATAAGCAAGCAATATGCGAATAGCCTCAAGTCTAGCAACAGGTGCAAAAGTTTCATCGAAATTAATTCCTTCAACCTGAGTGTAGCCTTGAGCTACAAGCCAAGCCTTGTTCCTCACCACTAGACCATTTTCGTCTTGCTTGTTGTGCTGATCCACTTGGTACCGATGATATTGTGCTTGCGAGGGTCTGGTTGCTTGACAAGTTTCCACACATTGTTGAGCTCGAATTGATGTAATTCCTCTTGCATAGCTTGATTCCACTCAGGCTCTAGAAAAGCCTCATCAACTTTGGTGGGCTCTGTGATAGAGACAAAAGCAAAGTGCCCACAAAAGTTAGACAAATGTGATGCTTTTGAGCGTGTGAGAGGACCTGGTGCGTTGATGTCGTCGATGATTTTCTCAATCTGCACTTTATTTGCAACGCGAGGATGAGCAGGTTGACGACTTTGATTGGGCTGAGCATTTTCTTCAGTGACATTTTCTTCAGATGCACTAGCATGATTTTCTTCATGATCTGGAATCACTTCTTCAGCAGATTCTTCAGTGGGTATGACATCCTCAGTAGGCTTTAACTTGATGGATTACTCAGGAGACATTTCATCTAGCACAGGAGGAAGGTGCTCTCTTTGCGAGCCATTAGTTTCATCGAACCGCACATCTACAGTTTCAACAACCTTGTTGTGATAGGTGTTGAAGACTCTGTAGGTGTGCGAGTCCTTTTCGTAACCAAGCATAAAACCCCCGTGTGCTTTCGGTGCAAATTTTGAGTTGTGATGAGGATCTCTAATCCAGCATTTAGCACCGAAGACTTTGAAATAACTCACATTGGGTTTCTTGTTAGTGAGGAGTTCATATGAGGTCTTCTTGAAGAATTTGTGAAGATATACCCTGTTGATGATGTGGCATGCATTATCAATAGCCTCAGGCCAGAAACGACGAGGCGTCTTGTATTCATCAAGCATAGTGCGAGCCATCTCAACAAGAGTCATGTTCTTGCGCTCCACTACGCCATTCTGCTGAGGAGTGTATGGGGCAGATAACTCATGAGTAATACCAAGTTCATCAAGATAGTCATCAAGACCAGTATTCTTGAACTCGGTCCCATTGTCACTCCGGATATGCTTGATCTTCACACTGAAATTCATCGAGGCCCTTGAGGAAAATCGTCTGAAGACTTCCTGCACTTCAGTTTTGTAAGTGATGATGTGCACCCAGGTGTAACGAGAATAATCATCAACAATAACAAAGCCATATAGAGATGCAGCATTTGTTAGAGTGGCATAATGAGTAGGGACAAAGAGATCCATGTGAAGCAATTCAAAAGGACGAGTGGTAGTCATGATAGTCTTCGAGGGGTGCTTGGATCTGGTCATCTTTCCAGCCTCACAAGCCCCGCAAAGATGATCTTTGAGGAATTTGACACCCTCAATGCCAATGACATGCTTCTTCTTCACAAGTGTGTGCAAGTTCCTCATGCCAGCATGACCGAGTCGACGATGCCATAGCCAGCCTTCTGAAGCTTTTGCAAGTAGACATGTGGCAGGCTATGGTCCTGCAGAGAAATCAACAATATACAAGTCTCCTCTCCTAAAGCCTTCGAAGACTTTGGAATTGTCAGATTCCATGAGCACTAAGCAGCGATATTTACCAAAGACGACAACCATATCAAGATCACAAAGCATTGAGACAGACATGAGGTTGAATCCGAGGGACTCGACAAGCATGACTTTGTCCATGTGTCGATCCTTTGAGATTGCAACCCTACCTAGACCCAATACCTTGCTTTTGCCTTTGTCAGCGTAGGTGATATGCTTCAGATGCGATGGAGATAAAGCAAAGTCCATCAGTAAGCTCTTGTCACCGGTCATGTGATTTGTACATCCACTGTCTAGGACCCACTCAGTACCTTTGGGTGATTCATCCTGCAGATGAATTAGTGCAAGTTACGAACTCATATACTTCAGAGTGAAGAATATGACATCAAATTCATCAGATAGAATTTCATCAAATAGTGCAACAGATATAGCAGTATGAGGACGTGAGAAATGAGTAAATCATTTCTCCATGATTAGCTTGCGTCCTTTCAAGCATTCTCAGGTCTCCAGCAAATTCTTCAGACGTTCATGTTCGACTGGAGACCTGACCCTGCATAAGAGATTAGTTCTTTTTCTTCACCCACATCTGGAGGGGTGGCAAAGAGTTCATCATTCTGCGAGCTCCATATGAGAAAGGTGGCATTGAAGCCAGTGCACTTCGTTTCACAGAAGAGGGGTTAGAGTATGCATATGAATAAGCAGAGAAATTCTTCGAGGACTTATGAACATGATGATTTGAAGAATAATGCACGTATTCATAAGTCTTAGATTTTCCCTGCGAAACAGAAGCATTAGTACGATGATGATCATATGAGGAATTTGATCCATATGAGGATTTTGATCCATATCAAGAATTTGATCTGGGGTTCCTATTCTTCACACATGGTGTCATGAGGACATTCACCTGAAGACTTTCAATGCACCTTTTGGGAACCCAAATTTTCTTCATAGGAGGACCGTTCCTACAGTTGGTTCCAACATATCTAGCAAATACTTCACCATTCTGATTTTTGAACAGCTTATAGTTGGAGTCAAATGACTCATCAGATGAATATGAAGATTCACATGTAAAGCCAGATAAAGTGGATGGATCTACGGGAGGTCCTTTTGCAGCAACCCATGTGGTTTTGGGATACTGCTCAGGCTTCCAGTAGGTTCCATCGGCATTGAGTTTCCTCTCAAAGGCAATACCCTCTTTCCTAGGGTTCCTGTTCAAGATCTGCTTTTTGAGCACATCACAAAGAGTCTGATGCCCTTTGAGGCTTTTGTACATGCTTGTCACATACAATTCCTTCAACCCTGCATTTTCGTCAGTAATACATGTGGTATCCTCAGATGAGGCAATTGTGACCATAGAGATAGTTGAAGAATTTGCAGCAATAGAAGCATTTGAACTTTCAGGTGAAGAATTAGCAGATTCACGATGCATTTCAAACATGGTGGAATAAATTCTTCCTGAGCGGAACTGATCTATTGAGAAAGTAAAGAATCATTTTCCTTCTGAAGATCTTCATGACTCACCCTTAGCTTCTCAAGATCTTGCTTTCTCTGAAGAAATTCATAAGAAAGCTTCTCATGATCGGCTAAGAGTGTTTCATGATGACCTTGAAGATTATCAAACTTAGACTGTAGTCATTGAAGATTATCAGTCAGAGTTTGAGTTCGACTCATTTCCTCACCCAACAGGTCATCGCTTTTGTCTAATAGATTTTGAACCTTTTCCAAAGCCTTTTGTTGTTTTATGGCAATATTAGCAAGTTTGGAATAGCTAGGTTTGAGATTTTCATCAGATTTATCCTCACTTGATTCAGAGGAGGGATATTTGAGTACCTTGGCACCTTTTACCATGAAGCAATAGGTGGGAGCGTAGTCATCGTCGCCGTTGTCAGCAGTGTTGGGGAAGCCATTTTCCTCAGTGTTGAAGATGGACTTGCTGACGAAAGCAGTAGCGAGAGCTATGCTTGCCGCACCAGAGTCTGACTCCTCAGATTCCTCCTCTTCCTCATTTTCCTCAGATTCAGCTTCAGAGTCCATTTCCTTGCCAATGAATGCCCGAGCCTTTTTGGAACTGCTCTTCTTGTGAGATGAAGTCTTTAAAGATTTTGACGATGAGGACTTTGAAGATTTCTTCTTTTTCTTCGAGTCGTCTGAACTGTCATCCTTGTACTTCTTCTTCTTTGATTCCTTCACCCACTGAGGACAATCAGTTATGTAGTGACCAGGTTTCTTGCATTTGTGGCAAGTCCTCTTCTTGTAATTGCGGGATGAGGAATCTGATTTCATGTCATCACCTCTTGAAGATTTTCCAAAGCGACCACGCCTTGAGAACTTCTGGAATTTCCTCATGAGCATTGCTAGCTCCTGGCTTAGTTCTTCAGGGTTACCAAGGCTGCTATCATAATCTTCTCCTTCAGATGAGGAAACTGCCTTGGCCTTCAGTGCACGTGATCTTCCATAGCTTGGCCCGTAGAGATCTCTCTTCTTAGTTTGTTGGAATTCATGAGTGTTCAGCCTCTCAAGGATATCAGCAGGATCTAGTGACTTGTAGTCTCCACGTTCTTGAATCATCAGTGTCAGTGTATCAAATAAGGAATCAAGTGATCTCAGCAATTTCTTCACCACCTCATGGTCGGTGATGTCAGTGGCACCAAGTGCTTGAAGCTCATTTGAGATACCAGTGAGGCGATCGAAGGTTTGCTGAACATTTTCATTGTCGAGTCTTTTGAAGTGGTTGAAGAGATTGTGAAGAATGTCAACTCAAGAATCACGTTGGGTTGAGATTCCTTCGTTGACCTTGGACAGCCTGTCCCGGATAAGCTTTGCAGACTCCAAAGCACTCACTCTGCCATACTGTCCTTTGCTCAGATGGCCACATATGATATTCTTTGCTTGAGAGTTGAGTTGCTTGAATCTCTTCACATCAGCAGCGTTCACGGAAGGAGTGACAGAGGGAACGCCATTTTCCACAACATACCAGAGATCGTTGTCAATTGCCTCAAGATGCATGCGCATCTTGTTCTTCCAGTAGGGGTAGTCTGTCCCATCGAAGGTAGGACACCCAGCCAAGACCTTGATCATGCCTGCAGTTGACATAACTAAAACTCCAGGTGGTTAAACCAAAATCACACAGAACAAGGGAGTACCTTGCTTTGATACCAATTGAAAGTGCGTTATATCCACTAGAGGGGAGTGAATAGACGATTTTTACAAATTCGTCACTGAGGAAATACTACTTGAGGAATTTGCTAAGTGACGAACTACAAGCAGCGGAATAAGTACTCAGGTGCATGCATAACAAGACAGAAACAAAGTCATCATGATGAAAAGAAACATACACAGAGCACAGGTAGCATGTAAATAGGATAAGCAGGCAGAAGACAAGATGACTGAAGAGATAGGATTGAGGAAATTGAGAAAGTCTTCAGTCAAAGTCTTCAAACAGTAACGATCAATTTCATCAACACATGAGCAAGGAAATGAAGGGGTTGAGGAAATAGAACCAGTAGCTTGGTGAAGACAATGATTTGGTAGACCAGTTCCAACTGCTGTGACAGTTGTACGTCTGGTTGGAGCGGCTTGGTATTTAAACCAAAGGACACATAGTCCCAGGACACACAGTCCTTACCGTATTCTCCTTGAGCTAAGGTCACACAGACCTCGCCCAATCACTCATGGTAAGTCTTCAGGTGACTTCCAAACCTTCACAGACTTGGTCACTCGGCGATCCACACTTCCTCTTGGATGCTCTAGACCATGACGTCTAACCGTCTGGAAGATGCACAGTCTTCAAAGGTAACAAGCGTCGGTTCCACACAGGAACAATCTCTTCAGTGATGCTCAATCACTTTGGGTTGTAGGTGTTTGGGTTTTGGGTTTTTCCTCACTGATGATTTTCTCTTAAAGTCCTTAGAGGATGGGATGCTCTAAATGACAAGTGTCAGTTTCTCTCGGAGCAGCCAGCCAACTAGTGGTTGTAGGGGGCGGCTATTTATAGCCGGGGAGCAGCCCGACATGATAAGACATAAATGCCCTTCAATGAAATAACCGTTAGGTGTATAAGATATTTGGAACAGCTGGCGCGTAGCCCAACAACGGTCGAAAATTTGAGCTCTCAAATTCCTCAGGGCTATCATGTTCCTCACTTGTAGGCAATTCGCACTGGCGAATTCCTAACTCCTCAGTCAGAACAAATTCCTCAGAGAGCAGAAGATCTTCGTCTCTGTCACTGAAGAAATTGACTGAACTGTATGAGATTTCCAAAGGCTTCACTCGAAGGATTGGGTATGTGTAGGCTTTGAGATGAGTATCACTTGGAAATGTTTCCTTAGTTTTACCTCGACCCCATTTAACAGTACGGTGTTTCCTATGACTCAAGAAAGAGAAAATGAAACTACGAAAACAAAAGTCTTCATGCTTCATAATCCTCGCATCAATATCAATGTCTTCAAGGTCACACCAATTTCCTCGTTTTCAAAGTCTTCAAGAAAACCATAATCTTCAAATGAGGACATTCATTTTTAGGGGTCGACATTCATCGGATTTATCAAACTCCTCAGAGACTTATATAACCTGTGTCCACTCACAAACACATTAGTCGCTTAACCTATAAGTCTTCAATACACCAAAATCACTAAGGGGCACTAGATGCACTTACACGTAGGCCGGAGCGGAGGCACGCGGGCACGGCCTCGTGCAGGTGTGAGCCAGATTGGGTCATAGGCAGACGAAGGCGGGCTGGCCGCGGGGGAAGACGGAGCCGGCAGGGGCACGCGTGGCGGAGCCAGCCAGCGCGGCGAAGGAGCGACGCGACCGGGCACGGGAAGGAGGCGAGGCGGGACGCAGCCGCGATGGCGCGAGGCGGCGCGGGGCACAGAGCCAGCGCAGTGAAGGCAAGGCCACGGTGGAAGGGCGTGACGGCGGGTCAATGACGCAGATCCGCGGCAGAAGGGCGTGGTCGCAGCTTCGCGGCAGAGGAGAAAGCACGGCGGAGGAGAGCCGGTCCAGCGGAGGTGGCGATTGGATGAGGCCGCAACAGTGGCGGCGATTTGGCGACTCGGAGGCTGCGGTGGGGGTCGATGAGGTGCGTCCGCGACGGCGGCGGGTTGGAGAGGCGCGGCCATGGCCTGTGCTCAGAGGCATCAGGCAGCGGAGGCAGGGCCCGGCGACGGCACAGACGACCCGGAGCACCACGAAACGAGTGCTCAGGAGCGGAAGGGGCTGGGCGGCCGGGCGAGGTGGGACGCAGCCGCGACGGCGCGAGGCGGCGTGGGGCGCGGAGCTGACCGTGGTGAAGGCAAGGCCGTGGCTGAAGGGCGCGACGGCGGGTTAAGGCATCCGTGTGGGTCGATGTGAAACCGCGGTCGTAGCAGCCGGGGAGGCAGGCTGCAGCGGTGCGTGATGGCAGAGGTGGCAGGCCGGCTGGGCGTGAAACCGCTTCGGTGGCTTAAGGTAGAAGGGCGCCTGCAGGGTTAATCACGACGACAGAAGCAGCAACTCGGAGGCGATCGAGGTGGAGCCGACGGAGGCGGATCAAGGTTGTAGTTGAAGCCCGGTGAAGCGATGGTGGCCGGAGCCGTGGCAGTGAGTGGCCACGGCGAAGTGAAGTAATGGCGGCCGGCTTGGTGTGGCACTATTGCGACCATGGGGAGGCACCAGCAAGGCGGGCTACGGTAGAGTGGCAACAGGCATCGGTGGCTCACGGCAAAAGAGCAGCGGGCGGGCCTCTTCTGTAACGGCGGCTTGAGGCAGCAAGTTCGTTTGTGCCAATAGTTGTTTGCCAACTCGATCATAGGTGCCGAAGTCAAGCCAATGGTTGAATTCAGTGCAAAGCGATCATGAAGGTATTGCAAATCGAGCTTTCCTGACTTTTGATCAGGAATCTTGAAGCTGAAAGAAGTCACTTATAAGTCGTGCCTGTATGTCACCAACGAAGAGTTCATCAAACTTCACACCGGCGGTTGTGATACTCAAACCAAAATCACTAGTTGTGGACCATGAAAACTTTTGGTCAAAAATGTAGTCCTTGTACAAGAGATCTGTTGCTTTCTTCCCAAAGCCGGGGAACAGAACCAGGCCTTTGCTCATCCTTCCCAGCTAGCAGTAGCAACTGAGGTCCTGGAGACCCAATGGGGGTAAGACCGCGGATGGGGTGGAGACGGCAGGTAAGAGGCGGCGGCCGGTGACGCGAGGCCAGTGAGGCAACGCCTCGGCCATGGATGTGGGTGGCTCGAAGGCGTGGGGAGGACAGAGCCGGAGTTGACCGCGGTTGTGGAGTTGCTTGCAGGAGTGACTTGAGGCGGAGTGAGGTTGGCGACGGCTCGGAGGCGGGCGGCTCGAGGCCGCTCCGGCGAGGGCAGGTTGGAGGCGGAAGCGGAGTGAGGCAAGGCCGCACCCGCGACCAAATCCTCCTCCGAGTCGTGGTTGACTACGGCGGAAAAAAACTTAAGCCACCGTCGTGGTCTTCTTTTCTCCTCACAGTATATGCCTTATATTAACTGTTCCTTTTTTGATGTTAGCTTATAGTGGTAGATCCACTGCCCTTGCGGACTACTTCAGTTGATGCTGCTGTTGATTACATCTGGCATTGATACAACGTCTGGTCCGCAGCAGATCAAGACTTGCCATGACTTTGACTGTCTAGGGCTCACCGATGGAGAACGCTGCCACTAAAGAGCTTGCATAGGTTCAAGACACCGCGTAGCTGGCCGCGGCTGTCTGACTCGTGCGTCCATAGCAAAGACCCGCTAGATCGGTGTTGATGATGACGAAAAAACTGTCAGCCTCGAGGACTTGCGAGATAGCGGGGGCAGAATCGACTGCAACCCTAATTTCTATTGAACTTTAAACCTCACAAATTGTAAATCTGGACTGATGAACTCAAAGCTGATGCAGATCTTTCCAAACTGGCTCTTCTTCATTCAGAAAATTGTGAACTTCTCGATCCGTGGAAGAGATCCCTCCAAGAACTCAACACCACTATGCGTAGGCCCCACGGTGGGCGCCAACTGTCATGGTTTTATCACGGCAGATGTCCTAGTGTGAGGACTTAGTCGTGAGGCCATCGCAACTAGGAGGTTAGCTTGTCAGGGTTGATCGGAATCGAGAGACGCGAGTTTTACCCAGGTTCGGCCCCTCACGGTGGAGCTAAAAGCCTACGTCCTGCTTATTGTATTGCTTGAGTATCAATTACAAGGGCGCTATCTTGCTGCCTCTATCTCGAGAGCTATCAAAACATCTGTCTCGAGACCTACCAGAACATCTATCTTGAGACTTGTCTGTGTAAGACCTGTATATTTTTTCATGTCCCTCTTGTGGTGCCCTGCCCCTCCTTATATAAGTTGAAGGGGCGGCTTACATGTAGAGTCCTAGTAGGATTAGGACTTAACCTATTCTGGCTTCTTATGGCGGGCTTCTTACCGCGGGTGACTTATCACGGCCTTCTTATCTTGGGCTTCTTGTCACGGGCTTCTCATCTTGGGCTTCTTATCTCCAGGACTCATCTTCCGGGCGGCTTATCTTCCACGCGGCTCATCTTCGGGACCCGTCTTCGAGATTCAACATGGCGGCTTAAGATGGCGGCTTAAGCCCAGAGATGACTTAAGTCTCAGGGCGGCTTAAGCCCAGAGATGACTTGACTTAAGTCTTAGGGCGCCTTAAGACCAGAGATGACTTAAGTCTCAGGGCGACTTAAGCCCAGAGATGACTTAAGTCTCAGGGCGGCTTAAGCCCAGAGATGATTTAAGTCTTAGGGCGGCTTAAGCCCAGAGATGACTTAAGTCTCAGGGCACCTTAAGCCCAGAGATGACTTAACGTTAGAGATGACTTGTCCTCATGAGCCGGGTCTTGGTCGTGGGGAATATCCCCAACACCGGGCATTTGCTTCACTAGTTTATTACTGACCGCATCCGTACCTTTCGTGTTGCAGCCCGCCGCGCGATCTCCCCACTAACCAGGTCTTAGAGGGGAACTCTCCGCCCGCCGAGCTGGCGGAGAGCGGGGCTGCATCACGCTCCACGCCCCCTCTAGTCGTAGGGGACACCGGAGAGGTGTTGTCCCGAAAGACCCCTCTCGGTCCGGACACGAGGGGCGCCAATGACGACATCATGGTCGAGGTTAACACCTCGGTCGCCGAGGACGAGGAGGGGGATCCCTCCTGGTGAATAAAGAGGGAGAGATCGGTCAATCTGAGCCCTCCCCGAAGACGGTTCCGGAGCCCCCGAGGCCCCCGGAGTCATCCAACCCACCCTCCACCAAAGGGGGAACCGAGGCCCCACCGCCAGCACCGAACTCTAGAGATCGGGTTGTGGCTGGGTGGCCGGACGTGATGGAGGAGGTTTTGAATAGCTCCTCCGTCATTGCAGAACACCACGCCCTGATGGGCGTGGTTTTACAAAGCATTTGGTCCATTAACAGCGGACTGAAGGAAGCTTTTGGTGGCCTCCTGACGGGCTTTGAGGTAAGCAATGTAATATTCTTTCCATAAAATGATTTTTTTAAGTAAGGTTATGCAATCCTCGTATATATAGCAGCCCCCGAGCCCCGTGTGAGTTTGAAAAGACTCAAACGGGGATCGAATAGTCGGAGAATGCTTGTGATAGTCAAAGCTTAAATGTAGCCCCCTAATCTTTGTCAGGTTTTGAAAAAACCTGGTGGAGGATCGAAAATCAGTGAATCGGGAGTCTAAATGATATGAGCATTTTGTTTGTAGGCCTCGTCTTCGGCGGCGGCTGGCAATGCCGCGGAGGTGGCCGAAATGAAGCAGAAGCTCAAGAGCTCCGATGAGGAGCTCGACCGTGTAAACAAGCGGTTCGATGAAGCGCAAGGTTAATCTGGTCGAGACTTAATAGCTCAGATTTCTTTATCCGGCAAGGTATTCGGGGATGTCCCTTAGCAAGAATTGCTTGATTACGACTGCAACTATTGCCGCAGAGTCAAGAACCTCAAGGCCAAACTGAAGAAGGCCAAGCAGGAGGCTGCTGAACAGAAGGCGGCGGCCGAGCGAGCGGTTGCCGAGCTGTCGACAGTGAAGACCGTCAGCGACAAGCACGAGGCCAGAGTAGCCGAAGTGCAGGAAGAGCTCAAGGATGTCCTCACTAAATGTGAGGACCTTGAGCAGAAAAATAATGGTTAGGCCACCGAGCTGTCCAAGATAAGGTAGGAGATCCAGGAGACGAGGACGAAGACGTGGGGCGCCCGAGAAGAGCTCCGCCAAGTAAAGCAAATTGCAGATGGTAAGCCGTACTTACTGCAGAGTGTCTTTGGCGGTCACAGATTCGCGTTGCTCACACGAGTGTGGCGTTCCTCAGGCGCATTTGCGGAGCTTTCAAGGAGTGCGGCAGATGCGGCAAGGCACTATGCGACTTGGGTGGGTGATGCCGAGCACAGACTGTTCTAGGCGCGGTTCCAGGCGCCCGAACACCCTCCCCTCCTGAGTAATCAGATGAAGCAGCTGATGGAGCTGCACTGGATGGCGGAACCGGCCATGAAGGACCTTTGTGTCCGGCTGCGGCATTCAGAGCCAATACCGAGCAGCTACTTCGGCCTCGTGCAAAAGTTGTGCGACGCTGCTTCCCGGGTTGACGCTGTTAAGCGCTCCATGTGCATCGAGGGAGCTCGGATGGCCTTAGCGAAGACCATGGTGCATTGGCCCAAGATCAAGCCGGTCGAGATGGCCACCGGACCCCCACCCTCTGGAAAGGAGCACAGGCGCCCCAAGTAGTATTTCTCCATCGTGATGGATGGTGCTCGGGCAATAGAGGCCCAGTGTTCGAAAGATGTAATTCTTGAGTGAGCGCACTATCATGTGTAAATGACAGTTGAACCTTTTGTTTTATAATGCGGTTGCTCTGTATGGTTTATCATACGTTGTGTGCTTTTTTTTTATTTTGACTCCTGTGCGGCTGTTTTAATCTGAAAGTTACCAATCGTCGGCTTCAGCCCCCATGCAGATGCTACAAGGGGTGTCTCAACCTCTGCACTATGACCATTAGCCGACGTCTCGGTGCCCGAAGGTGGTAGTGTGTGAGGGAAACCAGGCAATCAGACTATACGGATTTAGTGCTTTCACTTAGCCACAGGAGCTTGACTGCGGGGGCTAGTGACTAGCCCCCAGTATTTTTGTGATATTCGGGTGAGCCGAGGTATATGCCTTTATCACATGGTTTGGCCGAAGACAAACCCTTCGTATAACACGGTGTAATCTCCAACGATTTCTAGTTTAACACTTGTCATCGGATCGTCGACCAATTCTTGCCTATTATGACAGTCAGTTTTCGACTTTCTCCACTGAGGTACTTAGCCAGGCGAGCTAGAAGTACAATCGCACTGGTTCTCCCTTTACCCTTTTAGCCGAACATGCGAAACGTCAGAGACTAAACACAGGACCCAACTATTGACCCAAGACATAATTCGGAACTGATTCATATAAGGCAATATCCGAGATGCCGAACACTTAGGAAAAAGGATAGTGTCAGACTGATGCTTAGGGCGAGTAGTATAGTCGAGCCCCCGGTTTATTAGCCGATCGCATCTAAAGAAGAGATGTATCGAACTAGTATGTTTCGGCGTCGAAGAGCGAGAAAGGTTATGTGACACAAATAACTGCAAGAGGACCGTAAATAGTGGTCTTTATTCCAATGAGCTCGTGACGTCTAGCCATACAATTCGAACTGCCAAAGCAACTGTTACAGGTACTATGTAAAAAAGATAAATTTTACAGATGAAAGGTTTACACAGGGCCTTGATGCATGGGTTGATGCCCCTACCGTACCCTGCTGCACGTCTGCGCCTTTGCTTCTGTGGGGAAAAAGAACTCCTTTGGAGAGGATAATAATCGGCCGACAGGCCCTTTGAGTGAGGGTCTTGAGAAGTCGCCGCACTGTATTGGCTTGATGCCGGATAGGTCCTTGATGGTACCTATGTCTGTCCAAAGACGTGTTTAGTCATAGCTCGGTTGACCCGAGCACTTAGCTCTTGCAAGGTTGGCCCCCACAGCTGCCCATGGTATTTTAAGCGCGAAGTTGTGTACTTGAGGTACGTACTGTGCGACTAGGGTGGACGTGCTGTGGGGGTGTGTACCCTATTTACGTCGAGCATGGTGGGCTCCTCGAACTGAGACGTGGCTCGGGCTCGTTTGCTTGCCTCTTGTGCCTTGACGGCGGGATGGTACTTCGGCCCCTCGATGCCGGGTTGGACTTCGGCTGCCAGAGCCGCTATATGCTCCTTAGTCCGGGGTGAGTGCTCCGTATTGCCATTGACTGTGATGACGCCCTTGGGTCCGGGCATCTTTAGCTTCAGGTATGCGTAATGGGGGACGGCGTTGAAACGAGCGAGCGCCATCCGGCCCAGGAGTGCGTGATTGCCGCTGCAGAAAGGGACAATGTCGAAGATCAAGTCTTCGCTGCGGAAGTTGTCAGGCGAGCCGTACTTCCAACTCGTCCTCGAGTAGGTAAATGATAAAAACAGAATTTTTGATATGGAATGATGCCTAACATGTTCATCACATATTCTTTTCTTTTGTAGCATGGACATTTGGACTTTTATATGGTTCAAATCAATAGTCTAGTTTTGACATGAAGATTTCAATACTCAAGCATATCAACAAGCGACCATGTCTTTCAAAATATCAACACTAAAGAAAGTTATCCCTAGCCCATCATGCTCAGTCATTGATCCATTCATGAAACACACTCGCATATTAGCTACATCCAATGCTCAAGTATGATCATAGTGCTCCCTAGTTGGTGCTTTATAAGAGAAGATGGAGACTCAAATAAAAGTAAAAATTGCATAAAGTAAATAGTTAGGCCCTTCGCGGAGGGAAGTAGGGATTTGTAGAGGTGCCAGAGCTCAAAGCTTAATTGAGAGATAAAAAATGAGAGGCATACTTTTCCCGTCAACGAAAATGACCGCGTAATTCCGAACACTTTCCATGCTAGATATATCATAGGCAGTTCCCAAACATAAAATAAAGTTTATTCCTTTCTCCACCATTCTTTCACAATCCATGGCTAGCCGTATCCACGGGTGCCTTCCATACCAACACTTTCCAAGAAATTTATTATTTGACAACATAAAGTAAATTTCTTTTTCATTTCGGGACTGGACATCCCTATTACCGTCGTACTCTCGTGCAATGACAAGTGAATAAACACTCATCTTTAGAATAACACATCTAGCATGGAAAATATTGGCCACCCCTTGCCGCTTCATGAGAGGTACGAGCACACAAAAAGGAAATTCATTTTGAAAATTAGAGATGGCACATACAAATTTGCTTAGAACGGCATGGAAATACCGCATATAGGTAGGTATGGTGGACTCATATCGCAAAAGTGGGTTTAAATATTTTGGATGCACAAGTAGTATTTCTACTTAGTACAAGTGGAGGCTAGCAAAAAGATTGAGAAGCAACCAACCAAGAAACAAAAATTCACATAAGCGAGCATTAAGCATAACTAACACCGAATAATGCACCATAAGTGGGATGTAATTTCATTGCATAACTATTGACTTCCGTGCTTGCATAGGGAATCACAAACCTTAACACCAATATTCTCACCAACATGACTCACATATCACTGTCATCATATCTCAAAACTATTACAAAGAATCAAGTTTATTTTGTCCAATGATCTTCATGAAAGTTTTTATTATATCCCTCTTGAATATCTATCACTTTGGGACTAGTTTCATATATTGCAATTGCTTTTAAATAGCTCAATCAAATTTAAGTGAAGAACATGAGCATAAAAATTTTCATCTCTCAAAATAATATAAGTGAAGCATGAGAGAATTTCTTCAAAAATTTACTAATCTCTCAAATAAATCTAAGTGAAGCATGAGAGTATTTCTTCAAAAATATTAAAGCACACCGTGCTCAAAAAGATATAAGTGAAGCACTAGAGCAATTCCATAGCTAAAAAAATTAAGTGAAGCATGAAGAGCAATTCTAACAAATCATAGCATAATTATGGCTCTCTCAAATAGGTGTGTCCAGCAAGGATAATTCTGACAAACTAAAAAGCAAAACAAGCAAAGACTCATATAATGCAAGACGCTCCAAGCAAAACTCATGATATGTGACGAATAAAAATATAGCTCCAAGTAAAATACCGATGGTCGTTAGAAGAAAGAGGGGATGCCTTCCGGGGCATGCGCAAGCTTAGTTGCTTGGTTCTCCTTGAATATTTACTTGGGGTGCCATGAGGAATCCCCAAGCTTAGGCTCTTTTCACTCCTTATTCCTTCATCCATCGCGATCTCACCCAAAACTTGAAAACTTCAATCACACAAAACTTAACAAAACCTTCGTGAGATCCGTTAGTATAAGAAAACTAATATTTACTTTAAGTACTATTGAAATCCCATTCAAATTTTGTTATTGCATTATATCTACTGTATTCTAACTTTGCCATGGCTTATACCCCCCGATACAATCCATAGATTCATCAAAATAAGCACACAATGCAAATAAAACAGAATCTGTCAAAAACAGAACAGTGTGTAAAGATGCGAATTGTTCTCATACTTCTGTAACTCCAAAACTTCTTAAAAAATAGGACAACAGAGGCAATTTTTAAATCAATCTTGTGTAAAAATACAGAATTTTTTGTCTCTTCTGTGAATTTAAACAATTCTGTTACTGGACGCAAAAGTTTCTGTTTTTCAACAGGATCAAACCAACTATCACCAAAGCTATCCCAAAGGCTTTACTTGGCACAAATACTAATTAAAACATAAAAAACATAATCATAACAAAGGCATAATTGTGTAAACACTCAAGAACAGAAAGAAAAAGGCAAAAATAAATTGTATTCATTGGGTTGCCTCCCAACAAGCGCTATCGTTTATGCCCCTAGCTAGGCATAATTCATAGACTCAAGTATTGTCACTTTAGTTTCCAATTCCTCAATCACACAACCAATATTCTTCAAAGATTTAGCATGCATATTTTCGATAATAATACTTCTAGGAATAAGATTGAGGAATTCATTCTTGCAAGTAGGGTTTCTTACAACTTCAACAAAGTCGGGGTGAATACTAATCATCTTAAGATCTTCTTTGTTATTATTAGAAGTTGCACCCTTGTTCTTAGTGACTTGAGTAGTCTTGCCAATTTTTATGAGAGTTTTTTCAATAGATTTAGTAGAAGCAAAAGCCGAGCTTAAATTACTAAAAATTTCTTCCAACTTATCAATCTGAGGAGGACTCTCTCCAATTCTTTCGCTAATTATGGTTTCCTTTTCCCTTAGTAATTTGAAAACATCGCCAGCTTTTGACCCAAATTTATTAGCAAGATTCTTCATATTTGTATCCAAGTTTTCAATTTGCTCTAAGGTGACCATCTTCTTTTCAATAGCATCTAATCTTTGCATAATATGCTCAAGAGTTAAAATTGTTTCATTAATAATGATAGGTGGTGCACCTACTAGATCTCCCATGGCATTAAAAGCATCCAAAGATGGACACATCAAGAAATTTCCACCGGTAATCATATCAAGGACGAATCTATACCAAGTGGTGATGCCCACATAAAAACTGCGAAGAAGAACAATGGTAGATTGCTTACGAACAGATCTATTATGAGCATTGCAAATCCTATACCAAGCATCTTTTAGATTCTCCCCTCCCCTTTGTTTAAAATTAAGAACCTCGTTCTCGGGGGTACATGCAATAGAGGAAGAACTAGCCATAATGACAAAGTGGCAAACAAGATTGCAAACAAAAAGATAGATCTGACGAGAAAATGGCGAACGAAAAGAGGGCGAATAAAACAGCAAATTTTTGTGAAGTGGGGGAGATGAAACCGAGAGGCAAATGGCAAATAATGTAAATTGCAAGGAGATGAGATTTGTGATTAGGAACCTGATAGATGTTGATGATGTCTCCCCAGCAACAGCACCAGAAATTGGCAAGTTGACGGGAGACTATCTTGACTTGATCCTCCCCGGCAACGGCGCCAGAAATTCCTTTTGATGTCGCTTGAAACTGCGTCGGTATTTCCCCAAAGAGGAAGGGATGATGCAGCACAGCTGTGGTAGGTATTTCCCTCAGTTGTGAAACCAAGGTATCAATCCAGTAGGAGAACCAAGCAACACTATGTAAGCAGTACCTGCACACAAAGAACAAATACTTGCAACCCGACGCGTAAGAGGGGTTGTCAATCCCTCCACGGTAAAAAGATAGATAAATTTGAGGTAGATTGGATAAATAGCTCTCGATAAAACGCGAAATAAAAATAAGTAATAAAAAAGTGCAGCAAGGTATTTTTGGGTTTTTGGAATAATAGATCTGAAAATACAAGCGAATAAAAATAGATCTCAAAGCAAATATGATAAAGAATAGACCCGGGGGGCGTAGATTTCACTAGTGGCTTCTCTCGAAAAATAGCACACAGTGGGTAAACAAATTACTATTGGGAAATTGATAGAAGATCGAATAATTATGACGATATCCAAGGAAATGATCAATATATAGGCATCACGTCCAAGATTAGTAGACCGACTCCTGCCTGCATCTACTACTATTACTCCACACATCGACCGCTATCCAGCATGCATCTAGTGTATTAAGTTCATGGAGAAATGGAGTAATGCAATAAGAACGATGACATGATGTAGACGAGATCTATTCATGTAGGAATAGCCCCCATCTTGTTATCCTTAATAGCAATGATACATGCATGTCTTGCTGCCCCTTCTGTCACTGGGAAAGAACACCGCAAGATCGAACCCATCACAAAGCACCTCTTCCCATGGCAAGAAAAATCGATCTAGTTGGCCTAACTAAACCAAAGATTTGAAGAAGAAATACGAGGCTATAAATAATCTTGCATATAAGAGATCAAAGAAAACTCAAATAATATTCATGGATATAGATCTGATCATAAACTCAAAGTTCATCGGATCCCAACAAACACACCGCAAAAAGAGTTACATCAAATATATCTCCAAGAGACCATTGTATTGAGAATCAAAAGAGAGAGAGCAAGCCATCTAGCTACTACCTACGGACCCTTAGGTCTATGGTGGACTACTCACGCATCATCGGAGAGGCACCAATGAGGATGATGAACCCCTCCGTGATGGTGTCTAGATTGGATCTCGTGGTTCTGGAACTTGCGGCGGCTGGAATTGTGTTTCGTCGACTCCTTTAGGGTTTCTGGAATATTTGGGAATTTATAGGGTGAAGAGGCGGTGTAGGGGGGTCTCCGTTGGGGGCACAACCCCCCTGGGCGCGCCTGGGCTCCTGGGCGCTCCCTGGTGGGTTGTGCTCCCCACGGGCCTCCCCTCTAGTGCATTCTTGGCCCACTGGGTGCCTTCTGGTCCAGAAAAAATCTCCAAAAAAATTCGCTGCGTTTGGACTCCGTTTGGTACTGATATTTTGCGAAGTAAAAAACAAGCAAAAAATAGCAACTGGCACTGGGCACTATGTCAATTGGTTAGTCCCAAAAAATGATATAAAGTTGCTATAGAATGATTATAAAACATCCAAGAATGATAATATAACAGCATGGAACAAGCAAAAATTATAGATACGTTGGAGACGTATCAGGGGTGTCCACCATATAGACATCATAGGTGGAGGTGGCTGTCCACCTTCCAGTGATGGGAGGGGCGGTAGCAGTGTAGGCGATGGCTTCGACGTCTTCGTATATGTCGTCGGCCTCATCAAAAGCGTAGTCCAGCATGTCGGTTAAATCTTTGACAGTGGCTACTAAGTGGGTGGTGGGTGGGGCGTAAAATTCCCCGTGACCCGCCTCAAGACCAAGCCGGGCGTAGGTCGAGGATGGGCCATCCGCGATGGCCATAATCCGGACCCGATCTAGCGCCTCGTTTAACAAGGCGAGACTAGACGGATCGGCATCTGGGGTTTCTTTGGAGTCGACCTCCGATATGATGGTGTGAGGGGCGAGTCCGGCCAGGGTTGACTCCTGGTATTTGGACGCCGAAGTCACATCCGGACTTGAGGCCGGATCCATGGCAAAGGAAACGAGTCCGGCCGGGGTTGACTCCCAATCTTCGGACGCGGAAGTCACATCCAGGCCTGAGGCCGAATCTGAGGTGAGGGCCAACCCAGGGATTGGGTCAGAAGGGGATTCCGAAGCTAAAGCTTCAGGGTCTTTGGGCGCCTCGGGAAAAGTCAAGAAGTCAGTGAAGGTGAGATCGCCTTGAGCGTCAGTGACGTACTCAAGGTTACCAAACATGATCTGGTGCTCAGGGGCGAAGCTGTCGACCTGGCCGAGATGACCGGCCGAGTTGGTGTACAGAACGATGCTGCCAAACGCGAAAAGATGGCTGGGGACAAAGCTGTCCCCAGTGTTGACGCCATCTCCGATGATCAGGTGAGCCATCGATCCTCCGGCAATCTCACAGCGGACCTCTCAATGAAAGCACCAATGTAGATGTCAAAACCAGCAGATCTTGGGTAGGAGTCCCGAGCTGTGGATCTTGGATCAATGGGGAACAAGGGACGAAGGACACGATGTTTACCCAGGTTCGGGCCCTCTCGAAGAGGTAAAACCCTACGTCCTGCTCGATTATATTGAAGTGTATAGGATGATTACAGAGTCGATCTACCACAAGATCAGACGAACTAAACTGTAGGATCAAAAGTATGTCTAGAGGGGGGGTGATTAGACTACTTGACCAAATAAAAATCTAGCCTTTTCCCAATTTTATGTCTTGGCAGATTTTAGCAACTTAACACAAGTCAAGCAATCAACCTACACATGCAATTCTAAGAGTATAGCAGCGGAATGTAAATCATTGCATATGAAGGTAAAGGGGAGGAGTTTGGAGGGAGCAAACGCAATGTAGACACGGAGATTTTTGGCATGGTTCCGATAGGTGGTGCTATCGTACGTCCACGTTGATGGAGACTTCAACCCATGAAGGGTAACAGTTGCGCGAGTCCATGGAGGGCTCCACCCACGAAGGGTCCACGAAGAAGCAACCTTGTCTATCCCACCATGGCCATCGCCCATGAAGGACTTGCCTCACTTGGGTAGATCTTCACGAAGTAGGCGATCTCCTTGCCCTTACAAACTCCTTGGTTCAACTCCACAATCTTGACGGAGGCTCCCAAGTGACACCTAACCAATCTAGGAGACACCACTCTCCAAAAGGTAATAAATGGTGTGTTGATGATGAACTCCTTGCTCTTGTGCTTCAAATGATAGTCTCCCCAACACTCAACTCTCTCTCACAGATTTGGATATGGTGGAAAGATGATTTGAGTGGAAAGCAACTTGGGAAGGCTAGAGATCAAGATTCTTGTGGTTGGATTGGAATGTCTTGGTCTCAACACATGAGTAGGTGGTTCTCTCTCAGAAAATGAGTAGTGGAAGTGTAGGCACGTTCTGATGGCTCTCTCACAAATGGAGAAGGGGGTGGAGGGGTATTTATAGCCTCCACACAAAATCTAACCGTTACACACAATTTACCAAACTCGGTGGGACCGAATAGTGAAACTCGGTGAGACCGACCTGGTTCAAAATGTGAACGTTAGGCTTTTCGGTGGGATCGACAATACTAACTCGGTGAGACCGATGCGCTAGGGTTAGGGCGAAACCTCATCTCGGTGAGACCGATCACATGAACTCGGTGAGACCGATTTCAGTAACAAGCAAACAGAGACTTGGTCAGGCAAACTCGGTGGGACCGATCGCTCATTTCGGTGAGACCGAAATGTTACGAAAAGGAAACAGAGAGTTTGCATTGCCAACTCGGTGGGACCGATCGCTCATCTCGGTTAGACTGAAGCGTTACGAAGGGAAACAGAGAGTTTGCAATCCCATCTCGGTGAGACCGAGATCCCTATCGGTGAGACCGAACTGATTAGGGTTTCTAGCAATGGCTATGTCAAGTGAACTTGGTGGCGCCGGATAGATCAAATCGGTGGGGCTGAGTTTAACTTTAGGTTTAGGACATATGTGGAAATGAGAAAGTGGTTGAGGGCTTTTGGAGCATATCACTAAGCATTTTGAGCAAGCGAGCCATTAAGCAACACCTCATCCCCTTTTAATAGTATTGGCTTTTCCTATGGACTCAATGTGATCTTGGATCACTAAAATGAAAATGTAGAGTCTTGAGCTTTTGCCAATATGTGTCCTTAGCATTTTGAGGGGTCCACATCTCTAGTCCATGCCATACCAATCATTGAACTTTCTGAAACATTAATCTTGAATGGATATTAGTTCAATGAGCTATATGTTGTTATGAATTACCAAAACCACCCGGGGATTAGTTGCACTTTCAATCTCCCCCTTTTTGGTAATTGATGACAACATATAGATCAAAGCTTCGACAAATGATAATATAAATGAAGTACATCGTCGCTTTGAGAAGTATGTGATAAGCAAGAGCTCCCCCTAAATTTGTGCATTATTTAAAATTTGCTTTTGAATGCAAATGCACAATTGATTAGGATCATGGGTTACTCTTCCATGTCACATACATCTTGGTGGAGCGCTCAAAATGATAGAATATGAAATATGCACTCATTACCAAGACAAGATGTGAATGATCATATATGAGAGATAGAATATCATCGTTCAAGCACAAACATTAAAGTAGATATGATCAAGCACATGATCATATAAGTATCTCACACACACATAAGTAGAGTATCAACCAAACGAGCAAGCAAATAAAGTAGCAAGAGAGGCAAAAGAAGCAAAACACTCTCTCTCGAAGCCTATGATCTATACACTTTCTCCCCCTTTGGCAACAAGTTACCAAAAAAGCTTGAAAATGCATAGTGTTATGTGGCTCTCTAAGCACGATCACCGGGAGCTCCGGAGTGCGAAGCTGGCGTGGAGAGGAGTCCTGCAACGAATGCATCCGAAGAGGTCTATGGAGCTGGTGGAGTAGCAACTGGAGGGACAACAGAGGCTGTAGCTGCTGGTGCTGATGTAGTAGCCCTTGTGTCACTGGCTGGCACAGCGACAGACCTTTGTGCCCTAGGCACTCTCTGAAATGCTTCAGTGGTAGCTCTCCCTCTTCTCTCTTCAGCTTCATCCTGGAGTTGCTCAACTGCAGTCTGGATCTCTGTGACCTTCAAGTCTAGATCATAAAACTTTATCTCGATGTTCCTCTCAAGACTCTCTTAATTTTGAGTCAGGGTTGTTAATCCTTTCTCAATTCTGACAGTGGCCTCAAGCAGATAGCTTAGCTGATCCTGCTTGGTCTTGAGGTGAGCAGTTGAAGCATCTGGAACTTGTGAAGATTGTGCTGCCTTCTCTGCTTTAGCTTTCTCCCTCTTCTCCTGAGCTTCTACTGAAGTAGGATGTGTGGCATCCATGACAACTTCATTGTCTTCAAATTCAGGCAACAAGGGAAGGTGCTCCCTGTCCAAGAGATATGTGCCTTTGCCCATCTTGGAGTTGATGAGCATTTGAATGTGTGGAGCATATCCACATGATCTCTTTTGATCAGCAGCAGTCCTCTTGATTGTCTCTACAATCAATGTCATCACTTTGAACTTCTCTGGAATGTCAAACATGTGCAGCAAATTGATGGAATGTCCTCTTATCATCCTATCATCTCCAGACTTGGGCAACAAAGTGTGCCTGAGGATAGTGTTGATTGTGGGAAGTCCAGACAGCAGATAGTACACAGAGCCAAACTTGTGAGTACCCATGGCAGCATCAGGAATCTCCTTGTACATGTGTGCCATGGAGTTGTGTCCTTTCCTTGGCTTGGCATACACATCTGTGTCATCCTCTTGCTCTTCAGGGGCATTGATGAGCTTGGCCCACTCAGCAACTGTAGACTGGTACCTAGTACCCTCAGTCATCCAAACAATTTTACCATCTGGGTAAAAATGTGCTGTGGAGTAGAACTACATCACCATCTCATCATTCCACTTGGTGAGTTTCTGGCCAACAAATTTGTCAACTCCAGTCAGTCTGAAGCTGTCATGAACTCCTGGGAAATGATCTGCATTGTTGTCAATGTAAGTCCAGTCAACCCGTCTCATATCACTGACTATGGGCTTCTTGTCCAGGAGCACAGTCTCATAGAAATCTTGTTGTTCCTTTGTGTGGAACCTGTAGTCTACAACAGTCCTCCTTCTGGTGGCATATGGGTCTGTCTTCCTCCATAGCCTGAGACCTGCATCCTTCCTTAGCTTCATGTTCTCAGCCACAGGATGTGTATCATCATGATCTGGGATCTTGGGCTTCAATTTTCTAAGCACTTGGGCTTCTTCTTCTTCTTCCACTTCAGGCACTGGGGCCTTGTTCTTCTCAGTAGCTAGTATGTTCCTAGTTGATCTCTTGAGTGCTGCAGGCTTAGAAGCTTGAGCAGCAGCAGCAGCCTTGGGGGCAGTCTTGGGCTTTGATGGAACAGCCCCTGACTTGATGGCATCCCCCATCAACTTCTGAGCTTTGGCAACTGGTGCAGCATCTTCTTCATCCTCATCTGAATCCCTGACCATGGATGGTCTGCCAATTACTCTGGCCATGGTCTTCTTGACCCTTTCCTTCCTCTTCTTGCCTTCACCAGCCTCCTTTGGTTCAAGAGAGACCCCAATGGCTTCCTGTGTTGAGGCTCTGGCTTTGGACATTAGGATCCTTCTGGCTGGTTCCTTCTTCCTCATACCTGGCTTGGTTGAAGCTGTTGTGCCAAACTCTTTCCTGACAACCTTTTTCCTTGAAGTGACTTCCTCATCAGCCACAAAATCTTCATCTTCTAAATCTGAATTCCTTTTCCTCCTCTGCCTAGTAGCAGCCTTAGGCAGGTTGCTAGGAGTACTTCTGCTCCCATCATCATAGCTATCAGAGGGACTAGTGCCCTCACTTAAGTTAACTTGTTCCTCAGATCTGTTTTGGCTGTCACTGTTGTCTGACATGGCTGAAAGCTGAAAGCTGACCCTGTGAATAGATATAGTTGAGACAGAGTGGATGAGCATCACAAGGTGCAGAGATTTTACAAAACAAATGAGTCAAAAAACTTAGTTTTAGTTTTCTACAGAAGTCATTTCGGAGCTACCGATTTGTTAAACTCGGTGACACCGAAGCAATATTAGAGTCTAAACTAGTGAAATCGGTCAGACCGAGACACAGTTCGGTGACTTCAAGATTGCTAGGGTTTCACTGAGAATTGAACTCGGTCACACCGATTTGTAAGTTTCGGTCAGACCGAAAATCACAAGTGCAATGGCCTGGGCCAAATCGGTGAGACCGATTTCTACAACTCATTCGGTCCGAGATGAATTCGGCGGAAACCTAACCCTAAGTTTTTGAATCAAAACTAATCTAAAGGAGTTTTTGATTGGATAGAAGTATCTCAAACATGGTAAGATTCATGGCATTGACCTAAGTGCAGGAATCAGAGCTAAAGATTGCACAAAGGGATCGAGTTCATACCCTAACTCGGTGGTGAACTCGCTACGGCGACAACGGCGGAGAAGATTCCGTTGACGGCGGCGGAGACCAGCGGCAGGAGGTCGCTGGTGACGGAGGAGACGATCCGGAGACCTCGAGTCGGCAGAGCTGGACAGGCGCGGGCGAAGGGTTTCGGAGAAATTTCCAAAATTCGACCCGTGGGTATATATATCCAGACCCTGTCGGTGTGACCGAGTTGAGCAACTCAGTGGCACCGAGATGCAGAATTGCAAGCGGTTACTGCAACTCGGTGAGACCGAACTGTTCAAATCGGTTGCACCGAGATTGAAACCTAGATCAACTCAATGAACTCGGTATGACCGAAAGGAATGAATCGGTCAGACCGAAATACATCGAGAGGTTTTGGAAGTTTAAGTCTATGACAAATCGGTGGCTCCGAGTGCTCCTCACCCAGAGGGTTCGAATCTGACTTGATCAAACTTTGTGATGTAGCATGAATAGAGTTTGAGACGAGAAAAGCATAGATAGCTAGAGGGAGTACTTAGGCATTCTTGTCCATCCATTTGGCAAAAGAAAAGACCAAACAATCAACGCAACAAATGGATGTCCTTGAATGAAGAAAACTATGCATCCAGCATGCTCACACAATAAGATGTCAAATGAAATATGTGGCAAAGCATGCACAAACACTCTAGCATCTATCAAGCAACTGGCGATGACTAGGTCATCTATATATGAGTATATTGACTTAGGAGTCAAATGAGAACATTCGATCATAGGTCATACTCATCGTTTAAGCACAAGTGGGGTTACCACTTTTACATAAAGCGTTGTTGTGTTCACACCATTAGAGTTGCTTTAGCTCAATTCTTAGAGTAAAGCTCCCCCTAGATGTGATATCCCCCCTAAGAGGGATGAACTAACCTTGGGTTTTGTTGATGATGACTTCGTGTAGATGTTGAAGATGTAGATGCTCAATGTTGATGTAGATCATTTGGAGCAATCCTTTGGAGTGAGTTGCACTTTCAATACCTACACGGGTTAGTCCCACAAGGAACATGCAAGAGTATCCATAGACATAGAGTGAAGTACACACAAGATGATGTCCATGAAAGAATTAGGTTACCTTGTTCCTTGACTTACCAACAAGAGGGTTTGTGACTCCTTGAACTAGTGCAAGATATGGAAGTTGATTGCACTTGTTCTCGCCAATATGAATATGAGTGAAGTATGTTGGCGGAGTCACCCTCATGAGCTCTCTAGTTCTTCTTCTTCGGGATCCACATCATCTTGATGGGAATCCTTGGGGTTGTAGATGTACTTGATGAAGTAGAACTTGACGTAGTCTTGGGAACCCACTTGACCAAGGCCTTTGGAGCTTCTTCAAATGCATCAATCTCTTCTTGAAGCTTGTCCTTGCCTTTTAGCTTTTGGTCTTGTGGTGGAAGATCATCTTGAGCTTGTGTCCCCTTGAAGGAAGTAGGATCATACTTCTCTTGTTGAGGAACAAACTTCGTCTTGGGGTATTGATCTTCTTCCCACTCAACTCCATTGGCATTGAACTTTCGTTCAAAACCAACACCTTGATTCTTCCGGTGCCTCCCTTGCTTGCATACAATTTCCTCAAATTGCTTACTTCCGGCAAGGCTCTTGTAAACACCTTTCTCTATAATTCCCTTCAATAAGCTATTTTCTTGCTCAAGTGTAACTTGGCTAAGAGAATCATTAGTGGAATCAAGAGAACTACTAGAAGCAACAATATTGGATTTAGCATGATTATTGTTACTACTAGAAGAAGAATCTTTCTTACTCTTGTTGCTAGATTTTACTTGTGGCATGTAAGTAGATAAGAGTAAACGCTTGGCAATGTAAGAAGAACTTTTCTTCCGAAGATCATCATTGATAGCTTTTAAGAACCCATGTTCTTGCTCTAGGTTGAGCTTCTCGAAGCGTAGCTTCTCATGAGTCTTTAAAAATTCTCGATGATCTTCTAAAGTAGTTTCATGAGCTAACTTAAGAGTGTTTAGTTCTTTAGTTAGACGCTCAATCTTCTTCTTATCATTTTCATTCGTTTCATCTTGATTAGCATGATTAATAGTAGTTTCATCATAGTTTTCATCACTAGCATTGTCAACAAGTAACTCATCATCACCTAGCAAATCATCTTCATCACTATTGAAATCAATATACTCGGGGTGTGATACGTTGGGGCCTTTAGCCATGAAGCATCTTCCAATTCCTTCATTTGGTGAGTCAAATACGTCATAGGAGTTGGTTGACACAAGTGCAAGACCGGCAACACCTTCATCTTGAGTATATTCGGAGTCGGAGTGATAACTTCTCTCGGAGTGGTGGTCGGAGTCACAACCGGATACCCATTCACCAACATGAGCTTGATGTCTTCGTTTTGTATAGCTCCTTGATGACTTGTCCTTCCTTTCCGAATCCTTGCTTCTGCGAGAGGTTCTTCGTTCATAACGGTCATCTCTACTCCTTCTCTCTCTTGGAGGTGATTCTTCTCTTCTACTTCTTCTTTTAGGTGAGTCTTCTTTTCTTTTGTATGGGGCCGTACACTTATTGGAGTAGTGTCCGGATCTTCCACAATTGTAGCAATTTCGTTCACGACTAGAAGATCTTTTGTCATGGTAGGATCTTGATTTGGAACTTCTCTCTTTACTTCTACTCTTGTAGAATTTGTTGAAGTTCTTCACCATTAAGCTCAATTCCTCATTGAAGACTTGTTTTTCACTTGATGTGGCAGGAGCATCACATGAGTCTTTATAAGCACCACTAGACTTGTTGTGAAGCTCTTCTTTGTCCTTGAGTGACATCTCATGAGCAACAATTCTTCCAATGACTTCCGTTGGCTTGAGATCTTTGTAATTGGGCATCATTTGGATCAATGTGCACACGGTATCATATTTTCCATCCAAGGATCTTAGGATCTTTTTGATGATGAATCTGTCAGTCATCTCTTCACTTCCTAAGCCGGCAATCTCATTAGTGATGAGAGCAAGCCTAGAGTACATTTCAGCGACACCTTCACCATCCTTCATTTTGAACTTGTCAAGTTGACTTTGAAGCACATCCAACTTGGATTCCTTGACGGACTTAGTACCTTCGTGCATATCAATCAAAGTATCCCAAATCTCCTTTGCATTCTCAAGACGGCTGATTTTGTTGAATTCTTTGGGACACAATCCATTGAAGAGGATATCGCAAGCTTGAGCGTTGTATTGCAGCATTTTCAACTATTTCGCAGTTGCTTCACGATTTGGTTCTATCCCATCGAAGAATTCACCTTGCAAACCAATACACACAATAGCCCAAACGGCGGGGTTATGTCCAAGAATATACATTTTCATCTTATGCTTCCAACTAGCAAAATTAGTACCATCAAAGTAAGGGCCTCTACGGTGGTAATTTCCCTCGCTAGACGCCATACTCTCCTAGGTTGTGAAACCAAGGCTATGATCACCAAAGCTATGGAAATCAAGGCAAATGGAGACCAAAGCTCTAATACCACTTGTAGGATCGAAAGTATGTCTAGAGGGGGGTGATTAGACTACTTGACCAAATAAAAATCTAGCCTTTTCCCAATTTTATGTCTTGGTAGATTTTAGCAACTTAACACAAGTCAAGCAATCAACCTACACATGCAATTCTAAGAGTATAGTAGCGGAATGTAAATCATTGCATATGAAGGTAAAGGGGAGGAGTTTGGAGGGAGCAAACGCAATGTAGACACGGAGATTTTTGGAGTGGTTCCGATAGGTGGTGCTATCGTACGTCCACGTTGATGGAGACTTCAACCCACGAAGGGTAATGGTTGCGCGAGTCCACGGAGGGCTCCACCCACGAAGGGTCCACCAAGAAGCAACCTTGTCTATCCCACCATGGACATCGCCCATGAAGGACTTGCCTCACTTGGGTAGATCTTCACGAAGTAGGCGATCTCCTTTCCCTTACAAACTCCTTGGTTCAACTCCACAATCTTGACGGAGGCTCCCAAGTGACACCTAACCAATCTAGGAGACGCCACTCTCCAAAAGGTAATAAATGGTGTGTTGATGATGAACTCCTTGCTCTTGTGCTTCAAATGACAGTCTCCCCAACACTCAACTCTCTCTCGCAGATTTGGATATGGTGGAAAGATGATTTGAGTGGAAAGCAACTTGGGAAGGCTAGAGATCAAGATTCTTGTGGTTGGATTGGAATGTCTTGGTCTCAACACATGAGTAGGTGGTTCTCATGAGTAGTGGAAGTGTAGGCACATTCTGATGGCTCTCTCACAAATGGAGAAGGGGGTGGAGGGGTATTTATACCCTCCACACAAAATCTAACCGTTACACACAATTTACCAAACTCGGTGGGACCAAATAGTGAAACTCGGTGAGACCGACCTGGTTCAAAATGTGAACATTAGGCTTTTCGGTGGGACCGACAATACTAACTCGGTGAGACCGATGTGCTAGGGTTAGGGCGAAACCTCATCTCGGTGAGACCGATCACATGAACTCAGTGAGACCGATTTCAGTAACAAGCAAACAGAGACTTGGTCAGGCAAACTCAGTGGGACCGATCGCTCATTTCGGTGAGACCGAAACGTTACGAAAAGGAAACAGAGAGATTGCATTGCCAACTCGATGGGACCGATCGCTCATCTCGGTTAGACCGAAGCGTTACGAAGGGAAACAGAGAGTTTGCAATCCCATCTCGGTGAGACCGAGATCCCTATCGGTGAGACCGAACTGATTAGGGTTTCTGGCAATGGCTATGTCAAGTGAACTTAGTGGCGCCGGATAGATCAAATCGGTGGGGCCGAGTTTGACTTTAGGTTTATGACATATGTGGAAATGAGAAAGTGGTTGAGGGCTTTTGTAGCATATCACTAAGCATTTTGAGCAAGCGAGCCATTAAGCAACACCTCATCCCCTTTTAATAGTATTGGCTTTTCCTATGGACTCAATGTGATCTTGGATCACTAAAATGAAAATGTAGAGTCTTGAGCTTTTGCCAATATGTGTCCTTAGCATTTTGAGGGGTCCACATCTCTAGTCCATGCCATACCAATCATTGAACTTTCTGAAACATTAATCTTGAATGGATATTAGTTCAATGAGCTATATGTTGTTATGAATTACCAAAACCACCCGGGGATTAGTTGCACTTTCATAAACCCTAGGTGAGTAGGATGATGGTTGTTGTTCTAGCCTCTACGGACTAAACCCTCTGGTTTATATAGACACCATGGGTACTGATGCGGAGCATCCTACGATCATCCCCATGTACACTACAACTACTCCTCAAGCCCCAAGTGGACATACGACAAGACCTCAAGCATACGCCATTAGACACAAGGTGAACTCGCTCCTAAATGCTTCCCCTTTCCATTCGTGCGAGACATGGTTGCTACATCATGAAAGACACTACATGTGCTTAGGTATCAAGAAGACCCTCTCGGAGATGCTCGGGATCACGGACAAGTCCCAAGTACATGGGCGAAGGAGCACGACGAAAAGGACCGAAGATAGCTCCCAGGACTCGGACATCTGGCCACAACCCCGGACATCCGGCCCCTGAAGGTGACTACAGCAGCAGCCCAGCCGATGAGCTACAGGGCCCGGACATCCGGCCCAGGCCCCGGACAACCGGCCCGACGCGAGCCGCCGGACATCCGGCCCCAGCCCGAAAATCCGGCCTCCATCACAGAACATCACCGAAGTCGGCCCATGCCAGCCCGGACATCCGGCACAGGCCCCGGACATCTGGATCGACGCGAGCCATAGGACATCCGGTCCCCGGCCTGGACATCCGGCCCTTGTCTGCGCACAGTGTAACGGGCTTCCGGCCCATGTATCCCTCCAACTCGCCCCAACTTGTACTAGCACTGTATATAGACCTCTCCCTCCTGCTTCTAGGGTTAGCATTGTCTTAGCTCATTTTGGAGATTAGAGCATTGCTCATCCACTTGATACCTACTCCATCGGAGACCAAGGCCTCCTAGGAGAAGATCCCCCAAGTGGATTCAAGACCCAGTCAAGGGAAGATCCCCTCGTGGATTCAAGACCCCGTCTCCTCACGGATCGGGAAGAACTAGCTACCTTTGTATCCCCCTTTGTTGTCCTTGGATCTTTGTGACCTCTTTGTGTGTTTGGATCTAGCACATGTGTGACCGTTTCTTATTGATTTGAGTGTTTCCTCTCGTTTTCCCTCGTGTTTTCCCTCGTGTGTTCTTCGCGGGATCCACTCCAATCATGAAAGATCAGCCTCTAGGGTTCCACCCTACATCATCTTGGTATCATGAGTCACATTGATCACGAATTTGGAGTCCCTACCTTCGTTTTCTAGCCTAATTTTGCTTTGATTTTGTCCCAATTTTGGAAAATCCCCAACAAAATAGCCCTAATTTTTTTTGTGATTTGTTGGTTTGGTGATGTTTTGTTGATTTTGATCCATGTATTCGTTGTTTCTTGAGTAGATCTAGCTTCTCCACAATTTTTCCCACTTTCCATCCACGAAATCTCTCCAATTTTGCCCTCAGAATCATTAATTTCCGCCCCCAAAATTGAGTTCATCGAGTTCATCCTTGGATTTGGAGTCCGGACATCTGGCCCCCCGGACATCCGGCTCCTAGAACGCAATTTCGCTCGTGGTTCTAGACATCAGGCCCCGGATTTCCGGCCGAGCCCCCGGATATCCGACCCATGGGATTTCAGGCTCACGTGTTTCACCGTTTTGACCATAACTAATTCATCCGGAGTCCGATTTTGACGTTCTTTAGCTCGTTTTGAAGTTATTGACATCCCCCATCCCACAAAAATGCTACCATCATCATTTGACTCCATCAAATTATTGGAACTTTGGCATCTTTGCCTAGGGCCTCCACCACATCATCTGCTATACCACCACCGACTTCCACAACCTAACCCATTGCGTTCCCCATTGCATTTGAGGTTATTTGAGTTGTGGTTTGTGTCTCCTAAGGTGTTTCGGCTACTTAGGAACCGTGACTTCAACTCCGACAACGTGTATAAGCCCACCATACTCTTCTGCCACCTTAACCCATTTTGACCGGGTTTCCGCCTATACTTCCACAACCACCAACGCATTCCCGCTACCACCATTTGACATTTGCCTTTGAGATTTTGAGTTCGCGGTTTTTTCGTTTCCTAAGGTGTTTCGGCTAATTAGGAATGGTTCGACATCGAGAACACCACCACTCATCATCGCCACGAGGTCGTCATCGGCATTGACCACTTCACCATTTTGACACCATCAACCATAAGCAAGGAATGGTAACTTCGATGACATCATTGTATATTCCCCTTGCAATTGTATTGTTAACCCCTAACCCATTTTGCATCACTTGCCTATCGAGACTAGCCTTGAGTATTGCCGGCAACGTTACTTGTGCACATTAGTGATAATCCCTTCCATTGCATACATACCATATCATCTTGGTATCATCATATCATCTCTTGTGTCACAAGATTGTTCCCACATATACACAATTGCTATCTTGGTTTGTGCATTTCGCATAGTGGCCATAAAAAAAGAATAAGCTTTTAAGCAAAGAGAAAAACAAAGAGCTTGTAAGCAATAGCCATAGCATCGCCACATTGCATATCATATACCATATCCGATCATCTTGAGAGGATCACCGGGAACCATACATACATAGTATACTTGGGATAGAAAATCCATATGTTTTGTCTTTCCTAGGGTGTGCACAAGTGTCGTATCCGCCTATTGAGCAATCGTGCTAGCGTCTCTTTTGAGTAGTGCAACACGAGCATTTTCCCTGGATTCCACATTTTGTGCTCATTCCTTGGTTGCATGACCCCATCTATCTATCCGTGTGCCACATATTGCTATTGGTCTACTTGTTTCACTTACAAATTTGTGAATCTCTTTCAACATTATTGACTCTTGCTAACATTTTGCATCAAATTTTTGTGCCACTATCCTCACCAAGCTCCACCAAAAGCTTTACTTGTGTAGGTGTGAGAATTGACAAGATCCGGTACCAATTATGCTATTTCCATCATACATTATTGAGTGATCATTGATCCATCTTCAACATTGGATAAGGTACATTAGCTCGAGTCTTGTGATGGATAGGCAAAGCATATAATCTCCGGTCTTCGGCGACAACGACGGCGCGAACAACTACAACACCAAAACTCCCCACTTTGGACGACATCATGGCACTTATGGCATAGATGACAAGATCATAGTTATTGCATTATGTTTCTCTTGCGATGATATTGCTATGCTACCTTTGCAAAATTTGTGCAATTCATTCCAAACTCCATGCCATGATATTGGTTATAGATTGCATGAATGCATCAATTGTGTGCACCATATGGATACCATTCATGACAATGCTCTTGATATTACTAGTGATGCATTACACAATTTGAGTATCCATTATGCTATACATAACAACAAACCTTTCATGATGGATACATGTTTCTATATCAAGCATCTCATTTATTTGAGCATTTGATATTTTGTGCTAACCAACACATGCATGTGCGCATCATAATGGATGATGTGTACATATACCACGCACACACAATTTTTCCTCTGCCTTTGTTTTGTGTAGGTACTTATGAACACGCGTTAACCTCACAATCCCATGAGTTGACGAAACGAGCTCTTGAGAGCAACGATGACTTGGGATCCCGTGGATTATCCTTACCACCGTTCCGTTCGCGCAAGGACTATGTGCATCTATTTTACTTGGCTCTCACACGGCTATGGGCTATATATCACTTGTTACGTTATGCCCATTTTACCGTGTTTACTTTGCATGTTATGCATCTTCATATACATTTGTCATGCAATTGTGACCCTTGCTTGGACTTACATATGATTCACCATTATACTAGTAATATGTGTATTTGCATGCTTGATGGAGATACTAGTTGCTATTGCCATGTTCTATACATGCTCCATTCTATTGTTGCTTCTTGTGTTGGGAGAGTCATGATGTTCCATTGCTATTTACATAGGACTTCTTACCAATACATTGATGATACTTTGCTCATATCTTGTTTTCATGCTTGTGATATGTCATGTGCATTATGTATTCCCACTATTTACGCCCATGACATGATTGCCATGATTACTCCTAGTATGTTGCATCTTCGCACTACTAGCTTGCATGACTTGATTCGTATGATTACTTGCTTTGTTGCATCACCCATGATCCATTCTTGCTCATTTCCTTGGGTTGATAGCATACATGTTCATGCCTATCACTTGATTTATCTTGATCATTGTCTCTTGACTCCATTAGTTGCCTCTCTCAGATCCACTTGTAGTGACTGCAACCATGCTATGTTTGTTGATCTTGGAGACTTAGGCATATTACTTGTGATGCATGCTTGTTTGATTGAGCCTAATGTCATTGGTTGTACTCACATCATATGCTTACATACAATGCCATGTCCCCTTGTCCTTTCCTATGATAATAATGATGGAAACACTTGTTGGGTATCTCACCCCACGGATGATAGGTTTTGCATTGTCGCTAACCTCATTTGTTTTTCCGAGTGTTTGTCATGTTCTTTCATTTTGAAGGATTCACACGGCGGTGCCATCACGAGACATATTGGTCATGCGAGGGCGTACATGATGCGCAACACCAACATTTTCGCCATCCTCATAAAGGTGAATTCCTTCCTTGTGAGCCATCCTCACATACGCATATCGGATGGGCCATTCTTTCATTGTTGTCTCCTTCTTCTTATCTACATGATACATATATTGGATGGAGGCGTGACATTGGAGATTGACCCTATGGACCTTCAAGTTGAGGAGTGCTCGAAATTAGTGGATGCACCACCGGACCACCATTTATGCCACGACATCAAGCCATGGTATGACAATACCCATGACAAGTTTGCACCATATGCATGGATTGACTTGCATTGTGATTGCCTTGTTGCATCTTCTATTTCCATGTCATCCATGATATATGAACTTGTGCACTTTCTTAGCAAATTTGTTGTGATCTTCCTTGATGGCATATTCATACATAATGATCACATTGCCTACCATCAATTGCATGATAACATAATCACATTGAGCACAAATTGCCATGTTCATGCTTTTGATACACCGTCCCATTATGACATCATTTTGCACAATGGTCGCATTAATCATATTCACAACACCTATGTGCATACAACAAATGAATTTGAAAACATGAATGTTTTACATATCATTCTACATCATTCCGCTAAGCATCTTGTGCCTTGTCACGAACAATTCCATCAGATGACCTCATGCTTACTTGATGGACAACTTGTGTGCGCTGACAATTGTATTTCCGAGTGTCATTTGTGTTTGCTCTTTTTGCATGTATACCACTCCGGCGACACCTTGGAGCACTTGGATTGCGCCATGTCTTCAACTCCATCCAACTACAAGTCCGTCCACGACTACCGTTTCCATGGTGATGAGGTTTAAGATGTGAGGTTGGATCTTTCCCAAGGGGGGAGATGATGCGGAGCATCCTACGATCATCCCCATGTACACTACGACTACTCCTCAAGCCCCAAGTGGACATACGACGAGACCTCAAGCATACGCCATTGGACACAAGGTGAACCCGCTCCTAAATGCTTCCCCTTTCCATTCGTGCGAGACATGGTTGCTACCTCATGCAAAGACACTACATGTGCTTAGGTATCAAGAAGACCCTCTCGGAGATGCTCGGGATCACGGACAAGTCCCAAAGTACATGGATGAAGGAGCACGACAAAAAGGACCGACATAGCTCCCAGGACCCGGACATCCGGCCACAACCCCGGACATCCGTCCCCTGAAGGTGACTACAGCAACAGCCTAGCGGACGAGCTACAGGGCCCGGACATCTGGCCCAGGCCCCGGAATCCGGCCCGACGTGAGCCGCTGGACATCCGGCCCCAGCCCGGAAATCTGGCCTCCATCACAGAGCATCACCGAAGCCGGCCCATGCCAGCCCGGACATCCAGCACATGAAGGAAATATGCCCTAGAGGCAATAATAATAAAGTTGTTATTTTATATTTCCTTATTCATGATAAAGGTTTATTATTCATGCTAGAATTGTATTGATCGGAAACTTAAATACATGTGTGGATACATAAACAAATACCGTGTCCCTAGTGAGCCTCTACTAGACTAGCTCGTTGATCAAAGATGGTTAAGGTTTCCTAACCATAGACATGAGTTGTCATTTGATAACGGGATCACATCATTAGGAGAATGATGTGATGGACAAGACCCATCCGTTAGCTTAGCATATTGATCGTTCAGTTTATTGCTATTGCTTTCTTCATGTCAAATACATATTCCTTCGACTATGAGATTATGCAACTCCCGGATACCGGAGGAATACCTTGTGTGCTATCAAACATCAGAACGTAACTGGGTGATCATAAAGATGCTCTACAGTTATCTCCGAAGGTGTTTGTTGAGTTGGCATAGATCGAGATTAGGATTTGTCACTCCGAGTATCGGAGAGGTATCTTTGGGCCCTCTCGGTAATACACATCATAAGCTTGCAAGCAAATGACTAAGGAGTTAGTCACGAGGTGATGTATTACGGAACGAGTAAAGAGACTTGCCGGTAACGAGATTGAACTAGGTATGAAGATACCGACGATCAAATCTCGGGTAAGTAACATACCGATGGACAAAGGGAATTACGTATGTTGTCATAAAGGTTCGACTGATAAAGATCTCCGTAGAATATGTAGGAGCCAATATGGGCATCCAGGTTCCGCTATTGGTTATTGACCGGAGAGGTGTCTCGGTCATGTCTACATAGTTCTCGAACCCATAGGGTCCGCACGCTTAACGTTCGTTGACGATATAGTATTATATGAGTTATGCATGTTGGTGACCGAATGTTGTTCAGAGTCCCGGATGAGATCACGAACATGACGAGGAGCTCCGGAATGGTCTGGAGGTAAAGATTGATATATGGCATAATAGTGTTTGATCTTCGGAAGGGTTCCGGAATTCACCGGAAGGGGTTTCAGATGTTTCCCGAAATGTTTGGGCACGAGAACACTTTATTTGGGCCAAGGGGTAAAGCCCACGAGGGTTTTGGAAAGTGCAAAAGGAAGTCTTGCGAAGGCCAGGGGCCAGACGCTAGGAACCCTGGCGTCTGGGGGGTAGACACCGGGAACCCTGGCGTCTAGCCCTGGAGTCCGAGAAGGACTCTTGCCTTTCGGGCAAAACCGACTTTGAGGAGGCTTTTACTCCAAGTTTCGACCCCAGGGCTCAAGATATAAATAGAGGGACAGGGCTAGCACCCAAGACACATCAAGATTCACCAAGCCGTGTGCCGGCAACCCCGTCCCCTCTAGTTTATCCTCCGTCTAGTTTCTGTAGTGCTTGGCGAAGCCCTATGGAGATTGTTCTTCATCACCAACCGTCACCACGCCGTCGTGCTGCCGGAACTCATCTACTACTTCGCCCGTCTTGCTGGATCAAGAAGGCGAGGACGTCATCGAGCCAAACGTGTGCTGAACGCGGAGGTGCCGTACGTTCAGTACTTGATCGGGACGGATCGTGAAGGTGTACGACTACATCAACCGCGTTGATAAATGCTTCCGCTTAGCGATCTTCAAGGGTATGAAGATGCTCTCCCCTCTCGTAGCTATGCATCTCCATGGATAGATCTTGCGTGTGCGTAGAAATTTTTTTGTTTTCCATGCAACGTTTCCCAACAGCACAGGCCCCAGACATCTGGCCCGACGCGAGCCGCCGGACATCTGGCCCCTGTCTGCGCACAGTGTAACGGGCCTCCGGCCCATGTATTCCTCCAACTCGCCCCAACTTGTACTAGAACTATATATAGACCTCTCCCTCCTCCTTCTAGGGTTAGCATTGTCTTACCTCATTTTGGAGATTAGAGCATTGCTCATCCACTTGATACCTACTCCATCGGAGACCGAGGCCTCCTAGGAGAAGCCCCCAAGTGGATTCAAGACCCCGTCAAGGGAAGATCCCCTCGTGGATTCAAGACCCCGGCTCCTCACGGATCGGGAAGTACTAGCTACCTTTGTATCCCCCTTTGTTGTCCTTGGTTCTTTGTAACCTCTTTGTGTGTTTGGATCTAGCACATGTGTGATCGTTTCTTGTTGATTTGAGTGTTTCCTCTCGTTTCCCCTCGTGTTTTCCCTCGTGTGTTCTTCGTGTTCTTCGCGGGATCCGCTCCAGTCGTGAAAGATCGGCCCCTCGGGTTCCACCCTACATCAGGTACTAGGGTTACACATGGTCGGTTACAAGGATGGAATAATCACGTCGATTCTTCTTATCTTGACTTAGAGGACACACCAAGGCATCAAAGATCTCCTTCCCGGATACGGAGTCGCCTCATAGTTTGACCTTCTAGCAGCTGTAGTGCGGCCCAACTGTCCGGCCCATAAGAGACAGGCCGGCAGCCCGAGGACCCCCTAGTCCGGGACTCCCTCACATGGGTTTGTGCTCTTCCAACTCGAAGGACCACGTCCATGACAAGTGAGGCAACATCCTATCAGCAAATCTTACTTTTTCTAGCTAGCCAACTCGTACCCTATGTTGTAGTAGCTATTGCCATGCGGTGTTTTAACTGTGTCATGTTTAATTATTTCAATTATGCAAAAATGTAATGTTCAATAGGGCTATGTGATGTTTAAGTATGAATTGTCCACTTCAGCTTCACGAATGGCTATATTTGGTTGTTTATAGTGAGTAGATACCTTGTTTATCTGTATTTGGTTGTTAGGTTGGTTGCAGTGAGCATTTGTCCAGTTATCAAGCAGATGCCTTGTTTATTTGTATTTGGTTGTTAGGTTGGTTGCAGTGAGCATTTGTCCAGTTTTCAAGCAGATGCCTTGTTTATCTGTATTTGCTTGTTAGGTTGGTTGCAGTGAGCATTTGTCCAGTTTTCAAGCATGTGCCTGTTTATCTGTATTTGCTTGTTAGGTTGGTTGCAGTGAGCCTCTGTCCAGTTTTCAATGGCTATATTTGGTTGTTATACTGATCATATATGCCTTGTTTGTTTCAGTTATTCACAATGTGATGTTCATTATGTGCAAGTCGGAACTGTGCAGCTCAATTTCATCAATACCAGTTTGAACGGCTATATTTGGTTCCTGTTATGCCTGGTGTAGTTAACACATGCCCTTTATTTCAATTTTACTCATTTATCTAGTGTGATGTTTAAGCATGAGCTACGTTCTATTCGTTTGCAACAATACTAGTTTGAATTGCAATATTTGGTGGCTGTTAAGCCTGTTGTAGGTAACATTCCCTTCCATTTTATATCCGCTTTAATAGCATGCTGAAACCAACACATTCGAGCTATCATTTGGAGATGATGTTGTTTACCTTGGCTATATTTGTTTGATGTTAAGGTTGTTGTACTTATCATGCCTTTCCACTACTTATGCAGGACAACAACGAGAGTGGCCAGCATTTTCCGCCGAGGTTAGTTTCATCCCTCGGCTTGTACTCCCCCCCTATCGTCCCATAATGTAGTGCATATAGATCCAGGATTGGACACTTTTTAGCTTCTAATATTGACCTGTTGCTTGTAGGTACATATGTCCTTGGCAAAGATCCACGCGTCGACCCTTTTTGCATATGGGGAATTGAGATATTCATGAACCAGCATCAACTGAGGAAACTGATAAGGATTATTAGCAAAAATATATGAATGATGGCAATCAAATTATTTGTGTACGCTCTATCCAACACAACACTGAGCTGTAGGGTGGTAACTACAAACTCTGTAGCCTTCTCTTTTTACTGGCCATAATGAGTTGTTAGACAACAATGTCTGAACCTTTTTCGTTTGCAGTGGTTCCCAGAGCAGTTTACTCAAGATTACCTCGCAAAGTACATGATTGGTGGACACACAATGAAGGTTAAAGTATTTCATCGAGACTACAATGAGCATCGAGAAGTCCTAATGAAGACAGTGAAGGATGGGCGGGCAACCATCACAAGGGGTTGGCCTGGAGTCGTGCGCGCATTACGCATGGAGGAGGGCACAATATGGGCATTCCACTTCACCTTCTCGAGCAACCAAAATGTCTTTCGCCTCTCTCTTTACAGTCTTTAGTACAATTGTGGTTCATCATTCTTTACTTGGTGCTTCTGTAGTTCTTCAGTATATGTACATGTGCATCGAATTATGCATTCGTGCTTGAACCTATATTTGTAATAAACATGGTTCGATATGAAATAAGTGATTGCCTACTTTCAAATTCAAAATCTATGATTTTTAAATGCGAGGATTAAATTAGGGATAAATTAGGTTCTGCAGGCCAGTACACTGCACACGGTTTGCGAAAGCAAAACATCTACGATAAACGTGGAGATCAGACATGTTTCTCAGATCCACTATGTGTGCGATGAATCTCTACTACACACATGATCAGCCAAGAAAAAACGTGTGAGATTAACAACAATAGCACGCACAGTTCCTTCTTATGAAATGTTTGTGAAAGTCACCTTATCACACACGCTTAGCAATTATGGAATGTTTATGATGTTGTGCGCATTGTAAACATTTGCTCATAGAAGAACGCGTGCGATAGGCCCTCATCCGATGTGGGTATGACAGATGAATCGTGTGGGATATATTCAAGCTTCACATACAGTTTTATAGGGATAACTGTATGCACTCTTACATCGAATCGCATACAGTCGAGGAAAAGTAAATGTGTGTGATTTTCTGCTTATCATACATGTTCTATAATGGTGAAGTGTTTGTGATGGGGCGTGCATCGTAAACGTAGCACCACAGAAGTCCGACTACGATGGTAATGCAAGCACAAACGACTAGCAAGGATGGAGCGTTTGGGATATGCAAGATGTCACAAACAATTGTGTGAAGACTCGCGTTTGGGATACATGTCGGCAACGCATATGCTTAGTTATGCAAAACGTATGCATTGCTACTCCCTATCCCCGACGGTTTCTGGGTCGTGTGGGAACGACCCCCCTATCGCCCACACTAGCAAGGCAAAGGTTTAAAATGTCGTGGGGTTAAAAATCGTTTGTATAGCAGCTCGATGTACCAGTGTTGGTATGCAGACTATGCTAATTACATTGTTGCTACATATATACCACCTAGTTTCACGTACCAAGAAAAGAAAATGTTCTTCTTTGATTTAAGACATTACTTCTGGGATGACCCACATCTATATAAAGGAGTAGATGGTGTTATTAGATGTTGTGTACCTGAGCATGAACAGGAACAAATCCTACGGAAGTGTCACTCCGAGGCATACGGAGGACACCATGCTGGAGACAGAACTAGACATAAGGTATTACAGTCCGGTTTTTATTAGCCTACTCTTTTCAAGGATGCACGTAAGTTTGTCCTCACTTGTGACGAATGTCAAAGAATTGGTAGTATTGGTAGACGTCGGGAAATGCCTATAAAGTATTCACTTGTTATTGAACTATTTGATGTTTGGGGTTTCGATTATATGGGACCTTTTCCTTCCTCTAATGGGTATACACATATTCTAGTTGCTCTTGATTATGTTACTAAGTGGGTATAAGCTATTCCAACTAGTAGTGATGATCATAACACATCTATTAAAATGCTTAAAGAAGTTATTTTCCCGAGGTTTGGAGTCCCTGGATATTTAATGGCTGATGGTGGTTCACATTTTATTCATGGTGCTTTCTGTAAACTTCTTGCTAAATATGATGTTAACCATATAATTGCATCTCCTTGTCATGGTCAGTCTAGTGGTCAAGTTGAATTGAGCAATAGAGAAATCAAATTAATTTTGCAAAATACTGTTAATAGATCTAGAAAGAATTGGTCTAAGAAACTTGATGATGCATTATGGGCTTATAGAACTGCTTATAAGAATCCTATGGGTATGTCTCCGTATAAAATGGTTTATGGAAAAGCATGCCATTTACCTCTTGAATTAGAACATAAAGCATATTGGGCAATTAAAGAACTTAACTATGATTTCAAACTTGCCGGTGAAAAGAGGTTATTCGATATTAGCTCTCTAGATGAGTGGAGAACCCATGCTTATGAAAATGCCAGGTTGTTTAAAGAAAAGGTTAAAAGATGGCATGATAAAAGAATTCAAAAGCGGGAATTCAAAGTGGGTGAGATGTTCTATTGTACAACTCTCGTTTTAGACTTTTTGCAGGAAAACTTCTCTCCAAATGGGAAGGACCCTATATCTTCGAAGAAGTTTATTGCTCCAGAGCTATCAAGATAAAAAATGCCGAAGGCACTAATCCGAGAGTGGTCACTGGAGAAAGAATTAAGCATTATATCTCAGGTACACCTATTAATGTTGAAACTAATATTGTTCAAACTATGACACCGGAGGAACACATAAGAGAGACCTTTCGGAACACTCCAGAACCCTGAAAAGAGTAGGTATGTGATACGGTAAGTAAACCGACTCCAAAAATTCCATAAAAATATTTTCTGCCCGTTTTGGAATATTAGAAAAAAAATACAAAAATAAGAAACAACCAAGGGGGGCCATGAGGAGGTCACAAGGCAACAGGGCGCGCCCCTTGTAGGCCCCTTGTGTGCCTTCCCGACTCCTTTTTCTTCTGGAATACTTGTTTTGCAAGATAAAAATTCTCTATATATACTCCCGGATGTTTTGACCACTGTATCACAAGATTATCTTCTCTTCTTGTTTCATGCTATTTTTTTGACAGATCTAGATCATCATGGCTCCATCAAGTTCGTCCAAGGAGACCGGAAGCGTGAGGGGGTGCTTCACATCCGAGACGTTCAAGGGCCCAAGAAGACCGGAAGCAAGGAGGCCAGGCTCGAAGTAGTGGAGTAGGAGATCTTCAAGTGCCAAGGGATGGTGGAGCGTGGACTTAACGCCAACCACTCCATGATCATGGAATTTGTCCGTGAGCACAAGCTGGACAGCAAGGAAATTAGGGACGTCCTCTTCAAGATCAATGACATGATTGATTACCTTCAAGCCCAAGTTTATGACTTACAAGTCAAAATTTTGAGTATGAAGCAAAATTTAAAGGTACGTGTTTAGCTGCAAGTTTCAGGACTCTGGAAACCTGTTCATCCTTCAGTGATGGAGAGCCTATGCCATGGAAGACGGAGGACAAGCCTACTACTTTATCATCTCCATCATCATCGAAGAAAGAAACTTGAGTACACGGGTATGGGCACCACCCTAGGCTTGTGCCAAGCTTGGGGGAGGTGCCCCGGTATTGTATCACCATCACTTTTATTATCTTTATCTATCTTAGTTCGATCCTTAGTTATTTCGCGATTTAGAAGAATAAAAGTTTAGTATGATCTATTTTCGAGTGCTAGTTTCGTGATCTATCTATCTATGTAATCGAGTTGAGAGTTGTATAATAAAGAGTAGTTTGAGTTTTGCTTCTTTACTTTTATATTTCAATCTTAGCAATAAAAATAATAAAAAGATCATATGCTAATCCCATGGAAAGCAATGACTTTACATAAAGAAAAGTATAATTGATAAATTTTGTTGGAAGTTAACAAACGTAGTATTGGTTAATGATGCAATTCATGAAAGATTAATAAGGGAAGAGAAGATTCACATATAAATATAATATCTTGGAACTCTTTTATGATTGTGAGCCCCCATTAAATATTTTATGTCAGTCAGTTGACGTTGGACAAGGAAGACAAGTAATGAGTTATGTTTGCTTATATTCACATAGAAGTTATATTGTCATGGATCCTCCAACATATGGTGCTTTCTCAATGTCTTTGCTAGCCAAAAATCCGCACCAAGTATAGATACTACTTGTGCATCCAAAACCCTTAAACCCAGTTTCATGTCATGAGAGTCTACTATATCTACCTATGGATTGAATAAGATCCTTGAAGTAAGTTGTCATCGGTGCATAAAGCAATAAAAAATGATCCTAAGTATGTATGATCTTTTATTGTAAGGGAAAATAAGCTTTGTAGGATCTTGTGATGGTAAAGAATAAAAGCGACAGACTGCATAATAAAGGTTGCTATCACAAGGGGCAATATAAAGTGACGTTCCTTTACATTAAGAGCTTGCACATCCCAAAATAAAAAGCACATGACAACCCCTGCCTCCCTCTGCGAAGGGCCTATCTTTTACTTTTCTATATTTATTTTCTATGCAAGAGTCAATAGTGTTCTTCTCTATTCCTTTATCATTTTTTCTCTTTGCAAGCATCATGTGGTGGGGAAAGATCTAGGCACATATATCCAGTTGGATATGAGTAATCATGAGTTATTATTGTTGACATTACCCTTGAGGTAAATAAGTTGGGAGGCGAAACTATAAGCCCTTATCTTTCCTTGTGTCTGACTGGAACTTTTGCTCCATACATATGTCGTGAGTGTTAGCAATCATAGAAAACTAAATGATAGTTGAGTATGTGGACCTGCTAAACAAAAGCTCTTACATAATATTCTTCCTGAGAATATGATGATTTGTAATTGTTTCGTTGACTAAGAACATAGTTTGTTAGTTTTCAAGAAAGTTTATGCTTTATACTTCGTTATTGTGATGATTTGTTACTTGATCATGAGAAGTTTTATGATGATATATTGCTGCTATGATAATGATAATGATGCTACTATGTCCGTATTTGGTTTTTATCGACACCTCTCTCTCTCTAAACATGTGGTCATGATTATCGATCAGCTTCCACTTGAGGACAAGCGAGGTCTAAGCTTGGGGGAGTTGATACGTCCATTTTGCATCATGTTTTCCTACTGATATTTATAATGTTTTTTATCATTATAACACTTCGTGATGCAATTCTAATGCCTTTTCTCTCTTAATTTGCAAGATTTACATGAAGAGGGAGATTGCTAGCAGCTGGAATTCTGGACCTGGAAAAGCGACATCAGAGATACCTATTCCACGTAACTCCAAATGACCTAACATTTCACGGAGAATTTTTATGGAATATATAAAAAATGCTGGAGCAAAGAAGTACTAGAGGGGGGCCACCAGTTGCCCACAAGGCAACAGGCGCGACCACCCCCTAGGCGCGCCCTAATGCCTTGTGGGGCAGACAGCTGGCCTCTGGCCCCCATCTTGTGCTATATGAAGGGTTTTGACCTAGAAAAAAAATCAAGAGAGGACTTTTGGGGTGAAGCGCCGCCGTCTCGAGGCGGAACCTGGGAAGGAGCACTTTAGCTCTCCAGTGGAGCGATTCCACAAGGGACACTTCCCTCCGGGAGGGTGAAATCAAAGCCATCAACATCACCAACAACCCTCTCATCATGGGAGGACCAATCTTCACCAACATCTTCACTAGCACCATCTCATCTCAAACCCTAGTTCATCTCTTGTATTCAATCTTTGTCTCAAAACCTCAGATTGGTACCCGTGGGTTGCTAGTAGTGTTGATTACATCTCATAGTTGATGCTAGTTGGTTTATTTGGTGGAAGATTATATATTCAGATCCTTGATGATATTCAATACCCCTCTGATCTTGAACATGAATATGATTTGTGAGTAGTTACTTTTGTTCTTGAGGACATGGGAGAAGTCTTGTTATAAGTAATCATGTGAATTTGGTATTTGTTCGATATTTTGATGATATGTATGTTATTGCTTCCTTTAGTGGTGTCATGTGAACATCGACTACATGACACTTCACCATACTTGGGCCTAAGGGAAGGCACTATAGAGTAATAAGTAGATGATGGATTGCTAGAGTGACGGAAGCTTAAACCCTAGTTTATGTGTTATTCCATAAGGGGCTAATTTGGATCCATATGTTTCATGCTATGATTAGATTTATCTTAATTCTTTTTTTTTGTAGTTGCCGATGCTTGCGAGAGGGGGTAATCATAAGTGGGAGGCTTGTTCAAGTAAGAATAGCACCCAAGCACTGGTCCACCCACATATCAAATTATCAAAGTAGCGAACGCGAATCAAACAAACACGATGAAAGTAACTAGATGATAATTCCCATGTGTCCTCAAGAACACTTTGCTTGATATAAGAGAACGTTCTGGCCTGTCATTTGCTATAAAAAGGATTGGGCTACCTTGCTGCACCTTTGCTACTATTGTTACTTGTTACCCGTTACGAATTACCTTGCTACAAAACTATCTGTTACCGATAATTTCAGTGCTTGCAGAGAATACCTTGCTGAAAACCGCTTGTCATTTCCTTCTGCTCCTCGTTGGGTTCGACACTCTTACTTATTGAAAGGACTATGATTGATCCCCTATACTTGTGGGTCATCAATGGATATTTATGTTGGGTGACATTCATCATATAACAGTCACAACCTAGAGCGATACACAATAGCTCCAATTCATCAATGTAATGTAGGCATGTATTCCGTATATAGTCATACGTGCTTATAATAAGAACTTGCATGACATCTTTTGTCCTACCCTCCCGTGGCAGCAGGGTCCGTAAGGAAATTTAAGGGATATTAAGGCCTCCTTTTAATAGAGAACCGAAACAAAGCATTAACACATAGTGAATACATGAACTCCTAAAACTACGGTAATCACCGGAAAGAATCCCAATTATTGTCACTTTGGGGTATGCAGATCATAACACGTAATAGGTGCATACAACTTGCAAGATAGGATCAAGAACTAAAATATATTCATGAAAACATAAAGGGTTTAGATCTGAAATCATGGCACCCAGGCCCTAGTGACAAGCATTAAGCATAGCAAAGTCATAGCAACATCAATCTCAGAACATAGTGGATACTAGGGATCAAGCCCTAACAAATTGAATCAATTACATGACAAATATCATCCAACTCCATCATCGTCCACCATACCTACGAAGGAATTACTCATTCCCGGTGGTGAGCGTCATGGAATTGTTGATGGAGAAGGGTTGATGATGACGACAGCGACGATTTCCACCCTCCGGAGCCCCGAACGGACTCCAGATCAGCCCTCCCAATGAAGAACAGGAGGTGGCGGCGGCTCCATATTGTAAAACATGATAATTCCTTCTCTCTGATTTTTTCTCCGCAAGACGATACTTATGGAGTTGGACTTATGGTTGCTAGAGGCTCCACGGGCCCACAAGCCTGGGGGCGCGCCCCTTGAGCTTGTCGCTCCTGGGTGGCCCCCCTCCAGTAGTTCTCTTCGCCAATATTTTTTATACATTCTAAAAATATTCTCCATTTTCACCCCAATTCGAGAACTTTTATTTCTGCACAAAAACAACACCATGGCAATTCTATTGAAAACAGCGTCAGGCCGGGTTAGTTCCATTCAAATCATGCAAATTAGAGTCCAAAACAAGAGCAAGAGTGTTTGGAAAAGTAGATACGTTTGGGACGTATCAGCGGCCTGGGTCGATGTCGTGGAGCTTTAGTCATTGATCCATCACTGCCTGCTTCATGCCTTCTCAGCTGCACCTCCTTTCCCGTGTCCCGACGGTCACTGGCTTCGTCTATGGCCCCTCCTTCTCCTTCACCTAGGTCCATCCTCGCGTCCGTTTCTCCGGTGCATGCCATCGGCCATGGCGCCCCGGGCAGCCCACCGTTCTCATCGGGGGGTGCCCCCAGCGAGGGGGGCCGGTTTTCCTTCCCATTCGCCCTTGGTCGGGGGAACAATCCTCACCATAACATCTGACGGTACCACATGGGCCGCCGGGGCGGGTTCGGTCCCCCTGCCTTGCCGTTTATTGTGTCGGTGCCTGATCGGGCCTAGCGACCCCCTTGGATGCACGTGCTCTAGCTGCTACCTCGCTACCCCGTCCATCTCTATGATTTCTCGCAACCACGGGCTTAAAGGAGATTGGTCGTTGACAGGCACCGGGGGATGCAGGAGGAAGGCATGGGCGACAGCTAGGGCCGAGGTCGGGCTCATACGCCCGACATACGTGCGATCGACCGAATGTCCAGCAAATCGGAAGCCGGTCAGGCTGGGGATGACCCAATTTTCAGCGTGGCTGCCCCCTCGGGCGGGGGTAGTCCGAAACCTCTATCGAGTGGGTAGTGCCCAGCCATCCCTTGCCAAATCTAAAATTTGGGTGAGCTAATTCCTAAGCCTTAGCCCCCTACCTGGCGCCCCAGATGTTGGCGGGCGATCTCCAAACACCAGGGATCAAGGATGCCCCGTATTTTTTAGTTCAGCCAGGGCTAAAACACTAAGCCAATCAACTCTCAAAGATGGCAAAGGAGAGCATGGACACAAGAATATTTATACAGGTTCACACCGCTCTTGTGGCATAAAACCCTACTTCCTGTTGGTATTTCATATAAGCTCAAGGATACAAGTGCTTGGGTGTACAAAAGAGGTGGTCGGGTGTGATAGGAGGTTGTTGGGGTACTAGCTAGAGTGCCCGAACACCTTTCTATCTTCTCTCTCTACCTTATCTCTTCTACCAGTGCTCGTATGAGGGAGTGGGGTTGCTAGAGTATGCAAAGGTTGTCCTTCTATTCGACCATGGCCCTCCCCTTATATAGATCCGGGGGTAGCACACCTGGTTATGTTAATAAATCCAATACGTTGTACAAAGGAGAATATTCGTCGTGCTTCGTGCACTTGCCTTTATCGATCAGTCAGGAGATAACCAGACACTACGCCGGATCAGGCACTCAAGTGCCTTCCCCGACGTGAAGCACCGCGCCGCCCTCCTGTCTTTATTTATGGCCATCGTCCCATCTTGTCTCGTGCCTCCAGATCGTCGTGACGATGGCCCTAAGAGTAGCCCTGCACCGGGCTAAGCTAGTAGCCTGGCCAGGCATTCAAAGCCTGGTCGTTGGAGTGTGCCGCAAGGCTAGCTTCGCTGGCTGACATGTGTCCTACCAGCTCGGGGAGGCAGCCCCGATGTGCGTCATGGATGACGCTAGGGCCCTCCTCGTGGACCTTCTGTGACAACTACTTCATTTTCACCTAATTTGTTTACATCTTTGGGTTCATCTTTTTATCATGACATCGTGACTTTCTTTTTATTAAACCACATAATGTATTCACAGTCGAGCGGGCGCATATGTTCAATATATTGAACATACCCTATATTTTAATACTTTGTCGGAAGTCACCTATCGAGATGTGCTTGTTACGAACCGAAGTGGGGGATGTGCCCAAATAACATCTTGACTGACACCAGTCCTGCATCAAGAATCAGTTGTCCTACCGCAGGCCTATCCGTCACGCGGGGTTGCTTCGATGATTAAGATAATGAAATCAGACAAGAGCTTTGGGCATGACTACACCTCATGAATCCCCAAGGATTGGATCTATGTTACCCTACTGAACCTTAATGTCACCGATGTTTGGTATAACACTTCATGTTCTCCTTGCTCCTAGCCTCATTAGTGCTTGATCTCCATGATCCTGGGTACTTGCAGGGATGAAGATCGCGGACAAGACAAGAGACATCTACGAAACAACTTTATTTCACACATACGGGATGTTAATTCAAAACCCTTCCATTGATTCCCACAACAAATACAGAGGGTTGCAAGGCTTATGCCTCAACCCATACCTTACCGAACTACTCACACATGGAGATCAGATCGCGAGAAGTAAACGTTGAAGAACACATCTTGAAGATAGATTGACTGCAAATATGTCTTACAGTGGATGCCTCTTGCGATGCACGATTACAAGTATGAACTAGATGAGGAAGCATTATGGTGGTGATGGTGGCTATGGAGATGGAAATGGCTGCGACTAGGGTTTGTGGATGATGATGAGGATGGTTCTATTCTATATTCGTTCGACGCCCTCCTCTTGACATTTCAATGGGGTCCCCTTTATAAAAGTTGTCCAGGTAGATGACCTACCTTGGTTTCCATGCCATACAGGCACTCATACGGGCGCCCCGTATGGAACACCGTCTTTTGCCCTATCTTCGTAGGTGCGCCTCCTAGTGATTTCTTCTTTCTTCATTTCCATCCCTTGCATATTCCCACGTGATTTCTTCCCTATTTAGCCCATTTCCCATGGAAACACATCAAAGATAGGATTTGTGGAACCTTTGCATTCATTAGTCATTAGTAGCAATATCGGAGCGAATATCTCTTTTTAAATGAAATATCTTGGTTTAAACAAGGATGAATGAGTGTACAAAATATCACTCATCAATGTGCAACGTGTATAACCATCAGCAAACCTCCTCTTCACCAAATGATATTTCAATTCTTCTTTCGTTCCGGCCATTCTCATGTTGAATCTACGACATGGACAACACGACATTCATTTGCCATTCACCTCCATGTGTTGGATGGTGAACTGAAGAAACCATTCAACCTCCTCGACAAAATCATCCATCGCCTACTCTCACACATTAATCTTCATTCATTTTACATCAAAAATAAAAATTAGCACTTCCATAGGTAGAACGATATTTACATGGAGAAAAAAAATGGTGGAGCCATCTCCGACCTTGGACACACATGCAATTTTTGTTTTTGAGATAATGCACTGATAAATAACAAGCTTCCATCAATAGGTTTCAAAGAGGCCTTCTGAACCAAGAGTACACCAAACTAACAGGACAACACAACCTAGACAAGCAACTCACCTCCTTAGGAGCTGGTCAAAATGGTCCGAATACACATGGATGTTCTAGAAACACACACACACACACACACAAAGGCCGACTAGCAAAATACATAGTCAGAGATAACATTAGTCACTCCAACATTTTCGTAGTTAACCCATCACGCACTGACTTCAAAACATGCGCTTATAATGATATAATGTATAGCATTGTCTGGTCAGTGTGAGCAACTAGTCAGTGATTATCAGTCGATCACTGATGACATACTGTGGCTGGCCCCTTGTCTCATCACTAACCACCCAAAATTTATCTGTGATAACTACCAAGCCAAAGCTTCAAAGCCTTACCACTGATGCGCTTATCGTGGATTGTCAGTGAAGACCTTCATCTCTGGCTGGTGGCTACGTGTTAGGCGGTGATGAGGGGTTAGTGCAATTCACGCGCTATAGTAGTGCGCAAACCCTATGATGTGGAGCATCCTTCCATCATCCCCATGGACTCTACACCAACGCATCAAGCACCACGTGGACCTATGACAAGAGCTTGAGCACGCGCAATGGAAACCGAGGTGAACTTCTTCCTACTTGACATGCATATGGACACGAGTAGAACTTGGTTACTACCTCACCAAAATGCACTATGTATCATTAGGTACGAAGAGGAGCACTCCCAAGCAGCTAAGGAACATCACCAGGGAGGATGAGAAGCACCCCAAGTCCACACGGAGGAAGGAGATGCACAAAAGGAGCAAGTGTGCATGTCCCAGGCGACCCTGTGCGCACGGGCCCCCGAGACCCCGTGCACACGGGCTACACAGGGAGCTCATGTTGTAGCACCCCGTGCGCACGGGCGTGTACCATGCACACGGGACCCCCGTGCGCACGGGCCCAACTTACCCCGTGCGCACGGGCCCTACAGGATGGCTGGCTGAGTTTGGCTGTTGGGCCTCCACTTCGTCCCCAAGCCTATATATTCCGTACCTAGGGTCATGTTTAGGGTTAGCAAAGTATTGGATAGACATTGATAGGGCTTTGCTCATCTTTACCCTCCTCTTGGAGACCAAGACCTCTTTGGAGAGGATCCACTTGTGGATTTCAAGGCCTCCTCTTGGAGAAAACCATCATCAGGACCTCACCTCCTAGGAGTGGGAAGAACTTTTACCTAGTGCTTGTTTCCTTGGATTGTGCTTGTAATCTTGTGGATCTATGTGTTTGCTATTCTAGTGGATGTGTGATTGGGTTTTGTTGGAGTGAATTCCTCTTTGTGTTCTTGGTGTTCATCCCTTTTCCCCCCTCCAAGTGTGAAAAGATCCATCTTAGGGTTTCACTCTACAACATCTTGGAATCATGAGTAGGGTGGATTCACATCTTGGAGTCCCTACCCCCATTTGCTAGCTTGATTTTGTTGTTTTTCGTCCCAATTCGAAAATCCCCGCCAAAAATAGCCCCAAAAATTTTCTTCCTATTTGTTAGATCTTGTGAGATTTGGTTGATCTGATCCACGAATTTGGTGTTTGACAAGTGGATCTACCCCTTACCATCTTTCCCCACCCACCCAACCATCGAATTTGGCCGCAAATGTGCAAATATCCATGGATCTGAAGGTGTTCTTGCGTTACCAGAATGCTCCGTGCGCACGGGCCGTCGGGACCCCGTGCACACGGGCATCACTTACCCCGTGCGCATGAGCCATACAGAACTATTCGGACACTTCTTGTTTTCCACCATTTTGCCTTTCCACCACCACCTTTAATCTTCCGCAATACTTCTCATCAGTGTTTGAGTTTTGGAGTTGCGGTTCTCAAGTGTCCTAAGGTGTTTCTGCTACTTAGGCGTGAATTGACTTCATCATCACTGCCACTCGCCATCAACTCGGACGCCACATCGACTTCGACCACTCCATCTTCATACCAACCATAAGCAAGACAAAGGGACTACCTCAACGCCAAGCTCTCCAGACAAATGGAAGAATTCCGCAACATGATCGTGAGCCGCACATCTTCCTCAACATCTTCAACAAGACGACGCCACTCAAGTCGCCACTCGTCGCCATACTCTTCTTCCGATGCAAGTCCTCCTCGAGCTCGCTCCCCTCTACGAGATGACACTCAAGATCGCCAAGCTCAAGAAAATCCCTTCCATGGCAATGGCTTACAAGACCGAGTGCGAGCACATGAAAAGGCGCAACGCCAAGAACAACAAGCCATGGAGCAAGAGAAACCTCCACCACATTGGCCACATCAAGCATCTCAAGACGGTGATGCACTTCGGCAAGAGCAACAAAGTCGTGAAGCACAAGCTCAAGCGGCTCAAGAAGCACTCCGCGAGTCCACTAGAGCTATTGCCCAACGTAATCATCAAGTACGTGAGCAAGAGGAAGCACTTCATCAAGCACGAGAAGAAGAAGCCGCCAGACGTGAAGAGCACCAAGAAAGGCGAAAGCGGGCACACATGCCTCGTCCTCCTCCACGCCAAGAGCGCTATCATGACGAAGATCCTCCTCCTTGGCAAGAGCGACATCAAGCGGAACGGGTGCTCAAAGACCCTCCCCCACGCTAAGAGTGACATCAACACCACCATTATGATGAAGAACTCCGCTACGACAAGCTCAAGTTCACCATGCCCAAGTTCTCCGGAAGCAACGATCCGGAGGAATATCTCTCATGGGCATTGAAGGTCGACAAGATATTCCGTCTTCACAACTATGACGAAGAGAAGAAAATCGCAATGGCCTCCCTTGAGTTTCAAGACTACTTCCTCATTTGGTGGGAACAAGTGACCGAGCGACGCCACGAGAAGGGCGAGCCACCCATCACAACTTGGACGCAAATGAAGGATGTCATGAGAGCCCGCTTCGTGCCTACACACTACACCCGAGATCTCTTCAAGAAGTTGCAACTCCTCAAGCAAGGCACGAAGACGGTGGAAGAATACTATCAAGAGATGGAAGTTGCCATGATAAGAGCCAATGTCAAGGAAGATGACGAGCAGACTATGGCACGCTTCTTGAACGGCCTCAATCATCCAATCAAGAAGATCACCGACTTCCAACCCTACTCCAACCTTCTCGAGCTAGTTCATCAAGCGACCAAGGCAGAGTGACAAGTACAAGAAGACTTCAAGTATGCCAAGTACTCTTCCAAGAACTACGGCTCCTACACTCAAGTTCCCTCAACTACGACGCCTCCTACCTCGACTAGAACATCACCAAGTACTGGAGACAAGTCAAGTTCCAGGCAAGCGACGCCTTCCTCGACTCGTCCTCCGGCAAGCAACTACACGTCCAAGACTCCCTTATCATCGGCACCACCGGATGACCCCGTCAAGACAAGTTCTCTCAAGTGCTTCACATGTGGTGGACGTGGACACAAATCCTTCCAATGCATCAACCGGCGAACAATGATTGCAAACGATGATGGCACATATGAGGGAGTCCTGGATTGAGGGGTCCTCGGGGTGTCGGCCTACTGTATATGGGTCGGACTGATGGGGCACTATGGGCCTGTGCTAGAATGCGGATCCATGGCCGAATAGGAAATCTTCAGAGTTGTGGTGTGCCCTCCAAGCCAGGATTAGGCAGGATCTTTCCTTCCCTGTAACCGATCGTCTGTAACCCTAACCCTACTTGTGTCTATATAAACCAGGGGTTTTAGTCTTTAGGGCTAGAGCAGCATCTATTACCCCATCAACCTAGGGTTTAGCTCGCCTGATCTCGAGGTAGATCGACTCTATAACCATATCATACATCAAATACAATCAAGCAGGACGTAGGTTTTTACCTCTTCGAGAGGGCCCGAACCTGGGTAAACACCGTGTTCATCGTCCCTTGTTCCCCATTGATCCTAGATCCACAGCTCGGGACCCCCTACCCGAGATCCGCCGGTTTTGACACCGACATTGGTGCTTTCATTGAGAGTTCCGTTGTTGGGTCGCCGAAGGATCGATGGCTTGCCTAATCATCAGAGAGGGCGTCAGCTTCGGGGACCTCTTTGTCCCTGGCCAACTCTTCGCGTTCGGCAGCATCGTGCTGCACGCCAACCCAACTGGTCATCTAGATCAAATCAACAATTTTGCCCCTGAGCACCGAATTCGATTCAGTATCTTGGAGTACATTGCGGACGCCCGAGGCTATCTGGTCTTTACCGGATTCGCAACCTCTCCCGTACCCCTATGGGCCCCGCTGTGCCCGCTCCGGAGTTTTCCCCTGATTCGATCTGCAGATCGACTTTAATCCTTCAGCCGGCCTTGACTTCGGACGGATCCACCCTGACCGGAGGCCAAGAATCCCTTTCGACCACGCCGGTAATGCCCGCCGAAGACCCAGCTTCGGGCCTCAATGCGGGAGCAATGTTCGGACGCCAAGAGTCACTCTCAGCCGAACCTTCTCCACATGACAGGCCTCCAGCCTTGAGCCCCTGCGACGGGTCGATGTTCAGTAGCCAGGAATCATCCCTGGCCGAAGTCCCCCTCGATAACTCGGCTTCGAGCCCCAATACGGAAACAGTGCCCGAAGACCAGGTCTTGTCCTCGGTCTCTTACGACTATCCGGTCCGGGGCCTCGAGGTTAACTCGGCCCTTGAAGACCAAGATCCAGTCAGGGCACAGATCATTCCTTGCCCCGCCACATCGGAGACTGGCCCTGAACGGCCACCGCGTACTAGTCCGGCGACCCTCGCCTTATTAAACGAGGCGTTGGACCGAATCCAGATGATGGCTATTCGGGAGGACCCACCCTCGGCTTGCGTTCAGCAGCCCTTTGAAGCAGATTTCGGGGAATTTTACGTCCCGGCCACCACCCACCTAGTGGCCACAGTCGAAGACTTAACCGACATGTTGGATTACACCTCGGACAATGCCGAATACATGGACGAGGATAGCGGAGCCACGGCTAACACCGATGCTGCTCCCCCCGTCACCGGCCGCTAGACGGCCACGTCCATGTACGACGTCTACATTGTAGACACTCCGGAAGAAGACGATGGCACTCTCGGGAAGGATAATGGCAGGCCCAGCGATGAGCCACCGAAACGCCGCAGACAGCGCCGCCGCGCGTCGAAGCCATGCGAGCAACACGGACACCGGAGAAAATGCCACCCCGGACAATGCAGACAACCTCGGCGATCCCGGCGCTGACGAACAGCCACAAAATGACCACGAGGAGCATGAGGACCCGCTGGATCTCGAATACCTCGATGACTCCAAAGACAACAACTACCTCCCCCCTTCCGAAGAGGAGGTTAGTTTGGGCGACGAAGATTTCATCATCCCCGAAGACCCACTGGATCAAGAGCGTTTTAAACGGCAGTTAATCGCCACCACACGAAGCCTGAAGAAACAACGGCCAAAAATAAAGTCTGGACAGGATACCCTTAATGAGAGATGGACTAAAGTCCTAGATGTCGAAGAAGAGCACGGCTACAGGCGACAGACCAAAAGCTACCCAAAGCGGAAGCTACTGCCGCAATTCGATGACGAGGCCATAGAGCCATCACCTCCAAGGTACACTCAGGCGGACCAGCCGGACCGCCCCCCTCGAGAACGGGACTGGACAGCTGATAAAGCCGAATAACCTCCCACTCACCCTTGCCGTCAAGGCAAGGAGCCAGTATGGCCTGGCTATGAGTACGACCTACGCCGTGACCTGGACGCTCGGGCAGGTCTAACGAGGTCCATATACGGACCCAAAAGAGATCCTCCTGTTAGACGGGACGGATACAAATCCTGGCTAGATAGAAATGACAGAGTTCGGGAGGCGCATCGAGCCCGGATGACGGACGATCTTCGACGCGACATAGCCCGAATCAGGGGCGCCGCTCATCCTCTCTGCTTCACAAATAGAGTGATGCAGCACCAATTCCTGGAAGGTTTCAAGCTTGTAAACATTGAGCCCTATGACAGGACAACATACCCGACAGTATGGATCGAAGATTTTCTGTTACACATTCACGTGGCATGAGGAGACGACCTCCACGCCATTAAGTACCTACCGCTAAAGCTCAAGGGCCCGGCCAGACACTGGCTAAATAGCCTTCCCAAAGACTCTATAGGATGTTGGGAGGAACTCGAAGAGGCCTTTCGAGCCAACTTCCAGGGCACTTATGTCCGCCCCCCCCCCCCCCCCCCCCGCCGATGGCCTGAGCCATGTAATTTAGCAGCCCGGTGAGTCAGCGCGGCAATTCTGGAACTGGTTTTTAACCAAGAAAAACCAGATCGTTGACTATCCGGACGCCGAAGCCATTGCCGCTTTCAAGCATAGTATTCGAGATGAATGCTAGCACGCCAGCTCAGCCAAGAGAAGCCAAGAACTATGTCAGCGCTCACCTCCCTGATGACACGCTTCTGCACCGGAGAGGACAGTTGGCTGGCTCGTAGAAGCTCCAACCCAGAAGCCCCCGGCACCTCGGAAGTCCGGGACGGGAACGGGAAGCCACGACAAAGCAAGAAAAAATGTCGCCACAATGATGGCGAAGCTGACGATACGGCAGTCAATGCCGGATTTCGCAATCCAAAGTCTGGGTCACAGAAAAAGCCTTCTAAAGGCAACCAGGACGCCCCAACCAAGTTGGACGCCATCCTGGATAGGCCCTGCCAGATCATGGCACCGCCGAAAAGCCCGCCAACCACACCAACCATAATTGTTGGGTGATAAAGCATGCCGCCAAGCTTACAGCCGAAGACTCGGGCAAAAGCCCATGATGCGAGGACGATGATGAGCCCCGCAGGCCGAACGGTGGAGGCCAAAAACCCTTCCCTTCTGAGGTCAAGACGGTAAACATGATCCACGCCACTCATATACCAAGGAAGGAGAGGAAGCGCGCGCTACAGGATGTGTATGCCGTTGAGCCCTAGCGCCGAAGTTCAACCCGTGGTCGGCTTGCGTGATCACCTTCGACCGCAAGGACAATCCGACCAGTATCCGTCATGGAGGATCGGCGGCCCTGGTACTTGACCCCATTATCGATGGGTACCACCTCATAAGAGTCCTAATGGACGGTGGCAGTAGCCTCAATCTGATCTATGCAGACACAGTGAGGAAAATGGGGATCGATCCGTCAAGGATCAAGCCCAACAACACCACCTTCAAGGGGGTTATTCTGGGCGTAGAGGCCCGATGCTCATGCACGGTAACTCTGGAAGTGGTATTCGTCTCACCGGATAACTTCTGAAGCAAAGACTTGATCTTCGACATAGCCCCATTCCGCAGTGGCTACCATGCCCTCCTCGGCCGAACGGCGTTCGCCAAATTCAACGCCGTCCCGCATTACGCATACCTCAAGCTGAAGATGCCTGGCCCCGCGGGCGTCATAACGATCAACGGCAACACAGAGTGCTCACTCCGGACCGAGGAACACACTGCAGCCCTGGCAGCCGAAGACCAATCCGTCGCCAACGGGCCGAAGTATCAGCCCGCCGTAAAGGTCAGAGATACAATCAAACGGGCTCGAGCCCGATCCCCGTCATGGGAGCCCGCCTGCGGTCGCCGCAAATAGGGACGCGCTCCCCACGGCATGCTCGCCTTCATCGCGCTCTGCGTGCCTCGTCAGCACAACTTCGCGCTCAAGATACCATGGGCGGCCGTGGGGGCTCATATCAAACACATATCTCCGCGTGTTCGGCTCAACCGAACTATGGCATCACCACGTCCTCGGACGACAACGGGTACGACTCCGGACTCGCTCAGCGTCAAGCTATGTGCGGTAGGGCTACATCTCAAGGCCCCCATTGAAGGCACCCCTCGCCAGCATGCGGTGTTCACGGACGTCCAATTCACCCCCCTCCATCTCGCAGAAGCAAAGGCGCAGACGTGCAGCAGGGCACAATTGAGGCTTCGACCCACGAATCAAGGCCCTGTGTAAACCTTTCTCTGTTAATTTTTTCTTTTTTCTTACTTATCATAAACGCCTCAGCAGTTCGAATTGTACGGATAGACGTCCAGAGCTCATGGAAAATAAAAACATCTTTTACGGTGTTCGGGCATTCGAATTGTTTAGCTCTTCCTTGCTTCTTTCTTTTCCTTTTTTCCTGCTCTTCGAACAAGCTGGGCATGCACACATTGTGTAACAAATACAAATCGGTTAATTGACCAAAGGCTTGATCTTCCCATCAGACCTACGTACTAAGTCCGGCACCACTATTTCATGGAGCGTTCGATGTCTCGGATATTGCACTATATGCATTAGTTCCGAACTATGTCTTGGGTCAATAGTTGGGTTGCCCGGCTCCTGTGCTTGCCTTCTTACATTCCGCACGTTCGGCTAAGAAGGTAAAGGGAGAACCCCTGCGATTGTACTTCTGGCTAGTCCAGTTAAGCACCTCAGGGGAGAAAGCCGAAAAATGATCGTCATAATAAGCGAGAACCGGTCAGCGATCCGATGACAAGTGTTAAACTAAGAAATCGTTGGCGACTTATCCATTTCATACACAGGGTTCATCCTAGCACAAACCATGTGATTACTAAGGCATGCTTCGGCTCCCACGTACATCACAAAACATGGGGGCTAGTCATTAGCTCCCACTGTCAAGCTCCCATGGCTAAGTGAAAGCAGTAAAACCGAATAGTCCAATTGCCTAGTCCCTCTCACGCACTACCGCCTTCGGGCACCAAGACGTCGGCTAAGGGTAACAGTGCGGAGACGAGACACCCCTTGTACCATTTACTTGGGGGCTGAAGCCGACGAATGGTAACTTTTAGAATAATAAACGGCCGCACAGGAGTCAAAATAAAAACACCATAGTATATAAAAGGGTCGCATTATAAAGCAAAAGGTCCAGTTGACTACTTAATACAATCACTCAAAGGTTACATCCTTAGAACACTGGCCCTCTATCGCCCGAGCACCATCCATAACTTGCGCAAGTACTCTTCGGTGCGGCGATGCTCTTTTCCAACCGGCGGAGGGCCAGTGGCCATATCCATTGGCTTGATCTTGGGCCAATGTACCATGGTCTTCGCAAAGGCCAGCCTAGCTCCCTCAAGGCATGCAGAGCGCTTCACGGCATCAATCCGGGGTGACGCATCGCACAGCTTCTGCACCAGACCAAAGTAGCTGCTCGAAATCAGCTCCGAGGGCCACAACCGGACAAAGAGATCCTTCATGGATGGATCGGCCATCCGATGCAGCTCCATTAATTGCTTCATCTGGTTGCTGAGGATGGGAGGATGCTCGGGCGCCTAAAACTGTGCCCAGAAGAGCCGCTGATCGGAGTTCTCCTCCCATTTGGCGTAGTGCTCGGCCGCATCCGCCACACTCCTGGGAAGCTCGGCGAAAATGCCTGCGGAGCGCCAGACCCATGTCAGCAAGGCGAACCTATTACCGCCAAAAACACTCTGCAGTAAGTATGGCTTACCATCTGTGATCTGCCTAACTTGGCGAAGTTCTTCACAGGTACCCCGCACTTCGGTCCTCGTCTCCCGGAGCTCCTTCTCCACCTTGGACAGCTCAGAGGACTGCTCCTTCTGCTTCTACTCAAGAGCCTCACATTTTGTGACGGCATCCTTGAGCTCCACCTGCACTTCGGCCACTCGAGCCTCGTGCTTTTCGCCGGCGGTCCTCGCCTTCCCAAGTTCGGCCAACGCCTCCTCGGCAGCTGCTTTCTTTGTGGCCGCCTCGGCTTCAGCCTTCTTCAGCGCCGCCTTGAGGCCCTCAACCTCCGCGGCAGCAGCTGCAGTCACCAAACACCATGGGCTCAGCATACAATCCGGAACGTAAGTGTCCGGTAGAGTTAACTTTGCGACTCGATTTTCGGCTTACCTTGTGCCTCATCAAGCCAATTGTTGACGAGGTCAAACTCTTCATCGGAGCACTTAAACTTCCGACTCATCTCCTCCAGCGCAGCGGCGTTAGCAGCCGCAGCCAAGGAAGATGCCTGTGATATCAAATCAATCACGATATTTTAATCACTGGCCTATGGATACTAGACCCTCTGTAAGGTTTTTGCAATCCTTACAGAGTCTCGGGGGCTGTTATATACACGGCCTGCTCAAACTTTGGCCAAACAAGTTAAAACCATTTTGTGGGGAAAGAACATTACTTGACTCACCTCAAAGCCTGTCAGAAGGCCCCGAACGACATCGTTCAGTCCGGCATGGATAGACCAAACACTCCGCAGAACCGCACCCATAAGAGTGCGGTGTTCGTCAATGATAACGGAGTTGTTCACCAACTCCTCCACCACGTCTGGCCAGACTGCCGTCGTCTGGTTGTTGGTATTCGGCGCGAGCAGCGGGACCTCAACCCCTTCCCTGTCGGAAGGCGGGACTGGCACCTGTGAGGGCCTTGGGGGCTCAGGTGTGGCCAACTGGGAGGGTCCGGACCCGCATTGGCCAGGAGAGACGCGCCCTCCTGGTCTTTGGTGACCGAGGCATCAACCTCGGCCATAACTATGTCGCCCTCCTCCCCCGTGTCCGGACGGGGAGGAGTCCTTCGGGACAGCACCTCCGCGGCCTCTTCAGGGACCAGGGGAGATGCGGAGCACGACGCGGACCCGCTGTCCGCCAGCTAGGCAGGCGGAGAGGTCCCCTTCGAGGCCTGCTCGGCAGGGTGGCCGCCCGGTGGGCTATGATATTAATTGATTCCCATCAGTAAAGAGGTTGGTAAAACAAAGTGAAACAAGAGATATCTCGGTACACACCTCGTGGCGGAGGGCTGACCCTGGGTTCCCTCTCCAGAACCTTTTCGGACGCCACAGACTCCTCATCGGAGTCCAAGCTATTGGACAGGACCACCTTGGGCCTGCACTACCTCTTTGGGGCCCGAAGAGGTTGAACCTCCTCGACGTCTTCAGACGTCGCCCTCTTCTTGGAGTGAGAGGAGGCACTTTCCTCCTCGTCTTCGTCCTCGCCCCCGTCTTGGGCAGACAGGGCCGCTGCGTCTCCGGCCTTGGTGTCCGGACGCTCCCTCAAACGGAGCCCCCCCGGGCCTCCGGCAGATCCTTCTTCTTCCCCTTCTTCTCCGGCGCCCTGTAAGACGCCACGACTAGCAGCTCCCCCAGTTGAGTCGACTGAGGCTCTTCAGGCAGCGGGGCTGGACTGCTGATCTTTTCGGCCTTCTCGAGCCAGCCCTGTTAAGGCAACAAAACGGGACTTAGACCGAACTCTGGACAGTATAAGCACCCGAATATACGTCGGATAAAGGATTAATTACCTTCTTCGGAGGATTTGTGGCTTCGATGCCGATGTCTTCCTTCTCGGCCGGCCACTCCTTCTGGGGCTTGAACAGCAAGCTCCACACCTTGTCGTGGGTGGTGCCGAAGAGGTGCTGCATGGTGGCCGGGTCTTCGGGCTTATGAGTCCACACCGGGCTCGCCCTCTGTTGGCAAGGGAGGAGGCGACGACAGAGCATTATCTGAACTATGTTGGTCAGTTTGGCTCCGATCTCCATCACGCTGGAAACACGCTTCTGCAGTTTCTTCACCTTGTCAGCGGATCCCCAATTAAGGCCTTTCTTGGTCCATGAGGTCAGTCTCCGGGGGGGAGCACAAAAAGGGATGTGGGGAGCGGAATTCGAAATTCGGGGGCAGCCGTCCAGGCCGCGTCCCGTGGCTCTGTTATATAGAACCATTACTTTTGCCACACCTTGACGGTGTCGATGAATGTGCCCTCCGGCCACTGGACTCGGGTGAGCTTGCTTATCATTGCTCCGCCGCAGTCCGCCTGGGTGCCGCCGACCACCTTCGGCTTGACATTGAACACCTTCAGCCACAGGCCGAAGTGCGGCTGGACCCGCAGGAGGGCCTCGCAAACGATGATGAAGGTAGAGATGCGGAGGAGGGAATTGGGGGCTAGATCGTGAAATCTAGCCCGTAGAAAAACATCAATGCCCGCACAAAGGGGTGCAACGGGAATCTCAACCCCCAGATAAAGTGGGGGAGGAAGACCACCCTCTCGCCTGGCTTGGGCGTGGGAACCACCTGGCCCTTCTCGGGGGCCCGATGAGCGACGTCGGCCGACAGGTAGCCGGCTCGCTTTAGCTCCTCGATGTCATTGTTGGTGACGATGGAGGCTTCCCACTTGCCATTAGCTCTGGATCCGGCCATGGCTGAGGCAAGGATGAGGCAGAGAAGGGAGTCGCTGTGAAAGAGTAAGGCGGGGCGCTGGAGCCCTAGAGATTGGAAAGGCAACAACGGGAGGTGGAAGAAGGCGTAAGTCGATAACTGTAGTTGTTCCCCTCTTTATAGACCGCAGAGGAGCCAAGGGTTCCCCTTTTCACGTTGTGGGCTTCTCCACTTCCCAATATACTCGTGACGTTATGCGCGTGTGGGGAATCGAAATCATTGATCATATCCCCTAAAAAAATGGGGCACGATCTCTGCCTTGTTGAGACGTGCCAATGGAGGGGCGGCCTCGAGCCGCGCATCGAGAACTGCCAGCCGTTCGATGTTATGACCGGCCGCGGCCCTTCGCTAAAAGTTGTCAAACAAGGGCACTATTCACACTTGGGCGTTTTGGCCTTCTAGGCTAAGTAAAGTGGACGCTTCAGATTCCGAACACCATTCAACTCCGAGCACGCACAGGACAAGACGGAGAACTCGCCTCGCAAGCCGAAGACCATGAGGCGTGCGGAGGCCGAACACAAGCCCTAGCGTTGGAGGTTAGTTCGGGGGCTACCGAGGGAGTCCTGGATTGAGGGGTCCTCAGGGGGGGGATTTTTGTTTTTGCCACTCTAGATTTTGCCAATTTTCCTTATGCCACTCTAAATTTTGACATATCACTTTTGCCACTCTTAGTTTTTGACAATTATCACAATTGCCATTCCCATGGCAAAATCAAAATTTGCAGAGTGGCAATTGTGATAATTGTCAAAAGCTAAGAGTGGCAAAAATGAAATAAAATTATTTTGCTTTTGCCATAGAATGGCAATTGTGATAATTGTCAAAAGCTAAGAGTGGCAAAAGTGAAATGTCAAAATATAGAGTGGCATAAGAAAAATTGGCAAAATCAAGAGTGGCAAAAACAAAATGTTCCCGTCCTCGGGGTGTCGGCCTACTGTATATGGGCCAGACTGATGGGCCACGATGGGCCCGTGCTAGAATGCGGATCCATGGTCGAATAGGAAATCTTTGGAGTTGTGGTGTGCCCTCCAAGCCATGATTAGGCAGGATCTTTCCTTCCCTGTAACCGATCGTCTATAACCCTAACCCTACTAGTGTCTATATAAACCAGGGGTTTTAGTCTTTAGGGCTAGAGCAACATCTATTACCCCATCAACCTAGGGTTTAGCTCGCCTGATCTCGAGGTAGATCGACTCTGTAACCATATCATACATCAAATACAATCAAGCAGGACGTAGGGTTTTACCTCTTCGAGAGGGCCCAAACCTGGGTAAACACCATGTTCATCGTCCCTTGTTCCCCATCGATCCTAGATCCACAGCTCGAGACCCCCTACACGAGATCTGCCGGTTTTGACACCGTCAACATACGACTCCATGAGTGAAGATGAGATGGAAGCTCTCGAACACGTCGCCATGCAACATCAAGTGAATGAAAAGAAGATGCTCAAGTCTTTTGTGACAATGATTCAAGTCCCGCTCTCGTGGTCTCCAAGGTCTTGATGCTTCAACACCAACAAGACGAAGGCCAACGGTGTCACATCTTCCATACCAAGGCTGGAATCAACGGACGTTCCGTGAAGGTCATCATTGACGGAGGAAGTTGTCACAACTTGGCAAGTGACAAGCTATGTTCCAAGCTACAATTGGTCAAGAAGAAGCATCCTCGCCCCTACAAGGTCCAATGGCATAGCGACTCCGGCACCATTCAAGTGGAGCACACCATGCAAGTTTCATTCAAGATAGGCGCCTACGAAGACACCTTGGAGTGTGATGTGGTTCCCATGTCCGTGTGCCATCTTCTCTTGGGAAGACCTTGGCAATTCGACCGCAGCGTCATCCACAATAGAAGAACAAAACACTATAGCTTCAAGATGAAGGGAAAAGAGTATGTGCTACAACCTATGTCACCAAGTCAAGTGATCGCCGACAAGCAAGCATCCACCCATCGTGGAGAGACTAGTGAGAAAATGAACCACCACAAAGAGAGTGAGAGCCACAAGCCCAACATGAGTGACTACACATCAAGAGAAAAGAACTTAGTCCTCCTAGCCACAAAAAGAGAGATGAGAGAAGTGTGTGAGAACCCATCTAGTGTCATACACTATGTCCTTGTGTGCAGAGATGAAGTGGCAAGGACTAACACTTCTAACCATCTACCTCTAGTGTTATCTCAATTGTTGCAGGAATTCACGAATGTCTTCCCCGATGAGCTACCTCCCGGTCTTCCTCCTCTACGTGGCATCGAACACCGGATCGACCTCATCCCCAGCGCACCTCTTCCTAACAAGGCTCCATACCGCGTCAACCCCGAAGAAACAAAAGAAATACAAAGGCAAGTCCGACATCTCATAGACCATGGACATGTGTGTGAAAGTTTAAGTCCTTGTGCCGTACCGGTTATTCTTGTGCCTAAGCGCAATGGTATTTTTCGCATGTGTTCCGATTGTAGACCAATAAATGCTATCACCGTTCGCTATAGGCATCCCATTCCATGCCTAGATGATATGCTGGATGAGCTTAGCGGCGCCACCATTTTCTCAAAAATTGATCTTAAAAGTGGCTATTATCAAATCCGCATACAAGAAGGTGATGAATGGAAAACCGCTTTCAAAACAAAATTTGGTTTGTATGAATTACTAGTTATGCCTATGGTTTATCGGAAGCACCCGGTACTTTCATGCGTGTCATGCATTATGTGCTTCGCCCATACATTGGCGTGTTCGTTGTGGTCTACTTTGACGATATTCTTGTGTTTAGCAAATCCCTCAAAGATCATGCTACTCATCTTAGGGTCGTTTTGCAAACTCTTAGAAAAGAACAACTTTATGCAAAATATGGAAAAATGCACTTTTGGTGTTGACAAGATTGTTTTCTTGGGCTTTGTTGTGTCTTCAAAGGGTGTTCATGTTGATGAGTCAAAAATTTAAGCGATTAAAACTTGGCCACAACCCACTAATTTGCAACAAGTGCATAGTTTCCTTGGTCTAGCAGGTTTTTATCATCGCTTTGTGAAAGACTTTAGCACTATTGCCACACCGTTGCATGCCTTGACTAAGAAAAATGCACCTTTTGTTTGGGGACCCTCGCAATCTATGACAAAGAATTGTATGCTTTAGTGCGCGTATTGCATGTTTGGGAGCATTATCTTTGCCCACATGAATTTGTCATACATACCGATCATGAGACACTAAAATACCTTAAAGGTCAAACCAAGTTGAATAAATGGCATGTTAAATGGAGTGAATTTATTGAATCTTTTCCTTATGTGATCAAGTACATTAAGGGTAAAGAAAACATTGTGGCGGATGCTCTTTCCCGCAAATGCATGTTAGTTACTCAACTTGAGTTGAATGTTATTGGCTTTGAGCATGTTAAAGATCTTTATGCCCATGATCCTTCATTTGCATTTCCTTATGCCAAATGTCTTGCTCACACTTGTTGGGAGAACTATTATCTCAAAAATGGCTACCTTATGCGCACTAACAAACTTTGTATACCCGAGTCTTCTCTTCGTTTGTTACTTTTGCAAGAGGCTCATGGAAGTAGACTTATGGGACATTTTGGACGTGACAAGACCATTGCCACACTCTTCGACAAGTACTTTTGGCCAAAGTTGTTCCGCGACGTGGCACGCTTCACCAACCAAAGCTCTACATGTCGCAAAGCTAAGTCACAGGCTCAATCTCATGGTTTACATATGCCACTTCCAATTCCATATCAACCATGGGAAGATATTAGTATGGATTTCGTGCTTGATTTGCCTAGGACTCAAAATGGAAAGGATTCCGTATTTGTTGTTGTGGACCGATTCCCAGAAATGGCACATTTCATCCCATGCAATAAGATAGACGATGCTTCACATGTTGCAAATCTTTTTTTTAGTGAAGACACTATGTGCCAAGCTCGGAATCAAGCTTCTATTCTCGATGGCCTACCATCCACAAACCGATGGCCAAACCGAAGTCACCAACCGGACACTATCTACTCTCCTACGCTTGTTGATCAAGAAGAACATCAAGGAGTGGGAGGAGTGCTTAACCATCGCCGAGTACGCCTACAATCGAGCTCGACACTCTACTACCGGCAAGTCCCCCTTCGAGGTTGTCTACGGCTTCAACCCATTGTCACCATTGGACATTCTACCTCTTCCGCTCCAAGAACGTGCAAACATGGATGCGAGTGCAAGGGCAAGTTTTCTCAAGAAGATGCATGAAGATACAAGGTCAACGATTGAGCGCCAAGTACAACGCCTCGCCAACAAGCTCAGCATCAACAAGACACCAATGGTGTTCCAACAGGGAGATCTCGTATGGCTTCATCTTCACAAGGACCGCTTCCCCAACGAACGCAAGTCCAAGCTACTCCCACGAGCCGATGGACCCTTCAATGTGCTAGCACACTACAATGACAATGCCTAGAAGATCGACATCCCTCGCGACAAGTACAATGTAAGCGACATCTTCAATGTCAAGGACTTGGTCAAATACCATGGTAATGAAGATCACGATCCGCGGACGGATCTCTCCCACGGGGGGGGGGGGAGATGATGCAGAGCATCCTTCCATCATCCCCATGGACTCTACACCAACGCATCAAGCACCACGTGGACCTATGACAAGAGCTCGAGCACGCGCAATGGAAACCAAGGTGAACTCCTTCCTACTTGACATGCATATGGACACGAGTGGAACTTGGTTGCTACCTCACCAAAATGCATTATGTATCATTAGGTACGAAGAGGAGCACTCCCAAGCAGCTAAGGAACATCACCAAGGAGGAGGAGAAGCACCCCAAGTCCACACGGAGGAAGGAGATGCACAAAAGGAGCAAGTGTGCATGTCCCAGGGGACCTCGTGCGCACGGGCCCCGAGATCCCGTGCACACGGGCTACACAGGGAGCTCACGCTGTAGCACCCCGTGCGCACGGCATGTACCGTGCACACGGGCCCCCCGTGCGCACGGGCCCAACTTACCCCGTGTGCACGGGCCCTACATGATGGCCGGCTGAGTTTGGCTGTTGGGCCTCCACTTCGTCCCCAAGCCTATATATTCCGTACCTAGGGTCATGTTTAGGGTTAGCAAAGTATTGGATAGACATTGATAGGGCTTTGCTCATCTTTACCCTCCTCTTGGAGACCAAGACCTTTTTGGAGAGGATCCACTTGTGGATTTCAAGGCCCCCTCTTGGAGAAGACTATCATCAAGACCTCACCTCCTAGGAGTGGGAAGAACTTTTACCTAGTGCTTGTTTCCTTGGATTGTGCTTGTAATCTTGTGGATCTATGTGTTTGCTATTCTAGTGGATGTGTGATTGGGTTTTGTTGGAGTGAATTCCTCTTTTTGTTCTTGGTGTCCATCCCTTTTTCCCCCTCCAAGTGTGAAAAGATCCATCTTAGGGCTTCACTCTACAACACCCTATCCACACATTCCCCGCCACAACTCCACCTGCCGTGGCATACCACCACAAATCCACCCGCAACACTTGGCACGAAGACAAATGTTGAGAAGACCGGGGTGTGGTGGCTGCTCGGTGGCTACCATTCTGACCAGTCGTCGCCACACCAGGACAATTGATCTGGGTGGCGCTCCAGATCAAGTTTGCACTATCTCCCATGGTCGTGGGACCTTCGTTGTCCACGACTTTGCCCATCGTGAAGGCGAAGCTGATCTTGTCAAACGACGAGGAGCAACAACCATTGTTACACGCCAGAGCTGCCCGATCGGATAACAAGTTCAGACAACATATGGAGGGTGTTGTGCTGATGGTTGATCAACCAGGATCCAGCGTTGCCGTCCTCTTCATGCAAATACGACATCTAGACTGGACGTCGCATCAAGGAGGACCCACCGCCCCCTCCACGCAACCATGGCATCCAGATCAGACGTCGCATTAAGGATGAGCCACATCCTCTCTGAGTCACCAGCCAGGCATGTAGTGGCGCCCGACCCTCCTCGCCGTCAAGAAGGAGGAGCCACCCTCCTCGCCGTCGAAGCGGCCACCTCACTTGCACTACTAGCTCAAAGGGGCCAGCATCGATGGCGTGTCGTCGCCGAAGTGCAAGGCCGAGGCAGAGGAGTCTCACCGGAGCGGCGCCGGGCGCAACACAAGGCGCCCAGGTGGCGCCAGCCTGGGTGCTTGCAGACCTCGCGTCCATGGAGGCATGGCCCACGGTCGGTCCAAAACCACCATCGAGTCTGACGCCCGTAGACGCCGCCGCCTCAACACCCAGCCCTTCCAAGTGGGGCTGGTAGATTCCGAGCGCGCCATCCGCTTCCAAGCCGAGGACAAACGACACAAGTTGGTGGGGGATGTGGCCGGGCGGCTGCGACATGAGTGCGCCGCGACAACCCGGGAGGGATGCCGCAACGCATGGCGGGTCTTCCGCCACCAGCGTGACGACGATGATGCCAGTTCGGACATCGACGACGACGACCGAGGTGCCCGTGGCCTTGGATGCCATGCCTACGGGGTCACCATCCACTACTATGCCTATTTTTAGCTTAGTTTCGGTTAAGTTTATTTCGAACTTGTTAAATTTCGTTCGTTTGCATCTGAATTATCGAAATTAGTTATTTTTGCCCACATTTCTTGTCCTATCCGTTTAAACCACACGGACATTTGGTGACTCCGAGTGGATGGCCGACGCCTCCATGTCATCTGATGAATAAAATGAGAAATCCAAAGATTTTGTCAAAAATTGCTCGTTTGGAAATTTGAAGAGGTGATCCGCATTGGAGATGCCGACATTAGAGCATCTCTAGCAGATCCTGCAACCAACCATCTCACAAAACTTTTTTACAGTACCGCGAACCCTCTGACAGAACAGACCCCGTAAACTCGTGTTTTACGGGATCTGTTCCGCGCCAGAGGGCTGGCGGTACCGCAAATTTTGCATAACTTCGTAAATTAGAGATTTGAACAAAGAAAACCGAATGGAGTCATAATATAAATTAAACAAATGAATATAGATGGTCTGAAAAGCAATTCACAATACAACAAACTGGTCTCATTACAACAAATGTTTGAATTTGAATTATTATTACAACACCAAATTGTACAAATTACACACAAATACAAATGAATAAGAAGGGAGAATATACCCTCATAGAGTTGATGGAAATATGCCCTAGAGGCAATAATAAAATGGTTATTATTATATTTCCTTATTCATGATAAAGGTTTATTATTCATGCTAGAATTGTATTGACCGAAAACTTAAATACATGTGTGAATACATAAACAAATACCGTGTCTCTAGTAATCCTCTACTAGACTAGCTCATTGATCAAAGATGGTTAAGGTTTCCTAACCATAGACATGTGTTGTCATTTGATAACGGGATCACATCATTAGGAGAATGATGTGATGGACAAGACCCATCCGTTAGCTTAGCATATGATCGTTCAGTTTATTGCTATTGCTTTCTTAATGTCAAATACATATTCCTTTGACTATGAGATCATGCAACTCCCGGATACCGTAGGAATACCTTGTGTGCTATCAAACGTCACAACGTAACTGGGTGATCATAAAGATGCTCTACAGGTATCTCCGAAGGTGTCTGTTGAGTTGGCATGGATCGAGATTAGGATTTGTCACTCCGTGTATCGAAGAGGTATCTCTGGGCCCTCTCGGTAATACACAACATAAGAAGCCTTGCAAGCAAAGTGACTAAGAAGTTAGTTGCAAGATGATGTATTACAGAATGAGTAAAGAGACTTGTCGGTAACGAGATTGAACTAGGTATGAAGATACCGATGATCGAATCTCGAGCAAGTAACATACCGATAGACAAAGGGAATTACGTATGTTGTCATAAGGTTCGACTGATAAAGATCTTCGTAGAATATGTAGGAACCAATATGGGCATCCAGGTTCCGCTATTGGTTATTAACCAGAGAGGTGTCTCGGTCATGTCTACATAGTTCTCGAACCCGTAGGGTCGCACGCTTAACGTTCGTTGACGATATAGTGTTATATGAGTTATGTGATTTGGTGACCGAATGTTGTTCGGAGTCCCGGATGAGATCACAGACATGACGAGGAGCTCCGGAATGGTCCGGAGGTAAAGATCGATATATAGGACGATGCTATTCAGACACCAGAAAGGTTTCAGAGTGAATCGGGTATTCATCGGATCACCGGAAGGGGTTCCGGGAGGCCCCGGGAGGTCTATGGGCCTAATGGGCCAAGAGGAGGAACACACCATCCCACAAGGGGCTGGTGCGCCCCCACCTCTAGGCCGCCAGCCCTAGAAAGGAAAAAGGGGAGGGCTAGGCCATCCTGCCTTTCCCCTCCACATGAGGGAAAGGAAAGGGGGGCGCCTCCCCTCCTGCCTTCTCCCTGGCGCCAAACAAGGAAAATGGGGGCGGCCAAGGGCAGGAGCCCAAGGTGGATTCGGCCACACTTGGGGTGCCCCCTGGCTGCCTCCCATCTCCCCCCACCTATATATATGTGGGAGGGGGCGCCACATAACACCACGACAATCTCTTAGCCGTGTGCGGCGCCCCCCTCCACAGTTTCGTCCCTCGGTCATATTTTCGTAGTGCTTAGGCGAAGCCCTGCGGAGATAGCTTCACCATCACCGTCACCACACTGTCGTGCTGCCGGAACTCATCCACTACTTCGCCGTCTTGCTGGATCAAGAAGGCGAGGACGTCACCAAGCTGAACGTGTGCTGAACACGGAGGTGCCGTACGTTCGGTACTCGATCGGTTGGATCGCAAAGAAGTTCGACTACATCAACCGCGTTAACAAACGCTTCCGCTTACGGTCTACGAGGGTACGTACACACACTCTCCCCTCTCGTTGCTATGCATCTCCATGGATAGATCTTGCGTGTGCGTAGATTTTGTTTTGTTTTCCATGCAACGTTTCCCTATAGTGGTATCAAAGCCAGGTTTATGCGTAGATGATATGCACGAGTAGAACACAAAGAGTTGTGGGCGGTGATAGTCATACTGCTTACCACCAATGTCTTATTTTGATTCGGCGGTATTGTGGGATGAAGCGGCCCGGACCAACCTTACATGTCCACGCACATGAGACCGGTTCCAGCGACTGACATGCAACTTGTCTTGCATAAAGGTGGCTGGCAGGTGTGTGTTTCTCCTACTTTAGTTGAATCGAATTTGACTACGGCCGATCCTTGAAGAAGGTTAAAACAACAAACTTGATAAATCACCGTTGTGGTTTTTGCGTAGTTAAGAACGGTTCTTGCTAGAAGCCCGTAGCAGCCACGTAAAACTTGCAACAACAAAGTAGAGGACGTCTAACTTGTTTTTGCAGGGCATGTTGTGATGTGATATGGTCAAGATATGATGTGATATATGTTGATGTATGAGATGATCATGTTTTGTAATATCGACAACCGGCAGGAGCCTTAGGGTTGTCTCTTAATTATTGTATGAAATGCAAGCGCCATGTAATTGCTTTACTTTATCGCTATGCATTAGCAATAGTTGTAGAAGCAATAGTTGGCGAGACGACCCCGACGCAACGGTGGAGATCAAGGTGTCGAACCAGTGACGATGGAGATCATGACGATGCTTTGGAGATAGAGATCAAAAGCACAAGATGATGATGGCCATATCATGTCACATATTTTGATTGCATGTGATGTTTATCCTTTATGCATCTTATTTTGCTTAGAACGGCGGTAGCATTATAAGATGACCCCTTCACTAAATTTCAAGATAAAAGTGTTCTCCCCGAGTATGCACCGTTGCCAAAGTTCATCGTTTTGAAGCACCTCGTGATGATCGGGTGTGATAGACTCTACGTTCACATACAACAGGTGTAAGACAGTTTTGCACATGCAGAATACTTGGGTTAAACTTGACGAGCCTAGCATGTACAGACATGGTCTCGGAACACTGGAGACCGAAAGGTCGAACATGAGTCATATAGTAGATATGATCAACATAGAGATGTTCACCATTGATGACTACCCCATCTCACGTGATGATCGGACATGGGTTAGTTGATTTGGATCATGTATCACTTAGATAACTTGAGGGATGTTTATTTAAGTGGGAGTTCATTAGTAATTTGATTAATTGAACTTAAATTTATCATGAACTTAGTCTTAATAGTTTTGCATATCTATGTTGTAGATCAATAGCTCGCAATATAGCTCCCCTATTTTTGATATGTTCCTAGAGAAAACTAAGTTGAAAGATGATAGTAGCAATGATGCGGACTGGGTCCGTGATCTGAGGATTATCCTCATTGCTGCACAGAAGAATTATGTCCTTGATGCACCGCTAGGTGACAGACCTATTGTAGGAGCAGATGCAGACGTTATGAATGTTTGACAAGCTCGATATGATGACTACTTAATAGTTTAGTGCGCCATGCTTTACGGCTTAGAACCGGGACTTCAAAAACGTTTTGAACGCCACGGAGCATATGAGATGTTCCCAGAGCTAAAATTGGTATTTCAAACTCATGCCCGTGTCGAGAGGTATGAGACCTCTGACAAGTACTTTGCCTACAAGATGGAGGAGAATAGCTCAGCCAGTGAGCATGTGCTCAGAATGTCTGGGTACTACAATCGCTTGAATCAAGTGGGAGTTAATCTTCCAGATAAGATAGTGATTGACAGAGTTCTCTAGTCACTATCACCAAGCTACTAAAACTTCGTGATGAACTATAATATGCAAGGGATGACGAAAATGATTCCCGAGCTCTTCGCGATGCTGAAATCGGCGAAGGTAGAAATCAAGAAAGAGCATCAAGTGTTGATGGTTAAACAAGACCACTAATTTCAAGAAAAAGGTCAAGGGAAAGAAAGGGAACTTCAAGAAGAATGGCAAGAAAGTTGCCACTCCCATGAAGAAGCCCAAAGCTGGACCTAAGCCTGAAACTAAGTGCTTCTACTTCAAAGGGAATGGTTACTAGAAGCAGAACTCCTTAAATACTTGGCGGATAAGAAGGATGGCAATGTGAACAAAGGTATATTTGATGTACATGTTATTGATGTGTGCCTTACTAGTATTCGTAGTAGTCCCTGGGTATTTGATATCGGTTCAGTTGCTAAGATTAGTACCTCGAAACAGGAGTTGCAGAATAAACGGAGACTAGTAAAGGGCAAGGTGACGATGTGTGTTGGAAGTGTTTCCAAGATTGATATGATCACCATCGCACACTCCCTCTACCTTCGGGATTAGTGTTAAGCCTAAATAAATGTTATTTGGTGTTTGCATTGATCATGAACATGATTAGATCGTGTTTATTGCAATACAGTTATTCATTTAATTCAGAGAATAATTGTTGTTCTGTTTACATGAATAAAACCTTCTATAGTCATACACTCAATGTGAATGGTTTATTGAATCTTGATCGTAGTGATACACATATTCGTAATATTGATGCCAAAAGATGCAAAGTTAATAATGATAGTGCAATATACTTGTGGCACTGCCGTTTAGGTCATATTGGTGTAAAGCGCATGAAGAAACTCCATGTGGATGGACTTTTGGAATCACTTGATTATGAATCATTTGATACTTGCGAACCATGCCTCATGGGCAAGATGACTAAAACTCTGTTCTCCAGAACAATGGAGCGAGCTAATGGCTTATTGGAAATAATACATAACGATGTATACGGTCCAATGAGTGTTGAGGCACGCGGCAGGTATCGTTATTTTCTAACCTTTACAGATGATTTGAGTAGGTATGGGTATATCTACTTGATGAAACACAAGTCTGAAACATTTGAAAAGTTCAAAGAATTTCAGAGTGAAGTAGAGAATCATCGTAACAAGAAAATAAAGTTTCTACGATCTGATCGCGGAGGCGAATATTTGAGTTACGAGTTTGGCCTTCATTTAAGAAAATGTGGAATTGTTTCACAACTCACGCCACCTGGAACACCATAGCGTAATGGTGTGTTCGAATGTCGTAACCGTACTTTATTAGATATGGTGCGTTCTATGATATCTCTTACCAATTTGCCTTTATCATTTTGGGGTTATGCATTAGAGACAGCCGCACTCACGTTAGATAGGGCACCGTCTAAATCCATTGAGATGACACCGTATGAACTATGGTTTGGCAAGAAACCTAAGCTATCGTTTCTTAAAAGTTTGGGGATGCGAAGCTTATGTCAAAAAGGGCTTCAGCCTGATAAGCTCGAACCCAAAGCGGAGAAGTGTGTCTTCATAGGATACCCGAAAGAAACTATTGGGTATACCTTCTACCATAGATCCGAAGGCAAAATCTTTGTTGCTAAGAATGGGTCCTTTCTAGAGAAGGAGTTTCTCTCGAAAGAAGTGAGTGGGAGGAAAGTAGAACTTGATGAGGTAATTGTACCTTCTCTCGAATTGGAAAGTAGTACATCAGAGAAAGCCGTTCCCGTGATGTCTACACCAACCAGAGAGGAAGCAAATGATGATGATCATGAATCTTCAGATCAAGTTACTACTGAACCTCGTAGGTCGACCAGAGCACGATCCGCACCAGAGTGGTACGGTAATCCTGTTCTGGAAATTATGTTATTAGACCATGGCGAACCTACGAACTATGAAGAAGCTATGATGAGCCCAGATTCCGATAAATGGCTTGAGGCCATGAAATCTGAGATAGGATCCATGTATGAGAACAAAGTGTGGACTTTGGTGGACTTGCCCGATGATCGGCAAGCCATAGAAAATAAATGGATCTTCAAGAAGAAGACTGACGCTGATGGTAATGTTACTGTCTACAAAGCTCGACTTGTCGCAAAAGGTTTTCGACAAGTTCAAGGAGTTGACTACGATGAGACTTTCTCACCCGTAGCAATGCTTAAGTCTGTCCGAATCATGTTAGCAATTGTCGCATTTTATTGTAACACCCCCAGTGGTTAACTGCAGTAATCACCCTTTTGATTATGCCATGTTATCATGTTTAACAGTGCATGATCATCATTAGCATTATATTGCATTTCAACTCCTAAGTCAAAATCCAAATTTAAATGAAAGTGGAAAATAAAAGTTATCCAGCATAAAAACTAAAATGTTCAATAAATAGCAAATATTCCAGAGACTATTCTAAAATTGAAACCAACAATAAATAAATTAATTAGGTGGCTCAAACTTTACCAAAACAGTAAGGATTAATGCATTTTGTTTATTAAAAAAATTATGTGAACTCAAATTGACTCCAAACTAATTTTTGACAGTGGTAGAGGATGCCTAGTATTTATTGGAACAATTGCCATGTTCTACAAAAATCATTTTGAGGCCCAACAATTTACTAAACAGGAGATATGAATAAATAAAAAAGAAAAAAGACAAAAATAAAACAAAAGAGACAAATAAAAAAAAACACCCCCCCTGCTGGGCCGTGGCCCAGCTGGCCACCCACCAGGCCGGCCCAGCCCCCGGCCTATAACCCCCCAGGGGCACCCACCCCCGAAACCCTAGCCCCCACTCAATCCCCACTCTCTCCCCCACGCCCCTCCCCCCCCGACTGGATCGGGGCAGCGCCCCGCTGCCCACCTCATCGGCGCCGCCTCGCCGGACGCCTCCCATCCCCGCCGCCACGCCAGCGCCCCTCATCGAGGCCACCTCGCCGTCCCCGTCCCCCCTCCCGATCCAAGACGGGATCGGGGCCGCGTCGCCACAGACGACGCGCCCGAGCGCCCGGCGCCATCGTCGCGTCGCCTCGCCGCACGCTCGCCGGACGTCGCCTCCTCCCCTGCGCCGCGTCGTCCCCGTCCCCCAACACGAGCACCGCTGCCGCCCCCCTACAGCTCGCGGTGAGCACCGCGCCGCCCGCGCCCCTCCTTTTCCCCTCGGCCACCGCCGGCTCGCCGCGCTCCAGCCTTGCGCGCGTCGCGCCCTGCTCCTCCTTCCCGTGCGCTACGCTGCTGCTTCGGCTTGCTGCAGCTCGAGCTCGCCTCGTCGTCGCGCCCACAACTCCCCCCTCGCGTGCCCCGCATCCCCGCCGATTCGCGGCCACCGCTGCGCCCGTCCGCTGCGGCCCCGCTTGCTGCTCGCCTGCGATCGCCGCGCCGCCGCCCTGCCCTCCTGGCTCCGCCTCGCCCGCGCCTGCCCGTCGTCGCGCCCGCGCGCACGCGCTCGCGCGCCGTGCCCGTGGCCCGTTTGCCCGCGCCCCGCCACCCGCACGCCCGCGCCCGCATACCCCTGATGGGCCACTGCCCAGTGGGGCCCCCGCGCCCTGTGCCACAGACAGATGGGGCCCAGCCCTAAAACGATTTAAAAAAAAGAAATAAAAATAAAATAAAAATAATTAAATTTAATAATTTAATAATTAATTAAGTTAATTAACCCTGTTTAGATTAACCTAGTTTAATTAATTAGTTTAATTAAATAGTAATTAGTTAGCTAATCACTAATTAACCTAACAGTCTATGACAGGTGGGACCCACGTGTCAGATGACTGCTAACGTCAGCATGAGGTCATGCTGACGTCATCAACACTGTTTCGGATAATGTTTATTTTATATAATTAAATAAATTCCAGAAATTAATAAAAACTTTAGAAAATCATATTAAATAATCCGTAACTCCAATCGAAAAACTTTGTACATGAAAGTTGCTCAGAACGACGAGACGAATCCGAATACGCCGTCCGTTCATCCGTCACACGTCCCTAACTATCCGAACATGGAACCGTTCCCCTCCGGTCATCTGTCCGACATTTGTCCGGAACCGGGAATACTTTCCCGGATGAATCACCCTTCGCCAGTATCACCCGGCACTGCGTTAGATCACCTCTGTCACCGCGTATTGCCATGTTATGCTTTGTGCTGCACTTGTTTGCTTAGTATTTACTGTTTCCTCCCCCTCTTCTCTCTCGTTAGACCCCGACGTCGTCCCCGAGACCGACGCAGCTCCGGAGACCGAAGACACCATTGACGACCTTGCCCTTGCCGCCGAGCAACCAGGCAAGCCCCCCCTTTGATCATCTCGATATCGCCCATTCTATTTTCTCATGCTTGCATTAGAATTGCTGCTGCTACTGCTTTACCTATTCTGATGCATAGCCTGTTTACTGTAACCTGCTGTTGATAATTACCTGCATATCCTAAACTGCTTAGTATAGGCTGGGTAGAGACCTATCAGTGACCCCACTTATCCCGATTGCCCGTTGGATTATCCGAAGACCCGATCAACGGGCTTGAAGACCAGGCCCCGACACCGCACATCACCCCCCTTAGTTGTAACGACACTGCAGCGTTACTATCGAGTGCCGAGGGTGAAACCTCTTGTAGCACTTCTGATGTTAACTATGTAGAGTAGCTATTTGGTCGTGGTCATCGAGGGTGATTCCTCCTTCACCACTTCCGGTAACGACGCTGTCGTGCAACACATCAAGTGTGAACCCAGCGAGGGTGATTCCTCCGAGTTCACCTTGACGGATACATCAAGTAGGAATCCAATGAGGGTGATACCTCGGATTCCCCTGATGTTATGGACACACGGATACTTGGACTTTACACTGCTACTTGGAAAGGCGGGTCGACCCTGAGGGGTACCCGCGTGTGATGTGAAGACAGGTTGCCTGCATGGTGCCCGAGTGATGAATACGAGGCGTGGCCGGGCATTCTTGGCCCTTGCCGCAAGTCCTCGAGACGGGGCGACGGGGTCACATCTTTCGTGAGTCTCTGCTCGTTATCGCAAGCCCCTAGTCCACTAACGATTTGGATATTTGATCCGAGCAGGGCTCTGGCCTGATAGCACTAACCATCACGTGGGCATAGTATGGGCGTTCTGCATCGTAGCATCAGCCGAAAGCTCTGTCAGACGTCTAGTTCAGCCTTGCGGCCGGGACGGACCGGCGCCCCCCTGGTGCCTGGCTTCCCCCTGCACGCAACGACTCGGAGTGCACAGAGAGATGGCCCAAGACCTCTGAGCGCTTAGGATGTAGACCGACGGGGACCTCTCTGCTGAGCTCTAGGTAGGGTTGCGATGTATCGTTTGGCCGAGGCCGGGCATGACCCAGGAAAGTGTGTCCGGCCGGAGTTAATCGAGCGTGTTGGGTAAGTTGGTGCACCCCTGCAGGGAAGAAAACTTCTATCGATGGCCGGTCCTACGGTAAAGGACACTCGGAGTTGTATCCTGATTGATACAATTTTAGAACTGGATACTTGGATACTATGGCTCTGGGATTGCTTCTCGCAGGGAGTCGAGAAGGGATCTCAGGACGAGGTTGATGACTGTATGGCTCTGGGATTGCTTTCTCGCAGGGAGTCGAGAAAGGATCTCTGGGTGAGGATGAGACTTAATGATACTGCTACTTTATATTGATCTGTTCTGCTCTCTTCTATTGCTGCAAGGCCGATGAAGATGCTAGTCTTCGATAGGACTAGGCCTTCTCTCTATTCTGGCATTTCTGCAGCCCAGTCCACATATACAGCCTTCCCTTTGAAAATGTTGCATATGTAGTGTAGATCCTTGCTTGCTGAGTACTTCTGAGTACTCACGGTTGCTTTGTTTTCCTTTTCTCCCCATATCAGTTTGATGTGACCAAGATGACGGAGCCCCTGAGACAGATGCCCCGTCGATCGACTACTACTACTACCCAGAGGATGGATACTACTACGAGTTGACTGACGACCAGGAGTAGGATCGGAGGGTCCCAGGCAGGAGGCCTATGCCTTTCGATCGTAGTGTTTTATTTTGCCCCGCCTTTCTAAAGGCCTTTCTGTTTTTGTTTCATATCTGTACTCAGATATCTGATGCTTCCGCTGACGCTTGTTTGCAAGCTTATGTATTCGAGCCCTCGAGGCCCCTGGCTTGTAATATAAAGCTTGTATGACTTTATTTATGTTTTAGAGTTGTGTTGTGATATCTTCCCGTGAGTCCTTAGGCTTGATCGTGTGCATTTGCGTGTATGATTAGTGCACGATTGAGTTGGGGGCGTCATATTTATAATTATGAAATCTGGCAAATTGACGTCAAAACTGCATTCCTTAATGGATTTCTTAAAGAAGAGTTGTATATGATGCAACCAGAAGGTTTTATTGATCCTAAAGGTGCTAACAAAGTGTGCAAGCTCCAACGATCCATCTATGGACTGGTGCAAGCATCTCAGAGTTGGAATATACGCTTTGATGAGGTGATCAAAGCATATGGTTTTATATAGACTTACGGTGAAGCCTGTATTTACAAGAAAGTGAGTGGGAGCTCTGTAGCATTTCTGATATTATATGTGGATGACATATTGCTGATTGGAAATGATATAGAATTTCTGGATAGCATAAAAGGATACTTGAATAAGAATTTTTCAATGAAAGACCTCGATGAAGCTGCTTACATATTAGGCATTAAGATCTATAGAGATAGATCAAGACGCTTGATAAGATTTTCAATGAGTACATACCTTGACAAGATTTTGAAGGAGTTCAAAATGGATCAGTCAAAGAAGGAGTTCTAGCCTGTATTGTAAGGTGTGAAGTTGAGTAAGACTCAAAGCCCGACCACGGCAGAAGATAGAGAGAGAATGAAAGTCATTCCCTATGCCTCAGTCATAGGCTCTATAAAGTATGCCATACTGTGTACCAGACCTATTGTGTACCTTGCCATGAGTTTGGCAAGGGGGTACATAGTGATCCAGGTGTAGATCACTGGACAGCGGTTAAAATTATCCTTAATTACCTAATAGGACTAAGGAAATGTTTCTCGGTTATGGAGGTGATAAAGAGTTCGTCGTAAAGGGTTACATTGATGCAAGATTTGACACCGATTCGGATGACTCTGAGTCTCAATCTGGATACCTGTTGAAAGTGGGAGCAATTAGCTAGAGTAGCTCCATGCAGCGCATAGTAGACATAGAAATTTGCAAAATACATACGGATTTGAATATGACAGACCCATTGATTAAATCTCTCTCACAAGCAAAACATGATCACACCTTAGTACTCTTTGGGTATTAATCACATGGCGATGTGAACTAGATTATTGACTCTAGTAAACTCTTTGGGTGTTAGTCACATGGCGATGTGAACTATGGGTGTTAATCACATGACGATGTGAACTAGATTATTGACTCTAGTGCAAGTGGGAGACTGATGGAAATATGCCCTAGAGGCAATAATAAAATGGTTATTATTATATTTCCTTATTCATGATAAATGTTTATTATTCATGCTAAAATTGTATTGACCGAAAACTTAAATATATGTGTGAATACATAAACAAATACTGTGTCCCTAGTAAGCCTCCACTAGACTAGCTCGTTGATCAAAGATGGTTAAGGTTTCCTAACCATAGACATGTGTTGTCATTTGATAACGGGATCACATCATTAGGAGAATGATGTGATGGACAAGACCCATCCGTTAGCTTAGCATATGATCGTTCAGTTTATTGCTATTGCTTTCTTAATGTCAAATACATATTCCTTTGACTATGAGATCATGCAACTCCCGGATACCGAAGGAATACCTTGTGTGCTATCAAACGTCACAACGTAACTGGGTGATCATAAAGATGCTCTACAGGTATCTCCGAAGGTGTCTGTTGAATTGGCATGGATCGAGATTAGGATTTGTCACTCCGTGTATTGGAGAGGTATCTCTGGGCCCTCTCGGTAATACACATCATAAGAAGCCTTGCAAGCAAAGTGACTAAGAATTTAGTTGCAAGATGATGTATTACAGAACGAGTAAAGAGACTTGTCGGTAACGAGATTGAACTAGGTATGAAGATACCGACGATCGAATCTCGGGCAAGTAACATACCGACAGACAAAGGGAATTACATAAGGTTCGACCGATAAAGATCTTCGTAGAATATGTAGGAACCAATATGGGCATCCAGGTTCCACTATTGGTTATTGACCGGAGAGGTGTCTCGGTCATGTCTACATAGTTCTCGAACCCGTAGGGTCCGCATGCTTAACGTTTGTTGACGATATAGTGTTATATGAGTTATGTGATTTGGTGACCGAATGTTGTTCGGAGTCCCGGATGAGATCACAGACATGACGAGGAGCTCCGGAATGGTCCGGAGGTAAAGATTGGTATATAGGATGATGCTATTCGGACACCGGAAAGGTTTCGGAGTGAACCGAGTATTCATCGGATCACCAGAAGGGGTTCCGGGAGGCCCCGGGAGGTCTATGGGCCTAATGAGCCAAGAGGAGGAACACACCAGCCCACAAGGGGCTGGTGCGCCCCCACCTCTAGGCCGCCGGCCCTAGAAAGGAAAAGGAGGAGGGCTAGGCCCTCCTGCCTTTCCCCTCCACATGAGGGAAAGGAAAGGGGAGGGGGGACGCCTCCCTTCCCGCCTTCTCCCTGGCGCCAAACAAGGAAAGGGGGGGGGGCAAGGGAAGGAGCCCCAAGGTGGATTCGGCCACACTTGGGGCGCCCCTTGGCTGCCTCCCCTCTCCCCCACCTATATATATGTGGGAGGGGGCGCCACACAACACCACGACAATCTCTTAGCCGTATGCGGCGCCCCCCTCCATAGTTTCGTCCATCGGTCATATTTTCGTAGTGCTTAGGCGAAGCCCTGCGGAGATAGCTTCACCATCACCGTCACCACGCCGTCGTGCTGCCAGAACTCATCCACTACTTCGCTGTCTTGCTGGATCAAGAAGGCGAGGACGTCACCGAGCTGAACGTGTGCTGAACGCGGAGGTGCTGTACATTCGGTACTCGATCGGTTGGATCGCGAAGAAGTTCGACTACGTCAACCGCGTTAACAAACGCTTCCGCTTACGGTCTACGAGGGTATGCATCTCCATGGATAGATCTTGCGTGTGCGTAGAATTTTGTTTTGTTTTCCATGCAACGTTTCCCTACAAGAGTTGCCAACGATGCTCAATAAGATCATGCTTGAGTTGGTTGTGTGAATCACGGTTCTCGATCTTCCAGTAGGTATCAAGAAATGCAGTGATCTCATCTGTGTCCCTAGCAGGCTTCACACGGCTACCAACATTGTCATAATTGTACTCCAAGTCCAAATCCCTCTCATCCTCGACGATCATGTTGTGTAAAATTACACAAGCAGTCATGATGTTTCTGGGGGATTTTTTATCCCAAAAGCGAGGAGGACCTCAAACAATGGCAAACCAAGCTTGCAAGACACCAAATGCCCTCTCAATATCCTTTCGGCAAGCTTCTTGTGCTTCGACAAAAAAATTGTGTTTCTTGATTTTGGGATCACTAATGGTCTTCACAAATGTTGACCAGGAAGCATAAATACCGTCGGCAAGATAGTACCCCATGTTATACTCATGGCCATTGACGGTATAGTTGGAAGCCGGAGCTTTGTCACTAGCTAGCTGAGCAAATAGATGAGACCGTTGCAGGACATTAATATCATTAAGAGACCCCGGTAAACCAAAGAAACAATGCCAAATCCATAAATCATGTGAAGCCACAACTTCAAGCACAATGGTGGGTTTTCGTTTGTGGCTGGTGTATTGCCCTGCCCAAGCCACCGGGTAGTTCTTCCACCTTTAATGCATGCAGTCAATACTACCTAGCATGCACGGCCATCCCCTTTCTTCGTTCATTGCCATGAGCCTCTTTGTGTCTTATTCGTTTGGAGCACGAAGGTACTCCAGGCCAAAAACTCGAATCATTGTCATGGCAATACACGGGCGCATTTGATGGTGGTATCTTCTCCAATGCGGAGATATTCATCCGCGTAGTCGACCAGAACACCATATGCAATCACTCTCGCCGCTACTGATATTTTTTGATATGCACTAAAGCCAAACAAACCGGCAACATTCCTACGCCGAGTGAAAAAACGACAATTTTGCTCGCAAGCTTCAACGATGTGCACGAATAGGGACCTACGCATTCTATACGCCTACAAAAGAGGTGAGCCGGATATGTCGGTACATCGGTGAAGTAGTCCTTCATGAGCTTCTTGTCGCCGATAGCTCAGCTGCGGGGAATGCATAACCGACCGACCATGGATCCGCGCCGCTTTTTCTTTGGGCCCGCCTCAATTTCGTCCACGAGATGCACCAACACTAAGTTGTCGACATCATCGCCGAGGAACATCTCTTCTATGTCCAAATCATCAGACGGAGACGACGAGGACGAACTCCAGTCCATCTACAAAATGCACGCGAATCGCCCGTGAATTTCACCCGAACCTCAACCGAGCCAAATCGAACACAATTCCATGTGCGTTGGACATACCTCGCTCGAAGCCGGTCGCCGAAGCAAAGCCGCACCACCCCTTTCTTCTCCCCCGCCGGCCGAAGCAAAGTCACGCCGCCCCTTTCTTCTCCTCGCCGGCCGAAGCAAAGCCGCGCCGCCCCTTCCTCCGGCGCGCGCGGGCGAGGCCCACCGATTCCGAGGCTCACCGGCGCCGGAACCAACCGGATTCACCTACTACAAGACCACGTGTGAAGCTCCGGGGTGGATCCATGGCGCCGACGATGGCCGCGACGCCCCGGGCACAAATGGGCACCCCCACGCTGAAACTTGGTGGAATGGATGCGGCGCGGGGCGGAGGAGCTTTCAGACGACGTGGGGTAGCCAGGGGCAGCAAGAACGGGCGGGGATATGCAGCGGTGGCGGCGACGACGGGGAGTGGAGGCGCAAATGAAAGCGAGCGGAAATGAGTTCGTGCCAATGAAAAGGGAGCTGGCAAAAACAGACGCTTCTCCCGTAGATTTGGAGGAAATAGGCCCACAGTTTGGAGGATCCCAAAAGAAATTTCTGGAACAACCGAATTTGCGGGCCGGCAAAATGACCTACGTCCCATAAACCCGCGGTTTTTTTGCGGGATCCCTAGAGAAGGTCTTGCACAATTTTTTTTTACTGTTTTACTTGCGGCACGGAAATGAAATCAGGCTCCATGTTGCGGCCACTTCTCCCCCTCCTCCCACAACCCAACTCCCATCTGCTCCGCCTCGCCGCATCCTCTCCAGCCTTTTGCCTCCGCCGCCTCCGGCTCCGCCCGCCTCTCAGCGGCCGGCCACGGTTATTACGACGCCGATATGACTATCATGACTCCCGCCCCTCTCGAGGTACGCGCGCATGCACCCTCACCCTCCTCGCCATTGCCCGATCTCCCCTCCTCGCGGCTGCACTTCCCCGTGGACCCGCGATCGGGTGGGGCTACTGCGCCTCTAGGGTTTACCCCCCCGCGGCGGGGCGGATCTAACCCGACTTGCCGTTGCTTCTCCTACCTCGCAGCAGGAGAACGACGAGATGCTTGTTCCCCACCAGGAGCTAGCCACCGCCGATGCAGACACTGCCCAGCCCATGGAAGGTATCGTGTGCGCCCCTAGCTCTATCGCGATTGGTGCTTTGCTTCATCCTGATTCGTAACATCATTCGGGAATGTGTGGTGCTGGGCATGCCCGTTTCGATTGTTCGTAATCCGAGGCTTTGATGTCTATGGTAGCAGTGGTGGCACAGACGGAAGCGGCAAGCACAGCCGAGAGCCAGCCTTATGAGGACCCACAGACATCGCGGTTCACTTGGACAATCGCAAGTTTTACCCGGCTCAACGGGAAGAAGCACTACTCTGATGTGTTTGTTGTCGGTGGGTACAAATGGTGAGCTCCTATGTCTCTTCACGTATTCGGCTGTGTTGGCATTGCGGTGTATTATGATAACCCAGCCTACCCAACCAGCTTTTGCCTAGTTTGGTGTTTGTTTAACCAACTTATCTCTAGTTCCGTGTATTTTTGCACAGCCGATTATAAAATAAGCCCAGTTCAGCAACCACAAACTGAGCCTTATACTAGCTGCAGCTGCTGCTACTTTTCAGAATGTTTTAACTTGGTAATGTCCGTGGCTTTGATGCAGGCGTGTTCTTATTTTCCCCAAGGGGAATAATGTGGAGCACCTGTCAATGTACTTGGACGTCGCTGACTCGGCCAATCTCCCATATGGTTGGAGCCGTTCTGCCCAGTTTAGCTTATCTGTTGTAAACCAGATTGATCAGAAGTATACGACACGAAAAGGTGTATTCCTTCTTCATGCTGTACATAACCCTGCATTACGTAGGTTTGCACTTAAACTTGAGTGAACTGTAAAGGAGTGCTAGCACTATTCTAGTCTCCACTAAACTGTCTCTGTATGCAAAACTACTACTCCTATTGAAGAACTCCAGGGTTTCGTAGCATAAAATAGCAATCAATCTCATTTAGACACTGTTCTGTCTTAAACAATGAATTACTCATAGGCTCACAATTTCAATTTTAGTCTAGCTTTGTTTAGGTTTACTGTTTGAACACTCGGTCACATGTTGCTTCACTCCCCAAACTTAAGTCTGGGTTGTGACCCCCATACTTTTAAATGCCATGCGACATCTTTTGTTTGTTCATCCTCATAGCTGAAAATAAGGTGCATCATTTATCGTGCAAGTCAAACTTACATATTTTTGACAAAAATTATAGAATAAAATATCAACATTTACAATACAAAATAAATAAAATATGAAATACTTTTGTGATGGATCTAATAGTTTAAATTTGGTACTGCATGTTTGACTTTTGAAAAAACTAATACACCTTGTATTTTGGAACGGAGGGACTAATTAGGAAGGATATTTGAACTTGATCTACTGATTCTGAGTACTGCTGCTTGCTCTTCTTTCTGTTTGCCAATGTATAATTTCTATGGTATAAATGCATCTCTAATGCACTATTCTTCTCTGTCTGGCAGATACTCAACATCAATTTAGTGCACGTGAGAGTGATTGGGGTTTCACTTCTTTTATGCCTTTGAGTGAGCTATATGATCCAAGTAGAGGTTACCTTGTGAATGATACTGTTGTTGTGGAGGCAGAGGTTGCTGTCCGCAAATTGGTCGACTATTGGACATATGACTCAAAAAAGGAAACAGGTTATGTTGGTTTGAAAAACCAAGGAGCGACCTGTTATATGAACTCTCTTCTACAAACATTGTACCACATACCATACTTCAGAAAGGTCTGGTTTATGCATTGTAACGTTCTAGGCATTATTGTTTTCTGTACTAGTTGACTAACTGAGGGTTTCTCGCAGGCTGTGTATCATATGCCAACCACCGAAAATGACATGCCATCTGGAAGTATTCCTTTGGCGCTGCAAAGCCTTTTCTATAAGCTCCAGTACAGTGACAACAGTGTAGCTACAAAAGAGTTGACGAAATCTTTTGGATGGGACACATATGATTCCTTCATGCAGCATGATGTACAAGAGCTCAACAGAGTTCTCTGTGAGAAACTTGAAGATAAGATGAAGGTAATGAATTTAGTGTAAGGCTTCCTATATGGAGCACACGGGCTTCTATTAACTTAGCTTCCTCCCTAGGGAACTGTTGTAGAAGGAACAATCGAGCAATTATTTGAAGGTCACCACATTAATTATATTGAGTGTATAAACGTGGACTATAAATCTAACAGGAAGGAGTCCTTTTATGGTACGTAACTACACATTATCTTGGTACCAGGTTCCCATTAGCTGTGTTTCGATCTTTATAGCTGAGATAATGCTGTATTATTTCCTTGCAGACCTTCAACTTGATGTTAAAGGCTGTCGTGACGTGTATGCATCGTTCGATAAATATGTTGAGGTTGAGCGTCTCGAGGGCGATAACAAGTATCATGCAGAGAATCATGGTTTACAGGTACACACACCACATATTCTTCTTTCCATTAAGCTGTAACCTGAAACTTGAATTGGTGCTTTATGAAGATCTTGATTGGAACTGTGTCATGTGAATCTGCATACCATACACAACCTCTGTTCAGAAATAGATGATATTTTGGAAAGAATGCATTTAATTGTCTCTAACATACATTTTTTTTAATATTGTTCAGATGGAAATAGTAACTATATTTTTCATAAAATATGTTCACATTTTTTTATAGAATTTTGTTAACATATTCACATTAAAAGAAACAGTCACAATCTCATGTTTGAGACACTTCGCATGTCTAAAACGTCATCTATTTATTAGCACGGGGGTACCTTCCATTAGCTTGAGAAATGCAGTTTCTCTTCTTCTCTAATTTATTTTGGTATTGTCTTGGTGACTGGATTTCAATCTTGATATTTCAGGATGCAAAAAAGGGTGTTCTCTTCCTCGATTTCCCCCCTGTTTTGCAACTTCAGCTGAAGCGTTTTGAGTACGATTATATGAGAGATACCATGGTTAAGGTTGGGACTGTCATACCTTGCCGATTCTTTTATCTATTATTGTACTTCTATAGTTTTCTACGTATTGAAGCGGTTGCATATTCTTAACATTATTTATGTGCTCCCTCCGTCCCAAAATAAGTGTCTCAACTTTGTACTAGCTTTAGTACAAAGTTGTACCAAGGTTAAGACACTTATTTTGGGACGGAGGGAGTACATAATACCTGCTTTCTGGAAGTAACAAATGATGTGATTTGGATATTTTTTATGGAATACTGGAACCGTAAGAATCACCAATTGTTTCCATAAACACATTATCTTTGAAGCAGCACAAGGTTGTGGAGCAGCTCCTCCACCTTTGTTGCTAGAAAGTGTACATCACAAGTGTTGAAAGAACTACTTCAACTTGGTGCGCTAGATATCCCTCTAGAGGTGAATATAGTCCGATACGGCAGCAGGTCAATAAAAAACTCCCAAAGCACAAGATGTAGTCCAAGATCTAAGACAAGAACACATAGTTCTATTATAGGTAATGGGCACATAGGCTGAGTTACAAACTAGAGGTGTGGACCTCTATTTATAGGGCTTTGGAAGCCTTCACATCTCAACTTCTACTAATAGCTAGAAAACATTACGTGAAATTCAACATTCTACTCATAGCTAGAAGACTCTAGAAAACAATAGCCAGGGCTAAGAAAACAAAAGCAAATACTAGACAGAGGAGTAGAAGTATCTAGAAGTAGTCAAACAGATTTGACCTCTGTTTTTTCTTCTTCTTTTACTTCTCTCTATTGTTACTCATCAATCTTGCATTAAATTATTTATGTATGTATGCATGTGTGTTCACCCTATTGCTGTACTAAATACTTTGGAGCTACTTTCACACAGGGCTGCCAGTGTGCAGCATTTGAGCTAGGCCAGGCAGACTCAGCTTGAGCTCGAAACTATACTGACTTCGATCTTGAGCTTGGCTTGGTAACTCACATATACTAGTGGATACCCCAAGCGTTGCAACGAAAAGTTGAGCAAAGATTTTTCTATAAGAATAACAGCTTAACAAATATACCACAAACATGATTGAAAGAAAATGAGAACATGATCATTTAGGTTATGCACATATCATTTTTTTACAACGGATGCATAACAACAAATAAATAAATGTCTCAACTGTTGACATTTTGCATGTACATCTTGGCAGTGATTAAACACTGTTCTGAGTTAAGAACCTTTTTTACCACCTTCCCTAGTCTCCATTAGGTATGAAGGTTATACCAAAAACAAATTGCAAATGAGAAAAATCGCAAGACCTAGTCATGCTAACCTCAACCTGTAGGTGCCCCTAAAATCAGAGGTAGAATCGGCAGGTTGGATACTTGAGTGTCATAGACACATTATCTAAAGCACCCAAATGACCTAACCAATTTATTTTCACCGCCTCCAAATTTCATGTCTAAACGCCGCACTAAATACGAAAGGTAGTTTGTCAGAGTTTCGTATATCAAGCAAAAATTAAAACGTTACCGGCAAAGTATTTGGGAAAAGCTTCCTCTTATAATATTTCCTTTGGCTGCTGCTTGTGTCTCCTTCAATTCGGCTTATGGTTGCTGCATATATCCATTTGAAATTTTTTGATGAAACAATATGTCATGTGGCGGGCCTTGGAGAAACACAAAGTCCCAACAAAGTACATTACCCTCATCAAGGATATGTACGATAAGGTTGTGACAAGTGTTCGAACAAGTGATGGTGACACGGATGACTTTCTGATTAAAATAGGACTGCACGAAGGGTTAGCTTTGAGCCCTTGTCTTTTTTTGCTTTGGTGATGGATGAGGCCACAAGGGATATACAAGGAGATATCCCATGGTGTATGCTCTTTGCGGATGATGCAGTGCTAGTCGTTGGTAGTCGGACGGGGGTTAATAGAAAATTAGAGCTATGAGGACAAACTTTGGAATCAGAAGGTTTTAGGCTTAGTAGAACTAAAATACATGAGGTGCGGTTTCAGTACTACTAGGCATGAGGAGGATGTTAGCCTTGATGGGAAGGTGGTACCTCAGAAGGGCACCTGTCGATATTTGGGGTCAATGCTGTAGAAGGATGGTGATATCGATGAAGATGTTAGCTATCAAATCAAAGCCAGATGGATGAAGTGGCGCCAAACTTCTGGCGTTATCTATGACAAGAGTGCCACAAAAGCTAAAAGGCAGGTTCAACAACAACAACAACAACAACAACAACAACAACAACAACAAAGCCTTTAGTCCCAAACAAGTTGGGTAGGCTAGAGCTGAAACCCATATCTCAAAACCAAATCATAATACTAGCACAGGGATAGCTAACTTCCACGCACCCCTATCCATGGTTAGTTCTTTGGTGATATTCTAGTCCTTCAAATCTCTCCTTACGAACTCCTCCCATGTCAAGTTTGGTCTACCCGTCCTCTCTTGACATTATCAGCATGCTTTAACAGTCCGCTATGCATTGGTGCTTCTGGAGGCCTGCATTGTATATGCCCAAACCATCTCACACGGTGTTGGACAAGCTTCTCTTCAATTGGTGCTACCCCAACTCTACCATGTATATCATCATTCCAAACCCGATCATTGCTTGTGTGGCTACACCATCCATCTCAACATGCACATCTCCGCTATACTTGACTGTTGAACATGTCGCCTTTTAGTTGGCCAACATTGCCATACAACATTGTGGGTCGAATCGTCGTCGTTGTTGTTGTTGTTGTCATAACACATCACTTGCTAAATAGACGAAACCAAAATATGCATGTATTGTCATTCTTATGCAAGTGCATGTATTGTCAGATGCCGAATTAATATTGTCGGATGCCTCTGTCCAAGTGCTATTCGTAGGTAGCACATGGAGGGAACAAAATCTAGAGAAAATTAGAGATGGAAAGGTCTTTAGTGAGAGAACAGCCGTTCTACGATCGGACACCATTGAGGTCATTGGAGGGAGAAAGAGTATCTGCAATTGGTGTGTATGGTGCCACGACATCCAACTTTCGCCAATTGATGACACGATGTTGGTTCTTTGTTTAGGGATCTCGGTGATATGGATTCAAGTCAACTGGTGGGTTAAGCAAATCCAAAACAAAGAGAGGAAATCCATAGGCTCATGTATAGCTTGTAGTACATTGACATCAATGTGCAAGTGGAGGTCGTCAAGCACTCTTATAATGCACCTAATTAGTTAGTTCCAAGGTCTTGGTAATGCTCCAGGTTTGAGACCCTGAAAAGCTATCTTGCATGCAGAGGCTGTATAGATAAGTTGCTAGGGTATGTTTTATTCAACCAATAGTGAGTTCTCCTCGACATGAAGCTGACGCGGAAGCCTTGTACACAACCAGCCATGTGCATGCCACAACTAGTCGGGCGCATCCCTCTGATCGGCAGGCAGGTGTTCGAGACGATAACTGACACACTCTTAGGTACATGCTAGGTGATGTAGGGCAAACCCTAAGCTGTGGCCCAATCTTCACAAGTGGAGGTGAATTTGGGGAAAATCATGAAGAACACGAAGGACACACGGGGAAAACACTATCGGACAAGATCCACACCAAGGTTCTGCTCATACCATAAAGTCAGCACAAGATACACATGAATCCAACAACAACAAAGGAAATAACTAGGTAGTTTATCCAAATCTCTAGGAGAGATGGGTCTTGAGTGGTGATTAGATCTTCCCCAATCCAAAGGGTGTGGATATCTTGCTAATCCAAAGGGATTCTTCTCCCTTAGGAGGTCTTCACAACAATGCAAGGTTCTCCGTTAGTAGGTCTTGATCAATGGAGGGGGTAGATGAACAAAGTTCTACCAAGTTTAGTCTAGATGCTTTGCTCACCCTAGAGAGGAGGTGGGGAAAGGTATATATAGTTCTAGCCATGAAGAGGAAGGTGGGAGGAGAGATACATGGGCTGGGCCTAAATCTATGCGTGCGGGCACAAGTTGGTTACTCTGACTGGTGTCGGACATTTCGACAGGTTGGACGCTGCAATGATGGGTGTCCATCTCACTTGGGGTGCCTCCGAAGATGGAGTGGTCACTCTTATAGTTGGTGGTCGAGTTGATGTAGTCACCGGAGCTTCTTGTCGGATGGTGTCGATGCCGGTGTGATCTTGAAGAAGATGGTAGCTTGGAAGCATGTGCACTAGATCATCGTCATGAAGATGATCTTGGAGATGAAGACGACTTGCATTTGTTGAGCATGTTTTTGATGAGCTCTATTTGTGCGTCCATCTTGGCGGTGATGTAGTCCCACTTGGCATTAAAGTGATCATTGTAGGCTTAGACCAGATGTGATGTGCCTTCCCTATCCATAGACACTCGAGCTCGGTGTGAGTAGAGAAGGGATTGAACAATACCAAAGTTACCTCTTTCTGATGTTGGTTGGTGAAGGATCAAGCGATCTCACAATTGACAATATGAAATGAATGCACTTGGTAATGAGCCTTGTCCAACCTCACACCTACACATATGGCTTATAGTGGAGCCCGGTAGTGTGATTAGTAGCACGGAATCAAGCAAATTGAAGTTCAAGATGTTGTAGAAGTTGGAAGCAAACCACAATGAACTCCAAATGTTATGCTAGTGTTCACAAAAGGATAGATAGAAATAAAAGAAAATCACACACAAAGATAATCGGGCTTGTGCAACCAAGAAAATGAGCATACAAAATTGCCCTAATGGAGACTAAGCTCGTGTTGCTCAAACCCAAGGAGAGATGCTAGCTTGGTAGGGCAAGATTTGAGAACTTGGCACCAATCCTACAAGACAACCAAATATGCAAGCCAATATCACAAGATGATGCACAACGTAACTATACACACAATATGATACTCACACAATCACTAAGGTGCTCAAGTTTACGAGGCCCGGCAACACTCGGATAACTACTCTCAATAGGTTCGAAGGTATCTGCAAAGAACGGAGGGCTCACAAGAGTAATGGCAAGGGAGGCAAAGTTTGTGTGATGGAATGATATACCTCGTCGACACCTCTACCTTAACAAAATCGGAGAAGACCGGCCTTGCTTCCGGTGTTGGTGTCAAAAGGATGGATGGATCGTGGTCGTTGAGCACATCGGATCTGTGGATCAAATCCAACAAAAACTCACTAGAAACGACAAATCAGTCAAAATCGGGTATGGCCAATTTTGGTGGGGATTTTCGAATTTGGCAAGAACAAAACAAAATTAGGCTAAAGAAGTGAGGGGGAGGGGCTCCAAATCGTGGCAACATTGCTCATGATACCAAATGATGTAGGGCAAACCCTAAGGTGTGGCCCGATCTTCATGATTGGAGGTGGATTTATGGAAAATCACTAAGAACATGAAGAACACATGGGGAAAACACTATTGGACAAGTTCCACACGAAGATACTCCTCATACCATAAGATCAACACAAGATACACATGAATCCAACAACAACAAAGGAAAGGAAATTTGTTTCTATGTGACTGGTTTCTATGCAATCTGTATAGCACCTGTTCACTGACATATGAGAAAATAGATTTCACATTTCCTTTCATTTCCCTTGTTAGACCTGATTGAGAAGAAGCTAGCACAATGTTAATTCAAGAAGACATTACTTAAATTTAACTTTGGAGATATTAAACATTAAGATGCTCTTGGGTCTTGATTCACTTGAGAATGAAGAAAATATGCAGCTGACTAGCTATTATCTTCTTCCACATGTTAAAAGATTAACTTTCCAGTTCTGAGCTTGTCATGCCTGCTTTTGCAGATTAATGACCGCTACGAGTTTCCTTTGCAACTTGATCTGGATAGAGATGATGGCAAGTATCTTGCTCCAGATGCAGATAGAAGTATAAGAAACCTTTATACTCTCCACAGGTGATTACTTTAATGTTATGCATTCAGTTGTAGGAACTCTGGATTGTTTGAAGTTGAAGTCGAGTAATTTGTCTATCACAGGTTCCCAATGGTTTAATATAGTAGTCTGGGGACTCGCATTACAAGAGTAATATCAGTTTCTTTCATCTAGAACCTATTGATGAACATAGGTTATTAGTTGCTATGCTTTAGTGGACAGGGACTTGAACGGAGGCAAATGTTTTGTTATACATGACAGAAGAGTGTTCCTGAATGATGATTCATACTTAGTCAACTATAAGAATCTGTCCACTGAAGCGCCTCCTGAGAATCTGCCAGGCATAAAAAAAGATCTCCTTGTCATATGAATTTCATATTTGTTAGTAATGTTTGTCAAAATGTGTTTGTGCAAGTTTTAAATACGAATTTAAGTAATTACTCCCTCTGATCCATATTACTTGTCGCTCAGACGCATATATCTAGATGTATTTCAATGCTAGATACACCCGTTTGAGTGACAAGTAATATGGATCGGAGGGAGTACTAGTTACTGGGCATGGTGTTTTCTTGGAAACCAGGTGGTAGTTCTTTTTTACAGAGCCAACAAGTCCAGTCCTGGAAAAAGCGAATTTAGTTAAATTGTGTTCCTAACCAGACAGGATCTTAACTATCTTAAGAAAATCTGGTTTGGACAATACTTGGGATCCGAATAACCTGTTGATTTATTTGTATAAACCAGTTTCTTGCAGACCAACCTATTGTGTCTAATACTAGCGTGCAAATAGGTATCATGAATTCCTTGCTACATCTTCCTTCTGCACTAATCTTGTTTATTTGCTTTCTCAGCGTTCTTGTTCATAGCGGAGGAGTACATGGTGGTCACTACTATGCATTCATACGGCCAACGCTAGCAGATCAATGGTTATTTCTCTAATGACTTTTGTGGTCTTCTAGTACCACAATTTACTCAATTAGTTGCTTCTCGTTTTCTTATTCATGGCCACTTGATGGTAGCTGAATATACATGGATATACACGTGTCTCAACTTGACAACATAAACTAGCTTACTAGGACATGTATTTGTTAGATGCTTCGCTACCATCCCAACCTAGTATCCAAAGTATCATGTGAATTGTTGTGCTTACAGATGAGAATAATGATAATCTTGGGTATAGTTTGTAAATTTGTGCAAGTATTTGTTAATTGGACCAAGTTGCTCTCTTTCTATCTCCCTCATCCAAGTTTTCATGAGATAACTGTTTCCAGGATTTTCTGTAAGCTATGACCAGTCAGCTAGCATGAACTCCATTAACTTTCTTTAGAATACATTGTCATGACTTGTTCCAATAGGTTTGGTTATGAGATTCACTTGGCAAATTACATACTTTAGGCACTCTGACTGCACCCAGACATGATAGACTCATAGTAGACTGTGGTATCCTAAGTTACACTTCTGGTGGAATTCGCTGCCACTGCGTGAATTGAGAGTTATTAGAGAGAAGAACAGTTTTGCCAAGAATACATGAGATTTGTGTATCATTCAATAGACGAAGATAATTTTACACGGATGAGGTTTTATTTGGGTTTGTTTCCTTGTAGGCTCAAGTATTTGAGACCAAGTGTTTCAGATATTTTGTTGATGATGCCTAGCTAGGCAAGAACTTCTAGCTAGCATGAGGTAGAGCCTACAAGAGCAAGGGAAATTATTTGGTTCATTTTACCATCGACAAGTTAATTATAAAGATCTGAGCATATTTTCAACGACGGCTTTGTTTTATTTGTTAGCATGACAAAGTTTATGTAGCATTCACTTGATTCTTGCTGACCCAGTGTTATGTGGGCTAGCCCATCAAACTTGAGCCTTGTCGTTTAATTAGAGTAATAGGGGCAGTTCTGATGGGGCTTATGGGTGGCGGCCTACCCAGCTTATTTTGGTAGCCCAACCTAAAATAAACTGCCAGAATAAGCTGGGTAGAGGCAGCTTATTTTGACAGCCACCCATAAGCCCCAAAAGAACTGGCCCCTAGTTGATTAAGCAAGTTCGTGAGGAAGGAATCCGGTTAGTTTAGAGATCTTATTAGAATTCGAGTAGATTTACCAGCTTGTCGGTCAGGTCTTTTCTACTATATAAAGGGCTGACCCCTCTCAATAAAGCAGAGAAGAATATTGTCATTTACTTTTATCTGTTTTTCAATAATTAGGGTTATGTCAGTAGTAGATCCTTTCAGTTTGGTGTCAAAGATCAAGACCGTGGAGCAGATGAAGATCATCATGAAGCAATTTGGAGGCCTTCACATGAGCGGATGACCGGGCGCTCCTCGCCTAGCTGGTGTAGCGCTTGAGGGTGCTTGAGCAACTCTTGCTGGCCCTGCCCCCACCACTAGATTCCGTGGCTGCAACGGCCGCCCACGATGCCAACTCCGCCCGGTGATGACGTTCCCCCGGTGCTTCCCCTCTCCAGCAGTGCCCCCGGTGCCCTTTCTACAGCGGGGGAATCGCGACCGCAGCCGTCGGCGGGCCTCCACCTAGCAGCTGATTGCCCATCCCACCACCTCGCTTTCCCGCCTTCCACTGCCTATCTGCCAGCGCAACACAACCCTGTGATGACTCCTAACAACCATCACCAGCCGCCACCCCTCTTTGACCACCTCCAGCCATCATCTCCTTACACGCCACAGCTGCCCCCTAACGTCAATCTGGGCCATTTCGCACTCCACCTTATAGCTCAAATCCCGCTCCAAATCCCTCCTACCTTATAGCAGCCGCAGATTGCAGCCGCCTTCTCGCCTCCACCTGCCAACTGACATCATACGTTGTCTACGGCCACGGCCCCCCCCTCCCCCCCCCTCCATAACCCATTTGTGCATCCACCCCGCCCATCACCTCCCTTCCACCACTGCCTAGTCCTCACCTTGGCTCATGTTCGGGTTTTGGTGTGCCCCGCTTCCACAAGCTCGACTTTCTGACATATGATGGCTCATTCGATACTCTTGGTTGGCTCAATAGGGCGAGCATTTTTTTTGTGGACAATGCACGGACAGCCTACCACCTCATCAATGACGGTCAGCTCTAGTACTTACAACTCGAGTGTGATTTTCTGGAGTGCGATTTTGGCATGCTGACATGGGAGTAGTTCAAGGAGGCTTGCCATGTTTAGTTTGGTCCGTTACTTTGCGCAAATCCCTTGGGCGAGTTGACGCGTCTGCTATTCACTTCCACGGCCGCTGGCTATATCAGCATGTTTCTAGCGCTCATGTGCCGCAATAATGAACCATTAACACCGTCTTAACAATGGTTTCTGTACAACATGGATTCTTGATGGTCTTAGTGTTGACCTCCACACAACCATCTCCATGTCCCTCCAACAACATCACCACACTAACCTGCTTGGCCTACGGGGCTGTTGTGCCCCTCTGATCCTCCTACGGTCGACTCAACTCCCACACATTCCTCGCCCGCACCACTAGCACATGTTCTACCGTCAAGCACTCCAGAGCCAACCCTGACACAATAGGTTCGGGGCCCCACCCTAGCTGAGTTGGCACAACATCTTCTTTAGGGCCTCAACTGCGACGAGATTTATGTTCAGGGGGTGCGCACAGTTCTTTACTGAGGCTGATGACTCCGACCACCCCCTCCTAGTAAAGCAATGAAAAATATTGTCATTTACTTTTATCTACTTTTCAGTAACTAGGGTTATGCAGTAGCATTGTTCAAAATATGGACTGATAAACCAATTAACTGGCCGATAAATCCCTTCTCAGTGGGTCACTTAGTAGCCGATTAACTGGCCGACTCGCCTATTTATCCTCTATCGCCATTCGACTATGCCCAGTTAACGAGTTAACGATTTCTACGGGAGAGCCAGTGCAGCTCTCCCGGCAGGGCAAGGATCTTGTAGCCCATTTTTGCTAGTTTGCCTGGCAAAGCTATTAGTTTATTTTCTACTCCATCCTGAATAGATGGCGTACAGTTTGAGTGATTTCATCCTGATTTAAGTGGCATGTATGTAGATACTCTGTAATCTTTCCGATTTACCCCTCATGCGCTCGGTCGAGAGTAATTATCGGCATTGCATGCGAGGAATTAAAGTGCCAACCGAGCGCATGCATACATGAAGCAGCACAAGGTTGTGTTGGAGTAACCCCACTTGGTTGCTACGAAGTGTACAACACAAGTGTTGAAGGAACTACTTTAATGTGCTGCGCTAGATATCGCTCTAGAGGCAAATATAGGCCGATATGACAGCATGAGTTCAATTCAAAACAACTAGAGCACAAGATGTAATCCAAGATCTTAGATAAGAACACCAAGTTTGTTACAGGTAGCGGGGACCTCTATTTATAGGCTTTGGGAAGCCTTCACATCTAAGATGTATTCTGGTTCCAAAATAGAGGCTTTGGGAAACCAAGATGTAATCTGGTTCCAAAATAGAGGTGAGGACCTCTATTTTTAGGCTTTGGGAAGCCTTCACATCTAAACTTCTACTTATAGCTAGAATACTCTAGAAAACATTACTTAAGATACAATGTTCCACTCATAGCTAGAAGACTCTAGAAAATAGTAGCTAAAGCTAGGAAAACAAGCAAATACTAGAATAGAGTAGAAGTATCTAGAAGTAGGCAAATGGATTTTCCTTCTGGTATTCTTTTATTTTCCTTCTCTCTATTGTTCCTCATCATTCTCCTCTAGTTGTTTGGAACTCGACCTTGAGTTATCTTCATAGAGCGCTTCTTCTGGGTGATAGAGAGTCAAGTGCGCAACATTGAATGTGTTGGATATACCCATCTCGCTTGGAAGATCCATCACATTGCCATTATCATTTATCTTCCTCATAATAGAGAAGGGCCCATACCTTCGCTGCCTAAGCTTCCTTTTAACACCTAAAGGCGGTCTTTCTTTCGGAGGTAGACCATCACCTTATCAACAACTTGAAATGATTTCAGCCTCTTGCAGTCAGCAAATTGTTTATATTCCTGATTTTGTACTTTTGAAACACAAGAATTTCTTCAAATAACTCGGTGTCATTATCAACAAAGGACAATGCTGATTTTGAGTTTCCCCTTGATGGTAGCTTCACCGGGTCCACTGTGTTGGAACTTTAGTGTAGACAATGGAAAAGGGATTCCTTCCTTTGGATCTATGCTTGGAGTTGTTGTAGGAGAACTCTGCAAGTGATAAAGCCAAACCCCATTGTCCCTTTCTTTCTCCACGCAACCGATCAGATTACCCAATAATTTGGTCACCACTTCCGTTTGTCCATCTGTTTGTGGATGGGTCGTGCTAGAAAATTTTAATTCAGTGTTGAATTGCGTCCACAAAGTGAGCCAAAATGCAACAAGAAACTTGCTATCACGGTCTGAGACGATGGACCTTGGAGCTCCATGAAAGACTGACCACTTCTCGAAAGAATAGGTTTGCCACATGATGAGCATCCGTTGTCTTGCGGCATGGAATGAAATGAGCCATTTTAGAGAATCTGTCCATGACCACAGACACAACATCACTTCCTCATTCTGTTCTTGGCAAACCAAAGACAAAGTCCATAGTGATATTCTCCCATGGAGCAACAGGAACAGGCAAAGGCATGTATAATCTTGTGTTCTGGACTTGACCTTTGTAGGTTTGACATATGGGGCACCACTGAACAAACTTTCCTGCACCTCTTTTTAGTTGTGGCCAAAAGTAACGAGTCTCTAGGTTAGTGATAGCCTTGTCGTGTCCAACATGGCCACTAAGATCACCTGAATTGAGGTCTCTGATCAGTTTGTCACGTAGAGAACTTCTTGGATGCACAAACAATCATTTTTGAAGAGATAGCCATCTTGCACCAAATAGTCGTCACCTAATGGCTGTATGTGCTTTACCCAAACATGGCCAAAGTCTTCGTCACCCTCATTCAACTCCTTTATTAGATGCATGCCTGGAATTTCAACCTCAAAAGAAATCAAGAGACATGCACGACGACTCAAAGCATTGGCTACTCGATTGGTTGCTCCAGATTTATGCGCAATGAGATAGTTAAACCTCTCCAGATATGTTGTCCATCTTGCTAGCTCCAGGATTGATGTTCAGTGTAAACGATGAGCTCTTTAGGCAGCAAATAGACTTGCCAAGTTTTTAAAGCTCGAAAAACTGCATACAATTCTTGTTGATAAGTACTCCATTTCTGCCTAGCTTCGCTTAACTTCTCACTAAAGAAAACAACGAGCTTCCTTTCTTGAGATAGGACAGCTCCAATGCCTACTCTACTTGCATCACACTCCAACTCAAAAGCCTTGTTGAAATCAGGTAGCACCAAGACAGGAGCTTGTGAGAGTTTTTGCTTGATCTTATTGAAACTAGCTTCAGTCGCTTCTGTCCATTGGAACTTTCCTTTCTTTAGACACTCGATAATTGGTGCCATGACAGTGCTGAAATTCTTCACAAATTGCCTGTAGAAAGTTGCAAGGCCACGGAAACTTCTTACATGTCCACTCCTTTCTTGATCCACCTGATAGTGTAGGGATTTGGATGATCATGAGTTTCAATATTTAAATGGTTCACCAAATTCTAGGAGATAAGATTCTTGCAGCTGCAATTATCAATCACTGACTTGTGCATTTGCCCTAAAATATTTTCTTCCGTTGTCTGTGTTGTCTGTCGTTAGTTTGTGGCGTGGAACATAGGAGACGCTGAATCACACATACCACCTATTCACCTTTCTTCTTGACAAACCTCTTCTTACCCTGTACATCTTCAGATTCGTATTCTTCCCCATCGTCTTCATCATCATGGATAGATGTGTTAACAAATTTCCTCAGTGGGCAACATTGACTTCTGATTCCCTTTTTCTTTTCCTTCTCTTTATTGTTCCTCATCAATACAACATTGTCTCCTCTCGCTGCATGCAAGGAATTAATGACCAAGCCGAACAGTTGCTGCGGAGAGCCTCACACATGCAGGAGAGAGGAAGTGCGTTGCTCGTGGATCTAATAGACTTGGCATAAACTCGAGATTTTCACTGCATCAGTTACAGTTGGATAGTGGTGTTCTCGTCCAACATTGTATTCATCTGCTCCTTCTTTGGCCTATGTGCAAAAATTCCTGCGCCACATATTGTGGGACGAAGGGAGTAGCAAACACCCATCCTTGCTAAGCAAGGCTAGAGTTAGGCTGGCCTAGAATCCAAACTCACCCAAAGATTGTTCCGTAAGGGTCTGGGTATTGTCAATGAGTCAAGAGCGACGACTTGGTCTTTCTCGCCCAAAATGCCTAATCCATAGTCTGTCTCCCCTTACCAACGCCATAATCCTCTTTACGTGTATGGGCTTTTTCCAAATGGTAGTTGTCCTGATGGCAAGAATGTTTACACGAGTATGTTTCTGATTTCCACATCTTTGCAAGCAGTTTCCAATTGTTGACACATTTTGGAAAATATTATTTTGTGTAACAGGTATAAATTTGATGATGAGCGTGTAACAAAAGAAGATACTAAAAAGGCCTTTGAAGAGCAGTATGGGGGTGAGGAAGAGGTATGTTCTATTTCACACCGATATTGAATGATTAATGTTTGTTCTACTCATCACCATCATCTACATGGCTCTCTCTTTTTGATTATGAAGTTACCTCAAATAAACCCTGGATTCAACAACACTCCATTCAAATTCACAAAGTATTCAAATGCCTACATGCTTGTATACATCCGTGAGAGTGACAAAGAGAAAATAATGTGTAATGTTGATGAGAAGGACATTGCTGAACATTTAAGGGTATGTAGAATATTATATTTCCCCCTTCATTTTCGAAAACACTACTTGATTGTGGTATATTTGAATGATGAATGTGGATTCACAGATAAGGTTGAAGAAAGAACAAGAAGAGAAAGAACATAAGAAGAAAGAAAAAGCTGAAGCCCATCTCTATACCATCATAAAGGTCAGGATCTGCTTATTGTAGTGTTCATCATAGCTTGGATTTTCCGTTTGAGTTTGTTGCTCACAGAGCTTTTTTTGAAACTGTATCCAGATTGCCCGGGATGAGGATTTAAAGGAGCAAACTGGTAAGGACATATATTTTGATCTGGTGGACCATGAAAAGGTCCGTAGCTTCCGAATACAGAAGCAATTGCCATTTAGTACTTTCAAGGTAACATGTCCCTGGAACTCCATGCAAGTTGTTATCGTTGCTAAAGATTAGTAATTTGTAATCTAACTGCTACAAACTGTTTAATAGGAGGAAGTTGCAAAGGAATATGGCATCCCAGTACAGTTTCAGCGCTTCTGGCTGTGGGCTAAGAGGCAAAACCATACATACAGACCAAATCGCCCATTGAATCCTCATGAAGAAACACAATCTGTAGGTTGAATTGTTGGAAAGTGAAGCTTTAACCTGTTATCTCATTTTGGTTGGCTTAGGTCCAGTTGACTGTTCTGATCGCGGGCTTAGATCTACTATCAATGCAGTCTGCTTTGCTGTGACATAATATAGAACTCTTACGAGGGGAATAACATAAACAATGTGAAAATCTTTAGTCATTCCAAGGACTCGCCCAACTTCCAAATGGCGCTCATTTTTTGGATTTACCACCAACCAAACTTAAAATTACAGCAGTGTGTAGTGTGCGGATACTTGGGAAAAAGTAAGACCTTTATAGTTTGGAGTTGTCGAGTGTACAGCATTGTATAGTTTTTCTTCAGTGTGTTCTATTGTATATTTGTTCATAAATTTTGTTGCGCAAAGCTGGTTATTTCCAAGAACCATTTCAGTAGCTCAATCCAGTGTGCTTAATTGTTTAGATTACTCTAGAAAAAATTGTGAAGAACAATGTAGAATCCTGTTGTGTTGCTTACATTTTGTTATCTTTCTATCAGCTTTGCTTCAATTATGTGCCAATAGTCCAATCACTATGTTTTCTTCTGCACAGGTAGGGCAACTGAGGGAGATATCAAATAAGGCACAGAATGCTGAACTGAAGCTGTTTTTGGAAGTGGAATTTGGACTGGTAACTGGAGTTGCTCGCTTCCTTTTCTGTATATTATTTATTTTAGAGTGTGTCTTGGACAGGATTCAGGTTGCTTAATTACATCTGATTACTGATGTAGGATTTGCAGCCTCTTCCTCCTCCTGAGAAGAGCAAGGAAGATATTCTTCTTTTCTTCAAACTGTACAATCCCGAAAAAGAAGTGCTTTGGTAAATTCTCTTTGAATTGTCCTCTTCACCATCCTTTCATATATATAACTGTAAATTTCCTTATGCTTACATGTTACATTCTTCAACCGGTGTAGTTTTGTGGGGAGGCTCTTTGTAAAGGCCTTGGGGAAACCTTCAGATATTCTGAGAAAACTAACTGAAATGGCTGGGTTTACCCCGGATGAAGAGATCGAGCTATATGAGGCAAGTGTTAAATCGACGATTTGATACATTTATACATTCAAAGTCAAGATGTCAAAGCTTAAAGTTTTCTCTGCTTTACTTACAATAGTAATTTTGAGGTTTATCAAGTTAAATGGTGATAACCTTACATGACGATTGTACTTGAGTCGGTTCAATTTTTAATGCAGGAAATTAAGTTTGAGCCAAATGTAATGTGCGAACATATTGACAAGAAGCTTACTTTCCGTGCTAGTCAGGTTTGTCAACAGTGTTTCTTCGATTTGAGAAATACAGAACTCAAATTAAACTGCTTACTTATTAATTCCCCAAATTTCACAACATTGTTAGCTTGAAGATGGAGACATAGTCTGTTTCCAAAAGTCACCTAAAGCAGATAGTGGTACTCAAGTGCGCTATCCTGACGTCCCTTCGTTTTTGGAGTATGTTCATAATAGGCAGGTATACCGTAATATGCTCAACTCAATTTTCTGTTTTATATGCTATTATGCTATGTTGGTCATTCCCAGGAAAGCTTTCGAGTTACTTGCAGCTTTCTTTTTCTCTTCACTTTGACCAAGATATAATACTCCCTCCCGGTTTATAAGGCTCACGCCTATCCCTAGATCAACAATTCGACCAATGTAATACGAATTGTATATCAGGTGGGCCTTACAAACCGGAAAGGAGGTAGTAATACCACTGTTAAGTTCCTTTGGGACGGGGATCACTATATGCCATAAAGTTCTTGAACAATGTGTAATTGAACAATAGGTAAAACTGTGTCTATCATAGCTTGCCACAGAACTTGTTTAGGCTCGCTATATATATATTAGCAATTTAGACCATTGCTGTCATGGTGTCCTGGCGGAGACCAATCAATGTGAATGCCAGGGTGCCTATGCATTACTGGAGTTGCTTATGTCCCTTGGTAGGGGAAGGGAAGGGGTGTGTAGAAAGAAGCAAAGGGTGGTGGTGGTGGAAGAGAAATCTGTGACGTGAAGGCGTCGCTGGGCCAATGAAATTCCCAAAGTAAATGTAAGCGAAGGGAATACGATCATGCAGCACTGCCCACTTGAGGCTAGTCGGAGGGTATTGTTAGGGCCATAGTTGCCTGCTTCGCAATTCGTGATTCGCTACCTCATACGAATCGGATTCACTGGGGGTATACTTCTCGGATTTGTGAATCGGAAATTGGGTTCGAGAATTGAAACATTGGAATTCGCTGAACATGTTTGTCACAAAAGATTCAAGCTTGTACAAATATGTACCAAAAAAAAGAGAAACTGAGAGACAACAAGCACTTGCTCACCGCTTGTCTAATGGGCCAAAGCTCACCAAGTGAACAGCTAGGGCAGTGTGTCACTAAAATTCCCCTCGAGTTCTTCCCATCTCCTACCTTTTACAGCGCCGCCACTCCTATGCAGGCCAACGTTCTCTTCCTCTCACCCTTCTTTGTCCTTGGTCCTCAGCTCCCTTTGCCACCATTTTCTTCTTGTGCAGGCTAGGGTCCTTTTCCTCTCTCTTATCCTCTCAAGCACCGGCACGCTCAGCCCAACCCTAACCATAAGCCAGCTGCCGCCCTGCCCTGTTCTGCCACACTTCTCCAAACATGCATTGATGGGTGGCTGGCGCACCGTGGGTTCCTTCCCTTCAACGAATTGGGGAGCGAATTGAAACCGGAGCGATTTCGAATTCTGATCTGAATCGATCGATCTAGATCGGTGTTCAGCGGCTTGTCAGTGAATCCGGTTGGTTAGCCCCCCCCCCCAAAAAAAAACATGCGAGAGGAGATGCTTGCAGGATTAGAGAGAGGCGAGGGCAATGGTAATTCTGCTGTGTCTCTCTCAAACCGATGCCCCTCCAGGTAATAGCTGCAGGGACACACAGTTGGCGAGCTGGTGGTGCTGCGACAAGAGTCACACGACTGATTTAGACGATCTTTTGTTGATGCAACACCTGAAGGGAAAAGTGATGTTGGCATCCTAACCTTCTGTACTCGCTTTCATCAAGAAAATACTCATATGGCATGTCTAACTTCTTAATCCAGCCAGCCCTAGCTGTTTCTACTCTATTGATAGAATTCCCTCAAATATTCTTAGCGAGGAAGTTATTTCTATACGAGAAAGTTACCCCGTAACTGGCCTTAGGCCAACTTGAGATAAGATATCTACTTAGAGATGATATTTGTTTAGATGTGGTTGATAGGGCACATAATTTTTTTGTTATGGAAGAATAATTGCAATCTATCTCCCGTCTACTTTATCCTCCTAATTCCATATCTAAACGCTGATCCTGATCAGCCGTGCAGCCTGGCGGCATTTTGACATAATATGACTTGATATTGTTTAAGGGAAAGGAGATGAGACCATGGTGCTATTACCTCTGATCTGTTGGCCAAGGGCATTGGCTGCGCTGAGTTTGGTTGAGTTCTGGTGGATACCAGTGATGGTGATGTGCCGATCTGCAGTGGATCAGATTTCGCCAGTCTTAGGGCAACTCCAACGCAGATCACCAAAACGTCCGCGAACAGGGATAGGGGTGGAGGCCATCCAACCGCAGGCACCAAGAGGCTGTTTGGATTGGAGCCATCGCATGCCCTGCCAATATATTGGCGTTGATTGAAGAGATTGCATCTCATTTGGATGGGGACCAAAATATTGGCACGCCACCATGCCCCAGCCTTTCCTCTGTACCTTCTGTACCAACGCGCTGGCGGAACGGGGGCGGCTAAATTGGCCGCCAATATTTTGGCACGCCCATGACGCCAACGATTTGGCAGGGTGGTCCTGGGCAAGAACCAAACAGTCCCCAAATGTCCATTGCCAGTTTTTTTTTTCTTTACCCATAGTACTCAAAACAATTAAAGATAAATAGCACAATGTTAAGCAATGGAAAGATAAATATTCTAATGCAACAATAATTCAAATAAAAATAGTACAATCCAAACATAAAGTTTTGAAATCGGGAGGCATGTGCTTTCGGTCATCCGGAGGTACTCGTCCCACGAATCTACAACTGTGCCAAAGGCAAGCATCCTCGTTGCAGCCGTGCACTTCTGGTAACCAATGGTTCCAATGGCATCCACCTAAGACGACTCCATGAACTCCTCATCCGACGAGGACAACTCCATGCACTCGTCGTAGAAGTCTTCTCGTCCGAATCCATTGTGTTTGCTGCTTCAAAGTAAGAGATCGTAACTTTTTTTGGCAATGGCATTTGGCCGAACACTTGCCGAGCGTGGTGTCCACCATGGACGGCGATGACGTATCCAGGGCGGATTGCGAGGCAGGAAGGCACCTGTGTGAGTTACATGACATTAATCTTGGGCCCGACTACGTAGCAGCGCTGCATGCGTGCCCTCCTGTGTGGCGGCGACCAACCACTCCAGCAAATCGTTTTTGTGCGTGCGTGTACCCGCGATTGAAAATAGTCAGTGCTAGTACGCCTCAGCCCTAAGGCATGCAGTGTCCATGTAGGCCTGTACTTTATGCATCCGATTCCCAAGAAAAACACGCAGTTGGCGGCATGCAAAAAATTAGTCAAAACAGAAGTGCATGCATGGAAGGCATCGTAACAAGTGGAAAGAAAGAGCATGCAGTGGCTGGGCCAGATACTGTAAATGTAGCAGCCACTATTCACAACATGACCCACCGCTAGCTACATAGTACATCTGTTGAGTAATTGTATCAAGTTTAGTTAGTTTCCTAATAACAATAACTTAATTACTAGATTACAAGTGATTAGTTGTCAGATTACAAGTAGTTGCCTTATTAAACATGCTTAGCCGCCAGATTACAACATACTCGGTTGTCAGATGATACAAGTCTCTAAAACGTCCTATATTAGTTTACAGAGGGAGTACTTAGTTACTCCCTCTGTAAAGAAATATAAGAGCTGTAAAGAAATATAAGAGTGTTTAGATCACTACTTTAGTGATCTAAATGCTCTTATATTTCTTTACGGAGGGAGTACCAGATTATAGGTGCTTGACTGTCAATATAATTTAGTTGCCAGTTTACAGGTACTCAATGGCCATTTTTTCCTAAAAAACTTGGTTACCAATTTTTCTAAAATAAAACTTAGTTGCCAGTTGAGAGGTACTCCATTGCCATTTTTTTCCTAAAAAACTTGGTTGCCAAATTTTAAGAAAACTTACTTGCCAGTTTACAGGTACTCAATGGCCATGTTTTCTTAAAAAACTTAGTTGCCAGTTTTAAAAAATAAAACTTAGTTGTCAGATGACATATACTTGTTGGTAAAATGTTTAAAAAATGTTGTCAAAATACTCCTAAATTAAAGGAGCATCCACGGCACCACTAAAAAAGGAACAATATTTCGTTGCCAGGTTTAAATCTTGGTAATCCTATATTATCCTAAATTACAAGGTATTTAACAGGGTCCATTGGAAAAGAAAGACTGTAGCAGCCAATCTAAACATGTGCATGTCAACAATGTACTAGGGCACACTGTAGCGCAGACTGTAGCGTTAGCGCACTGCAGCCAGCCTATAGCGTATCGTAGTGTAGGTTGTACATTGTAGCCTAGCTTGTAGCTTCAGAGCGTGCAGATGCAGAGAATAGGTTTGCATTTTATTAAGCCGCCGTTAATTCTAAAACAGAGCGTGCAGATGCAGAGAATAGGTTTGCATCTTATTCAGCCGCCGTTCAATTCTAAAAAATCCAAAAATCCGACGTGTGTGCGAGCCGCTGCACCGGACGACACGCATGCATGCGTCCACCAATTAGATTTTCCCATTAATCTTACCCCATTAAGAGCATCTCTAACCGATCCCCTAAAAACCTTTAGAGGATAAATTATCCTCCTCGGCCCGGAAAGTGAGGCCAAGTCTCTCAAATTATACTCTCCCGGCGCCGCATGAAGTAAAAATTTCGCCCCCCCCCCTTCTCCTACCCGAACGACCATCACTTCCTGCCGCCGCCTCCCTTACTCCTCGCCGCACCATCGATGCCCCTGATTCTGGCCGGAATGGAGAGGCAAGACCCTTCCGCCACCCCGCTGGCCACCACTGCCGGCGTCCGCACCAAGGAAGAGGTTGGGCACCAAAAACCTCCTCCGGGCCACCACACCGGCAGCAAGGTCGTAGGCAAGCTTGTTGCGTCTTCGGCGACAGGAGGCCGCCCTCCCGCTGCTCCAGCCGTCGGCAAGCGAGCAAGGAAGCCGCTTGCGGCGGCGTCGGCACTCGCTGAGGAGGCAGCGAAGAAGAGGAAGAAGGCGGCTCCGGTGCTTCCTCCATGCCTGTACCCCGTCCCCGGTCACCCCTACGCCCACTAGTCCGGCGTGTCCGGCCGCCGCAGCCGTCACCAAGGGTCGTGGCCGCCAAGTGGTCGATGAAATGCCATCAATGTAATTTTTTTGGACTTCCCATTTCGGTCGGTGCATTGTTTGGTGGTTGCTTGCGGCTGTGGAGTGATGAGCTTGTTGTTGTCCTATTGTGGAGATGAACGTGGCTGAATTCTTGTCGTCTTTGGCGGAGTCACATATGCTTGGGCTTGAAGATCTCAACTATGACTTTGTGTTTGATCAACAAGAAGAGCACCGGGAGGATTACGAGCCCCAAGTGGGGGAGGAGGGGGCCGAAGAGGCTGATGATCCCATGGAGACACAAGCAACCGTGAAGGCACCATCAAGATCAAGGACTCACAACTATTGCCAAGATGCAAATGTTGCTTTGTGTCATGCTTGGATGAACGTGCCGCTTGATGCATTGGTTGAAACGAATCAATCGAAGGACTGGTTTTGGGGTAGGATTGTCGAGTATTACAACAACACCATGGAAGTCACATCAAGCCGCACCAATGGCTCTCTTGGGCATTGTTGGGGTACCATTCAAGACCAATGCAACCGATGGTCCGGTTGTATTGATCAAGTCAACCATGCACCACCATGGAGTATGGGCCTATCATCCAAGACCTATTCAAGCAACGCAACAAGAAGTACGGTCACAAGCCCTTCACATTGCACCATTGCTACAAAGAACTTTGCCAAAATGAGAAGTGGATTAGGAGAAACTCCGAGACCACACCAAAGAGATCAAGGTTGAGCATTCCCGTTGAAGAAGACGACGAGGAGGATGAAAATCCCAACAAGAGGCCGGATAGTAACAAGATTGAAAAGAGAGGAAGAGGACTCGGCAGCACCTACAAAGAAGAGCTTGTGGCCATGATTGAGACCAAGAAAGCCTTGTGGACGAACGCAAAGAAGAGGATATTGATGAAATAATTCTTCTCGACATATGTCAGTGCTATGGACCTCTTGATATCTGAAGTGTAAGTTGCCTACTATGCTCGAGGGGCATAGAAACATAGAAAGATTGGGTAGTTAGGGTATGCTTTCATTCTACTAAAGACTAGCCTACCAATTTTTTGGTCATGACCAAAACATTGGTCCTTGTTTGGATGGTTGCCAACCTTTTGGTATACCAATGCTTCATTGTCAACTCTAGTTCATTTTTTTCTAGCGAATATTTTTAGAATCACTAGCTCTAGCTCTCATAGGACAAGCTCGAAAGGGATGTGCTTCACACCCACGTACAGAGAGCTACTACTAGTAGGAAGCTTTATTAGACATCTCAAGTGCTACATGCTTATTATTACAAACAGGATACATGTCCTTTTATAGGACTGTACAGACCAACTATGCCACCATTCTTAATAGCTAAGCTAGGACAGCTCAGTGCAAAGCTTTTACTACTGTCTTAGGTCCTACTGCTGTCTGTCTACATCTCAAAGTCAAATCAGACTTTGCCTTTTACTGCTGACAGCTATATCCTGTATCCTGAAGAGTCTAGCTGCTGCTCCTTGCTGACATATGCATAGTAAGCTAATTTCTCATGCCATGATAGAACATCTACATAACTGATCATGACAAGATTAATACTAGCATTCTCCTCCCTAATCTTGTCATATCAGTTCACTGGTACGGATCTTCTTTGCTCTTTGCATATTACCATGTTTGAAAGGACAGACCCAGTGCATAGAAGCTCCTACACAAGGTGGGGGTCTGGGGAGGGATTATAAGAACCTAGTCTTACCCCTGCGAAGTACAATGCAGAGAGGCTGGTTCGAACCCAGGACCTCTTGGCACAAGTGGGGAGGACTTCACCACTGCGCCAGGCCTGCTCTCTGGAAACCATGTTTGAAAGTTTCAAAAAAATATGAGAAAAATACGGGGTGTTATATGGTGATGTTTTATGGCCACGTGAAATTCCAAGTTGAAACACATTACGAGATGTGAACTATGGAAAACAAACTCAGCAATGAATAGTGACATTACTGTTCGGCACTATTCAATGCTGATTGTTATTTTCATAGCTCACATCCCGTGATGTGTTTGAACTTGGAATTTCACATGGCAATAAAATATCACCCTCTTGACATCCCGTATTTAGATTTTTTTCGGAACTTCAAAACATCTTTTCCGAATGTTGGTTTCCATATGATATTCGCCCTTTCTCGTGGAGACAAGTAACAAGAGAACTCAGCTTCTTGTGGACGAAAGTAACACAAGAAGTATCTTGTGGACACACCGACACAACTAACACAAGATCTTGATCGCACACGCGATTTTGTGGACACATCTAGCACAAGAACTCATGAAACCACACACACACACAATGTCTCGTACTCTCGTGGACACAACTTACACGAGAACACAAAACTTTCGCTACCGGTGACTTTTACTAGAAGTACTACCTCCTCATTTCCAGCGACGCACCTTGTCGGGCAACATCTCCTTGCTCAATCAGAATTACCTCTTTGGCACATGCTGGAGCAAGATGTACCTCTTCATTGCCTTCTTTCTTTGGCCTACGACATTCCTTGGAGAAATACCCATAGTCATCAGAATTATAGGAATGAACCTTTGCCTCATTGAACTTGCGGTTTTTCTTGCCGGAGCTTTGGCCTCCTTCATTCCTGTTGAACCTGGACTCCCGCTCAGTGCGGGTCATCAACAAGTGCTTCTCGCCAGCATCACCGATTTCTCCTAGACGCTCCTCATGTGCCTTCAATCGTCCATAACCTCTTCCATCGTCATGGTTTTAAGGTCACCAAATCGTCCAATAGTCGAAGCAATTTGGAGAAACTTGTTGGTGACGGCACGAAGGAACTTCTTGACTGCAGAAGTCTCCTCGAACTTCTCGCCGAGTGCCCTGATCTTGTTGATGATGGTCATCAACCGGGCAGCAAAATCGTTAACCGACTCCGACTCTTTCACGCGCAACCACTCAAATTCAGTCTTCAGAGTCCACGTGCTCAAATGTGCAGTATCTTCAGGGCCTCCCAAATCGCCTTGGTTGTCTCCTTTTTGGACACCAAGAAGAGCATGCCCCTTGTATCCCTTGGTAATGGCAGCCAATGCCATTTGATCCTTCTCATCCGTGGGCACTTTAGGATCTTTTGGCTCGACAGCATCCCAAACCCTTTGGGCACACATGGACACCTTCATCTTGATTGGCCATGCCAAGTAGTTGCTCTGTGTGAGCATAGGGTATTGAAGGGAAACAATATCTCCTTTATCCATACCTCACTCAAGCTAATAAACCTGGCTCTGATACCAATTGTTAGAACCACTAGCTCTAGCTCTAACAGGACTTGAGCTCTAAAGGGATGTGTTTCACACGCATGTAGACAAAGAGCTACTACTAGTAGGAAACTTTATTAGATATCTCAAGTGCTACAAGCTTAGTATTACAAGCAGGATAATTGTCGTTTTATAGGACTATACAAACCGGCTATGGTACCTTTCCTAACAGCTAGCTGGGACAGGTCAGTGCAAGCTTTTACTACTGTCTAGGTACTACTACTGTCTGTCTGTAGCTCAAAATCAAATAAGACTTTGCTTTTTACTGGTGACAGCTATTGATGAGGAACGCTAGATGAGGAAAAATAAAAATAAAATCGTATGTCAGACTAGCAAACATGCCCATGCGTTACACCGGGAGAAAAAATGACTACTCATACACACACTCGACGGCATCAACAAATTCTTTGAAATCTTTCATGATGTTGCACAGGATAAGTGGTGTGTGCAATAACATAAAGTTGGAATGATTTTTAGTGTACTCAAGATGTTTTCAATTTATTAGACAACCAAAATATCTACCTAGTCGCCGTTATCTTTTTATGCCTTTGTTGTCGTTCCTCCATAGTGATTCCCAACAAATATTGCATTAGGATAAAAATAGAGAAGTACATTTTAGTATTCAACGATAACTTGTGCATACGAGCATTATTTTTTCTTGCTGATATATGTGTTTGCAATTGTAATCTAAGTCAAGATTTAATTTAGTTGCAAACATATTAGTAGTTTAGTGTTGCAAACATATTAGTAGTTTAGTGTACATCATCGTATCTGGGTCGGTTATTGTGCACTGTGAGAAATAGAGAGGATAATTATATACTTGTTGTAACCTTTAACATATGGTAGCTGATTGGAATCAACATCCCCTATGATGCTAATAATAGCTTTTGTGCCAATTTAAATGGTATAAGAAGATATATAATAGTCATTTTCAAAATACCCCATATAAATAAAGTATTAATTAAGATTGCATCCTAAGTCAAATTTTAGAAATGATTAACATGCAAGATGATAGCATATTTGGAATCTACACATTTTTCTGAGAAATTTTCATATATAATATGTTAAATTTCGAGTTAGGATTAAAAAGATATGAATGTTTTAAAAAGTATTTGAATATGCTCGATTAAGAAAATTAAACAAAAAAGTGCACTCACCTGGGATCGAACCCAGGTCTATCGGGTGGAAGGGTCGCGCCCTAGCCATTGGACTGCTTGCATGCTAGTAGCAGATTTGTGGGCCACTGGCTAATAAACCTTGTTCGGTGCAACGACTTGTAAAAAGAAACGAAACGTTTTTTCTGACTTATGGGTGGCATAGTGGGTAATTCGTGGCACCTTCGGGGGCAATTTTCGTGGCGTACCGCCAGAAGCAATAGCCTCTTTAGGGCTCCTTTGATTCAAAGGAATTGCATAGGATTTTTGGAGGATTTGAACCCTTAGGAATTTTTCCTGCGATGCCCGTTTGATTCGTAGGATTGACATCCTTGGGAATTTTTCCATAGGATCCATTTGTACTACATTTTGGAGGAAAATTTCCATCCACTCAAACCTCTTTGTAGAATTCCTTTGTTTTTCCTGCGCTATCAAACATTCTTTCAAATCCTGTAGGATACTATGGGACATGCCATCCTATTCCTGCATTTTTCCTATTCCTTCATTTTGACAATCCTGCGAATCAAAGAGGCCCTTATTATTATGTAGAATTTGTTTGGCTACTTCTACTCTAGTGTAGTCTTTCTTTTCTTTACCCTACCTGTTGTTTCTAGAGTTCTCTAGTTATAAGTAGCTGTGAGTAGAATGGTGAATCCTAAATAATGTTTTCTAGAGTGTTCCAGCTATAAGTAGAAGAATGTGAAGGCTTCCCAAAGCCCTATAAATAGAGGTCCTCACCTCTACTTTGTAAGCAGACTATGGGGCTGTTTGGATCGATGCCCTGAGATGCCCATCCAAAATATTGGCGTTGACCATGCATAGCGTATGTGTTTGGATGGCTATCAAATTATTGGTACGCCCTCGCCTGCCCTGCCGTGCTAGTTCAATCTGGCGCCAATTTGTTGGCGAGACGCGGGCGGTGGAATCGGCCGCCAATATATTGGCACGCCCGCGGTTGGCGAGGCGGACCCCGGCGCAATCCAAACAGCCTCTATGTACCCACTACCTATAATAGAACTTGTTATTCTTATCTAAGATCTTGGAGCAGATCTTGTGTCCTAGGAGTTTCGGATTGAACTCCTGCGGCCCTATCGGCCTACATTCGCCTCTAGAGCGATATCTAGCGCAACACGTTTAAGTTGTTCCTTCAACACTTGTGCTGTACACATTGTAGCAGCAAGGTGGAGTTGCTCCTCCACAACCTTGTGCTGCTTCAGGTGGTATCAGAGCCCCGTTGATCCATACTAGTTCTTGCTGTTCTCTTTGAGAGCGAGCTGCAACAAGCAATGGAGCAACTGGAGAAGAGGATGGATGCTGCAGAGCAACAAATCAAAGAGATGCGTGAAGATCTTAGTCGGAGATTTGACCAGCTGGTTGAGATGATAATAAAGGGTGTTCCCACTCCTACCAATGAAGGAGATTCATCTAAAGAAGATGTTCAGCAAAGAAGGAGAGGTAATCTTGGAGCAAGACCGCCACAACAACGTGCTGTTCAACGTGCTTTAAGAAGGCCAATGTATGTTGAAGCTTCTGAAGGTGAAGAATATGATGATGCCTTTGAAGGACCTGATCTCTATGCATATCCGAGAGTACCCAACCCTACATATGCAAGAGATACATACAAGGTGAAAGCTGAGATCCCAACTTTTAATGGAAATGTTGATATTGAAGGGTGCCTTGATTCGTTATATGAAGTGGAGACTTTCTTTGAGGTCATGGAGGTTCCGAAAGATCGTAGAGTTTCTTTGGTCGCATACAAGCTGAAAGGTGGAGCCCACATGGTGGCACCGCGTTCAAGAAGAGCGCAGGCTGAGAGAACCTCTTGTGAGAGAACTTGGCGGCAAATGAAAAGTCTTCTGAAAGGGAGTTTTTACCCGCTGATTATGACCAGATCCTATTTATCCAATTCCAAAATTGTGCTCAAGGAAATAGGACTGTTTCAGATTACACGGAGGAGTTTCTAAGGCTACAAGTGAGGTGCAACCTTGTCAAAACTGAAGATCAACAAGTTGCAAGGTACATCAATGGTCTCAATGATGCTATTCAAGATCGATTGATGATGCAACAAATCTGGTCCATTGATCAAGCACAAGCTCTAGCCTTAAAGGCCGAGAGGTTTGTGAGGACGAGAAAGACAACTAAGGCTTCATATCCTCCATATCCTCATACCGAAGGCTCATCCAGGGATCACACTAATAGAGTGGAAGAAAAGACCGCTCCACCAAAGGCAAAACGACCCATCCCGAAGCAAACTAGAGGCAAGGGTAAGGCAAATGAAGGCCCAAAATGCTATAAATGTGGTGAAGAGGGACACATATCCAGCGGTTGCCCACTAAGGAAATTTGCTAACACAACTATCCATGATGGTGAAGACAATGAGGAAGAATATGAATATGAAGATGTAGAGGGACAAGAGGTTTGTCAAGAAGGTGAAGAGGTGGTTAGTGTGATTCAGCGTCTCCTATGTTCCACACCACAACCTGACGACACACAACGGAAGAAAATATTTGAGAGTAAATGCACGGTGAATGGCAAGGTATGCAAATTAGTATTGATAGTTGCAGCTGCGAGAATAATATCTCCCAGAAGTTGGTGAACCATTTAATGCTTGAAACCCATGATCATCCAAATCCCTACACTATTGGATGGATCAAGAAAGGAGTGAATATAAGGATCACCAAACAATGCAACCTGCCACTTTCTTTGGGCAAGCATTATCGCTCAAATGTGTTGTGTGATGTGGTTGATATGGATGCCAACCATGTTCTTCTTGGGAGACCTTGGCAATTTGATGTGGATACTACACACACAAGGGCAAGGAAAATTCTTACTCTTTCATTTGGAACAAGAGAAAGATCATTATTCTACCAAACAAAACTGAAGGTAATACCTCCAAGGAGGAGGGGAAAACTATGTTAACTATCTCCCATACCTCATGAGTTTATGGAAGACTTGAAGGAGACAAATTTATGTGCTGCACTTGTTGTAAAAGGAGAAGAGTACCTGACTGTTGAAATTCCAGCAAAGGTATGTGGTTTATTGGCAGAATTTCAGAACATACTTGGAGAGCCACAAGGCCTGCCACCAATGAGAGGAATTCAACATAGAATTGACTTAATTCCGGGAGCAAGTCTTCCTAATCTTCCACACTGTCGAATAAGTCCAAAAGAGCATAATATATTGAAGGAGAAAGTGGAGGAATTGCTGCAACTGGGGCACATTCGAGAAAGTATTAGCCCATGTGCTGTACCAGCCCTGCTCGCGCCAAAGAAAGATGGGTCTTGGCGCATGTGTACGGACAGTAGAGCCATTAACAAGATCACTTTAAGGTATAGTTTCCCTATTCCCCGTCTGGATGATATGTTGGATCAGCTTAGTGGAGCAAGAGTGTTCACAAAGCTAGATTTAAGAAGTGGAAATCATCAAATCCGTATCAGACCCGGGGATCAATGGAAAACAACCTTCAAGACAAAGGAAGGGTTGTTTGTTGTTTGAGTGGCTAGTCATGCCATTTGGACTCTCAAAAGCACCAAGTACCTTTATGCACTTGATGAATCAAGTACTTCGACCCTTCTTATCCCACTTTGTTGTGGTCTATTTCGATGACATATTGATATATAACTAACGGATGAACGATCACATTCGGAAGGTGCTAGAAGTACTAAGGAAAAATGAGCTCTACGTCAACTTGAAGAAATGTGTTTTCCTACAATTCAACGTCTTTTCCTACGATTCTTCATAACATGTGATGATATTCGTGTTGATGATTCTAAGGTTGAAGCAATCCGAGAATGGCCAACTCTGAAGACCATTTCTGAGGTAAGAAGTTTTCATGGCCTTGCAACTTTCTATAGGAGAGTTTCAGCACTATCATGGCACTAATTACCGAGTGCCTGAAGAAGGGAAAGTTCCAATGGACAGAAGCGACTGAAGCTAGTTTCAATGAGATCAAGCAAAAACTCTCACAAGCTCATGTCTTGGTGCTACCTGATTTCAACAAGACTTTTGAGTTGGAGTGTGATGCAAGTGGAGTAGGCATTGGAGCTGTTCTATCTCAATAAGGAAGCCCATTGCTTTCTTTAGTGAGAAGTTAAGCGAAGCTAGACAGAAATGGAGGACCTATCAGCAAGAATTGTATGCCGTTTTCGGAGCCTTGAAAACTTGGGAAGTCTATTTGCTGCCTAAAGAGTTTATTGTTTATTGTGACCATCAATCCTTGAAGCATTTTAGAAATCAAAAGCATGTTGATCGCATGCTAGCAAGAATGTTGCGGACTTGACTCTCTACCATCTAGAAGAAGCGCTCTATGAAGATAACTCGAGGGCGAGTTTCAAACAACCATGGGAATCCTTGAAGCATTTTAGAAATCAAAAGCATGTTGATCGCATGCTAGCAAGAATGTTGCGGACTTGACTCTCTACCATCCAGAAGAAGCGCTCTATGAAGACAACTCGAAGGTGAGTTCCAAACAACCAGGGGAGAATGATGAGGAACAGTAGATGTGGAAAAATAAAAATAAAATCGTATGTCAGATTTTTTGGCTACTTCTAGATGCTTCTACTCTAGTGTAGTCTTTCTTTTCTTTACCCTACCTGCTGTTTCTAGAGTTCTCTAGTTATAAGTAGCTGTGAGTAGAATGGTGAATCCTAAATAATGTTCTAGAGTGTTCCAGCTATAAGTAGAAGAATGTGAAGGCTTCCCAAAGCCCTATAAATAGAGGTCCTCACCTCTACTTTGTAAGCAGACTATGTACCCACTACCTATAATAGAACTTCTTGTTCTTATCTAAGATCTTGGAGCAGATCTTGTGTCCTAGGAGTTTCGGATTGAACTCCTGCTGCCCTATCGGCCTACATTCGCCTCGAGCAATATCTAGCGCAGCACGTTGAAGCTGTTCCTTCAACACTTGTGCTGTACACATTGTAGCAGCAAGGTGGAGTTGCTCCTCCACAACCTTGTGCTGCAGCTATTCCCTCTTATATTATGGGACGGAGGGAGTACATTCTATATATCCTGAGAGTCTAGCTGCTGCTCCTTGCTGACATGCATTGTTAGCTAAGGGCCTGTTCGTTTCATGGGAAAAGTGAAGGAAACGTTGTAGGAATCGATTCCTATGGGTTTTGTTACTGTAGCTGTGTTCGGGACGTAGGAATCGATCGTTTCCAATCCTCTGGAAAGTTTCCCTATCCTGTACTTTTGGAGGAAAATCAAACATCCACTCCCAGCTCTTGTTTTTGTGCGTTGGCTCGAGGCAGTGCAGCTCAACCACGCAGCTTTGGGCCCACATCAAATTAACAACGGGCTGCATCTGTGCACGCTGGGGCCCATTGACCTGAACTCAACCAATGTATTAGCTTTTTCAACATAAAAAAATCATTTTGTGGACCAACTTGTCTAGATTTCCTGCACTGTTTCTCCTGCATTCTGAACACCTGCGCTGTTGTTTCTACAAGGTTTTTATATTCCTATGTTTTTCACCTGCTTTCCTTTCCTTTTCCTTCATCTTGTTCCAATCCTTTGTTTTTCTTCCCTTTGATCCGATCGGGGCCTAACTTTGCATGCCATGATATAACATCTACATACTGATCATGACAAGATTAATGCTAACAATGTTGGCCAACTCATGGGCAAGGAAAATTTCAACCAAAATCTTGGCTAGCCAAATTTTTGTAAGGCAAACTTTGGGCACATACCGAGCACACCCTTAGTTCACCCGGAAATTTTGCTTGCTTATGTTCTCTGCCTGTTTTTCTTGAGTTATTCTCTTTCTAATGTTTGTTTACATTTGATTTGTCACAACATGGTATGGACCTGGACGGCATGACTAGTTTCTCTGACAGCTTTTGTTTACTGTGTTGTATTTTATATTTCTCTGAGTAGCTATTCTGTTTATTGCAGGTTGTGCACTTTCGTTCGTTGGAGAAACCAAAGGATGATGAATTTTGTTTGGAATTGTGAGGGATTTTCCAAACCTGTTTGTCCATTTATTTAAAATGTCAATTAACTCATTATCTCATATTTTTATTTATTGTTTTCTCATGCGTTAAGGTCAAAGCTTCACACATATGATGATGTTGTTGAGAGAGTTGCCCGCCAGCTTGGGTTGGATGATCCAGCGAAAATTCGCCTTACATCCCATAACTGCTATTCACAGCAGCCTAAACCGCAACCCATCAGATATCAGGGTGTGGAGCATTTATTGGACATGCTCGTCCACTATAATCAGGTTAACCCTTTCACTTGTTTTTTTTTTCCAGTATGAGCATGTTTTCAGCATAATGATAATGCAGAATGCATATCCACTAAAGATACTTACTGTATGATACAGACGTCTGACATCTTGTATTACGAAGTATTGGATATTCCATTGCCGGAATTGCATCTCCTTAAAACCCTTAAAGTTGCATTCCACCATGCTACAAAGGAGGAGGTTTTTTCACTGAAATCATATGAGATATTGTTTATTTATCCTCGGATGCGAAATGAACTTTCTTATGAGATATTCTTTGTTTAGGTTGTCATTCACAGCATCAGGCTTCCTAAGAACAGCACCATTGCTGATGTGATAATTGACTTGAAAACTAAGGTTATTACTTATACAGCTCTTTTCTGTCCTTTCCTGAGTTCCTTTTTAGTTTCTTGTTGCACATTTACAATATTGGAAGTGAGATACACGAATTGATTGTTCTTGGATATATTCATAAGGAGTCTTTTGGGCTTTGGGGTGCATGTCTAACCTCCTGAGAGGTAGGGGACATCGGGAGATCACAATCATTCATGATTGGAGGCTGATTTTGTTTAGCAGGAAATTTAGCCAGCTGCATTTTTTGTTGCGGATTCAATTTGGGTGAGATTACTTAATATATGCTCCCTCTATTCCAAAATTTGTGAAAAAGTATATGAATCGAGCATGTAAGAATAACATTGTTGTATTTGTCTTGCAAAGTGTTTTATGTCGTATAGTGTCCTAGTCCCTCCGTTCACTATTATAAGATGTTTTGGATATTTCACTATGTACTACGGACTGAAATGAGTGATGTCTACATACATTCGATTTAGAAAAAGTTAGAACATCTTATAATAGTGAATGGAGGGAGCACTAATTTGTAGGCATATTATAAATAAAAATTGTAGTCAAAATCATGAATTAAAACTGTGAAAAGTAAAAGCACTTAGATTTTGGAACCGTGGGATTATGCAGTTAGATGTGTAAAGACCTCCTACATATATACCTTTAGTAGATGTCTCAGTTAAGTCAAGTCTAGTCATACTTGCTTCTGTCCCTCGAACACATGATCACGCCTATTGGATTTTCTGGTTCTCACTTAAACCTTTGCCATTTAGCTTCTACAAGAAAGGGAAGTTGCCTTTTATCTTTACGACCATTGCGATCTACTCCCTCTGTCCCAAAATAAGTGTCTCAACTTTAGTACAACTTTGTACTAAAGTTAGTACAAAGTTGAGACACTTATTTTGGGATGGAGGGAGTAGGTTATACAACTGCAAAGTGGTGTGTTTCTGTGGATGGTTTGTGCAATAAGAACCATTTCTAAATCTTGTACTACTAATCAACAGGTTGATCTATCCAGTCCCACTGCCGAGCTACGCGTGCTAGAGGTCTTTTACCACAAGATCTATAAGGTATGCATTTGAAATCATGTGCTAGTCTTCTATTTCATGTCTTCCTGAAGAAAGAGCTTTATTGTTCTTGAGGTTTCTTTAGCCTTCTAGAGAAGTAAAATCTTTGAACTACTAACGAATGCCCTTTGAAAATGCTTCAGCAGTTAAATACTCCCTCTGATCCATATTAATTGACGCAACTTTTGTACAAAGGCTGCGACAATTAATTTGGATCGGAGGGAGTATCATTTTTTTCCATATATCATTGTAGCTATTACTAATTATGTTTTTGTAGATCTTTCCACTTCACGAGAAGATAGAGAATATAAATGATCAGTACTGGACGCTACGTGCTGAAGAGGTCTGTAAGACTAATGATGTTATATGTCGTACCTCTTTTACATCTTTGATATCATATGTTTTAGTTTTACTTGGTGATTGTCATCTTGTGAGAACTTAGGGCATCTCCAACGCGGTTCCTTAAACAAACCACATCAAATGTCCGTGAACATTCGGCTGGGCAGCGGCCATCCAACCCAATCCCTCAAACAAGACGGACACTGAGCGGAATCATCACTAGTTCGTAAATTTTTACACCAAGCGGAATCATACAACACAAAAGATCCCTAGAAAACAACTAACAATTACTCCTACTCCCTGACGATGAGGTCGATAGCCCCCGTGCCAGAGCCGCCGACGTGTGCCTCTTTGGCAGTGTTGTCGTGCTGCTCCGGTGCCTCATTGTCCTCGGTATCGAGCTCCTCGAAGAGCCAGGCCCGCTGTGCTTCGTTGATGTGGAGCTGGCGGGGCTCACGGTCGATCGTGCCAGCACTTTGCACGGCGAGCACCACCTGGTTCTCGTCGACGACTTCCGGTTTCGTGAGGAGCTCCGCCATGGCTGCGGCATCCGCGCGCTTCGCATTCAGTTGATCGACCACCGCAAGAGCGCCTAGTGGAACTGCTCTTCCGCATGCCGCATGGTGAAGAGGCCGTCCGCCACGCTGCTCGCGGCCTCGATGCCCATCGCCTCCTCCGCTGCTGGCTCCTCTCCGTGGTCCTCTACCATCTCCATGCTAGAGCTTGGTTCGGACAGCTTGGAGGTTGGCGCACCGCAACGCGGGCTCGCCGGTGTTCGTCTACCGTGCGGACCTTCTCTGTGATTTCGGCGCGGCGCTCTGTTGTCAGCATCTTGTACCCAGTGATCTTGGTGCGGACCATGGCGACAGCGGCCGTCGGGAGTGTTGATGTGGAGGTCGAGGGCTTTGCTATGGGCGGCGGCGCGGACGATTGAAATGAGAGGAATGGGATGCTGTCTAGGGTTTGGATGATCTCTGAGCGACTTTTAGTAGCCGGAGTAGGCTTCTTGGGTGGCTTGTCGGCTAACTGGCCATGATTGCTGCAGGCGGAGCAGCGAAGGATCAATGCGGGTAGGCGGGTGGCCGGTGAAGCCGGTGTGAATGTGGAGGCTTCTAGAGTATCATAGGGTTTTTTGGGGTGGGACCGGGTTGTTGGATGCCGACATGGCGGATGTTCGGATTCCCTCAGAGCTCCCCCTGATTTGGGGCTGGCGTTGGGGATTTCGGATGTGCGGACTGGCCCGGCCCGATTTGTTGAGTCGCGTTGGAGGACTAAAAGTGTCTGGACCATTCGGCCTGGACATTTTGGTGGTGATTTGGTGAGCCGTGATGGAGATGCCCTTAAGTTCCAAGTGTCTTCCATTCCCTGATTTCTTACTGTACATTTTCCTGTACCTGCTGTGATTAATTTATGTCCTTTTTTTTAGTCCTCATATCTATTTATACCCATTTTCATAGGTTCCAGAGGAGGAGAAAAATCCCAGTCAGCATGATCGCTTAATCCATGTTTATCACTTCGCGAAAGATCCTCTTCAGAATCAAGTATTGCACTTTCATATTAATGACAGCATATATTTATGATATTCTTATCCAATCAGGTGACACCATTGTTGTGACCAACAGCAGATTCAGAATTTTGGAGATCCTTTTTTTCTTGCTATCCGTGAAGGTGAGACTTTAGCAGAAGTAAAGGGCCGCATACAGAGAAAACTCCAGGTCCCTGATGAAGAATTCTCCAAGGTGATCTTATTTGTTTCTTAGATGCGATATAAAAGTTACTGTTTTTTTTTCCTTCATACTGATAGGGTTTTAAATCTTGAAATAATCCTGATATTGTAAATTAGACACAAATGTTAGAACCAGCACCGATTTTGTAGCCGGTTGGTTGTGCTATAGTGAGCTGAGAATAGTTTACGTATCTTACTTTACTCTCAAAGTTGATTAGTAATATGCTGAATCAATAAATAAAACACTGCTGTCTGCTATCATAATAAAACTGGTGGTGATTGGCGCTGAAAGCACTGTAGATCTTAATCTTATAGAAGGGGCTGTGAAGTATTGCTTAAGCTTCATGTCCTGTCTGCATCCTTGGTTTTACTGTCTACCTGGAGTTGCATTGCATCGTGGTATGAACATATAGTACAGCTACTGAACTAATATACCTATTCATGCTTATGTCTTCAGTGGAAATTTGCATTCATATCTATGAATCGGCCAGACTACCTACAAGATTCTGATGTTGTATCTGCTCGTTTCCAGGTAAAACTGTTGATTTTGCCCTACATGCATCTATAGTTCTGCCCATACATTTGTTTTCGGTGGTTTCTGACTTCTTTTGGTTTCTACAGAGGAGAGATGTCTATGGAGCTTGGGAACAATATCTTGGGCTGGAGCACACTGACACTGCACCGAAAAGGGCCTATACATCCAATCAGGTATGCAGTTGTTTTGCTGGGAAGTGAACTTAGCAAACTTTGGATGTCAAGTTTTACCTTTAGTCATGCTTGGGCTTAATATGCTGCAGCCATGCTTTGTTGTCTGTGTATCAGAGCTTCCCTTGCTATTACAGGATTCTGTGCAAGCTTTGCATTTTTGTCAAACAGTATTTCTTCTTCTTAATTCTCACTCATGCTTGGGCATAGATATGCTGCCACAGCCCTACACTGTGTAGCCTTGGCACCAGGGCCCGTCCTGAGATTTCAGGGGCCCAGGGCGAAACTATAATCCTGGGCCTTTAATGTAAACATCAATGTATTAATCAATATATGTATGTATGAATTGTTACCAGTAAACACGTAGAGTGCATCCAAAAGCAACATTCATATCAAATAATTTACACGCGCTTAAAATTTGGTACCCATTAAGACTAGCAGTTTCTGTAATGAATTAAATATGTGCTTATGATCACTCACATTGTTATTGTTGATTTGATTCTGTCAACTCATCTACTTGTTCTTTTTTCCTTTCCCATGGCCGGATGCATACTTTATAGATGGCATGGCTGCGCTGGAATTTAGAGCAATAAGTAATTGAAAACTGGCGCAAAGCTAAAGTCACAAAGTTAGATTAAACCAGTAAAATCTTACCGATTATCATTTCGAACTCACAGATGATAAATCACAAATCGCAATGATATCTAACCCTAAATATGTTAGAAAGAAATTAGCTAGCTAACTAAAGTAGGAATTAAGGAGTGGGATGATGATGGAGGCAAGACGTGCACTTATGGATCGTATCCCAGTTTAGCTAGCAGCTCTTTTATGATAGGCTGGGTATACTCTGTTGGAAACTCAAGTATTCCATTTTCGGTCTCGTAGTGGCAGCACAACCCAGCCATCTAGCCAATCAACCAGATCTCTGAAAGATGGTGGTAGGTCGATTGGAGTATGAGCTAGACGTGGTATTATTTCAGTCTAGAAGATCGCTAGCTGCACACACATTAGCTTGGTGGCCTGCTCGATCGGGCTTTTGCATTGTGCGCCATGAATGGCTATAGGAAAGGACATACGGCATACCTGAGGGGCTCCTTGGTTTCGGGGGCCTGGGCGGCCGCCCCCTCCCGTCAGGGCAGGGCCTGCTTAGTAGCAGATCTTCCTTGATTAATTGCGTGATTTCGTGAAAGCCTCACCTAATTCATTCTATTTCAGAAGGACATGTATCTTATATATCCTTGCTTTTTCTGGTGGTTTTATACACCTGCAGAACCGTCACGCGCATGAGAAGCCGGTGAGGATATACAATTAGTACGCTTTAAAACTGTTTTGGTTCCCTGATGAAGGAGTTGATCTGGGAGTGGAAAAGGAGTAGGCTGCAACAGTTTAAAGCAGCAGCATGTTTGGCCATTTGGGTGCTATGGCATATCTATCGCTTGCTACAGTTTTTGCTCTTGATGCATGGCCATGACGATTTTTTCAAGGTTCATCATCTTGCCTTTCAGGCAAGGGTGCACGATATCAAGTTTCTGTAAATTGGGTGTAAATGCCACCCTCGTAAGGGTAGATGTTGGATGTTGGTTCATTTTTAGAGCAAAGTCGAGTACATATGATTTTGGTAGTGGGCTTGTATACAAGGGTATAGTTTTGCGACTTGATATTGGCATTTGTTGTAATCTGGTGATAATGGGAGACTAATGGATCTTTTCTTGGTTTAAGTAGCTGCAGTAGTAAAAAATGTGACTTAACAATTATTATTGCAGCCAGAGTTACATGATACTGAAAATTATGATCAGTTTGCCACTCTTTGAAACAGTCTTATTGACCCCTCTTCCCGCCTCTTGGGTGGCTTGGGTAGTGACCCAGAACCACCTCCCCCCCCCCCCCACCCCCCCCCCCCCCCCCCCCCCAGCCTGCGATGACACTGGCGGGCTCGCCGTTGGCGACCCTGGTGGCTTCCCAAGTGGGCTAACAGTTGTTTTTGCTCCCCTTGCCTAGCAGCAGCATGTTAGCGCGTATGGAGGATTTAAAGAAATTGTTAGATGATCAATACGCCAATATTCAAGAGATGGTTGATCGAGCGGCAGAGATAAGATTGGTGTCTTTGGGGATCAATCCAAATGAATATGGATGGAACTACCCTAAACCATCACCTCAAATCCCTAAATATAACTTTCAAGGAGCCCGCCCTTTGTATGATGCGAAGGGAAGTTCTTGACGTGGAAAATTAAGATGCAGTATCATATCAAGAGCACCTCCTATGAGTTGTGGAAAATTGTGGAAGAAGGCTATTGTAACAGCCGAGAGTAACCCTAATTACTATATATCCCTATTGTTATTGTGCATCATCATGACATCAACAACATTGCATCGACAACATGTTGCCTACATACCGGATTATTCGGGAGTTTTTATTAAACTTATTGCCATATTTTATTTCGCCATTTTTGTTAGATGGTGAATAAGTACCCTCCCTTCCCTTTTGCACGTTTCTCCGAGACTCACCAGACGCTTTGCACATGGCTGCAAGACCACATTTAAAATTATCTGGTAAATGGGAATTGAATGTTCTCAATACAAGTTGGAAGTTCGCGTGTGGTTTTGTTATATTATATTGAGGGTTGAATTTTGTCTGATTCGGAGTCCGTTTGGTACTAAACGTTTGAATATGAGGCGATATTAGCCGGTCTAAAAATAATATAGTTTGCAAATAAAACTTGCTAATGGGCCAACCACCTTCCACCTCTTCTAAACAGCACATCTAGACCCTTCTAACCCTTGCCTATTTAAGCAACTCCCCCTACCATTTTTGGAGCGAAACTAACCCTAAACTAGAGGAGACCAACCTCCTAAAATTTAATGCCCACCCGCCACCTTCCTTCCTCCTTGGGATCCTCCCAAACACAACCTACAGTCTCCACCAGCCGGCGCTGCCACCATACACTGATCCATCCAACCATGCACCCCGTCAGATCTGAACCATCAGATCCAGATCTGATAGATCCTGTGCGCCCAGCCTCCCAACCGCAACCATAGTAGTGAGCGCCTCGCTCATTCCCGAGCTCCTCGCGCACCGCCTTCTCTACGACCCGGCCACCGACGCGACCCCATGCATCTTCGATGAGGCTCCGACGAGCCGCCACCAGACCAGTAGCCCCAACACTGAGCTCTCCCGCGCTTCCTCCTTCCTCTTTCTGTGTTCCTCTTCCTCGCCTTTCTCTTCCCTTGACCGCCTTGACACCGCCAATTTAGGTCCATGGCACCGCCGCCGCTGCACCCTCCCGTCTCCGCCTCCGGATCTAGCACCGCCGTGCGTCGCCATCAACATCCCACATCGCCTCGCCATGGATCTCGCCTCTGCCGACCGTCCAAGGAGCCAGGACCTCGCATCGTCATCTCCAGGTCCCTCGCAAAGCGGTGTGCCCTGCCTCGCTTCGATCCACGTCGGCCACACACGTGGGTCGCCGTCCTGTGGTAGTGGCCTGGCCCAACACCCCGTCGCCCAGCTCTACCCCAACCCCCACCACCGACCACGTCGGCCCAGCCCGAGGTCAGCTTTCAGCTCCTCCTCTCTATGTGCTTGTGGCCTTGGCCCATGAAGCGTTAGTATGCCATCCAACGCATGGGCGTCGTTTAGATAACCGACGCTCGCTACTGTTTAGCCCAATTTCCAGATTCGGTCTGTAGCACTCTTTTCAGCCCAACATCTATTTTCCATTTCTACACTTTAGCTAATTACAGAAAATACCATAATTTTGCATGCTCTATAACTAAATAACCATACCACGGATCACCAAACTTTATATATGGTTTCAGGCCAAAAAATGTGTAGATTGCAATAGTATTATTACTTTTGCTGTTAACAACTCCTAAAATACTGTTTAGGGCAGAACCTTAAATAACTAATTAATTGCTATGGGGTATTTTAGAAATGCTATATACTCACTCAGTTCCATAATGTAGTGTGTATAGATTTTTTGAAAAGTCAAACTTTTCATACCTTGACAAAGTTTAGAGAGAAAACCATTTATACCCACAATACCAAATATAAAAAAAATAAAACTACATCTTATGATGAATCTAATGATATATGTTTGACATTCTAGATGTAACTATTTTTCTCCACAAACTTGGTCAAAGTTTGTGAGGTTTGACTTTCAAAAAATCTATATGCGCTACGTTATGGAACATAGGGAGTATATGTTTTCCACCTCCTTCAAAACGACTAGATAGTATCTTCACCCATTGCCATGTTAAACAACATTTAACCATTATGCGTAACTAAACCAGATTGAACCTATTAATTAAATGTGGAGTTCCGTCGATATGCAACTAGTTGCACATTGAGCTTGATTTCATGTGTAGTAATTGCCTGTCTTGCCCTTGCCATACCATGTTGTCATAGTAGTAAGTGTGCATTCATTGTTCTTTCTAGTGTTTCTTTTCTTCTTTGCTTATAGGACTCAGAGACGACGTGAGCTTTGAGCAAGGGCTGATCTTCTACCAACCGTGAATTTTAGGCAAGGATGATCATTACCATCGATACTATTACTAGCTTTTCTTGCTAGTTACACGATGCTATCGTATGTCTCGTTACCTTCCAGATATTTAAGCCTATCATGTTGCCCACATACAACCTTGACTTTCACCTCCTAGCAAACCTTGTGATGACTATGTTACCGCTTGCCGAACCTTGCTTAGTATCATGCATAGGGTTGTAGAGTCCGTCTCATGCCATGTTTTTACATTGATTACTCTTATCTGGGATATCATGCTATTATGTTAATTATATGATATGATGATATGGTAGTGCACAAGTCAAAGGGTGGAAGGTTGATCCTTATGCCTTTGTGTTTTGTCCCATTCGAGCCGCCTAAGAACTGAGTTCTGGTTATTTGTTTGATGATTGAGCATGCTAACCGTTGCTACTCCCATGGGAGTTGATGGATTCCCCGAATAAGAAAGGTGATGCAGCACAATAGTAGAAATTATTTTCCTCAGTTAAGAACCATGGTGTATCGAACCAGTAGGAGTCACTAAGTTAACAATGTCACTGCAAGAAATATGTCAACTTGCGACCATCAATATTAGTCACTGAATGGTCATTGTTTTCCATTTGTGACCTATTTGTGACAAAAAACAGTTGGTCAAAAGCTGGCCGTCTTTAATGAAACTTAACGACCTTTGTTCTGAAATGGTCGTAGAAGGTAACGACTAAAATGAAAGGTCGTTGGTTCTACGACCAATTGTTTTGGTCACTGGCAATCTGCTCACACCACGCCGGGTCCGACGTGGCAAGCTGACGTGGCAAAACTACGACCAAATGAAAAGGTCGTTGATTAGAATCAGCCCGATCCAATTTTGTGTTTTACATGGGTCGAGCCCAACAATTCTGCCTATTTATAAAAAAAAATTCCATATCAGTTTTGGTCAGCTACATGGGCCAAGCTCAACACATTTTTATTTTTTGGGCCGCAGCCTTTTACGTCCACTTCTTTGGGCCCCAACCTTTTTATTATGGATAATTTTGGAGATGTTCCCACTTGTCAGTTTTGTGTTGTTTCTTTTCCATTTCAAAATAGGCCCCACTAGTCAAATGGGCCCCGGTTATCAGGATTGCTGTTTAGTTCCCACATGTCAGCTCTCTATTTGTGCAACTACCAACAATTTGATTCAAACAGAGCCTAGAAGGCATAATATTTCATACAACAGCCAAACAAAGTAGTACATAACAATCATGCATAGTGCAAATCTAGTATTCAACTGTAAAAATACAACTAAATATACACATAACTAGTTCCAGTGAGCTAGAACATATTGCTGGGTGCGAGTTTTCTTCAGGATTCTTCTTCCCGGAGCTCTTGTACACCAAACTTTTGAAGAATGAAGGCCAACATCTGCAAATAATAAATAAGAAAAGTTACGAACAAGATCAAGAGAATCTGTGCATATAACATTCTAAAAAAATTGGAAAATTGCTGTAGAATTTTAGATCTAACAAGAAATGGTGCATATAAATTCTCATTATAACATTCTCATAACAGTGCAAACTGAGATATATTTTGCAAATGATAAGTACCAGCATAGTGCAAGATAACAGAGCAACTATGTCAAAGTTAATTAGATTTACCCAACACACGCAAACCAACAGGAACTCGCTATCTAGTTAAGGTGCCAAACTGGCAGAAACTAAAGCTTCATATCATACACGTTGAGGACCAAATTAGCTTAAGCATACAAGCACACTATAACCTACAAAAGGTCGCTATCTAGAATGTGTGTCACATGATACATACATCAAGCGTCAGGCCATCAAGCACTAGGACCATATCTGTTCGGCGGGGTAGATACCTGACTTCATGTCGATGCGATGGATGGGGCTGCAGTTGAACATCTCATTTGCATCATCGTTGACGCTGGATGTTGCAGGTACTTGTCCATTTAGATGTCTGCCATGCACTCCTGTCGGCGTCTGTGAGAAAGATCTAGCCAGAGAGGATCTAAAATACTATTAGCAGCAAACAATGCTAAAATACTATTAGCAGCAAACAATTAGCACAGTTAACCAGAAAAATTACAAACGATAGAAGAAATTATGAACATGTAAATGCATGAATGGTTCTTTAGATCAGCAGCAAGCATGTTTAGACAACTTAAAAACATTAGTAATACTACTTCAGATTTGGACTAGTAGAAGGCCAGGGAGGATTCTTGAACTTTACTGAATTCATTCAATAGAGGATGGCACAAACAAAAACACGCTATGTCAAAATGAGAGTCTTTGTTCTTAACAGTATGGAGCAATCACATATGTTCCACTATTAGTAGTAAACCTTGACTGCAATTGTAGATGTTCTGCATGTTATACTTTATTAAACTGAACCAATTATTGTAGGTGAAAGCAATGCTCCTAGTATATATTCATCGTTAACATCAAACAATTCTGAATGTAAGCAGAGGAAGCACGACCCAATCATGTGCAATCAATTCATAATAGAAGGGTAGAGATGATTATTAGTGTTATTACTTGATGGTGGCATCTTATAGTAGGGTACAAATTTTCAGCAGTTGTGTGCAATAAAACATGTTGCATCTGAGATGTAAGGCGGCACAAGCAGGCAGAGCAGCCAAGGTAGATCTCCAATCATCAATCATAATATGCAAAATACCCTCGCCGCCACCGGCAGCGCCGACTCGTCCAAAAGCATCAGACAGCACAAATAGCAATCAAATTGCACATTTCAAATTGCATCAAACAACCAAGACTTGCTGTTATGTTGTGTCGAGAAGAATTGCAAGTGTTTTGTGCACACGAGATGAGATGTTGGAGCTCACCACGTCCTGCAACAGCCTCGTCCACCTGCAGTAGAAGCAACAGCGACAGTTGGTCCAGATCGGGAGCAACCTGCACACAAACAATGGAATCACAAGGAGGGCGATGAAGAAGAAACCGACAACACAAGGGAAGGGAAGGAGGGGTTCAAACGCACGCACCATAGTCGGAGATCCGCGGGTGCCATCGCCGGAGATGGCCTGCAGCCGACGCGCGTTCTTGGTCCACGGTTGTTGCCGACTAGCTAGGGTTTCGGGCGTCTCCGTCCATGGTTGCTGCTGCCCGCCATGGCCGACATCGAGGACACTCACGGCTCAGGTCGACGACGGCGCGCCGATGCCGCCGTGGATCTGGACGCTGCCTCACCTTCCCATCCCTTCCCTTCCCTTCCCTTGGGAGAGAAGGTGCAACACCGGATCTGGGGCCTTCCCTTCCCTCCCTTAGGAGAGGAGAGAAGATAAGGTGAGGGGCTGGAGCGGCGGCGTGATGACCCACAAGTATAGGGGATCAATTGTAGCTCTTTTCGATAAGTAAGAGTGTCGAACCCAACGAGGAGCAGAAGGAAATGACAAGTGGTTTTCAGCAAGGTAATGTCTGCAAGTGCTGAAATTGTAAGTAACAGAGTAGTTTGATAGCAAGATAATTTGTAACGAGTAAGTAACGATAGTAGTAACAAAAGTGCAGCAAGGTAGCCTAATCCTTTTGAGGCAAAGGACAGGCCAAAACGGTCTCTTATAATAAGCAAAGCATTCTTGAGGGTACACGGGAATTTCATCTAGTCACTTTCACCATGTTGATTCGATTTGTGTTCGCTACTTTGATAATTTGATATGTGGGTGGACCGGTGCTTAGGTGCTGTTCTTACTTGAACAAGCCTCCTACTTATGATTAACCCTCTCGCAAGCATCCACAACTACGAGAAAAGTATTAAGAATAAATTCTAACCATAGCATTAAACTTTTGGATCCAATCGGTCCCTTACGGAATAGCGCATAAACTGGGGTTTAAGCTTCTGTCACTCTCGCAACCCATCATCTACTTACTACTCCACAATGCATTCCCTTAGGCCCAAATATGGTGAAGTGTCATGTAGTCGACGTTCACATGACACCACTAAGGGAATCACAACATACATACTATCAAAATATCGAACACATATCAAGTTCACATGATTACTTGCAACATGATTTCTCCCGTGACCTCAAGAACAAAAGTAACTACTCACAAATGATAATCATGCTCAAGATCAGAGGGGTATTAAATAGCATATTGGATCTGAACATATAATCTTCCACCAAATAAACCATATAGTAATCAACTACAAGATGTAATCAACACTACTAGTCACCCACAAGCACCAATCTATAGTTCCGGTAACAAGATTGAACACAAGAGATGAACTAGGGTTTGAGATGAGATGGTGCTGTTGAAGATGTTGATGGAGATTGCCCTCCCCAAGATGGGAGAGTTGTTGGTGATGCTGATGACGATGATTTCCCCCTCCGGGAGGGAAGTTCCCCCAGCGGAATCGCTCCGCCGGAGGGCAAAAGTGCTCCTGCCCAAGTTCCGCCTCGAGACGGCGGCGCTCCGTCCCGAAAGTCCTCTCCTTTATTTTTTCTAGGTCAAAATGACTTATATACCAGAAGATGGGCACCGTAGGTGGGCCTGGGTGAGCACAACCCACCAGGGCGCGCCTTGGCTCCCTGGCGCGCCCAGGTGGATTGTGCCCACCTGGTGGGCCTCTTATTTGCTCCAATATTCTTCAAATATTCCATAAAAATCTCTGTAAAGTTCCAGCTTGTTTGGATTTGTGCAGAATAGGTGGCCTGACGTAGCTTTTCCAGGTCCAGATTTCCAGCTGCCGGAATTCTCCCTCTTTGTGTGTACCTTGCATATTATGAGAGAAAAGGCATTAGAATTACTCCAAAAAGCATTATTATGCATAAAAACATCATAAATAATAGTAGGAAAACATGATGCAAAATGGACGTATCAACTCCCCCAAGCTTAGACCTCGCTTGTCCTCAAGCGAAAACCGAAATCGAAAAACATGTCCACATGCTTAGAGAGAGAGGTGTCGATAAAAACAAAATACGGACATAGAAGCATCATGTAGATTATTATAACAACAACAAATTTAAACATAAGACTTTTACCATAGAACTTTTATCATAGACTTCTCATGAATAAGTGGCAGTTCATCACACAATTGAAGTATAAAGCATAAACTCTATTACAAACCAACAAACTATGTTCTCAGTCAACCTTGCAACTACAATTCATCATCTTTTCAGGAAGGGTCACGTATCGGAGCCTTTAGGAAAGTCCACATACTCAACCATCATATAGTCTTCTATGATTGCTAACACTCACCGCATACACATGAGCAAAACGTTTCAGCCAGACACGTAGAAAGATAGGGGCTTATAGTTTCGCCTCCTAACGTATTCACCTCAAGGGCGATGTCAACAATAATAACCTATGCCACCCATATTCAACTGGACATATGTGCCTAGATCTTTCCTCACCACATGATGCTTGCAAAAGGATAAAAATAAAAGGAAAAGAGAGAAGAACTTTGACTCTTTGCATAAAAGTAAAAGATAGGCCCTTCGCAGAGGGAAGCAGAGGTTGCCATGCGCTTATTTGTTTGTATGCTCAACCCCTTAGTGCAAAAGAACGTCATGTTGTATTGCCCCTTGTAATGGCAACCTTTATTATGCAGTCTGTCGCTTTTATTCTTCACCATCACAAGTTCGTACAACGCTCAATTTTCCTTTACACTAAATGATCTCACACTTTTAGAAGCAATTTTTATTGCCTTATTCCACCGATGACAACTTACTTGAGGGATCTTGCTCAATCCCTAGGTAGGTATGGTGGACACATGAAAATAAGATTTGGGTTTAAGGGTTTTTGGATGCACAAGTAGTATCTCTACTTAGTGCGGAATTTTTGGCTAGCAAAGATAGGGGGCAAGCACCACATGTTGAAGGATCTATGACAATATAACTTCTATGTGAATATGAACAAGCATAAATCATTACGTTGTCTTCCTTGTCCAACGTCAACAATTTTGGCATATAATAATTTGATGGGGGCTCACAATCACAAAAGATTTATAGGATAGTGTATTTATATGTGAATCTTCTCTTCCCTTATTAATTCTTTCATGAGTCGCATCATTGACCAATGCTATGTTTGTCAATCTCTAATAAAATTTTCTACTCATACTTTTCCTTATGTGGTGCCATCACCTACCATAAGATTAGCATATGATCTTTTTCTTTTATTTCCTTTCCCCCTTTTTTTTATTGCAACATGAAAGTAAGAAAGCAAAAACTCAAACTAAACTTTATTATATTTCTTGCACACGATTACAAGGATAGACCACTAAGCAAGCTCTCGAAAAGAAAGGATCGAACTAAACTTTTATTCATCTAAAGCAAAAGGTCGAACTAAAATAAGTAAAGGCAAAAAGATAGTGGGGATGATACGATACCGGGGCACCTCCCCCAAGCTTGGCGGAAGCCAAGGGGAGTGCCCATACCCGAAACTCAATTTTCCTTTGGTGATGAAGAAGGTGGTTTTGATGAAGTAGCTCCCAATATATCCATGAGTATCTCCTTCAAACTTTGAATCTCACGAATGGCTTTATGAAGCAACTCAGTGTTTTTCTCCACTTCAGCCATAATATGTTTATTCTCTGGCCCCCAAGAACTTGTTCCTGCATCACTTTCTCTCGGATGAGATATGTCCCAATTGGACGGTATGTGCACACGAGGGGTATTCTCGAACCCATAGTTATGAATCAAATTGTGAAAATTGTTACGGTGTAACCTGTGTAAAGGCCTTCTTGGTGGGAGTCCTTCATGCACTTCGGGGCTCTCTTGATTGTTTGATGATCTCACTGCTTGATGAGGATTTGGATGAGTGGAGATGCCAGCCAATGTGCCTCTTTCGGAAGCAGGAGGGTGAACTACAAGAGAGTTCCCTTCGTCTTCCTCCATGACCATCTCCTGGATTCCCTCCCCCTCTAGGTCCTCTTGCAACAACTCTGCATCGTCTTCTCCATTGTTGAAAGAGGGGGAAGACATGATGCTTGGCTTGACAGATCTGATAAAAAACAGCAAGAAAAGAAAGCAGAAAATTTCTCTGCGATACGGTGGTCAACAGGTTCGGGGGGTATATAAAGATTTTTTTATCTTGGGAAACAAGCAAACGGAAGAAAAACGGAGTCCGGAAGGTGTCCCAGGTGGGCACAACCTACCTGGGCGCGCCTGGCAAGCCAGGCGCGCCCTGGTGTCTTGTGCCCACCAGGGTACGCTTCCTGGAAGTTTCTTATTTTCCTAATTTTCTAAATATTCCAAAACTGACAAAAAATATTTTTGCGGATTTTTCGAAGTCCGTTTACTTACCGTATCACGTTCCTCCTTATTTTCATGATTCTGGAGTGTTCCGGAAGGACTCTTTTATGTGTTCTTCCGGTGTCAAAGTTTGGATAATATTACTTTCAACATTAATGGGCGTACCTGAGATATAATGTTTTATTCGTTGCCCATTAACAACCTTCGGGTTAGTACCTTCGGCATTATTTATTTTGATAGCTCCAGACCGATAAACCTCCTCGATAACATAGGGTCCTTCCCATTTGGAGAGGAGTTTTCCTGCAAAGAATCTGAAACGAGAGTTGTACAAAAGAACATATTCTCCAACTTTGAACTCACGCTTTTGGATTCTTTTATTATGCCATCTTTTAACTTTTTCTTTAAATGATTTGGCATTTTCATAAGCTTGGGTTCTCCATTCATCTAGTGAGCTAATACCAAATAACCTCTTTTCACCGGCAAGTTTGAAATCATAGTTGAGTTCTTTGATTGCCCAATATGCTTTATGTTCTAACTCAAGAGGCAAATGACAAGCTTTTCCATAAACCATTTTATAAGGAGACATACCCATAGGATTTTTATATGCTGTTCTATAAGTCCAAAGTGCATCATCTAATTTCTTAGACCAATTCTTCCGGGACCTATTGACAGTCTTTTGTAAAATTAATTTTATTTCTCTATTACTAAGTTCAACTTGACCACTAGACTGAGGATGATAGGGTGATGCAATTGTATGGTTAACATCATACTTGGCAAGCATTTTACGGAAAGCACCATGAATAAAGTGTGACCACCATCAGTCATTAAATATCTAGGGACTCCAAACCATGGGAAAATAACTTCCTTAAGCATTTTAATAGAGGTGTTGTGATCAACACTACTGGTTGGAATAGCTTCTACCCATTTAGTAACATAATCAACAGCAACCAAAATATGTGTATACCCATTAGAGGAAGGAAAAGGTCCCATGTAATCAAATCCCCAAACATCAAATGGTTTAACAGCAAGTGAATAATTCATAGGCATTTCTTGATGCTTACCGATATTACCTATTCTTTGACATTCATCACATGATAAGACAAACTTACGGGCATCCTTGAAGAGAGTAGGCCAATAAAATCCAGATTGCAATACCTTGTGAGCAGTTCTGTCTCCAGCATGATGCCCTCCATAAGCTTCGGAGTGACATTTCCGTAAAATTTGTCCCTGTTCATGCTCAGGTACACAACGTCTAATAATACCATCTACTCCTTCTTTATAAAGATGTGGGTCATCCCAGAAGTAATGTCTTAAGTCATAGAAGAATTTTTTTCTTTTGTTGGTATGTAAAGCTAGGTGGTAAATATTTAGCAACAATGTAATTAGCATAGTCAGTATACCAAGGAGTGTTATTAGAAACATTTATTGCAGCTAACTGCTCATCAGGAAAACTATCATCAATAGGTAGTGGGTCATCAAGCACATTTTCAAGCCTAGACAAGTTATCAGCTACGGGGTTCTCAGCTCCTTTCCTATCAGTGATATGTAAATCAAATTCTTGTAGCAAGAGAACCCATCGAATAAGTCTAGGTTTATCATCTTTCTTTTCCATAAGATATTTAATAGCAGCATGGTCGGTGTGAACGATAACTTTAGAGTCAACAATGTAGAATCTAAATTTGTCACAAGCAAACACCACTGCTAGGAATTCCTTTTCAGTAGTAGCATAATTTTGTTGTGCACTATCTAGAGTTTTACTAGCATAATGAATAACATTCAGTTTCTTATCAACTCTTTGTCCTAGAACAGCACCAACAGCATAATCACTAGCATCACACATAATTTCAAAAGACAAGTTCCAATCAGGTGGTTGAATAATAGGTGCAGAAATTAAGGCTTTCTTGAGTGTTTCGAAGGCTTCTAAACAATCATCATCAAAAACAAAAGGAGTATCCTTTTGCAAAAGATTTGTAAGAGGCCTAGAAATTTTAGAAAAGTCTTTGATAAATCTCCTATAGAAACCAGCATGACCTAGGAAACTACGAATACCTTTGATATCTTTAGGACATGGCATTTTCTCAATTGCATCAACCTTAGCTTTGTCCACTTCAATACCTCTTTCAGAATTTTTATGGCCCAAAACAATACCTTCATTAACCATAAAGTGGCACTTCTCCCAATTCAAGACAAGATTTGTTAGCTCGCATCTCTGCAAAACCCGATCAAGATTGCTTAAACAATCATCAAAAGACTTCCTAAACAGAGAAGTCATCCATGAAAACCTCAACAATCTTTTCACAAAAGTCAGAGAATATAGCAGTCATACATCTTTGAAAGGTAGCAGGTGCATTGCATAAACCAAAAGGCATACGTCTATAAGCATAAGTTCCAAAGGGACAAGTGAAAGTGGTCTTTTCTTGATCAGGTTGAGAAACAGGTATTTGTGAAAAACCAGAATATCCATCAAGGAAGCAAAAGTGTGTGTGCTTAGATAATCTTTCTAGCATTTGATCAATAAAAGGCAGAGGGTAATGATCTTTTCTAACTGCTTTATTTAATTTTCTAAAATCAATTACCATTCTATAGCCTGTAACAATTCTTTGTGGAATAAGTTCATTCTTATCATTAGGAACAACAGTAATACCTCCTTTCCTAGGGACACAATGAACAGGACTTACCCATCTACTATCAGCTATAGGATAGATTATACCTGCTTCCAGAAGTTTTAAGATTTCCGTTCTTACCACTTCCTTCATTTTTGGATTTAACCGACGTTGGTGATCAACAACGGGTTTAGCATTAGGTTCCATATTAATCTTGTGCTGACATAGAGTGAGACTAATGCCCTTTAAATCATCAAGAGTATACCCAATAGCAGCTCGGTGCTTCCTTAGAACTTTCAATAATCTTTCTTCTTCATGTTCTGAAAGGTTAGCACTAATAATAACAGGATATATCTTCTTTTCATCAAGATAAGCATATTTCAAAGTGTGTGGCAATTGTTTTAATTCAAACACAGGATCACCTTTAGGTGGAGGAGAACCTCTTAGAGTTTCAATAGGCAGATTGTGTTTAAGCAGAGGACGTTGTTCAAAGAAAATCTTATCTATTTCATTTCTCTCATGCATATGTAAATCATTTTCATGGTCTAGCAAATATTGTTCTAAAGGATCAGTAGGAGGCACAGCAATAGAAGCAAGACCAATTATTTCATCCTTACTAGGCAATTATTTTTCATGAAGCTTTCTACTAAACTTGGAAAAATTAAACTCATGAGACTCATCACCAAAGCTAACACCGACAGTTTGTTTTTCACAATCTATTTTAGCATTAACGGTGTTCAAGAAAGGTCTACCAAAGATAATGGGACAAAAGTCATCTTGTGGGGAACCAAGAACAAGGAAATCAGTAGGGTATTTTATTTTCCCACACAAGACTTCAACATCTCTAACAATCCCAATTGGTGATATAGTGTCTCTATTAGCAAGTTTAATAGTAACATCTATGTCTTCTATTTCTGCGGGTGCTATGTCATTCATAATTTCTTGATATAAGGAATAAGGAATAGCACTCACACTAGCACCTATGTCACATAGACCATGATAATAGTGATCTCCTATTTTAACTGAGACAACAGGCGTGCCAACAAAAGGTCTATGATTATCCTTTTTATCAGGTTTGGCAATTCTAGTAGCTTCTTCACAGAAGTAAATAACATGCCCATCTACGTTTTCTTCCAGGAGATCCTTAATCATAGCAACACTAGGTTCTACTTTAATTTGTTCATCAGGTTTAGGTGTTCTAATATAACTTTTGTTAACCACAGTTGAAACTTTAGCATGTTCCTTTATCTTAACAGGGAAAGGTGGTTTCTCAATATAAGCAGTAGGAACAACTGGATCAACATTATAAATTATGGTTTCCTCTTTAATTGGTACCGGTTCTTTAACTTCTTCTTTAATAGGTGGGTGATATTTGAACCACTTCTCCTTAGGGAGATCAACATGAGTAGCAAATGGTTCACAAAAGGAGGCTACTATCTCAGAGTCAAGTCCATATTTAGTGCTAAACTTTTGAAAAGCATCGGTATTCATAAAAGATTTAACACAATCATACTTAAGCTTAATACCTGACTCTTTACCTTTGTCGAGTTCCCAATCTTCAGAGTTGCGTTTAATTCTTTCCAAAAGATCCCACCGGAATTCAATAGTCTTCTTCATAAAAGAACCAGTACAAGAAGTATCAAGCATGGATTGATCATCACGAGAAAGCCGAGCATAAAAGTTCTGGATAATAATTTCTCTTGAGAGCTCATGGTTGGGGCATGAATATAACATTGAATTAAGCCTCCCCCAAGCTAGAGCGATACTTTCTCCTTCACGAGGCCAAAAATTATATATATAATTCCGATCACGATGAACTAGATGCATAGGATAATTTTTTTGGTGGAACTCCAATTTCAATCGATTCCAATTCCAAGATCCAATATCATCGCATAGCCTATACCATGCCAATGCTTTTTCCTTCAAAGATAAAGGTAAAACCTTTTTCATAACTTCATCTCCAGGTAAACCTGCAAGCTTAAACAATCCACAAATTTATTCCACATATATCAAGTGCATATCGGGATGTTCGGTCCCATCTCCTGCATAAGGATTAGCTAGCAGTTGTTCTATCATACCCGAAGGAATTTCATATTCAATATTTTCAGTAGGTGCAGTAGGTTGAGGGGTAGCTAATTGTGGTTCCGGTCGAGGTGAAGATACCCCGAACAAACCCCTCAAAGGATTGTTTTCCATAGTAACAAGTGACAATAAATTTCAGCACACTATATAAATGTTTCCTTACCAAATTCCACTTACCAAAGGCGCTTCACTCCCCGGCAACGGCGCCAGAAAATAGCCTTGATGACCCATAAGTATAGGGGATCAATTGTAGCTCTTTTCGTTAAGTAAGAGTGTCGAACCCAACGAGGATTAGAAGGAAATGACAAGTGGTTTTCAGTAAGGTAATGTCTGCAAGTGCTGAAATTGTAAGTAACAGAGTAGTTTGATAGCAAGATAATTTGTAACGAGCAAGTAACGATTGTAGTAACAAAAGTGCAGCAAGGTAGCCCAATCCTTTTGAGGCAAAGGACAGGCCAAAACGGTCTCTTATAATAAGCAAAGCGTTCTTGAGGGTACACGGGAATTTCATCTAGTCACTTTCACCATGTTGATTCGATTTGTGTTCGCTACTTTGATAATTTGATATGTGGGTGGACCGGTGCTTAGGTGCTGTTCTTACTTGAACAAGCCCCCTACTTATGATTAACCCCTCTCGCAAGCATCCGCAACTACGAGAAAAGTATTAAGAATAAATTCTAACCATAGCATTAAACTTTTGGATCCAATCGGTCCCTTATGGAATAGCGCATAAACTGGGGTTTAAGCTTCTGTCACTCTCGCAACCCATCATCTACTTACTACTCCACAATGCATTCCCTTAGGCCCAAATATGGTGAAGTGTCATGTAGTCGACGTTCACATGACACCACTAAGGGAATCACAACATACATACTATCAAAATATCGAACACATATCAAGTTCACATGATTACTTGCAACATGATTTCTCCCGTGACCTCAAGAACAAAAGTAACTACTCACAAATGATAATCATGCTCAAGATCAGAGGGGTATTAAATAGCATATTGGATCTGAACATATAATCTTCCACCAAATAAACCATATAGTAATCAACTACAAGATGTCATCAACACTACTAGTCACCCACAAGCACCAATCTATAGTTCCGGTAACAAGATTGAACACAAGAGATGAACTAGGGTTTGAGATGAGATGGTGCTATTGAAGATGTTGATGGAGATTGCCCTCCCCAAGATGGAAGAGTTGTTGGTGATGATGATGACAATGATTTCCCCCTTCGGGAGGGAAGTTCCCCCGGCGGAATCGCTTCGCCGGAGGGCAAAAGTGCTCCTGCCCAAGTTCCGCCTCGAGACGGCGGCGCTCCGTCCCGAAAGTCCTCTCCTTTATTTTTTCTAGGTCAAAATGACTTATATACCAGAAGATGGGCACCGTAGGTGGGCCTGGGTGAGCACAACCCACCAGGGCGCGCCTTGGCTCCCTGGCGCGCCCAGGTGGATTGTGCCCACCTGGTGGGCCTCTTATTTGCTCCAATATTCTTCAAATATTCCATAAAAATCTCTGTAAAGTTCCAGCTTGTTTGGATTTGTGCAGAATAGGTGGCCTGACGTAGCTTTTCCAGGTCCAGATTTCCAGCTGCCGGAATTCTCCCTCTTTGTGTGTACCTTCCATATTATGAGAGAAAAGGCATTAGAATTACTCCAAAAAGCATTATTATGCATAAAAACATCATAAATAACAGTAGGAAAACATGATGCAAAATGGATGTATCACGGTGCTGCAGGGAGAGGAGGCCGCCATGCCCGGGCTCCTGCTGCCTGCTAGGTCGCTGTGGCATCGAGCTAGGGTTTCTGTGCCATGGAAGCTTATGTGGAGAAGGAGAGGGTGGGGTAGAGGGAGGTCCCCGGCGTGGATGGGGAGGAGGAGGTTGTGGGGGAGGAGGTCGCCGGCGATGCTACGACGGCAGGGTTGGGGAGAGGAGAGCGGCTCGGGGTTGGGGATTGGGTTTGTGGGTTTGGGCTGCCGCTGCTTTTTCTGAGAACCCTAGAACGGAGAAGAGAGGGGGGGGGGGGAGTGAGGCCGGCGACGAGGTTGGTCGAGGACGAGGGGGATGAGGGGAGAGTGAGGGCGGCGCCGAGTGGGTGGAGAAGGGGATTTGCATCGGGGGAGAGGGGAGAGGATCTGAGGTGGGGAGGGGTGGGTGGCGGAGGTGGGTGGCGGCGAGGGGAGGGGTGGGTGGCAGAGGTGGGTGGCGACGAGGGGAGGGGTGGGTGGCGGCTGCAAGGGATCTGGATTTGGGCGAACCCTAGTGCTCGGCGCCATAGGAGGTTGTGGCAGCGAGGAGTGGTATGTGTGTGTGTGGGGGGGGGGGGGGGGGGGGACAGCGAGCGAGAGAGGAGCTCATGGTGGGTGGGTGGGACGAGGGGTGAGAGGGTGTGGCGGTGTGGGCCGTTAGATCTGGGAGTATCCGACGGTCTCTGATGCTTGATCCGCGTGACATGCCCATAGACCAATCAGAACGAAGTACATGCTTTGATGATGTTATGACCATCTAAATTGGTCGTAATCGATTAACAATAGGCAGCTGCTACCAGTCAGCCAGATGATTTTGTCTAGAAATCATCCGCCTAGCTAGTCGCCCGATCTGCGCATAGGTGGTCGTTCGATCACATCAATATGTCACGACAGCATCGAGCGTGAAAAATCTTCAACGCAGCACCGATGACATCCCCACAAAGCTCCATTGCAGCTCTCAACGGCACGCCAAGAGCTCCAACGTAGCACCACGGCGCCGGCGAAGCTCCATTGCAGCGTCGGGGAGATCCAACGCAGCACCACGACGCCCGGCGGTAAGTTTCCTTCTCTTTTTTTGACAATGTTTGTTAAGTTTCCTAATAAGTAGTAGTACTATTCCCTCAAATAACGAAAAATTCATTTTCCATTTTCCAAGTGCCCAAAATGAGTTTTTTTTGGTGAAGGACCTACCATATATTTGTTGTAAAATTGGACCAAATAAATTTTCTAAAATATTAGGCCATATTTAATGTACAATTGACCAAATGGTTGGGTGTCAAAAGCTTTTTATCCACCTCTCGTGAAAAAGACAAATTTCCGCTGATTCAACAGGAAGCGGGTCAAATTTGAACTGCAGCTGCCTCATAGTTTGCTCTTTATTTTTTTCCAAAAATCATTTCTAGGTACATAAGTATCTATTTAATCAGAGAAACACCAAAAGTTTTCCAAGATGCAACCACTAGCTAGGAACAGTCATGCCCGCCTTTTTGACCGCATTTTGAAACGGGCATGAAAATTATAAAAAAATTGGAATACCTTTGCATTGTGTCATTATATGTGACCAAGTTACCAGAAAAAATAATAAACTTGTAATACGACAATTATTTTAAAAAAGTGTTCTCAGAAATGAGCTATCATGTGTGAAGATTCATGGCTTTCAAGCCAAATGATCAATCTTATGGCCACATTCATGGCATAGTTTGTTCAAATGATCTCATATTGTGCACAAGGGTGCATCTTGGAATGGCAAACAATGTTGCCTAAGGGAGTTTTCATTTTCTATGGACGAAAAATTCATTTTCCATTTTTCGAGTGCCCAAAATGATTTTTTGTGAAGGACCTACCATATATTTGTTGCAAAATTGGACCAAATCAATTTTATAAAATAGTAGGCCATATTTAATGTACAATTGACCAAATGATTGGGTGTAAAAAGCTTTGATCCACCTCTCGTGAAAAAGACAAATTTTCACCGATTTAGGAGGAAGCGAGTCAAATTTGAACTGCAGCTGCCTCATAGTTTGCTTTTTTTTTTCAAAAATCATTTCTAGGTACACAAGTATCTATTTAATCAGAGAAACACCAAAAGTTTTCCAAGATTCAACCACTAGCTAGGAACGGTCATGCCCGCCGTTTTGACCACATTTTGGAACAGGCATGAAAAATTCAAAAATCAAAAATTGGAAAACCTTCGCATTGTGTCATTATATGTGACCAAGTTACCAGGAAAAATAATAAACTAGTAATACGGCAATTCTTTTAAAAAAGTGTTCTTAGAAATGAGCTATCATGTGTGAAGATTCATGGCTTTCAAGCCAAATGATCAATCTTATGGCCACATTCATGGCATAGTTTGTTCAAATGATCTCGTCTTCTGCACAAGGGTGCATCTTGGAATGGCAAACAATGTTGCCTAAGGGAGTTTTCATTTGCTTTGAATGAAAAATTCATTTTCCATTTTTTGAGTGCCCCAAATGAGTTTTTTTGTGAATGACCTACCATATATTTGTTGCAAAATTGGACCAAATCAATTTTCTAAAATATTGGGCCATATTAATGTACAATTGACCAAATGGCTGGGTGTCAAAAGCTTTGATCCACCTCTCGTGAAAAAGATAAATTTCCGCCGATTCAGTAGGAAGCGGGTCAAATTTGAACTGGAGCCGCCTCATAGTTTGCTCTTTATTTTTTTTCCAAAAATCATTTTTAGGCACACAAGTATCTATTTAATCAGAAAAACACCAAAACTTTTCCAAGATTCAACCACTAGCTAGGAACGGTCATGCCCGCCGTTTTGACCGCATGTTGAAACGGGCATGAAAAATTCAAAACAAATCAAAAAATTGGAAAACCTTCGCATTGTGTCATTATATGTGACCAAGTTACGAGGAAAAATAATAAAATTATAATATGGCAATTCTTTTAAAAAAGTGTTCTCAGAAATGAGCTATCATGTGTGAAGATTCATGGCATTCAAGCCAAATGATCAATCTTATGGCCACATTCATGGCATAGTTTGTTCAAATGATCTCATATTGTGCACAAGGGTGCATCTTGGAATGGCAAACAATGTTGCCTAAGGGAGTTTTCATTTTCTTTGGACGAAAAATTAATTTTCCATTTTTTGAGTGCCCAAAATGATTTTTTTGTGAAGGAACTATCATATATTTGTTGCAAAATTGGACCAAATCAATTTTCTAAAATAGTAGGCCATATTTTATGTACAATTGACCAAATGGTTGGGTGTCAAAAGCTTTGATCCACCTCTCGTGAAAAAGATAAATTTCCGCCGATTTAGTAGGAAGCGGGTCAAATTTGAACTGTAGCTGCCTCATAGTTTGCTCTTTATTTTTTCCAAAAATCATTTCTAGGTACACAAGTATCTGTTTAATCATAGAAACACCAAAAGTTTTCCAAGATTCAACCACTAGTTAGGAACGGTCATGCCCGCCGTTTTGACCGCATTTTGAAATGGGCATGAAAAATAAAAATAAAATGAAAAAATTGGAAAACCTTCACATTGTGTCATTATATGTGACCAAGTTACCAGAAAAAATAATAAACTTGTAAATACGACAATTCTTTTATAAAAGTGTTCTCAGAAATGAGCTATCATGTGTGAAGATTCATAGCTTTCAAGCCAAATGATCAATCTTATGGCCACATTCATGGCATAGTTTGTTCAAATGATCTCATCTTGTGCACAAGGGTGCATCTTGGAATGACAAACAATTTTTCCTAAGGGAGTTTTCATCTTCTCTGGATGAAAAATTCATTTTCCATTTTTCGAGTGCCCAAAATGAGTTTTTTTGTGAAGGACCTACCATATATTTGTTGCAAAATTGGACCAAATCAATTTTCTAAAATATTAGACCATATTTAATGTACAATTTATCAAATGGTTGGGTGTCAAAAGCTTTGATCCACCTCTCATGAAAAAGACAAATTTCCGCCGATTTAGGAGGAAGCAAGTCAAATTTGAACTGCAGCTGCCTTATAGTTTGCTCTTTATTTTTTACAAAAATCATTTCTAGGTACATAAGCATCTATTTAATCAGAGATACATGGTGTGGTGGCGATACATCGAGGTTTGGACGGTGGCCGAGGGCCCCAACTCCAGAGCGCGTAAACTAGCATGCCCGCCGCGTGGTCACCGCGTGACCGTGGTGTTGCCACGCGTTATGGGCGGCCTAGGCATGTCAGGTGGGTTAGGCACTCCCCCGGTAGGTGTTAGGAAGAAGAATGCAATAGAAGAATCTCACGAGGAGACTGAACTAATCTCAAACATGAATTAGCAGCCAAGTGTTTGATTAGTGGTGAGGAAAATGCACATGGCCAATGGGACAGAGTTTTGGCCGAGGATGATCATATAGTAAGGAGACTGTCTTGGCAAATTTGCAGCTCAAATGGAGGAGCCTAGGTGGCACTTGCTTTGCAAAGTACCACACTGGACAGAAATATGAATGTTGAAGTTGGGCTCAAATGAATGAATGGATTGATCTAAAATTTGGAGGAGGATGATAATTTGGGCATATGAAGACACTGTAAAAATTTCATACCATTTGGATAAATAAAAATGCTACTTCCTTTATAGTGCTCTCCACTGAACAGAAAATTGGGAAAAATATTGAGGGAAATTGGATAAATTAAATGAGCTAAAATTTGGTGGAGGGAGGTTCTATGGGCAGGGTCATGTCCTGGTAAATTTTCAGCAATTATAAAGCAATATAAAATATAGTTGCTTCATAAATTGAAAATATTACCAGAAACAAAGATTGGATGGTGAGCTCACATGGATTGTTAGATGGGGCTCAAATTTTGTGGAGAGATATTATTTGGGCATATAGAAGATGTGGCAAAATTCAACTCATTAGGATATGCCTAGCTATTACTTCCTTCACAATTGTTCTAGCTGAACAGAAACTTTGGAAATTTGCTGAGGAAGATTTACTAGGCAAATGGAGCAGAATTTTGTCATGAGGCAATGATTTGGATAGTAAAGAGTGCCCAATTTTTTTGGGAATTTTGGGAATGACAGAAATGTAGGCTGCTTCACAACCTAGGGCAAAAATTGATACATGGACATGACACATAGGCAAAACTGATGAGGTGGCGTCTAGTCATAGCAATCCAGCACAATTTACAAGGTTGTGACCATCTATGTTGGTCGTGATCAGCTAGAAATCACTACTTCAGGATGGTCCAAACGCGACAGTCCAATCAGAGACCCTTCGATAAAACTATGTGCGATGTATTAATCACAAACGATGATGTAATAAAACTGTCAAAAAAGATACAAAACGTTTGCGATGACGGAGACATCAAACATGATTCTGATTAGAGTTGCGTGTGCGATGCGTGGCATACGGTTGACTCCAATGAACTATTTGCGATGAGGCAGAACAACAGAAATGGGCAGCCAGATGAAGGTGTGTGCGATATACGACATACAGTTCACTCGGATGAACTGTTTGTGATTAGGCAACACAATAGAAACGTCAGCCAGATCAAAGGTGTGTGCGATATACGACATACAGTTCACTCAGATGAAATGTTTGCGTTGAGCCAAGAGAACAGAAACGGTTCAACTTAACAAGATGTGTGTGGTACACGGCAAACAGGTCTGTAATCAGAAATGTGTGCGAAGACCGATAATAACACACACGATTGCTGCTAATAAGCCGTTGATACGTCTCGAACGTATCTATAATTTTTGATTGTTCCATGCTATTATATTATCTATTTTGGATGTTTTATATGCATTAATATGCTATTTTATATTATTTTTGGGAAACCTATTAACCTAGAGCCCAGTGCCAGTTTATGTTTTCCCTTGTTTTTGAGTGTACAGAAAAGGAATACCAAATGGAGTCCAAACGGAATAAAATTTTCGCGATGATTTTTCTTGTTCTAGAAGACATCCAAAGGACATGGAGAGGGGGCCAGAGGAGTCCCGAGGAGCCCACAAGCCCCCAGGGCGCGCCCTAGGGGGGGGGTCGCCCTGGCTTGTGGACCCCTCGGGAGTCCCCAACCCTAATCTTTGCACTATAAATTCCCAAATATTCCCAAACCACCAGAAGCGTCCACGAAAATACTTTTCCGCCGCCGCAAGCCTCTGTTCCCGTGAGATCCCATCTTGGGGCCTTTTCCGACGATCTGCCGGAGGGGGATTCGATCACGGAGGGCCTCTGCATCAACCTTGCTGCCCTTCCGATGATGCGTGAGTAGTTTACCACAGACCTATGGGTCCATAGCTAGTAGCTAGATGGCTTCTTCTCTCTCTTTGATCTTCAATACAATGTTCTCCTCGATGTTCTTGGAGATCTATTCGATGTAATACTTTTTTGCGGTGCGTTTGTTGAGATCCGATGAATTGTGGATTTATGATCAGATTATCTATGAATATTATTTGAGTCTTCTCTAAACTCTTTTATGCATGATTAAGATATCTTTGTATTTCTCTTCGAAATATCGGTTTGGTTTGGCCAACTAGATTGGTTTTTCTTGCAATGGGAGAGGTTCTTAGTTTTGGGTTCAATCTTGCGGTGTCCACACCCAGTTATAAAAGGGGTAGCGAGGCACGTATTGTATTGTTGCCATCAAGGACAAAAAGATGGGGTTTATATCATATTGCTTGAGTTTATCCCTCTACATCATGTCATCTTGCTTAAAGCGTTACTCCGTTCTTATGAACTTAATACTCTAGATGCATGCTCGATAGCGGTCGATGTGTGGTGTAATAGTAGTAGATGCAGAATCGTTTCGATCTACTTGTCACAGACGTGATGCCTATATTCATGATCTTTGCCTTAGATATCATCATAACTTTGCGCTTTTCTATCAATTGCTCCACAGTAATTTGTTTACCCACCATATGCTATCTCCAAGAGAGAAGCCTCTAGTGAAACCTATGTCCCCCGGGTCTATTTTCCATCATATATTTTCAGATCTATAAACCAAAAAGCCCAAAAATACCTTGCTGCAATTTATTTATATTTACTTTAGTTTGCCTTTTTATTTATCTTTTATACCTTTCTCTATTAGATCTCACTCTTGTTCGAGACAGTGAAGGGATTGACAACCCCTTTTTCGCATTGAGTGCAAGTGTTTGTTAGTTTGTGCAGGTGCATAGATTGGAGACTTGCTTGTGCCTCCTACTGGATTGATACCTTGGTTCTTAACTGAGGGAAATACTTATCTCTACTTTGCTGCATGACCCTTTCCTCTTCAAGGGAATGATCAATGCAAGTTCAAGAAGTAGCAGGAAGAACTTCTAGCGTCGTTGCCGGGGAGGTTCTACATCAAGCCTACCAAGTACCCATCATAAAATCTCATCCCTTGCATTACATTATTTGCCGTTTGCCTCTCGTTTTCCTCTCCCCCACTTCTAAAACGTTTTTCAGAAAAACACAAAAATATTTGCCTTTTTATTCGCCCTTCTTTCTTTTGTCTTTTCGTTTGCTTGTGTGTTAGATCGCTTGTTTTCCCGTATGGCTCAACCCAAGAGCTTTGATCCTTACTATAGGAAGTTGGAAGAGACTAAAAATAATGCTAAAAATTTCATGTCCTTACAATTTGAGCATAATAGTTTCTTTAGAAACAAACTTAAATAGCAAAAAACTATGATTGAGTATATTAATAAAGAGCTCGATGATGTTACTAAGGAAATATATGTCCTTAAATCTCAATTTTCTCATATTGAAAGTTTAGTAGGCGAAATTTTCGATAAGCAAACTACTTTGGTAAATAAGGTGGCCGCTAAACCGGAGTCCTTTGAAAATAATGATGAGGATCTTAAAGTGATTGGTGTGACTCCTATTGAATCTTTGTTTTCTAATATAAATCTTGATAAAGATGGGACTGGAGATGAGTCAACTTTAGCTAGAAGGCGTCCCAATAATTTGAAGTTTGAAGATCTTAATGAAAAAATTGATAAAGGTAAGATTGGAGAGGTTAAAACTGTAGGTAGCGATGAACCCACTCTTTCGGATTTCAAGGAATTTAATTATGATAATTGCTCTTTGATAGATTGTATTTCCTTGTTGCAATCCATGTTAAATTCACCTCATGCTTATAATCAAAATAAAGCTTTTACTAAACATATCGTTGATGCTATGATGAAATCTTTTGAAGAAAAACTTGAGTTGGAAGTTTCTATCCCTAGAAAGCTTTATGATGAGTGGGAACCCACTATTAAGATTAAAATTAAAGATTATGAGTGCAATGCTTTGTGTGATTTGGGTGCTAGCGTTTCCATGATTCCAAAAACTTTATGTGATGTGCTAGGTTTTCGTGAATTTGATGATTGTTCTTTGAATTTGCATCTAGCGGATTCCACTATTAAGAAACCAATGGGAAGAATTAATGATGTTCTTATTGTTGCAAATAGGAATTATGTGCCCGTGGATTTTATTGTGCTTGATATAGATTGCAATCGTACATGTCCTATTATTCTTGGTAGACCTTTCCTTAAAACGATTGGTGCAATTATTGATATGAAAGAAGGAAACATTAGATTTCAATTTCTGTTAAGGAAGGGCATGGAACACTTTCCAAGAAAGAAAATTAAGTTGCCATATGAATCTATTATGAGGGCTACTTATGGTTTGCATACCAAAGATGACCATACCTAGATCTATGTTTTATGCCTAGCTAGGGGCGTTAAACAATAGCGCTTGTTGGGAGGCAACCCAATTTTATTTTTATGTTTTTTGTTTTTGGTTATGTTTTTCAATAAATACACGTTATTACCTCTGTAGTGATTGTGTTTTGGTGTTTTAATTAGTGTTTGAGCCAAGTAAGACCTTTGGGATGGTCTACGGTGATAGTTGATTTGATCTTGCTGAAAAACAGAAACTTTTGAGCTCATTGCCAGAAATTTAAAAAATCACAGAAACATGCTTTTGATCTGAATTGTTTTACAAAATATTGGTATACAAATTGCCTAAATTGTCCTAATTTTCAGAATTTTTGGAGTTACAGAAGTATACAAAATTTCCAGATTACTATAGACTGTTCTGTTTTTGACAGATTCTGTTTTCTATGTGTTGTTTCCTTATTTTGATGAATCTATGGGTAGTATCGGGGGGTATGAACCATGGAAAAGTTGGAATATAGTAGATATAACACCAATATAAATTAAGAATGATTTCACAACAGTAGCTAAAGTGGTGATTTATTTTATTATACTAACGCATCTTATGAGTTTTCTGTTGAGTTTTGTGTTGTGAAGTTTTTAAGTTTTGGGTAAAGATTTGATGGACAGCAGAATAAGGAGTGGCAAGAGCCTAAGCTTGGGGATGCCCAAGGCACCCCAAGGTAATATTCAAGGACAACCAAGCATCTAAGCTTGGGGATGCCCCGGATGGCATTCCCCTCTTTTGTCTTCAATCCATCGGTAAATTTACTTGAGGCTATATTTTTATTCACCACATGATATGTGTTTTGCTTGGAGCGTCTTGTATGATATGAGTCTTTGCTTTATAGTTTGCCACAACCATCCTTGGTGTACACACCTTTTGAGAGGGACACGCATTAATCGTGAATTTATTAGAATACTCTATGTGCTTCACTTATATCTTTTGAGCTAGGCAGTTTGCTCTAGTGCTTCACTTATATCTTTTTAGAGCACGGCGGTGGCTTTATTTTATAGAAATTGTTGAACTCTCATGATTCACTTATATTATTTTGAGAGTCTTAAATATCATGGTAATTTGCTTAGGTTATGAAATTAGTCCTAATATGATGGGCATCCAAGAGGGATATAATAAAAACTTTCATATAAAGAGCATTGAATAGATGAGAAGTTTGATTCCTTGCATTTGTTTTGAGATATAAAGATGGTGATATTAGAGTCATGCTAGTGAGTAATATTGGATTGGTAGAAATACTTGTGTTAAAAGTTTGTGATTCCCGTAGCATGCACGTATGGTGAACCGTTATGTGATGAAGTCGGAGCATGATTTATTTTTTGATTGTCTTCCTTATGAGTGGCGGTCAGGGACGAGTGATGGTCTTTTCCTACCAATCTATCCCCCTAGGAGCATGTGTGTAGTAGTTTGTTTTGATGGCTAATAAATTTTTGCAATAAGTATGTGAGTTCTTTATGACTAATGTTGAGTCCATGGATTATACACACTCTCACCCTTCCACCATTGCTAGCCTCTGTATTACCGCGCAACTTTCACTGGTGCATTAAACCCACCATATACTTTCCTCAAAACAACCACCATACCTACCTATTATGGCATTTCCATAGCCATTCTGAGATATATTGCCATGCAACTTCCACCGTTCCGTTTTATTATGACACGCACCATCATTGTCATATTGCTTTGCATGATCATGTAGTTGGCATATTATTTGTGGCAAGGCCACCGTTCATATTTTTTATACATGTCACTCTTGATCATAGCACATCCCAGTACACCGCCGGAGGCATTCATATAGAGTCATATCTTGTTCTAGTATCGAGTTGTAATTCTTGAGTTGTAAGTAAATAAAAGTGTGATGATCATCATTATTAGAGCATTGTCCCATGTGAGGAAAGGATGATGGAAGCTATGATTCCCTCACAAGTTAGGATGAGTCTCCGGACTTTACAAAAAAATAAAAGAGGCCAAAGAAGCCTAAATAAAAAAGAGAGAAAAAATGAGAGAAAATAGAGAAGGGATAATGTTACTATCCTTTTTCCACACTTGTGCTTCAAAGTAACACCATGATCTTCATGATAGAGAGTCTCCTATTTTGTCACTTTCATATACTAGTGGGAATTTTTCATTATAGAACTTGGCTTGTATATTCCAATGATGGGCTTCCTCAAATTGCCCTAGGTCTTCGTGAGCAAGCAAGTTGGATGCACACCCACTTAGTTTCTTTTTGAGCTTTCATACACTTATAGCTCTAGTGCATCCGTTGCATGGCAATCCCTACTCACTTGCATCGATATCAATTCATGGGCATCTCCATAGCCCATTAATTTGCCTAGTTGATGTGAGACTTTCTCCTTCTTTTTATCTTCTCCACAACCACCATATTCTATTCCACCTATAGTGCTATATCCATGGCTCATGGTCATGTATTGCATGAAAGTTGAAAAAGTTTGAGAACACCAAAAGTATGAAACAATTTCTTGGCTTGTCATTGGGGTTGTGCATGATGAAATACTTTGTGTGATGAAGATGGAGCATATCCAGACTATATGATTTTGTAGGGATAACTTTCTTTGGCCATGTTATTTGGAGAAGACAAGATTGCTTTATTAGTATGCTTGAAGTATTATTGTTTTTATGTCAATATTAAACTTTTGTTTTGAATCTTATGGATCTGAATATTCATGCACAATAAAGAAGATTACATTGATAAATATGTTAGGTAGCATTCCACATAAAAAATTCTGTTTTTATCATTTACCTACTCGAGGACGAGCAGGAATTAAAATGGGGATGCTTGATACGTCTCCAACGTATCTATAATTTTTTATTGTTCCATGCTATTATATTATCTGTTTTGGATGTTTTATATGCATTAATATGCTATTTTATATTATTTTTGGGACTAACCTATTAACCTAGAGCCCAGTGCCAGTTTCTGTTTTTTCCTTGTTTTTGAGTTTTACAGAAAAGGAATACCAAACAGAGTCCAAACGGAATAAAACTTTCGCGATGATTTTTTTTGGACCAGAAGACATCCAGAGGACTTGGAGAGGGGGCCAGAGGAGTCCCGAGGAGCCCACAAGCCCTCAGGGCGTGCTCTAGGGGGGGGGGCGCCCCCTGGCTTGTGGACCCCTGGGAGTCCCCCAACCCTAATCTTTGCACTATAAATTCCCAAATATTCCCAAACCACCAGAAGCGTCCACCAAAATACTTTTCCGCTGCCGCAAGCCTCTGTTCCCGTGAGATCCCATCTTGGGGCCTTTTCCGGCGATCTGCCGGAGGGGGATTCGATCACGGAGGGCCTCTGCATCAACCTTGCTGCCCTTCCGATGATGCGTGAGTAGTTTACCACAGACCTACGGGTCCATAGCTAGTAGTTAGATGGCTTCTTCTCTCTCTTTGATCTTCAATACAATGTTCTCCTCGATGTTCTTGGAGATCTATTCGATGTAATACTTTTTTGCGGTGCGTTTGTTGAGATCCGATGAATTGTGGATTTATGATCAGATTATCTATGAATATTATTTGAGTCTTCTCTGAACTCTTTTATGCATGATTAAGATATCTTTGTATTTCTCTTCGAACTATCGGTTTGGTTTGGCCAACTAGATTGGTTTTTCTTGCAATGGAAGAGGTGCTTAGTTTTGGGTTCAATCTTGCAGTGTCCTCACCCAGTGACAGAAGGGGTAGCGAGGCACGTATTGTATTGTTGCCATCAAGGATAAAAAGATGGGGTTTATATCATATTGCTTGAGTTTATCCCTCTACATCATGTCATCTTGCTTAAAGCGTTACTCCGTTCTTATGAACTTAATACTCTAGATGCATGCTGGATAGCGGTCGATGCGTGGAGTAATAATAGTAGATGCAGAATCCTTTCGGTCTACTTGTCACAGATGTGATGCCTATATTCATGATCATTGCCTTAGATATCGTCATAACTTTGCGCTTTTCTATCAATTGCTCAACAGTAATTTGTTTACCCACCGTATGCTATCTTCAAGAGTGAAGCCTCTAGTGAAACCTATGGCCCCCGGGTCTATTTTCCATCATATATTTTCAGATCTATAAACCAAAAAACCGAAAAATACCTTGTTGCAATTTATTTAGATTTACTCTAGTTTGACTTTTTATTTATCTTTTATACCTTTCTCTATTAGATCTCACTCTTGTTAGAGACCGTGAAGGGATTGACAACCCCTTTTTCGCGTTGAGTGCAAGTGTTTGTTAGTTTGTGCAGGTGCATAGATTGGAGACTTGCTTGTGCCTCCTGCTGGATTTATACCTTGGTTCTTAACTGAGGGAAATACTTATCTCTACTTTGCTTCATCACCCTTTCCTCTTCAAGGGAAAAATCAACACAAGCTCAAGAAGTAGCAGCCGTGTGTGTTGTGGGCAAACACGTCCTGGTATACAATTGTCAGCGATTGATGAATTCAGCACAGACAGTTTCTCTAGTATGTTCCGTGTGCGATGTGATTGCATACAGAACACCAACATGTATACTAATAAGGACATGATTGCACAACCAAATTAAACATCCAATTACATAGCTGGCTAGTACACACATGAAATTTCCACACACCAAAGTAAACTATTACATGCATAATTAACTAGGATAAACGATCATCTGATCATCATCTACTTCTTCTTGTGACGCTTGCCCCCACTGCTCTACTAGGATAAATGGAACATTATTCTTTACTATGAATAGTGTGCTCTGTTGGGCACACAAGTATATGGATCATAGCCTTGGGCGAGAATAGTGCCCGCACACGTCATGCTAGCTCGATGTTCCTTCTATGCTAAGTTTCCATTAATTGATGGTGTTTTATGAACACGCCACTATTTCCCACCATTTCCTCACCGGTTTCCCGCTGCCACCTAGCGATATTGCGAATAAACCTAGGCGGCGCACGACGCACCGAGGCAACAAGCACAGCCTGTAGCACATCCACCTTTTCCAAGCATGCCAACCCACTAAAGCGCCGCTTCTGCCATCAACCTCCTCGACGAGGAAAACGAGAAGGCACCACGACCCGTCGAGGCCGAGGCGCTCCCCGGCAACGCGATGGACGACGCCGTGCTGCGCGTCATCGTCAGGGTTGAGCAGACCCTTGGCGCATGGCGCTTCAGCGCCGCGGATCAAGATAGGCATGTCAGCGCTGAGAGGCTGCAGCTCACCGCACAACATGATCGATGGTGCACCGCAGAGCAAGCTAGGCGCGTCCGCGCCGATAGACTGTGGCTCGCCGCACAGCGAGACCATTGGAGCGCCGTAGAGCGAGAGGCACGGCGCGCCGCACAGCAAGAGTGGATCCATCAGCGCTTGCCTGCTGTCGATAGGGCGTCGCAGCTGGGTACACGTCCCGTCAGTACCCCCATTCCTCGTCAGGAGTGGGTAGAGGCCATCTGCGCCACACTTGCACCAGAGGCGGACCGCATCGTACTTGCACCGGACGCCCGCCACGCCATTCGCATGGGTCACGCCGTTCGCCTTGTCCGCGGCCCTCTCGATGCCAACACACTGGTCGCTAGGCTCAACTGCCTTCTTGGCCCAGGTGTCCACCCGGGCGCAGTAGAGGAACATGGCCGTCACATCCTTGAGCTAGTGATCTCCGATGAAATAGCCAACTTGGAGCTCAAGATCGCGCTCCAAATGTACCGCGAGCGTGTCGACCGCTTGGACGAATGCCTGCACGAGTTCAGGCAGAGCCAAGAGCAACCGTAGGCAAGGGCTGCTGGTCATGGACGCATTTTATTTTGTTGAGTGGTTTCGACGTGGATCGCTATGTATTCACAACAATCATAATATTGCTCTGCTTCGATGTGTGTACTTTGTTTTCCATTCTTATATATGTTCTGTTTCAAAGTGTGTATGTATGCTTTCCATTCTGTATATGTGGATGATAACAGCTAGATACAAATTAGTATACGAAAATAGATAGAAAAATGGAATTCATAATATATATTAATTGTTCATTAGTTCATCACAGAATATATATAATATCATCACTTATACGTGATGATACTTAATTACTATGTACAATGCATAAAATTGAAAACGAACAATACTAAAACTAATAATCCCTCCTGGGGGCAGTATTCCGGCAGCCCCTCGCCAGTAGCTCCCTGGTGCGCGGTGTCTTCCTGACACGGAGGCAGTACTCCGCCTCCTCCACCTCGTAGCGCTTGACGTACCAATCTGCCTCTTGCTGGCGGACGAGCGCGAACGATCTTGCCATTTCGTTGGGCACCCACCGGAGCTCCTCATCGGTGGCACGCTAGAGCTTATCGGCCCACCTCCACATAGCAATGAGGCACCTAGCGCCTTTGACCTTCCTCGCGAAGTACCCGTCTTCGAACACCTCCTCCGCACGACGACGCGCCTGCCCCCAAAGCTCCACCGCCTCCTTTTCTAGGTGGCCTCACGGGCTTCATAGGCCGCCTGGTACCTGGCTTCCTCCTCCGCCATCTCCTTCTTGAGCTCCACTCGCCCGGCTTTCTCAGCCGGCGGCAACGACTTCCATAGACAAAGATTGTACTGGCCCCAAAACCACTCCAAAGTTGGGGAGTCCGGCGCAGCCTCGTCCGGCGGCCCGTAGGGGTCCTCCTCGTCGCCGCTCTTCGACTGAACATCCTCGGGGGGCGGTGCCTCCTCGTCGGTGCGTGGGCAGATCGACGGCGCCATGGCAGAGATTTGAGAGAGAGAGGGAGAGAGAGAGGGCGAGCGAGGGGAGGGTGTAGATGAGAATGCGGGCGGGATGATGTGAGTAAGGTAGTATTTATTGGCGGCCAGAATCTAGATCGACGAGAATAGTACACACGCCGGTCGCCGGAATTTACGAGTACTGTAGTTTGAATTGCACACGATTCCCGCAGCAAAAGCCGTGTGTGAACTTAATAGCTGACGGTTTCCAATACAGAATCGCGTTTGATTAATAACCCGCGCCACTCACCTTCCAAACCTCGAGGCACGAAATAGAGTGCCAATCGTGTGGGGCCCAGTTGTCCTACCAGATAATTACATTTTCTTTCCTCATATAAGGCATGCATGCTTATTTTGTGTTACCATGGCACTCCATGCATGTGTCCAAGCCGTGACACCAATATGTTTGAAAATTCCTTCCAATTTAGTACACATGGAATTAACTCGCACACAACAAGTACACATATATGATTTTTCAAACCGTTATGGTTAGCTGTTGCATGTACATGTAGTTTAAACTTGAAGTACGGTCATTAAATGGCTAGAAAATCACTTAAATGTCTTAAAAAGGTCAAATGACCCCTGAAATTTTCCACATTTTGACATCACAATTTTAGTAGTGCACGTTAACTGTAGAATTTTTTTGAAGGCCATAAGAGGAAGCTATCATCGGTTCGTCATCAAACATGCATTTTTCCCTCTTGGAACCATGAGCCTTCTAGTGAGTTGCTCCGGTTTGTGAGGGGTGTGTGTCCAAATTTTCGTCAAACATGCCAATTTTTTTACCACAACATCTTGGTGGCATGCCATTACGTCAAGCAAGGTTTCATGTATTTTAGATCATTTTTTAATTTTTTGGAATTTAAATGCCATGGCACTCCATGGTTTGTGTCCAAGCCTTAACACTAATATGTTTGAAAATTCCTTCCAATTTACTGCACATGGAATTAACTCGCACACAAGTACACAAATATGATTTTTCAAACCGTTATAGTTAGCTGTTGCATGTACATGTAGTTCAAAATTGAATTACGGTCATTAAATGGTTAGAAAATCACTTAAATGTCTTAAAAAGGTCAAATGACCCCTGGAATTTTCCAAATTTTGACATGACAGTTGTATTAGTGCATGTTAACTGTAGAAGTTTTTTGAAGGCCATAAGAGGAAGGTATCGCCGGTTCGTCATCAAACATGCATTGTGCCCTCTCGGAACCACGAGCCTTCTAGTGAGTTGCTTCGGTTTGTGAGGGGTGTGTGTCCAAACTTTCGTTAAACAGGCCAATTTTTTTACCACACCATCTTGGTGCCATGCCATTACGTCAAGCAAGGTTTCATGTGTTTTTGATCATTTTTTAATTTTTTGGGAATTTAAATGCCATGACACTCGATGCTTTGTGTCCAAGTCGTGACACCAATATGTTTGAAAACCCTTCCAATTTACTGCACATGGAATTAACCCGCACACAAGTACACAAATATGATTTTTCAAACCGTTATGGTTAGCTGTTGCATGTACATGTAGTTCAAATTTGAATTAGGGTCATTAAATGGCTAGAAAATCACTTAAATGTCTTAAAAAGGTCAAATGACCCCTGAATTTTTCCAAATTTTGACATGACAGTTGTATTAGTGCACATTAACTTTAGAAATTTTTTGAAGGCCATAAGAGGAATCTATCACCGGTTCGTCATCAAAGATGCATTACGCCCTCTCGGAACCATGAGCCTTCTAGTGAGTTGCTCCGGTTTGTGAGGGGTGTGTGTCCAATGTTTCGTCAAACAGGCCAATGTTTTTACCACACCATCTTGGTGCCATGCAATTACGTCAAGCAAGTTTTCATGTATTTATGGCAATTTTTGAATTTTTTGGAATTTAAATGCCATGGCACTCGATGCTTTGTGTCCAAGCCGTGACACCAATATGTTTGAAAATTTTGTCCAATTTACTGCACACGGAATTAACTCGCACACAAGTATACAAATATGACTTTTCAAACCGTTATGGTCAGCTGTTGAATGTACATGTAGTTCAAATTTCAATTACGATAATTAAATGGCTAGAGAATCACTTAAATGTCTTAAAAAGGTCAAATGACCCCTGAAATTTTCCAAATTTTGACATGACAGTTGTATTAGTACTCCAAATTTTCTCGTACATTTAAAACACCATCCGTTGCCACTGTACTCCAAATTTGTCTTTCACGGCTAATACAAAATATCAAGAACATCACACATAGTTTGTTGTAGGAACCGTTTGCGATGAAAATTTGTGGGTCTATTTAAGTCTTCCTCCATAAGCTTCGCCGGCTTCGTCTGCTCTAGTGCCGATCACCCCCGAATCCACGAATCTCCGATCCCCATTCCCGCAACCCCTTCTTGCAAAGAATGATGCCGTGGAAACGCTTCGTGAGGGCCTGTACGTTGGCCGCATCCTCCCCGAGCGCCGCCGCCTGCGCCGAGAGCGCGGCCGCCTACGCCGAGAGCACGGCCGCATCCGCATTGAGCGCGGCCGCATCCGCCGAGAGGGCATCTGCGACAGTCGACAGGGCAGTTGTAGCAGCCGAGACGGATGCAGCAGTTGCTGCGACAGCGGCTACAAACACCGAGAGCGCTCGAGCTGCCGTCTGTGCCGCCGATGTCACCCTGGCCCGGGTCGAGGCCATCCACGCCAAGATCGAGGACGCACACACCAAGATATTCCGGGCCACCTCGGAATCTAGCATGTAACCCATGTCCGAAAAGGTGGCGGAGGCCATGGAGCACCTGCTTCCTCATGAGATCGCCGAGCGGGAGCTGGAGATGCAGGCGGCGGCGAAGATCGAGGAGCGTCGGGAGGAGGAGTTGCGCGTGGCTGAGGACGAGGTAGAGAAGAGCCTGTCCATCGAGGAATCGGCGATGGAGTACCAACGCGAGCTCTGGCGCAACCACTACTATGAGTACTACAACCTTGAGAGCGGCGCCGAGGACAAGGACGACGACATGGTCGACTTCAACCGGGGGGATGCGGAGTCCACCAATGGCGTCATGTCGCCAGGACTAGTCATCGACGTCTCATCTTACACCAACGAGGCATAGGGCGGCGCGGTGGCGGCTTTGTTAAAATTATGCGTACTTAGCCTTTGTTTATAACGTTGGTATTTTGTTAGAGCATTGTTTAGGTCAACTGGCTCTGTTTAATTACTAAAATTGTTCGATTCAGTAAGTGTGGTCTATTGTCTGTAGGCTCTTTTGTGTGCCCAAATTAGTGAGCGATGTTAAATTAGGCAATGACGTGTATGAGGACAGTACCCAGAGAAATTTCCACCAAAATTTGAATGATCAAACTCATCGCATGCACATAAAGCAAAAGAATCGTTTGTGATGCACACATTCGTTCAAAGTGAATGGTGTCCAGCGGCACCGCGTGCAAAGTTTCCCTCCACCTTTCGAAATTTTTGGCCTACCACTGAAATATCTAACTCACCCCTCCCCACCCCCTTTTCTCCCCGACCACAAGTCACATTTCCCCTGTTTCCTCCTTCCTTCCTTCCTAAGCTATAGCCGCTTCCTCGCTCTCGCCGTCTCACATCCGACCGTCACAGTCGCCATGGTCTTCTTCAATGACCTCTCCAGCGGTTCCTCCTCCTCCTCTGACTCTTTCACCACCTGGGTATGCCTCTCTTCTCTCTCTCGGGTTATGATTTGGAATGAAGGATTTTAACCCGGCAGTCGATTTGAGTCATTTCTTCCTCTTGTAGCTCCCTAGGACCATCAGTTGCAACGAATGGAGCGGGGTGGCTGAAGATCTGCCTGCTCGTTGTCACCATCAATGTCCATGCGTGAAGTTAGTTGCATTTGAATATGTCGACAGTGGGAGGAAGTTTCTGGCATGTGCAGATAAGGTTAGCCCCACTTTCGTTGTTACAAATCATTTGTTAGATGTGATTCAGATACTGTCACTGTGCTATGTTATTTTGGATGTGATTAAGACAGTGTCACAATTTCTACCTAGTATCTAAAAATGTTGCCATCTCATAAGCGGTGCCATTAGAAAATATTTGGCACCGCTTCAGCAGTTTGTGCAGCCAACTTTGGTCCACACATCCGAGCAACCAAGCAGTAAAATACTAAAACTTTATGGCATGAAGGAACTAGGCATCGGAGCAACTAGGTGCTCTGGAGTCTGTTTCCCTGATTTTTCCTCTGCATCGGCTCGCCCGTGCAGGGCACCGGTGCCAAATGTAGCAACAATTGTCATGACACCAGTTTTGGCATACATAGTGGACGACCTTAGTGCTATTGGTTCTATGTTACTAAATTTGTGCATGTACACACCTATTAGTACCAGTTTGATGTCATCCAAACACTGTCGCTATGCTGTTGCAGTTATATTTAGCGTCCTCATAAAATGTTCAATTTGTTATTTATAGTACATGACTAAGAACTTGTAGCGTTGTTGCAGTTAATTATAGCTTCTGATGTTTCTGAATTTGGTTGTTGTCTCAGTAGCAATTAATTCATTTGCACATCGATCTTTTTTAGAAGATATGTCAGAATTAACCTGTTTCTTCGTTTTTCAAAATATGTATTTGGTGATTTTCTATGTTGCTAGAAACCCATTTCCCTACAATTGTTACTGATTTAGTTTTAAATATTATAGGATGAACATAAGTGTTCTTACCTGGAGTGGGTTTATCAAGAGTGGCCACAGTCTTTGAAGATGTGCCTAGCAAAGCTCTGGAGCATGTATGAGGAAGAGAACAGAGATAGGCTTAGAGAAAGTGTTGTCAACGCTGAAGAATATTTCAAAATGCGGGAAAAAAGAGGAAGATGGAGAATTAGCTCAGATTTTTTAAATTAGACTTTGCTAAGATGGTGTTGGCGAAGGAGGAGGCACTTTCCCGTTGGCAGTGCAAAACAGGTTCTTACTGAACTGAAAGCAGAGGTGGAGAAGACAAACCTGGCTGATCATGCATCAGTCGATTAGGGAAATGAATATATTGTTCTAATATTGTTCTTATGAAGGTGAACTAGCTATATGTTGTACTGTGCTGTTTTCAGGTAGCTATCGTATTGTGATGTTAAAATATATTTATGTGCCTGATATGAAAATGGCAAACAGTTGTTCGATATGAAATGTGAATTTGCGTAATACTGGAATTATTAATTGTAAACTAATAAACCTGCTAAATGGGTCATGGAACTTTGCAAATGGTTCTAGTAGTAAAAGCGGTTGTGATGGATAGCCCAATGCCATATAGTTTTCTTCATCAAATTGTGTGTGATATAGTTGAATAAAGCGAACGGTTAACAGAGGCAGAGCATGTGTGATCGTTACACCTATCACACACGAGGCTATACATAAAACTATGTGGGATGTATATACGAACGGAAACGTTCGTCTGGGATTCACTGTGTGGGGTGTGCAGACGAACGAAAATGTTTCTCTGGGATTCACTCTGTGGGATATGCAGACGAATGGAAATGTTTCCCGTGGATTGATTGTGTGGGTTGTGCAGACGAAGGGAAACGTTTCTCTGGGAATCACTGTGTGGGATGTACCTACGAACGGAAACAATTGGGCTTGTATAATTGTATGCGATGGCTAGCCCGATCGCACACGAGCTCATTTTGTGCAGCGTGTGTGACCAGAGGGCCTATCCCCGACAGTTTCTGGGTCGTGTGGGAAGTACCCCCTATCGCCCACACTCACTAGGCGACGGTTTAAAATGCCATCGCAGAAAGGGGTTAAAACTGTTTGTATAGCAGCTCGTTGTACCAGTGAATAAGGCAGTGGACCAGTGCTGTCTGCTTTACGACCATTTCATGTAAGGAAATTATGACCTTTCTGACTAAAATGGTCGTTATGGTTTAGGGTTTGGAGCCCCCCGAACAGCTTATGATTAGTTGGTCTCAAATGGTCGTAGATTTACGACCATTTCTCCCAGGGTCACTGACAGAAGGTCACAAGTTGACATATTTCTTGTAGTGTGTTAGCAGCACCTGCACATAAACAAAAAAAATTTCTTGCACCCAATAGTAGCAAGGAGGTTGCCAATCCCCTTGTTCTTTCTATTTACAAGATTAAAAGCAAATAGTGATAAGGCAAAGTGGCAAGAAAGTAAAAGAGCAAATCGTAGGAGCTTTTGTATTAATGGAAAATAGACCTGTGGGCTATCACACTACAAGAAATATGATAAATTATGACCTTCTGCCGGTGACCCTGGACGAAATGGTCATGAATCGATGACCATTTTGAACCAATTGGTCGTAAGCTGTTTGAGAGGGTCCAAGCCCTAAACCATAACAATCATTTTAGTCAAAAAAAGTCATAATTGCTTTACACAAAATAGTCATAAAGCACACAGGAGTGGTTGACAGCCTTACTTCTAGCTAATTACGACCAACCTAGATGGTCATGATGTTGTAAATGTGGATGCAATTATATGACTAGACGTCCACATCATCATTTTTGCCTACGTGTCATGTCATTTTAGGTATTTTTGCCTACGTGTCATGTCATTCTAGGTTATGATAGGCGGGACGAACTAGCACAGTACGCCCTCGGATGGGCGAATTAAGCAACAAAAAAGGGCTATGTGCAAATGTGGATGCAATTATATGACTGAACGTTCACATCATCATTTTTACCTACGTGTCATGTCATTTTATGTATTTTTGCCTACGTGTCATGTATTTTAGGTTATGACAGGCGGGACCAACTAGCAGAATACGCCCTCGGATGGGCGAATTAAGCAGCAAAAAAGGGCTCCTCGAGACTCGAACTCACAACCCCTCACTCTCCTCTACAATACCAAACCATCAAGCCACGCCGCAGTTGCTGATGCAACTGCGTCCAGCATATATTTGAGGTGTAGCGCCTAGCGGGCTTGGGCTTCCGAGGGACGAGGCCACTATTTTTAATTTTAACATTGTTCGTGCGCCGCCGAGTGGCCAACTCTTGGGCCACGATCTCTTTTTTCCCTATTTTTTGTTCTTACTTTTTTTTTACTTTTATACTTCGAAATATTCTAAATAAATATATTACAAAAAAACATTACATCAAACATTTGAAAAAATGTTAACCAAGCATTTGAAAATGTTACATGTGTATAAAGAAAATGTTTATCATGTATACAAACAATATTCAATGTGTGTGAAAAGAGTTGATCATGTATCTAAAATTTTTAATCAAACATTTGAAAAAAAATTCAAACAAGTATCTAAATAATTTTAATCAAGCATTTGAAAATGTTAAAATGTCTATAGAAATTTATTAACCATGTATTTGAAAAATATTAATCCTGTATTTGAAAAATGTTAATCAAGCATTTGATTTTTTCTTAAATTGTGTATATAAAAATTTAAAACTATATATTCAAAAAGTGTTAACCACGAACTTGAAAATGTTTAATATGTATAAAGAAAATGTTTCTCATGTATACAAAAAATGTACAAAAAATATATACAATGTGTGTGAATAAAGTTGATCGTGTATTTAAAAAATGTTAATCAAGCATTTGAAAAAATGTTAAACAAGTATTTGAAAAATGTTAAACGTGTATCAAAAAATGTTCTTGAAGTATACGAAAGATGTAAATGAAAACAAAAGAAAGAAAGAAAAATGTTCTCAACTTATACGGAAAATGTAGAATGAAAACTAGGTCACATATAATGACCCAATGTGAAGGTTTTCCATTTTTTCAATCATTTTTAAAATTTCTTATGCCAATTTCAAAATGTGGTTAAAATGGTGGGCATGACCATCCGTAGCTAGGGGTTGAATCTTGCCAAACTTTTCTTGCATCTCTGATAAAATGACTACTTTTGTACCTAAAAAAGATTTTTGGAAAAAAGCATGAGCAAACTATGAGACACCTCTAGTTCAAATATGACCCGGATCCTCCTGAATCGACATAATTTTTTCAATTTGATGAGAGGTGGTTGAAAAGATTTTGACATGCGTCTATTTGTTAATTTGTACATAAAATATGGTCCAATATTTTTGAAAAATGGAGTGATGCCATTTTGCAGCAAATATTTGGTAGGTTCCTCAAAAAAAAACTTGTTTTTGGCACTCCAAAAATAGAAAATGATTTTTTTGTGCAAAGAAGAATAAAAATCCCTTTGACAACATTATTTTCCATTCCAAGATTCACCCTTGTGCACAATATGAGATCATTTGAACAAACTATGCCATGAGTGTGGCCATAACATTGATCGTTTGGCTTGAAACCCATAAATCTTTATACATGATAGCTCATTTATTAGAACAATTTTTAAAGATAATTGTCGTAGTCCAAGTTAGTTATTTTTCCTGGAAACTAGGTAACATGTAATGCGAAGGTTTTATTTTTTTGAATTTCTTATGCCGATTTCAAAATGTGGTCAAAACGACGAGCATGACCATTCGTAGCTAGGGGTGAAATATTGACAAAATTTTGTTGTATCTTTGATGAAATGACTACTTATTTTCCTAAAAATGAATTTTCGTAAAAATAAAGAGCAAACTACGAGGCAACTCTAGTTCAAATTTGACTTGGTTCCAACTGAATCGACATAATTTTGTCAATTTGTCGAGAGGTGGATCAAAATCTTTTGAGTGGTAATCATTTGGTTAATTGTACATAAAATGCGGTCTAATATTTTTGAAAAATGGTGTGGTGCCATTTTGGAACAAATATTTGGTAGGTTCTTCACAAAAAACCTGACTTTTGGCACTCCAAAAATATAAAATGATTTATTTGTGCAAAGAAAATGAAAACCCCCTTCGTCGACATTGTTTGCCATTCCAAGATGCAACCTCGTGCACAATATAAGATTATTTAAACAAACTATGCCATGAATGTGGCCATAACGTTGGTCGTTTGACTTCAAAGCCATGAATCTTCATACACGATAGCTCCTTTCCGAGAACACCTTTTTAAGATATTTGCCGTATTCCAAGTTCGTTATTTTTTCTAGTAACTAGGCCACAAATAATGACGCAACACAAAGGTTTAACATTTTTTCTTGAATTTTCTATGGTGTTTTCAAAATATGGTCAAAACGGCGGGCATGACCGTATGTAGCTAGGGGCGGAATCTTGCGAAACTCTTGGCGATTCAAAGGTGTGTAACGCATTCCATCATAAGCCCAACTAGCGAATGATCTCCAAATATAAATTTCATTTTTTAAACTCACCTTTGAAGGCATATAAATGCACAAATTTTGTGTTGTTTATGACTTAAACACATTTATGCCTACATTAATTCATAGTATTACAAAGCATGTGGCAATTTTTTTTGCAATGAAACTATTAATTATAGGTCCTGAAGTTTTTTTATTGACATAGAGAAAATGAATACTTTTTAGCAGATATGATATACTGTATCTCTGAAACAAGTTTATTGCTACTACGAAACCACCTAACTAGAGACTGTACGGTGGGGTCAAGAAGTGGCAGGTCCCAGCTGCAGCCACTCTATGGTGAGGTGCGAAAGTGAGTATGAACAGAGAGATCTGGAGGAATTTTTTTGGAAGAGAGCGCGCGCCGCATCCCTCGCCTATTTTATCCCGCCTCTGGTCCAAACCCTGGTCGCTTCCCTCCCTGGCGCTGCCACCACCACCCCATCTCTCCTCTCCTCTCCTTCCATAGCGCCGCCCGAGCCGCCCATCGATCCGAGCACGCGACCGCATCCTTCGTCCTCTCCTCTCCTTCCAATTGCGCCGCCCATCGATCCGAGCCCGACGACGCCAGATCCGTAGCCCACCTTCCCCATCTTCCATTTCCTCTCTCCACCTCCCACAGTAGATCGAGCGTGCCACCCAACCTCACAGGTGGCAGATGCACCGCCGCCCAGCAGCCTCGACGTCGCGGCCGGCTGGCTCGCCAGCGCGTGCCTGCTTCAGTGCGTGCCACTCCATCGAGCTGGTCGGACCGCGTCGGCGCGTGACCTAGGGTTTGTGGTGGCTTTGCACCCACGCTGGCAACAGCTCTCCGGCAACCAGGACGGCGACGACGTCGACGGGATCCTCGGATGGCCGTCGTCGACCTGGCGCTGCAGGGAGGGGTTTGTTGTCTACTCGGAGGAGGGGACGGCCGTGTTCGTCATTCCCAACCCTGGCAGTCAATCCCGTTCGCTGCTGCTTCACTGAGCTCCTCCGCTGGCATCTCTGCGAGATCGCCTGATGCCAGGCAGGCCGTGGACGCACCGGACCTCAAGCCGGCCGTGCTGCTCCTCTGCCCGCGTCTTTCCCCGACCATGTCACCGACCTGCATCCAACAGCTCCTGCCTTCGCCCTCCTCAACTTAGCTCCTGGTGAGACAATTGAATCCATCTATTGCTACCGGTAGATCTGCTACTGTAGTTTGGGTGTAGCCGCAACTGCTGTAGGTGGGGTGTATAGAAAGCTGACCTAGTGTTCTTCTTAGTACCATAGCTTATGTTGGTTGGTCGTAGCCGCAATACATACTATCTTGGTTTAGTTTAGGGGCAAATAGAGACGTACAAGGTCCCTGCACCAACACATTAGGTTTTTTCCTAGCTACTTGACAGTTCTTAGACCGATCCCTAATTTTCCTTGGATTTGCACGAATCTAGTGCAGCTGCTCTACTAGAGCAAGGACCCTGAGGATAGAAACTGCACTTAGTTTTGGAAGAGCTTATTGATGGTACCCTGTTAACTTCTAAATAAATCTTGAGCTATCTTAGTTGATCCCTTCCTTGTAAGAAAATTTTCAGTATATTTGTAGAAACATATACTATTTTGAAGTATGCTATCCTCTTTGGATAGTATACTGTTTTGAGACTATGCATTTTGGAGTATATTTGTAAAAGCATATACTGTTTTGGAGTATGCTATCCTCTTTGGATAGCATATTGTTTTGAGGGTATGCATTTTGGAGTATATTTGTAAAAGCATATACTGTTTTGGATCATGCCTTGTAAGAAATTTGTGATTATACTTGTAATAGATCTTGAGCTATTTCAGTTGATCCATGGCTTCTCTTTGTTAACTTTTTATCATTTGAACCAAGATCAAGTGATTATTGAATTCAGTTTTTCCAACTAAGTGCATGCCAGTTTAATATGAATCCGTTGCTGTTGTGGCAAAAAAAAATAGATGCATCATTTTTCCGAAGTATGAATATGTTCCCATACTTAAACATTAGTTTGAATTGCTTGCTGGAGCTGTTATAATTTTGGTATATCATGCATGTCACATTACTCAAATACATCTGCTCGGTGCTTCACATTTGGAAGATTCTATGCTTTAAGTTTTAGAAAATTGTGAACCTTGCATCTCTGTAATGTGTTTTCCCAATATTGTATTCATATGTCCATGCACTACCGGTTCAATGTTGTCTATGAGAACCTGTTAGCTTTGCACTATCCAACAAAAACGCATCAGCATCCTTCTTGTCCATGACTTGTGCACCTCCACTCTTTTAATTGCAGGATTGCTGATGAGTCCTCGGTGTGGATGTGCAACACATAACTGTACCAGAGCCCTACGAAGGCAAGGCACGAGCATCACACCCATGGGGTGATCCAATACAATGTCGAAAGTATGTTCTTCTACCCCATTGCTTCTGGTATCCACATAATATGTTAAGCTGGGTGCATGGTAATACAGGTTTAAACTTGCTATCCTTGCAATGTATGAGCATCATGAGATTGGAGCATCATGATATTGTGTAGTACTTTGATCTAAAAGTTTATACCAATAGTAGTTTGATTACTGTTTGTACTGGTTGATTGATTTTTAATTAATGGCAATCACTCCCCTGTCTTGAAAAACTTTTTGTACTTGATACTTGTTTTCATGTTAATTCATGCATTCATTTGATATAGACTTTCGATTTTGTTTAGTTCTGGATACACTAGTTCATAATGTTGGCTTGATCTGGATGTTGCTGATAAATAATAACCTTTTGTTTCAATCGTCATTTAGAATGGCGCGGAGAGTGATTGGTACGTACCAAGTTGTTGTGCTCACTCAATTCATTTTTTAATTTGTTATGGCCCCTATTCTGTTCTCTGAAAGAAGTGTGAAGTGATGAATGTGCATCGACTTCTGTGTGCTTAGTAAATATATGAAGCTGTCAAATGTTCTTATTATTTTCCTGTCATGTCTGTTAATTAACTGGCTCTTATCCTAATCATTCTAAATGACTTGTGAAGCACCATTGTCAGTTTTTGGCATGCGGCCATGCTTGTTCTAGAATCGTATGGATTATCTGTATGTATTTCACATTATGCATTTAGTAATATTGTTAGTTCAGCAGCACTTCCCCAATATCATGCATTTTATGGCCCACTTGTCATATACATCTCCAAGGTGTGTTCTTCCACTCCATTGGTTCTAGTATCCAACATGCTGTTAAGCTGCTAGCAGGGGAAAACATGTTTAAACTTGTATCTTTGCAATGCATGAGAGTTTCCTGAGATTCTGTAGGACTGTGATGATCTAAAAGTTTATATCAACTGTTCGATTGCTGTTAGTACTAGCTGATTGATTTTCAATTATCAACAATCACTCCCCTTTCTTGATAATGTTTTTGCTTGCTTCACTTGATGCATGTGTTTTCATGTTAATGTACTTGTCTGTAATGGATGCTGGTACATGTTTAGTTCTTACCTACTCCCTTCATCCCAAAATGTAAGACTGTTTTGACGTGTCTTAATGCCTTTGGTACATTTACTTTTTTAAGGAGGAGGATCCATACTAGCACACCACCTATTCAGAGAAGATCTTTACAAAGGTTTAATAGCATATATCTTTGTTTTATAGTTTATGTGATTCTACAATTCAACTTTGTTGGTGGTTACAGCAGCAGAGGAAGTTTGAGCAATAGGACATTTCATCGAAGGAAATACCAAAATAGTGGTGAAGCGGGTGACGTAGAGTGGTGAAGCGGGTGACGAAGAGGGTTCTACATTGATGTCAACGTGTGTGTTTTACTTTAGTGATGAAATAAATGTAACCTTTTTTTGAGAATCATGTAACCATTTTTGTTGTTCATGTTTGTTTGGGTGCCTAACAAATTTATTCTGTGGAACAAGAACAACAAATGGCTGGCATTGCGTTGCAACTGGATGTTTAAATGCCCATATATGTAATAAATAAAACTAAATCTGGCACAGAAACTATCAGGCAGAAAACAATATATATGCTTGAAATGTTGGGCCTGTTTAGACACCTTATATGGGCTGGGCCTGTTTAGATACCTTAAATGGGCTGGGCTAGTAAAATATGTGTCAATTTAATTTTATCTTTGATTATGCCACATCATATCCTATGTGGCATCCATGCCTAAATGTTTGCCACATCATCACACTGTACACGTTGATGCACTGGCACGTAAGCGCGTCCACTCAGTTTCCACGTGGATTGAACCAATGGGTTATGACCAAAATGTAATTTTGGTCGTAGAGAATCTATGATGAAAACTTTGGAAAGGTCATGTTTACTCGTTCTTGACGGCCAACTGTTGACCTTCCAAATTTTGTCATAAAGGGGTCATAAAATGGCAACAATGACTATTTTGTGACCAAAATGGTGAGTCATAATCGACTGTATTTCTTGTAGTGTCGGTTCACTAGTGACATCTCTCTCGAAAGAAGGTAATGGCATGGTAATAAATTATTGTTGGGCAATTGACAGAGTAGCGTCAATTTATAACTACGACCATTCATGTCATAATCTCACACAGGCATTACGTTCGTGATAAGTAGAACATTAAACTTACTGACGCCTACTACTATTACTCCACCCCAAGACCGCTATCCAGCATGCATCTCAAAGTATTAATTTTGCAAGAAATAGAGTAACGCAATAAGCAAGATGACATAATGTAGACATAAATAAACCTAGCAGTAAGATTAATCCCCATTACTTTATCCTTAGTAGGAACACTACAATACACACCTTTGCCCCTTTTGTCACCGGAAAAGATCACCGCAAGATTGAACCCACTACTATGCACCACTCCCTCTAAAGAACTGCTCATCTATCTTGGCCAGAGAAGACTCATAGATCGGAAAGCATACATAGCTATAAAATTACGCATCAAAGGAACTTCAAGAGATTCAAATAAATTCAATGAACAATCTGGTCATAAATCCACAATTCATCGGATCCCAACAAACACACACAAAAATTACATCAGATTGATGTTAGAGGAGATCATTGTATTGAGGATAAAAAAGATAGATAGAGAGAGAGAGATAGATAGATAGAGAGAGAGAGAGAGAAGAGAGAGAGAGAGAAAGCTATCTAGCTACTACTATGGACATGTAGGTCCTAACGGAACTACACACACATCATCATGGAGGCAGCAAGGTTGATTAAGATTGCCTCCCCAATGGCTCCCCCTCCGGCAAAGCACTGGACAGGGCTCCATATGGGATCGCTTTAGAACAAAGCCTTGCGGCAGCGATAAAATTCTTCCGGGTTAGCTTCTGAGGGTTTCAGGATTTCTCAGATTTTATAGCCTTGGAATTAGGTCAAAAAGAGGCTCTGGGGCCCACATGGGTAGGTGGCGTGACCACCCCTTGGCCACACTATCAGCCCATATGGCTGCCTCGTGGGTCCCCTCGACCCCCCGAAGCTTCCAGGGTGTCTTATGATCCAGAAAAAATTGTAAAAAACTTTTGTCATGTTTGAAACTTCCTAGGTATGGATTTTATGAGAAACCAAAAAACAAGCAAAAAACAGGATCTGGCACTGGACACTAAATTAATAAGTTAGTCCAGAAAAATAATATAAAAAGTATATAAAAGTGATAACATAATAACATTTAACAATAAAAAAGTATAGATATGTTGGAGACGTATCAGCATCGCCAAGCTTAATTCCTACTCATCCACGAGTAGATAAATGATAAACAAAGAATTTTTTATGTTGAATGCTACCTAACATGTCCTTGATCAAATGATGTAATCATGGTATGAAAATTGGTATACGAATGATTCAAGGCAATAGTCTATCAATTCGACATCAAAATAATAATACACAAACATGCAAGTAAACAATCATTGCCTTTGAAAAATAAAGATGCTAAAGAACGTGATCTCTATACACTTAATCATGATAAGCATGGCATGCTTAGTCTCCCTAGCATAAAGATATCAAGTCATGAATACCCCCGGTGCCAAACCAAGCAATTAAATCATAACTTTTTTGCTTTAACTTTTTTGAACTTTCACGCAATACTTGAGCAAGAGCCGTGGACTTAGCACTTTGGATGGCATAGAGAATAATGATAGGGGTTTATAAGGGAAGGCAAAAAGGTATAAGAAAGTCTCACATCAATGAGGTTTGATCGTTAGGCAATGGAGAGGCCTTACAATCGATGTTAATGCGAGGAGTAAGGATTACCATGCAAGGGATGCACTAGAGCTATAAGTGTATGAAAGCTCTCTATATGAATGTGCATCCAACTTACTTGCTCATGAATACCTCAAGCATTTTGAGGAAGCTTGTCATCTGAATGTGCAAGTCAAGTTCTAAGAATGTAAAAACCCACTAGTATATGAAGATGAATATCATGAAGACTCTCTATACAAAATACATGGTGCTACTTTGAAGCACAAGTGTGGTAAAAGGATAGTAGTGCACCCCCTCTCTTTTTCTTCTTCTTTTTTTCCCTTCTCTTTTCTCTTTTTTTGATTGGCCTCATGGACCTCATCCCCCCTTTTTCTAGGGATCGCGAGCCTCCTCCAATTCATATCCTCACAGATATGGGCGCACTCTAATAGTGTTGATCATCACACTTTATTTTAACTACAACCAAAAAACTAAAAATATGATTGTATATGAATGCCTCTGGCAGTGTACCAGGATGTGCAATGATCTAGCGTAACATGTATTATAATGATGAACGGTGGCTTTGCCACAAGTATCATGTTAGCTCTATATGATGATGCAAAGCAAAATGACAATGAATGGTCAAGTCATATGAATAGTAATAATGGAAGTTGCATGGCAATATATCTCGGAATGGCTATGGAAATGCCATAATAGGTAGGTATGGTGGCAGTTTTGAGGAAGATATAATGAGGCTTATGTGTGAGAGGGTGTATCACCTCACAGAGTTGGATGTACCTGCGAAGTTTGCACCATGTGTCAAGGTGAGAGTGGGCAATGCACGGTACGAAAGAGGCTAGAAAAATATGGATAGGTGGAAGTGCTTATAGACCAAAAACTCACATTAATCATAAAGAACTCAAATACTTATTGCAAAAGTTTTAATAGCCCTCAAAGCAAAGCATAACTCACATGCCCCTAGGGGGAAGGTTGGTAGGAGTTAACCATCGCGTGCCCCCGATCCGAACACACAAAGGATGTCGATCTAAGATAAACCACACTCCGACTTCCTCGCTAATGCCACGACTACCATTTTCAGGCATAAGGACTAACTGTGAAAACCCGAGACCGACGCTCCTGATGCCTTCCATGTTTTTTGTGATAGTTGCATTAATTATTTTCTTGTTGCATTTCATCATGGCATCATGCGCATTGCATCAGCATGTTTTCATAAAACTTGCATCCGTTCATAGTTTCCATTTCTCCCCGTTGCCTTTTGTTGACTGTTCTGAGACTAACCACGCTTGCACACATCCGCGGTGTCGGTGTACAAAGATTTGGGTCCTTAGTGCCCTAGACTTGTGCACAGGCAGTGGAAGCCTTCCCGACGGCAAGGCTTGCCGGAGGGCAACCAAGAACAAGATCAGGACCAGATGACAAGATGCAAAGAAGACACCCAAGAATAGAAGATCAAGCTTGGGGTTGCCAACAAGATCCTTGCCAGCAAGCTAGCGAAGACCCTGCAAGCTCCGAGCCCGCAAGTTTTCCACTACCTTGCCACCGCTCCACCTTATCGACCAGCTTGTTGCTTGTCGTATAGGTGTCGAGCGGGCAGGTAGTTAGGTGAACTTTGTCTGGGCACGTGGCAGCTCGCCGTCGAAGACACAACTTTAATGACACCCGTCCGAGGATCGTGTCAAGATGATATGAGGTAGATGGGCGAACGACATAGAAGAAGAGACAAATCTTGCCGGAGAGCTCCATTAACGTGACACCTCACACGGCAATTAATGCGTTTGTCCTAACCCGCCAGAGTTAGGTATTTAGCACTGTATCCACTATTTGCAGTGTATATTTACTATTTTTCCATTGTGGCGACCCCTTTCCCTATAAAAGGAGGCCCATGGCTACCTTTAGAAAGGTCGACACTTTGCCCAATTACACGCGTAGCTGCACTTCCCGCGCAAACCTTGCTGGCAAGTTGCGCTCCTTGTACTTGTGCACATACATTCAATACAATCAAAGCAGGAGTAGGGTTTTATGCTTCACAGTGGCCCAAACCTGAGTAAACTTCATGCGCTCTGCTAGTTCTGCTCTTTGTGCTCGCCGATCTCCCCAGTCGAACCGCAAAGGGGCCTTTGGTGGTCCCATAGATCGTCGTACGTACGACACGCGGTATTGCTAAAATAATTATTTTCTAAGTGAGAATAAAACATTCTCGTAATGGGTTGAAAGTTGGCGTGTGGTCTTGTTATATTATAGGTAGACCGCCTATCAAATTTTGTCGCATTCGGAGGTCGTTTGATACCCCAATCGTAAACTATAGCGGCACTATAGCCGGTTAAATTCTCGGATATTTGGTAAACAAAACTGTTATCGGGCCGCTCTTATTCCTCTCATCTCAACCCCAAGGCCTCTTACACATCCCACTACCATCTAACCCTTACTTCCTCCGACCGTGATCGTCTGATCTCGATCGAACGGTCCAAAATCAACCCCAAATCCCCTCCATTCAGCCCCTGCCTATAAAAGGAAGTGCTTTCCCTTCCATTTTTAGAAGCCTAGCCTCCCCTAACCATATTCCCCTACCAGCCGCCGCCAAATCACCCCTTCTCCTTGAAATTCGGCACCACCCACATCCCCCTCGCCACTTGGCAGCCGCGCCCCTGCTCCCTCGCGTGGATCCAGAACCTCGGATCTAGATCTGATGGCATCGAGCCTCCGCATGCCTCCATCACGCCCGTCGGGCCCATCCGAGGCCCGCCCGGGCCTGAACCACCACCGCCACCCGTACGCGCGCCCCGCTCGCTCCCGAGCCCCCACGCGCCTCGCGATTCTGCTACCGCTCCTTCCTTGTGCTGCCTCCTCTTCCGGACGGGAGAGGAGCTCCTGCTTGTCCTCGTCGCCTCCAGTCGCCGGTCTCCGATCAGACCACCTCCTCCCAGGTCGCCCATGCCTCTTACCCAATGCTCCCTTTCTTCCCTTCTCTCTCCCTAACCTCTCGCTCTCTCTGTTTCACGCCATGGACGCCGGAGCTTCGCAGCCTCCTCGGACCTCCGCCACCTCATGCCGTTGCCGGATCCAGAACCCCCAAGCCCGGATCTCCCCGTTCCCAGCCTTCGCCGCGCGGATCCCATTGTCAGCCTCGTCTCCGGCAGCCTCGCATCAAGCGCCGCCGCTCCTTGATTTCCAGTGCCCGCTCACCCGCTCGCGTTGACCATGCCCCGCCTTAGCCGCACAGCAGCCGTGTGGGCCGCCCCAGCTCCTCCGCGGGCCGGCCTCATCCCCAACCGCACCTTCTCGGCCCAGCGTGTCACCGAAGGCCTTCCAAGCCCTAGGCGAGCACAACCCGTGCTAAACCGTGCCCGTGCGCATGATCGCTATTCTGCGCCCATGCACTGTTCCAGTGCCCAGTCAGTTTCGTCCCGCATAGTTTTTTTCCTATCTAGCAAATTTATCCAATATTTAGGACATGCATAGTTACAAAAATGCCACTAATTTGAATTGCTCATAATTAAATAACCATGCATCATAATAAAAAATGTCATATATGTAACTTGCTCATATTTTCATGTAGTTTCACAATATGCAACTTTCTTCCATGTTAAAAGTGTTTAAAATTGCTGTTTGCATTAATTTGCATAAATGAGATGCTAAAATGGTTTATTTCATAACTAAATAACTGTAGCTCCGAATTAAATAAACTTTATATGTAAATGCAGTAGAAAAATGTGTCGATTAACATGGTGCACTTACTTTGCATGTTTAACAACAATAAAATTGTGTTTTAGGCAGAACAGTACCAAATTCAAAAATTGCATATGGGGTTTTACTGGAATTGTTGTTTGTTGTTTCCGGCCTCATTTAAGCTTTGCCTAAATAGGTAGTTTACTTATGCTTCACCTCTTGCCTTGACTCATTAAATCAGACATGCATCATACTTGATGGTGCACCATGTCATGATTATGCTTGTTTGTTTATCGTGTGTTTTTTGTTTCTTTCCGGTTTTGCTTTGACACGTCTCCAGTGTATCTATAATTTTTTATTGTTCCATGCTATTATGGTATCAATCTTGGATGTTTTATATGCAATATTATATCATTTTTTGGGACTAACCTATTAAGTTAGTGCCAGTTGCTGTTTTTTCCTGTTTTTGGTTTTCCAGAAAATCAGTACCAAACGAAGTCCAAATGCCATGAAAAATTTTGACGATTTTTTTTCTGGACATAAGAGACCCTAGAAACTTCGGGAGGAGGCCAGAAGGGGAAGGAGTAGGCCTCAAGGCACTAGGGCACGCCCAGGGGGACAGGCGCGCCCTAGTACCTTGTGGGCCCCTTGATCCTCCGTCTGACCTAATTCCAACTCTATAAATTCTCTAAAATTGAGAAACCAACAGTGAGCTACCCAAAATACTTTTTCTGCCGCCGCAAGTCTCTGTTCTTGCGCGATCCCATCTGGAGGCCTTTTCCGGTACTCTGCCGGAGGGGGAATCGATCACGGAGGGCCTGTACATCAACCTTGCTGCCCTTTTGATGATGTGTGAGTAGTTTGCCATAGACCTACGGGTCCATAGCTAGTAGCTAGATGGCTTCTTCTCTCTCTTTGATCTTCAATACAATGTTCTCCTCGGTGTTCTTGGAGATCTATTCGACTTAATCTTCTTTTGTGGTGTGTTTTTTGGGATCCGATGAATTGTGGGTTTATGATCTGATTATCTATGAATATTATTTGAGTCTTCTCCGAATTCTTTTATGCATGATAATTATAGTTTTGTATTTTTCTTCTATCTAACCGTTTGGTTTGGCCAACTAGATTGATTTATCTTGCAATGGGAGAGGTGCTTTGTAATGGGTTTAATCTTAAGGTGCTATATATCCCAGTGACAGAAAGGGATATGACACATATTTGTATGGTTGCCATTGGGGGGGGGGGGACGATGGGGTTTATTCATATTGATTGGATTTACTTTGTCTACATCATGTCATCTTGCTTAAGGTGTTACTCTGTTCTTTATGAACTTAATACTCTAGATGCATGATGGATCGCGGTCGATGTGTGGAGTAATAGTAGTAGATGCAGGCAGGAGTCGGTCTACTTGTCTCGAACGTGATGCCTATATACCTGATCATTGCCTTGGATATCATCATAACTATGCACTTTTCTATCAATTGCCCAACAGTAATTTGTTTACCCACCGTATGTTTTTTGTTCAAGAGAGAAGCCTTTAGTGAAAACTATGACCCCCGGGTCTATCTTTATCATATATTAAAATCCAAAAATACCTTGCTGCAATTTATTTACCATTATTTTATTTTGTGTTTTTGTTTATCTATCTATGACTACGAGATTTGATCCTTGCAATTAACCACCAAGGGATTAACAACCCCTTGATCGCGTTGGGTGCAAGTATTTCTAATTTTGTGTGTAGGTGTTGTTCACGAGGTCTTGCGTGGTTCTCCTACTAGATTGATAACCTTGGTTCTTAACCGAGGAAAATACTTATCTCTACTATACTGTATCATCCTCTCCTCTTCGACGAAATCCTAGCACAACTCACAAGTAGCAGGAAGAATTTCTGGCGCCGTTGCCGGGAGACATCACCAAAGCCTATCAAGTACCATCGCATAAACTTTCATCTCCTTGCATTTACTTTCATTTGCCATTTGCCTCTCATTTTCATCTCCCCCACTTCTAAAACATTTTCACAAAAATACAAAAAAAAAATTTGTTTGCCCTTTTGCTTGTTTGCTTGCTTTACCGTTATGGCTAGTTCTTCTCTTGTTACGTGTGGCTCTGAAAATGATGTTCTCAATTTTAAGCAAAGGGGAGGGGAGAATTGAAAAGATGCTTGGTATAGGATTTGCGATGCTCAAAATAGATCAACTCGTAGGCAATCTACTACCGTTCTTCTTCGCAATTTTTATGTGGGTGTTACTACTTGGTATAGATTTATGCTGGATACCATTACTGGCGGGAATTTCTTGAGTAGTCACCCTATGGATGCTTTCAGTGCTATGGGAAATTTAGAGGGATCACCACCTATCATTATTAATGAAACAACATTGACTTGAGAGCATGTTATTGATACGTCTCCAATGTATCTATAATTTTTGATTTTTCCATGCTATTATATTATCTGTTTTGGATGTTTTATATGCATTAATATGCTATTTTATATTATTTTTGGGACTAACCTATTAACCTAGAGCCCAGTGCCAGTTTCTGTTTTTTTCCTTGTTTTTGACTTTTACAGAAAAGGAATATCAAACGGAGTCCAAACGGAATAAAACTTTATGATGATTTTTCTTGGACCAGAAGACACCTACGTGACTTGGAGAGAGGGCCAGAAGAGTCCCGAGGAGACCATAAGCCTCTAGGGCGCGCCCTGAGGGATTATGGGCCCCTCGGGAGTCCCCTAACCCTAATTCCACCTCTATATATTCTCAAATATTCCCTAAACATCAGAAGCGTCCACCAAAAATATTTTTCCACCGCCGCAAGCCTCTGTTCCTGTGAGATCTCATCTTGGGGCCTTTTCCGGCACCCTGCCAGAGGGGGATTCGATCACGGAGGGCCTCTACATCAACCTTGCTGCCCTTTCGATGAAGCGTGAGTAGTTTACCACAGACCTACGGGTCCATAGCTAGTAGCTAGATTGCTTCTTCTCTCTCTTTGATCTTCAATACCATGTTCTCCTCGATGTTCTTGGAGTTCTATCTGATGTAATCTTATTTTGCGGTGTGTTTGTTGAGATCCGATGAATTGTGGATTTATGATCAAATTATCTATGAATATTATTTGAGTCTTCTCTGAACTCTTTTATGCATGATTAAGATATCTTTGTATTTCTCTTCGAACTATCGGTTTGGTTTGGCCAACTAGATTGGTTTTTTTGCAATGGGAGAGGTGCTTAGTTTTGGGTTCAATCTTGCAGTGTCCTCACCCAGTGACAGAAGGGGTAGCGAGGCACGTATTGTATTGTTGTCATCAAGGATAAAAAGATGGGTTTTATGTCATATTTCTTGAGTTTATCCCTCTACATCATGTCATATTACTTAAAGCGTTGCTCTGTTCTTATGAACTTAATACTCTAGATGCAGGCAGGAGTTGGTCGATGTGTGGAGTAATAGTAGTAGATGCCGAATCATTTCGGTCTACTTGTCACGGATGTGATGCCTATATTCATGATCATTGCCTTAGATATTGTCATAACTATGCGCTTTTCTATCAATTGCTCAACAGTAATTTGTTTACCCACCGTATGTTTTCTTTCAAGAGAGAAGCCTCTAGTGAAACCTATGGCCCCCAGGTCTATTTTCCATCATATATTTTCAGATCTGTAAACCAAAAAACCCAAAAATACCTTGCTGCAATTTATTTATATTTACTTTAGTTTGCTCTTTTATTTATCTTTTATACCCATCTCTATTAGATCTCAGTCTTGTTCGTGACCGTGAAGGGATAGACAACCCCTTTTTCACGCTGTGTGCAAGTGTTTGTTAGTTTGTGCAGGTGCATAGATTGGAGACTTGCTTCTGCCTCCTACTGGATTGATACCTTGGTTCTTAACCGAGGGAAATACTTATCTCTACTTTACTGTATCACCCTTTCCTCTTCAAGGGAAAAATCAATGCAAGCTCAAGAAGTAGCAGGAAGAATTTTCGGCGCCGTTGCCGGGGAGGTTCTACATCAAGCCTACCAAGTACCCATCACAAACTCTCATCTCTTGCACTTACATTAATTTGCCTCTCGTTTTCCTCTCCCCCACTTCTAAAATGTTTTCAGAAAAATACAAAAATATTTGCCTTTTTATTCGCCTTCTTTCGTTCGTCTTTTTGTTTGCTTTTCATTTGCTTGTGTGCTAGATTGCTTGGTTTGTCACGATGTCTCAAGAAAACACCAAGTTGTGTGACTTTTGCAACACCAATAATAATGATTTTATTAGTACTCTGATTGCTCCCGCCACTAGTGCGGAATCTTATGAAATTAATGTCGCTTTGTTGAATCTTGTTATGAAAGAACAATTTTCCGGTAGTCCTAATGAAGATGCCACATCCCATCTAAATACTTTCGTTGAGTTGTGTGATATGCAAAAGAAAAAAGATGTGGATAATGATATTGTTAAATTGAAGCTATTTCCGTTCTCAATATGAGATCGTGCTAAAACTTGGTTTTCAACTTTGCCTAAAAATAGTATTTATTCATGGAATAAGTGTAAAGATGCTTTTATTTCCAAGTATTTTCCTCCCGCTAAAATCATCTCCCTTAGGAACGATAAAATGAATTTTAAGCAACTTGATCATGAACATGTTGCATAATCTTGGGAGAGGATGAAATTGATGATAATAAATTGCCCTACTCATGGTTTAAGTTTATGGATGATCATACAATTTTTTATGCCGGATTGAATTTTGCATCTAGAAATGTTTTAGATTCCGTCGTGGGAGGTACTTTTATGGAAATTACATTAGGACAAGCTAGTAAACTCCTAGATAATATTATGGCAAATTACTCTCAATGGCATACCGAAAGATCTTCCACTAGTAAAAAAGTGCATGCGATAGAAGAAATTAATACTTTGAGTGGAAAGATGGATGAACTTATGAAATTGTTTGCTAGTATGAGTGCTCCTATTGATCATAATAATATGCCTTTGTCCACCTTGATTGAAAATAATAATGAATCTATGGATGTGAATTTTGTTGGTAGGGACAATTTCGGTAATAACGCATATAGAGGTAATTTCAACTCTAGGCCGTTTCCTAGTAATTCCTCTAATAATTATGGTAATTCCTACAACAATTCTTATGTAAATTATAATAAAATATCCTATGATCTTGAGAATAATATTAAATATTTCATTAATTCTCAAAAGAATTTCAATGCTATGGTAGAGGAAAAATTGCTTAAGATTGATGATTTGGCTAGGAACGTTGATAGAATTTCTCATGAGATTGATCTTTAAAGATTAGATCTATGCCACCTAAGATTGATATTAATGAGTCTCTGAAAGCTATTAAAATTTCTATGGATGAATGTAAAGAGAGAACCCCTAGGATGCGTGCTAAGAGAGATTGGTTTGTAAAAGCATGTTCTTCTAGTTTTTGTGAAAATAATGATGAAGATCTTAAAGTGAATGATGTGACTCCTATTGAATCTTTGTTTTCTAAAATAAATCTTGATAAATATGGGACTGGAGATAAGTCAACTTTAGCTAGAAGGCGTTCCAATAATTCGGAGAGTGAAGATCTTAATGAAAAAAATGATAAAAGTGGGATTGGAGAGGTCAAAACTTTAAGTAGCGATGAACCCACTCTTTTGGATTTCAAGCACTTTAATTATGACAATTATTCTTTGATAGATTGTATTTCCTTGTTGCAATCCATGCTTAATTCACCTCATTCTTATAATCAAAATAAAGCTTTTACTAAACATATTGTTGATGCTATGATGAAATCGTTTGAAGAAAAACTTGAGTTGGAAGTTTCTATCCCTAGAAAGCTTTATGATGAGTGGGAAACTACTATTAAGATTAAAATTAAAGATTATGAGTGTAATGCTTTGTGTGATTTGGGTGCTAGCGTTTCCACTATTCCGAAAACTTTATGTGATGTGCTAGGTTTTCATAAATTTGATGATTGTTCCTTGAATTTGCATCTAGCGAATTCCACTATTAAGAAACCTATGGGAAGGATTAATGATGTTCTTATTGTTTAAAATAGGAATTATGTGCCCGTAGATTTTACTGTGCTTTATATAGATTGCAATCCTACATGTCCTATTATTCTTGGTAGACATTTCCTTAGAACGATTGGTGTAATTATTGATATGAAAGAAGGAAACATTAGATTTCAATTTCCATTAAGGAAGGGCATGGAACACTTTCCAAGAAAGAAAATTAAGTTGCCATATGAATCTATTATGAGGGCTACTTATGGTTTGCATACCAAAGATGACAATACCTAGATCTATGTTTTATGCCTAGCTAGGGGCGTTAAACAATAGCGCTTATTGGGAGGCAACCCAATTTTATTTTTACGTTTTTTGTTTTTGGTTATGTTTTTAATAAATACACATTATTACCTCTGTAGTAGTTGTGTTTTGGTGTTTTAGTTAGTGTTTGATCCAAGTAAGACCTTTGGGATGGTCTATGGTGATAGTTGATTTAATCTTGCTAAAAAACAGAAACTTTTGTGCTCATTGCCAGAAATTTAGAAAATCATAGAAACATGTTTTTGGTCTGAATTCTTTTACACAAGATTGATATACAAATTTCCTAAATTTTCCGAATGTTTCAGAATTTTTGGAGTTACAGAAGTATACGAAATTTCCAGATTACTACAGACTGTTCTGTTTTTGACAGATTCTGTTTTCTATGTGTTGTTTGCTTATTTTGATGAATCTATGGGTAGTATAGGGGGGGTATGAACCATGGATAAGTTGGAATACAGTAGATATAACACCAATATAAATTTAGAATGAGTTCACAACAGTACCTAAAGTGGTGATTTATTTTATTATACTAACGGATCTTATGAGTTTTCTATTGAGTTTTGTGTTGTGAAGTTTTCAAGTTTTGGGTAGAGATTTGATGGACTATGGAATAAGGAGTGGCAAGAGCCTAAGCTTGGGGATGCCCAAGGCACCCCAAGATAATATTCAAGGACAACCAAGCATCTAAGCTTGGGGATGTCCCGGATGGCATCCCCTCTTTCGTCTTGAATCCATTGGTAAATTTACTTGAGGCTATATATTTATTCACCACATGATATGTGTTTTGCTTGGAGCGTCTTGTATGATATGAGTCTTTGATTTTTAGTTTGCCACAATCATCCTTGCTATAAACACCTTTTGAGAGGGACACACTTTAATCATGAATTTATTAGAATACTCTATGTGCTTCACTTATATCTTTTGAGCTAGGCAGTTTGCTCTAGTGCTTCACTTATATCTTTTTGAGCACGGCGGTGGCTTTATTTTATAGAAATTGTTGAACTCTCATGCTTCACTTATATTATGTTGAGAGTCTTTAAACAGCATGGTAATTTTCTTAGGTTATGAATTTAGTCCTAATATGATGGGCATCCAAGAGGGATATGATAAAAACTTTCATATAAAGAGCATTGAATATATGAGAAGTTTGATTCCTTGCATTTGTTTTGAGATGTAAAGATGGTGATATTAGAGTCATGCCAGTGAGTAATTGTGGATTGGTAGAAATACTTGTGTTAAAGTTTGTGATTCCCGTAGCATGCATGTATGGTGAACCGTTATGTGATGAAGTCGGAGCATGATTTATTCTTTGATTGTCTTCCTTATGAGTGGTGGTCGGGGACGAGGAATGGTCTTTTACTACCAATCTATCCCCCTAGGAGCATGCGTGTAGTACTTTGTTTCGATGTCTAATAAATTTTTGCAATAACTATGTGAGTTCTTTATGACTAATGTTGAGTCCATGGATTATATGCACTCTCACCCTTCCACCATTGCTAGCCTCTCTAGTACCGCACAACTTTCGCCGGTGCATTAAACCCACCATATACTTTCCTCAAAACAACCACCATACCTACCTATTATGGCATTTCCATAGCCATTCCGAGATATATTGCCATGCAACTTCCACCGTTCCATTTTATTATGACACGCACCATCATTGTCATATTGCTTTGCATGATCATGTAGTTGGCATAGTATTTGTGGCAAGGCCACCGTTCATATTTTTTATACATGTCACTCTTGATCATAGCACATCCTGGTACACCGCCGGAGGCATTCATATAGAGTCATATCTTGTTCTAGTATCGAGTTGTAATTCTTGAGTTGTAAGTAAATAAAAGTGCGATGATCATCATTATTAGAGCATTGTCCCATGTGAGGAAAGGATGATGGAAGCTATGATTCCCTCACAAGTTACGATGAGTCTCCGGACTTTGCAAAAAAATAAAAGAGGCCAAATAAGCCCAAATAAAAAACAGAAAAGAAAAAAAAATGAGAGAAAAGAGAGAAGGGACAATGTTACTATCCTTTTTCCACACTTGTGCTTCAAAGTAGCACCATGATCTTCATGATAGAGAGTCTCCTATGTCGGTGTTCTGGGATCGGGGGTACCCAGATCTGCCTGCCTGAGGCCCAGCGCGTGGGCCCATCGATGGCCCTATAGGGCCCAGCTACAACACCCCCAAGACAAGACCCTCGCGAGGACCCAGGCCTCGCGAGGCGAGCGACGCCAAGACCTCAGAGGAGCGGCCTCCCCAGGCTGCCTCCCGAGGAGCAGAGATCTCTATGCAAGCCTCCGGCCTCGTGAGGCTGTGATGACGTGAGCTATGATGACCAAGGCCAGGCGGGCGCTAGCGGGTGCAGAGGGGACAGTTTCCTCTTAGGTGCTAAGGGAGCAAGGGCAGGCGCAGATTCCCGAGGAAGGACCCAAAGCTTTCCTTTCTGGTGCAACAAGACCAAGACCACGAGCTCGGCAGGACGGATGTCATCCCCGAGCCCACCGCTGTGTCATGGCCAGATGCTTTGCAGGCGAAGACCACCTTTCGTTAGGATAAGATGTACTCCTTGTCCCCCTTCAAATTTGGCCGTTGTGGAATCCCTTCCTGCCTAAGCTATGAGGGAAGAGGATCAAGGCCACTATAAATATGGGCTAGCCATCACCGTAGAAGGGATCCCCGGATCTGACCCTTGACCAATCCATCCTCACCACTCGAGACCTCGCGAGGCTGCTCATCCACTGTACTAGTTCATCCCCTACCTCCTCGTGAGGCCAATCCACCAAAAGCAGGAGTAGGGTTTTACACCGCAAGGTGGCCCGAACCTGGGTAAATCTCTGTGTTGTTCCCTTCCACACGATCCAGCGTACTCATCGAGATCAGGTCATGGGCATGGCGAGCTAGCGTTGTTGTCGAGCGAGATCCTTTGTTCACGCCACTGAGTTCGAACCTTCTTGGGTCTACGGAGCCCTGAATCCAACATTTGGCGCGCCAGGTAGGGGCATGTCGAAGCTCCGCCTCTTCATCAACCGCGTTCCGTTCTCGCTCCGCCGTGCCAATGGCTGATGCTCGCTGAGTCCGTGCCGAGCGCCGGGCCGCTCGTGTTGCTTAGAAGGCTCCCGTGGGCCACGGTGTCCCGCGCCGCTCTGCCTCTCCCGTGGCTAATGCTGCCACCGACCCCGCTGCTCACGAGCAGCAGGACTCCTCGCTGCCACCCTCCGTGCGGCGCGATGGCCGCACCGCCACTCCTTCTCTCACTCCCGCCCCGGATCGTCCTCCCACGCTTGCCGCGGGCCGGCAAACATGCAGGCTGCGCTGCTCATGGCGCGCGAGCTGCTGTGTTACCGTCCCGCCGACGAGGGCTACGACGCCTGGCTTGGCTGCATCATCGAGCTCGTCAACGCCGCCGGCGAGGCCCCGACGCTCTCCCACTTGCTTCTTCCACCGCCATCCCGGGCGGGCGACGTGGCCCGTGGCGCGCCTCCTCCTCCTCCTCTGTGCGGCGCCGACCCTTAGCCTAGGCGCGACGCGCCCCCGCGCGACCCACCGCTTGGGGCACCGGCGCCGACACGGGATGATGCAAGTTGTGAGGTGGTGCAGCGGCCACAAGGCGATGCCCGTGCTCTCCCCGCACCGCCGCGCCAGCATCAGGACCACGCGCCACTGGAGGCAGCGGCATGCGGACGTCAAGACCGACCCCCTCTCGCGCGTGCCGCGTCTGTGAGCGTAGCAGGCTGCCGCGCGTTCACCCCTGAGCTGCGCCGCGTCGTCTGGCCCGACAAGTTCAAGCCGGATCTGCCCCCACGCTACGACGGCACCCCTGACCCTGCAGAGTTCCTTCAGCTCTACTCGTTGAGCATCAAGGTGGCGAATAGTGACGACAAGGTCATGGCAAACTGGTTCCCCATGGTTCTCAAGCATGGCGTGCGCTCCTGGCTCCTTCACCTCCCGGAGGGATCGATCTCCTCTGTAACATCCACAGGTTACCCCACCCTGGTTAAGCTACTTAACCTGCCATGTCATCATGATCATTCTAATAAAATTTCATTAGAAAATATTTCAACTTCAAATTCAAATTTCAAATGGAAGTCAAATAATTACTTCTTCAAATACTCAAACAAAATAGTTCATCACGTTGCAAATATTCCTAAGGCAATTATAAAATTGAAACCAACATTTTTGGAATTCCCAAATTGCCCCCAGAAATTATTTAGTGGCCCAGCAACAAATAATTTGGCTCTTTTCATTTTCCCAAAAATGTCTAACCTCTTCCTGTGGCCCCCAAACTTTTTGTGTAGCACTACAATAATGAGCTCTATTTTTGTGCAGAGTTTCATTCACCGAAAGGCTCATCTGCTAGCTCAAATAAATACTACATGAACTATTTCTTTTCAGAAAAAGAAAGGAAGGATAACCCCTGCTGTGCACTCGGCATGCTCATCGCTGTAGCGACGGCCCAGCCCACGTGGAGCTCAGCCCCCACCTCCCGCACGCGTCAGCTGCTGCGCGCGCCCGAGCTCTGATCGACGCCGTGTCGTCCATCCGCCGGTTCCCCGACGCCCATAAGGTCGTCCCCGAGCCCCCGGATCGAACCCTAACCCCAGTTCCCCCCTCGCTCCCTCTCTCTCTCGTCCCGAAGCTCATCGACGCTGCCTTCGTCATGCCGCCGTCAGCTGCGTGGCCACCGGTCATCCCACGCCCTCGGCTGGTGTCCACCGCTACCGCCAGCGAGTGCCACTTCACCTACGGGTCATCGTTTGAGCGGAGTTGCCCCCACGCCGCCAGATCAAGTCGATCCCCTTCTTCGGTCGCCGCTGCCAACCACCGTCGATTTGCCTCGTACCTGCACTACTAAGTAACCACAGGGCCACCGTGAGCCTGCTAGGTGAGCTACGCTCCTTCTCTCCCCGTCTGCGACTCGATTCCACGTCTGTAGCTAGCCGAACGCCGCGGTCGCCGTTGCCCGTGCTCCGGCCTCCGCCGGTGAGCTCGCCGCCCTTGCCGTTAGCTTTGTCACGGCCAAACAAGCACGCCAGCATGCTCGGGGTAGCCTTCTGGTGCGCCCCATCGCCCTAGCCCGCGCGCAAATGCACTGCAACACCGGACCCGCGTAGCCCAGATTCCGGTCGTCGCCCGCGCTCGTCGTAGTCGACGTTGTAGGCCGCCGGAGCTCGCGCCAGTTGACCAGATCGACGCGGCGCTCGTCCCTCGTCCGAATGATGGTCGCGGCACGTGATTTGGTGCCGTGTAGCGGAAACCCGCCGTTCGCCGGAGTCGCGCCGTCGCAAACGGCCTCACCGGAGCTCTCGCCGGCGATGCACCGACGTGGCACGGTGTGGGGCCCGCCCAGAGTCACTGACAGTGGGCCCCAGGCCGCTGTTTGACCGCGTTGACCGTGGTCAACGCGTGGCACTATTCACATGTGTCACTGACGTGTGGGCCCCCCACTGTTAATTAGTTAATTGACCCGGATTAATTAAAACCTAAACTAACTAGCTAATTAGTGACACTGACAGAAGGGCCCCACCTAGCTAATTAGCCCTGTTAGCTTAGAATTAATCCTGTTATTAGCCTCTGTCACTGACGCGTGGGCCCCACTGGTCAGTTTGACCAGTCAGCTTCTCAGTTGACTTGCTGACATCATCCTTTAGTCATGCTGACGCCATAATTCATTTTCTGTAAATGAAAATAATTCCAGAAAATCATTTAAACTTTGAAAATTAATAACTTTTAAACCGTAGCTCAGATCGAAAAAGTTAAAACACGAAAGTTGCTCAGAACGACGAGACAAGTCTGATTGTGCCGTCTGTTTCCTTGTCGGAACCCCCTACGTAGGAGAACTCGTAACTCTGAGCTCGATTCTGGTAGATGAATAGTGACTAATCACCGGTTAATAAATCCCAGATTAATTCTAAAAATAACTAAAATGACTTAGAGGCATATTTAGGCAACCCTGCACTGCATCATAGCATTGCACGCACTGTGTTGCATCTGTTTGCATTATATTTACCTGTTTCTTCCCCCTCTTCTCTTTCGGTAGACCCCGACGTTGCCGTAGCTCCTGAGGCAGACGCCACTCCGAAGTACGACTACGTCCCCGACGACCCTGCCCTTGCCGTCGAGCAGACAGGCAAGCACCCCCATTTTGAGCATTCCGATATCGCCCACTCTCTTCTCTCTTATGCTTGCATTAGAAGTTACTGCTGCTACGGTTGTCCTATATCTGCTGCATAGCCTGTTTACTTGTAACCTGTTGTTGATACTTTCCTGCTATCCTAAACTGTTTAGTATAGGATGGGTAGAGCCTTATCAGAGACCCACTTGTCCCGACTGCCTCGCTGGACTCTCAGAAGACCCGAGCAACGGGATCGAAGATCAGACCCTGGCACCGCACGTCACTTCCCTAAGATGCTCGACTCTACTGGGTTACTATCGAGTGCCGAGGGTGATACCTCGTCAGCACTTCTGATGATAACCTTGTAGGTTAGTTATTCGGTCGTGGTAAGTGAGGGTGATTCCTCCTACACCACCCCCGATAACGACGTCATCGTGCAACTTCTCAAGTGTGGACCTCGAGGGTGATTCCTCATTCGTTCACCTTGACGATAGCACCGAGCAGGAATTCCATCGAGGGTGATTCCTCAGGGTTCCTTTCGGTGTCAGACACACAGCTACTTTGGATATTATGACTTGACTTTGAACCATGATACTAAAGACGGGTCGGCCCTGAGGGGTACCCGCGCGAGCATGAATGCGAAGTGATGTGGAGTCGGGTTGACCTGAGAGGTGCCCGCGAGATAACTACGAGGCGTGGCTGGGCATTCTTAGCCCTTGCCGCAAGTCCTCGAGATGGGGTGACGGGGTCACATCGACCGTGAGTCTCTGCTCGTTACCGCGCGCTCCTAATCCACTAACGGTTTGGATATTTGATCCGAGGGGCCTCTGGCCTGATAGCACTAACCATCACGTGGGCATAGTATGGGCGTTCTGCGTCGTATACTTCAGCCGGAGCTTAATGGACGTCAGCAACTGATGCGGCACACGCTGGGTTGGACTGGGAACGCAACCGCGCTTGTATAAGGGGTTGCTAGGTCTGCTCACCGGCGGTGCACGTAACGTGCAGGAGTTCCCGGGGCGAAGGCCCAAGACCCCTGGGGGCATAGGTTAGACCGGCGTGCTGACCTCTCTGTTAAGTATTTGGTTGGGTTGCGGCGTGTTGCTTAGCCGAGGCCGGGCATGACCCAGAAAAGTGTGTCCGGCCGGAGTTAAGCGAGCGTGGTGGGTAAGTTGGTGCACCCCTGCAGGGAAGAAACTTCTATCGATAGCCTGTCCTATGGTAACGGATACTCGGAGTTGTATCCCGATCGGTACAACTAGAACATGACTTGAGATGAGAACTGGATAGTACGGCTCTGGGATTGCTTTCTCGCAGGGAGTTGAGGAAGAATCTCTGGCCGAGGATTGATGACACTGTTATACTTTACATTATGTTATTCTGCTCTCTTCTATTGCTGCAAGACTGATGAAGATGCTTGAAGATGCTAGTCTTTGATAGGACTAGGCTTTCCCCCTCTATTCTGGCATTTCTGTAGCCCAGTCCACATATACAGCCCTCCTTTGAAAATGTTGCATATGTAGTGTAGATCCTTGCTTGCTGAGTACTTCGAATGAGTACTCACGTTTGCTTTATTTTCCTTTTTCCCCCTTTATCCCTTTGTCGCATCCAGACGACGGAGCCCCGGAGCCAGTTGTCCCCATCGACGACCACTACTACTACCAGCCCGGAGAGTACTACTACTACGAGAAGCCGACTGATGACCAGGAGTAGGATCGGAGGGTCCAGGGCAGGAGGCCTACGCCTTTCGATCGTAGAGTTTTATTTTTGCCCCGCCTCTGTGAAGGCTTATCTCTCTTTCTGTAATATATCTGTACCCAGATATCTGATGCTTCCGCTGACACTTGTATGCCATCAAGCTATGTATTCGAGCCCTCGAGGCCCTGGCTTGTAATATAAAGCTTGTATGAATTTATTTATGTTTAGAGTTGTGTTGTGATATCTTCAAGTGAGTCCTTAGGCTTGATCGTGTGCATTTACGTGTATGGTTAGTGCACGATTAAGCCGGGGTCGTTACAGGTTGGTATCAGAGCCGACTGCCTCTAGGAGTCCCCCTTTCCAACTCTTTGGCCGAAGTTGAGTCTAGTGGTCGAAAACTGTTTTACTAACTTGGCTGTGTGGCTTACGGGCCCACGTCGCCAACTGGGTGGTATTAGGATCTTTTATTCCTCGTATTTATTCTGGGACTCTGATCTCTCTTCTATTCAGGTTAAAATTTTACTAACTTCAACATTACGGTCTCGTAACCGCTTTCTCCCGGAGAGCCCCTCATGCCAGATGATCGCTTGGTTCATCAGAAGACTCCGACGATACTCCTCGAAGTTCCCGAGACCCTGTGCCCACTGCCTTGCAGTTCCCGACCACCGATAAACTCTGACGAATAACTACTTACACTTATCACACATATATTCATTCCAGTTACTCTTTGGTTCCATCCGACATATCGAAATACTATCCGACATTTCGAGAATTCTCTGAACCTACTGCCTTGCAGTTCCTTTTCGTCTGAACATACTTATGAATAAGTCCTCACATTTCTGGGGATCCATTCATCCCCAGTTGTTATTGTGTTTCACGAAATACTTCGTATTGCTATCCGATCACCCGAAAATCCTTTGCAACCTATTGCTCTCGAAATTCTTGCCTGCTTGCCTTATGGTTAATTCCATATGTCTAGTAATCCCCGTCAACATCCTTTACCAATTACCATTTTGAATCCCCTGAACCAATATGCTGCGAATATTCGCCATTATCAGTTGATTCCTAGAATTCGTCCTTCCGGCTCAGTCACCATTCCGGACATGAGCTGGTTCTCGATCAATCAAGTATTGATTGATTGTCCAACTGAGCATGTACAAATCACTCGTCCCTCTGCCCAGGTGAACTAATTGTCACTCCTGGCTTTGGAAATCATGAACCCTCTGAATTTTATACTTGGGTTGTTTAAGTGCTTCCTTAATTCGATGTGCTTGCCTCCCATCTTTTCTCGGAGGACTTTCAGGTGGAACCAGATGTTTAAACCTTACCCCGTTAGTTCTCACGGATCACTTGATTCCTTTTGTGGACAATTATCCGACCGATTCTTTTCTATTCTAGGAACTTTATCGGTTCCTCCCCCGTTGACATTGCCTTTGGCGCTGAAGCATTCTCTACTTCTTGCCGTCTGTATATCCGCCCTGCTTACATGTCACGTAAAGGCAGTGCATTCCTTCTCCATATTGATTTGGGACTGACTACTGTCCGGGACATGTCCCATAACCATGGGTGGAGATCTCTGCAAGATGGAACGCTAAGGTTGTTCATCTAGTTCTATTCAACCTACTCATATTTGGACAAAGCTTTTGCTTCTGATCCTTCGTTTCTGAACCATAACTCCTTTGTACTTAAACGTCGGATTGTTCCGATGTTTCTATAATCTGATGCTGTCACATTCTTTCTTCTTCCGGTTAAGTACCGCTACTCACGTCAGATCCTTTGCTGACCACCTGCTCTTTTGTTGGATTATTATCCGACAATGTCCTTCATCTTCTATCTTTGAGAATTCTTTCCCTGTTGCAATTGCCTTCGGCAATGCGGTATCATGTAATTCTTTTTGTCCATATTCAATTATGAATTGTTGTTTGTTGCTTCTATAAGCATGGGGTATAGATCCGTAAAATGCCCCTATGGGTTGAGTCTATGCCTTCACTAGCTGTGAGAACCCACAAGGCTTCATGTGCCATACCTTCTGTTGTTCCACCAGTTAAAATTTTAAACTCTAAACATTCTTAACAGAGAGCAGTGAATGAGAAGTTGTTCATTGAAGAAGTGGGAGTCGACCTTGAACCTTTGTGTTCATGCCCATGGACCCGATGTAGAACTTATCATGGAAGCTGCCCGTAAAAATAATTATTTCCTTGGTACAAGTTCATCTTGAATCTACGAATTGATCCTTTGCAATCGTGGTTCCCACCATATTTCCTTCTTGATTCCATTTTCCGGATTAGTTAAAATACTTGTCCTCTGCAGATCAATTCACCCGTCCAACCTCTACCCCGATTTACCTTCCGGTATTACCCCTAGTACTTGTTACTGGGAAGTTTAATACCCCATCTCATCATTCCAAGCCTGATCAGCTATATCTTTATCGTGCCAGCTTTTAACTGTGCTACCTGGCCCTTCTTCCCGGAGCACAATCTTCGACGATGTGCAAAGCTTGCGTCGATCTTTCGCATCCTATCTTTTCATCCCGAACAACAAGCTTGATTTCGAGCTTGTGTCTTATCCGTGGTTTCGTTGACCTCGAACTTCATTCCAGCTACTTTGATCATCTTGCTGATTGATTCCCTCTTCTTAGAACCCCTCGACAAATGTGTCATGATCATCATCAACATTCCGAACTCTTTTAGGATATCAATTGAATTCATGGCTATAAATACCATCCCTGCCCCTCGATGAATTGTGATATCATCGATGTCATCCTTGACTTTTGACCAACACAAACCTGGTTGTATTTGGTTATTCCTTACGTCCCGAGATACCCTTGTAAATGTTTCTCGGTACCTCTTGAGATCTTCGAACCCAATCTTTTACTTGACACCATATCATTGCTGCAACGAAGCATGATTGTGGTATTCCAAATATCAACAAGAACGTTGGAAGCACATTGCCAATTGTTTCTTAATCAATTATCCAAACATCGTTGTAAGGGTAATATCACGAGTCATCACTCGCCTCTTTATCTAAATGCTTTTGAACTTACTGTTCCATCATGTATATCCTGCTCCGCTTTTCCTTGAGCAGGATGTACTCCCGATTCTCGTGTATAAACACATTTTCCTTTCCATTGTTTTGTTTAACCTTTCTTGTGATCTATGTGATGTAAGCAGAAATAATTCCCTGCTTATAAAACACCTCGGTCTACAACTCTGTCAGTGAGACCCCGTTACTATTGTTGATCACATTCCGGTAACCACCGATGGACGAGAACCTCGCCGATTGGTCCGCCTCGTTCGACGAGCAGGAAAATGGTTCTCTTCGTCCCTCGCCCTTGGTACCGATGGTGACGCCAACATTCAAGGACAACGAAGAGCCTAAGCTTGGGGATGTCCCAGAAGGCATCCCCTCTTTCGTCTTCGTCTATCGGTAACTTTACTTGAGGCTATATTTTTATTCACCACATGATATGTGTTTTACTTGGAGCGTCTTGTATGATTTGAGTCTTTGCTTTTTAGTTTGCCACAATTATCCTTGCTGTACACACCTTTTGAGAGGGACACGCATGAATCGTGATTTATTAGAATACTCCATATGCTTCACTTATATCTTTTGAGCTAGGCAATTTTGCTCTAGTGCTTCACTTATATCTTTTTAGAGCACGGCGGTGGTTTTATTTTATAGAAATTGATGAACTCTCATGCTTCACTTATATTATTTTGAGAGTCTTTAAACAGCATGGTAATTTGCTTTGGTTATAAATTTAGTCCTAATATGATAGGCATCCAAGAGGGATATAATAAAAACTTTCATATAAAGTGCATTGAATACTATGAGAAGTTTGATTCCTTATGATTGTTTTGAGATATAAAGATGGTGATATTAGAGTCATGCTAGTGAGTAATTGTGGATTTGAGAAATACTTGTGTTAAGCTTTGTGATTCCCGTAGCATGCACGTATGGTGAACCGTTATGTGATGAAGTCGGAGCATGATTTATTTATTGATTGTCTTCCTTATGAGTGGCGGTCGGGGACGAGCGATGGTCTTTTCCTACCAATATATCCCCTAGGATCATGCGCGTAGTACTTTGTTTTGATAACTAATAGATTTTTGCAATAAGTATGTGAGTTCTTTATGACTAATGTTGAGTCCATGGATTATACGCACTCTCACCCTTCCACCATTGCTAGCCTCTCTAGTGCCGCGCAACTTTCGCCGGTACCATACACCCACCATATACCTTCCTCAAAACAGCCACCATACCTACCCATTATGGCATTTCCATAGCCATTCCGAGATATATTGCCATGCAACTCTCCACCGTTCCGTTTATTATGACACGTTCCATCATTGTCATATTGCTTTGCATGATCATGGAGTTGACATCGTATTTGTGGCAAAGCCACCATTCATAATTCTTTCATACATGTCACTCTTGATTCATTGCACATCCCGGTACACCGCCGGAGGCATTCATATAGAGTCATATTTTGTTCTAAGTATGGAGTTGTAATTCTTGAGTTGTAAGTAAATAAAAGTGTGATGATCATCATTATCAGAGCATTGTCCCATGTGAGGAGAAGGATGATGGAGACTATGATTCCCCCACAAGTCGGGATGAGACTCCGGACAAAAAAAAAGAGGCCAAAAAAAATGACAGAAGGCCCAAATAAAAAAAAGAAAAAAAAAGAGAAAAAGAAAAAATGAGAGAAAAGAGAGAAGGGGAAATGTTACTATCCTTTTACAAACACTTGTGCTTCAAAGTAGCACCATGATCTTCATGATAGAGAGTCTCCTTATCGGGTAGTACGAGTCACCAGGCCTGGCGCAGTCTGCCTGGAGACCGAGGATGGCATTCCAGTGAGCAATTCCTGAAATATCGAACATCTTAGCAAGTTCTACCCATAAGGCGCGGTTGCCGGGTCTCCCGGCAACCACCTTTTGTACGAGTTTTGCCGGCAAGGCATATGATCCTTTGTACAAAGCCAGGCGCAGACTCTGTGCATAGTTGAATAAGCTTAAGTGTTTTACAATTCCTGTTGATTTTCATGTTAATCTATTTGCATGCGTATCCGAGATATTGTATTACATTTGCTTCCGGTAAGCGTTAACGAACCGCCATGGTTCCATATCCCTATTGTCTCTTCTTTCTTTTTTCTCAAAAGATAGAAGGTTCCCTCGTGTGCAAGTTTGCCGGGGGGAGTGAGGATACCGACAGGCGATGTTCAAAGTTGACATCTTGTAGAGAGGAGCACAACAACAAAAAGCTAAGTTGCAGAACTTTAAGTGAATTTTTTTACTTAAAGGTTATTTTCCTTGAATGATTTCGGCTTTTGTATGGAAAACCTGCACGCGAAGGAACCTTGTCGTGATCGGTTGCGCCCTTACTCTGTTTCGAGTCCACTCAACAGCTTAGGTGGCTACACTGAAAACGTCAAGGTATCTTGCCAGTAGCGACACCTCCAGCAGGCTGCTAAGGATCTGTTCCTCAAAGCGCTCGCGGCAAGGGTGCGCGCATCGGCAAGTTTTCCAATAAGCGTAGGGCATGCACCATACAGAAAGAAATCAGACAAGAGAAATAGCGTGCATTCATACGAAACATAGCAAGTTATATTACATTGATAGTCGCCGCGATTCTAACTTAAGATGAAACTGCCTTTGGCATGAAATGGTGGTGACAAAAAGAAGTGCAGTGGCTAGTCCCTACGTGGCCTTCGACCCTCTTGACTTGGCTCACTTTATCGACGATGGGTGCGACAAGTTCTTGGAGTGCCTTGAGGTCTATATTCTCCGACAAGCTATCAAGAACGTTGGTAAGGTTGATGCCAGGGTTCTTGTGCACCACTTTGACGAGCACCTTGAGGAGGATGGCCCGGCAGAGTTTGCGAGATTCGTTGGCCAGATGGGTTGCTCGTTCAGAATGGAGCAGCTTCAGGGCATCAATGACGCTCTCGAAGAACATGGTCAGCTTGGCGCTCGAGGACACCCTATCGTTAGAAGAGTAGCTGAAGTTCTGCAGGCCCATGGTGGACAGTTCGGCTCCAAGCCTTTCCGCAACGTCAACAAGGTGCTCGGTCTAGATCTTCACACCTTTCTCAAAATCATTATAAGTGGCGGCGGCGCTCTTGGGCAGGTCCTTCTCATTCTGGAGGTCTTTGATCAAAGCCTTCTCACGAGCCTTGCCATCCTCCAGGGACTTCTCCAGCGTGGCCAGCTTCAGATTCAGATCAGCGATGGATTCATTGGCGGAGGTGAGCTTTTTGGTCTTGTCGGATATGGTAGTTTGCATCTCCGCCAAGCTATAGAGAGTCTTCTCTCTACCGGCTTTGAGTGTCGAGAGCTCCTTGCCATGATCCTCGAGATCCACCTCCAGCCTCTTTACTTTATTGCCCAGCTTGTTCTTGGAGGCCTCTACAGCTTCGGCGACATCGATGGCCTCCTTCAACTTGCTGGCGTGATCTATGGCCAGAGCTTCGAGCATCTCCTTGTGTTTCTGCTCCAGCTCCTGGGTTCACTACACGATGAGCTTTTCGATCTCCTCGTCCTTGCTGCGGAGCTTGGCGGCAAGCGTCTCCTCGCGAGCGGCAAGGTCCTCTTCATGAGCATCGAGCCCGACGCGGCGTTCTGTTAAGCGAGCTTCCTCTGCAGTGGCCCACTGCGTGGCCACTTCCTGTGCCTTCTCGGCATCGGACTGCTTTAAGAGGAACTCGCTCCAACTTTGACTCAGTTGTTCCCTGCCAGCCATCAGCTCCTGGAAAGCCTCAGTGTACCAGACTTGTGTTTCCTTGACGCACTTCTAGAAATCTACCTCCGCTGCTTCAATAACTGCTGCCCTAGAGTCTAATTTCTCCTTTCGGGTGCGGTGAAGCGCGTGAAGCTTTTGAAAGTTGTCGCTCATGTTTTGGAGGAGTTGTTCTTCCTTGGACTCACTGCTGCTAGCACGTGGCTCATCAACGATCTTGAGTCCAGCAGTGGCGATGACGTCTTCATCGAGAATTTCCCCTTAGGTTGGCACCCCAGTGCTTGCCATCCCTGGTATGCTGACGAACAGGTTCTCACCAACCTTAAGGTATCTGCTTGGCGGAAGGGCTTCGGATGTTGATGGTTGATCTTCGACAACCGCCTTGCCGGCAACTGGGGGCTCCATGACCGGTGCAGCGCCAGGCGCTCCTGTGGTAGGAATGCCATCAGTATGGTCACCGGTCTCCTTGCTGGCCCTCTCAGCAGACCCCTTGGCGGTTTCTTCCTGTGCGACCTTGGCGAATTCGTCAGCAGCGACTTTGTCGGTCTCGGCGGCAGCATCCTTGGCGGTCTCCTCGATGACGATATCAACATCCATGTGTTCCATCGAAGGAAGATCTGAAGACCGGGGAAGGAAACAAGATGAGACCAAGGTTGAAGTTCAAGAAGACAAAAATAAAGACAGAGTGACAAGTACTCGGAGGCAAGCGGTTTACCTATGTCGAGCTGTTGAGAGGTGGTTTCTCCTTTCCCGGCAACATTTGTTGCCGATGTAGGACTTCCAGTGCCCGTGCTTGCAGGCTCCTCTTCAACACGAATAGGCTCGCCAGTGGAAGCCCTTGCCGGAGATTCATCTCTGGGCGGCGCGGTTGACGGGGGCGGCATGTCGAGAACAGCCTCCAGTGGCTCTCTTTGTTGCGGTTCTTCTCCTGCAAGCCCGGAGATGTCAGTAGCAAAGATAAACATCTCAGTGCTCACCAGCGGAAAATGAGTAGAGGACTCACGCTGGGGGCTGAGTTGAGGGCTACATTGAGGGCTGTGCTCCGGGCTGTTGATGATGAGCTCTGGTGCGCCTACGGTGCTTGCCGAAGGCTCATCGCCCGTTGAAATCTTAGCCTTCTTTGCCATCCTTTGTGCCAATGTTTTCGTATCTCTATGGAGACAGGCCAAAGCAAGACAAATGAGTTAAGCAAATCAGGAACTCAGAAGTTAAAAGATCCAGCATGGCCCTTACTCTTCTCTTTCCGGGCTAAAAGCGGAGATGTCGAAGTCGGCCTCCATTACAGTGTCCATGCGAGAGAGTGGAGGAGGGGTCCTGGGTCGCTTGGCTGCGTCAGAAGTGGTAGGTTGATGTAATCCTGCTGCTCCGGCTGTTGGTGCTGTCGTATGAGATGCCCCCACCGCTCCAGTTGTTGCCGCGGTCGTGCGTCTCGTACATCGCGTGGGTTGCTATTGAGCTTCTTGCCGCTGCGCAGCCTCGCCGGCCGCCCTTTTTCCGGGAACTTCACCGCTTGAGGAAGGCTCACATGTTGGGACGCCAGAGACGGCTTTTTGAAGAACACGCTTCTTCTTCCCTGGAGCTGGGGGATCCTCGTGCAGCTGCTCCTCGGTTGCGTCTTCGACGGAAGGGCTCCCGGAAACTGTGCCACTCTGCTCCTCGACAGTCTCACCTTGCTCGGTGGGGTCTTCCTCTGACATCACTTCTTCTTCACCGGTTTCCCCCTCCATGAAGCCAACGCTACCGGCCAATGCGGCAAGATTCGCCTCTTCCGCCCTGCTGGCGATATATGCCACTTCTTCATCAGTAGTGGGGCGGATGAAGTTTGTCTCTTCCCGGATGGTTCTCTCCGATAGATTGTCAAAGAACTCCTGTGTGTGCTCTGCGGATGGCTCGACCCATGTTCCGTCAAGGCCATGAGCATTGCACACCGGCATCATGGCGATGATTGAGGTCAGAGCGGAGTTGTTGCACAGAGGAATTACGCTCGCCGGCAACTTATATTTCCCGTCGGGCCTGAACAGTTTGTGGTAGAGAGCTATGTGCTGCATGACTGTCAAGTTGTTATTCAGACCAGGACACAGCCTCATGATATCTGCTGTATTCCGAAACTCCCAGGCTGGTCTCCCTTTGTTATGCAGAGGAGCGATGCGGCGGCGAAGGAAGTCAGCGCCAACCATTTCTATTGTGAGCCCGACAGCCCTGAGACGGTGGATCCTGGTAATTGCGATTGTGAGCTTCTCATCTTGAGGATCGAGGGAACTCCAGTTATTGCCGCGGACCACTTTCGTTTGTCGGGGCAAACAGAAAGGCTGAGGATCCTTCTCCTTAATCCAGCACCATTCGCCCCGCCATTCTTCCCACTTGCTACGGAAGAGCCCCTCTGGATATATCTCTTTATTCCATGCCCTTGGAATCCAGGTGATAGAACCAGAAAGGGCGTCTCCTTTTTCGATACGGGGAACGAAATAGTGGCGAAAGAGGGTTGTGCTGGGGACTACTCTGGCAAAATTTTCGTAGAGATGGGCGAAGACTGACATACATGTCACGGCATTCGGCGTGAAATCCAAGAGATGGAAGCCGTATGTGTACATGATGTCGATGAAGAAATCAGAAAACGAAGGGCAGAGCCCGCAAAAAGTAGGCGGCAAAGAAAGGGAATTTATCTGGGCCACCCTTGGAGGAAGTAGGATTCACGCGAGTAGCAGGGTGAGCCTTCGTCTCCCTCCCCCACATGCATAAATACCGATCCCTCAGGGTGCTTGCGTCGAGCGTCAGGGCGAAGATGACGTGTTCCTTTCGCATCTTCACCAGCTCGAACTCTTTCGCCTTGGCATCCGAGTCAATGGCTTTCACCTCTTTGCCCTTGCTCGCCTTGGGCGGCATGGCAACTGTGGAAGCAGGAGTCAAGGGCGATGAGGGTGTCGAGGTGGCAGATGGCCGGGAGAGACTCTGTTTCGAGCTCGAGGAAGAAGGCGACGGTGGTTTCCAGATTGGAAAGGATGGGAGGTAAATGAGCGGCGCCTCTGCGGATTCCTTTTTATGGGGAAGGCCTCCTTTCTAATCAATGTGAATGCGCCTTTGCAAGCGCGCTGTACTGCGGTCATTCCGCGCACGTATCCCACATCGCGCATTCAATATGCGCCGTGGGGAAGCGTGGTAAATGAGATAATTACGACAGCTAACTCCTGCCACGCGTGCCCGTGCACTGTTTGGGCCTAGCCCAACAATGCCTCACACCCGTGTATGGCCTAGGCCCGGGAACTCCTATCGGTGTACTAAAGTTTGGGTCCTTTAGTACCCCATACTTGTGCACGGGCGGTCCTAGCCATACCAGCGGCAAGGCCTGCCGGGGGACAGCTGGAAGCAAGTGCAAGACTATCAAGAAGGCATTCAAACCAGTGACCAGAAGACAGAAGCCCAAAGGCCAGATCCCCGGCAAGATACTTGCCGGGATGGCTTGCGAAGACCCGGCAAGACTCGCACCCGGCAAGACTCCGCCACCCTGCCACTGCTCCAGCGCAGCGGCCAGCCTGTCATTTGGGTTTTGTCCTCCTGGATGCGTGTCATGGCACTAGTGGTGGACGGGCTTAAGCGGTGCTGATGGGACGGGCCGTTTTTCCGTCCCCAAGAAAGTAAGGGACACCTAAACGGAGCATTTAATGCGTTTGTCCTAAGTCGTCAGTGATAAACATGTAAACATTGTAGCAACTTTACACCTCTTGTATGTACTGTACGCCACTGTTGGTGACCCCTTGGACGTATAAAAGGAGGCCCAAGGCGTAGCTACAGGGAGGAGGACTCTCTGTCCCATTCTGCATGCGTAGCTGCTGCTTGAATGTACTGTTCACTGCGAGCGCTCCTGAAGCTTGGGCTTAAACTCCCACAATAAACCAAAGCAGGAGTAGGGTATTACGCTTCTCAGCAGCCCGAACCTGGGTAAAAATCCCCTCGCGTTGATCATTGGATCTGCTCTTTGTGCATACCTCTCTCCCTGCCAAACCGTAAAAGGGATCCACGCGATCCCATAGGTGTCGTACGCCGACACTCTCTTTAGAGAGTAAGTGGTGGTGGAGGGGTATTACATAGGCAGCACAAAAATCCAACCATTACAAGTCTTTGACCCAACTCGGTGACACCGATATGAACATCTCGGTGAGACCAACTAGTGCAAAAGACTTAACCATTAGCATTTTTGGTGAGACCGATTTTACCATCTCGGTGGGACCGAAGTGCAATGGCCAGGGCAGAGCCGCGTCTCTGTAATTTTGATCATTTGTGTCGGTGATTCCGAAATGAAACAACTTCATCACAAAAATTTGGCAAGGCCTTCTCGGTGGGACGGAGAACCAATTCGGCCAGACCAATATGTTAAGGTTTTGGTTGTGGCAGTAGAATGATCATCTCGATGGGTTCAGAATGGATTGTATCGGTGGGACCAAAATGATGATTTAGGGTTTGGACAGAAGTGTTTGTGGGAAAGTGATGGAGGGTTTTTGGAGGAATATCACTGAGCACTTTAAGAAACAACCTCATCTACAATACCTCATCCCCTTTTAATAGTATTGGCTTTCCTAAGGGACTCAATGTGATCTTGGATAACTAAACCAAAAATGTAGAGTCTTGGTATAACCAATCTTGTCCTTCACATTTTGAGGGGTCCACATCCATTAGTCCATGCCATGCCAATCATTGATCTATTCTGAAATCTATCATCTATTTTCATTAGATCAATGACATATATGTTGTTATTAATTACCAAAACCACCCGGGGATTAGTTGCACTTTCAGGAACAAACGCAAAATAGATCTTGCTTCCAAGGTCTTGGCAGTACTGCATGAAGGTGTGGCTCGTGAACTGTGTGCCGTTGTCGGTGATGATCTTGTTTGTTACTCCAAAACGATAAAAAAGTCCTTTGAAAATTTTGACGGCTGACTATGCTCTCACCTTCTTCACCGACTCTACCTAAGGCCACTTTGTGAACTTGTCTATTGCGAAGTACAAGAACTCAAAGCCCCCAGTTGCACGGGGAAAGGGGCCAAAGATGTCGAGCGCCAAGACCGAGAAGGGCCAGGAGAGAGGGATTGTTTGAAGGGCTTTAGCTGGCTGATGTGTTTTCTTGGAATGGAACTGGCACGCTTCACACTTGGTTACAAGTGCAGTTGCATCCTGGAGAGTAGTGGGCCAATAGAAGCCTTGCCGGAAAGCTTTGCCTACAAGGGCTCTTGATCCTATGTGAGAGCCACATATGCCTCCATGTATCTCCGCCAACAGCTTCTGTCCATCTTCCCGGCAAATGCACTTCAATTTCGCCCCATTTGGTCTCTTTATGTGCAGAATGTTGTCCACAAACCAGTACATACTTGACCGATGGGCTACTTTCTCAGCTTCTTCTTACTCTTCGGGAAGTTCTCCTGTCTGCAGGAAATGGACAATTAGATGCTCCCATGTCGGAGCCTGTGGCTAGACGACAAGACCAAACTCACCACCGGATGCGCCATCCTCCGGCGAGCCTTCCCATCCACTCGCCCTCTCCGGGGAACCCCCATGCCACCGGCATCTCGTCGGAACAGCCGCCCACGGCCAACCGAGCCGCCGTCAGTAGGGCCCTCCTCGGCGTTCGCACTTGGCCTAGGCGGAAGCGGCGCTCCCTCCTGAGGCTACCGGTGCCCGCACCTCGGCCGGAGACGGCCGGAGTCGCCGGGGCCATCGCCGGCTGCGCCCGGTCTCGCCTCTCCTCTCTGCCCGTGTCGGGAGGAAGAAGGAGGCAGGGGAGGAGAGAGAGAGCCCGGGTGGGACCCGCCCGTAAGTGTCACAAGGGCCGGTCCAGTCAGCTAAGTGAAGGCGCCCAGCAGCGAGTACGTTTTCCTCACTGGAAAATGCATTCCCTCAAAGGTGCTTTCTATTTTTTTCAGCCGGCTGCCGAAAGCCTTGTTTAGTGGACGTTCACCGGTTAGCCGCAGAAAAGCATATTTTCTATTTGTTTTTCTGCCTAAACAATGAACGGCCACAACTTTTCGCTCACAACTCCGATTCAGGTGAAACCAATGCCCATGTCTTCAGTTCGTCGAGCCCCTCCCAATGGTATCATTTTCATAATGTTGCCACACAGTGGAAATGACCATTTTGCCCTTGCCTCTAAACAGCCCCCTCCGAGAGAGAACCGTTCCGGCGAATTCTTCCGCGGCTTCACCACACTTCTTCCCGGAGTATTTCTTCGCCCCAGGCAAGCCGACCATCTGATTTATCCCCTAAAGCATTGCTCTGTGTTGTTCTTGCATGTTTAAATTAATATGCTTGTGCCTATCTGTGTAGTAGTGAGCTGTATGTGACTCTGATGAACCCTTGCTTCCACTTTCTTCGGTGACGGCACCACGCCTGTGTTCTGAGCTGTTTCCGACCGTCCGGGGTGGATGCTGACTTTTATTTCTCTTGTCATCAACTGTCTGTGTTCTGAGCTGCTTTTTGGCCGTCTCGGGCAGCTGTTGAATATCTTTTCGTAGCAGTGACCCTATGCTCTGAGCTGTTTCTCGGCCGTCTTAGGGAGCTGCTACATTCTTCTTATCAACACCGTCTCATGCTCTGAGCTGCTTTCCAGCCATCTTGAGCTAGGGTTGAGTTATTCCAGTAATGTCCCAGATCTGAGTTGTAAAGACCATTCTGGTGGCTACTGGTTTCTTTGCCGGTTTTGTGCAAGGGTTCCGATGGTTGTCACTTACAGCTAGAACTTGTAAACTGGTAACTTGCCATTTAATATTGTTTCACTAATGACTCATTGTGATGTTATATGGAGATAGGTTGTTATGTTTCCACAGTCGTTATCGCACACATAGTTACCACTATGTTAAGTTATTGTGATGAACCACTAAGCTTGCTAAATGAACTTAGTCGGTTGATCTTGAGTCACCTGTCCGGGCTTATCCGTGCAACCACATTTGCCGGTATGGGACGGCCTTGACTTGGTCTGGCTCTGTGCTCTTTCACCGGTACCACCATACAGGGAAGGTTATGCGTGCGCGCTACCCTGGCCCGGTAGGCGGCGATAACCTTGTGAGCCCAGTTGGTTGTTTGCGCGCGGTCCCCGTTTGGGACAGTATAGTTGGGCCATGATGGTGGCAGGTGTCACGAGGTGACACAGGGGCCACCCAGGGGTTGACTCCGGGGGAGAATGATTGCTGGTGGTACGGTGGAGGAGTCACGTGTCAGGCGGGTTTCGTTGGAGCAACGCTGATCCGCCCGAATAGGATCATGAGGTCAGGTGCTCCATGGTGTGGGTAAAGTGCGCAACCTCTGCAGAGTGTAAAATCTATTCGAATAGCCACATCCACGGTATTGGACAGCCCGTCCAGACCTCACTAGGTGGTCAACCGTAATAATGATAATAATGGTAGAAGAACTTGTCCTGCATAGACATCAGACGTTATCGGGAATATGGTATGTTAGCCATGGGATGGCTATGGAAGAGATGGTCAGATGACCGAAAGACTTGGATTGGATTTGGTTCAACATCGGATTGGATCGTGAGAATGTCGGAGTATGAATAATTTACTTGCCATGTTCTACTCAATATGCTTCGCTTTACTGTATTTATCCTAGTAGTTATCTTGTTAAATAATCCTGTTACAACATGATGATTAATTTTGTTGGATAGATATGTTATGCCATGATAATTAATATTGCTCTAATAACAAATGCATGCTTGAATGCCATGGATTGCTTTGCTTGGTGTATATGTTAGTTTGGTTTGCTTGAGAGTACATTCAAAAGTACTCAGCGGCCTTCAATGTGGCTAGGTTCACATAAGGACCCGTTGTCCGTCGACGAGGAGCCGGAGCATTCGCGGGCTAGGAGCGTAACCCAGTCAGATCCCTGTGGATTGGAGCCGCATCAGGACCATGCTGCCTTAGATAGAGCTTTTCCGCTGCCATCACCTCCGTAATATATCTCATGTAAGACTTATATATCCATTAATAGAAATGCCTGTGTTCATGATACTTGTTGTAAGCACACATGCCAGAGTGATTTCCTGGGCTGGTATGCGTGGTGACCATCTGGCTATAGTGGTAATCAGGCGGGGCGCCACACCCGGCAAATGCACTTCAATTTCACACCGTTGGGCCTTCTTTTGTATAGTGTGTCATTGACAAACTGATACATACTGGCCCTCTAGGCTACTCTTTCAGCTTCTTCTTGCTCTTCGGGAAGTTCTTCGGTTTGGAGGAAATGGACTATGTGCCTTGCCCAAGTTGGAGCCTGGGGCTCGGCAACAAGGACTAGCGGCACCTCCTCATCTGTGTGAGTGCGTTCCTCGACCACGGGGACCAGTGGCCCGGCAGGAGGGCGCAGCCCGGCAATCAAAGGGGAGTTGTTTCTGGCAGGGTCCCTGCCAGGAGCCCCGAGGGGCTCTACCGGGAGAGGCTTACCGAAGTCCAATTTCCTCCTCTTTCGGGCCATTGTTGTTGGGGATACGGAGGGCTGAGTAAGATGGAGAACAAAAGTTCCTGGTTCCACAGGAAGCTTTTGCGCAGCACACTTTGACAGATGATCAGCGATGCTGTTTTCCGCATGGGTACGTGCTCTGTTTGCAATCCGTCAAAGTGCTCCTCTAATCTTCTCACTTCCTCAACGTATGCCTCCATCAATGGGCTTTGGTAATCCTTGTTGACTTGTCTCACCACAAGTTGCGAGTCTCCTTGAATGATCAGCTTCTTGATTCCCAATTCAGTGGCAATCTTGAGCCCGGCAAGGAGCCCTTCATACTCTGTTGTATTGTTGGTCGCCTCCTCCCGGGGAAAATGCATTTGGATGACGGACTTCAAGTGCTCTCCAGTGGGAGCAACGAGAATCACACCAGCCCCCGCACCTTGTAGGGAGAAGGCACCATCGAAATACATGGTCCATTCTTGGGGCGCTTCCTTGCCGGGGATAACTGTTTCAAGCACTTCTTCATCAGGGGTTGGCCTCCATTCTGCAATAAACTCTGCCAATGCCCTGCTCTGAATCGTTGATGTGCTTTCAAACTTCAGGCCAAAGCTGGATAACTCCAATGCCCATTCCACTATTCTGCCGGTAGCCTCTGGCTTTCGGAGTATCCTTTGCAACGGGAAGCGAGTGACAACCGTGATCTCATGGGCTTGGAAGTAGTGGCGCAGTTTCCTTGAGCCCATGATAAGGCCAAAAATCAACTTTTGCACACCAGAGTACCTTGATCTAGCCCCCTGTAATAGGGAGCTGATGAAGTACACTGGGCGCTGCACTACTTTCTTCCTTGCCGCGTCCTTGGGGTTGCCTTCGCTGCCGTGCTCTTCTTTATCCTGATACATATCTGATCCTGCCGGGCTGCTTTCTCTCTCTTTCCTAGATGGGATACTAGTTGAGGTTGCCGCTTCCTCTACTTCCCGCTGCGCCACCAGTGCTGCACTAACCACTTGATTGGTTCCCGCCACGGGGTGCTGAGGTCTCTGCCGCCGAGGAGAAGGCCACTCCCTTCGCCAATAGGGTTCTCGTCATACGAGCCCGGCAGGCCCGCCCTTGAATTATTCCCGCCATCGTGTGGTCCTGTAATCAAAATGATGATGCATGTCTTGTGTTTAGACTTCATACTATTTATGCTTTATGCGAGGCCTGGTACTTTTGCTTAATCTGAATTGCGTGTTTATCCCTTTTTGAGTGTTATCCATACAGCGTCTGCATGAATAGTCTCTATGCACATTTAGGTTGCCTGCCGGTATCATATTGCCGCAATGGTTGTAAGGGTCCCGACATGTTTTTCCTCAGTAGTTTCCGACGCAGCCACTCGTTCCGCGAGCAGGCTCTGACCGGAACGAGGGTGTAGACAAGAATCTAACAGAGGTACCATCTTGTGAAAGATTTCATCGCACGAACACTTAGGCACTCAAGGGATAAACAAGCATACAAATCCAAAGAATCCGTAATAATGCAAAGGTAGCATGAACTTAGCTCTTATCTGTGCCCCCATTTATCCCTTTCAGCTGCAGCCGTTCGTTGGGCTCGCTTGTTCCGGGAAGGACTGCATTGCTTGTATATTGACCTCTAGCCCCCGGCACGGGTCGGCTAGAATCACATGTAACTTGGGGCAGCAGGACGCGACGCTAGGTACGGCTGGTATCTCTCTCTTCCTCTCCGCACCTCTTGACCAATCCAACGGCAGAAGGCACAGAAGCCACGCAAACGCGGGCAGCCTTGCCTGTGCATACTTGCCGGGGCGTCAATCAATGGACTTGCACTAGCGATCTACTCAGGATTTCCCTAAGTAGGGTAAATGCTGGACCGAGCATCGCACGGGCTCGTCGACGTTGATGATGCTAAAACCCAGAGTAGCACGATTGTCAAAGAGTGAGAGTGACAAAGAGAGAAAACCTGGTGTCCTTGCACATCGCTCCTTTCTCCCAAACGGGATTTGCAGGGCATTCCTGTTGCCTGGCCCGTTTGGGGTGATATTCTTGCCCTTGCCGCTAGCTTCCGTGGCCGTTGCACCCACGACGTGTGGAGATGGCAAAGAGCGGGCGAGGTTGGTGTGGGAGCAATGTTGCCCCTCCGCTCCGCCTCAGCCACTCCCTTGGGCGTCACGAAGGGTGACACCATTGAAGGATGATGATGCGCTGCTTAGGCTCTTGGGTTCGCGTAAGTGATCCCCCTACCTGGCACGCCAAAGATGTCGTGGGGAACCACGGCCACCTATGGGGCCATGAGCCCCTTTTGGTTCGGCGGGGGGATGGGCACGTTGCACAAAGAGTGGAGAAGCATCACACAGCGCGGCGGAGATCACATGGGCAGTTTTTACCCAGGTTCGGGCCGTCGTGAGGCATAAAACCCTACTCCTGCTTTGGTGGATTGATGGTGGAAAAATGGTGGATGAACGCAGCGCTCTTGCCCGGCAAGGTTGCCTCGGGGCGAGAGCAGCTACGCGCATATGAGTGTGTAAGGGTCCGAATCAGCCAACCCTTTCTACGGTTGCCATGGGCCTCCTTTTATAGATCAAGGGGTCACCACAGTGGCAAATCAGTCATTACATACTGATTAGATAACAAACAGTGCTATCATACCTAACTCTGCAGGCTGACAGAGCGCATTAAATGCGCCGCTCAACGTCACATCTCAGCTTGCCCAGCAGGCCCTGCCGGGCTGTTTTGCCAGCTTCGCGCCTACTTGCTTGACACGTCTCAGGACGGGTGTCGCCTGGGGGTATTTTCTGTAGGAAGCGGCTGCCATGTGGCAAATAGCAGCCACTTAGTCACTTTGGAGCTTGACACCGCACTGATCGACGATGTGCATCGTGATGAGGTGGTGCGGTGGAGTGGTTTGCCTCCGTAAGCCCCGGTAGGCCTGCCGGGACGATCTGGAGACTTGCTCCGGGGCAAACCCAACCTTGCCAGGCTCGCCTGTCTGGCAAGGGAGGTTCTTTCCTTAGCGATATCTTGCTTCTCTAGCTCATCTTGGTCTTCTTGATCTGCACTTTGGTCCTGCCCAAGAATTGATCCCTCGTGCTTTGATCTGACCTTGGTGTTGTAATCTTGTCCTTGGGCCTGTGCACAGTCTGGGCAATGGACCCATGCTTTGTTGCACCGACAGCTGAATCAAGAATGATGAACTAATCATATTTACCAAAACAAGATAGGTCGAGTTCATACCAGCTTTTCCTCATCTCAATCATTTCATCATATATCATCATTATTGCCTTTCACTTGCACGACCGAACAGTGTGGATAACAATAATAGTGCACGTGCATTGGACTAAGATGGAATCTGCAAACATTTATTCAAAGGAGAAGACAAGGTAATATGGGCTCTTTGTTAGATCAACAATAATGCATATGAGAGCCACTCAACATTTTCATCGTGGTCTTCTCCTCTCGACCCCCAAAGAAAAGAAAAGAATTTCAAAGAAACACACTAAAATGTTTTTGGAGTTTTTTTTCTTCTGAAGAAGGTAAAACAAGAACGAGAAAAACTATGTACACGGGAAAGCTCCCAACAAGCAAAAGAAGAACGAGAAATCTTTTTGGGTTTTCTTTAATACTACTACTAAATAAACATGGAAAGGAAATAGGCTACAACTATTTTTTTTGGTTTTTCTTAAGGTTTTTCAAACACACAAGAAGAAAGCGGGAAAAATAAAATAAACTAACATGGATAATACAATGAAAAAGTATGAACACCGACAACTGGAATGAGTGTGTGAACATGAATATAATGTCGGTGAGAAATACGTACTCCCCCAAGCTTAGGCTTTTGGCCTAAGTTGGTCTAGGGCCACAGCTGGCCCGGCGGATATCCAAAGTTGTAGTTGGGGTTGTACTGTGATGCGGCGGCTACTGCCTGAAGGGCTGCAGCATGGAGGCAAGTGGCCTCAACCTCTCTCTCATACTCGTTTGCCTCCTCTCTAGTTATAAAATATCTCCCTCTGACCTGAAAGTTAAAGAAGGCAGGAGCAGGAAGAGTAATATGGACAGCGCGCTGTCGGTCAAAGATTAGTCGGTACAGGAGGGACTGTTCGTTCCTCACAAGAAACTGGTAGCGAACCAAAGCATTATAATCAAGAAAAGTAGGTGGTAACTCAATGTCATTCCCCCTTATGGGTACTCCAAGATAATTAGCTAAACGGGTTGCATAAATCCCACCAAATAAATCTCCATCTTTAGCATTAAGATGTAACCTCCTCGCAATAATGGCCCCCAAGTTATATCGTTTATCACCCAACATTGCACACTTAAGGACACTAAGATCCGATGCGCAAAGGTGGCTATGATCATGTTTACCATTAATGCATCTACCTATGAAGAGAGCAAAATAATGTATGGCAGGAAAATGAATACTCCCCATGGAGGCTTGTGTAATATGTCTAGTTTCTCCCACAGTAATGCTACCAATCATTGCACTCAGTTTTACGAGGCTCGCTATGAATGCCCCATTGTGGGATTTTGCAAGCAGTATTAAAATCTTCAAGGTCCATGGTATATGATTCATCATAAAGATCAAATAGGACAGTATGAGTATTGTGCTGAGATGTAAATTTAAACCTTCTCACAAATGAATCAGTGAGTTGATAGTATTGGGGACACTTATCTGACAAGAAGTCCCCCAGTTCAGCATTTTGCACGTACGCATCAAACTCATCCTTGAAACCTGCACGAACCATGAATTCATCCGATGGCCATTCACAAGGCCGCACTTGAGCTTCCCTTGGTGGTTCAAGGTCTGGTTCACGTATCGCGAGCCTCGGTGCTTGCTTCCTCGAGGAACCACCTTGGTACATTTTCCTCAACATTTTTCCTCCTCTAAAAAATTTCTAAAATTTTTAGTGACTCAAAATAAAAGTGAACCAAACTCAACAAGATTGATAGCAACTGCTCCTACAAGTGTCTAGAGGCTATATCATGCATCAAAACTACTTTGGACCATAAAAATTTGACATGCAAGCTCAAGAACAAGGTCTCCACAGCAGCAAAAATTTGCAATAAATAAAGCACTAGAACAAAAACTAATTGGACTATTGGAGGAGTCACATACCGAAGAACAATCCCCCAAAACAGTTTTGCAAATGGATCTTTACACAAGGAGATCGAAAATGGCAGCAAGGTGAGCTAGAACACGGGTTTGAGCACTGGGATGGTTTTTTCTGGAGGAAGACGAAGTGGATGGGTGCTGGAATAAGTGAGGGGGGCCTACATGGGACCCACAAGGCAGGGGGCACGCCCAGGGGGGGTAGAGCGCGCCCTCCACCCTTGTGGTCCACTGGTGCAGCCCCCTGGTGCAATCTCAGTGCCAGAAATTCTAAAATATTCTATAAAGAATCATACTAAATTTTCAGGGCATTTGGAGAACTTTTATTTTCGGGATATTTTTATTGCATGGATAATTCAGAAAACAGACAGATAATACTATTTTTGCTTTATTTATTCTAAATAACAGAAAGTAAAAAGTAAGTACAGAAAGTTGTGCTTTCTAAATTCATCCATCTCATGCTCATCAAAAGGAATCTGTTAACAAGGTTGATCAAGTCTTATTAACAAACCTCTTTCGAATAACATGAAACCGGAGATTTTTTTAATAACACTAGGTTACCTCAACGGTGATATGCATATCCCTAACAATAAGAATATCATATTCCTTTTTGACAGTAGGGAGAGGAAATTCAAAACCTCCGATAGTAATAGTTAAATTTTTTCCAATAGAATTGATACTATGAACTTGAGGTTGTTTCTTCGGAAAGTGTACCGTATGCTCATTACCATTAACATGAAAAGTGACATTGCCTTTGTTGCAATCAATAACAGCCCCTGCAGTATTCAAAAAGGGTCTACCAAGGATGATCGACATACTGTCGTCCTCGGGAATATCAAGAATAACAAAGTCCGTTAAGATAGTAACGTTTGCAACCACAACAGGCGCATCCTCACAAATACCGATGGGTATAGCAGTTGATTTATCAGTCATTTGTAAAGATATTTCAATAGGTGTCAACTTATTCAATTCAAGTCTACGATATAAACAGAAAGGCATAACACTAACACGGGCTCCCAAATCACATAAAGCAGTTTTAACATATTTTCTTTTAATGGAGCATGGTATAGTTGGTACTCATCGATCTCCAAGTTTCTTTGGTATTCCACCCTTAAAAGTATAATTAGCAAGCATGGTGGAAATTTCAGCTTCAGGTATCTTTCTTTTATTTGTGACAATATCTTTCATATACTTAGCATAAGGAGACATTTTAAGCATATCAGTCAAACACATACACAAAAAGATAGGTCTAATCATTTCAGCAAAGCACTCAAAATCCTCATCATCCTTTTTCTTGGATTGTTTAGGAGGAAAGGGCATGGGTTTCTGAACCCATGGTTCCCTTTCTTTACCATGTTTCCTAGCAACGAAGTCTCTCTTATCATAATGTTTATTCTTTGATTGTGGGTTATCAAGATCAATAGCAGGTTCTACCTCCACATCGTTATCATTACTAGGTTGAGCATCAACATGAACATCATCACTAGGTTCATGTTCATCACCAGATTGTGTCTCAGCATCAGAAATAGAAATATCATTTGGATTCTTAGGTGTGTCTATAACAGGTTCACTAGAAGCATGCAAAGTCCTATCAGTTTTCTTTTTATTTTTATTACTAGGACTAGGTGCATCAGTATTAATTCTCTGAGAATCTTGCTCAATTCTCTTAGGATGGCCCTCAGGATACAAAGGTTCTTGAGTCATTTTACCACCTCTAGTCATAACCCTAACAGCATTATCATTGTTCTTACTATTCAACTCATTAAGCAAATCATCTTGTGCCTTAAGTACTTGTTCTACTTGAGTTTTAACCATGGAAGCATGCTTACTAATAAGCTTAAGATCATTAACAGTTATACTCATATAATCACCCAAGCAGTCAAGCATGTGAGCATTACGTTTCAATTGTCTACTAACATAAGCATTGAAATTTTCTTGTTTAACAATAAAATTATCAAACTCATCCAAGCATTGACTAGCAGACTTATTATGAGGAATATCACCTTCATCAAATCTATACAGAGAATTTACCTCTACTACCTGTGTCAGGTTATCAAGACCATGTATTTCTTCAATAGGTGGTAGATTCTTAACATCTTCAGCTTTAATACCTTTTTCTTTCATAGATTTCTTTGCCTCTTGCATATCTTCAGGACTGAGGAATAGAATACCTCTTTTCTTCGGAGTTGGCTTAGGAGTTGGTTCAGGAAGTGTCCAATCATTATCATTACTCAATATATTATTCAATAGCAATTCAGCTTGCTCAATACTTTGTTCCCTGAAAACACAACCAACACAACTATCTAGGTGGTCCCTAGAAGCATAGGTTAGTCCATTATAAAAGATATCAAGTATTTCATTTTTCTTGAGAGGATGATCAGGCAAAGCATTAAGTAATTGGAGAAGCCTCCCCCAATCTTGTGGGAGACTCTCTTCTTCAATTTGCACAATGTTAAATATATCCTTTAAAGCAGCTTGTTTCTTATGAGCAGGGAAATATTTTTCAGAGAAGTAGTAAATCATATCCTGGGGACTACGCACACAACCAGGAGCAAGAGAATTAAACCATAACTTAGCATCACCCTTTAACAAGAAAGGAAACAACTTAAGAATATAGTAATAGCGAATTTTTTCCTCATGAGTAAATAGGGTGGCTATATCATTCAATTTAGTAAGATGTGCCATAACAGTTTCAGATTCATTACCATAGAAAGGATCAGATTCAACCAAAGTAATTAACTCAGGATCGACAGAGAATTCAAAATCCTTATCAGTAACAAAGATAGGTGAAGTAGCAAACTTAGGATCATATTGCATTCTAGCATTCAAAGACTTTTCTTTCAGCTTAGCTAACAGTTTCTTAAGATCATCTCTATCATTACAAGCAAAAAAGTCTCTAGCAGTTTCTTCATCCATAATATAACCCTCAGGTACAATAGGAAGTTCATACCTAGGAGAGCTAGTCTTATCAGGTGTTTCAAAGTGTTCAGTTTCAATAATTTCATCAGTTTCAGAAATATCATCATCTTCAACATAGTCAATAGTTCTAACTCTAGCAAGATGTTCATCAAGTAATTCACCCAGTGGCACAGTTTTATCAAGCAAAGTAGTAGCATCATAAGCATCATTCATAGTAGAAGTAGCATCATCAATAGCATGCGACATATCAGAATCAATAGCAGGTGTAGGTGTTGCAAGCTTACTCAAAATAGAAGGTGAATCAAGTGCAGAGCTAGATGGCAGTTCCTTACCTCCCCTCGTAGTAGAGGGAAAAATCTTGGTTCTAGTATCTTTCAAATTCCTCATAGTGATCAACAGATATAAATCCCAAGTGACTCAGAGAATAGAGCTATGCTCCCCAGCAACGGCGCCAGAAAAAGGTCTTGATAACCCACAAGTATAGGGGATAGCAACAGTTTTTGAGGGTAGAGTATTCAACCCAAATTTATTGATTCGACACAAGGGGAGCCAAAGAATATTCTCAAGTATTAGCAGCTGAGTTGTCAATTCAACCACACCTGAAAGACTTAATATATGCAACAGAGTATTTAGTAGCAAAGTAGTATGGAAGTAACGGTAACAGTGGCAAAAGTAACAGTAATAGTTTTGTAGCAATTGTAACAGTGGCAACGGAAAAGTAATGTAGCAAAGATCAATATGTGAAAAGCTCGTAGGCAATGGATCAATGATGGATAATTATGTCGGATGGCATTCATCATGCAACAGTTATAACCTAGGGTGACACAGAACTAGCTCCAATTCATCAATATAATGTAGGCATGTATTCCGTATATAGTCATACGTGCTTATGGAAGAGAACTTGCATGGCATCTTTTGTCCTACCCTCCCATGGCAGCGGGGTCCTAATGGAAACTAAGGGATATTAAGGCCTCCTTTTAGTAGAGAACTGGACCAAAGCATTAGCACTTAGTGAATACATGAACTCCTAAAACTACGGTAATCACCAGAAAGAATCCCAATTATTGTCACCTTGGGGTATGTGGATCATAACACGTAATAGGTGTCTACAACTTGCAAGATAGGATCAAGAACACATATATATTCATGAAAACATAATAGGTTCAGATCTGAAATCATGGCACTCGGGCCCTAGTGACAAGCATTAGGCATAGCAAAAGTCATAGCAACATCAATCTTAGAACATAGTGGATACTAGGGATCAAACCCTAACAAAACTAACTCGATTACATGATAAATCTCATCCAACCCATCACCGTCCAGCAAGCCTATGATGGAATTACTCACACACGGCGGTGAGCATCATGAAATTGGTGATGGAGGAAGGTTGGTGATGATGATGGCGACGATTTCCCCTCTCCAGAGCCCCGAACGGACTCTAGATCTGGCCTCCCGATGAAGAACAGGAGGTGACGGCGGCTCCGTATCGTAAAACGCGATGAATCCTTCTCTTTGATTTTTTTCTCCCCGAACGTGAATATATGGAGTTGGAGTTGAGGTCGGTGGAGGTCCAGGGGACCCACAAGGCAGGGGGGCACGCCCTGTACCCTTATGGACAGCAGGTGGGTCCCCCTCTGTTGATTCTTTCGCCAATATTTTTTATTTATTCCAAAATTATTCTCCATGAAGTTTCAGGTCATTCCGAGAACTTTTATTTCTGCACAAAAATAACACCAAGGCAATTCTGCTGAAAACAACATCAATCCGGGTTAGTTTCATTCAAATCATGCAAATTAGAGTCCAAAACAAGGGCAAAAGAGTTTGGAAAAGTAGATACGATGGAGACGTATCAGGGAGACATCATGAACATCTATCAAGTACCATCACATAAACTTTCATCTCCTTACATTTACTTTATTTGCCATTTGCCTCTCGTTTTCATCTCCCCCACTTCTAAAACATATTAACAAAAACACAAAAATATGTTCCGTTTGATTGCTTGCTCGCTTGCTTTTATTGCCTTCATGTCAACACTCAAAAACAGGAAAGGAAGAAGAAAAGTAAAGACATATGGATCCTCATCCACTTGCTAATGTTTTAAAAGATCTAATTAGGTTGAACCAATTTCTAGTGAGTTGAGTGCACTAGATTTTCTTTATGAAGTTTTGCTTGAAGATCGTGAATCTGAAAATTATGATGAAGTGTTAGAAGAAGAAATTTATAAAATTATTCATGATAGCTCCTTCAATGAAAAGCATGATTTCAATGATGTTATTATAAATTTTATTAATTTCAATTGTGCTAATAATATGCAAAACTACGGCTTGGTGATGATAATTTTGTTATATCCACTACTTATTGCAATGATCATGATTGGGGTGATACTGCTTCTGATGATCTTGAAAATTTATTGAAGCCTCATGATGAATATGATATTGATAATAATGTTTGCAATAATATTGAAAGTGGGTTTGGAAGAGTGTCAAATTTAGGAAAAAAGAATCCCACATATTTGGAGAGTGTTCAATCTTATGATTTTTTTTATAGAAGTGGGTTTGGAGAGGTCATGACTTTAGTTGATATTAATCCCACTGTCTTGGAAGATTATAAAACTTTTATGCATGTGGATAGTGAAGAGAAGATTTTATATGATAGCTATATTGTTGAATTTGAATATGATCCTACATGTAATTATTATGAAAGAGGAAAATATGGTTGTAGAAATTTTCATGTTACTAAATTACCTCTTGTTATGTTGAGATTGCTATTGTTTCTTTCTTCTTCCTTGCTTATGCTAGTTTTTACTTCCCTTGATAATTTGTTTGCTTATAAAATGCCTATGCATAGGAAGTATGTTAGACTTAAATGTGCTTTTCACATGTTTTATGATGCTCTCTTTGTGTTTCAGTTATTATCTTTCATCAGAGCATCAATAAAATCTTAAGACTATCTTAATGGCTATAAACAAAGAGCTTGTTGGGAGACAACCCAATAGTTATCTTTTCTGTTTTTTTGGTGTGCACACAGTTATGCTACTATTATGGTTGTGTTGTTGTGTTTAAAATAGTGTTTGTGCCAAGTAAAGCCGTTGGGATGATTTGGATGATAATTGCTTTGATTCTATGAAAAAACAGAAACTTTTGCGCCAAGTAGCAGAATTGTTGAGATTTATTGGCGCGTGATAAAATTCTGAATTTTTTACACATGATTGATATACAAATAGCCCATGTTGTCCTAAGTTTTCATAATTTTTGTACTTACATAAGTATGGTCATTGTTTGAATCATTACAGACTGTTCTGTTTTTGACAGATTTTGTTTTTGTTGAGTTGTTTGCTTGTTTTGATGAATCTATGGATTGTATCGTGGGGTATAAAACATGGTGAAGTTAGAATACAATAGTTATAACGCAATAATAAAATATGAATGGGTTTACAACAGTACCTAAAGTGGTGATTTGCTTGTTATACTAACGGATCTCATGAGTTTTCTGTTGAGTTTTGTGTGCTGACGTTTTCAAGTTTTGAGTGAGATCATGATGGATGAAGGAATAAGGAGTGGCAAGACGAAAGCACAAGTGCTCCCTGGGTGATTTTGATAATTAATGTCAACATATCTCTTGTTGGACTAATATCTTCATCTAGTATATTTCAGAAAGTTCAACAATGGCGTGGCATGAACAAGAGGATGTGGAACCCCTTCAAGATACTAAGGACAAAGATTGGCAAAATCTCATGACTCTTCATTTCTATTTTAGTGATCCAAGATCACATTGAGTCCATAGGAAAAGCCAATACTATTAAAAGGGGATGAGGTGTTGCTTAATGGTCTACTTGCTCAAAATGCTTAGTGATATGCTCCAAAGCCCTCAACCACTTTCTCATTTCCAAATATGTCCAAAACCTAAAGTCAAACTCGGCCCCACCGATTTGATCTATCCGGCGCCACCGAGTTTCTTTGACATAGCCACTGCCAGAAACCCTAATCAATTCAGTCTAACCGATCGGGATCTCGGTCTCACCGAGATGGCCCTGCAAACTCTCTGTTGCCTGTTGTAATTATTTCGGTCTCACCGAAATATGCAATCAGTCCCACCGAGTTTGCCTCACCAACTCTCTGTTTAACTCATTGCTGAAATCAGTCCCACCGAGTTCATGCAATCGGTCACACCGACATGAGGTTTTTCCCTAACCCTAGCACATCGGTCCCACCGAGTTGATCATGTCGGTCCCACCGAGAATCCTAACATTCACATTTTGAACTAAATCGGTCTCACCGAGTTATTCTATTCGGTCTGACCGAGTTGGGTCAAATGTGTGTAACGGTTGGATTTTGTGTGGAGGCTATATATATCCCTCCACCCCCTTCTCTATTCAAGAGAGAGCCATCAGAACCTGCCTACACTTCCACTACTCATTTTCTGAGAGAGAACCACCTACTCATGTGTTGAGATCAAGGCATTCCAATCCAACCACAAGAATCTTGATCTCTAGCCTTCCCCAAGTTGCTTTCCACTCAAACCATCTTTCCACCATAGCCAAATCTGTGAGAGAGAGTTGAGTGTTGGGGAGACTATCATTTGAAGCACAAGAGCAAGGAGTTCATCATCAACACACCATCTATTACCTTTTGGAGAGTGGTGTCTCCTAGATTGGTTAGGTGTCACTTGGGAGCCTCCGACAAGATTGTGGAGTTGAACCAAGGAGTTTGTAAGGGCAAGGAGATCGTCTACTTCGTGAAGATCTACCCAAGTGAGGCAAGTCCTTCGTGGGCGATGGCCATGGTGGGATAGACAAGGTTGCTTCTAATTTTTAGCAGTTGTGTTTGCATGTGATAAATTCAGACCCTATATTGTGGATTCTAAAGTTACTATTCACAACGATCATGCTACTATTAAATATCTTATGGAAAAGAAAGATGCTAAACCTAGACTAATTAGGTGGATTCTTTTACTTCAAGTATTTGATTTGCATAATATTGATATAAAAGGAGCTGAAAACCCTGTAGTAGATAATTTGTCTAGGATGGAAAATGTTCTTGATGACTCACTCCTATTGATGATAGTTTTCCTGTTGAGCAATTAGCTGTTGTGAATGCTTCTTCTTTTAATAGTCCTTGGTATGCAGACTATGCTAATTACATTTTTGCTAAGTATATACCACCTAGTTACACCTAGCAACAAAAGAAAAAGTTCTTCTTTGATTTAAGACATTACTTTTGGGATGACCCACCTTTATAGAAAGAAGGAGTAGTGATACACCTCCAACGTATCTATAATTTTTTATTGTTCCATCCTATTATAGTATCAATCATGGATATTAATTATGAAATTATATTTTTTGGGACTAACCTATTAACCTAGTGCCCAGTGCCAGTTGTTTTTTGCTTGTTTTTGGCTTTTCAGAAAAACAGTACCAAACGGAGTCCAAACACTACGAAACTTTTTGATTTTTTTTTACTATAAGGGACCCTAGAAGCTTCGGGGGTAGACCTGAAGAGTCACGAGGGAGCGACAAGCCTGCTAGGCACGCCCCCAGGCTTGTGGGCCCCTCGTGGCACCTCTTGACCTAATTCCACTTCTATAAATTCCCAAATATTCCCAATACATCAGAGAGCCACCCAAAAGTACTTCTTCCATCACCGCAAATTTCTGTTCTTTGGAGATCCCATCTGGAGACCTTTTCCGGTACTCTGTCGGAGAGGGAATCGATCACGGAGGGCCTCTACGTTAACCTTGCTACCCTTCCGATGATGTGTGAGTAGTTTACCACAGACCTACGGGTCCATAGCTAGTAGCTAGATGTGTTGCGGATATTTCCCAGCACCACGACCCAGCAAAGGAAATGACCCGTCCCAGAGCCCACGGGCTCGTGGGTCACTTCGACCTGGCGGGTCATCACATGGCAGAGGCCTGGAAGATTAAAGCCCTGGCTTGGTGAAGGCCGGCTCACAGAGGTACTTGGCGGGCCGGCTTGTTGAAGGCCCATGATTGAAGAACATCCTAGCTTTGAGAATAAGACAACTAGGAAACATAGTATGGCACGGGTTGTATTATGACTCGGAGACTACTGTAAACCTAGGGACTCGACCTATTATATAAAGTGGAGCCCCTAGGACAAAAAGACTTAAGTTACAATCAATGAGAGCTAGGTTAGCGAATCCGCATCCTTGTAATCGAGATTTCCAGCAATATCAATCAAGCAGGAAATAGGTCTTTACCTCCAACCTGAGGGGGCAAACATGGGTAAACATGTGTCCTTCGTTCCTGATCAACCCCTCTCAAGCGACCTCCTAGTTGCGATGGCCTCCAGACTTAGTCCTTTCATGAGGACATCTGCCATGACAAAACTACGACAGTTGGAGCCCACCGTGGGGCCTCCGCATGGTGGTGTTCAGTTCTTGGAGGGAGCTCTCCCAGGGATTGAGGGATATGCAATTGGTTAAATGACAAAGAGTCTTCGTGGCAAGCTCTACATTGACGATTCATGCTGGGGCCCCGAGGCTGACTCAATCGAGTACGGGTATCGGGCCCCCTTTGGCAAGATCCACATCTTCATCGGCATGATCAGTGAATCAGGCCCCGAGCCGGTCATCTGGTCCGACATCGTTGAGCCACTCATCGTGCCAAATCCGGCTGGCCTTGGGCCGCCCGGAATCATGTCTTCGTTGGCTTCACTCAGGGAGTCGATCTCGCGAACAATTCCGCGTCTGGCAGAGACACTCTCGTCTACTCCGATGGCAATTCCTCGGTCGGTGGTACCGAGTTGATCCTCCCGCTCTTTGATGGCAGACTTGGGGGTTATTCTGATGATGAGATTGCTCCGTATGTCTTCGAGTCGCCACGTCGAGCAGCCGTCTACATGGTAGGAAAGGCCAACTCGTCCGGGACCGCAGCGGCCCAGAATTCTGCGGTGGCCGGTGCCGTGACGGGGACCGGCACCTCTACGCCGGCTCCAGACGCAGCTGGTTTGAATAAAACACCGGCTCAGACCCTAGAAGAGCTAAAGACTGTGCTAGGAACACTACTAGAGACCCTGGTGACTGCGGAAAACCTGGCGGAACGCAACACGGAAGTGATGAAACTTCGCGAGTAGATGGCTAAGGTTCAACAAGGTATCAATGCTGAAAATACTCGCATGGCAGAGGTACAAGCTTATATTCATGACGAGGCCGAGCGCTTAAGGGAAGAGGCCTTGCACCTCAATTTTTGTCAAAATGCTTCCGAGGCAGTTCATCAGAGGAGGCATCCGAGCCGCCTGCCATCCGGTTTTGAGGCTACGCATTTGTTCACCACACCGCAAGATGCGCCCGTCCTAGGGGCCGGCATAGGTATACCCAGCGGACCGGTCACGCCCCAGCTGACCCGGACCGCCCCTCCAAACCAGGCCCAGGTACAGCCACCGCTCAACCGCATCAGCCGGCTCAGCAGTGCCAGCCCGAGCCGGCCCCACAACTATTACCAGATTAGCTCCCCCTTGTCATTTTCACACCTCAGCGGGTCATTTTTCCAACCCGGTGGACAATGTGTTGGCAGCGACTGACAACCTTGCCGCGATCCCAATTACCAGGAACACCTTGATCGAAATCGAGGCCAGGAACGCCATTGAGATGCTAAAGACTGCAGTTACTCAGTAAGAAAAATACTCTCACAGTCAGCACATGCTTCATTCTTCCCCATATCAGAGTCGCAGTAGGAGTCGGCATGCTAAATCTCTAGCAGTTTCTAGCAGTGCGTGCCGACAGCGTGCGCAGAACCCTCAGCCCCGGCCAGCAGTCTTAGACACACAGGCAATTGTGGACGCCGCTCATGACATGCGGGAAGCAAAAGCAGAGAATGCAGGAGCTGCTTAGCCCCCACCCACCACAGCCCAGCCAGCTTCACGCGATACAGGGCCGAGCACCTAGACTATCGGGATACCGTGTTTAGTACCTCCCTTACGCAATGAGCGCATGACCACTGATTTCAAAGGCCCTCTTAAGGTTCCCAATTATACGGCTGACCTAGAGCCGGCTGCATGGATTGAAAGCTACGAGTTAGCTATGGATATGTTGGATGTTAGTGACGCAGTCTGTGCCAAATATCTGACCATGATGTTGGAAGGGCCAGCTCGCACGTGGTTGAAAAACCTACCCCCCAACACAATTAACACTTGGGAAGAATTGAAGGATTGCTTCATCAAGAATTTCCAAGGAACTTGTAAAAGACCGATGATGATTGTTGATCTTGAGCAGTGCGTTCAGCGCAATAATGAGTCGGCTCATCATTGGTCACATCGTGTTGCGGAAATCATCAATTCTTCTGATAGCATCACGATTGTCCAAGCCATCCTTGTCCTGGAGAGAAATTGTCACTTCCAGCCCTTGGTCCAGAAACTTGGGCACGTCAAACGGAAGGTTAAAGACATGGGGGATCTCATGGACATCCTTACCATATATACTGAGTCAGACAACATGAAGGATCCAAATTCAGATGATGAGAAATCTGGCAAAAGCAAGAAAAACGGTGGTGGCAAGGGTCACCAGCAGAATAGCCATGGGCACAATGGCAACAATGGTAGTCAGGCCAACAATGGCAGCAATAATAAGTGCAAGAGTTCTGACAGAGGATCAGACTTTGTGGCCAACACTAATACTGTCTTCATGGGCCAGAGGCGGGGCAATAATTCTGGGAGATCATACAATGGGAATCGACCTCGTAACTACGAGGAAGCCCTCAAAGCCCCGTGTCCTAAACATAGTTTCCCTGACAAGCCGGCCAACCATTCCTGGAAAAAATGCTTCATCATGCAGGAGTTCAGAAACTATGCCTATTAGCATCATAATGGTATAGGCAACGGCGGACAGCCCAGAAATTCTGGAGCAAGTGGACCTGGAGTTGGCTTCCCAGGTGTCGGCTCACAAGGTCACTTCCCCGGTGCCAACTTTTAGGGGTCTGGCATGCCCAATTCTGGTGTTCAGGGGACTGGTGGTGGAAATAATCAGCGATCCGGCCAAGGAAATCAACAACAGGGCAATCAGTCTGGATTCCAGAGCAATCCTAAAGAGTTGAACAGCTGGCACAGTCACGTGCTCACGACCAGTACTTGCAAGTGTGACCGCAAGCTCCACAAGCGAGCCATCAACATGGTTGAGCCGGCTGTCCCTGAGTACCTGAACTGGTCAGAGCAGCCTGTTACTTGGAGCAGATAGGATCATCCTCGCCGGGTTGAGAATCCGGGCTGTCTCCCTTTGGTAGTGGCGCCGCAAGTTGGTGGCTACACGAAAGTACTGATGGACGGTGGCAGCAGCGTCAACATCTTGTATTACGACACCTTTAAGCGGATGAATCTGTCTGACAAAAGGATCTAGCCCTACTCAACAGTGTTTCACGGGATCGTTCCTGGAAAGTCTGCTTATCCTATTGGCAAGATTAAGCTAGAAGTTGCGTTTGGCACTGAGTTCAATTATAGGTCAGAATTCTTGACGTCTGAGGTGGTGAAGATCAAAAGTCCATATCATGCCCTTTTTGGTCGGCCAGCTTATGCTCGTTTCATGGCGCGGCCCTGCTATGTCTATCTGAAACTTAAGATGCCTGGACTAGAGGGTACCATCACAGTTGATGGTGACAGGAAAATTGCTCTGGAATGTGAGGAAGGAGATGTAGCCTATGTTGAGTCGGCCTGTGCAGTTGAGGAGTTGAAATTCTACACAACCAATGTTGACTCGGCCGATATGACATCCTTGAAGAAGCCCACTACTGAGTCTGGTCCTCTATTCAAATTCAAGTCGGCTAAGGACACAAAGCAGGTTGACTTCACACCTGGTGATTCATCCCAGCAGTTTATTCTTGGTACTGGCATGGACCCCAAATAGGAAAGCGTGCTCATCGAGTTCAACCGTGAGAATCGGGACATTTTTGCATGGAAACCTTCTGACATGCCTGGTGTAGTGAGAGAACTCACTGAGCACCATCTCAATGTGGATCCTAAGATGAAACCTGTCAGACAATACCTCCGTTGTTTTAACAAGGAGAGACACAAGGCTATTGGCGAAGAAGTGGCTCGACTCCTAGCAGCTGGGTTCATTGTTGAAGTTTTTCACCCTAAGTGGTTGGCAATCCAGTGCTTGTTCTGAACAAAATGGGACTTGCCGAATGTGTGTTGACTACATAGATCTCAACAAGGCTTGTCCCAAGGATCCATTTGCTCTTCCTCGCATTGACTCTACTTCCGTCTGTGAGTGGTTATGTTTCCTGGATGCTTATTCTGGATATCACCAGATCAAGATGGTCATGGAGGATCAGGAGAAGACAACCTTTATTACACCCTTTGGGGATTTCTGCTATGTCTCTATGCCCTTTGGACTGAAAAGTGCTGGAGCTACTTATCAGTGTTGTGTAAAAAATTGTTTTCACAAGCAGATCGGGCGCAATGTTCATGCTTATGTTGATGATATCATGGTCAAATCCTAGAAGAAAGAAACCTTGCTGGACCTCAAAGTGACTTTTGACAATCTTCGAGTCTACAAGATGAAGCTCAACTCGGCCAAATGTGTTTTTGGTGTTCCGGCAGGCAAACTACTAGATTTCCTTGTTTCAGAGCGAGGCATTGAGGCCAACCCAGACAAGATCAAGGCTGTCACGAGGCTCGCTAAGCCGATGAACATCAACGACGTCCAAAGAATGGCGGGTTGTATTGCAGCCTTAAGTCGGTTTATAAGACGCCTCAGGGAGAAGGCGATTCCTCTATACCAATTGCTGAAAAAGACAGACAACTTCGTCTGGAATGATGCTGCAGACAAGGCTTTCGAGTCTGTCAAGCAACAGTTGTCTACAGCGCTGATCCTTGCTACTCCTCTCGACAAAGAGCCAATGATCCTGTATATCGCCACTAACAACAAAGCGGTGAGTGTGGCAGTTGTCGTGGAACGCAAGGAGGAAGGGAAAGAATATCCAGTCCAGAGAGAGTTTACCATGTCAGCGAGGTTCTGACCGAGTCAAAATAGTAGTATCCACATTGGCAGAAACTGGTGTTTGGTGTTTTCATGGCTAGTCGCAAACTGAAGCACTGTTTTGAGGAGCACCCTATCATTGTGGTTAGCTCAGCTCCTTTAGGAGATATCATCAAAATAAGGGAGGCCACAGGCCAGGTCACCAAGTGGGCAATTGAGAATGGTCTGCATCAGGCCCTGGTAGATTTCATCAATGACTGTACTGAATTACAAGTCCCCAAGGAGAAGCCAGACAATACATACTAGACGATACACTTCGACCGTTCTAGGCAATTGGAAGGCTCGGGGGCTGGGGTAATCATATCTTCCCCACGAGGTGATAAATTTTGTTATGTTTTGAGGCTCATGTTTCCCTGTACTAACAACGCAGCTGAGTATGAAGCTCTCCTTCATGGGCTTCGTATGACTAAGGAGATAAACCACAGCCGGGTTAGATGTTTGGGCAACTCAGACTTGGTCGCTCAGCAAGTCTCTGGGACTTGGGATTCCAAAGATCCCCTCATGGAGGCTTATAGACGTGCAGTGATAGTCATCGTAGGACATTTCAAGGGTTATCAGGTTGATCACATTGATCACTGGCTCAATGAGGTCGTTGATGCCTTATCCCACTTGGGCTCTCAGTGTAAGCTGGTTGTTGGGACCGAGAGTATATCGACCAAAGGGGGGTGAATGGAAGATTCAAAAATTCTTGCGAATGTTATGAATGGATCCCAAACACACCAGCGGAAATAAGGTTCGGTAGATATAAACTTAATTAAACACTTTATCGAGGAACATATCTATCGAGATAGGAAGCAATAATGGTTCGAGCATAGGATATCACAGGTTTGACAATAATGATGGTAATTAAATATACGATCAAATGCGGAAGCATGTAAGAAACAAGGAAGTAAATACGATGGATAAACACGATAAAGAACTAGGGCAAGGTGAAAGAAAACAACACAGGGACAACACGCCATTGCGAGCAGAAATGTATACAACTAAACTGACTGCACTGAATGATGAGAATGCAACAGGGAGAGCAATGAATGATTACATAAGGGAACAACAGAGATGATAACAACGAATGATATGCAATAGTCAATGATTGATCAGAAGAACTATCGACACAGAGCACGAAAGTAAACTGTTGAATGTAATGCAGTAAAGTAGAGTGAACCAGTGGTGCTCGATGGCGACAGATGGATTTGGTAGACCAGTTCGCCCTTCTACCAAAGGACTACGTCTGGTTGGAGGGGTTGTGATTTAACACAGAAGATAAACTCTCTCCGCCCTATTCTCCTTCAACTTGGAGCTAATCAGACTCCAGTTGATTTCACTAATGGTAGATACTTGTCGGCGATCTCCAAACCTTCGACAGACCTCTTCGCGAACCACAATGACTCTTGGTTGCTAAAGATCTTGCTCGGTGAAGACAACAACTCTTCAATACTCGAGCCGACACCTATCTGTCTAGAGAGTGCGCAGCTCTCAAGAGTAATAGGTACAAGAACTCTAAACTCAGAACTCCTGTGATGCTCAACCACTGTCTAAGTTTGGGCTCTTGATTTTTTTCTCTCGATGGATCTTAAACTCAAATCACTCGGAGAGGGGATGCTCAATCAATCTTCTCAGAAATCTTAAGCGGAGCAGCTGACGGGCAACGTTGGAGCGGGGTGGCTATTTATAGCCACAACCTTCCCTGAAGGGAAAAGACCAAATTGGACATGTGGAGCAGCCATTGGCCGAATGACACGAGTCCAACGGTCGGAAATTGAGCACAACGGTAACATTCCTTGCGGAGCAAGTAATGCTAACTGCTTAGTTCGAAAGATATCTCCTGCAGCACGAAGAACAACGTCTACTGCTGGCAGGTAATCATTCAAAACATAAAGAGATTTCTCTCAGTCTTACATTGGTTTGGGCTAAGCATCACAGTGGATCTAAGCTTCGAGAACCTATACCCCTCTTAATAGTACGGAGGTCCTATGACTCAAATGAATGAAAGAAGAACAACGAAATGAATACTACATCTTCACTTTCTCTCCGACTTCCATTAGCTGCAGTCAATTTTCTTCGGACAGAAAATCCGAACCAGTTGCTCCACTTCAGCAATAAATTTTCGAGGGGTTAACTCCTTCATATCAATCTTCTCGTCTACATGTTCTCAAGAGATGCAGCTCATTCTTCTCTACAATGCAGATAATCTTCGGTGAAGTTCCTTGAACTTGACACCGGAGACAACATCCTCGTCGGTTCTACACGGACTATTTCTCTCTGTGTGCACTAGTGTCGGGGAACACAGACAGGGGTATATGTTTTCCCCTGACTATGCACGGACAGCGAGCTAACGGGCTCAAAGACAAGATTACAAGACCAAGACCAGACCAAACAAGGAGGATCAATTCCTTTGAAGGATCCAAGCGCAAATCAAGAAGGCCAAGGAGAGCCAGAGGAGCAAGGCATCGCTAAGGGAAGGACCTACCTTGCCGGGCAGGCGAGCCTAGCAGGGTTGGGTTTTGCCCCGGAAGCAAGCTCCAGATCGTCCCGGCAGGCCTTCCGGGGCTGGCGGAGGCAAGCCACTCCACCGCTCCACCTCACAAGTGACGCAAGTCATTAATCAAAGCGGTGTCGAGCTCCAAGGTGACTAAGTGGCTGCTTTCTGCCACATGGCAGCCACTTCCTATAGCAAACACCTCCATATAACACCCGTCCTGAGACGTGTCAAGCGAGCAGGTGCGAAGCTGGCAAAACTGCCCGGCAGGGCCTGCCGGGCGAGCGGTGATGTGACACTGAGCGGCGCATTTAATGCGCTCTGTCAGCGTGCAGAGTTAAATATGATAGCACTGTTAGCTATCTAATCAGTACGCAAAGACTGATTTGCCTCTGTGGTGACCCCTTAATCTATAAAAGGAGGCCCATGGCGACCGTAGAAAGGGTTGGACCCTCGCATATCCATACGCGTGTAGCCACTCTCGCCCCTAGAGCGACCTTGCCGAGCAAGTGTGCTACGTTCACCACCATTATCCACCATCAATTCACCAAAGCAGGAGTAGGGTTTTACGCCTCGCGGTGGCCCGAACCTGGGTAAAGACTGCCCGTGTGATCTCTGCCGTGCTGCGCGATGCTTCTCCGCTCTTTTTGCAACGTGCCCATCCCCCACCGAACCAAAAGGGGCTCATGGCCCCATAGGTGGCCGTGGTTTCCCTCGACATCTTTGGCGAGCCAGGTAGGGGGATCACTTGCATGAAACTAAGAGCGTTGGCAGCGTGTCGTCTCCATTGAAGCCCAGCCAAAGTTTTTGGCGTCGGTGGTGCTCATGGAGATATGAAGACAAAGCGGGAGAGCGGGGCTGTCCCCACACCTGCTTTGTTCGTCATCTCATCCCACCGCAGTCGCGGCCGCGGTGAAGATCGGCGCTGATGGTGGTATGCTCCCCCCCAGGCGGCCTAGGCGGCACGACCACCGCTCGGGCGCCATCCGGCGAGAAGGGGCAAGGCGCGCGGGAACGGGGCTCCTATTTCCATCTCTCTCCCTCTTCGGCAATCGAGTTGCTCTGATCTTGGCATCGTCAATGTCGATGAGTACCACGCGATACTCGGTTCAGCATTTACCCTGCTTAGGGAAATCCTGAGTAAAACGCCGGTACGAATCCATTGATCGATGCCCTGGCAAGTATGCTCTAGCAAGGCCATCCGCACTGGCGGGACTCTTGCGCCAGCTGCTATCGGATTGTTCGAAAAGGGTGGAGGAGAGAAAGAGGGGCCGGGAAAGCCCGGCACCATATCCTGCCGCCCGCCAGACATGCTTGACGTATGTTGGTCCCTGCCGGGAACCAGAGAGTTATTCGCTTGGCCTCCGTCTTTCCGGGTATTGCGAGCACGCCAAACGCACACAACTGGAAAGGATGGGAAGGAGCAAGAACAAAAGCTAAGTCCAAGCATATCATTTCCTTTTGATGAATCCTAGATTTTTGCATCCGTTTATCCCTCGGTTTTAGTAAGTGTTCGTACTATGAAATCCTTCGTGTGATGGAACCTTGGCTTGTTCTTTTTCTGCACCCTCGTTCTGTCCCGAGCCTTGCTCACAGAAGGAGCGGCTGCGTCGAGAGCTACCAAGGAAAAACTTGCCGGGACGCATCCATGGCAAGATGAATGTTAAGGGCCAGACCCTTACGACAATCGCGGCAATATGATACTGACAAGCAACCAGAACATGCATAGGGACTAATCGTACGAACACAAGCATATAAGCTCAGAGGGATAAACGTGCGTTTAAGAATAAGCAGGGGCATCAGTTCCACGCAAACATAAATAGTATGATACCTAAACACGAAGCATACATCATGTTTTGTTACAGGATAGCACGATGACAAGAATAACTCGGTTTCAAGCCCGGTGACTGCGTGAAGCCGTTGGGACGTGAAGGGCCCTGGCGGCCAGAGGGGCAGCTTTCTCTTTGGCAGCTAGAACATCAGCACCCGCCGGCAGCTCCTTAAATCTGTCAGCAAGGTCGAGGCCTGGATGACGGCAGGAGATGTTGCTCAGGGCCATGAGGAGGGCGTCGTCAGCAAGCTTCCGGGACTCGGTCGCGAAGCGCTTGGCCCTCCCCTCTTCATGCACCTTCAGCTTTTCGATCAGCTCATTGAAGAAAACCCCCAGCTTGGCACTAGGGACCTCTTGCCTGTTGATCGAGAAAGCTGGCCCGTCCATGCCCATCGCTACAGTCTGGGCAGCAAGGCGCATAGCGATGTCAATCATGCTCCTGATCCAGAGGTTCACCTGCTCAGATTGGTTCGTCAGCTTGTCCTCTGCATCCTTCCGGAGGCGCTGGGCGGTGTCTAGATCTTTGGACAACTGTTGCTGGCGGGCTCCAATAGACTCTGCTGCGCTTTCCAAGTTACCGATCCTGGCCTTCAGATCCGTGATGGTGCCGTTGGCAGCTTCAAGGCCTTGGGTCCTGGAGGCAAGCTGTCACTTCACATCGCTCAGAAGGACCTCCGCCTTTTGCGCTTCCTCCTTGAGAGCCTCCATCTCCTTGGTGCTCCCAGCAAGCTCCTCAGTTAGCTTAGTCACCTGTCGATCAAGGTCAGTCCTGGCAGCGGATGCGAGCAGCCCCTTTTTGCCATGTGTTCATGCACTGTTTGGGGCCTAACCCAACGTGCCCAGCGACACCTATGGCTCAGACCCCGGGGCTTATGTCAGGGAACACAGACAGGGGTATATGTTTTCCCCTGACTGTGCACGGACAGCGAGCTAACAGGCTCAAAGACAAGATTACAAGACCAAGACCAGACCAAACAAGGAGGATCAATTCCTTTGAAGGATCCAAGCGTAAATCGAGAAGGCCAAGGAGAGCCAGAGGAGCAAGGCATCGCTAAGGGAAGGACCTACCTTGCTGGGCAGGCAAGCCTAGCAGTGTTGGGTTTTGCCCCGGAAGCAAGCTCCAGATCATCCCAGCAGGCCTGCCGGGGTTGGCGGAGGCAAGCCACTCCACCGCTCCACCTCACAAGCGATGCAAGTCATTAATCAATGTGGTGTCGAGCTCCAAGGTGACTAAGTGGCTGCTTTTTGCCACATGGCAGCCACTTCCTATAGCAAACACCTCCATATAACACCCGTCCTGAGATGTGTCAAGCGAGCAGGCGCGAAGCTGGCAAAACCGCCCGGCAGGGCCTGCCGGGTGAGCGGTGATGTGACACTGAGCGGTGCATTTAATGCGCTCTATCAGCCTGCAGAGTTAGATATGATAGCACTATTAGCTATCTAATCAGTACGCAAAGGCTGATTTGCAACTGTGGTGACCCCTTAATCTATAAAAGGAGGCCCATGGCAACCGTAGAAAGGGTTGGACCCTCGCATATCCATACGCGCGTAGCCACTCTCGCCCCCAGAGCGACCTTGCCGGGCGAGTGTGCTACGTTCACCACCATTATCCACCATCAATCCACCAAAGCAGGACTAGGGTTTTATGCCTCGCGGCGGCCTGAACCTGGGTAAAGACTGCCCGTGTGATCTCGGCCGTGCTGCACTATGCTTCTCCGCTCTTTGTGCAACGTGCCCATCCCCTGCCGAACCAGAAGGGGCTCATGGCCCCATAGGTGGCCATGGTTTCCCATGACATCTTTGGCGAGCCAGGTAGGGGGATCACTTGCGCGAAACTGAGAGCGTTGGTAGCGCGTCATCTCCATTGAAGCCCAGCCAAAGTTTTTGGCGTCGGTTGTGCTCATGGAGATATGAAGACAAAGCGGGAGAGGGGGGCTGTCCCCGCACCTGCTTTGTTCATCATCTCATCCCACCACGGTCACGGCCGCGGTGAAGATCGGCGCTGATGGTGGTATGCTCCCCCCTGGCGGCCTAGGCGGCACGACCACCGCTCGGGCGCCATCCGGGGAGAAGGGGCAAGGCGCGAGGGAACGAGGCTCCTCTTTCCATCTCTCTCCCTCTTCGGCAATCGAGCTGCTCTGACCTTGGCATCGTCAATGTCGATGAGTACCGTGCGATACTCGGTTCAACATTTACCCTGCTTAGGGAAATCCTGTGTAAAATGCCGGTACGATTCCATTGATCGATGCCCCGGCAAGTATGCTCCGGCAAGGCCATCCACAATGGTGGGACTCTTGCGCCAGCCGCTGTCGGATTGTTCGAAAAGAGTGGAGGAGAGAAAGAGGGGCCGGGAAAGCCCGGCACCATATCCTGCCGCCCGCCAGACACGCTTGACATATGTTGGTCCCTGCCGGGAACCAGAGAGTTATTCGCATGGCCTCCGTCTTTCCGGGTATTGCGAGCACGCCAAACGCACGCAACTGGAAAGGATGGGAAGGAGCATGAACAAAAGCTAAGTCCAAGCAAATCATTTCCTTTTGATGAATCCTAGATTTTTGCATCCGTTTATCCCTCGGTTTTGGTAAGTGTTCATACTATGAAATCCTTCGTGTGATGGAACCTTGGCTAGTTCTTTGTCTGCACCCTCGTTCTGTCCCGAGCCTTGCTCACAGAACAAGTGGCTGCGTTGAGAGCTACCAAGGAAAAACTTGCCGGGACGCATCCACGGCAAGATGAATGTTAAGGGCCGGACCCTTACGACAATCGCGGCAATATGATACCGACAAGCAACCAAAACATTCACAGGGACTAATCATATGAACACAAGCATATAAGCTCAGAGGGATAAACGTGCGTTTAAGATTAAGCCGGGGCATCAGTTCCACGCAAACGTAAACAATACGATACCTAAACACGAAGCATACATCATGTTTTGTTACAGGATAGCACGATGACAAGAATAACTCGGAGTCAAGCCCGGCGACTGCGTGAAGCCGTTGGGACGTGAAGGGCCCTGGCAGCCAGAGGGGCAGCTTTCTCTTTGGTAGCTGGAACATCAGCACCCGCCAGTGGTCCTTAAATCCGTCGGCAAGGTCGAGGTCTGGATGACGGCAGGCGATGTTGCTCAGGACCATGAGGAGGGCGTCGTGAGCAAGCTTCCAGGACTCGGTCGTGAAGCGCTTGGCCCTCCCCTCTTCATGCACCTTCAGCTTTTCGATCAGCTCGTTGAAGAAAACTCCCAGCTTGGCACTAGGGACCTCCTGCCTGTTGATCGAGAAAGCTGGCCCGTCCATGCCCATCGCTACGGTCTGGGCAGCAAGGCGCATAGCGATGCCAATCATGCTCCTGATCCAGAGGTTCACCTGCTCGGATTGGTTCGTCAGCTTGTCCTCTGCATCCTTCCGGAGGCGCTGGGCGGTGTCTAGATATTTGGACAACTGTTGCTGGCGGGCTCCGTTGGACTCTGCCTCGCTTTCCAAGGTACCGATCCTGGCCTTCAGATCCATGATGGTGCCGTTGGCGGCTTCAAGGCCTTGGGTCCTGGAGGAAAGCTGCGACTGCACATTGCTTAGAAGGACCTCCGCCTTTCGCGCTTCCTCCTTGAGAGCCTCCATCTCCTTGGTGGTCCCGGCAAGCTCCTCAGTTAGCTTAGTCACCTGTCGATCAAGGTCACCCCTGGCAGCGGATGCGAGCAACCCCTTTTCGCCATGTGTCCATGCACTGTTTGGGGCCTAACCCAACGTGCCCAGCGACACGTATGGCTTAGACCCGGGGGCTTATGTCGGGGAACACAGACAGGGGTATATGTTTTCACCTGACTATGGACGGACAGAGAGCTAACGGGCTCAAAGACAAGATTACAAGACCAAGACCAGACCAAACAAGGAGGATCAATTCCTTTGAAGGATCCAAGCGCAAATCGAGAAGGTCAAGGAGAGCCAGGGAGCAAGGCATCGCTAAGGGAAGGATCTACCTTGCCGGGCAGGCGAGCCTAGCAAGATTGGGTTTTGCCCCGGAAGCAAGCTCCAGATAGTCCCGGCAGGCCTGCCGGGGCTGGCGGAGGCAAGCCACTCCACCGCTCCACCTCACAAGCAACGCAAGTCATTAATCAAAGCGGTGTCGAGCTCCAAGGTGACTAAGTGGCTGCTTTCTGCCACATGGCAGCCACTTCCTACAGCAAACACCTCCATATAACACCCGTCCTGAGATGTGTCAAGCGAGCAGGCGCGAAGCTGGTAAAACCACCAGGCAGGGCCTGCCGGGCGAGTGGTGATGTGACACTGAGTGGCGCATTTAATGCGCTCTGTCAGCCTGCAGAGTTAGATATGATAGCACTGTTAGCTATCTAATCAGTACGCAAAGGCTGATTTGCCACTGTGGTGACCCCTTAATCTATAAAAGAAGGCCCATGGCGACCGTAGAAAGGGTTGGACCCTCGCATATCCATACGCGCATAGCCACTCTCGCCCCCAGAGCGACCTTGCTGGGCGAGTGTGCTATGTTCACCACCATTATCCACCATCAATCCACCAAAGCAGGGTAGGGTTTTACGCCTCGTGGCGGCCCGAACCTGGGTAAAGACTGCCCGTGTGATCTCTGCCGTGCCGCGCAACGCTTCTCCTCTCTTTGTGCAACGTGCCCATCCCCCCGCCGAACCAAAAGGGGCTCACGGCCCCATAGGTGGCCGTGGTTTCCCACGACAACTAGCAAACAAAATCAGTCCATGCCTATTTCTGTCAACAATCTCCAAAACACAAGAGGGCAAATATTGCACCAACAATCTCCCCCTGTTTTCGACGATTGTTGACAAAATAGAACACATCGATAGATAGATAATGGAATGCGAAGGAGAGATAATTACGAAGATAAAACACGCTCCCCCTGAAGATATGATCGAATGCATAGAAGATAAACCAGAAGGTAGCGAGATGAATCTTCGTATGCGTGATATTGACATATGATCTCATTCGTGGTCTCTTTCAATACACTCGACAATGTCTGAGGTATTTCCTGTCACACACAATCTTTAAGATAGATTTGTTAGATAGAGTGAATACTTTGAAATGATTTTTGACGAAGGATAAGTCTTGAGAGTTCACTCGGAACACAGTTTGAATCCACATGTGATATAAGTTCCCTGCATGTTAGATACTCGAGGAGAATCAGAGCAAGGGAATCATAGGTATATTGGCCAGAGTAGATATGCTTTAGACGAGGTTTTCCTGCAGCAAAGATGATACAATGGATATATGCGAGGAAAAAACAGCTTATGAAACAGATAGAGAAATTTCGCTTTCGGATCTCAAGAAATTTAAACTGAAGCTAACTTTCTTCTCCTGCAAAGTTAGATAGTGAGAGATAATCATTGTAGAATATCTAACCATAAGACACAAATAATTTCAAAGAGTGAAATGTCTCTTCTTAGAGAAGCATGATTTCCAATCCTCCTTGAAATGCTTTTACTTTCCCTGCACGATAGATAAGTATTGATGATAATTATTGAAAGCAAGTAAGATTTCCATAGCACCTGCAAACAGATAATTTGGAAGCAAATAGAATTGTAGGGGGGTTATTAACGGTACATGACGACCAAGTATTTCAACACCATAGGCGGTGCTCCAAGTTCCAAAAGCAAATAGTTCGATGAAAACCAAATAGCTCAAAGGAAGAGCAAATAGCGAATGGAAACACCCCTGCAAATAACCCGCTTATCTATCACTCGATGTTATTCTCCCCCTTTTTGTCAACAAGTGTCAAAAATAAAAGAGAATGCATGCGAGGAACTACTCGTCAAAAGAATCCTCAGAATCAAAACTCGAACTGTTCGGAGAAGCAGAGCGAGCGATGGTCGAGGCCGAAGCCGGAGTTGGAGACCTAGCATGGGCTTAGGGAACAGCTTCGAGAGTAGCATTGCGAGGAGCATCTGGCTTGTAGATAAAAGTTCCTGCTGTGTCTTCAAGATCATCATCAGGTTCAACAAATAGTAGGTCAGTGGAGGCCGAGCGCTGAGGAAGCACTGGGGTTTGCCTTCAGATGCGAGGAACTTTAAACAACTCTAGATGATCATATTCTTTCTTGATACCCTTGACAGAGAGTTGTTTGCGAGAATAATGCTTGCGTAGAAGGGTCCAGGAGAGCTTCTTCTGTTCCTTCTCATACAGGAGAGCTTGGCCAGAATAATTGTGAAGCAAATTTATCTCAGTCATCATTTCCAGCTTCACTTTTTGGTCGAGCTTGAGCATTAGCAGAAATAGGCTTAGAAGCAGAAATAGTAGCATCCATCAGCATCTTTCCTTTGCCTATGTCCTTCACAATCCTAAGTGTGTCATGGAGTGGTGGCATATAAACTTTTGGAACATATGGGCAGAAAACCAAAGTTGCTCAATGGCAAATATGACCCACGGTGCATATGGCTTCAAAGCTTGAGGGCTATCAGCTACGCAGGCCAAATTGCGAATGAAGAGATCCAGAATGTTAAAACGAATGCCCTGAGCAGTGGCAAGAAGTGTATTTCCCATGATGCCATTGATGGTTTCTGGCCTGTTTGTCAGAGTGAGGGAGTTGTAGAGGATGTAGAACATCACTTTGTTCTCATATGCCAGATTCTTTGGATTTGTCTCTATACATTCATCACCAACAAGATTGGGGTCCATCAGCAGATGAAGTTGAGCTTTAGATACTTCCCAATAGTGCAGTCTATGTTCCTGATTAGCATCAAATTCGCATCGAGGAAGATTCAACAGCGCTAAGAACTGGTCTGCCGAACATTTGATCTTTTCCTCTCCTTTCATCCATTCGAGGATCCAAGTGCTCCTATCTGTAAGATCTCTTGTGATATAAAGAGTGGCATAGAACTAATGAATAACTTCACGATTCCAGCCATGATTTAAATGAAGGAAAATCTTCAGGAAGACAAGTTCAATCTATTCGATGGTGTGATGGAAGCAGAGTAAACTTTCTAGCTCTGCGAAATCCAGAATCTTGTGCTTGAAGATGTGATTCTTTTCATACAGTATGCGAGCATAATACACACCCTGTTCCTTTGTGCAGAATCTTGGTGACAGGGAAGTTCTTTCTCCTTCATATGGGCTGGTCCCAAAGAATGCAAGTTTTGATAGATGAAATTGCTAGTTAAATGCAGGACCATTCGGGCCATCTTCAACTGGGAACAAGGGAAATGTTTCCAATGGATTTTTCAGATGTTCTTCTTCACTCACATTCCAGTTCCGAATGTCATCAGGTGCTTGCACACCTTGCTCAATAGGCTTGAGAGGAACATGAGGCTTCCTTGACTTCTCTTGGGCTGATTTCTTTGAGGTACTAGACTGGCCATCATTTTTGCTCGTTGGAACTCCTTCATCGGCTTTCTGACTTTCGGGCACTAGGGCCTTTTCTTTCACTTTATTTCTTTTGGCTGGGGGCACAACAGCTTCTTTCTCAGATGCCTGGGGCACAACTGGTGGAGCAATTCCTTCATGAGCCATCGGCTGTTCAGATTTCTTCTCTTCCTCTTCCAACTGTGGTGCAGTGGAATGAGGAGCAGGATCAACATCCATCTGGGTAGGAGCACCAGATGATGCGACTGGGGTGGTTTTGTCTCGGGAAGCATTTAGCTCCCCCTCAATCTTGTCATCCTCCTCCTTACTTGATCCGGATGGCTCAGCTTGCACTTTTCTCGATGTTCTGTAAACATCTAGATCAGACATCTCAGTTGTGGTATTCTTCTCTCTGCCACGACCACCCTTCTTAGGGTTTCAATCAGAGAAGAGGGTTACGGCGTCAGTGACCAATTCATCCTCGGGCTGACTGTGAGAAGAGGGAATTTCTTCATCATCTTCTTCGGATTCAGACTCAGATTTCTTTATCGGTGTCTTGGGAGGCTTTGAAGATTTTCCTCCTCCTATCAATCTCATTCGATCAGATCTTGGATGGTACTGAGGCAATTCTCCTTCAGAAACTAAGTACTCTTCCGAACTCTGTGCCACGACCAACCTGTGAAAAGAAATAGATACGAGGGAAAATGGGGTAGGGTCATAAACATGTACAGTGTGTATTTTGAATGAAAATGAATGTTTTCGGAAGAAACATAGGAATCCATGGTATACTTAGAGAAGATATCTTTCATAGATTTTAACTTCGCCACAAAAAGTTCAAGACTGGTCAAAAACTATCTAATCATTCGGATAAGTACTTAGGAATCCCTAGATTGAGGAGAGCTAGTACGAGGGAAAAAACTACAAACCGTACTAGTCATAACCTAGTGATTCCTAAAGATCTACCGCAGTGAAATAAATCAAAGGAAATGGCAACGGTAAGAACTGCCCTAAGAACAGAGAAGAGGACAGGAGCAGTTCTAGATCCAAGCGCCCTAACTTGGCTACCTGGATCAACTACGGCAATGCGGAGGGGAAGATTACCGCACGGGTGTGATCAACTACAATGAGACTTCACCGGAGTTGCTTCGAGCTCGGGCTCGGGAGCAGGTGGATGAGGGTTTGAGGAGCAGAGAGGAAGAAGACACGGTAGGGGTATATATATAGCCGGTGAGCTGAACCACCTCACCGAAATCTACGGCCCTCAGAAGCGGGACGTTCTGCATTCAACGGAAATGATCACGATCATGGGAATCATGGGCACGTGGCAACCGTTTCCTGCGAAAAACTCGAGATGAGAGCGGGAGGCCGAAAGGTCTGAAGAAGGGCAAGCACCAAATCTGATTGAAAGTTCGAAGTTGATTTCTTTCACGACCAAGGACGTCGGACAGAAATTTTCTTCATATCAAATTGCATGCTTATGATGGACATCATAGATTGGAAGAGAAAGAGTAGAGGGATAACAGGGTCCGAAAGAAAACACTCAGCCAAACGAGAGGAAACACAAAATCACGGAGCATTGAGTGAGTTGTTCATCGAACGAAACACAAACACAGAGAAACGAAGGTAACACTACTGCAGGATGCTGCTAACATGACACTACAATCAGAGACCGTTCGACGAAACTGTGTGCGATGCATTAATCGCAAACGGTGATCTTAAAAAACCGTAAAAAAGATGCAAAACGTTTGCGATGGTGGATACATCAAACACGGTTCATATTATAATTACGTGTGCGATGAGTGGCATACAGTTAATCCATAAGAACTGTTTGCGATGAGACAAAACAACAGAAACAGGCAGCTATATCAAGGTGTGTGTGATACACGGCATACAGTTCGCTCGGATGAACTGTTTGCTATTAGGGAATGCAACAGAAATGGTCAGCCAGATCAGGGTGTGTGCGATATACGACATATGGTTCACTCGGACGAACTGTTTTCAATTAGGGAACACAACAGAAACGGTTCAACTTAACAAGATGTGTGTGATGTGCGCCATACAGTTCACATAGATGAACTGTTTGCGATGAGCCAAAAGAACACAAATGATCCGTGTAAACAAGATGTGTGTGATCCACGGCAAACTTCCCACTCGGAAGAACTATTTGCAATGAGAATATATAACACAAACGGTTACTAGAGTTAATTCGTGTGCGATTATGTGTGTAGAAAATACTTTGAAATTGCAAAGTAGTTGCTTGCGATGGCTAGGAGTATCGCACACGATGCGTGTGCGAGTACTCGTGTGCGATGATTAGTAAGTTACACATACGTTTCCTTATGGTAACACGTGTTCGATAACACATGACACCGCATACGGTTGTCGGGTTGTGTGCTCCACTCAGTCTTCCCGCGCTCCATCGAAGGCTTCCCGCGCTCCACAGGGGTGAATTGAAAAACCCCCAATTCCCTAGCCAGCTGCTAGCTATAAATAACCACAGCAATGGCCGCCGCCGGTGACTCACTATTGGTCCAGTTGCTAGCTAGTTACCCACACATACCGGCATACCCCCAACGACCAACGACGGGATGGAGTCGCGCGACGGTGGAATCAAGGCTGAAGGCACGATGGTCGGCTTGGCGGTCGACGGCCATGCCGCCGCCTCTCCCGACGATGGCCAGAGGAAGCAGGAAATGCGGTACGAGCAAGCCGCCAGGTTAGCCAGGGTCGTCCTAAAGGCGGACAGGGATCGCAAGCGGGCGATACTGCTGGCTCGGTGCACAGTGTGGCTGATGGTGCGGGCGGCGGAGGAGAGACCTCGGCGACGGAAGGACAACTGCGGCAGTGGCGGCCGCCGCATGAGGCGCAAGCTTATGTCCCGGATGGAGGAGGGCACAGCGCCGGATGTCGCTGGGGCATGCCTGGGGGCCGTCACGACAGCCCTGGCGAGAGCCAACGTCGTCTCGCAGGATGTCGCCGGGGCAGACCCGGCGGTCGCGGTAGCCCTGGTGAGCGCTGCGCCCGAGGCAGTACCGGCGATTCCCGATGTTGAGTCTGCCCCAGCCTCGATCGATCAAGGTGTGTAGGTCATCGAGTTGGCGGCCTCTGCTCCCACTGAGCCCATGATCGACACGCTCATTGACGATGACTGTTGTGCGTGCTGGGTCAACGTCAGGTGCACAGTGTAGCTCTTTTGTGCGCGCGCGGTTCATTATATTCTTGTAAATTAGCAATATATATATACTCAATTGATTTCTTCATGCATGTCAAATATGTCAATTGTATGGGCTGGCCTGTCTGTATATTATCTGAATTTGCAATATGGACAATTAATATGCAAATGCCTTCTGGACATCGGTTCTGATCGCCACATTGAAAACATGGACATCCTCTACTCTACCGGGCACACGCTTAAACTGAATGAACTGTGTACGATACTAATACTTTCCATGAAAATTTAAGAACTTGGCTAACAGCATTTGAGTAACATATATATAGTGGTGACACTATTCGACAAAAGGAGGATCTTCGTAACACGGTTTTGACTACCATATGGTCCATATCTACATACTTAACATAGTAACAACTAGCACATTTTAAGAGGCTGAGGGCCAACAACCATATGGTCCATATCTACATACTTAACATAGTAACAACTAGCACATTTTAAGAGGCTGAAGGCCAACAACCACAACTATCCACTGGAAGCAGCTTGATCATGGCGACTCAGCATCTCGTCAATGAAAAGGAAAAACCCTCCTGTGCCTTGGTAGTGCATGAGTAGAACAGTGTCTCCAATTTTCCAATATGGATGCATTGCCATGACAAGCGAGAACTTGTTAATTTGAATGGTTCCATTTCTGTGGGAAATGCAGTATCTTGCAATCACTTTGGCGTTATTAGCAGACACAAGTGTAATTCGACCACGCCGGGAAATTGATTCAGAACAGCTGCAGCAGGCAATTTCTGTTGAAATGTAGAATAAAAACCAATTGTAACATATCGTTGAATATATATATTGTTTATGAACATCAACATAAAAATAAGACTTTGTACCAGCATTTTGTGCACACAATTGGTCTTGTTCAATGTGTGCACCATAGGTATAATTAATCCCATCCAAAATCCAGCGTTCATACGCTATGCTATCTTTTTCAGATTATCAACAAATTTTATGACATGCTTCAAGTCTTTCCAGTGAAATTTGGTACACTGAGTAACATACAGATCATTAACTATGCATCCAACATATACTGCTTAAAAGGTGGAAAGGTATTATTTATTCAGAACATGGCAGAAGAATATATAGTGCACATAAATTGGTAAATAGAATTTGTTACTGCCTAGGAATGGAGTCAGAAAATAAAATCACAATTGGTTGCTTAAATAGTGATCAGTTAGTCAGAACAAATACCCCGATTTTGCTAAGCAATATGCCAGCATGAAGAAAGTTGAAAGAACACTAACCTCGATCAGACTTTGATCGGCTGATGACGTTGGGGAAGTAAACTTCCATGTTAAATAGACCAGGTTGTGGTGCGCGCTCTAGAATTTTATTACCAACTTTCAGTTCATAAAACATAGAATTTTTTCTCCAAAGGTCCGCATCAAAATAGGAGTGACCATCTTTATCAAGTTTTACGCTAACTGTCATTGTAAATCCATGCTGCATTGTCAATATGACATCCATGGAGTCATCAACAAAGTAAAGCCCAAGATTTCCTTCTACTCGTGTTCTTGCAAAGCAAGGGATGTACTGCTTAAAATGAAAATTAAGATCGTAAATTAGATATATTGAAATAACAAAGCAAGATGCAAATATGGGAGTAACTGATAGAACAGAACAATATATAGCTGAAAGCAAAGTACAAAAATATATAATTAAAAATAGATAATGTCACAAAGATTTGATGCAAATATAAGAGTAACTGAATGAACAATACATCATTAATTTGCCTAATATAGGGAAAAAATTGGCTTCGACGTCTAGGCTGCATGTGGCACCATACCTTTTATCCAAATGTAGCAATAGACGGTATATGTTCACAAATTTAGGCCATGCCGACCGTGGTAGGGTGAGATTGAACATACAGAGCGCTCCCTGAAGTCATCCGGAATGGTGAGATAGAACTTCGTTTCCTACTGGCCGCGTCCACACTTGCCTGATTTGTCCTTGCACTATGGACACATGAATGAAAACCATCAAATCAGCTAGAAGAAAAATGAATCCATGGCGATTTCCACTGGTTGATTAACAGCGATGGACGGACTGCGATAAGATATGAGTGAATATTTTGCTAAATTGATTACCTTCTCCATGAGAAAAATCCCCGTCCCAATCCCGCAGAAAACCCCAATAGACCAGAGTCTAGAATGTCGGTGCAAGTCGGTGCAGATAGGCGGCGGCAAGCGGTATGGGCGAAATCCCGTGCCATTTGGAGCGAGACCTCTACCCGCCGATGACAGCCGTCGAGCTTAGGGTGGCCGCCGCGATAGAAGTTGATGAGGTGCAGAGTTGTGGAGGAGTCCGCGACGAGTGGGTGGGGATGAAGTGGGCAGGGGGCGAGGGTTTTCTTTTTCCTTTTGCATGTGTGGGTGAACACACACGGTTCGCAGAGGCGACGGAGATGAATTTTGTGCAATAGTAAATCACCGAGATTGAAGGGGAATCCAAATTTCCTTCCTAGTTTGTCATTCAGTTTTTCTCGACGAATGACATACCCCCTCCAATGCAATGTGTTCAAATTTGGCATTTTTTCGGGCTCATTTACCATATTTAGGTGATTATGTGTCTTTTCTAGGCATTAATGCACATAATTCAAATTCAAACAATCGGTGCATGAAAAGGTGCACGAGAACGGTTTGGAAAACCATGCTCGTGCTATTTAGTAAATTCTCATGCCTTTTACAAGGAATGGGCAGAGATTTCAAGGAAATGTGTGGCAATAGTCAACCACAAAAGCATCCTTTATTGGTTTTTCAACTATAGAAAAATGAAATACATGCTTGAAAAACATGATGGCTGGTATGGTGCCATGGTATGGCCTCACCATGCCCTGGTAAAAATTTGAGAAGGTTTGGCTTATGTCGTCATGCAGGCCCTTCATAAATCGAACCATCACCGAGGAAGTTTCATGGTTTCGAGGGGGAAATCACCAAGATTGAAGGGGCCGGGAATCCAAATTTCCTTCCTAGTTTGTCATTTAGTTTTTTTTCTACGATCAACATAGCCCCTCCAATGCAACGTGTTCAAATTTGGCATTTTTTCGGGCTCATTTACCATATTTAGGGGATTATGTGCATTTTCTAGGCATTAATGCACATAATTCAAATTCAAACAATCGGTGCATGGAAAGGTGCACAAGAACAGTTTGGAAAACCATGGTCGTGCTATTTAGTAAATTCTCATGCCTTTTACAAGGAATGGGCAGAGATTTCAAGGGAATGTGTGGCAATAGTCAACCACAAAAGCGTCGTTTATTGGTTTTTCAACTATAGAAAAATGAAATACATGCTTGAAAAACATGACGCCTGGCATGGTGCCATGGTATGGCCTCACCATGCCCTGGTAAAAATTTGAGAAGGTTTGGCTTATGTTGTCATGCACGCCCTTCATAAATCGAACCACCGAGGAAGTTTCAAGGTTTCGAGTGGGGAAATCACCAAGATTGAAGGGGAATCCAAATTTCCTTCATCCTTTGTCCATGAGTTTTTTCTACGATGAACATACACCCTGCAAATGACCGTGTTCAAATTTGGCACTTTTCTGGGTTCATTTACCATATTTAGGGGATTATGTGCATTTTCTAGGCATTAATGCACATAATTCAAATTCAAACAATCGATGCATGAAAAGGTGTACAAGAACGGTCTGGAAAATCATGCTCATGCTATTTAGTAAATTCTCATGCCTTTTACAAGGAATGGGCAGATATTTTGATGAAATGTGTGGCAATAGTCAACCACAAACGTTCATTTATTGGTTTTTCAACTATAGCAATATGAAATACATGCTTGAAAAACATGACGCCTGGCATGGTGCTATGGTATGGCCTCACCATGCACTGGTAAAAAATTGAGAAGGTTTGGCTTATGTCGTCATGCACGCCCTTCATATATCGAACCATCACCGAGGAAGTTTCATGGTTTCAAGAGGGAAATCACCAATATTGAAGGGGAATCCAAATTTCCTTCGTTCTTTGTCCTTGAGTTTTTTTCTATGATGAACATACACCCTGCAAATCACCGTGTTCAAATTTGGCACTTTTCTGGGCTCATTTACCATATTTAGGGGATTATGTGCATTTTCTAGGCATTTAGCGCATATAAATCCAATCCAGCTACAGCTGCATGGGTGTGATGAGAGGGACGTTGATTGGTGTTCGATCACGGCGCATCCTACGTTGCACACGCGCGATCCGCGTGGTTGGGGTTCTGGCCGATCATAACACAACACACAATAGGCTCAGCGCACACTGTTTCTGGAGGCGACGGAGATGAACCGTGTGCGATAATGAAAGAGCAAGATAGTAAGGGAAGCCAAATTTCCTTCGTTGTCTGTCGTTGAGCTCTTAAAAACAACCGCACTGTACGGCTGTCCGGCCACTCCGTCCCAGAGCTCTCTCAAGTGTCATTCATGGCACCGCGGCGCACAGTACCTAGTAAGGAAGTGATGGCATCCCGCCGCGCCGAGTTACTCACCGCCCGCGACCGCACACATGGTAAGGAGGCGATGGCATCCCGCCGCGCCGAGTTCATCGCCGCCTGCGGCCCCACAAGTACATGGGAGGAATTTGATGCTGCCATCGCCGAATGGGCGGTGGATCTAGAGGCGGCCAAAGCTGCATAGAAGGATCGGAAAAGGCATAAAGCAGTCAAGAAAAGAGAGTCCCGTCACCGCAAGAAAGAAGAGGCCGCACGCCATGCTGAGGAGAGCTCGGCGGAGATCAAAGCACGGTGGGCTACCACCGACAAGGCTGGGAAGGAGAATGACGGCATCTGGCTAGGGTGCCCCGATGCCAGCATGTGAGAAGTAGTTAGTGCGTGTGTCGCCCGTAAGTTTGTATAATTAATTACGAGCATCTACCAGTACTACATACGTACTAGTTTTAGAGCAAATTACCAATAGTACTTTAAGTTGGTACTATCTATTATTAACGTACAATGTCGGTAAGCCATCCTTTAAGGGCTTTGAGCGTTGATTAGCATGTGTTCACTGAAGTTTTGTAGCCACACCCAGGCCCTAAATACTCTCAAAACGTCCGCCCGCAGCCACCGGAAGCCACCGGAGACTAGAGCTGGCCGCAGCTGGTTTTTAGTCCCACCTCGCCGCGCGAGTTGGCCACACACTGGCTTAAATAGCCACGCGGGCGGATGGCAGCAAGCTTCTCTCTTGTTGCATAGGATCAATTCTGGCTATGCGAGCGAGGCAGGTTGACACTTGATTGCATTTCATAAACCGATGATTGTTCATCGGGTGTCACCTTTGCCTCGTTCATGTACATTGAATAATCCTGCTACAATGAAAGAGACTTTTAAATTAGATGCGGCTGGAGATGCTGATAGATATAAGAATTATTAGAAGATCATAAAACACATGGTTTCTATGGCGTACCCATGTGCGTTTTTTTTCGCGTTAATGATCCATAAGTCAGTTACCTGTGCGATGTTTCCTAATAAAGCAAGCGTACCATTGACCGAAAAAATCAACTACACGTGTACATTTTTTTGGAGACGAGATCTGCCAATTTTCTCTTTTCTCGCACACGAGTATTCTACGCGCTTCATCTGTGTTGTGTGTTCCCCCGCCCAAGTTTCAAGTTTCGCAGCGAAATTTTCATTAGGCACGCGATTTCAGAATTTATTCCTCCCACCACATCCCCACCCATCAAATTTCCACAGTATCTCCCCCATGCCCACCCCTCCCGGCAGCTCAAACCGCCGCCGCTGCAACCACATCTTCAACCACATCTACGCTCTGCCCAAGCATCGTTGATCCAGTCAGGTAACCCACCGATCTCTATCACGGCCCTGGCCTAATTCCTTAAATGGCGCTGGCAAAACATCCTCATGCCTCCAAATCCCCACCGCCCCTACATCCAGAGCATCACCGCACAAGCCCAACCACATATGACATGGAGGCCGAGGAGCTGATGGCGGTCGATGGCGCGATGGCCGCTGTGCGTGTTGACCCGGAGGAACACCTCACCTCCACCGCCGCCGACATGGTGCAGGCTCTGGCCTAGATGAAGTGCCCCAGCGACTATCCCCCAGGACTTACCAAGTATGATCTAACCAGCTCAATCTTACCAATACCACTTGCAATGGCTATGTTTTGTACGGTTGATGTATTAAGCATGTTCGTGCCTTGTTTATTTCAGTACTGCACACTATGTGATGTTCAAGTATTAATTGTCCAGCTCAATTTCACCAATACCAGCAACAAACTTACAATACATGACTCGGGATGCTGTTAAGCCTTTTGTAATTAAAAGTTGTATCCATTTTTGAATCTATCCCTTTGCTACCGTGCTACTCTCCGCGATGAAGATATCACTAGAGATGCTGCCCATTTGCTATTTTTGGTGGATGCTAACCCTATTGTAGTTAACATGCCTTTCCATGTACTTACACAGGGCCATAACGGGCTATGCTGTTGTTTGCCATCGAGGTTAGCTGCATCCCATGTCTTACAGTATTTTACATCATTCGTGCAATTGCAGTTTAACTTCTAACATTTACTGGTTGCCTGTAGGTACACATGTCAGCGGCACTGACCACGCTTCGACCAGGGGGAACACCTCGCCTCCGCCGCCGCTGACTTTGGGCGGGCTCTAGCCAAGATGAAGTGCCCGAGCAACTACCTCTCAGGACTTACCAAGTATGAACTCACCAGTTCAATCTTACCAATACCAGTTGCAATGGCTATGTTTTGTACGGTTGATGTATTAAGCATGTTCTAGTAAACATGCCTAACACATCTTAGCTATTTTCCCTACCTTTTTATAGACAACTGGGCCATTCTTTGCTCTGGCAGCACCTGCCTTGCGATGTTTAACTCTGCCAATTGCATTTTTATCAGTACCAGTTTCAATGGCTATACTAGGTTGGTTGTAGTTAAATGTGCCTTGTTATTTTCAATACTGCACACTGTGTGATGTTCAAGTATGAACTGTCCAGCTCAATTTCACCAATAGTAGCTACAAACTTACAAAACATGACTTAGGATGTTGTTAAGCCTGTTGCAATTAACAGTTGAATCCATTTTTTAATCTGTCCCTTTGCTACCATGCTACTCTCCGCAATAAACATATACTAGAGATGCTACCCTTTGCTATGCTTAGTGGATGCTAACCCTGTTGTAGTTAACATGCCTTTCCATGTACTTACGCAGGGCCATAACGGGCGATGTTGTTGTTTGCCGTCGAGGTTAGCTGCATCCCATGTCTTACAGTATTTTACATCATTTGTGCAACTACAGTTTGGCTTCTAACATTTACTTGCTTCTTGTAGGTACACATGTCAGCGGCACTGATCCACGCTTCGACCCGGAGGAACACCTCGCCTCCGCTGCAGCCGACTTGGGGCGGGCTCTTGTCCATATGAAGTGCCCCAGCAACTACCCCTCAGGACTTACCAAGTATGAACTGACCAGTTGAATCTTACCAATACCAGTTGCAATGGCCATGTTTTGTACGGTTCATGTATTAAGCATGTTGTAGTAAACGCGCCTAGCCCGTCTTATCTATTTTCCCTACCTTTTTATAGACAACAGGGTCGTTCTCTGCTCTAGCAGCACCTACCTTGCGATGTTTAACTCTGTCAATTTCATTTCTATCAGTACCAGCTTCAATGGCTATACTAGGTTGTCTGTTGTAGTAAACAATTCTGTCCATTTTTTAATCTGTCCCTTTGCTACCATGCTACTCTTTCGCAATGAAGATATCACTATAGATGCTGCCGTTTTATTACCATTTGCTATTTTTGGTGGATGTTAACCATGTTGTAGTTAACATTGCCTTTCCATGTACTTACACAGGGCTACAATGGGCGATGCTGTTGTTTGCCATCGAGGTTAGCTGCATCCCATGTCTTATACACCATCTGTTCCTAAATATAAGTACTTTTAGAGATTCCAATATAGATTACATACGGAGCAAAATGAGTGAATCTAGATTCTAATCTAAACTATGTCTATATACATCCGTATGTAGTTCATATTGAAATTTCTAAAAATACTTGTACTTAGGAACGTAGGTAGTTGTATTTTACATCATTTGTGCAATCTCAGTTTAGCTTCTAACATTTATTGGTTTCTTGTAGGTACATATATGAGCGGTACTGATCCATGCTTCGATCCCTTTTGCGTATGGGGCAATGAGATATTCATGAACAAGCATCAAGTGAGGAAACTAAGAAAGATTGTTAGGCGAAAGAAACGGGTGATGGGAACAAACTCTTTATTTACACTTTGTCCAAGACAATAGTGAACTTTAGGATGGTAAGTAATGTGTTGCCTTTTCCCCCTGCCCACAACAAGTTATTCTATTAGACCTGAGTATCTGAATTTCTCTTTTCAGTGGTTTTCGAAGCAATTTACTGATGATTACCTTGCAAACTACATGACCGGAGTGGAGGCAACTAAGGTTAAAGTATATAATTCATGCTACCATGATAATGCTCTAGAAGTCTTCCTGAAGGCGGTGTAGGATGGGTGGGCGATCGTCACAAGGGGTTGGACAAAAGTTGTTCATGCCTATGGCATGCAGGAGGGCACATTATGGGCATTCCGCTTCTTCAACACCATCAGCAGCCAAAATGATTTACACTTGTCTCTTCACCTTTACCACCTCTAAATATTGTGGTTCATCATAGTTAATTGCTGCCTAATCCTGTAATTACTAAACATATCATACTAAGAATTTTATTTATGGATTGGTTGTTGAACCATTGTGCTGAGAATTTGAATTCCATGTTTCATATTTCAAATTTCCAATTCGAATAATAAATTACAAGGAAAAAAAATTAAACAGGAGCGAATAAAATAATGTACACACGGTTAGAAAGAAAACAACGCGTGCGATGAAAAATAGAGAATAGATGGTTCTTTGACGTGAAACGTTTGCGATGCCCGACGGACGCACACACGGTTTCGTCTCATATGCGTGTGCGATTCATGGTAATACGGCAAACGTTTAGAACCTGTGTGTGTGTGTGTGTGTGTGTGTGTGTGTGTGTGTGTGTGTGTATGTGTGTGTGTGTGTGATAGGAATACCTATCGCACACAGTTATGAAAATGGACACGTTGGCGTTAGTAGAGGCACCGCACACATTTTACATTCTTAAACTGTGTGCGATAACGTACCTATCGCAAACACATCGGTAGATTAAATGTTTCTCATGTCCACCTTTTTCACACGACTATAGTGGCGTAATCATTTTGGATGTCCCTCGGATCAGAAACATAATGTCGAGACGTAATGTGTGGGACTGGCACGACTTCTCATACGTTTATTCAATGGCGATTGTCAGTAGCCGCTCGCCTATGCCCGAAGGTTTCTGGGTCGTGTGGGAAGGACCCCCCTATCTCCCACACTCACTAGGCGACGGTTTAAAACTCCGTCGCGGAAAGGGGTTAAAAACCATTTGTATAGCACGTTACGGTACCAGTGTAAACACACGAGCAAGAACAAATAAACACAAAGAGAAAACACAACAATGTAAATGTCAGGGCTAAGAATAAACGAGAAGAATCCCTGAGAGAGTTCCTACTATAAGGTTAGTTCTTTTTTGCAACCCACACTTGCGTGGGCAGCGAGCATCTCTTTTTCTTAGTCTGGGCAGGGACACTCCTTCGGTGTGATCTATAGTTCACCTGTGCATTTCGTGAGTAATCAAATGAATAGGCATTGAAATTGTTTCCAGAGACATGAGCATAATGATTCGAGGAGGTACGCATGTACTCCTTCTGTCGAAGGTGTGACTGATATCCATTCGTGGAAGTTTTAGTGCCAATCTGGGAATGATAATCATTTCCTCGAAGAGAATCACTCTGCATATTCAAGTTAGCAGTGATAGATAAATTTTCAATGATGCACTTCTTCCCACAGATTTGCTTCTTGGGTGAACCAGACCTGTAGTTAGTTCCAACATACCGAGCGAAAACCTTACCATTCTATTGTTTGAAGAATTTGTAGTTTGAGTTATCAGAATTGTCAGGAACAACAGAAATGGGAGATTCATATCCAGACAGAATTGCAGGTTCGAGAGTTTTACTATTAGCAACAACCCAACTCGTTCGAGGATATTGCTCGGGAGTCCAGTAGGTTCCATCAACATTGAGTTTTCTTTCGAAACCCCAACCTTTTTTTCGAGGGTTTTTGTGCAGTATATACTTCTTGAGCACATCACAGAGAGTTTGATGCCCTTTGAGGCTCTTTAGCATTCCTGTCTCAAGCAAGCTCTTTAATCTGCAATTTTCATCAGAGACAACAACAAATTCCTCATAAGAGGGGTTAGAAATACCATTCATAGTTGTTGCAATATTCTCGATGACAGCATTAGATGTTTCAGCATTTGAATCATCATTGCTACGTTCTAGGCATTTTAAGCAAGGAGGCACAAAATCATCAGGAAGCTGTTTAGATTGCTCGGTGAAGAGAGAAGCTTTTTTCTTTGCTATCATGTTATGAGATTCTTTCAGTGACTTGAGTTCTTGATTCCTGTTAAGGAGTTCATCTGATAAACTCTCGTAGTCAACTGTAAGAGAATCATATCGGATGGAAAGATCATCAATAGTTGAAGAAAAAGCATCATGCTTTTCCATCAACTTTTGATTCTTCTTCATCTCTTCGACCAATAACCCTTCGGTTTTCCTAAGATTGTTCTCAAGTTTTGCAAGCTCATCTTGTTGAGATTTTGCAATCTTAACCAGCTTAGCCTAGGCAATGTATTCAGGACAATATTCATTCATAGATTTTTGGTGTTTTGCTGATACCTGATCCTTAGAGGTTTTTGCCATGAGACAAAATGCAATAGGTTCATCATCACTTGAAGCATTGTCATTAGTGTCTGGTTTGATTGATTTCTCAGATGATTCATAAGCAACGAAGGCATTGCTTCTCGCTATCCTTCTGTGAAGCTCTTCATCTTCTGATTCTGATTCGGATGTCTCATCTTCAGAATCCAAGTTCATATCAGCATATGCTTTGTTTAGCTGCGATATTCTGTTCCTATTAGATTTGATGGTTGCTCTGGCTTTTACGTCAGTGACTGGTCTCATTGAAGAGGATGAGGAAGGTTCATTTTTCTTCGAGAGCTTTGTGTGATGATCCATTCTAGTGAATCCATTGCCGTGAAGATACATCCATCTGTTGCTTGGTTTTCTATCCCAGCAAGGATAGTTTGCTATGAGGTGACTGAATTTTTTGCACTTGAAGCACTTCATTTCTTTCGGAAGTAACTTTCTTGAAGATTGAGGCAAGTCAAATTCGTCATCATTTGTGAAACACAAATTCTGTCTTCTGCGATCACTTAGCCTTTCTATGAGCATTTTTAGTTCCCTTGTGATAGTGTGTTGATTCTCGATGTCTTCTTCTTGTGGATTGTGCCATAGTGTGAGAGAATTTCCCCTTCACTTTCTGAAGAAAATTCTTGATCTCCATTTTCAAGTTCCATCTTTTCTTCGTGAATAGACAGCAACGTCATGACCTTGACGTAGTGAAGTTTGTCATAGTCAGGTCTTTGCTTGATTTCAGCTACAATTGGATCGAAGGTTGCATCAAGAACAGTCAGTAGCATGTTGACCACATCTCTATCGGTGATATATGTTACTCCTCGTTGGTGAAGTCTTTCAATAATATTGGTCAACCAATCAGTGAGTTCCATAGCACTTTCCTTAAGAAGACTTCTGAAACAAGCAAACATAGCACGAAGCATCTCAGTGTGAGGATCTGTTCTGGTAATGAATTCTTCATGAGCATTTTTGATGGCATCCAGAGTCGCTTTGCAGTGTCAAGCTTTCGGAACCGAATGAAAATGTCTTTCAAGATACTTTCACAGATAATATCTTTTGCTTGTGCATTCAAACACAGTATAGCTTTTTCATCAGAATTTGGAGCATGAGGGTGTTGAATGGTATATCCATTTTCCACAATCTGCCAGAGATCTATGTTGATGGCTTGAAGTCTGATTCTCATTCTATCTTTCCAGTAGACATGGTCATTTCCATCAAAGATGCGAAACCTTTCAGAGTGCGAGGATCTACTTGCATACGACATACTCAAAACTCCAAGGTGGTTAAACCTTTAATAAACAGAGACAGGGAGTACTTGCTCTGATACCAATTGTTGGGACCGAGAGTATATCGACCAGAGGGGGGTGAATGGGAGATTAAAAAATTCTTGCGAATGTTATGAATGGATCCTAAACACAGGAGCGGAAATAAGGTTCGGTAGATATAAACTTAATTAAACACTTTATTGAGGAACATATCTATCGAGATAGGAAGCAATAATGGTTTGAGCATAGGATATCATAGGTTTGACAATGATGATTCTAATGCAATATGCGATCAAATGCAGAAGCATGAAAGAAACAAGGAAGTAAATACGATGGATAAACACGATAAAGAACTAGGGCAAGGTGAAAGAAAACAACACAGGGAAAACACGCCAGTGCGAGCAAAAATGTATACAATTGAAATGATTGCACTTGATGATGAGAATGCAACAGGGAGTGCAATGAATGATAATAGAAGGGAACAATAGAGATGATAACGGCTAATGATATGTAACAGTCAATGATTGATCAGAAGAACTATCGACACAGAGCACAAAAGTAAACTACTGAATGTATTGTAGTAAAGTAGAGTAAATCAGTGGTGCTCGATGGCGACAGACGGATTTGGTAGACCAGTTCGCCCTTCTGCCAAAGGATTACATTTGGTTGGAGGGGTTGTGATTTAACACAGAAGATAAACTCTCTTCGCCCTATTCTCCTTCAACTCGGAGCTGATTAGACTCCAGTTGATTTCACTCGTGGTAGATACTTGTCGGCGATCTCCAAACCTTCGACAGACCTCTTCGCGAACCACAATGAATCTTGGTTGCTAAAGATCTTGCTCGGTGAAGATAACAACTCTTCAAACACTTGAGAGCCAACACCTATCCTTCTAGAGAGTGCGCAGCTCTCAAGAGTAATTGGTACAAGAACTCTAAACTCAGAACTACTATGATGCTCAACCACTGTCTATGTTTGGGCTCTTGATTTTTTTTTCTCGGTGGATCTTAAACTCAAATCACTCGAAGAGGGGATGCTGAATCAATCTTCTTAGAAATCTTAAGCGGAGCAGCCGACAGGCAACGTTGGAGCGGGGTGACTATTTATAGTCGCAGCCTTCCCTGAAGGGAAAAGACCAAATTGGACATGTGGAGCAGCCAATGGCCGAATGACACGAGTCCAACGGTCGGAAATTGAGCACAACGGTAACATTCCTTGTGGAGCTAGTAATGCTAACTCCTTAGTTCGAAATATATCTCCTGCAGAACGAAGAACAACATCTACTGCTGGCAGGTAATCATTCGAAACATAAAGAGATTTCTCTCAGTCTCGCATAGATTTGGGCTAAGCATCACAGCGGATCTAAGCTTCGAGAACCTATACCCCTCTTAATAGTACGGAGGTCCTATGACTCAAATGAATGAAAGAAGAACAATGAAATGAATACTACATCTTCACTTTGTCGCTGACTTCCATTCGCTGCAGTCAATTTTCTTCGGACAGGAAATCAGAACTAGTTGCTCAACATCAGCAATAAATTTTAGAGGGCTTAACTCCTTCATATCAATCTTCTCGTCTACATGTTCTCAACAGATGTAGCTCATTCTTGTCTGCAACACAGATAATCTTCGGTGAAGTTCCTCGAACTTGACAATGTAGACAGCATCCTTTTCGGTTCTGCATGGACTATTTCTCTCTGTGTGCACTAGCAAACAAATCAGTCCATGCCTGTTTTTCTCAACAATCTTCAAAACATAAGAGGGCAAATATTGCACCAACACCGGTGCCTCCAAATGTTTTTCTTGATGTTCTCCATAACCCTTCGGTCAAGTTGCCTTCAGAGGAAGATATTGCTATTCCTGACCCGGAAGCACAGTCGGTTGCTGCTCTTCATGCTATACCAGATTGGACAGTCCCTTAACTGGCTTATCTCACTCATGGCGAGCTCCTTGAAGAGGAACTCATCACCCGACAGATTATCAGATGGTCCAAATCCATGACTACTGTTAATGGTGAGCTACACATGAGGAGTATTACAGGTGTTTTTCAGCGTTGCATTTCTCCTGAGGAGGGTCATCAAATTCTCAACGTGATTCATTCTGGCGACTATGGACATCATGCCGGCTCAAGATCCTTAGTAGTTAAAGCTTTTCGGCATGGGTTTTACTGGCTCACAGCTCATGCGGATGCCGAGGATATCGTATGCAAGTGTGATGGTTGCCAGAAATTTGCGCGTAAAGCTCATGTGGCGGCTCAAGAGTTACGGATGATTCCGATAACTTGGTCGTTCGCAGTCTGGGGCTCGATATGGTTGGCCCGTTCAAGCCGTCTAAAGATAAAAAGACGCATCTCTTGGTTGCAGTTGATAAATTCACCAAGTGGGTTGAAGCAGAACCAATCAGCAATTGTGATGCGGCGACAACAATTAAATTCTTGAAGAAGTTGATTTTTTGTTTTGGTTATCCGCACATCACCATCACAGACAATGGAACTAACTTATCCAAGGGAGCTATGAAACAGTTTTGCCAGAAAGAACACATCCGGCTTGATGTGGCGTCAGTAGCACATCCATAGTCCAATGGTCAAGCAGAGCGTGCTAACCAGGAGATATTGCGGGGGATCAAACCTAGACTCGTGGTTCCTCTTGAGCACACTCCAGGATGTTGGGTCGAGGAGCTCCCCGCAGTTTGTTGGAGCATACGAACAACCCCCAAGAGGTCAACAGGCTATACGCCGTTTTTATGGTCTATGGTGTAGAGGCTGTATTGCCAAGCGATATCTGTCATGACTCCCCCAGAGTTGCAGCATATGTCGAAGCAGATAATGAGCAAGCTCATTAGGATTCTTTGGATACCCTAGAAGAAGAACGTGATTTTGTAGCAACACGATCCGCGATATATCAGCAAGACCAAGATCGCTATCATATTTTTGGCGTTTGCAATCATACTTTCCAGGAAGGTGACTTAGTGCTCCGTCTGATACAAGAACAGATAGGTATGCATAAGCTTTCACCTCCATGGGAAGGACCCTTTGTCATCAGCAAGAACCTCAACAATGGGTCATATTATCTCATTGACATACGTGAACCCAATAAGTCACGTATCTCTGAAGTGGAGACCAACAGGCCTTGGAATATGGCACATCTTTGGCCTTATTATACTTAGAGCCACTGGCTCCAGTTCATTGTACATACCTATCTTATGTATATATTTATTATGATCAATACAATAAAGCCGGCATCCCTAGAACTCAGGGTATTTTGTCGTTTCATCCATAAATTGCATATGAGTCTTTATTCTTTGATCATAGGTCACTTGGGGGCTTCCAACTCATCGAGTTTAGCTATTAACATTCCTCTTGACCTGGCATATGCCATTATGAAACTTGGTTAAACCTACCTGCGAGCTTGATGCTCCTCCAAAAAGGTGACCCGATGTACTCTTGATGAGTCAATCAAAATTGACCCTAAACTTTTCAAAGTTAAAACACCGGCTTAAGTCACGTGGGAGCCGGATTTCAGAAAGCGAGGATAAACAAAAAGAGGCTACAAAGGCATGCTTCACTGAAGCAAATCAGACTCGAGCCTCGAAAGCCGGTCTTTTATGTCGTGCCTTAAAAGCTGGCTTATTATTGTTCTTATTGCTTCATTTCAGTTATCTATATATGTGTCTATTTTACAGAAATTCTATTTAAACAATAAACTAGGTTATACATAACACCGGGTTATCTATTGTGCCGGGTCAGAATATTGACCCGGCTCTGGGAGTTTTTGAGCATATTTTGACCACTGGTCTCTCCCCTATTTGTTGTTGAAGTTATTTTAACAAGACACACTAGGTGTTCAAACACAAAAACATCAACGCAATATTGGTTGGTCGAACAAGCAACCGACTCAAATATTCAAAGGAACACTTAATGCACGAAGGCATTGCATGATCAACTGTTTTCATCACCCTATTACAAGCCGTCATGGGCCAATTTTTGTCAAAAGTTTTTCAGCCAAACAAGCATTAGACAGACCACATGTCACTGACGACCGGCAGTTGAGCTCTCCGGGGTGATGTTGCGCCCTTCCATGCCAGCTATGGCCGAGTCATCCTTTGCAGGCCCTTCTTGGTCCTTCGGGAAAGTTTCGTCGTTTGCCAGCCACTGGAAGGACCTTAGAGCTTCAAAAAATGAATCCTTTCTCATGACGAATGAAGTATTGATGCCAGGAGTGAAAGTTTTCTTATGTGCTGGATTTAGTCAATGGGATGCGGCGTTGGCAGACTCATGCTCTTGCCGGCTTCTAAGTAGGCGGCTTGGAACTTGGTCAAATCATTTTCCTCTGCAATTTGGGTCGCCGCGACTCGGTTTTCCCTCACATGGTGTAGATAGTCTTCATTTCCTGTTTTCATCACCCTATTACAAGCCGTCATGGGCCAATTTTTGTCAAAAGTTTTTCAGCCAAACAAGCATAAGACAGAGCACATGTCACTGATGATCGGCTGTTGAGCTCTCCGGGGCGATGTTGCGCCCTTCCATGCCAGCTATGGCCGAGTCATCCTTTGCAGGCTCTTCTTGGTCCTTGGGGAAAGTTTCATCGTTTGCCAGCCACTGGAAGGACCTTAGAGCTTCAAAAACTGAATCCTTTCTCATCACGGATGAAGTATTGATGCCAGGAGTGAAAGTTTTCTTACGTGCTGGATTTAGTCAATGGGATGCGGCGTTGGCGGACTCATGCTCTTGGCGGCTTCTGAGTAGGCAGCTTGGAACTTGGTCAAATCATTTTCCTCTGCAATTTGGGTCGTCGCGACTCAGTTTTCCCTCACATGGCGTAGATAGTGTTCATTTCCAAATGGTGTTCCGTCTACATTGAACTCCAGAAAGTCGTTAGCTAGTTGAGCCGGCACCAGCTTTGGGAAGTAAGCCATGGCATGCGCTAGTGCATGCAATGCCCTGATAACCCACAAGTATAGGGGATCAATTGTAGCCTTTCTTGATAAGTAAGAGTGTCGAACCCAACGAGGAGCTAAAGGTAGAACAAATATTCCCTCAAGTTCTATCGACCACCGATACAACTCTACGCACGCTTAACATTCGCTTTACCTAGAACAAGTATGAAACTAGAAGTACTTTGTAGGTGTGATAGGATAGGTTTGCAAGATAATAAAGAACACGTAAAGAAAAGCTAGGGGCTGTTTAGATAAAGAAACAATTAAGTTTGTTTTAGTAGAGAGGTTTTTGTCACAAGAAAGTTATTTGTCCCTAGGCAATCGATAACTAGACCGGTAATCATTATTGCAATTTTATATGAGGGAGATGCATAAGCTAACATACTTTCTCTACTTGGATCATATGCACTTATGATTGGAACTCTAGCAACCATCCGCAACTACTAAAGATCATTAAGGTAAAACCCAACCATAGCATTAAAGTATCAAGTCCTCTTTACTCCCATACACAAACAGCCTACTTACTCGGGTCTGTGCTTCTGTCACTCACGCCACCCACCATAAGTGAATCATGAACATATTGCAAACCCTACAGCGGGGATCCCTCACACTTGCGCGACATGGAGAGCACCATAGGACAGCACCAATAATAAAACATACAACTCAAACCAACCACAATCATCAATCAACCCATAGGACAAAACGGATCTACTAAAACATCATATGATAGCCATACATCATTGGGAAATAATATATAGCATTGAGCACCATGTTTAAGTAGAGATTACAGTGGGTAAAAGAGAGGTTACACTGCTGCATAGAGGGGAAGAGAGTTGGTGATGACGGTAGCAAAGTTATTGGTGTATATCGTCGTCACGATGATAGCCCCGCCGGCTTTCCGGTGCCACCGGGAGAGACGGGAAGAGAGCCCCCCTCCTTCTTCTTCTTGCTTGGCCTCCCCCTAGATTGGAGGAGGGTTTTTCCTCTAGTCCATGGCCTCCATGGCGCCGGAGGGGCGGGAGCCCCTCCGAGATTGGATCTCTCTCTCTCTCTGTTTCCTTCTCTTTCTGCGTTCCTGTTTTCTGGCCTTTCACCGTTTCTTAAATTCTCGAAGATCCGTAACTCCGATTGGGCTGAAATTTTAACACGATATTTATCCGGATATTATCTTTCTTGCGGCTGAAGAAGGGAACCAACCGCCTTACGAGATGGCCACAAGCCTCCGAGGCGCACCCAGGGTAGGGGGCGCGCCCCTAGGGCTTGTGGGCCCCTCGGGCATCATCTCGCGTTGATTCTTTTCCCAAAAATCACATATATTCCAAAAAAAATCTCCATAAGTTTTTATCACGTTTGGACTTCGTTTGATATGGATATTCTGCGAAACGAAATACATGCAACAAACAGGAACTGGCACTGGGCACTGGATCAATATGTTAGTCCCAAAAATAATATAAAAAGTTGCCAAAAGTATATGAAAGTTGTAGAATATTGGCATGAAACAATCAAAAATTATAGTTACGATGGAGACGTATCAGCATCCTAAGCTTAATTCCTGCTCGTCCTCGAGTAGGTAAATGATAAAAAAGAGAATTTTTGATGTGGAATGCTACCTAGCATAATCTTGATCATATAATCTAATCATGGCATGAATATCAAGACACGAGTGATTCAAAGCAATAGTCTATAATTTGACATAAAGACAATAATACTTCAAGCATAATAATAAAGCAATCATGTCTTCTCAAACTATCATGGCTAAAAGAAAGTTATCCCTACAAAATCATATAGTCTGGCTATGCTCCATCTTCATCACATAAAGTATTTCGTCATGCACAACCCCGATGACAAGCCAAGCAATTGTTTCATACTTTTAATGTTCTCAAGCCTTTTCAACTTTCACGCAATAAATGAGCGTGAGCCATGGATATAGCACTATAGGTGGAATAGAATATGGTGGTTGTGAGGAGAAGACAAAAAGGGAGAAAGTCTCACATCAACTAAGCAAATTAATGGGCTATGGAGATGCTCATCAATCGATATCGACGCAAGTGAGTAGGGATTGCCATGCAACGGATGCACTAGAGCTATAAGTGTATGAAAGCTCAAAAGAAAACTAAGTGGGTGTGCATCCAACTTGCTTGCTCACGAAGACCTAGGGCAATTTGAGGAAGCCCATCATTGGAATATACAAGCAAAGTTCTATAATGAAAAATTCCCACTAGTATATGAAAGTGATAAAATAGGAGACTCTCTATGATAAAGAACATGGTGCTATTTTGGAAGCACAAGTGTGGAAAAGGATAGTAACATTGTCCCTTCTCTCTTTTTCTCTCATTTTTTTATTTTGGGCTCTTTGGGCTCTTTTTTTATTTGGGCTTCTTTGGCCTCTCTTTTTTAAAGTCCGAAGACTCATCCCAACTTGTGAGGGAATCATAGCTTCCATCATACTTTCCTCACATGGGACAATGCTTTAATAATGATGATCATCACACTTTTATTTACTTACAACTCAAGAATTACAACTCGATACTAGAACAAAGATATGACTCTATATGAATGCCTCCGAAAGTGTACCGGGATGTGCAATGATCTAGCGTAGCAATGACATCAAAAACGGACAAGCCATGAAAACATCATGCTAGCTATCTTACGATCATGCAAAGCAATATGACAATGATGGTGCATGTCATAATAAATGGAATGGTGGAAGTTGCATGGCAATATATCTCGGAATGGCTATGGAAATGACATAATAGGTAGGTATGGTGGCTGTTTTGAGGAAGGGTATATAGTGGGTTTAATGCACCGGCGAAAGTTGCGCGGTACTAGAGAGGCTAGCAATGGTGGAAGGGTAAGAGTGCGTATAATCCATGGACTCAACATTAGTCATAAAGAACTCACATACTTATTGCAAAAATTTATTAGCCATCGAAGCAAAGTACTAATACGCATGCCCCTAGGGGGATAGATTGGTAGGAAAAGACCATCGCTCATCCCTGACTGCCACTCATAAGGAAGACAATCAAAACATAAATCATGCTCCGACTTCATCACATAACGGTTCACCATACGTGCATGCTTCAGGAATCACAAACCTTAACACAAGTATTTCTACCAATCCACAATTAACTACTAGGGCAAACCCTAGTAGTAGCGCTTGAAATACATATAGCAGTAGCGTTGGGTCTAGCGCTACTGCTAACGCGCTACAGCTAAGTTGTAGCAGTAGCGCTGGTCAGGGCAGCGCTACTGGTAAGTATGGTTAGCAGTAGCGCTGCCATGACCAGCGCTACCGCTAACTCTCTGTAGCGCTTGAACAAATGAAGCACTGTTGCTAATCCAGCGCTGCTAGTAGATGCTTTCCAGTGCTACTGCTAGTATTCCTGCTTTCACAGATTTATACCCCCTCTACGTATTTGTGATGTATTTGTACAGGCTCTATACAGTAGTTTCATCAGATCATACTAAACATACACTATTCTCATCATATCATACACATACATTAGTCTCGTCATACCATCATCATCATCATTCAACACAAATATCATCACATCTCGAAAATAGCGATACACAAGTCATGTCATGTCTCGAATAAGTGCAACTGCATGGTCATGGCACACACACACAAGTTTCATCATCCCTATCTAAACCATGATGTAGAAGTGAAGAGCGATCAACATGAGCAAGACCGCGACTATGTAGTACTTGAGGCACCGGCGGTTCCGCCACCGCTCTTGCTGGACCGTCCACCTCAAGTAACTACTTTCCGCTTCGGCTCTGCTGTCGAACCCTCTGTGGCTAGCACCCGGGTACTTGTCCACCTGGGCCTGAGCGTCTGGCCAGTGGTCGTAGACTCCTGGAACCCTCCCAACGAACACGGCGTAGCAGTCCTTCGCCATCTCTGATCTATGTACCTGCATCGTCAGTTGATGAATTGAACGATAATATGCAACATAATGTACTTAAGAAAACAAAGAGGCATAATTAGCAAAATACAAGCAACATATAGTAAACATAAATAACGAAGTTCCTCATACCCAAAATAATTAACTAGAGCGATCTACGCTAGTTCAGGACCACGCGGTTTAATTAAATCACATAGTTTCGTTGTGCATAAATTCAAAGTTTTGCGGTAGAAAGACAGTAGTGACACATTGTCATCGACAATCAGTCCTCCACGTCGGCGGTCCAATCTTCATAGTCAGGGAGGAAGCACCCGAGCTTCTTGAAAGGCTTCAGGTCCAGACGCTGAGCGAGTACCAGTGCTCGGACATCATCCCGCATGATTGGCCCATTGTAGAACATCCCTGTTGGTTCGAGGACCTGCTTCATGATCACTTGGGCAAGTTTACACTGTACATGATAAAACTCAGCTCGGATTCGATGATCCGGTGTCTTTCCTATGCTTGTGGCCCAGTTGACAATCTCGGCATCGTTGGTAGTAGCTGACATGCGAAGGCGTTGATTATCCCTTCTGTACTCGAGCAGGTGATGCATGAGGTAGAATCCATCAGCCTTACTAGTGTGTGGTTGCTGGATGCAGCAGAAGTCGGTCTTATGGCAGAAAACCAGCCCGTTCTTCCTGTACCTTTTCACCTTGATATATCCACCAGACAGGCTGAAGGTTAACAGGGCACTATCGAGAACACTCTTGATGTGCGTGTAATCCTCTTTCTTGATGTTCTTCGATGAGTCCAAGTACATAGCATGGGAGTATTCTGGGTACAGAACGATGAGGACAGTGCCCCCCCCCCGCTGCGCAAATTAAGTACACCTCAAATTAGCCTCCATGCTTGCAAAGGAATGATTAACACTTATGAAAGGATATGTGCGGATGACTTACGTGGGATGATAAGGCAGGAGAATCGCTTCCTTGTCCTTATTAGCGATCATGAAGTCGCCGATGTACTTGCTCGCATAGTCACGGTGCTCTTTGCAGACTGCCAAGAAGCTCTCGTGCATATAGTACGGGTCCGCGACGCAGATATATTTTATGTTCTCGATCCTGATGAAGTAGTTCAGATACAGCGCATACATGCAAATGAACTGGAAATCCAGCTTGGTCATGTGGAACATGTCGTAGATGTAGTCAAATCACAGGATGAACTAATTCGCGAGCCAGGTCTCGATGTACAACTTCCCACCTGGCACCTGAGCTGCGTAAAGCGGGTATCCTAGTTTTTCCGCGATGAGAAGGCTTTTCTCTCTAGCCAGCACATTTTCATGGAGTCTCCTTAGATCATTGTTCAGTATGTGCTCTAGCGCTTTGGCAGGTAGGATCGGGTCGCCGGCAACATGGAAACGCTTCTTACCTTCGACAGGTATTCTGTCTACCACCCGGGGCTTCGGAGGCGGCTGGCTGCTTGAAGCAGCTCTGGTGCCTTTAGGGCCTTTCCTGTCTGGTCTCCTCCTTTGCTTCTTGGCGGGTGGCGGTAGTGAGCCCACCATACCTTCCCTAACCACCACCCCTAGTGTCGTCGGGCTAATCAGTGGACGACCCTCGGGTTGTTGCTGGGTAGAGGTGGCATCTGGAGGCGTCTCCTATGAGGATCGCTTGAAGAGAGACTTTTTGCATTCCGCCTTAGGACGTTTTGGCTCCGGCAAATCAGGCGGCATCAAGTCATCATCTCCACGCTCATAGCCTGAGTCTTCGTTGTCCTGAGCCATCAATCCTCCATCATCATAGGCGCTATTGAAATACTTGTCTGGTCATCATCATCCTCCTCCATGTCATCATCTGCATTTGCTTCTTCGACAATGGGGGCGACGCCATCTGGCACTAATGGAGGCTCTCCCTCGCGTCGTCCGCTATCACCCGCCATGACAGGTGTAGGTAATTTGGTAGGTGGGGTGGTGTTCATACCTTCTTGAGAAGCTGTCATTGGTGTGATACTGGGCGCCTCGAGACGAAGAAGAGTCTTCGGCCAAGGCAAGAACCAGCTCTTGCATGCGCCAATCCACTTAGGGGTCTCCTCGTCATCGACTGGTACCGGAGGAGGCAAATCCTCGAAGCCCGCTAAGACACTGGCCACGTTAACCTTGAAGACGCCATCGGGCATCTCTCGGTTGTGCAACATGCGGTCTTTCGGCTTCACGATCGTTGCCTTTCCCACGGCCACCTTCTGGCCCTTGATGTCGTAGAGTAGGGTGCATGGGGTATCGTCGGCCTACGAAGAAGACATGTCTGCGACGTCAAACATCTGAAAGGCAACTAAAACGGAAGACTATAGACATGCTGGTGAAAAGGGTATGACGCATAATTACCCTGAGGGCATCGAGCTCAGCCAGCGACGAAGGCCCGCCGAGCATGCCAGAGACGGAGGTCAGGCTGCTATGAACAGGAGCGGGACCTTTTGCGGTTGCTTGAGTAGGTGCTGGTGCTGTGATGTTCACCGAATTGCTCCCGACAAAGCTGGGAAGGGGAAAGTCCTCCGGCCCTTTATTTGGATTGCTCTTCGACCAATCGAAAATTGCCAGAATCAAGCAGGCCACCGCGTCACTCACCGCTGCATTGACTACCCCGAGCAACTCTTCTTTGGTCTCAGCTTTGGTCTTATTGACAGCAATCACGACCTTCTCGTCGATAGTCTGCTTAGTGATGACCAACCGTATCTTCCTTCTTTCCTCTGGCTCCTCGCGGTAGCCCGTCTTCCATGAGGCGCCATCTCCGACGCCGTGCACACGTCCATAGGACGGCGGTTTGTCCTCCGGGACCTTTTTCAGTATGTTCAGGGCCCGGTTGAATGGGGTGTCCCACTTGGGCCTAACCGACGACTGTGATTACTTGTCGCTTTTGGCTGCCTTTTGGTGCTGCTCTTTCTGCAAAAGGAACGTGGATGGTTTACTAATAATGTGATAAAACTTGTAGTCGAATTGATTGGAAGCTAATATGATAATGTGGTAATATAACAATTACTAGAAGTCTCATGAACTCCCTCGTGTTCGGGTCCGTGTAAAATATCTTTTTGACGTGGTCCCACTTGTATCGGGCCCTGATCCAGTAACGCTCCAGCGGGTCGGTGAACTCCGCCAAGGGGTCTGGGATTCCATGACTTTCACGTTCGGCGTCCTCCTTGGCCCATACGTGCCTCTTCCCCTCGTAACCAAAGCTTCCGAGGCGGTGGGGAGGCGTGTTCCTGGCCTGGAGTGCCTTCATTTGCTCCGACCTTGCCTTGACTTCTTCTTTAGCGCAAGTCTCCTTGAATTTTTCAAAGTCCTCTTCCTTTATTGACGGATTATCAGCATGAATCTTGGACCACGGTTCATTCTTCGCAATCGCTTTTTTCATCCGAACTTTCCAGGCAGACAAGTCATTGGTGAACGTCACCATCGCCTTGTCGTTTATCTTTGTCATGGTGACGTCGTCCCACAGCTCTTTAAATTTGCTTTCATCCCGGCCGGGGAACAGGAACCTATTGTGCAACTTCTTTAGGAGCATGTTCTGCATATGTGGTATCTTCTTCAACTTCTTGTCGTTGATGTTGGCGGTTTCCCTAAGAATGCATCCTAGTTCATTGCCCCAGCACTTGCGCACTTCCTCCAACGCCGTTGGCTCTAACTTCTTGAGGTGCATCTCCGTGACCACAATTTGTCCGATGCCGAGCTCATTTGGTATTCATGACCTCTTCTGCTTCGGTGCTTTATCGGCTATGATAGCATCGTTGCCGGTCTGGGGGTGGTGTCGGTGCCGGTGCCAGTGCTGGTGCCGGTGTCAGGGTTGGTGCCACTGCCGCAACCATGCACCCCTGTCTGGTGTTCGTCTAGGTAATCAAAATAGTGATTTCCTACCTCGATGGGGTCTTCTTCGAGGCGAGCAGAACCCCCGGCTTCGGCTTGGCCAGACATGTTTCCTATTCAACAATTGTAAATAAAAGATATAATGAAGAGAAAAAAGGGGCCTATGTTTGGTCGGAATGTTGATTCATTCCCCCCGGCAAATCCCGGGCACTCCATATGTCCTTGTTTCTAGCACAAGTCATGCCAAAAATCACGGAAATTTTCGGCATGACCTTTGCTAAAAAGTGGACATATGGAGCGCCTGAAATTTGCCAGAACAGAAATGAATCAACATTCCGGCAAAACATAGGCCACTCGGACATTTTTCGACATTCAACCAACATTGCAAAATCATATATAATCAATGACATATATCATTTGCAAAATATATCATTCAAGCAAGTTCATAGAGTGAAATGACCTCACTAAACATTGCAAATTAGTGGTCTTTTCAAAAACCAAAAACCTTTGCATAATGACCTCACTAATTAGCTACTATTTTTTATAAATTTTAGCTACTGTTTTTTATAAAACCAAAAAATTGGCCCTAGCTATATTTCCTACTGCCCTAATTAGCTACTGTTTTGTATAGCTAATTTATATACCTACAAAAACTAATTAGCTACTGTTTTTATAAATTTTAGCTACTGTTTTTTATAAATATTTGCTACTATTTTTTAGTTTAGTGCAATTTGCTACTGTTTTTTATTTATAGGTATTTTATATACCCTAAACAAAATTGCCCTAAACTAAATTGCTAAATTGCACTAAACTAAATTTTCTAAATTGCCCTAAACTAAATTGCTCTCTCTCTCTCTCTCTCTGCTACATCTCCTAGCTAGGGTTCATACATCCAACACTTAGCTAGGCTTGGGTTCATATTAGAGAGAGAGAGAGCAGAGAGCAGAGAGAGAGTAGAGAGAGCGCAGAGAGAGAGAGGAGGGCAGGGGGAGAGGAGAGGGAGAGGCTTATGGGGCGGGGGAGAGGGCGGCGGCGGCGAGGTTGAGGGCAGGGGAGAGGGCGGAGGCGGCGAGGTCGAGGGCGGGGCCGCGCGGTGACGTAGGTCGAGGGAGGGCTCGGGAGACGGCCGGCGTCGAGGTCGACGGCGGGCTAGGGCGATGGCCGGCGATACAGGCGGGAGAGGTGGAGATGGGGGGAAATGACTTGGTGAAATTTTGAGCCCGCGCGGCGGGGGTTTAACTCAAAATAACAGTAGCGCTGGTTTGGAATCCAGCTCTACTTCTAAGTTAGCTATAGCGCTGGATCCTAAACCACCGTTACTGCTAACTATTCCAATTTTTATTTTTTTAATTCTAAAATACAAATAGCAGTAGCGCTGGACTAGGATCCAGCGCTATAGCTAAGTTAGCTATAGCGCTGGTTCCCAAACCAGCGCTACCTCTATTTTTCTTTTCTTTTTATTATTTTCCTTTTCTAGTTTTTAGTTTTCTTTTCTTTTTATTATTTTCCTTTTATTTTCTGTTTACTTTCCTTTTTCTTTTGTATTGCTTTCTCCCTTTAGTTTTTGTTTTTGTTTTGTTTTTCTCCCGACGACGGCGTCTCCCTCTCCCACACTGCGTGAATATCACCGGAACCATGCATGTGGTGGTAACATATCAGTTGACCGATAACGGTTACTTAAGTGCGTACACAAAATAGATACATATATATAAATGTTGGTTTCTCAGCTGCGTCGACGACGTTTCACATTGAGCTTCTTCCCTTTCTTGTTCGTTGCCGAATAAGTGAGCCCCTCCTTGTGACTTTTTTGGAACCATGGAGTACGATCTTTCTTAGGTAATGTAGTATTGATTCTTCTTTTCACGTATGCTTCATCATCATCATCATATTCCCTCATCGGGTTGCCGTATTGGTCGTAGTCTTCCTCGTTGGTGACTCCATCCATTCCGACGATGCTCCTTTTGCCTCTCCTCACGACAACACGGCTGGGATTGGCCGGGTCGGTTATGAAGAAGCATTGTGTCACGTGCTTAGCGTGTACCCATGGCTCATTTTTGGCGATGACGTTAACGTTCACGGGAGTGCTCTTCGCGTCGGGTATAGACATGGTAGTGAAATACTTGTTTTCTCTTACGACGTCCTTAGCCCATCTGACACGGAACATCATCGCATCGTGCATTCCAGCATAGTCAAGCTCCCAGATCTCTTCGACCCTTCCGTAGAATCTTTCAGTTGTGCCGTTGGCGTCGGTCACGCATTCAATTGTCACCCCGGAGTTCTGGTAATCACCGTCCATGTCTTTGGCCTTCGTGTAGAACATGTACCCGTTGATATCGTATGACTGATAGGTCACGAGTTTGGGTGCGGGGCCATGTGCTAAGGCGTGTATGAGCAATCCGTCCGAACTGCCCTCTTCCGGGGGATTTTCAAGAACTTGCTCTTTGAACCAACGCAAGAAAGTGGCATTGTGCTCTACAGTAACTTCGTCGGCCGTCTTGAGCATCCCCTTATCATGGTACTTCTTTGCGATGCTTTCTTTGTGCCGTGCCAGATAATCATCTACCACATTTAGGTGTTGTAGCACTACTAAGTTAGCCCTGTCAAAGTCGTTCCGTCGATCCGAGTAGTCCACGTGCAATTCCCTCCGGCCGTTGTTGTGACCTTGTCCTTCGAGCCTCCCATTGTGCTTCTTGACGGGCAAACCAACAACAGGGTCTCCGACGCCTATATAATTCTCGCAAAAGGAGATGCACTCATGCGTCAGATACCCCTAGACAATGCTCCCATCGGGACGGGACATGTTACGAACGAATCCTTTGATGACCCCATTCATCCTCTCGAACGGCATTATGCTTGTCCATTATCTCTCTAATGGAAACCGGGAGTATCTACGTCATCATCACGTGACAGTCATGAGACTTCATCCCACTGAACCTTTTCTTCTTGGTGTCTAGAAATCTGCTTATCTTCCCACAGTAACCGGAACTGACTTTGATTCCCATAAGGCACTTGATGAATTGATCGATCTCCTTCGCACTTAAGGTGAAGCAAGAAGGGGGGCAATAATTCTCCTCCTTCTTGTTGACTTTTCTGCCCCTTTCCCCCTCCTCCGTCTCCGTCTCCGTCTCCTTCTTCAACTTTTTACGGTGGAGATCTTTCCTGATCTTCAAATCTTCCAAGTCTTTCCTTGCCTTCGGCCCATCCTTGGTCTTCTCCAGCATGTTCATCAGTGTGCCAAGCAAGCTCTCGAGGAAATTCTTCGTGATATGCATTTGATCAAGGCTATGAGGCCTGTCGTGATTGGGCCAGTACTCCAAGTCCCAGAAAACAGACCTCGTTTTCCATACCTTCAGCAGCGGCTCCGGCGCCTTTTTCATCTTTCCCGGCGCGGGCACTGTTCCCAGTTTTTCAATAGCTTGTTGATTTCGGCGCCGCTCCTCTTACGTGGAGGTCCTCGATGCTCAGCCAACCCATTGAATAGATCTCCACGCTTTCTCCACGGGTCATCCTTCTCGAGCCATCTACGATGCCCCATGTACACGATTTTCCCGGACACGCCATCTTTCATTGACGTAAGCTGCTGAGACGTTGTATCATCCATGCACCTCGTGCATCCGCAGTATCCGTGGCAGACCTGGCCTGAGGTGTACCCGTAACCGAGATAGTCGTGCACCGTTGTCATCAGCGCAGCTCTCATATGGAAATACTCTCCTTTGCTGGCGTCCCATGTCCATGCCGGTGTTTTCCATAACGTGTCTAGCTCCTCTTTCAGAAGCCCCATATATAGGTTAAAATTATTTCCCTATTGTTTCGGCTGTTGAATCAGCATGCTCATGTGTATGTACTTTGTCTTCATGCACTTCCATGGGGGGAGGTTGTACATCCATACAAAGACGGGCCATGTGCTGTGGTTGGTGTTCTGGTTTCCAAACGGATTCATGCCATCAGTACTCGCACCAAGCATGATGTTCCTTGGATCTTCTGCAGCAAATCCATATACGGCGTTGAATGCTCTCCACTGGCTACCATCTACGAGGTATCTCAGCTTTGGATCATCTCCATCGTCGGGCTTCTTCCTCTCCGCGTGCCAGCACATGAGCTTTGCTTCCTTAGGATCTACGAAATACTGCTGCAGACGGGGAGTGATCGGAAAGTACCATACAACTTTCTGAGGAGCTTTCTTTCCTACCTTCTTGTATCGAGAAGCATTGCACACTGGACAGCTGGTTTTTTCCGTGTGCTCCCCCCGATAAATGATGCAATCGTTGATGCATGCGTGGTACCTAATGTGCGGCAAATCAAAAGGGCAAACGATTTTCCTGGCCTCCTCGACACTAGTAGGACACAGGTTCCCTACGGGAAGAACTTTATTATGTAGATACTTCAAATGCTCATCGAGGCTTTTGTCTGTCCATTTGTTTTTGTCCTTGGTCTTTAGAAGTTCGAGCGTGAAACTCAAGTGGGTCACCTCGGGATCGCAACCGTCATACAATGGAGTCTTCGAGTCTACTTCAAGTTGCACCAGCTTGGCCTCCTCTCTAGAAGCAGCTCTCTCGCTAGTCATACTCTTACGAAGGAGGTCTCGAACATGAGGGTCATGCACGACTGCACTTAGTAGCGTCGAAGACTGCGGTGTGACCACTTCCTCTTCTCCGCCATGTCCGGACTCTTCTTCGCCATGTCTAGAATCTTCTCCACCACCATCATTTCCGGACTCTTCCCCGCTGCCATGTCCGGCGCCATCGTCTTCGTGTCGATCGGTCATCTCTTCGTCTAGCCCAATGTCGTTATTCCCTGCCATGTGGACATCCTCATCATCATCATCTTCTTCACTTATCCACCGAGTATAGCCATCCATGAAACCATTCATCAGCAGGTGCGCCTTCAAAGTGCCACGATCAAAAGGGTTCAAAAGGACTCCTTCTTTGCATCTTGCACACAGACATCTAATCCTAGTCCGATTATTTGCATACATATCCATCACCGCGGATTGCATGTATCGCTCCACGTTCCATCCACTCACCTTCATGACCGATTGCACGGTATAACAAGCAAAAGGGTTATAAACAAAATGCATGCATGCATCAAAGTCATATAAAAATTTGGCATGACCTTGCCTAAAAATAGGACATATCGAGTTTGCTCGAAATTCACCGAAACGGAAATAAATCGACATTTCGGCAAAACATAAGCAACTCGGGGGCATGTCACTCGCACAAACATCTACATATCCAAAACACACATATTCCCATTCTTGAAATGAACAACTTTTTACTCACCTATATATCTCCCGAGAGAGACCGAGCACGGTTAGATGAGGCCTTTCGCTACCTATAGGGATCAAAAGTCTGGATGGCTAAATAGCTAGCTAGATCTAGTTGTTGGGGAGGAGAGATGACTATAGATAACTAATGGAGAGGGAGTTATGGTGGAGGGGGGCATTAATGGGGAGAGAAGAGAGGTAGGAGGAAGAGAGAGATGAGAAGGCCATTTATGGAGGAGAGTTATGGTGGAGGGGGGCATTAATGAGGAGAGAAGAGAGGTAGGAGGAAGAGAGAAGAAGGGCAACAATGGTGGAGAGGGGAGAGGGGAAAGGAGGGGGAGAGAGGGCAAAGGGGGGAGGAGGGGGTGAAAAGGTGGCACCAGCCGCAACTAGCAGTAGCGCTGTTTCCCAGAAAGCACTGCTGCTATGGTACTTAGTAGTAGCGCTTTCCAGGAAAAGCGCTACTATTAAGTGGGGCCCATTAGCAGTAGCGGTGCAGTAAAATAAAGCGCTACTACTAAAATCTTAGTAGTAGCGCTGTTTTCTGGACAACGCTGCTACTACAGCTAGTGTCGGTGGGAGCGTTGGGTCCCACTTAGTAGTAGCGCTTTTCTTGTTTCCAGCGCTACTGCTAAAGCATTACTTGTAGCGCTTCCCCGGACCAGCGCTACTGCTAATTAGCAGCAGCGATTCCTTTTTTCCAGCGCTACTACTGATGTCCTACCTATAAGCATTTCCCTAGTAGTGACTCACTTGCATGACTCTAATATTACCATCTTTATATCGCAAAACTATTGCAAGGAATCAAACATATCATATTCAGTGATCTACAAGTTTTTATGTAGGATTTTATGACTAACCATGTGAATGACCAATTCTCGTTGACTCTCTAAATAGATATAAGTGAAGCATGAGAGTTTAATTCTTTCTACAAAAGATATGCCCATGCTCTAACAAATATAAGTGAAGCAAAAGAGCATTCTACAAATGGCAGTTTTCTATGTGTAGAGAAACAGGCAATCCAAACTTCAAATGATATAAGTGAAGCACATGAAGCATTCTATAAAGTCATACTCAAAAGATATAAGTGAAGTGCATGAAGCATTCTATAAATTGACCAAGGACTATCTCATACCATCATGGTGCATTACTAAAAGAAAAATAAAAGGCACACGACGCTCCAAGAATTTACGCATATCATGTGACGAATAAAAATATAGCTCCAAGTAAAATTACCGATGGTCGTTAGAAGAAAGAGGGGATGCCTTCCGGGGCATCCCCAAGCTTAGTTGCTTGGGAGTCCTTGAATATTACCTTGGGGTGCCTCGGGCATCCCCAAGCTTAGGCTCTTACCACTCCTTATTCCTTCATCCATCGTGATCTCATCCAAAACTTGAAAACTTCAATCACACAAAACTTAACAAAACCCTCGTGAGATCCATTAGTATAATAAAGCAAATCACCACTTTAAGTACTATTTCAAACCCATTCATATTTTATTTTTGCATTATACCTACTGTATTCTAACTTCAACACAGCTTATATCACCGATACAATCCATAGATTCATCAAAACACGCAAAACAATGCATAAAAAACAGAATCTGTCAAAAACTGAACAGTCTGTAGCAATCTGAACATTCACCATACTTCTGTAACTCCAAAAATTCTGAAACATTATGACAAAATAAAAAAATTTCATAGCAGTACTGTGTAAAAATTTCAAAAACTCTTGACGTTCCAGTAAAAAATGTAAATTCACGCACCACAGCCAAACTTTCTGTTTTTGCATTGCACAAACTAAACAAGCAATCTAATCATCTTAAAGGCAAATCTTGGCACATTATTTTTATAATACAATGGATTTGTACAAGGGGATAATTATTTTTGTTGAAAAGTTTCTGTAATCAAGGTTCACAAAGTTTCCATGGGCATGAACAAAGTTCAAGGCTAGCTCCCACTTTAACAATGCTCGTCTTTCTCACTTTCGCTTTTCTTTTTGGAAAAGTTTTTAGGTTCCCCTCTATATTTTTTTGTTTTTAAACTTTATAAAATCACTCAACAGAATAAAATGACTCTCTAAAACTTCGGGGTTGTCTCCCTAGCAGCGCTTTCTTTAGAACCATTAAGCTAGGCATAAAGTGCTCAAGTAATTGATCCACCCGGATCCCAAGGTATATCAAAGTCAATTTTAATTAGCAATGATTTGTAATTTAGTAGTGAGCACAAAGTAACATATATCATGCAACAACGAAGTCTAACTCTCTTCCTATGCATCGGCAAGTCATAAAAGAACAATTCATGCACACAAAGTAAAGGCCGATACATAGCATAAACAGTTTCTTGCAATTTTATTGTGTTGGAAACATAGAGAGGTGGAGATGTAGTTCCTCTCTCATAATAATTGCAAGTAGGAGCAGCAAGAACATGCATATTATATTCATCAAAATCATCATGTGTAATGGTAGAACACATCCCATCAATGTAATCCTTAATAAGAGCAAACTTCTCCGATATAGTGTAGTTGGGAGAATTCAAAAAGATAATAGGACTATCATGTGTGGGTGCAATAGCAACAATTTCTTTCATAACACAAGGAACTATAGCAAGTTCATCTCCATAAGCATCATTCATATTGGCATCATGGCCAAAAGCATAGCAAGCATCAATTTCATCAAAAAGGGATATTTCAAATGAATCCAAGGGATCATAGCAATCATCATAGCATTCATCCTTCGGTAAGAACGAAGGGAAATTAAACAATGTATGAGTTGAAGAGTTACTCTCATTAGAAGGTGGGTGCGGGTAGCTAATCCGCTCTTCCTCCTTTTGTTCTTCGCTCTCCTCGTCATCTTTTTCATCCAATGAGCTCATAGTGTCATCAATTTCTTCTTCCATAGATTCCTGCAAAATATTAGTTTCTTCTTGGACAGCGGAGACTTTCTCAATAAACTCATTAATATCGGCATTATATTCATAATTCTCATAGCAATATTTAAGTATAGCATAATTTTCAGGTCTGTAAACAGCATCATCATAATTTTCACACTTTTCAAACAAAGATTCAATTTCATAAGCACCCTTAAAAGCAACAAATTCTTCTATTCGTTCCACATCATAGTAATCATATATACCATTAGCATAAGAAGCCAAGGTTGCATTATCATTAAATTTACATGAAAAGGGAAGGTGTGGAGCCTTCATCCTAGAGCAATAAGTATAATCATATCTCAAGCATAGATCCCGAGCATACCAATGCAACATATGAATTTGATCCCATAAGAGTTTCCCTTTTTGAGTCAAGCGATAATCCCTAAAGTATTCACGTTGATCCAACGTGTCTCCCAATATCGAGTTGAATGGGGTTTTCTCAGGATTATCAAAGTAGTGTTTAATATTTTTAACGTAACGAGCATCAAGGGTTTTAGGAGGTTCCCCATCTCCATGAGTAGCAAGTACACCTAATTTTTTTGGTATTTCATGTTCCATATCCATAACTAAAGATAGAGAACAACTTAGAACAGAAAATAAAAATTACTTAGTGATAAAGCAAACAAGCACACACGAGAATATTCACCCCACGCTATTGATCCCCGGCAACGGCGCCAGAAAAAGGTTTTGATAACCCACAAGTATAGGGGATCAATTGTAGCCTTTCTCGATAAGTAAGAGTGTCGAACCCAACAAGGAGCTAAAGGTAGAACAAATATTCCCTCAAGTTCTATCGACCACCGATACAATTCTACGCATGCTTAACGTTCGCTTTACCTAGAACAAGTATGAAACTAGAAGTACTTTGTAGGTGTGATAGGGTAGGTTTGCAGGATAATAAAGAACACATATATAAAAATCTAGGGGCTATTTAGATAAAGAAACAATTAAGTTAGTTTTAGTAGAGAGGTTTTTGTCACAAGAAAGTTATTTGTCCCTAGGCAATCGATAACTAGACCGGTAATCATTATTGCAATTTTATATGAGGGACAGGCATAAGCTAACATACTTTCTCTACTTGGATCATATGCACTTATGATTGGAACTCTAGCAAGCATCCGCAACTACTAAAGATCATTACGGTAAAACCCAACCATAGCATTAAAGTATCAAGTCCTCTTTACTCCCATACGCAAACAACCTACTTACTTGGGTCTATGCTTCTGTCACTCACGCCACCCACCATAAGCGAATCATGAACATATTGCAAACCCTACAGCGGGGATCCCTCACTCTTGCGCGACACGGAGAGCACCATAGGACGACACCAATAATAAAACATACAAATCAAACCAATCACGATCATCAATCAACCCATAAGACAAAACGGATCTACTCAAACATCATAGGATAGCCATACATCATTGGGAAATAATATATAGCATTGAGCACCATGTTTAAGTAGAGATCATAGTGGGTAAAAGAGAGGCTACACCATTGCATAGAGCGGGAGAGAGTTGGTGATGACGGCGGCGAAGTTGTTGGTGTAGATCGCTGTCATGATGATGGCCCTGGCGGCGTTTCGGCACCACCGGGAGAGAGGGGGAGAGAGCCCCCTTCGTTCTTCTTCTTCCTTGGCCTCCCGCTATATGGGAGGAGGGTTTCTCCTCTGGTCCATGGCCTCCATGGCGGCGGAGGGGCGAGAGCCCCTCCGAGATTGGATCTCTCTCTATTTCTGCGTTCCTGTTTTCTGGCCTTTCACTGTTTCTTAAATTCCCGGAGATCCATAACTCCGATTGGGCTGAAATTTTAACACAATTTTTATCCGGATATTATCTTTCTCGCGGCTGAAGAAGTGAGCTAACCACCTTACAGGGTGGCCACAAGCCTCCCAGGCGCGCCCAGGGTAGGGGGCGTGCCCCTAGGGCTTGTGGGCCCCTCAGGCATCATCTCGTGTTGATTCTTTTTCCCAAAAATCACATATATTCCAAAAAAATCTCCATAAGTTTTTATCGTGTTTGGACTCTGTTTGATAAGGATATTCTACGAAACAAAAAACATGCAACAAACAGGAACTGACACTGGGCACTGAATCAATATGTTAGTCCCAAAAATAATATAAAAAGTTGCCAAAAGTATATGAAAGTTCTAGAATATTGGCATGAAACAATAAAAAATTATAGATTCGACGGAGACGTATCACGCCCCCTGATGGCAAGCAGACCTCTTCAGTTCTTTAATGCATTCTGGCACTATGGACAACTCCTTCGGCATATCCATAATGTAATGTGGCGGCGCTTTGGTATTTTTTCACTGCCATGATGCAGTACGAGCCGCCCACATATAGTTGTTCCAAGAATTTGCATATAGCCTTTAACTTCACCAAAGGGAGCTCTACAATGTTATGGTCTTGTCTACCTGTCAGCATACATAAAAAATTATCAGTAACCTGGACAACACAATGAGCTGGTGTGGTTTTGGCAGCTGATTTATACTTACCAAAGAAGGCTACACAAATATCTTTGATTTGGCCTTTTAATGTCACCAAATCTTGCTTCACTGGCTCAAGTTTCACCTCAGCATCTTTGGCTCTCTTTAGCAAGGTGGCTCTCTCCTTCTCATAATCGACTTTGGCATCCTGAAGAGCATCCGTTGCCTGGAGCAAGGACTTGTGGAGATATGAAGATAAGCTTTCTGCCTCTTCTTTTAGCCTTTTCTCCTTCTTCAACTCCTTTTGAAAGTTGACAGCAGATGACTCGGCATAGTCAAACATTTCCTGCATATCAGAAATTGCTACGTCAGCAGTACTATTCACAAAGTCCTGAGCCGCCGTAGACAGACAACTCGGCACTTGAGGGCTACATGAGACAAAATTTGACATATGATATGTTCAAGTCCCATGCAGTTGCAATCATTCTACATGGCACTTGGGGGCTAATGCATCCTAAGTTTTTACTAACACTATGACATAAGACCCGGCCCATCACATGATGATGAGCCGGCCCTTGGGGGCTACCAGTTGTTCAAAATCTTACTAAAGCATACAAGTCCCAGGTCATTATTTCATAATGACCCGGCCCTTGGGGGTTGTACAAGTATGCACCTATCATATGCATGTTGCGGGCGGGTCAAGGTTCATGCAAGTTTTAAGTATATCAGAATCCTCTCCTTAAAACCTGGTGGCTATATAAAGGTACCTAAGGAAGAGCAAACAAGGAATCATACCTCATATTTTCTTTTCAGTGTGTCACCATGGCAGCTTCAGTGTCCCACCTCTCAGACAGCTGGGTCAAAAATGCTTGGTGCAGGGATCCCACATCTAAACTTTCCAAAGATGTAAGTTCAAGCTTGGCTTTTCCCATCTCCACCATGGGCGACTCCTTCTTTGTGGTGACCTTGACCAAAACATTCGAAGTTTCTCGCGTCTTATGCACCTCTCCAGTAATGGTAACTTCATCATGAGCTGCCTCCAGAGGCGGCTCGCTTGTTAGATTTTCCCTCTCCACAACAGGAGAGGCAGCCCTAGTGGGACTTGCAGAAATATCATCTTGAACCGGCTCATTTTCATGAGTCAGGTTCATTTCATCAACACGAGCCTCATCCACCGACTTATCCCGGGTTTCCGGATTGACCCTTGCATGAGAGGGGTCCTCGGTCTCTGGAGCAACAGCATTTGGGTCATCAACCCTTATCTTAGTGAAGGCTTTGGCTCTAAAAATATATGAACGAGTAAGTAAACAAAAGAAATACAAAAAATGAATGGAAGAGGATGTTGTTGTGTACTTACCCATGGTTGATGGTAAATGTTGGCATCTGAGTGGCGCTTGATTCATTTGATGATGGTGATGTCAGTTGGTATTCCGGGTCGGATGGACGAAGAGGTTCTTTTATCTGTCTGGCTTGGGGATGCGTGATTGCTTGTATCTGTGTTGGTATTTCCCCGAAGAGGACAGGATGATGCAGCACAGCAACAGTAAGTATTTCCCTTAGTTATGAAACCATGGTTATCAATCCGGTAGGAGGATCCACCCACACTATGTAAACAGCACCTGCACACAAATAACAAATACTTGCAACCCAACGCGTAAGAGGGGTTGTCAATCCCTCCTCGGTATTGAGATAGATTAAATTGTATGAGATTGGATAAATAGATCTACCAAAACACAAAATAAAATAAATAAAGAAAAATTGCAGAAAGGTATTTTTGGTTTTATATGATAGGAAAATAGACCCGGGGTCATAGATTTCACTAAAGGCTTCTCTCGAGAAAATAGCATACGGTGGGTAAACAAATTACTGTTGGGCAATTGATAGAAAAGCGAATAATCATGACGATATCCAAGGCAATGATCATGTATATAGGCATCATGTCCAAGATTAGTAGACTGACTCCTGCCTGCATCTACTACTATTACTCCACACATCGACCGCTATCCAGCATGCATCTAGTGTATTAAGTTCATGAAGAACAGAGTAATGCAATAAGAATGATGACATGATGTAGACAAGATCTATTCATGTAGGAATAGACCCCATATTTTTATCCTTAATGGCAACGATACATGCGTGTCATGTCTCCTTCTGTCACTGAGATTGAGCACCACAAGATCAAACCCATCACAAAGCACCTCTTCCCATGGCAAGAAAAATCAATCTAGTTGGCCAAACCAAACCAAAGTTTCGGAGAAGAAATACGAGGCTGTAAAGATCATGCATAAAAGAGTTCAGAGAAGACTCAAATAATATTCATAGATAGAACTGATCATAAACTCACAATTCATCGGATCCCAACAAACACACCACAAAAAGTCATTACATCAAATAGATCTCCAAGAACATCGAGGAGAACATTGTATTAAAGATCAAAAAGAGAGAAGAAGCCATCTAGCTACTACCTACGGACCCGTAGGTCTGTTGTAAACTGCTCACACCTCATCGGAGGGGCAAGGGTGTTGATGAAGAACCCCTTCGTGATCATTGACCCCTCCGGCAGAGTGCTAGAGAAGGCCTCTAGATTGGATCTAGTGGTTCTGGAACTTGCGGTGGCGGAAACTGTTTTCTCTCGACTCCCCTAGGGTTTTTGGGATTTCAGAGTATTTATAGAGTTCGTAGTCGGTGGAGAAGCCTCCCATGGGCCCCACTACCCACCAGGGCACGCCAGGGGCCTCTGGTGCCTAGTGGGCCCCATGGGCCTCCTCTGGTGCACTTCTTGGGCTCCCTGGGTATCTTTTGGGCAGAAAAAAATCTCCAAAAAGTTACTTGGCATTTGGACTCCGTTTGGTATTGATTTTCTATGAAGTAAAAAACAAGCAAAAAACAGCAACTGGAATTGGGCACTATGTCAATAGGTTAGTCCCAAAAAATAATATAAAGTTGCTAGTAAATGAATATAAGACATCCAAGATTGATAATATAACAGCATGGAACAATAAAAAATTATAGATACGTTGGAGACGTATCTACGCGAGTCGGTCGGGCTGTGAGGCACTTCAACTCGTGCTCTGCAGCGACCCGGTGAATTTGACAAGCCATCACAAAGTTTCCCAGAGCTGCTCCGGGTCTTTCGCTTTGAAGTGCTGGCACACTAAGATTTCTTCAAAAGAAATTTTGGGTCTAAGTGAGCATATGGATGTGAAAAGGGTACCTTTCTGATGGCTTGTCTTGTTTTCTTCAGGATAAATGGTTCTAAGTCTGAATAGGAAGGATTTACCTCCATATCTCCGGCTTGGCTAGTCTTGGCGTTATCCTGCGATGTGCTTGCATCAGCAAGTTGGTTAAAATGGCGGCAGAGGGATTCAAGCTCTCTTATCTCATTCTGTTCATCACCATCGTCAACCGGCTCTTCTACATTGGCATCTTTCGGAGGAATGGCGACCCGTTTAGTCTTCCACCATTGAGAGTTCTCCTGAACAAATGAGAAACCGAATATTAATTAAAGAGGCGGCTAAAATAGTTTTAAGTAGAATAAGTGAAAGAAAAAATGACTCACCGGAGGCGCTGGATTGCCTGTGCAGAAGGGGGCGAGCCCCACAGTCTTGATGGTCTCCCGAGATTCACCAAGTAATTTCTTAGTGGCTGTTAATAACTGGCCAGGTCATAGGTTGACTCGGCTAAAGTGAAGAGCATCGTCCGGATGGCCGGTGTAGGTATGCATGAGCCAGCTCCTCAAGCTAAGGGACTGGATCTGCCAGCTCATCCAACACCGGGTCAGATCAACCCCGGTAAGACCATGCGTTGTTAAGGCATTGATCCTTGAGTATAAAGGCTTAAATTTTTTCCTTTCTTCCTGAGAAGCGAAGACTGGGAAGACGGTTGAGGCATCAAGCCGGTCAAGCCTATAACCCGGCAGTCAATGTTTAGTGCCATCCCTTTGGATAGCTCACCAGCTTGACTCCTTGGAAAGCAGAATTTTGCCTGCTCTAGATGGTGACGCCCCCAAGTTCGATGCTCGGGCCATTCTTGTATTCCGTCTGGTGGTTGACATAGAAAAATTCTTGGAAGAAACTGACAGGCGGCTCAATCTGCAAATACACCTCGCAGAATACTTGAAACTGACACAAGTTCAGAATAGAGTTGGGACCCAGATCTTGGGGCCTGATGCTGAAATGATGAAGTGCATCCCGAAAAAACTTTGAGCCGGGAGGGCGAAAACCTTGTTCCAGGTGATCAGTGAAATTGATGATCTTGCCCAGAGTCGGCTGAGGATGAGTTTCTTCTTCGGGTGCGTGCCAATGGATTTTGTTCAGAGGCGGCAGCAATCCAGAACTCACCAAAGTCTCCAGTTTTAACTAAGAAGAAGTGGACTTGGCCCAGTTAACTATCTTATTGATCCTAGGAGACATTTGCTTGGCTTTAATGAAGTTTGAAACTACAGAAAGTAAAATGATGAATATGAGCCGGTAAGTCATGAAGATATTCCGGGTCATGACAGTTGAGAAACGCAATTATTAGGATTGACCGGTGTCGGTGTACTAAGTATTGGGCCACTAGTACCCCGTACTTGTGCACGGGCAGTTGTAGCCATCCTCGCGGCAAGGCTTGCCAGGGAACAGTTCGAGGTCGATTCAAGCCACCAAAGAAATCATCAAGTCAGAGATCTGAGGATCAATAGATAAGAAGAGCTGGAATCCGAAGGCCAGCTTCCCCGGCAAGATCTTGCCGGGGTGGCCTGCGGAGCCCGGCAAGGCTTGGCGCCCGGCAAGGCTTGGCGCCCGGTAAGGCTTGGTGCCCAGCAAGCTTCGGCGTCCGGCAAGGTTTTGTTGCTGTGCCACTGCTCTAGCACAGCGACAAACCCGACATTCTGGGTCCTTCTTTGGACGCGTGGCGATGCGCCAATGGAAGAGAGCTTAAGCGGTGCTGATGGGATGGCCCCTTTTTCCATCCCCAAGAAAGTGAGGACACCTAAACGGACACCTCACGGTGCATTAAATGCATTTGTCCTAATCCGTCAGGGGTTAGGTATGATGACCCTGTAGCTACTTTACACCTCAATGTATGTACATTTTGCCACTGTGGTGACCCCTTTTGAGCGTATAAAAGGAGGCCCAAGGCAACTGCTACAGAGGAGGAGGACTTCTGGCCCATTCTGCATGCGTAGCTGCTCTTGAAACGTACTGTTCACAACAAGCGCTCCTGAAGGCTGGGCTCAAGAACATTAATAAGAACACAAAGCAGGAGTAGGGTTTTACGCTGATCAGCGGCCTGAACCTGGGTAAAATCTTCCCGCGTCGATCGTTGGTTCTGCTCTTTGCGTATACCTCTCCCCTCGCCGAATCGTAAAGGGGTCCCTTGGGATCCCATAGGTGTCGTACCCCGACATCTATGGCGCGCCAGGTAGGGGGATTGAAGGTTGCGTGAACCTGATCTAGTGATCGGCGCCTCAGTTTCCTCATCATCATGCCGCCCAAGAAGAAGAGCGTTGCGACGGCGCAACCATCCATGTCCGTTTTGCCTACGCCTTCGCGTACGAGGGACGGCGTGGGTGCGGAAGGAAGAGGACTAGAACCCCCATGGCATTCTGGTGATCCGAGCCAGGCGAGCGGCATCGTTCGCAGTGGCAGTGGTAACCTGCACGCCGCTGGATCTAGAGACGGCGCTGTGTTGCCTACGGGTGGCACAACAAACTCCAGAGATCGGAGGGCGCCTGCTAGAGCTCCCGCGCCGGCGCAAGCCTCGCGACCTACCCAGGTCGTGCATGATGAGCGACGTCATGGCGCTGGTGGTTTAGGGTGCCCCCATGAAAAGATTTCTATGCATCGATCCCAAGATGCGCGGGACCAGCATGCACATCGAGCTGCTAGCAAGGGTGGCGCGCGGTCGCGTGACCGTGGTGGTGCTCCTTCTAATATGGTTAGGAGTCAGAGCACCTCACGTACCTCGCACCTGTCGCCGCCGCCAATGCCAGCGGAAGCCTTGGCACGTGCGCAGCTGCTCCTCGATTTTCCTCCTGCCCCAGAGAAGATGGAGGAGTGGCGAGCTACTATCCAGAGCCTAATCGGTTTCGCCAACAAAGATGGACCGCAAGAGGCAGGGCCCTCACAGCGAAGGCCCATCGATCCGGTGCGAGCCGATGTGGAGAAAACCGGAGGTGGTGCAACCACAGTGCACTCTCCTCCGCGACACCAGCGGCGGCCGACAACCCAGCAGGTCGACCGCCGCGAACAAGTTTCCACGGCGTCATCCGATCCATGGATGCGCCGCGATCAGTGTCAAGTCCTCCAGGAACGAGGCAAGGAGGACGCTCGAACTACCATCAAGCGGCGACGGGAAGCGCGCTATCAGTCTGATAAGCGCGCAGGGCCGACTGTCGACGAGCCTGCGCCAGGGGACGTAGGAGACTTGCCTTATGAGGTAGGGACTCCAGTGTTTACCGGTGAGCTACGGCAAGTCCAGTGGCCCAATTCCCGAACCTTCAAGCCGGAGGTCCCGGAGAAATATGATGGTAAGACCCATCCCTCGGAATTCCTGAGCATCTACACCATTGCGGTGCATGTTGCCGGGGGCCGAGATGACAAGATACTCGCCAACTACTTCCCGTTGGTGCTCAAGCCCAACATCAGGTCGTGGTTGATGCATCTGCCGGAGAATTCTATTTCTTCTTGGTCAGATCTGTGCCATCAGTTTGTTGGCGCCTTTGTTGGAGGCCACCAAGCTCCTGGCCAAGAGAGTGCTTTGCATATCATCCCTCAGAAGGAGGGCGAGTCCCTGCGCAAGTTTATGCAGAGGTTCAGCCGGGTGCAGTACAATATTCCTGACGTTCACCCTACCGCTATCATTAGCGCATTTCACCAGAATGTGCGTAACCACAGAATGCGGGAAGAGCTGGCAATGAACAAAGTCAGGAGTATTGCCGAGCTTGACGCTCTAGCCGATAAATGCGCAGGAGCTGAAGAGGGGAGGAAACTCCCTGGCGAGGCTGTTGGCGCGGCGGGCGAATCCGAAGAAGAAGATGCCGCGGCCCCGTCAAGGAAAGGCCGGCGGTGGAATAGGAAACGCGGAGGCAAGGCCGTGCTTGCTGTCGAGGAATCCTACAACCCCGCGCCGCCAAGAAGGCCAAGGTTGGTGACCCCGGCAAGGACCTTGCCGGGTGCCCTTCCTGTCAGGCCTTGGCGGCTGCCGACAAGTCGGAATACTCCGGCAAGCAGTATTGCAAGATTCATCGCACCAAGGGCCACGATCTCCAGAACTGCCGGCAAGTTGAACAGCTTGCCGAGAAACAGAGGGCCGAATATGAGAGGCGAGATAAGGAGAAGGCCCAAGATGGTGCTGACGGATCCGGCAAGAAGCGCGGTGGCCGAGGGGTGCACCGCGGCAAGGCCAAGCAACAAAAGGATAGGCCCGCTAGGGGCCGAGACAAAGAAGAAGATGATGATGAGGAAGATGATGAGTCCAGTGAGCAAGAATTCCAGAAGGCTACGGAGGCTATGTGTATCGATGGAGGTGCCTCGCTGCATTCTTCCCACCATCAACTCAAACAGTGGGTGCGGGAAGTCAATGCAGCAGAGCCATCCCCAGATGCATGTAGGCCCCTGAAGTGGTCCAACACGCCTATCATTTTCGACGCCGAGGATCACCCTGATCGCACAACTGCGGTCGGGTGCTTGCCATTGTTGGTCTCGCCAACGATTCGCAACCTCAAGGTGACGAAAATGCTAGTTGACGGTGGGGCCGGCCTAAACTTAATCTCACCGGATGTGCTCAAAAAGCTCCAAATTCCCGACGAGGACCTCGAAGAAACGGGTACGTTTCATGGGGTCAATCCGGGAAGAACCCAGCCTAAGGGCAAGATTACGTTGCCGGTGACATTTGGTAGCGAGCTCAACTACAGGACCGAGAAGGTGGTGTTTGATGTCGCCAAGATCCCCATGTCATACAATGGGATCCTTGGTCGGCCAGCGCTGGCTAAGTTCATGGCGGCATCACACTACGCGTACAACGTTTTGAAGATGCCCGGGCCGTTGAGCGTCATCACTATCCATTCCGATAAGAAGGATGCGCTCATCTGTGCCGACCAACTTTACTGGGAAGCAGTTGCAGCACCTGCCATCAAGGCATCTGCTCCTGCCGCTGGAACTCCCGGGGTGAAGAAGAAGACCGACAAGAATCTTGGCGCGAACTCCGGCAAGCGCACCTCCTCGGAGTGCTGCGCTTCCGTCGAGGATGCACCAGAGAGTTCCACCGGCAAGAACAAGAAATCCAAGGCTGCTCCGCCGGAGACCAAGAAGGTGTCCGTCAGGGAGGACGGAACAGGGGGAACTTTCACCATAAGTTCTACCCTAGATCACAAATAGGAAAGCGCGCTCGTTGCTTTCCTGCGGGCGAATGTCGACGTGTTTGCATGGCAACCGTCTGACATCCCCGGTGTTCCCAGGAAGGTAATTGAGCACCACCTTGCTATCTGTCCTCATGCGCGGCCGGTCAAGCAAAGGGTCAGGAAGCAAGCCTTGGAGCGGCAAGAATTCATTGTCGAAGAAATCAGAAAGTTGGAGGCGGCAGGATTGGTCAAAGGAGTGCTTCATCCAACCTGGTTGGCCAATCCGGTTGTAGTGCGGAAAGCGAATGGGAAATGGAGGCTTTGTATCGATTATACAGATATCAATAAAGCATGTCCAAAAGATCCCTTTCCCTTGCCGCGCATCGACCAGATTGTGGATTCCACCGCTGGTTGTGATCTCCTGTCCTTCCTTGATGCCTATTCAGGGTATCATCAGATTTTTATGGCAAAAGAAGATGAAGAGAAGACCGCATTTATCACCCCATGTGGTACGTATTGTTTTGTACGAATGCCTTTCGGGTTGAAAAGTGCCGGTTCGACATTTGCGAGAGCGGTCCAAATTGGTTTTGAGCCTCAGCTCCATAGAAATATGGAGGCATACATGGATGATATAGTGGTCAAAACCAAAGACAAAGCGACGCTCATTCAAGATTTAGAAGAAACATTTGAAATCTGCGCAAGATCAACTTGAAGCTCAATCCTAAGAAGTGCATGTTCGGTGTTCCTTCCGGCAAGCTCCTCGGATTCTTTGTATCTTGCCGGGGAATCGAAGCGAACCCCGACATGATCAAAGCTATTGAGCAAATTGAAGCGCCGAGACGCGTCAAAGATGTGCGTCGTCTTGCCGGCTGTGTTGCTGCTCTAAGCAGGTTTATTTCCAAATCTGCTGAGCGCGCCCTGCCCTTCTTCAAAATTTTGAAGAAGGCAGGTCCAATGAAATGGACTCCGGAGGCGGAGGCTACGCTACAAGATTTGAAGAAATACCTTTCCTCTCCGCCGACGCTAGTCGCGCCTAAACCACAAGAGCCGTTGCTGCTGTATGTGGCAGCAACAAATCAAGTGGTTAGTGCTGCGCTAGTGGCGCAGAGAGAGGCTGATGAGGAAGCAACACCAGTGGCAGGACCGCCAGGTGGCGCGGCAAGATCTTCCCCGGCAAGGGTTGATCCCGGCAAGACAGGATCTGCGCAAACAGAAGAACCAGTGCAGAAGAAGAAGGTGGTGCAGCGCCCAGTTTATTTTGTTAGCTCTCTTTTACAAGGAGCTAGGTCAAGATATTCTGGTGTGCAGAAGTTGCTTTTCGGCCTTCTTATGGCCTCGAGGAAGCTGTGCCATTATTTTCAAGCACATGAAATCACCGTCGTCACTCGCTTTTCGTTGCAACGGATTTTGCAAAATCCAGAAGCAACCGGCAGGATCGTGGAGTGGGCGTTGGAGTTGTCGAGCTTTGGCCTCAAGTTTGAAAGCACTTTGACGATTCAGAGCAGGGCCTTGGCGGAGTTCATTGCGGAGTGGACCCCAACGCCAGACGAAGAGGCTCAGGAAACAACTCTTCCCGGCAAGGAAATCGATCAGCAATGGGTTATGTACTTTGACGGGGCTTTCTCGCTGCTAGGCGCCGGTGCTGGTGTGCTGCTTGTCGCACCCACCGGAGAGCACCTCAAGTACGTAATCCAAATGCATTTTCCCCGGGAGAGTTCGACCAATAACACTGTAGAATACGAGGGTTTGCTTGCCGGTCTCAGGATCGCGGCAGACCTTGGTATCAAAAAGCTCGTCATCAAAGGCGATTCACAACTTGTCGTCAGGCAAGTTAACAAGAGTTATCAAAGTCCATTGATGCAAGCCTACGTGGATGAAGTGAGGAAAATGGAAGAGCGCTTTGACGGTCTGCAAATGGAGCACATTCCTCGTGCCGAGAACAGTGTTGCTGACGACCTGTCAAAGCGTGCCGCCCTCAAGTTGCCTGTGGAACCAGGAACTTTTGTGCTCCAACTGACTCAAACATCCGTGGCGCCATCGATGCGGCAAGAAAAGAGAAGAAAGTTGAACTCTGGCCAGTACTTCCCGGCGGAGCTCCCCGGAGCCGCCGGCAAGGAAGTTGCCGGGATAGACATGCCTGCCGGGGAACAACAGGCTCCGGCAGGGCCTCAGGCCCTTGTTGTCGAGACAAACGTTCCCCCGGCGGAGGAGATGCCTTTAGTCCTAGCTGTCGAGCCTCAGGCTCCAGCATGGGCGCAACACATTGTCCATTTCCTTCAGATAGGAGAACTCCCGGAGGAACAGGAAGAAGCAGAAAGAGTAGCTCGTCGGTCTGTTATGTACAAGTTCGTCGATGACGTCCTATACAGAAAGAGACCAAACGGTGTGAAATTGAAGTGCATTCCTCGGGAGGATGGGCTAGAACTGTTGGCAGAGATAAATGGAGGCATATGTGGTTCTCACATAGGATCAAGAGCACTTGCCGGGAAAGCATTCCGGCAAGGTTTCTTTTGGCCCACCGCTCTCCAGGATGCAACTGCACTAGTAACCAAGTGTGAAGCGTGCCAGTTTCATTCAAAGAAATCACATCAACCAGCTCAAGCTCTTCAGACAATCCCTCTCTCCTGGCCATTTTCGGTCTGGGGGCTTGACATACTGGGCCCTTTTCCCCGTGCTACCGGGGGCTTTGAGTACTTGTACGTTGCTATCGACAAGTTCACAAAGTGGCCGGAGGTGGAAGCAGTGAGGAAGGTGACAGCACAATCAGCCGTCAAGTTCTTTAAAGGGATAGTATGCCGTTTCGGTGTACCCAACAGGATCATCACCGACAACGGCACGCAGTTCACAAGTCGCACCTTCATGCAGTACATCCAAGACTTTGGCGGCAAGATTTGTTTTGCCTCTGTTGCTCACCCAAGAAGCAACGGCCAAGCAGAAAGGGCTAATGCTGAAGTGCTGCACGGTCTCAGGACCAGGACTTTTGACAGACTGAGAAAGTGCGGAAGACGCTGGATTGATGAGTTGCCGGTGGTTCTTTGGTCAATCAGAACGACACCAAATCGAGCCACCGGCCAGGCGCCCTTCGCTCTGGTCTACGGAGCGGAAGCAGTTCTCCCCACGGAACTCACGTACGGATCACCTCGAGTGCTCGCTTATGATGAGCTTGAGCAAGAGCAACTGCAGCAAGATGACACTGTGCTCCTTGAGGAGAATCGTCTTCAGGCTGCTGTGCGAGCTGCACGCTACCAGCAAGCTTTGCGCCGCTACCATAGCCGCAAAGTTCATGCCCGAAGCCTTGAGGAAGGCGACCTTGTTCTTCAGCGGATTTAGTCCGCCAAGAATTCAAACAAGTTGACGCCAAAGTGGGAAGGCCCTTATCGGGTAGTACGAGTCACCAGGCCCGGCGCTGTCCGCTTGGAGATCGAAGATGACATTCCAGTGAGCAATTCCTGGAATATCGAACATCTTCGCAAGTTCTACCCATAAGGCGCGGTTGCCGGGGGTTCCCGGCAACCACCCTTTTGTACAAGTCTTGCTGGCAAGGCATGTGATCCTTTGTACAAAGCCAGGCGCAGACCCTGAGCACATATGAATAAATTTAAGTGTTGTGCATTTCCTTATTGATTTCCATGTTCATATATATATGCATGTTTGTCTAAGATGTTGTATAACACCTACTCCCGGTAAGTTCTAACGAACCGCCAAGGTTTCATGTCTTTATTTTCTCTTCTTTCTTTTTAAAAGACAGAAGGATTCCTCGCGTGCACATTTGCCGGGGGGGGAAGGGAGATATAAGTACCAGTTGGCGACATTCGGAATCGACGCTTGCCGGAGGAAGGACAGTGACAGAAAGCTAAGTCCTAAAAACTTAGAGCAAGTTTCCTTTATTGCAAATTATTTCCTTGGACGATTCCGTCTCTTGTATGGAAAATCTGCACGCGAAGGAACCCTTTTTGTAATCAGTTGCGCCCTTATTTTGTTTCGAGCCCGCTCAACGATTTAAGTGGCTGCACTGAGAACGCCAAGGAGTCTTGCCGGCTGCTGCGCCTCCAACAGGCTGCTGAAGTCCCGCACCCAGCGCTCGCGGCAGGTTGCGCGTCGGCAAGTTTTTCAGTAAGCGTAGGGTGAACTCCATACATAAAGGAATCAGACAAGGAAAATAGCAAGCATGAACCTAAACATAGGCGAGTTATATTACATTCATGAGCTGCCGCAATTCTAACTTGAGACTTAATTGTCTTTTACATGGAATGATGATGGCAAGAAAAGGCGGGGCACTTAATCCCTGCGTTGGCCTTCGATCCTTTTGATGGAATCCACCTTCTCAAGGATAGGCGCGATGCATTCTTCAAGCGCCTCAACATTTGCGTCCCTTGGCAGATGGCCGAGCACGTTGGAGAGGTCGATGCCGGGATTGCTGTGCACCACCTTGATAAGCACCTTGCGAAGGACGGCCCGGCAAAGCCGGCGAGTCTCGTTGGCCAATTGGGTCGCCCGGCAAGACTGGAGCACCCTCAACGTCGATGATGCTTTCAAAGAACATCGTCAACCTGGCACTTGGAGATATTCTTTCCTCGGAAGAATACCTGAAGTTCGACAGGCCCATGGTTGACAGTTATGCCGTAAGCTTCTCCGCAGTGGCGATGGGACGTCCAGTCCAGATCTCCACCCCCTTCTCGTAATCGAGTTGGGCGGCGGCAGCGCTCTTGAGCAGGTTCCTCTCTCCTTGGAGATCCTTGAGTAGAGCTTTCTCACGGGCCCTGCCGGCCTCGAGAGACTTCTGCAACGTGGTCAGCTTCAATTCCAGAACTGCAATGTCATCAGCCGCAGAGGAGAGCTACTTGGTTTTGTTGGACAGGGCAACTTGCATCTCCGCCAAGGAGTGGAGGGTTTTTTCCCTATCACCTTTGAGCGTCGAGAGCTCCTTGCCGTGCTCTTCGAGTTTTGTTTCCAACTTCTTTACCTTGTCGCTCAGCTCGTTCTTGGCGGCCTCTGCAGCTTCGGCAGCATCGACGGCCTCCTTGAGCTTGCCGGCGTGACTTGCAGTCAGAGCTTCGAGCGCCTCTTTATGTTTTTGCTCCAGCTCCTGGGTCCGCCGCGTGACAAGCTTCTCGATATCTTCATCTTTGCTGCGAAGCTTGGCGGCAAGCGCCTGCTCATGTGTGGTGAGATCTTCCTCATGAGCATCAAGAGCAACGCGGCGCCCCGTCAGGAGGGCATCTTCAGCAGCAATCCTTTGAGTAGCTTCATCCTGCGCCTTCTCCATATCAGATTGCTTCAGGACGATCTCTATCCACTGTTGGCTCACCTGTTCCCGGCCAGCGGTCAGCTCTTGGAGGGCCTTGGCGTACCAGGTTTGCATTTGTTCGACGCGCCTCTGGAAATCTGCCTCGACCGCCTCGACAACTGCCATTCTGGAATCCGCTTTATCTTTCCGGGCGCGGTGGAGAGCCTGGAGCTTGCGGAAATTCTCGCCCATGGCCTGAAGGAGCTGATCCTCTTCAGATTTGCCGTTGCTAGCGCTGGGATCGTCAACAACCTCGAGCCCGGCAGCAGCGATGATTTCTTCGTCAAAAACTTCTCCTTCGGCTGGTGCCCCAATGCTTGCCGTCCCCGACAAGTTGACAAACAGGTTCTCGCCAACCTTGAGGTATTTGCTGGATGAGGGGCCGTCAGATGTTGATGGTTGGTCTTCAGCGACCGCCTCACTAGTGGCACGGGGCTTCATGGCCGGTGCAGCGCCTGGCGCTCCTGTGGCAGGAATGCCGTCAGTACGGTCATCAGCCTCCCTGTCGCCTCCTTCAGTAGGTTCCTTGGCGGGTTCCTCTTCTGCAGTCTTGGCGGCCTCCCCGTCAAGAGCACCACCAGCCTCGATAGTGTCATCCTTGGTGGCCTCGCCAGCAGCGATCCTGTCTGCTTTGGCAGTGGCATCCCTGGCGGTCTCCTCGATGACAACATCGACATCCATGTGTTCCATCACAGGGAATTCTGAAGGACGAAGGAGGAGAACAGAATAAGATCAAGATTGAAGTTTGAAGCGACTAAAGACAGAGAGATAAGGGAAAGAGTAACAAGCGTTCTGAGGCAATCGATTACCTGCATCGAGCTATTGAGAAGTGGCCTCGCCCCTCCAGGCAACTTCGGTTGCCGGGGGAGGATTGCCGATGTCCATGCTTGCCGGCTCCTCCTCAGTTAAGATGGGCTCGTCGGTAGGATCTCTTGCCGAGGACGTGCTTGTGGGCGGCGTGGTCGATGAAGGTGGCACGACGGGGATGCCTTACGACAACTCCCCTTGTTGCCGTTCTTCTCCTACGAGCCCAAAGATATTAGTGCCAAGAATGGAAGCCTCAGCACCCGCCAGCGGAAAAAGAACAGTGAACTTATGCTGGGGGCTGCGCTGGGGGCTGCGTTGAGGACTAGGCTCCGGGCTGACGACGACGGTTTCTGGCACGCTCGTGGAGCCTGCCGGGGGCTCGTCACCCGTGGAAGTCTTTGTCCTCTTCGTCATCCTCTCCAGCAAGGTTTCTGCATCACTGCAGAGACAATACGAGCAAGTTAGTAAGATCGATCCAAGATTGGAATATAAAGGCTGTGGCAAAGTACTCACTCTTCTTCTTCTCGCTCCGGACTAAAGCCGAAGATGTCGAAATCGGCCTCCGCTGCGATGTCTGAGTGGGGAGGCGGAGGAGGGGTCCTAGGTCGCTTGGCTGTGGTAGGCGCCGGGGCAGCTTCCGGTGCGGTAGTGCGAGACACCCCTGCTGCCCCCAGCAGTGGCCGCTGGTGTGGGTCTCGCGCGCCGCGCAGGTTGTTGACGAACCCCTTGCCACGGTCTAGTCTTGCCGGCCACTTTCTTGCCGGGAGCCTCGCCACTCGAAGAAGGCTGGCTTGCCGGGATGCCAGACGCAGCCTTCTGAAGAACATGCTTCGTCTTCTTCGGGGCTGGGAGCTCTTCTCGCGTTTCTTCTTCGGCTGTGTCCTCGTCGGATGAGCTCTCAGCGGCTGCGCTGCTCTGTTCCCCGGCAGCTCTGTCCTTCCCGGCAGGTTTTACTTCCACTACTACCTCTGCGTCGCTGGCTTCCCATTCTGTGAAGCCAACGCTGCCGGCCTCCGCGGCAAGATTTGCCTCCTCCACCCTAGTAGCAATGTAAGCTACTTCTTGGTCGGTGGTGGCTCAGATGAAATCTGTCTCTTGCCGGAAGGGTCTCTCCGTCAAGTTGTCAAAAAACTTCTGTGCTTCCTCCTCGGTTGGCTCGGCCCAAGTCGCGTCAAGACCGTGGGCATTGAACATCGGCATGAAGGCGATGATTGACCCCAAGGAGGAGTTGTTGCACAAAGGGACAATCCTTGCCGGCAGTCGATGCTTGTCTTCGCGCTGGAATAATTTTTGACGGAGAGCGCCAAGCTGCATAGTGGTCAAATTATTATTCAACCCGGGGCGCAATCTCATGATATCTGTCGCGTTTCTGTATTCCCAAGCTGGCCTTCCCCTGTTCTGCAAGGGGGCGATGCGGCGGCGGAGATAGTCGAAGCCAATCATCTCCATTATCAGCCCGGCAGCTTTCAGGCGAAGGATCCTGGTGGTGGCGATTGTGAGCCTCTCGTCCTCCGCGGCGAGATCGCTCCAGTCCTTGCCGTGGACCACCTTCTGTTGCCGGGGAAGACAAAACGGATGGGGATTTGCTTCCTTGATCCAGCACCATTCAGCCCGCCATTCATCCCACTTTTCGCGGTAAACTCCTTCTGGGTATATTTCCTTATTCCAAGCCCTTGGGATCCAGGCGACAGAACCAGAGAGGGCCTCTCCTTTTTGGATGCGGGGGAAGAAGTAATGGCGAAAAAGAGTAGAGTTGGAAATCACGCCGGCAAAGTTTTCACAAAGATGGGCAAAGATGGACATGCATAGTACCGCATTCGGCGTGAAATCGAGAAGATGAAAGCCGTATGTGTACATGATATCATTGAAGAAGTCGGAAAATGGGGGCCAGAGCCCGCAATAGAAATATGCAGCAAAGAAAGGGTATCTGTCCGATCCACTTTTGGAACAAGCACCTGGAATCACGCGTGTGGCGGGGTGAGCTTGCGTCTCCTTCGCCCACATGCACTGGTACCGCCTCTTCAGAGCTTCTGCATCGAGCGATGGGGGGAAGACGACATACTTCTTCCGCATCTTCACCAGTTCGCTCTCCGGGACGTTGGCTTTTGCTTCCTTGCCCTTGCCTTTGCTGGCCTTGGGCGGCATGGCGGCTGTGAGGGCGGAAGCCGGGGGTGAAGCGAGCGCGGAAACGGCGGGCGGAAGGGGAAAAAGCTTCGCTCTGAGCTCGAGAGGAGGAAAGCGATGGCGACGGCCAGATTGAGAAGAAGAGGGGGGTAAATAGGCTTGTGCCTCTGCGGCTTCTCCTTTTTATGGGGAAGGAGCGGGGCCGCCTCTTTTATTCCCCAATGTGAATGCGCCTCTATAAGCGCGTTGCAGTTGCAGCCTTTGAGGCACGCTTCCCACGTCGCGCGCTCGGTGCGTGTAGTGGGGGGCACAGTAAAATGAGATATTTACGAGCAGTTAATCCCCTGCCACGCGTGCCCATGCACTGTTTGGGCCTAGCCCAACAACGCCTCGCACTCGTGTATGGCCTAGGCTTGGGGGCTCCTATCGGTGTACTAAGTATTGGGCCACTAGTACCCCGTACTTGTGCACGGGCAGTTTTAGCCATCCTCGCGGCAAGGCTTGCCAGGGAACAGTTCGAGGTCGATTCGAGCCACCAAAGAAATCATCAAGTCAGAGATCTGAGGATCAGCAGATAAGAAGAGCTGGAATCCGAAGGCCAGCTTCCCCGGCAAGATCTTGCCGGGGTGGCCTGCGAAGCCCGGCAAGGCTTGGTGCCCGACAAGCTTCGGCGCCCGGCAAGGTTTTGTTGCTGTGCCACTGCTCTAGCACAGCGACAAACCCGACATTCTGGGTCCTTCTTTGGACGCGTGGCGACGCGCCAATGGAAGAGAGCTTAAGCGGTGCTGATGGGATGGCCCCTTTTTCCATCCCCAAGAAAGTGAGGACACCTAAACGGACACCTCACGGTGCATTAAATGCATTTGTCCTAATCCGTCAGGGGTTAGGTATGATGACCCTGTAGCTACTTTACACCTCAATGTATGTACATTTTGCCACTATGGTGACCCCTTTTGAGCGTATAAAAGGAGGCCCAAGGCAACTGCTACAGAGGAGGAGGACCTCTGGCCCATTCTGCATGCGTAGTTGCTCTTGAAACGTACTGTTCACAACGAGCGCTCCTGAAGGCTGGGCTCAAGACCATTAATAAGAACACAAAGCAGGAGTAGGGTTTTACGCTGATCAGCGGCCCGAACCTGGGTAAAATCTTCCCGCGTCGATCGTTGGTTCTGCTTTTTGCGTATACCTCTCCCCCCGCCGAATCGTAAAGGGGTCCCTTGGGATCCCATAGGTGTCGTACCTCGACAACCGGAAGTAGCCGGGTCGTGATTACGAGACAAGCAAAAGTTTCAATATATAAAAGAATTATGGTCTACAGTGGATCTACAAGCCAGCCAAGGACTGAGCCGGCCTGAGCACTGACACGGCTCGTAATTTTGACAAAGTGATAGTGGATTTCACAATGAAGCAAGTCATAAATAGAAAGTTACAGGATTCAGCTACAGAAATAGATCTAGAAAATGCTAGAAAAATAAAACTAAAATACCTAGCTATGATGAGGTCGGGAAGTACAAAGGAACTAATGAGATCTATCAACCATTGCAAAGGGATCTGGATTGGAACGGACTAGGTTAAGAGTGAGGACTAAATGGTCCAACACAGTATTAAGATAAATCTAGATCTATGACTATGAACTATGGTGAAGCTATGAAGAACTCTGACGAACACGGTATGAACTGTAGTCATGCAATGGAGGCAATGGGTACTTACAGATCTGCAAAGACGAGTCGAGTTTGGAAGAGGTTGATGGCGCGGCCGCGACTTCCTCCCATGAAGCTGTGGTGATGGTCTCCTCGCTGGTGTGGTCGCTGGTTGGACGCGGCGTCAAGCTCGAGGTGGCGCAGGGCATCGAAGGCAAGAGGAAGAAGGAGCAAGAGAAAGAAAGGGTAGAAGAGGCCCAAGGGTTGCGTCGCGCTATTTATAAGGGATTGGAACCTGAAACGGCGGGCGCGAAGCCTTGGGATGTGCATAGATTTTTTGCTAAAAGGGCTCCTCGATTCTCCTGCTTGACAAGGCAACACATATTCGCTCAAAGATCCGCTAAGACATCATTTGCTGGATTCAGGAAAATGGTCATGTGATGTCATGGAATAGAGAAAAATGGATAAGTGCTAAGTGTGGGAAGTCTTCATAAGCGTCCAAACAGCTTGACCCAGCTAAGGCGTATGGAAGAGAGGAAGCAAAGATCACAAGAACAGCTTTTCCGTCTTGAAAGTTTAGACCCGGGCTTATATTTTGATGTTTCTCTGTCCCCTTTATTTTTATTTTATTTTTTAGAATATAATTTAGCATCGATAAATCCAAGCTAAATTGGGGGCTAATGTTTGGATATTTCCCAGCACCACGACCCGGCAGATGAAATGACCTGGCCCAGAACCCACCAGCTCGTGGGTCACTTCGACCTGGCGGGTCATCACATGGCAGAGGACTGGAAGATTAAAGCCCTAGCTTGGTGAAGGCCGGCTCACAGAGGTACTTGGCGGGCTGGCTTGTTGAAGGCCCATGATTGAAGATTACCCTAGCTTAGAGAATAAGACAAGTAGGAAACAGAGTATGGCACGGGTTGTATTATGACCCCGAGACTATTGTAAACCTAGGGACTAGACCTATTATATAAAGGGGAGACCCTAGGACGAAAATACTTAAGTTCAATCAATCGAGAGCTAGGTTAGCGAATCCGCATCCTTGTAATCGAGATTTCCAGCAATATCAATCAAGCAGGAAGTAGGTAAATAAGAAAAACAGAATTTTTGATGTGGAATGCTGCCTAACATGTTTATCACATACTCTTTTCATTTGTAGCATCGACATTTGGACTTTTAGACGATTCAAAGCAATAGTCTATATTTGACATGAGGACATCAATACTCAAGCATATCATAAAGCAACCATGTCTGTCAGAATATCAACACTAAAGAAAGGTATCCCTAGCCCATTATGCTCAATCATTGATCCATTCATGAACCACACTCGAATATTAACTATGCCCAATGCACAAGTATGATAATAGTGTTCCCTAGTTGGTGCTTTATAATAGAATATGGAGACTCAAGAAAATAAAAATTGCAAAAAAGTAAATAGATAGGCCCTTCGCAGAGGGAAGCAGAGATTTGTAGAGGTGCCAGAGCTGAAAGCTTAAATTGAGAGATAAAATTGTTTTGAGAGGCATGCTTTTCCCGTCAACGAAAACGACCAAGAATTCCCAATACTTTCCATGCTAGATAGATCATAGGTGGTTCCCAAACATAAAATAAAGTTTATTCCTTTTCCACCATTCTTTCACAATCCATGGCTAGTCGTATCCACGGATGCCTTCCATACCAACACTTTCTAAGGAATTTATTATTTGACAACATAAAATAAAATTCTTTTTCATTTCGGGACTGAGCATCCCTATTACCTTGCCACACTCTCGCGCAATGACAAGTGAATAAACACTCATCTTGAGAATAAAATATCTAGCATGGAAAATATTGGCCACCCCCTGCTGCTTCATGAGCGGTACGCGCACACAAAAAGGAAATTCACTTTTGAAAATTAGAGTTGGCACATACAAATTTACCTGGACTGGCAAGGAAATACCGCATATAGGGTAGGTATGGTGGACTCATTTGGCACAACTTGGTTTAAGGAGTTTGGATGCTCAAGTAGTATTCCCACTTAGTACAAGGAAAGGCTAGCAAATAGATTGATAAGCAACCAACCAATAAACAAAAAATCTCATAAATGAGCATTAAACATGACTAACATCGAATAATGCACCACAAGTAGGATGTAATTTCATTGCATAACTATTGACTTTTGTTCTTGCATAGGGAATCACAAACCTTAACACCAATATTCTTACTAAAGCATAATTACTTACCAACATGACTCACATATTTCTATCTCCATATCTCAAAACTATTACAAGGAATCAAATTTATAATATCCAATGATCTTCATGAAAGTTTTTATTATATCCCTCTTGAATATTTATCACTTTGGGACTAGTTTCATATTTTACCATTGCTACTAACAAAGCTCTCAAATAAATTTAAGTGAAGCATGAGAGCACATATTTCTTCAAAACAATTTCCATCTCTCAAAATAATATAAGTGAAGCATTGAGAGGATATTTCTTTAAAATTTTACTAACCCTCAAAATAATCTAATGAAGCATGAGAGTATATTTCTTCAAAATTAAAGCACCACCGTGGTCAAAAAGATATAAGTGATGCACTACAGCAATTCCATAGCTCAAAAAATTTAAGTGAAGCACATAGAGCAATTCTAACAAATCATGGCATATTTATGGCTCTCTCAAATAGGTGTGTCCAGCAAGGATGATTGTGGCAAACTAAAAGGCAAAACAAGCAAAGACTCATATAATACAAGACGCTCCAAGCAAAACTCATGATATGTGACGAATAAAAATATAGCTCCAAGTAAAATTACCGATGGTCGTTAGAAGAAAGAGGGGATGCCTTCCGGGGCATTCCCAAGCTTAGTTGCTGGTTCTCCTTGAATATTACCTTGGGGTGCCATGGGCATCCACAAGCTTAGGCTCATTTCACTCCTTATTCCTTCATCCATCGTGATCTCACCCAAAATTGGAAAACTTCAATCACACAAAACTCAACAAAAACCTTTGTGGGATCCGTTAGTATAAGGAAACCAATCTTTGCTTTAAGTACTATTGCAAACCCATTCATATTTTGTTATTGCGTTATACCTACTGTATTCTAACTTTATCATTGCTAATACCCCCCGGTATAGTCCATAGATTCATGAAAATAAGCACACAATGCAACGAAAATAGAATCTGTCAAAAACAGAATAGTCCGTAAAGACTCAAATTTTAATCATAGTTATGTAAGTCCAAAAATTCTGAAAAAATATGAAAACATAGGCAATTAATATATAAATCTTGTGTAAAAATATTCAGAGTTTTTCGTGGCTCCAGTGATTTTTAACAATTATGCTACTGGATGTAAAAGTTTCTGTTTTTCAGCAAGATCAAATCAACTATCACCCAAGCAATCCTAAAGGCATTGCTTGGCACAAACACTAATTTAATCATAAAAAACACAATCATAACAGAGGTATAATTGTGTAAACACATAAAAACAGAAACAAAAAGGAAAAATTATTTTATTCATTGGGCTGCCTACCAACAAGCGCTATTGTTTTATGCCCCTAGCTAGGCATAATGCATAGATTCAATTATTGTCATCTTTAGTTTTTGATCCATAGGTTTCCCTCATGATTGATTCATATGGTAGCTTAGTTCTTGTTCTAGGGAATTGATCCATACCCTTTCTTAGTGGAAACTGAAATTTTATATTCCCTTCTTTCATATCAATCACGGCACCTATAGTTCGTAAAAACGGTCTACCAAGTATTATAGGACAAGACGGATTGCAATCAATTTCAAGCACAATAAAATATATGGGCACATAATTCCTATTTTCCAGAATAAGACCATCATTAATTCTTCCCATAGGTTTTTTAATAGTAGAATCCGCCAAGTGCAAATTAAGAGAACATTCTTCAATATTGGTAAAACCAAGCACATCACATGGATATTTCAGAATTGTGGAAACACTAGCACCTAAATCACATAAAGCATTGCACTAATAATTTTTTATCTTGACTTTAATGGTGGGTTCCCATTAATCATACAATTTTCTAGGAATTGAAATCTCTAGTTCAAGCTTTTCTTCTAAAGCTTTCATCATCGCTTCTACAATATGTTTAGTAAAAGCTTTGTTTTGTTCATAGGCATTGGGTGAATTTATCATGGATTGCAACAAAGAAATACACTAAATCAAAGAACAACTATCATAATTAAAGTCTTTGTAATCCAAAAGAGTGGGCACATCACTAGCTAAAGTTTTGACCTCTCCAAACCCACTTTTATCAAAAAATTCAACAATATTTTCACCCTCCGAATTATGAGGACGCCTTCTAACTAAAGTTGACTCTTCTTCAGTCCTATTATCATCAATTTTAATATTACTAAACAAGGAACCAATAGTATAAACACCAATCATCTTAACATCTTCATCATTATTATGAAAGCAATCACTGGAAAACGCTCTTTCTAAAAATTCTCTTTTAGCTCTAAGCATAGCGGTTATTTTCTTACTTTCATCCATAGAAACATATAAAGATTTAATTGATTCATTAATATCAACCTTAGGTGGAAAAATTTTAATCTTGAGATTTTCTACATCATGAGAAATTCTATCAATGCTTCTAGACATATCATCAATCTTATTCAATTTTTCTTCTCTCGTAGTATTGAAAACTTTTTGCGCATTGATAAATTCTTTAATATTACTCTCAAGATCAGAGGGCATCCTATTATTATTATAAGAAGAATTACCATAGGAATTGCCATAATTATTAGAGGAATTTCTAGGAAAAGGCCTAGGACTAAAAGTACCTCTATAAGCACTGTTATTAAAATTGTTTCGCGAGAAAAAATTCACATCTACGGGATCACTATTTTGCTCAATAAAAGTAGACAAAGGCACATCATTAAGATCAATAGGAGCATTTTTATTAGCAACCAACTTCATGAGAGCATCAACTTTTTCACTCAAAGTACTAATTTCTTCAACCGAATTAACTTTTTTACTAGTAGGTGCTTATCGGTATGCCATTGTGAATAATTTGCCATAATATAATCAAGCAATTTAGTAGCTTCACCCAAAGTAATTTCCATAAAAGTACCACCCACGATGGAATCTAAAAGATTTCTAGAAACAAAATTCAATCCCGCATAAAAATTTGTATAATCATCCATAGATTTAAACCATGAGTAGGACAATTTCTTAGCATTAATTTCATTCTTTCCCAAGATTGTGCAACATGTTCATGCTAAAGTTGCTTTAAATTCATGATTTGGTTTCTAAGGGAAATAATTTTCGTGGGCAGAAAATACTTAGTGATAAAAGCATCTTTGCACTTATCCCACGAATCAATACTATTGCGAGGCAAAGATGAAAAGCAAATTTTTGCACGATCACACAAAGAGGAAGGAAATAATTTCAACTTCACAATATCATTGTCTACATCTTTTTTCTTTTGCACATCACACAATTCTACAAAAGTGTTTAGATGGGACACTGCATCCTCATTAGGACTACGGGAAAATTGCTCTTTCATAACAAGATTCAATAAAGCGGCATTAATATCATAAGACTCCGCACTAGCGGCGGGAGGAGCAATCAGAGTACGAATAAAATCATTATTATTAGTATTGGAAAAATCACACAATTTGGTATTTTCTTGAGACATCATGACTACGCAAACAAGATTGCAAGCAAATAAAAGATCGAACAAGAAAAAGGCAAACGGAAAGGAAGGCAAATATTATTGTGCTTTTCACAAAAAAAAAATTAGAAGTGGGGGAGATGAAAACGAGAGGCAAATGGCAAATAGAGTAAATTGCAAGGAGATGAGATTTGTGATTGTGTACCTGATAGATGTTGATGGCGTCTCCCTTATGCTAGAGATTGACAAGTGAACGAAAGACTTGATCCTCCCCGGCAACGGCGCCACAAATTCTTCCTGGTTGCTTGTATCTGCGTTGGTATTTCCCCGATGAGGAGAGGATGATGCAGCACAGCAATGGTAAGTATTTCCTTCAGTTATGAAACCAAGGTTATCAATCCAGTAGGAGGATCCACCCACACTATGTAAAGAACACCTGCACACAAATAACAAATCTTTGCAACCCAATGCGTAAGAGGGGTTGTCAATCCCTCCTCGGTATTGAGATAGATTAAATTGTATGAGATTGGATAAATAGATCTAACAAAAATACAAAATTAAATAAATAAAGAAAAATTACAGCAAGGTATTTTTGGTTTTATATGATAGGAAAATAGACCTAGGGGCCGTAGATTTCACTTGAGGCTTCTCTCGAGAAAATAGCATACGGTGGGTAAACAAATTACTGTTGGGCAGTTGATAGAAAAGCGAATAATCATGACGATATCCAAGGCAATGATCATGTTGAAAGGATTGAGAAGAGGGTTCTAGAGGGGGGTGATTAGACCCTCAACAAGCAAAAGTAGCAGTTTTTTAGTTCTTCAAGTTGAGGTGGAGTTTTAGCACAAGTTTAAGCATTCACAATACATTTCAAGCAAGCATGATAAGAGTATATGAGGAGCGGAAAGTAAAGCATGCAATTTGCAAGAAAGTAAAGAGATGGGATTAGAGTGTGCAAACGCAATTGGAGACACGGAGATTTTTGGCATGGTTCCGATAGGTGGTGCTATCGTACATCCACGTTGATGGAGACTTCAACCCACGAAGGGTAACGGTTGCGCGAGTCCACGGAGGGCTCCACCCACGAAGGGTCCACGAAGAAGCAACCTCGTCTATCCCACCATGGCCATCGCCCACGAAGGACTTGCCTCACTCGGGTAGATCTTCACGAAGTAGGCGATCTCCTTGCCCTTACAAACTCCTTGGTTCAACTCCACAATCTTGTCGGAGGCTCCCAAGTGACACCTAACCAATCTAGGAGACACCACTCTCCAAAAGGTAATAAATGGTGTGTTGATGATGAACTCCTTGCTCTTGTGCTTCAAATGATAGTCTCCCCAACACTCAACTCTCTCTCATAGATTTGGCTATGGTGGAAAGATGATTTGAGTGGGAAGCAACTTGGGGAAGGCTAGAGATCAAGATTCTTGTGGTTGGATTGGAATGTCTTGGTCTCAACACATGAGTAGGTGGTTCTCTCTCAGAAAATGAGTAGTGGAAGTGTAGGCACGTTCTGATGGCTCTCTCTTGAATAGAGAAGGGGGTGCAGGGGTATATATAGCCTCCACACAAAATCTAACCGTTACACACATTTGACCCAACTCGGTCAGACCGAACAGAAGAACTCGGTGAGACCGATTCAGTTCAAAATGTGAATGTAAGGATTTTTGGTGGAACCGATATGATCAACTCGGTGGGACCGATGTGCTAGGGTTAGGGCAAAACCTCATCTCGGTGTGACCGATTGCATGAACTCGGTGAGACCGATTTTAGCAATGAGCAAACAGAGAGTTGGTCAGGCAAACTAGGTGTGACCGGTTGCACATCTCGGTGAGACCAAAATAATTACAACAGGCAACAGAGAGTTTGCAAGGCGAACTCGGTGAGACCGATAGCTCATCTCGGTAAGACCGAAATGTTACGAAGGGAAACAGAGAGTTTGCATTGCCATCTCGGTGAGACCGAGATACCTATCGGTGAGACCAAATTGATTAGGGTTTCTGGCAGTGGCTATGTCAAAGGAACTCGGTGGCGCCGGATAGATCAAATCGGTGGGGCCGAGTTTGACTTTAGGTTTAGGACATATTTGGAATTGAGAAAGTGGTTGAGGGCTTTGGAGCATATCACTAAGCACTTTGAGCAAGTAGACCATTAAGCAACACCTCATCCCCTTTTAGTAGTATTGGCTTTTCCTATGGACTCAATGTGATCTTGGATCACTAAAATAGAGATGAAGAGTCTTGAGCTTTTGCCAATCTTTGTCCTTAGCATTTTGAAGGGGTTCCACATCCTCTTGTCGAGGCCACCCCATCGTTGAACTATCTGAAATATACTAGATAAAAATATTAGTCCAACAAGAGATATGTTGACATTAATTACCAAAATCACCCAGGGAGCACTTGTGCTTTCATAGAGAGCACTTGTGCTTTCAATCTCCCCCTTTTAATTGATGACAACATACATCAAAGCTTTAGATTAGGATATGAAAGGCAACAAGTAAAGCTTTGGAAGGACATGTAACATGCATAGGCTCCCCCTACATGTATGCAATAATGTGAAGATACAAAATAAGAACATGTGAATGCATAAGCATGTTAGAGCAAGCAATGAGTTACATGTATCTTGGCTATATGCATCAGTGCAAATGATGTAGATACAGGGAATGTACCTTCATGTTCATGGGTCCTTCTTGCAAACAATATGTACATCAGCAAGAGATCATCATGCACATGAGTGTGATGCATATACTTACCTCGTGGTCTTGAGCTGGCTTTGGAAGAGATGACTCTGAGAAAACAGGGTTAGATAACACAGAAACACTACTAAACAAAGCAAGTTCAGAAAACCACAAGAGTACCAAGACTGGGATGACATGTAGTAAGTGAGTACTTAGTACTCTATTTGGGTATAGACATGTCCCCAAAGATTAAAGATATGCAATGAATTCCAAAGATTTTCTTCCCTTAGATATGAACTCCCTCTCCCCCTGAATCTGATATTGGATAATGGGAGAAGTTAGGGTAAGAGAAAATCAGAGCAAAAATAAACATACATTAACATGTCTTTCCCCTCTTAAAGACATGTGACTTCTCTCCTCTATTGTTAATAAGCATCTGGAGATGTGCTTTTCTCTCCCATGTGATAAGCTTTGATGTGCTCTCTCTCCCCCTTTGACATCAATTTCCAAGAAGGGTCTTCTGGAGCATGAGTCAAATAGGTTTGGTCCGTGAGTCACATTACAAAGCAGCATGTAGTTTAAGATGCGAGTAGAGGATAAGAATCATCGAGTGGAGCTAGAGAATAAATGACGTTTGTAATGGCAAAAAGTTTTCTCAGTAGTGAAATTGGTAACGCTGATTCATTTTCATCGGTGACACCGAGTTGGCAGTGTCATAGATGATGCAAATCGGTCAGACCGGGTTAGTCCTTGTCGGTTGCACCGATGAACTATCTACAAGGTGCTCTTGTAGTTCGGTCTAGCCGATTGGCGTGAATCGGTGAGGCCGAGTTCAGTACAGAGGAAAATTTTGTCACATCAGCTCACTTGGCAAATAAGATCTCACAAAGATTTGCAAGGAATTAACTAAAGGATTTGCAATGAATTAGATGCAGAAAATGCAGAGAAAAATAAAAGAAAGGATCTAGATGAAGTTTTTTTTTCTTTTATTGAAAGGGGAACAAACAAGCAAGAAACATACGCAAGAACACAAAGAAACAATAGAGAACTTCATCTAGAAGGTGTCGGCGACAAAGTCACCTATGTTAGAGTATATTGACTGAGGAGTCCAGTGATAACACTTGATCGTAGGTCATACTCATCGTTTGAGCTCAAAATGGGGTTACCATTTGTCGTTTAAGCATTTTGATGTATTCTCATCTTGTTGAGTTGCTTTGACCCATGACTTGTGGTAAAGCTTCTCTAAGATGGAATAACATACCTTGGGTGGTGGTGTTGATCTTGATCATGTAGTCGAACTTGTGTTGGATGCTCAAGGTTGATGTAGTTCATCAAGAGTTGGGAGCACCACTTCTAGTTTGAGTTCATCTTCCTACATGGGTTAGTCTTGCAAGGAAGAGCACTTGTGTATCCAAAATGACAATCATGAAACTTGATACCGAATGAAATTTGATATATAGAAATTTTCAAAGGATATGTTGAGTGAATTCAAGCTTCCTTGTCTTCAACCACCATATTGTAGATACTTGGTGATGTAGAGATCACTCTAGATGTGAGTGGCTTTCAATCTCATAGATTTGGGCTTATCCAATTACCTACAAGGGTTAGATAACATGCAAGGGTACAAGTATAGATCCAAGACATATGATCATCATCGTAAGAGAAATATCAAGGATTAGTCAAAAGCTCATGCCTTGCATGTATCCACATGGAGCTTCTACTCCAAGTTTGAGGCATCAATGATGTTCAATTCACCTCTCAAACAGAAAAATACTTTCTCATCAAGCGGTTTGGTGAATATATCCGCAATTGCTTATCGGTACGAACATGCTTAAGATCGATGTCTCCTTTAGCAACATGATCTCGAATGAAATGATGACGAACTTCAATATGCATAGTTCGAGAATGTTGCACGGGATTGTGAGAAACCTTAATAGCTCTTTCGTTATCACAAAGCAATGGAACATGTTTCACATATATCCCATAATCTTTAAGAGTTTGGGTCATCCAAAGTAATTGAGCACAACATGAACCGGCGGCAATGTATTCCGCTTCGGTGGTGGATAAGGATACCGAGTTTTGTTTCTTGGAGGACCAAGACACAAGAGATCTACCAAGAAATTTACAAGTTCCCGAAGTGGACTTTCTATCAACCTTGTCACTGGCATAGTCCGAATCGGAGAAGCCAACAAGATCAAGAGAAGACCTCTTAGGATACCAAATGCCAAAGTTTGGTGTATGAATTAAGTATCTCACTATCCTTTTCACAGCCTTAAGATGACATTCTTTAGGGGCCGCTTGATATCGTGCACACATGCACACACTTAGCATAATATCGGGACGGGGGGCACAAAGATATAACAATGAACCAATCATAGAGCGATAAACCTTTTGGTCAACCGGTTTGCCATCCTTTGTGAAGTTAAGATGTCCACTAGTAGGCATGGGTGTTTTCATACCTTTGCTCTCTTGCATGTTGAACTTCTTGAATAAGTCCTTGGTATACTTTGTTTGAGAGACAAAAGTACCCTCCTTAGTTTGCTTGATTTGCAAACCAAGAAAGAATTTGAGTTCACTCATCATAGACATCTCAAACTTCTCCGACATTAGCCTTCCAAACTTTTCACTAAAATGAGGGTTAGTTGAACCAAATATGATATCATCCACATAAATTTGGCACACAAATAATTCACCATTAACCCTTTTAGTAAAAAGTGTAGAATCAATCTTTCCAATCTCAAAGCCTTTTTCAATAAGAAACTTAGTCAAGCATTTATACCATGCTCTAGGAGCTTGTTTAAGACCATAAAGAGCTTTGTGAAGTTTGTAAACATGATTAGGTTTCTTGGGATTAACAAAGCCGAGAGGTTGTTTAACATAGACTTCCTCCTCAATTTTACCATTTAGAAAAGCACTTTTAATGTCCATTTGGTATAATGTGATATCATGATGATTGGCATAAGCAAGTAAGATGCTTATGGACTCAAGTCTAGCAATGGGGGCATATGTCTCACCATAGTCCATACCTTCGACTTGTGTGTAACCTTGGGCGACAAGACGGGCCTTGTTGCGTACAACTTGTCCATCTTCATCTTGCTTATTCCAAAACACCCATTTGGTTCCAATGACATTGTGCTTTTCATCGGGCTTTTCAACAAGCGTCCACACTTGATTCCTCTCGAAATTGTATAGCTCTTCGTGCATAGCGTTCACCCAATCTGGATCATCAAGAGCTTCTTGAACCTTCATAGGTTCAATGTTAGAAATGAATGAGTAATGTTCACAAAAGTTAGCTAAGCGAGACTTAGATCGAGTAATTCTCCCGGTTTGAATATCATCAAAGATTTGTTCAACGGGATGATCTCTTGAAACTCTTGCTCTAACTCGCGAGAGCTTCTGTTTGGGTTTGGGTGGAACGTCCTCTTCATCATCTTGTTCTTCCTTTTATCTTTCTTCATTGTTGTTGGCGTTGATGTTCTCTTGTGGAGGTGGAGAAGGTGGTCGATGAGGTTCATCTTGGTGTACTTCCTCGTTTCCTTCATCTTGACGTGTTCCACTTGTGGATGCCTCCAAGTCAACTTGTGGTTCACCTTGGTGTGAAATTGAGGCTTCCACTTGAACGGACGAGGTACTCTCCTTCACCTCCGTTGGGCGAATCTTGCCAATAGACAAGTCTTCTATTGCTTCCGAGGGATCTTTATCACCTACATCAATTGGCAATTGCTCTACTTGTGAGCAATTAGATTCATCAAACTTCACATCTACCGTCTCTTCAACCTTTCGGGTGAAATTGTTGTAGACACGGTAAGTGTGAGAGTTTGAGCCATAACCGAGTAGGAAACCTTCATGAGATTTAGGAGCAAATTTCGAACGATGATGCTTATCAAGAATGCAGCACTTTGAGCCAAATACTTGAAAGTATCCAACTTGGGGTTTGTTACCGGTGAGAAGCTCGTATGCCGTCTTGCCGAGTAGCTTGTGAAGATATAGTCGGTTTGTTGCATGACAAGCTGTCTCAACCGCTTCCGCCCAAAAGTGTTTTGGCGTCTTGTATTCATCAAGCATCGTTCTTGCCATCTCAAGTCCGGTTCTTCCTCTCAACAACTCCATTTTGTTGAGGTGTGTACGTAGCCTAGAACTCATGTGAAATCCCTTCTTCGTCAAGAAAGGTATCCACATTTGCGTTCTTGAACTCCGTTCCGTTGTCGCTGCGAACCTTCTTTATCTTCACTTCAAATTGATTTTGGGCCTTCCTAGCGAAGTTCTTGAAGATCTTTTGGACCTGCGATTTATCATCAAGAAAGAACACCCACGTAAATCTTGAAAAATCGTCAACAATGACCAAACCAAACGACTTACCACCGAGACTCTTGTATGCATTGGGACCAAAAAGATCCATATGAAGTAGCTCAAGCGGTCTTCTCGTGGTCATGATGTCTTTCACGGGATGACTTCCACCAACTTGTTTTCCTGCTTGACAAGTGCTGCAAAGTCTATCCTTGTCAAATACAACATCTTTAACACCAAGGATATGATCACCTTTAATAAGGTTATCAAGATTTTGCATGTCCACATGACCTAACCTTCTATGCCACAACCAACCTTTAGAAGATTTAGCTATTAAGCAGGTTCTAGGTCGAGCCTTTTTAGTGAAGTCAACAATGTATAGATCACCTCTATGTATACCAGTAAAGACCATATTATGATTATCTCTTCGAAACACTTGGCAATCTACTTCAGTGAATAGAACATTGAGACCGAAATCGGCTAGTCTAGATACGGAAAGTAAATTGTAGCCAAGAGATTCAACGAGTATAACATTTTGGATGGAGCTGTCATGTGAGATGGCCACCTTACCAAGGCCAACCACCTTACCCTTTGAGTTATCACCAAAAGTGACATACTTTCGAGGGCCGTCGTTTTTAGCAAGCTCACGAAACATATCCTTGTCTTCGGTCATGTGATCTGTACATCCACTATCAAGAACCCATTCCTTTCCTCTGGCCATGTAACCATGAAGGTTAGCCATAAGACCAAAGTGCCTCATAGACTCTTCAAGGTCAAAGTCACTATCATCATCCTCGTCATAATATCCATGTTCAACCTCATCATCATATGAATGATCATTACCTAGAGAAGGTAACTCATTAGATTTATGACCATGACAATGTTCATATTTATGAATTCTAATAACTTGAGAGATGATGTCACTAATGATTCCAACATCTCCTTTGGCTTGCATGAGGTCACGAAGCTCAAATAAACAATCACCAAACTTAGGATCACTAGAATTCATCTTATTTAAAGAAATGGACTTTTGAAGAATCTCATCTAGATTTTTCAAGGAATAGTTTGGAAAGCGTTTCTCGAGATATCTCCATATAGTGTAAGCACATTCAAGTGTAGGCAAGCACACAATCAAGTTTCTAGGCAATCCTCTAATGATAAGATTAACAGTTCTAAGATTGCGGATCATGTCAAGAGACTCATCGGGGGTAGGATGCAAAGGATCAATAGGAGGCGCACAAGGGGTAGTAATGTACTTGTTCAAGTGATATTCATTGAAAATCTCAAGTATCTCATTTTTCCAATCATGATAGAACTCTCCATCAAGTAAAGGTACTCTACATCTAATACTCCCAATCGTAGACTCATCCATCTTCCTCCAATGGTGATTAAACCAAAGCAATGGAGACCAATGCTCTGATGCCAATTGAAAGGATCGAGAAGAGGGGTCTAGAGGGGGGTGACTAGACCCTCAACAAGCAAAAGTAGCAGTTTTTAAGTTCTTCAAGTTGAGGTGGAGTTTTAGCACAAGTTTAAGCATTCACAATACATTTCAAGCAAGCATGATAAGAGTATATGAGCAGCGGAAAGTAAAGCATGCAATTTGCAAGGAAGTAAAGAGATGGGATTGGAGTGTGCAAACGCAATTGGAGACACTGAGATTTTTGGCGTGGTTCCGATAGGTGGTGCTATCGTACATCCACGTTGATGGAGACTTCAACCCACGAAGGGTAACGGTTGCGCGAGTCCACGGAGGGCTCCACCCACGAAGGGTCCACGAAGAAGCAACTTTGTCTATCCCACCATGGCCATCGCCCACGAAGGACTTGCCTCACTCAGGTAGATCTTCATGAAGTAGGCGATCTCCTTGCCCTTACAAACTCCTTGGTTCAACTCCACAATCTTCTCGGAGGCTCCCAAGTGACACCTAACCAATCTAGGAGACACCACTCTCCAAAAGGTAATAAATGGTGTGTTGATGATGAACTCCTTGCTCTTGTGCTTCAAATGATAGTCTCCCCAACACTCAACTCTCTCTCACAGATTTGGCTATGGTGGAAAGATGATTTGAGTGGAAAGCAACTTGGGGAAGGCTAGAGATCATGATTCTTGTGGTTGGATTGGAATGTCTTGGTCTCAACACATGAGTAGGTGGTTCTCTCTCAGAAAATGAGTAGTGGAAGTGTAGGCACATTCTAATGGCTCTCTCTTGAATAGAGAAGGGGGTGAAGGGGTATATATAGCCTCCACACAAAATCTAACTGTTACACACATTTGACCCAACTCGATCAGACCGAATAGAAGAACTCGGTGAGACCGATTCAGTTCAAAATGTGAATGTTAGGATTTTCGGTGGGACCGATATGATCAACTCAGTGGGACCGATGTGCTAGGGTTAGGGCAAAACCTCATCTCGGTGTGACCGTTTGCATGAACTCGGTGAGACCGATTTCAGCAACTATCTATTTTCGAGTGTTCATTGTTTTTTTTGCCACGACTTCCATGAATGTCATTCCCTCATGAAACTTGGCAAGCACTTAAAACATTTGCAATTATTTTCCACCAAATTTTTCTTGAATTTTTTTAGATTTTCCTGTTCATGGTGGTATGATAAGAGCTAAAACTCGGATGGGCACTTACCAACAATTTTGTCATGAATGCAAGTGACATTGACATATAGGTGATGTTTTTCCAAACATTTTGGTATCTTATTTGCATTTTTCTGATTTAGTATGAATTAGTTATGAAGTTTTCAAAGTGACGGTCAAATGGTCAAAGGGCAAAAGCACAAGACGACAAAGTGGGTTGGGCAAGACCACGTGTTTTCAAAAACTAGGGGCAATTCAGTTGAGGAGGACACAACTAAGGGTATGAATACAATTATCCCATAAATAAAAGAAGGGACATTTACATTTATGCCCCTAACTGGAACCCACTACTCAGTTTTACCCCTAGTTTTCGGGTATGCTCAGTTTTGCCCCTCTGCCGTCAAATCACCTTATAGAAATGCCCTTCCGTGCCTTTACCGTCCGGTCAAAGGGCTTTGACCATGTGGGGAACAGTATAAAAAAATCTGAAATTTTGTGGGATCAAAGATACTCAGGTGCCCAAGGTGTGTGCAAATTTTCGTGTTGTTTGGACATTCCAGGAGCTCGTGGCAAAGAAAAATAATAAATATGTACGCCTGTGAACAATAAATTCGAAAAAAATAGCAAGAAAATTCAAAAAAATATGAAATTTTTTGGCATCCAAGATGCTCGGGTGCGCAAGGTGTGTGCAAATTTTTGTTGTGTTTAAACATTGTAGGAGCTCGTGGAGAAAAAAACAAAATTTGGCTCAGAAAAAAACTTTGAAAAAATGCACTATTTTGTTTTTTCTTTTTGCTATAGCTCCTCGCATGTCATTTGATCACAAAAACTTGCAAGCACCTTGCACACCCAAGCCTCTTTGATGCCAAAAAATTTCATATTTTTTGGAATTTTCTGCTATTTTTTTTAATTTACTGTTCACATGCGTACAAATTTACTGTTTTTCCTTTGCCACGAGCTCCTGGAATGTCCAAACAGCACGAAAATTTGCACGCACCTTGCGCATCTGAGTATCTTTGATCCCACAAAATTTCAATTTTTTTGATACTGTTCACCAGACGGTCAAAGCCCTTTGACCAGACGATAAAGGCACGGAAGGGCATTTCTATAAGGTGACTTGACGGCAGAGGGGCAAAACTGAGCATACCCGAAAACTAGGGGAAAACTGAGTAGTGGGTTTGAGTTAGGGGCAGAACTGGAATTGCCCCATAAAAGAATTGCGGTCTACAGTGGATCTACAAGCCGGCCAAGGGCTGAGCCAACATGAGCACTGACATGGCTCATAATTTTGACAAAGTGATAGCGGATTTCACAACGAAGCAAGTCATAGATAGAAAGTTACAGGATTCAGCTATAGAAATATATCTAGAAAATGCTAGAAAAATAAAAATAAAAGACCTAGCTATGACGAGGTCGGTAAGTACAAAGGAACTAATGAGATCTATCAACCATTGCAAAGGGATCTAGATTGGAACGGACTAGGTTAAGAGTAAGGACTAAATGGTCCAAGCACAACATTAAGATAAATCTAGATTTATGACTATGAACTATGGTGAAGCTATGAAGAGCTTCGACGAAAACGGTATGAACTATAGTCGTGCAACGGAGGCAATGGGTGCCTACAGATCTGCAAAGATGGGTCGAGTTTGGAAGTGGTTGATGGTGCGGCTGCGGCTTCCTCTAACGAAGCTCTGGTGATGCTCTCCTTGGTGGCGTGGCCACTGGTTGGACGGGACGGCGAGCTCGACATGGCGCAGGGCATCGGAGGCAAGAGGAAGAAGAAGGAGCAAGAGAAAGAAAGGGTAAAAGAGGCCCAAGGGTTGCATCGCGCTATTTATAAGGGATTGGAACCTGAAACTGCGGGTGCGAAGCCCTGGGATGCGCATTGATTTTTTGCTAAAGGGCTCCTTGATTCTTGCGCTTGACAAGGGCAACACATATTCGCTCAAAGATCCGCTATGATGTCATTTGATGTATTCGGGAAACAGTCATGTGATGTCATGGAACAGAGAAAAATGGAAAAGTGCTAAGTGTGGGAAGTATTCATAAGCGTCCAAACGGCTTGACCCTGCTAAGGCGTGTGGAAGAGAAGAAGCAAAGATCACAAGAACGGCTTTTCCGTCTTGAAATTTTAGACCCGGGCTGATCTTTTGATGTTTCTCTGTCCCCTTTATTTTTATTTTATTTTTTAGAATATAATTTAGCATGGATAAATCCAAGCTAAATTGGGGTCTAATGTTGGGGATATTTCTCCGCACCACGACCCGGCAGATGAAATGACCTGGCCCAGAACCCACCGGCTCGTGGGTCACTTTGACCTGGTGAGTCATCACATGGCAGAGGCCTTGAAGATTAAAGCCCTGGCTTGGTGAAGGCTGGCTCGCGGAGGGACTTGGCGGGCAGGCTTGTTGAAAGCCCATGATTGAACATTATCCTAGCTTGGAGAATAAGACAAGTAGGAAACAGAGTATGGCATGGGTTGTATTATGACTCGGAGACTATTGTAAACCTAGGGTCTCGACCTATTATATAAAGGGGAGCCCCTAGGACAAAAATACTTAAGTTACAATCAATCGAGGACTAGATTAGTGAATCCACATACTTGTAATCGAGATTTCTAGCAATATCAATCAAGCAGGAAGTAGGTCTTTACCTCCAACGTGAGGGGCCGAACCTGGGTAAACATGTGTCCTTCGTTCCTGATCAACCCCTCTCAAGCAACCTCCTAGTTGCGATGGCCTCCAGACTTAGTCCTTTCATGAGGACATCTGCTGTGACAAAACCATGACAAGATGGCTTCTTCTCTCTCTTTGATCTTCAATACAATGTTCTCCTTGATATTCTTGGAGATCTGTTCGATGTAATCCTTTTTTGCTGTGTGTTTGTTGGGATCTGATGAATTTTGGGTTTATGATCAGATTATCTATGAATATTATTTGAGTCTTCTCTGAACTCTTTTATGCATGATTGTTATAGCTTTGTATTTCTCTCTGATCTATCCGTTTGGTTTGGCCAACTAGATTGATTTATCTTGCAATGGGAGAGGTGCTTTGTGATGGGTTTGATCTTGCGTTGCTCAATCCCAGTGACAGAAAGGGACATGACACCTACTTGTATCGTTGCCATTAAGGATAAAAAGATGGCGTTTATTCATATTAATTGGGTTTACTTTGTCTACATCATGTCATCTTTCTTAAGGTGTTACTTCATTCTTTATGAACTTAATACTCTAGATGCATGCTGGATAGCGGTCCATGTGTGGAGTAATAGTAGTAGATGCAGGCGGGAGTCGGTCTACTTTTCTCGGATGTGATGCCTATATACATGATTATTGCCTTGGATATCATCATAACTATGCGCTTTTCTATCAATTTCCCAACAGTAATTTGTTTACCCATCGTATGCTATGTTCAAGAGAGAAGCCTCTAGTGAAAACTATGTCCCCCAGGTCTATCTTTATTATATATTAAAATCCAAAAATACCTTGCTGCAATTTATTTACCGCCATTTTATTTGTGTCTTCGTTTATCTATCTATCACTACGCGATTTTATCCTGGCAATTAACCGCCAAGGGATTGACAACCCCTTGTTTGCGTTGGGTGCAAGTATTTGTTATTTTATGTGTAGGTGTTGTTCACGAGGTCTGGCGTGGTTCTCCTACTGGATTGATAACCTTGGTTCTTAACTAATTAAGGGAAATACTTATCTCTACAGCACTGCATCATCCTCTCTCTTCGAGGAAATACCAACGCAGCTTACAAGTAGAAGGAAGAATATCTGGCGCCATTGCCGGGGAGGATTCACGTCAAGATAGTCTCCCGTCAACTTGCCAATTTCTGGCACCGTTGCCGAGGAGGACATTACCAAAACCTATCAAGTACCATCACACTAACTTTCATCTTCTTGCATTTACTTTCATTTGTCATTTGCCTCTCATTTTCATCTCCCCCACTTCTAAATGTTTTCACAAAAACACAAAAACATTTTTCGTTTGCTTGTTTGCTTGCTTCCTTGATTTTATTGCCTTCATGTCAACACACCAAAAACAGAAAAGAAAAAGGGAAAGTAAAGACATATGGATCCACTTAAAGTTTTCTACTTGGATCATCTTTGATCCATTTGTGCTCGTGCTGAAACCCCAACTAGTTTAGTTGAGGAAAAATCATTAGATGAGCATGCTCATTTTGTGCATCACCATTTTGTCTCAAAAAGGGAGACTCTTATGGAATCAAATAAATTGTTTGTTGTGCTATGCTTGGAACCTATGTGAAATTCTTGATTTTACTTCACTACTGCAGGATGCTGCTAACGCGACACTATAATCAGAGACCCTTCAATGAAACTGTGTGTGATGCATTAATCACAAATGGTGATGTAATAAAACCATAAAAAATGATGCAAAATGTTTGCGATGGCGGAGATATCAAACACGGTTCATACTATAGTTGCGTGTGCGATGCCTGGCATATTGTTCTCTCCAATGAACTATTTGTGATGAGGCAGAACAATAGAAATGAGCAGCCAGATGAAGGTGTGTGCGATATATGACATACAGTTCACTCGGATGAACTGTTTGCGATTAGGGAATGCAACAGAAACAGTCACCCAGATCAAGGTGTGTGCGATATATGGCATACAGTTCAGTCGGATGAACTGTTTGCGATTAGGGAACGCAACAGAAATAGTCACTCAGATCAAGGTGTGTGCGATATACGGCATATAGTTCACTCGGATGAACTGTTTGCGATTAGGGAACACAACAGAAACAATCACCCAGATCAAGGTGTGTGCGATATACGGCATACAGTTCACTCGGATGAACTGTTTTCGATTAGGCAACACAACAGAAATGGTTCAACTTAACAAGATGTGTGTGATATGCGGCAAACAGGTTCCTAATCAGAAATGTGTGCAAAGACCCATAATAACACAGACAATTTCTCCCAATAAGCCATGTGTGTTGTGGGAAAACACTTGCTCATATACAATTGTCAGCGATTGATGAATTCATCACTGACGGGTTCCCTAGTATGGTCTGTGTGCGATGTCATTGCATACAGAACAACAATATATGTACTTATAACTTATAAGGACTTGATTCCATAACCAAATTGAACATCCAATTACATAGGTGGCTAGTACACACATGACCTTTGCACACACCAAAGTATGTTCCAAAATGCCTAGAAAACTCAAAAAATATATAAAAAGGCAAAATGAACCCTGAATAATTTCATATTCTTAGGACGACGCTCCTATAGTTTCATGTTGCCTCTGTAAAATAAATCAAGGCGGGAGGAGACAGCGTATGTCGTTTTGCACACATAGGTGACAAGTTCCCTCTCGGAACCATGAGGCTTCTTGAGAGAAGCTCCGGTTTGTAAGAAGTTTATACCAAAACTTGTCCCAAATTGGACTAATTTTTTACCACAGCATGTTGGTGCCATGTTATAACACCATGCCAAGTTTCATGATTTTGAGGCGAGTTTTGGATTTACAGTAATTTTAAAACCAGGTTTCTCAATGTTTACTGTCGAGTCGACACCACCCTGGATAGGCTTTTTCCTCATGGGTCCCAAATGTCAGAATCCAAATCTGTCACTACCATGCAGCTTTTCTTATTAAGAATTACATCCCATTTGGTGTGCTAGCTGAAAATAAGTTTGTGGGTGCTGGCGGGCGCTAAGAACTTACGGGTTCTGTAATGAACAATGATCTCAAGGATCCCGCAACAGTGATGTTCTTTCCCTATGTTGTGATTGCTTATAATATTTATGTCTTAATTAAAGAAATGGGAAGTCATTGGCCCAGTATAAAGAAAATATGGGTCAAAGCCGAGTTGAAAAGGGCAACAATATCTAACTCCAGCTTACAAATGGTCCAAAAGCATGAGGATTAATTGTTCATCAGGTTTAGACAAAACCCAGATTGAACAGGGCAATAACTTCTAACTACACCAAAGTTTTGGGCAGTCACAATCAAATGGATCGTTCTGATCCATAAAATCAAGATCCCAACACAAAACTTCTACTGGTCCATGATGACGACAAGTTGTTGTAAATAGAAGCCGAGCACGTTCAGAAGCCCTTAGGTCCACCTAAAACTTCTTTTTATGTTGTTCAACATATCCATCCGTGAGAAAATTCTTGTTGAAAAACTTAATCCTCATGGACAATAGTAACCTCACATTCAACATGAAGAATGTGACAAAGCTAGTGTTTGCAGGGTTGGATGTATATCCTTCCAACGTTATTGTCTTCAAACGAATGTCATGAGATCTGAGAAAATCCTTGTGCTTCCTCACCCATCGATTGGTTATACGTTTTTCTCCAAGTGCTAGTACCTAAATAGACATGAAGATCGAAAATAGTTAATGTCTAAAATAGAGTATGTTGAAGGAGCGACAGCTGAACGGTTAATTCTAGTACATTATATATGGGCTTTCAGTGTGCGTGAAATCATCACCTTTATATACAAATTCTCCAGACATGGAAAGCATCGCAACAAGCCAATACTCGTGTTCAGATCAAGACACCACATACTGATATATAAGGTCTTGACAGAATTTCGCACCCCTGATAGGCCTTCCATGGACAAGCTCTTCATTCAGCATAGAACATAATATTAGCACCGAAAGTGTACTCCAAGATGATATTTAACTTGTGCGCACAAATGAAAAATGCAGATTACAAAAGTGTACATGAATAATATACCGTACCTGATTAAGTGTGGATCCAAACACCATCTTGAACGATTTAAACGGATCATCAATTGCACCCAAGGCCTCCAGTTTAGGCGCAGAGACCACAGTTATTTGCGAAGGTGCATAACACCAATCAAGGAGCAACCTTTGAAGTGAAGGGGCATCTTCGATGATGAGCTCGTGTCCTTCCAAACAAATTCCAATGCTTACAAGGTGAGGCGACTTTATTTTGATACAAGGGACATGGATTCCATTTCCAAAAACAAGAACCAAGCGCTCCAGGGTAGGGCAGCTGGAGTGGATAATGATGTGCAGTGAGGCCTCCGACAGATCAACCAACATAAGCGCAAGTTTTTTTCAGCAGTGGGAGTCGAAGCATTTGTACCAGATTGTCTGCTAGATGGCACCGGGTCAAGGTGGTGGTGTGGAGAGAGGAGGTAAACCATGAGATGTACATCGATGGTGAGGCACAGATACAGCGATTGGTAGTAAGTTATTTTCATAGTGATGGTAAAACTCAAGCTGCTGGAGTTTTTCAAATTGATGGGATGTCAGCCAGGCGGCCACCGTGCAGGGTATGTCCAGCAGGTAGCATGTCGGGATGCAGATGCGTTGAACGGAGCCCTAGTGGGAGGAGATGATGGCTCTGAGAGTTTAGAATCATCATCAACAGATAGCTGACGATAGTCGAGATTAAGAGGCGCGGTGCGCCATTGAGTGCGCTACCAAGATGGGAGGACTTGTGTGTGCAGCCATCCTTGGTGGGGAGAAGGGAGATGATCTCCCCAAGGATGGCATCCGGGAGATCGCTGATGCGGTCCACCGGAGATTCTATGGGTTCCTCAGATCCAGGGGGGTCGTGGCCGCTTCTGGCCGTGCTACCGGGTCCAAGATCTACCACCGGTGGCGCTGCTGGTCGGAGCCTCATCTGTGTACATACCAATCTGAAAAAATGGCAGAAACATACATGTACGACATTCAAAATCAATTCTCAAGATCTGGAAGAAAAAAAGGCACAAACATATATGTAGGACATTCAAAATCAATTCTCAAGATCTGGCCACGAATTATTAGCACGCACGCTAACCCTAGTCGGATTATTAGAAAATTCATTTGTACAGAACAAACAATTAATCACTAACCCTATACGGATACCATTCAAACAATCAATACACTACATGCATCTAACGGATCTTAATTACTCTGATTTTATGGACTGAGAGAACATTACCATAGGATTTGTATTCCAAAAAAATTAGAGGGGGTGGGGGAGTAACCAGAGAAAACACATGATATGTTTGCCGCACAAATGGGTATAGATGACTAACCGGTTTTCCGTCGGAGTCGCAGTCATTGTCGGAGTTGCTGTTGACCTTCGGCTCCAGCTGGGGGGGGGGGCACGACGGTGTCGACGAAGTCAAGGTCGTGCTGCTGCCCGTGCGAGACCTCGTCGGCGGCGACGGCAACCTCTGTGCCTAGCTTCATGCGTTGCGCGGGTGCTTCACCAGCCCCGGCATCGCCACTCCCTCCGATGGTGTGCTTTGGGGGCATCCTCATACACTCCAGAGTCCAGACATTGGTGACCACTGTTGACCGGGGGTGCGGCCGCCTATTATGGCCAGCAGCTCGGGCGCGCCATTAATACGGACTAGTGGGAGCAAAGCGGGCGGCTGTCAAAGGCCGTCTTGCCTCCCGGTGAGCCTATGCGGCGGACTTCTGGCATTCCTATCATCATTTCACATAGCTACTCGCACGCCTCCTGGTGACACTGCGCAGCGAAAATGCCTCCCGTCAATTCACACACCTACACGCATGCCTCCCGGTCTGCTCGCAAGCGTCCCGTCAACTCACACCTGCTCGCACGGCACATGGGCACGTGGCAGCACGTATATTTTTTTATTTTCTGATGATTCATTCTGCCGCTTTACTGCTTAACCGAAGCATGGCACGGTCTAACGCACACGGTCCGAATTAATAATCCGTATGAGATATTGGTTGCCAGTTATTAACAATCTCCCGTTTGTAAGAAGATTATATCAAAACTTGTCTCAAATTTGACGAAAAAATACAATATCACAGTCTACTGGTGTCCATATATGACACCACGATAAGTTTCATGAATTTCAACTAAGTTTTGGATTTACTGAATTTTAAAAATCAATATTCTTAATGTTTTGAAATCTCTTTCTCGGGGAAACATGCACCCAGGGACAAATATATGATTTTGCAATCCATTTTGGTGCACATGTAGCTCAAATTTGATTTTTGCACATTAAATTCCTAGGAAATCAATCAATGTATAAAATGGGTCGAATGATCTCTGGTTTTTTTTCAAACTTTAACACGACACTCCTTTGGTCACATGTTGAATGCAGAAAAAGTTTGACATGCCTCAGAGTGGCGGTGGTGGTGAGGGATGTGTGTGTCTATGTGTGTGTGGGGGGTCCGGCAGTACACTACGAGTTGTGAGCCTCCGTGATGTGGGATTATTGATCATTTTGTGAGTCATATATGCCATATCAAAGTCATGAATTGGTTATTTAAAGCATTACACAACCCTTTCATGCATACATGTTCAGGCCACATGCATGCATTGGTGGTCCTCTCGGACACTCCCTTGTGTGGTTATCAGCGACGTGCCCATTCGTTAGCCCGCAAAGTTTTTCAGTTTCCACCGACAACGAGAGGCATTTGACCAAAGGTGGATTCACCTTGGCATGTGTGTTATGGTGTGGATCATGGTGAGATTCCATATCAAAGTTCGGGCACGTGCGTACACAAGAGTCCCTCCCATCGGCTCGAAGTGAGGGGGATAGCATCATGAACCTCTGTGTAGTGCATTTCCGGTTTGCGACGCATGTGCCACGTCAAAGTTGTGCATTGGGTATTCAAACATCACACAACACACGGGCACATGCACGCGGTGGTTGTCCTATGACACTCACTCGCGTGTGACTCTCTCTACGGACCCGCGAGGTCGTCGTCGATCACTTGAACGTACATCGAGAGAGAGGTTAATTTGACCAACAAGGATGGTTCTTTTTTTGTTTGTGTTACGTATATGCACGGTAGGAGTATGTAGTACATGTCAAAGAGGGGGCAACATGAATACTTTATATATATGTGTCATAACCTCGCTCCATGTGGGGACTTTTCGGTTCTCGAGGCAGGTGCCGCATCAACGTTGTGCATTGGTATTCAAACATCATGCAATACCATGCAGGTAGTGGTTGCCCTATAGGAACTCACTCGCGTGCGGCGCTTCCATCTGTGGGCCCACGAGATTGTCCTCCATCACTTTGACCCAACGAGAGAGAGGTTAATTTGACCATCAAGGAATGATTCTTTTTGGTTTGTGCTATATAGTAGAAGTATATATATACCATGCGTCGAATGGGGGCGTAGCACATACCACGCATCATGAACCTCGCTCTCTGTGGGGACTTTTTGGTTTCCGAGGTATATATATATGGTGCCAAATCAAAGTTGTACATTGCGTATTCAAACATCACACAAACACCTCTTTGGGCCACATACAGACAGTGGTACGTAGTCCTATATAGGATGCTCACTCACGTGCGACGTATGCTTCGTTCCTGTTGGCCCGCGAGGTCGTCGTCCATCACTTTGACGCAACGAGAGAGAGGTGCGTTTGACGAACAAGGAGGATTAATTCTTTTAGGGCTGTGTTATGATAGGAGTATATAGTACGTGTCGAAGGGGGGATGGGACCAGCATATATTAGGTGTCACATGAACCTCACTCTGTGTGGGGACTTTGCGGTTTTTGAGGCAAATGCCACATCAAAGTTGTGCATTAGGTATTCAAAACATTACAACCACACACCTCTCCATATATATATTTTGGACACATGCAAGCAACGGTGGTTGTCCTCTGGCACTCACTCACGCGGTTATCAGCGATGCTTCCATCTGTCGGCCCGCTTGGTCCATCACTTTCACCGACGGCGAGAGAGGTTGATTAATTTGACTTAGGAGGGGATTAGTTTTTTGTTTATATCGCGATATAGGTCATGATGTGAGACTACATATATAATAGCGCATGTGTACACATGAATCCATCCCGCTGGCACTACAAAAAAAAAGACACATCCGTGACATTTTGGGCCGAATGAATTTTTTTCTGTCATGCTTATGACACTTCTATGACGATAATTGTGACAAAACCACGTATCATCATAGATGTGGTGGGCTCCTACTTCTATGACAGAAAATGGGCTTTTCGTCCTGGGCGGGCCGGGGATGCACCTACATGACATTCTTTGGGCCATCCATGATAGAAAAAATCTTGGTAGAAGCGAGGGCGAGGAAAATTTCGAGGAGTTCCCGGTTACGGTGGGTGGTCGGGGACGAGCGATGCACTGTGGTTTGTGCATTTATCTCTTGTATGCACGTGTGTGCGAGGCGTTGGGCTCTAACTGAACTTGAGCAATCACACTATAGCTATGTTACTGAACCCGAGCGATCGATCGACCCCATGGCTGTTAACTGAACCCGAGCGATTCATTCGCTACTGACTGAACCCGAGCGATTCATTCGCTGCTGCTGCTAACTGAACCCGAGCGATCAATCACTGCTGCTGCTTTACTGAAGCCGATCGAGCCCCCGTGCGAGACATAGCCAGCCGATGTTGGGTTGCCTCTCGATGAACAATGACCGTTGCTACTGTGCGCGTGGTACGTAGAACTAGTCGAGACGTGGTGAGTCGAGCCGGTTGGTTGGCTGTGGATGAATAGCTCCCGGTGGGGGTTGGATGAACAGGACCCCGTGGTAGTATAGGTTGTTGCCGCTAGATGAACAGGACCCAGATCGAGGAGGTGGGGGTGGATGAACAGGACCCCGTGGAGGGCTGGTTGAACAGTAGCCGGTGGAGGCTGGATGAACAGTAGCCTGTGGATGAACAGTGCCTGGTGGAGGCTGGAGGAAGTCGATGGTGGATGAACAGTAGCCCGTAGAGGCTGGAGCGAGGCAGTAGACGGTGGATGCATAGTTGCCCGTGGAGGCTGGAGCGAGGCAGTAGACGGTGGATGAACAGTAGCCAATGGAGTCCCGTTTTGCGGTATGCCACACCCCTCCTGATGAACAGGACATAGTTTCGACAGTAGGCGCTCCAACACAAGTCTGTTTCCTCCGTTTTGCGGTGCACCACACCCCTCCCGATCAACAGCACCCCGTTTCGACCGTAGGAGCTCGAACACAAGTCCGTTTCCTCCATTTTGCGGTATGCCAAACCCCATTTCGGCTGTTCTGTCCAAGCCAGTTGGCTCCCGTTGAACAGGACGCATTCCGACCCAGTCTGTTGCCTCCCGATGAACAGGACGCTATTTCTCCATCCGACCTAGCCGGTTCGCTACCCGATGAACAGGATGCCGTTACTGCCGTTTGTTGCCTCTCCATGTACACGAGCCCTGGCCGTCCGTATGCGCGAGTACGCGTTCGAGGCCCCGCCCGTATGTACGTATGTGGCCGTATTTTTTGCCTGTGGCTATACGTACGTGTACACGATTTAGATGGGACTGCCTGAACTGCTACGCCGGGTGCTCTACTACGACACGTGCTGCTACTTACTCGGCCACGATTCATACTTGTAGAGAGACCGATCGACCAGTACGTACGTACACGTTCGCGACCAGACAGACAACGCTACGTACGCTTCGACCGGATGGGTCCCAGCTGTCAGGGAGGATAAGGAGGCACTTCCTTACATGCGAAGCTATAACTAGTGGGTCCCAGCTGTCAGGGGGAAGAATCATTTTTTTGCCCCCAATATGGACGCACTTCCTTGTGTGCGAAGATGTAGCTGGTGGGTCCATCTGTTAGCCTCACCGCGTACAGTACTCTTCCGATGGCTGTCATTCGTTGACCACATTGACCATGCCGCGTGGATAACACCCAGGCGGTGGACGACGGCGAGGCCTAAGAAGGGAACGACGCTGAGCCAGGGAAGACGAGGCAGGTGGATGCCCATGTGGAGGGGAGTACGAGGATTCACTGGTTCGGCTGCGGTGTAAGGCTGCCGTCGCCGGAGAATAACAAGGGGTGTGGGTGAGTCGAGGAAAGGCCTGGCTAGTGGTAGTATGGTCGGGCGCTGAGGCCTGCACAGCAGCACATCCGGCCATGGGAGGCTGGAGCAGGCTGTACGGCGGGCGCTCGTTTGGGCGGCTGGAGCAAGAAGACTAGAGGTTGAAGACACAGCTCGGCCGTTGGATTAACATCCAATGGTCAATGTAGCTAGAATCGTTTATTGACTAAGTTGACAAAGCCCTACGTACGCGTCAACTTAGTAGGCCCATAAGTCAGCCTCCAAATCTGGTGGGTCCCAGCTAGCAGGGGGAATCATTTTTTTCACGTAATAAGGTGGCACTTCCTTGCGTGCGAAGAAGTTTTCTGGGTTTTTTATTTCTTCTTTTTTGAGTTAGAATAAAAAGAAAACAATTTAGCATCTTTGGTACAATCTATATTTTCACGAAATGGATCATAATAAAGCTGGTGGGTCCCAGATGTCAGGGAGAGGAAACTTTTTTTTCGGCGTAATAAAGGAAGCACTTCCTTGCGTGCGAAGATGTAGCTGGCGGGTCAAACCTGTCAGGGGGAGAAATCATTTGTTTTTGCATAATAAGGGGACACTTGCTGCATGCGGCCATGGGCCATGTGGGTCCCTACTGTCAGCCACTCCACATACATGCCTCTTCCAATGGTTGTCGTTTGTTGACAAAGTTGACCACGCCACGCCGTGAGAACCAACGCGGTGAATGATGGCAAGGCCTAGGAAGGGAACGACCCGGGGCCGACGAAGACACAACAATGGATGCCCACGCGGAGGGGAGTATGAGGGTTCACTGGTTCGGCTGCGATGTGAGGCTGTTGTCGCCGGAGAATAACAGGAGGTGTTGGTGAGTACAGGAATGGCCTGGACGGCGATGGGAGTAGGGTGGGCCGGTGAAGCCTGCGCGCCAGCACAGCCGGCCACGAGAGGTGGTAGCAGGCGGTACCGCTGGTGGTGGTTTGGGCGGCTGAAGGAAGAATATCCGAGATTGAAGAAGCACTACAGCCGTTGGATGGACATCCAACGGCCATTGCTGCTAGAATCGTGTGTTGACTATAAGTTGACAAAGCCTTCCGTACGCGTCAACTTAGTAGGCCCACAAGTGAGCATCACATCTGTGGCATAGAACATATAGCCCATTTGCGATTTGTAATAATGTACAACCCATTTTTGAATTCTAGTGGAATTTACTACGGCCCATTTACAGTTTCTTTAAATTACAGCCCATTCTAGCCAGGATAACAATTAATAATTTCAACCAACCGCTCAAAACAGAATTCAACAAAAAATCCCACATTTTGATGGGATCCGAAATATTTTTATCCTGAAATTTTGAGTCAGATTAAATATAATTTCAAAATAAATTTGTATTAGGTAAAAATCCAACGAAATATTGCGCGCGGATCAAGAAATGAAATTAAAATTTTCAAAATCCAAAAATAATATTTTTGAAACTAATTTCCTGTTTGGTGCATTTTTTATATTTACAGCCTAGTTTTTATAATTACATCCCATTTATTATTTCTTAAATCCCATTTTCTTGTTAGGCCTAATGCATCCCTCCTTGGAAAGATTTGCTACCCAGCGGGGTGGAGAATAAGAAGTTGATCTGGGTTGGGTATTCCGGAAAAAAAGTATAGTTGGGCTAGCCATTTTCACCTTGAAAAATTAATATCTGGGCCGGATATTTGGTAGACATAAAATAATAGCCTGGGCTAGACGGGCGCTACAGCCCGCCCAGTTGATACCATGCTCCTCTGAACAACAACAAAAACATCGCTCAAGAAAAACTCTGCTCACACCTCAAAAACACAAATACTGCTCGAGCTGCTAGGTCCCAGCTGTCAGCCGCTCCTTGTGCAATTCTCTCATTTATTGACTATATAGATTGACAATGGTGTGGGACCGTGATGTCAGGAAACCAGGAGGAAGCAAAAAAAATTATAGTTGTATATAATAAGGAGGCACTTCCGTACATGTGGCTATGGCCTTGGTGGGTCCCCACTGTCATCCTCTCCAAGTAAAGTCATCTCCTAATTCCTCATGTTCGTTGACCATGTTGACAATGCGAGACGGGGGCAGCACGGCGAGCGCAACAACTCAAAGGACGACGGAGAGGGCCTCCCGGGCCCTACGGATGGTCTGATATAGCGCCCACTGGTCGTTCAGGAAGCCAGGATCATCGGACCCCTATGAGCACCTTCGAGCGACTGAGCTGGCATGAAACGGTAAGGCCGTGCTTGGGAGCTCCGGATTGTTTCACACCTGTATTAAGCATACAAGTGTAATTTACTCGTCACCGGAAACAACGGGTAAAATACAGGCGTAATGAAACCGACGGCCCGAGGTCTGTAACGAAAACCGGCGAGTTACACATGTAATTTGAGAAACCAGCGTAATGACCAACCAAGCGCTTCGCCCAAGACCATCTGCTTTTATTTACAAGCATCAGTTTTACAAGCGGTTTTGGTTGGAAAACGACGATCCAATCACGGCCTAAGATGATGAGTTTGTCTGAAGATCATATAGTTTCACCTCTAACCTACCCAAGTTGTCGTATAGGCTATGAATGAAACATAACACGATGAACTTCTTAAGCACAAAAACAACAAAAGAGGATGATCTTCTTAACATGCAAATCACTGGCATTAGATCAACATGCAAAACAATACGAAGCATTATTCTCAGGAGGCACGGTGAACAGCTCATGATGCCGCATGCCACAGCATTCCAAGCTCAACTTTGCAATCAAACTCACAAAGCCTGGCATTTCATGGACAACATTCAGAACAAACTCTTAAAATACCTTACATAAGTCAACATTCATGACTATGCATCTCATCAGAGTAAATATTTACTTCTGAACTGAACACACAAATAGGAAAAAACGATCGATGCTGCTCACAGCAAAGGGCATCCCATTCCAAAATATCAAATGCATGTCTTCTGGCTAACATCAATGAGCAAAATTTGACAAGGTTTTCCAATTCCAAAACACTAAACGAATGTCTTCTTGCTAACATCAATGATTAAACTTTGACAAGCTTTTCCCATTCAAAATATGTAATGCCTATGATTGTGGAATGGGCAGGGTTTGTCATCAGTTTGCACACTGAAATGGCACATGGAGCCGGATTAACCAGCGTATCTTTTTGTGCAGTTCCACTAAAATCAAACAATGTCTTGCGTAGCACAGTGGATTTCGTATTTATATGTTGCAAGGCCTTGAAGACGTTGGCAGCTTCATTCAAGTAGATAGCCCGGTGGCTCATGGTGACGATGAATGATTAGATAACCATTCAATGTATTGTGCATGATGAAGTACTATGGAGGACACAAATCATCTGAACATTTTGTGCAGTTCCACGGAGATCAAGCTGAGCATCCCTGTCTGCATAAATACAGAAAAAGTGTGATGAATATAATAGTGGTACTAGTTGATTAAACATACGCTCACAACTATAATCATCTTCATTATCTTAACAGGAAAAGATAGCAATACAATAGCTTCAATTAAACATTTATTCAAAGCAATACAATAGTTATCCCCATGAGTTCCGTGGGGATAACTGCTTCCGCCCCATAGACCAGGGGAAAAGGAGTTTGCCCGGTAGCTCGATTTGGTGTCGTTCTAAGGGACCATAGAACTACCGGCAACTCATCGATCCACCGCCTACCGTGCTTCTGTAGCGTATCAAAGGTTCTTGTTTTGAGTCCCCGCAGCACTTCAGCGTTCGCCCTCTTAGCTTGCCCGTTGCTTCTGGGATGTGCGACAGAAGCAAATGAGATCTTGCTTCCGAGGGCATGAACATATTGCATGAAGGCGCGGCTCGTGAATTGGGTGCCGTTGTCGGTAATGATCCTTGCCGGGATTCCAAATAGACACACCAAATCTTTCAAGAACTTGATAGCTGATTGAGCAGTCACCTTTCTCACGGCAGCAACTTCCAGCCACTTTGTAAACTTGTCGATAGCAACGAACAAGAATTCAAAGCCCCCGATCGCTCAGGGGAAAGTGCCGAGGATATCGAGCCCCCAGACCGAAAATGGCCATGATAAAGGGATTATCTGAAGAGCTTGGGCAGGCAGGTGGATTTTCGTGGAATGGAACTGACAGGCTTCACATTTGGTGACTAGCTCAACCGCATCTTGGAGGGCTGTGGGCCAATTGAATCCTTGCCAGAATGCTTTCCCAACCAGCGCCCTTGATCCAATGTGGGAGCCGCACATGCCTTTGTGTATCTCAGCCAGCAGTTCCTTCCCTTCTTCCTGGTAGATGAACTTCAATTTCACACCGTTGGGCCTCCTTCTGTACAGAGTGTCATCGACAAACTGGTACATACTGGCCCTCCGGGCTACTCTTTCAGCCTCATCTTGGTCATTGGGGAGTTCTTCGGTTTGGAGAAAGTGGACTATGTGCCTTGCCCAAGTTGGAGCCCGGGGCTCGGCAACAAGGACTAGCGGCACCTCCTCAACTGCGGGGGCACATTCCTCGTTCGCAGGGACCATGGGTCCGGCTAGAGGGTGCGGTCCGGTAGGTTGTGAGGAGTTGTCTCCGGCAGGGTCCCTGCCAGGAGCGGATGGCTCTACCGGGAGAGGCTTACCGGAGTCCAGCTTTCTCCTTTTCTGGGCCATTGTTGCTGGGGATACAGAGGGCTGAGTAAGATGGAGAACTAAAGTTCCTGGTTCCACAAGAAGCTTTTGGGCAGCACACTTTGATAGGTGATCAGCTATGCTGTTTTCCGCACGAGGTATGTGCTTTGTTTGCAACCCATCAAAGCGCTCCTCCAATCTTCTCACTTCCTCAACGTATGCCTCCATCAATGGACTTTGGTAATCCTTGTTGACTTGTCTCACCACAAGCTGTGAGTCTCCTCGAATGACCAGCTTCTTGATTCCCAATTCTGCGGCAATCCTGAGCCTCTTCCCGGGAAAAATGCATCTGGACGACGTACTTCAAGTGTTCCCCGGAGGGAGCAATGAGAAGCACGCCAGCCCCTGCACCTTGTAGGGAAAAAGCACCATTAAAATACATGATCCATTCTCGGGGCGCCTCCTTGCCGGGGATAACTGTTTCTGGCACTTCCTCGTCAGGGGTTGGCGTCCATTCTGCAGTAAACTCTGCCAATGCCCTGCTCTGGATTGTTGATGTGTTCTCAAACTTCAAACCAAAACTGGATAACTCCAAAGCCCACTCCACTATTCTACCAGTAGCCTCAGGGTTCCAGAGTACCCTTTGCAATGGGAAGCGAGTGACAACCGTGATCTCATGGGCTTGGAAGTAGTGGCGCAGTTTCCTTGAGGCCATGATGAGGCCAAAGATCAACTTTTGCACGCCAGAGTACCTCGATCTAGCCCCCTGTAGCAGGGAACTGACGAAGTACACTGGGCGCTGCACCACTTTCTTCCTTGCCGTGTCCTTGGGGTTGTCTTCATTGCCGTGCTTATCTCTGTCCTGATCCCTATCTGACTCTGCTGGTCTTTGCTCACTCTCTGTTTCATCCACTTCCCGCTGCGCCACCAAGGCTGCACTAACCACTTGATTGGTTGCCGCCAAGTATAACCGCAACGGCTCTTACGGTTTCAGAGCAACCAAGGTGGGCACAGAAGATAGGTAGGCCTTCAACTCTTGCAAAGCCGCATCTTCTTCTGGAGTCCACTTCATGGGCCATGCCTTATTCAAGATTTTGAAGAACGGCAAGGCGCGCTCGGCAGACTTGGAAATGAATCTGCTTAGCGCGGCAACGCACCCTGTCAGACGCCTTACATCTTTGACCGTCTTTGGTGCTTGGATCTATTCGATGGCTTGGATCTTATCGGGGTTGGCTTCGATCCCCCGATGGGATACAAAGTACCCTAGCAGCTTGCCGGAGGGAACACCAAATACACACTTCTCCGGGTTGAGCTTCAAGTTGATCTTGCGCAAATTGGCAAATGTCTCCTCCAAATCCTGGATAAGGGTTGATCTGTCCTTGGTTTTGACAACAATATCATCCATATAAGCCTCAATGTTTCTGTGCAACTATGGCCCAAAACCAATCTGGACTGCCCTTGCAAAAGTAGGCCCGGCACTCTTTAATCCGAAAGGCATGCGGATAAAACAGTACATACCACACGGGGTGATGAACGAGGTCTTCTCTTTGTCTTCCTTGGACATGAAGATTTGATGATACCCAGAAGATGCATCCAAAAAGGAAAGCAAATCGCAGCCTGAAGTGGAGTCCACGATCTGGTCGATGCGCGGCAAGGGAAATGGGTCTTTCGGGCAAGCCTTGTTGAGATCTATGAAGTCTATGCAAAGTCTCCATTTCCCATTGGCCTTACGGACAACCACTGAATTTGCTAACCACGTTGGATGCAGCACTCCTCTGGCCAAACCAGCTGCCTCAATTTTCTTGATCTCCTTTGTAATGAACTACTGGCTCTCCAAGGCCTGCTTCTAGACTTTCTGCTTGACAGGTCGGGCATGTGGGCAGACAACAAGGTGGTGCTTGATTACCTCCCTGGGAACACCAGGGATATCAGATGGTTGCTAGGCAAACACATCGATATTCGCCCACAGGAAGGCAACGAGCGCGCTTTCCTATTTATCATCAAGGGTAGCGCTGATGGTGGAAGTACCATCAACGCCAGCCAGCCCTGCCAGGACCTTCTTCACTTGTGGAGCAGTAACCTTGGATCTCTTGTTGTTGGAACTCTCCGGCAAGTCATCAACAGGCGCAGCGCACTCCGGAGAGGCGCGCTTCCCGAATTCCTTGCCGGAGCCCTTAATATCCTTCTTCTTCCCTCTGTTCTCCTTGGCGGGAACTACCGCTGCCTCTGCCGTGACTGCGTCCCGGTACATCTTGTCCACACAAATGATTGCGTCTTTCTCATCTGATGGACGGAAATGACTCCAACTGGCCCTGGCATCTTCAAGATGTTGTAGGCATAGTGGGATGCCGCCATGAACTTAGCCAGGGCTGGGCGTCCAAGGATTCCATTGTACGGCAAGGGGAGGTCAACCACATAAAACACAATCTTTTCAGTCCGGTAGTTCAGCTCTCCCCCAAATGTCACAGGCAACATGATCTTTCCCTTAGGATGACTCCTGTCGGGATTAACTCCTTGAAACATGCCGGTGACTTTTAACTCATCCTCTGCTATCTGAAGCTTGCTGATAACCTTTGGGGAAATCAAATTCAACCCGGCCCCACCGTCCACCAACATCTTCGTGACCTTGAGGTTGCGGATTGTTGGAGAGACCAACAACGGCAAACATCCTACCACGGTGGTGCGGTCAGGATGATCCTCTTCGTCAAAAATGATGGGCGTGCGTGACCATTTGAGTGGTTTCCGGGCCCCTATCGCTGGTTCCACGGCATTAACCTCACGCGCCCACCGCTTGAGTTGGTGGTGAGAGGCATGTAGGGATGCACCCCCGTCAATGCACAGGGCGTCAGTGGCCTTCTGGAACTCCTGCTCACTGGTTTCCTCTTCATCCCCTTCATCACTCTTATCACAGCAGGCTTCCTTCTCTCGATCCCTGGCGGGTTTTCCTTTGTTCCGAAGAGGTCTGCCGGGGCGATTTACTTCACCACCACGACCCTTACCGCTAGCAACATTCTGTCCCTTTTCCTTGCCACGCTTCTCATATTCTGCTTTCTGTCTCTTGACAAGCTGCTCAACCTGATAACACTCTTGAAGGTCGTGGCCCTTGGTTCGATGGATCTTGCAGTACGGTCCATCACCTTTCCTGGCCCTTTCGGCGGCCACGGCCTCCCGGCAGTTAGAGCACACGGCAGCTTCCTTGCCGGGGGTTTCGGCCTTAACCTTCTTGCCGGTATTAGGGATACCCGACCCTTCAACAGACATTTCCGTCTTATCCTTGTGCTTCTTATTGCGTTTCTTGCTCTTCTTCTGACTGGTGGACTCGTCATCATCCTTTGAATCAACATTAATGCAAACCTCCTCTCCGGGCAGTTTTCTTCCCTCCTCCATCCGAGCACACTTATCCACCAAGGTGTAAAGTTCCTTCACAGTCTTGGGCAACCGTACATTCATCTTGGAACGAATCTTCCGGTTGTGCACATTGGACTGGAAGGCGGCTATCACAGCTGCTGGATGGATATTTGGGATGTTTCTGTGGACTCTGCTAAATCTTTGCAAATACTTCTGGAGAGTCTCTCCTTCTTTCTGCTGAAGAAGCTGCAGATCGCTGGGCCAACCTGGTTCTTGATGGCCGCCAGTGAAGGCGCCAATGAACTCATGGCACAAATCGGCCCATGACGAAATGGAGTTCTCTGGCAGGTGCATCAGCCAAGACCTCACATTGGACTTGAGAGCCAAAGGGAAGTAGTTAGCGAATACCTTCTCATCTCTTCCCCCGGCAGCTTGAACAGCGATAGTGTAGATGCTCAGAAACTCTGCCGGGTTCAGCCTCCCATCGTACTTCTCGGGTATCTCTGGCTTGAACGTGCGGACAGACGGCCAACGGACTCGCCGCAGCTCACGAGTAAAGGCAGGGCACCCAACCTCGAAAGGTAGGTACCCGCCAGTATTGAGTGGGGGCTCGTCAACGTCGGGACCGTCACACCCATTGGCCCGGCGGTGGGCGTCGCTGCGTTGCTCAACGACAATGCGCGCGTCTCCCCCCCGCCTGTCCTCCGGGGCACGCTGCCGGCCTGGATGTGCTCGAGGGTCAGAAGAACCGTCGAGACGCCATCAGGTTCTTGATTCCGCTGCGCCCGCGCTAGCTGCCACAGCGGGGATTGTACCGTGGTGGTGGCCACTTCTGTACGACCAGCAGCACGGGCCGTTGTCGTCGCTTTGGGAGGCCGTGGCGGGCCAGCTCGCTGTGAGCCCCCAGCCTCGGTGAAGCCGAGCAGGCTCTGGATGGTGGCACGCCATTCATCCATCTGCTCGGCCGCTGGCGGAAACCTCAGCAGCAGTTGAGCCCGCGCCATGGCCTCCGTAGCAGTACTTGGTATGGGCGATGATGACGCAGATCCCACCGTGACTCGTCTCCTGACGGGGCAAACAGCGCCCGTATCACGTCCTTGCTGTTGCGGGGTGGCCACCTAGATGGCATGGTGGCGCGGTGATGGCACTTGAGGGTCAGCAGCTCCACTAGGCGCAGCAGCCTGGTCGACTCGTCCCGGGGGAGGTGCACGCACTGTGGCCGCCCCCGTGGTGGGGGCGGCCGAAGGGTGGCGATTCGCCCCGGACCGAGCGTCATTGCTGCGGTTGTGCCCGTCGGCGAGGGGAAGGAGTGTGGATGGAGTAGCCCCTTCACCCATACCTCGCGGAGCGTGGTCATCGGGGTGTTGCTGATGTTGCTCTCCTCCGGCGTCTCCTGCTCCTGCTTCGACCGCAGGGGAAGTGGTGACGATGTCGCCTGCCCCGAACACACCCCCAGCGGCGTCCACACTCTCGTGCGCCTCCGTGTCCCCCGCAGCATTGGTGGCTGCGGGCGGCGGCGCCTTCGAGGTGGATGGGTGAGCAGCAGCACCAGGCTTCTTCTTGGGTGCCATTGCCGACGGCGCCATCGAAGATGAAGATGGTGATGAAGACGATGCGCTGCACATGTTTTCAGGTTCGCGCAAGCTATCCCCCTACCTGGCGCGCCAAAGATGTCGCGGGAAACCACGGCCACCTATGAGGCCAAGGGGCCCCTTGCTGGTTCGGCAGGGGGGATGTCGCATTGCACAATGAGCAGAAGAACGTGGGGCAGCACGGCAGAGATCACACGGGCAATTTTACCCAGGTTCAGGCCGCCGCGAGGCATAAAACCCTACTCCTGCTTTGGTGGATTAATGGTGGAAAAGTGGTGGTGGAGCGTAGTACACTTGCCCGGCAGGCTCGCCCTGGGGAGGCAGTGACTACGCGCGTACGAGCATGGGGGTGTTCAACTTTCCAATCCTTGCTACGTTTGCCATGGGCCTCCTTTTATAGGTTAAGGGGTCACCACAGTGGCAAAACAGTCATTATGCACTGATAAGATAGCAAACAATGCTATCATACCTAATTCTGCAGGCTGACAGAGTGCATTAAATGCACCGCTCAACGTCACATCGTTGCTTGCCCGACAAGCCTTGCGGGGCTCATCTTGCCAGCTCCATGCCTGCTTGCTTGACACGTCGCAGGACGGGTGTCATCTGTAGGTATTTCCTGTAGAAAGAGGCCGCCATGTGGCGAATGGCTGCCACTTAGTCACTTTGCGGCTTGACACCGCATTGATCAACGATGTGGGTCATGGTGAGATGGCTTGGTGAGGTGTCTTCGCCCTCGTGAGTCCCGGCAGGCCCTGCCGGGACATCTTGAATGCTTTCTTCCAGGGGAGCCCTTGTCCTTGCCAGGTCCGCCTGCCCGGCAAGGGAGGCTTTTCTCCTGGTGGTGTCTCGCTTCTCTGTCTTGGTCTTGGCCTTCTTAATCTGCCTGCTGGTTGTTCGAAGATCTTGGTCTCTTGTATCTTGACACGGCCTTGGTGTTGTAATCTTTTTCTCGTTCCTGTGCATAGTCAGGGCAACAGACCCAGGGTTTGTTGCACCGACACTCTCTGGCTTGGCCTTGTCTTGAAAACTTGGCGCCGTTGGGTTGGCGGCCTACTGTCCGTGCAAAAGTCAGGGGAAACATACACCCCTGTTTGTGTACCCCGATAGAAGCCCCCGGGCCTGAGCCATATGTGTCGCCGGGCATGTTGGGTTAGGCCCCAAACAGTGCGCGGACACATGGCGAGGAAGTGTTGCGCGTGCAGCGGTTTGTCATGATGACCAGTCAACTCAACGTCCACTCTGCGCAATTACCGCGGGTCGTGGGGTCGTGGAACTGTAGCAGTTAATGTAAAATGGTAACTTCCTGAGAAAAAGCAGCGAAGAGCCAACCCCCCCTCCCCCCCCACATTCGTTCCTCATAAAGGAGAAAAATGCGAAAGGGCGCGGCTCATTCGCATCCGTTTCACCCTCCATCATCTTCCTCCTCAAGCCAAGCGACCGCTCCTGCGCACACACTTGCCTCCAACACCCCATCCAGTCTTCCGTCCCTCCATAGCCCCGAAAGATGGGAAAGAAAGCCGCCGCAAGGGGGAAGCGGGCGACCACCGCAAAGGAAGCTGCAGCAGAGGGGAAGAAGAAGAAAGCGGCGGAGTTTGACAGGAAGCGGCGAGAAGACGTGGTCTTCTTCCCGTCGAGCTTGGATAGCAATGCCCTGGTCATGATGTATGCGTATATGTGGGGAAGGGAAGTCCCGAAGGGGCATGGCGCACCCACGGTCTTGCCGGAGGGGAAGGAGGACCCGCCAAATTCATACCGCTTTTTCTGCGCGTATTTCCTCTGCGGCCTCAGTCCCCCTTTCTCAGATTTCTTCGAATCGATGATGGTGGTGTATGGATTCCACCATTTGGATTTCACGCCAAATGCAGTGGCGTGCATGGCGATTTTCGCCCATCTGTGCGAGAACTTCGTCGGAGTTGCCCCCAATGTGGATCTGTTCAGGCACTTCTTCGTGCCGTGGGTCGAAAACAAGGCCCATCGATTGGGGAATATAAGTTCGATCCCCAGGGGAAAGAGGGATTTTTGGGATTACCTTCCCGGTCAGCAGCACGACAAATCGGAAGAATGGAGGGCGGATTGGTGCTGGATTCAGGACGCGGATGCTCCAGAGTACTGCCAGGTGCAGACCGAGTGTGTCGTCAGCGGCAGTGATTGGGGGGAGCCAGGCCTTACTGACGATAGGCATCGCCCGATGCTGAACAGGATCGCTCGCCTCAAAGCTGCCGGGCTAACCATCGAATAGGTGGGGGCTGACTTCCTCCGACGCCGCATCGCGCTGCTGCAGAAAAGGGACAGGTTCGCCTGGCGGTATGGAGATGCTGGGGATAGGATGCACCTATACCCCGTCCTTACCAACAATTTATCGGTTTATGGCCATGGCTGGCTATGCGAATAGTTGTTTGGCAGCCTCGGGCCATTCAAATTGCCGGCAAGGGTCGTCCCGCTCAATATCAACTCTGGTCTGGACTAGATTTTGAAGTGGATGCCTGACTGCAACGCTTACGGAGTTGCAACTGATTGGCAACTACCTGAGCTTGATGCGGAGATCGAGTGGGTTTCCAATTTGGAAGAAAGGGCTTCCAGGGTGGAGGGCAATATGTCCAAGCGCACCTCCATGGTAGAAGCAGAGTTTATCAAGAGGCGGATCGAGGAGGACAAGGCGCTCCGAGCTGCCAGGAAGGCAAGGCCTAGAGGGGAGGAGGAGGAAGAGGATGAGGAGGCCGAAGACGAAGGCTCTTCCCTCGGCAAGAGCGAGGGGGACGCCATGAAGGAGGCTGCCGGGGACGAGCCTGCCGGGGTTGAAGCCCTTTATGCCGCGGCAGCAGAGGCCCAAGAAGGGGACGAGGCTGAGGAAGCGGAGCAGCCCGAAGAGGAGTGGCTCGCAACTGGCCCTCAAGCCCCGGAACCAGACTTGGAACAGCGCCCTCGCAGGCGGTCCAGCCGGGGAACAACGGCCCCTGTTCTCGTGCCCGTCACCAACAGGGTGAAGAAGACCGTCTCTAAGGGCGACGGGCCGGACGTGGTGCGCCTCCATTCTTCTCGCCTTTCCGAGGCCAAGACCCCTCCCACCAAACGGCGAGCCGTCATAGGGGTCGACCCCAGCTCCGAATCAAGCTCGAGCTCCTCGCATAGCTCATCCTCGCTGGAGCCCTCGGCTCCTCCAAAGGGCTCGAAGCTGCCGGGAAGCATTGCTCCCCCGACCCTGAAGAGAAGCAGAGCCATGCTCATTGATTCAATGTAAGGAAAACACTATCTTTCCTTGCCAAAGCGTCATGTACTTGCTGGTTTGCTGACCCAATCTTGTTTGTTGTCCTTGACAGAGATGAGGAAGAAACCCTCCTCCACCGGGCCAAACGATCCAAGCAAGTGGAGTCTTCGGGGCCTTCGGAGGGCACGAGCTTGGTGGGAGGTAGCACGATCGACCCAGCGCCAAGCCCCCGGCCTAGCCCCCAGCACGAAGGTGTGGGACAGGCTTCTCCTGCTAGGGAAGGCATGGGAGAGCGAGTCCCATCTTCCGCCAAGGGGGGAGGTGGATCGCCTAGAGCGAGGCTCCCCAGGAGGGGCTCATCCTGCCCGGTGCTCAAGCCGAGAAATCCCCGGCAATGGCTTCCACGGAAGGATCAGCTCATGCTGGCACCGTGGTTACCGAGGAAGGGGGCGGAGGTCATGCCCTAGCAACTGGTGTTGCCGGGGAGACCAATGCCCTCCCACGGCAGACATCTCCGGGTAATTCGCTCGCTCTTTATCTTCTGTTACTTGCTTTATTTTGCCTTAAGTATCTGGCTCACCAATGTCTGCTGCTCTTACCTGTAGTCCCATTGGCTGAGGTACCAGAGCTGTTGGAAGAAGTGGCCGGTATTGGCAAGGATGTTGCTGAAGAGGCCGCCAGGATTGCTGCCGCTGAGGGCCAGGAACATACTGCCGGGGATATCCAAGAGGTTCCAAAGGAGGCAGAGAAGATCCCCGGCAGTGTGCCATGATTGGAGGTGGTGGTTGAGGAGAAAGTTCCCCTTCAAACTATGAGCCCTCCTGCCCGGTTTGGCACCTCGGCCGCGGCCCTGTAGCCATCTTCGAGCAATCTGGCATTGGTTCTTGCCGAACATGGTCTTGGAGCCCCCAGCTCATCCGCAGCAGTAAGTGCAGATCTTGATGAGGAGATCCAGCGCATCATGGCACCACTGTCCCAGCGAGCTGAAGAGGCTGATGATTCAGTCAGTGCAGTCATGGACCTGTCCTTCCTGGAGTCTATGGCAATAGGCATCAAGGAGATGCAGAACATGTATAGCCAAAAGTGGCAGGCGCTCAAGGAGCAACGCAAGTCCGCCAGCCTCATGGATCAGAAACTGAGGGACAAGGCAGCGAGTTGCGCGAGTGGCATGGCAAGCAGTTCCAAACCCTTCTGCGGCAACAGGAGGTGATAACCATGGTGAAAGAGGACGTCGCTGCCCGAGAAGCTCGTTTGGCAGAGCGCGCAGTGCTTCTGAATGCCAAAGAGAAGGACATCTCTTCCCAGGAAGAGAACCTCGAGGCCACCCTCCGCAACAAGGACGAGGAATTGGAGGACCTTGTCCAGCAGCGCACCAAGGACCTGGAGGACAGGCACAAGGCGGCCCTTAACAGGCTCACCCTTGACTCTGCTGCCCAGCTGAAGAAGATTGCTGATGACCTTGTCGTTGCATCCACTGCCAAGGCTGATCTCGACCAACAGGTGGCCAAACTGAGAGAAGACCTTGCCGGAAGCGCCAAGGAAATCGTGGCTCTCAAGGAGGAAGCGCAGAAGGCGGGGATTCTCCTGAAGGAAGTGCAATCGCTGCTTTCTCCAAGAGCCAGGACCTCATCACTGCCAATGGCACCATTACTAACAAGAAGGCAAGGCTTGGCACCTTGCAGAGTGGAATCGAGACTGCCGGAGCTCGTGAGAAGCAGCTGATGAAGGACTTGGACAACACGAGAATCCTTTGAAAGGACGGAGAGGACAAACTGGCGAACCAAGTCGAGCACCGTGACCTCTGGATCAAGAACCTGGTTGATATTGCCGAGCGCCTCTCTGCCCAGATCTCAATGATGGACATGAAGAGTTGGGCCTACTCAGCCAACAGGCATGAGGCTCCAAGCGTCAAGATAGTGCTCTTCTTCGAAGGCTTGATCGAAGGGTTGAAGACATATGAGGAAGAAAGAGCTGCTTGCTTCACAAACGAGTCTTGAAAGCTTGCCCGCAATGTCCTCTTCATGGTCTTGAGCAACCTCACCTATCGCCATCCAAACCTTAACCTCGTCGATGGCTTCAAGAGGCTGCCGGCAGGTGCCGATGTTTCGGTTGCCGAGGAGAAGGCTGGCCCCTTCGCCGACAAGGTTCTCTCCGTCCCCAAGGTCCCGGAAGACTGCCAAGCACAGTCGTGAACCATTCTTGTTGTCGTGGCGCCCTGTAATAAAACATAATGCATGTCTCGTGTTTAGGCCCCATACTATATTCACTTTTGCTCTTGTCAAACTGATGTTTATTTAAGCTTAAATGTATGCTATCCCTCTTGGGCTTCCCCACGGATGTTCGTATGGTTGGCTTCTTTTTGTGCGTTTTGGTTGCCTGCCAGTAGCATGCTGCCGCGATTGCTGTGAGGAGCGGGTCCTTAGCATTAAGCTGGCGAGGACATGCCCAGCAGGATTTTCCCTAGGAGTATTTGACGCAGCCGCCCACTTCGCTGAGCAGGCTCGGAAACAAAGCGGGGGCGCAGACAAATCCAGCAAGGTGCCATCACACGAAAGATTTAACCATACGAAACGCCCTGGTTGTCCGAGGGATAAGCAAATGCAAACTTTGGAGAAAAAGTTAGCGAACATGTTGACTTAGCTTTCGTTCTTGCTTCCCTCCTTCCTCAGTCGCGGTCGTTCATCACGTCCGCATATCTTGCGAGGATAGCATTTGCGTACCTGTCTAAGGCCTTTAATTTTAACAACGGAAAACATGCACAAGAAGAATACTTGGCAGTTCATCATTTGCACGTCCACCGCCGGCAAGGGCTGGAGGGGATAACAGAACAATTGTAGGTGATACAGTTAGCCAGATCAAGGTGTGTGCGATATACGGCATACGGTTCACTCGGATGAACTATTATCGATTAGGCAATGCAACAGAAACGGTTCAGCCAAATCAAGGTGTGTGCAATGGAGGGCATACAGTTCATTCCGATAAACTGTTTGTGTTGAGCCAAGAGAACAGAAACATTTCGCGTAAACAAGATGTGTGTGATACACGGCAAACATCCAATTACATAGGTGGCTAGTACACACATGACATTTCCACACACCAAAGTAAACTATTACATGCATAATTAACTAGGATAAATGATCATCTGATCATCACCTACTTCTTGTGACGCTTGCCGCCACTGCTCTACTAGGATAAATGGAACAGTATTCTTTACTATGAATAGTGTGCTCTGTTGGGCACACAAGTATATGGATCATAGCCTTGGGTGAGCAATGTGCCCGCACGCGTCGTGCTAGCTCGATGTTCCTTCTATGCTAAGTTTCCATTAATTGATGGCGTTTTATGAACACGACACCCTTTCCTATCATTTCCTCACCGGTTTCCCGCCGCCACCAAGCGATATTGCGCATAAACCTAGGCGGCGCGCGACGCACCGAGGCAACAAGCGTAGCCTGTAGCACATCCACCTTTTCCAAGCATGCGAACCCATGAAAGTGCCACCTCTGCCATCAACCTCCTCGATGAGGAAAACAAGAAGGCGCCACGGCCCGTCGAGGCCGAGGCGCTCCCCGGAATGCGATGGACGACACCGTGATGCGTGTCATTGCCAGGGTTGAGCACACCCTTGGCGCATGGCGCTTCAGCGTCGCGGATTAAGATAGGCATGTCAGCGCCGAGAGGCTGCAGCTTGCCGCACAACATGATCGATGGTGCACCGCAGAGCAAGCTGGGCGCGTCCGTGCCAATAGGCTGTGGCTCGCCACACAGCAAGACCGTTGGACCACCGCAGAGCGAGAGGCACGGCGTGCCGCACAGCAAGAGCGGATCCATCGGCGCTTTCCTACTGTTGACAGGGCGTCGCAATTGGGTACACGTCCCGTCAGTACCCCCATTCCTCGCCAGGAGTGGGCAGAGGCCGTCTGCGCCGTACTTGCACCAGAGGCCGGCCACGTCGTACTTGCATCGGACACCTGCCGTGCCATTCGCATGGGTCACATCATTCGCCATGTCCGCGGCCCGCTTGATGCCAATGCACTAGTCGCTAGGCTCGACCACCTCCTTGGCCCAGGTGTCCACCTAGGTGTAGCAGAGGAACATGGCCGTCGCATCCTGGAGCTGGTGATATCCGATGACATAGCCAACTTGGAGCTCGAGATCACGCTCCAGATGTACCGCGAGCGTGTCGACCACTTGGACGAATGCATGCACGAGTTCAGGCAGAGCCAAGAGCTACCGTAGGCAAGGGCTGCTGGTCATGGACGCATTTATTTTGTTGACTCATTTCGACGTGGAGCGCCATGTATTCACAACAATCATACTATTGCTCTGTTTATTGCTCTGTTTCAATGTGTGCACTCTGTTTTCCGTTCTTATATGTTCTGTTTCAATGTGTGTATATATGCTTTCCATTCTGTATATGTGGATGATAACAGCTAGATACAAATTAGTATACGAAAACAGATAGAAAATGGAATTCATAATATATATTTATTGTTCATTAGTTCATCACAGAATATATATAATACCATCACTTATACGTGATGATACTTAACTACCATGTACAATGCATAAAATTGACAACAAACAATACTAAAACTAATAATCCGTCCTGGCTGGCAGTATTCTGGCAGCCCCTCGCTAGCAGCTCCCTGGTCCGCGGCGTCTTCCCAGCGCGGAGGCAGTACTCCGCCTCCTCCGCCTCGCAACGCTTGACGTACTGATCTGCCTCTTGCTGGCGGACAAGTGCGAACGATCTTGCCATTTTGTTGGGTGCCCACCGGAGCTCCTCGTCGGTGGCACGCTGGAGCTTATCGGCCCACCTCCACGCAGCGATGAGGCACCTAGCGCCTTTGGCCTTCCTTGCGAAGTACCCGCCTTCGTACACCTCCTCTGCACGACGACACGGCCGCCCCAAAGCTCCACTGCCTCCTTTTTCCAGGCGGACACACGAGCTTCACAGGACGCCTGGTACCTGGCTTCCTCCTCCACCATCTCCTTCTTGAACGCCACTTGCCTGGCTTTCTCAGCCGGCGACAACAATTTCCATATACAAAGATTGTACTGGCCCCAAAAGCACTCCAAAGATGGGGGGTCCAATGCAACCTTGTCCGATGGCCTGTAGGGGTCCTCCTCGTCACTGCTCTTTGACTGAACGTCCTCGGGGGCGGCGCCTCCTCGTCGGCATGTGGGCAGATCAGTGGCACCATGGCAGAGATTTGTGTGAGAGAGAGAGGGCGGGGCGAGGGGAGGATGTAGATGAGAATGCAGGCGGGACGACGTGAGCAAGGTTGTATTTATTGGCGGCCAGAATCTAGATCGACGGGAACACTACATACATCTGTCGCCGGAATTTACAAGTACTCTAGTTTGAATTGCACACGATTCCCGCAGCAAAAGCCGTGTGTGAACTTATAGCTGACGGTTTCCAATACAGAACCGCGTCTGATTAATAACCTGCGCCACTCACCTTCCAAACCTCGAGGCGCGAAATAGAGTGCCAATCGTGTGGGGCCCGGTTGTCTTGCCAGATATTTACATTTTCTTTCCTAGTATAAGGGACAAATTCTTATTTTTTGTTACCATGGCACTCCATGCATGTGTCCAAGCCGTGACACCAATATATTTAAAAAATCCTTCCAATTTACTACACATGGAATTAACTCGCACATGACAAGTACACAAATATGATTTTTCAGATCGTTATGGTTAGCTGTTGCATGTACATGTAGTTCAAATTTGAATTACAACCATTAAATGGCTAGAAAATCACTTAAATGTCTTTAAAAGGTCAAATGACCCCTGGAATTTTCCAAATTTTGACATGAGAGTTCTATTAGTGCATGTTAACTGTGGAAATTTTTTAAGGCCATAAGAGGAAGCTATCGTCGGTTCGTCATCAAACATGCATTGTGCCCTCTCGGAACCACGCCCCTTCTAGTGAGTTGTTTCGGTTTATGAGGTGTGTGTGTCCAAACTTTCGTCAAACAGGCCAATTTTTTTACCACGCCATCGTGGTGCCATGCCATTACGTCAAGCAAGGTTTCATGTGTTTCTGATCATTTTTGAATTTTTTGGAATTTAAATGCCATGGCATGCACTCGATGCTTTGTGTCCAAGCCGTGACACCAATATGTTTGAGAATCTTCCAATTTACTGCACATGGAATGAACTCGCACACAAGTTGTCGTGGTATAACATGGCCACCTATGGGACCATCGACCCCTTGTGGTTCGGCAAGGGGGAAGAACACAATGCACAAAGAGCGGAGAGTGTAGAGCAGCACGACAACGATGACACGAGCAGTTTTTACCCAGGTTCGGGCCGCTGCGAGACGTAAAACCATACTCCTGCTTTGGTGGATTGATGGAAGGACCATGGTGGATACACATCGCTCTAGCCCGGCAAGGTCGCCTTGGGACAAGAGCGGCTACGCGCGTATGAGTGTACAGGGGTCCGAATCCTCTCTAAGGTAGCCATAGCCCTCCTTTTATAGGTCAATGGGTTACCACAATGGCAAAACGGTCATTATCCAGTGATTAGATAGCCACAGTACTATCATACCTAACTCTATAGACAGGACAAGGCGCATTAAATGCACCGCTTAGTGTCACATCGTAGGTGTAGCCCAGCAGCCTTGCCGCGCCATTCAGCCACCTTCTCGCCTGTCTGCGTGACACGTCTCCTAGACGGGTGTCATTTAGGGGTGATCTTCCTCAGAAATGGCTGGCACGTGCCAAATAACAGCTACTTAATCACTTGGGGCCTCGACACCGCACCGATAGGTGACTTGCATTGCAGTGAGGTGGAGCGGTGGCGCCTTGGCGGGGTAGTCCGCCCTCGGCGTCCCCGGCAAGCCTGCCGGGGGAGTCTTGAGACTTGTCTTTGGGGTAACCTCGACCCCGCCAGGCTCGCTTGCCCGGCAAGGGAGGTTTTTCCTTAGTGGTATCTTGCTCATTTGGTTGGTCTTGGTCTTCTTGATCCGCCCTTTGATTTCTCAAAGAGCTATCTCTTCAGCTTGGTCTCATCTTGGATGTTGCAACCTTGCTCTTGAGCCTGTGTACAGTCCGGGCAACACACGCCTGGGGTTTGTTGCACCGACAGGAGCCCCCGGGCCTGGCCCGAACGCGCTGCCGAGCGTCATCGGGGTAGGCCCTGTCTAGTACATAGGTGAGGGGGTTGTGGTAGCTCGTCCTTTGAGATCTTCTTTGCTTCTTCATTAACCTGTTCTTGAGTAAGTTTCTGGTTTTTCCGCTCGTCGCGTGATGCCAATTGCAGTGGGGCCATCTCTGTAATGGCCCGTGAATGACTTTAACACACGGGGGAGTAACTGCCAATTCACTCATCCCACTATGCCCTTATCCTTTGCCACGTATGCCGCATGCATTGAGTGGGGTAGGTAACGGAGGGGCGTGGTGTGGGAGAGAGTGTCATGGAAGGGGCCCGGTATTCTTGGGTTGGTGTAAGGGGACGGCAATCGGATCCGGCCATCGGTGGTAGTTTAGACGGGTCGGATCAGATAGAACCCCTCTGGGGTGGGGGTGAGGGATCAGCCCCCAGCCCCAATCCGCCTATAAAGAAGGGGGGGTGAGAAGGAGCAGAAGTGTCCGTCCATGCACCTCCCCTCTTTCATTCCTTGCTTTCTCCTTTGTTATGTTGAGGGGGAGAGACCGGGGCCAGGCCTCGGGCTCTAGCTCGAGGTCGATGATGTCGAATGCTCGTGCTGACGCTCGGGGAGTGAGTCTGGTCCGGGGCCATAGGAGATGCGGCGGTTGAAGGTGTGGGCACCGAACCGCCCACAGTGCGGGAGGCATTACGCTTCTCCAAAATGGTGAAGCGCCCGTCTTCGCCACACGAGTCGGCCGCCTGATGGGGAGTGCTTGTCCTGGCCGCCGGTTGCCGAGGTTCGTCATCCCGATGGCAAGGCTCCTTGTCGGGGACGAATCCGCGATCACCTATGGGACCCAGGGAAGGACCCCTTTATGTTCGGCAGGGAGAGACGGTCGCACGAAGAGCAAATCTAGCGAAGAACACGACAGTGCACGAGAGAGATTTACCCAGGTTCGGGCCGCACGGATGCGTAAAACCCTACTCCTGCTTTTTGGTTTATTATCTTTATGATTGTTCTAGCTCCAGGAGCGCTACAGTACCGAGTAGCTGCGTACAATACTGGAGTTCTCCCTTTCCCAGTTCCTCCTCCTCTTTCACGTTGCCTATGGGCCTCCTTTTATACGCACAAAGGGGTCGCCAACAGGTGGCAAACAGTAAAGGTAGAGGTGGAAAGTTGCTACAGTAAGGCCACTATTACCAGGATGACATGTCCTACCTACCACTGACGGCAGGGGACAAGGGCATTAAATGCCCATGCCTTTGCTGTCCACATACATGTACCCGGACGTCTTGGACGTGGGAAAAGCCTATCCCACCTGCTGCTGCACCGCTATCTACAGTGCACCGCCGTCTACACAGTGCCCTGCCACGCACGCTTGGAAGGACCCAGAGCGCCACGCTGGCAGAGGCACCGGAGCAGCACAGTAGCACAGTGGTACAGTAACGCTTGCCGCGGCAAGACCTTGCCGCACCTGACAGCTTGGCGCAACCCATAGTTTGCCGCGCAAGGTAACTTGCCGGGGCAAGTACCTTGCCGCAGCCGCTATCTTGCCGCAGCCAATACCTTGCCGCAGCCAATGACTTGCCGGGGCAAGTACCTTGCCGCGGCAAGTACTCTGCTTCAGCAATGCCCAGGCTGGGCCTCAGCTGTCCCTCCCGGCAAGCTCCTCTTGCCGGGGCCTTAACTCTTGCTTTGTATACTTTGTTCTTGAATGGCTTAATAATCTTGAGCTTCTCTCTGGCTGTCCTCCCGCAAGCCTGGCCACGGGATGCTACTACTGCCTGTGCACAAGTACGGGGTACTAGGGTACCCCTATTCTAGTACACCGACAGGAGCCCCCGGGCCTGGGCCACACAATGTGCCGGGCGTTGTTGGGCCAGGCCCAAACAGTGCACGGGCACGCGTGGCTGGGATAAGCCGAAACGTCCCTATGCTGTTTAATTGCACGCTCTCCCACGCGTCGCACGTTGAATGCGGAGCGTGGGAAGCGTGCGCAGCCATCTCGAATGACGAAGGGGCGGATGGTTCCGCATCTTTCCCCATAAAAGGAGGGACCTGCAGAAGCACTCACACACCCCTCTCACCATTCTCGATCTCCAAATCTCCGCCTTCTTCTTCCTCTACTCTAAAACAAAGCGGTTTCCCAATCCTCCGCCACCGCGCGCGTCTGCATCTCCCTCGGTCCTCAGCTCCGCCTTCGCCATGCCTCCCAAAGGAGAAAAGGGGAAGACGGGGAAGTCCTCAAGGACGGAGACCCAGGCGCAGTTGAAGAGGCAGAAGTACGCGCTCTTCGCTCCGACGCTCACGGGGGCGGATCTGAAGGCCAAGTTCCAAGGCATGTGGGCCGCGAGGACCAAGGCGCATCCGGCCACCCGCGTTCGCCCAGCCACCGACGAGAGCGAAGTGAGCAAGTCCCCCTTCTTCGCTTGCTACTTTTGGTGCGGGCTCTGCCCACCGTACTTGGATTTCTTTAGCGACGTCATGTACACCTTCAACCTCCGTCTGCTGGATCTCACACCGAATGCCGTATCCACCATGGCAATATTTGTGCATCTGTGCGAGAACTTCGTCGGCGTCGCACCCAACACTGCGCTGTTCAGGCATTACTTCACTCCCCGTGCTGAAAAGGGGGAGCCTCTCACTGTTGGCGTCTCGTTCGTTTCAAGATTGGGCGCCAAGGAGCATTATCTGAAGGGGGATATCCGCCCAAGATGGAGAGAAATCCGGTCTGAATGGTGTTGGATCATTGACGACGTGCCGCCACCATACTGTGCGCTTCGCAAGACCCCAGCAGCGCGTGGCACGGACTGGAGCGATCTGGATCCCCAGGACAAAAAGCTGGAGATTGCTGCTACCAGGATCATACGGCTCAGGGAGGCCGGGCTCACCATAGGGATGGTTGGCGCAGACTTCCTCCGCCGCCGCATTGCTCCTCTGCAGCAGAGAGGAAGGCCGGCCTCTGATTGGAAGAACCCAGCCGATATCATGCGGCTGCGCCCTGGACTGATCAACAACTTCACAGTTCTGCAGCACGACTTTTTCATGCAAGAACTGTTCAAGCAAGAGACAGATCCAGAGAAGCGCGACAAGGCGTTCACGCTGCCGAAGCACATCGTGCCCCTTTGCAACAACTCCGCATTGAGTGCAATCATCGCTATGATGCCGTTCTGCAATGCGCACAGCGTTGAAGCAACTTGGGACGTGCCGCTCGAAGAAGACGTGCGGCAATTCTTTGACTCCACGGTCGAAAAGCAGGTCCGGGAGGAGGAGTGGCTCGTCCGCAACACCACTGAGCAAGAAATAGAATTCATTGCTCGAAGAGTGGAGGAGGACAGGCTCGCCAGGGAAGCTGGCGATTTTGGTTATACTTTGGTGGAGCTCGACGAGGCACAAAAGGAGATCCTTGCCGAGCAGGGGATGCTTGCCGGGAAGGGCGAGCTCGCCGCACCCGGCAAGGATGTCGGGCCAAGCTAGCCTGCCGACGAGTCAGGCAGCTCGGAGGATGAGGGCTCCTCTTCCGAGGAGGGCACCGAAAGCCCACCACAGTCAGAGTCCCCAGCCCCTCGGAGGAGGAAACGCCTTCGCAGGCTTGGCAAAGTGGCTGAGCGGCAAGAGGTTCAACAACCGCCGGAGCGCCGTTCGACGCGCTCGACCACGGCAAGGGCTGGTGCTGCGGGAGCATCTCACGCGGCCCCGGCAACTGGAGCAGGGTCATCAAAGACCGCTGCTACTACCCCCGCCAAGCGGCCAAGGAGTCCAGCTCCCCCTCCTCACACGGAGGCGGACTTTGACTTTTCCGCTCTCAGCGAAGAGGACGACGAGGAAGAGTAAGTTCCCTTGCCGCGACCCTCAATCTTTGTAAGGTTTTGTTTCTATCCTCACTTGTCGCGCTCCGGCCTTGCTTCCGCAGGGAGGAAACCTTGGCGGAGAGGACAAGGAAGAGAGCTAAGGTCTCGACGAGCAAGACCGTGGTGGTCGTCGAAGATGAGCCCACGGCAACCACCGGGAGAGCGTCTGAGACCATGCCGACCAGCTCGGAGCCCAGCCCTCGTGGCAGCCCCCAGTGCAGCCCCCAGCGTAAGTATTTCAACTACCTTTCGCTGGCGGTCGCTGAGGAACAAGCATTTTGTCACTGACATCTTTGGGCGTGTAGGAGAGGAGCAGCAAGTGGAGCCATCTGAAGGTGCTCCAGAAGTACCACCCCCCTCGACCACACCGCCAAGGAGAAGATCTCCGGTAAGGGCTCCCACTAGCGAGCCGAGCCACGAAGAGGAGCCGGCAAGCGCCGAAGTGCCAAGCACCAGCGCTGGCGACCCCACCCCAATGACAAACGTTGACGGGGGAGGGGAGCCCACCGCTCCTGAGCTCAACACGGGTAAACCCACTTGCTGCAAAACTCTTTCTGCTTTCTTTCTTTTGTCTTCTTGAATTTCTTCCTGAAGCTCTTTTTGCCTTACTTCTCGGGTTGGCAGAGCCCTCCTCGGTGGAGCCAATGAACATTGACTCTTCTGCCGAGGAGAACACCACAGGGGCCGTCGACGACGAGGCCGCCAAGGCCGCCGCTGCCAAGGCCGACAAGCTGGCAGCCGACAAGCTTGCCGACGAAGAAACTGCCAATGCTGCCGAAGAGGCCGGCAAGTCCGCCGAGGATAATACCGCCAAGGCGCCCACCGATGAAGCCGCCAAGGCTGCTGAAGCTGAGGCCACCCAGAAGGCTGCTGAGGAGGCCGGCGAGGGAGCCGGTGGTCGTACTGACGGCCCTGAGGCCACAGGAGCGCCAGGCGCTACTCCGACCACGGGTCCTTTAACCACTGACGAGGCGGCAGCGCCCAACTCGCCTCCGCCAAGCAAATACATCCGGGTCGGCGAGAACGTCTACGTCAGCCTCCCCTGGACGGTGGGCTCCAGAGCGCCAACCGAGGAGGATGTTGTGGACGAGGAGATCCTTGCCGCTGCCGGGCTCCAGCTTGTGGATGTGCCAGGCGCCAGCAGTAGCAGCACGTCTGAAGAGGAGCAACTGCTTCAAAAGCTGCTGAATCTTCATCGCGCCCGACGGGAGAAGCTAGCTTCCAGGGAGGCGCTCATCGAGAAGGCCGAAGCTGACATGTTGAGGCGCGCGGAGATCTTGGCGGATGTCCGCGCGCGATCTCTTAATGCGTTAGAGGCCAAGCGGGCACAGCTGGCCGAAGAACGGCAGGCCCTCCTCCTGATGAAGCAAGACATTGAACAAAAACAGGAGGAGACCGCCAAGGAGTTGTCTGCTCAGGCCGGTGATCTGAACCAGCGGAAAGTGGACCTTGATGCCCACGAAGAAGAACTTGCCGAGCGCAAGAGGAAACTTGCCGAAACCCTCCGACAGAAAGACGATGAGGTGGCAAGACTTGTCGCAGAGCGGACCCAGGGGCAGGCACAAAAACACCAAAAGGAAATCGAAGCCTTGGCCCAAGAGTACGCCAGCAAGTTGGTGGAGGCCACCAACGCTGTCGCTGCTACAGAAGTGAACAGAAAGGAAACGGAGGGGAAAGTGGCAAGACTAGAGGCCGCCCTCAAGGCAAACGGTGACAAGCTCTCAACGCTTGAAAGTGAGAGGGCAAAGGTGACCCACACTTTGGCGGAGATGCAAGTTACCATAGCCAAGAAGAACAATCTGCTTGCCGCCGCCAACGACTCCAGAGCAGACCTGAAGCTGAAGCTGACCACGCTGAAGGAGACGCTCGACACCACTAGAAAGCGCGAAGGGCTTCTAATGACAGAGCTCCAGAAGGAAAAGGGTCTGCTTCAAGACGCTATTGCAACCCACAAGAAGTTCAGGGATAACGTGGGGATCTTCACAGACAGGCTTGCCAGCGCCGCCGAGGACATCGACAAGGAGCTGACTGCCCTGAAGGTGCCAGACTTCGGGTACTCCACCGACAAGAACACGCAAACTAGCGTCAAGCTAGCCGAGTTCTTCGACGGAGTAGTAGAAGCACTCCAACAGCTCCAAGTCAATCACAAGGCTCAACTGGCCGACGAGTCACGCAGGCTTTGCCGGGGAGTTCTCCGGAGGTTGTTGGTGAAGATAGCATACAGAAACCCGGGCGTCGACTTCAGCAACATCTTCAAAAGCTTGCCGAAGGGATACGACCCCGCGCCACTAGAGGCCCTTGTCGCGCCCATCGTGGAAAGGGTGGACCAAATCCATAGAGTCGAAGGCGAGCACCGCAATTAGAGAGCCCATTCTTCTCCCTCCTTGCCGCCGCTAGACATGTTAAAGAACAATCTGTTTAAGCCGCGGCAACTTATCTTGTAATATAACATGCAATATTTTGAAGTTAATGCATGTCATCTCCCTTGAGCAATTTCTTTCTTTGTGTGTACTTGCCCTACGCTTATAGGGAACTTGCCGGTGCGCGCACCATCGCCACGAGCGCTGGGTGCGGGACTCCAGCAGCTTGCTGGCGGTGCCGCTGCCGGCAAGCAACCTTGTCGCGCTCAGTGCAGCCACTTAGGTTGTTGAGCGGACTCGAAACAAGGTAAGGGCGCGACCGATTACGCTTAGGTTCCGTCGCGCACAGGTTTTCCATACAAAGAGTAGTATCGTTCAAGGAAAATAACCTTGAAAATCAAAAAAGAATTTGGTTATTCAAACTTTGGCACTTAGCTTTGTCGCTGATCTCTCCGCGGCAAGGTCTTGTCACTGCTTGCCGCTGCCTTCTTCCCGGCAAGGCAAAGTTTCTTTGAACGACGCCTGGTCCATATCATTATCCCATCCCCCCCGGCAAACTTGTGCGTGAGGGAAGCTTCTGTCTTTTTGAGAAAAAGAAAGAAGAGAAAATAAAGATATAGGAGCTTGGCGGCTCGTTAATGCTTACCGGGGAGGCTGTACTGCACAGTATGTCAGATAATCATGCAAAATAAAAGTAAACATGAAATCGTCAAAAACTGCGAAATACAAAAGCTTTATTTATGCACAGGGTCTGCGCCTGGCTTTGTACAAAGGATTACATGCAACAGCGGCAAGACTTGTACAAAAGGTGGTTGCCGGGGAAGGGCCCGGCAACCGCGCCTTATGGAAAAAACTTACGGAGATGCTCAATGTTCCAGGAATTGATCACTGGAATGCCATCCCCGGTCTCCAGGCGGACAGCGCCGGGCCTGGTGACTCGTTTCACCCGATAAGGGCCTTCCCACTTCGGCGTCAACTTGTTTGAATTCTTGGCCGACTGAACGCGCCGAAGAACAAGGTCGCCTTCCTCAAGACTTCTGGCATTAACTTTGCGGCTATGGTAGCGACGCAAAGCTTGCTGGTAGCGAGCAGCTCTCACAGCAGCCTGAAGACAATCCTCCTCGAGGAGCACAGCGTCATCTTGCCGCAGTTGCTCTTGCTCAAGCTCATCGTAAGCGAGCACTCGAGGTGACCCGTATACGAGTTCCGTGGGGAGAACTGCCTCTGCTCCATAAACTAGAGCAAAAGGCGTCTGGCCAGTAGCTCGATTTGGCGTCGTCCTGATCGACCAAAGAACCACTGGCAGCTCCTCGATCCAGTTTTTGCCGCACTTGCGCAGCCTGTCGAAAGTTCTCGTCTTGAGCCCACGCAGCACCTCAGCATTTGCCCTTTCAGCTTGACTGTTGCTTCGGGGGTGAGCAACAGAAGCGAAACAGACCTTGGCGCCAAGGTCTTCGACATACTGCATGAAGGCGTGGCTCGTGAACTGGGTACCGTTGTCGGTGATGATCCTGTTAGGAACACCAAAGCGACAAACAATTCCCTTGAAGAACTTGATGGCTGATTGTGCTGTCACCTTCCTCACTGCTTCCACTTCTGGCCACTTCGTAAACTTGTCGATGGCCACATACAAGTACTCGAAGCCCCCGGTGGCACGGGGAAAGGGGCCAAGGATGTTGAGCCCCCAGGCCGAAAATGGCCAGGAGAGAGGGATTGTCTGGAGAGCTTGAGCTGGCTGATGAATCTGCTTGGAATGAAACTGGCATGCTTCACACTTGGTTACTAGTGCAGTTGCATCCTGGAGGGCGGTGGGCCAAAAGAAACCTTGCCGGAAAGCCTTTCCAGCAAGGGCTCTTGACCCTATGTGGTGACCACATATGCCTCCATGAATCTCCGCCAACAGCTCCTGTCCTTCTTCCCGGGGAATACACTTCAATTTCACACCGTTTGGTCTTTTTCTGCATAGCATGTCATCGACAAATTGATACATATTGGACCATCGGGCTACTTTCTCCGCTTCTTCCTGCTCTTCGGGAAGTTCTCCTGTCTGAAGGAAACGGACGATCTGCTGCGCCCACGCTGGAGCCTGTGGCTCGACAACGAGGACTAAAGGCATTTCTTCTGCTGCGGGAACATCAGGCCCTACGGCAAGAGCTCGTCGCTCTACCAGAGCCGGCCGTTCCCCGACGAGCTTGGCGGGAACAGCCGCTTCAACGACAAGAGCCTGGGGCCCTGCTGGAGCGTGCTGTCCTTCAACAAGCTTGTCGGGAGTGGTTGCTTCAACGACGGAAGCCCAAGGCCTCGTCGGAGCATCTTGCTCCTCAGCGCTTCGATCAGGAGCGCCTGCTTCAACGACAAGGACCCGAAGTCTTGTCGGAGCAAGTTGCTCCTCGGCCTCTTGCCTAGGAGCACCCGCTTCAACGACAAGAGCGTGAGGCCTTGTCAGAGCAAGTTGCCCCTCTGCATCTTTGGCGCTGGCTTTGGCAGCCTTCTTGCCGGCGGCTTCGGGGAGCTCTGCCGGGAAGTAGTCGCCAGAAGCCAACTTCCTCTTCCTGCCTTGCCCTACTGATGGCGTCACGGATGGCTGAGTTAGTTGGAGCACAAAAGTGCCTGGTTCCACAGGCAATTTGAGTGTGGCGCGCTTTGACAAACCATCGGCAATGTCATTTTCAGCACGTGGGACGTGCTCCATTTGTAGGCCGTCAAAGCGTTCCTCCAACTTCCTCACCTCATCTACATAAGCTTCCATCAATGGGCATTGGTAGTTCTTGTTCACTTGCCTGACGACAAGCTGCGAATCTCCCCTGACAATAAGCTTCTTGATCCCAAGGTCTGCCGCGACCCTGAGACCGGCAAGCAACCCCTCATATTCTGCAGTATTGTTCGTCGCCTGTTCCTTGGGAAAGTGCATTTGGACCATGTACTTGAGGTGCTCTCCGGTGGGTGCAACAAGCAGTACGGCAGCACCGGCGCCTTGCAGCGAAAAGGCACCATCAAAGTACATAAGCCACTCTTTGCTTGTCTCCTTGCCGGGGAGAGTCATCTCTGGGATTTCTTCGTCTGGCGTTGGTGTCCATTCTGCGACAAACTCTGCCAAAACTCGGCTCTGTATGGTTGATGTACTCTCAAACTTGAGACCAAAGCTCGACAACTCCAACGCCCACTCGACAATCCTGCCCGTCGCTTCTGGATTTCGCAAAATCCTTTTCAGCGGGAAGCGAGTGACGACGGTAACTTCATGTGCTTGAAAGTAATGGCGCAGCTTTCTCGAGGCCATGAGAAGGCCGAAAAGCAGCTTCTGCACACCAGAATACCTTGACCTAGCTCCCTGCAGAAGAGAGCTCACAAAGTAGACCGGGCGCTGCACCATTTTCTTCTTTTGTATCACTTCGCCTGACTGCGCAGACGAATCCTTGTCGGCAGCAAAACTTGTTGCCCCCAGCTTGTCGCTGGTCGTGCTTGCCGCAGTTACTGCCTCCTCATCCACCTCTCTCTCCGCTACCAGCGCAGCACTAACCACTTGATTGGTTGCCGCTGGATACAGCAACAACTTCTCTTGTGGTTTAGGCGCGGCAAGTATTGGAGGAGAGGAGAGGTATCTCTTCAAGTCTTGCAGCGCTGCCTCCGCCTCCGGAGTCCATTTCAATGGACCTGCCTTTTTTAAGATTTTGAAAAATGGCAGGGCGCGCTCAGCTGACTTGGAGATAAACCTACTGAGGGCAGCAACACAGCCGGCAAGTCGTCGTACATCCTTGACGCGCTTCGGTGCTTCAATTTGCTCAATGGCTTTGATCTTGTCAGGATTGGCTTCAATTCCACGTTGAGACACAAAAAACCCGAGAAGCTTGCCGGAGGGAACTCCAAACACGCACTTCTCGGGGTTGAGCTTCAGGTTGATCTTGCGCAGATTTACAGAAGTTTCTTCTAGATCTTGAACCAAAGTAGCCCTGTCTTTGCTTTTGACCACTATATCATCCATATAGGCTTCCACATTTCTGTGCAGCTGAGGCTCAAAAGCAATCTGGACGGCTCTTGCAAATGTCGAACCAGCATTTTTCAAACCAAATGGCATACGTACGAAACAGTATGTGCCACAGGGTGTGATAAATGCGGTCTTTTCCTCATCTTCCTCAGCCATGAAGATTTGGTGATACCCTGAATATGCGTCAAGAAATGAAAGCAAATCACATCCTGCCATGGAGTCAACAATCTGGTCTATGCGGGGCAAAGGAAATGGGTCTTTGGGACAAGCTTTATTGACATCAGTGAAATCAATACAAAGCCTCCATTTTCCATTCGCTTTGCGCACGACAACAGGATTGGCCAACCACGTAGGATGGAGCACTCCTCTGACGAGGCCTGCTGCTTCCAACTTCTTGATTTCTTCCGCAATAAACTCTTGCCGCTCCACAGCTTGCTTTCTGGCTTTCTGTTTGACGGGCCTCGCGTGGGGACAATCGGCAAGGTGGTGCTCAATTACTTTCCTGGGAACACCGGGGATGTCGGACGGTTGCCAAGCAAATACGTCGACATTCGCCCGCAGGAAAGCAACGAGCGCGTTTTCCTATTTGTTGTCAAGTGTGGCACTGATGGTGAAGGAACCACCAGTGCCATCCTCCTTGGCGGGCACCTTCTTTGTCGCCGGCGGAGCGGCTTTGTTCTTCTTACACTTGCCGGTGGAGCTCTCTGGTGCGTCCTCGATGGCAGCGCAGCACTCCGAAGAGGTGCGCTTGCCGGAGTGGGCACAGGAGCTCTTGCCGGACTTCCTCTTGTTCTCCCGCCCGAGAGCTTCAGCGGCAAGTGCCTTGGCGGTAGTTGCGGCAGCTGCTTCCCGGTAAATCTTGTCGGCGCAAATAAGCGCATCCTTCTTGTCGCAGGGAACTGTGATAACACCTACTGGACCTGGCATCTTCAACACGTTGTAGGCATAATGAGAGGCTGCCATGAACTTGGCGAGCGCTGGACGGCCAAGTATCCCATTATAAGGCAATGGAATATCGGCAACATCAAAGGTGACCTTCTCGGTCCGGTAGTTCAGCTCGCTGCCAAATGTCACTGGCAGCGTGATCTTCCCTTTCGGCTTGCTCCTTCCTGGATTGACTCCTTGGAAAGTACCAGTTTCCTCAAGCTCGCCGTCAGAGATTTGAAGTTTCCGGAGCACAGCGGGCGAAATTAGATTCAAGTCGGCCCCACCGTCAACTAACATCTTCGTGACCTTGAGGTTGCGGATCGTTGGCGAAACCAACATCGGCAAGCACCTGACTGCCGTTGTGCGGTCAGGGTGGTCCTCAATGTCAAAGACGATAGGCGTGTCGGACCACTTCAGAAGCTTTCTGGCGTCAACAGATGGTTCCGCCGCATTGATCTCTCGCGCCCACTGTTTAAGTTGGCGGTGAGAAGAATGCAATGAAGCACCACCGTCAACACACAAGACTTCTGCGGCTTTCTGAAATTCGTGTTCACTGGATTCTTCATCATCTAGATCATCATCATCATCATCTTTGTCGCGGCCACGAGGAGGCCTGTCTCTCTGCTGCTGCTTGGCCTTGCCGCGACGCCCTCCTCGGGCAGTGCGCTTCTTGCCGGACCCGCCAGCACCTTCTGGGGCCTTCTCCTTGTCGCGCCTCTCATACTCAGCTTTCTGCTGTTCGACAAGCTGCTCGACTCGTCGACAGTTCTGGAGATCGTGTCCCTTGGTGCGGTGGATCTTGCAATATTGCTTGTCGGAGCCGTCCTGCTTGTCGGCAGCCGCCAAGGCCTGACAGTTGGCGCACGCGGCAATCTCCTTGCCGGAGCCCTCGACTTTGGCCTTGTCGGCGCTGCCGTTGCCGCTGGACTGCTCGACGGCAAGCACAGCTTTGCCCTTTTTCTTCCTGTTGTTCCGCCGCCGGCCCTTCTTTGCCGGGGCGGTACCTTCGCTGTCAGATCTCCCCCCTGCGCCAACACCTTCACCGGGAAGTTTCCTTCCCTCTTCAGCGCGTGCACACTTGTCGGCGAGAGCATATAGCTGGCCAATGTCTCTGACCTTGGTCATCGCCATTTCCTCCCGCATCTTGCGGTTACGCACGTTCTGATGGAATGCGCTAATAACCGCAGCGGGGTGAACATCTGGGATGTTGTACTGTACGCGGCTGAACCTTTGAATGTATTTGCGCAGGGGCTCTCCTTCCTTCTGGGGGATGAGATGAAGATCACTCTCCTGGCCATGAGGTTGATGACCGCCAGTAAAGGCACCAACAAACTGGTGGCACAGGTCCGCCCATGAAGAAATGGAGTTCTCCGGCAAGTGCATGAGCCATGAGACGACGTTGCACTTTAACACGAGCGGGAAGTAGTTAGCAAGAATCTTGTCGTCTCGTCCCCCGGCAGCTTGCACCGCAATGGTGTAAATGCTGAGGAACTCCGACGGGTGTGTCTTGCCATCATACTTCTCCGGCACGTCAGGCTTGAAAGCCTTGCGATTGGGCCACTGGACCTGCCGCAGCTCATGAGTGAACGCTGGACAACTTACCGCGTACGGCAAGTCGCCAGGATCCCCTGGCGCATGCATGTCAACAGCGGGCCCTGCGCGTCTGTCGGACTGACGATGCGCTTCTCTCCTTCGCTCGGTAGTGGTACGAGCATCTTCTCCTCTGCGTTCCTGAAGAACGAGGCGCTGGTCACGACGAGCTCGCGGGTCAGACGACGCTGTGGAATCATCGCCACGGGCGTCGTTTCGACGTGTCGGCGACCGAGGCCGTCTGGGTGGGGAGTGTACGGTTGTTGCCCCCTCACCGTTCTTGTTGGTGACAGCATTGTCACCAGTTCTCTTGTCGGCCGCGCGCACCTGGTCGGCATCAGCGAAGCTGAGAAGGCTCTGAATGGTTGCCCTCCACTCGTCAAGCTTATCTGCTAGTGGAGGGAAGTTCAGGAGCAGCTGCGCACGCGCCAAGGCTTCTGCTGGTGAGGGAGGTATCGAGTGGCGTGAGGACTGTGGGATGCTCTTACTCCTAACAGTGTTAGAAGGAGCATCTCCACGCCCAGGCGACCGCACCTCGACCCCGCCAACGTGTTGTTGCGTATGGTGACCCCGCGCATCTCGAGATCGATGCGCAAGTTCATTATCTAGGGAGCGCCTGGCATCTGGGGCGTCAGGACGCTGCCTGTCACGGGCTTCTTGCGAAGGCCGCGGCGTCTGAACCGGCGCAGGCGTTCCAGAACGCGCAGCACCGTTTCTGGAACTTGCAGGGCCAGCAGCAGCGAGCAGCGCTGCGTTCCCAGGCCCAGCAGCGCCAAGATTGGCGTTGCTGGCCCGGTTTTGAACAGGTGGAGGTAATAGGAGCTCTCGCTCTCCAGTCCCCCCAGCAGCCGCAATCACGTCGGCACCCTCCTGCATGGGAGCAGGCGGGTTGGACGTGGACGCACCGATGGCTGAAGTCTTCTTTTTTGGAGCCATAAGACGGAGGATGGCCCAAAAACTAATGCGCAAATCGCTAGATTAGGTTCACACAACCTCCTGTCCCCTACCTGGCGCGCCAAAGATGTCGGGGACGAATCCGCGATCACCTATGGGACCCAGGGAAGGACCCCTTTATGTTCGGCAGGGAGAGACGGTCGCACGAAGAGCAAATCTAGCGAAGAACACGACAGTGCACGAGAGAGATTTACCCAGGTTCGGGCCGCACGGATGCGTAAAACCCTACTCCTGCTTTTTGGTTTATTATCTGTATGATTGTTCTAGCTCCAGGAGCGCTACAGTACCGAGTAGCTGCGTACAATACTGGAGTTCTCCCTTTCCCAGTTCCTCCTCCTCTTTCACGTTGCCTATGGGCCTCCTTTTATACGCACAAAGGGGTTACCAACAGGTGGCAAACAGTAAAGGTAGAGGTGGAAAGTTGCTACAGTAAGGCCACTATTACCAGGATGACATGTCCTACCTACCACTGACGGCAGGGGACAAGGGCATTAAATGCCCATGCCTTTGCTGTCCACATACATGTACCCGGACGTCTTGGACGTGGGAAAAGCCTATCCCACCTGCTGCTGCACCGCTATCTACAGTGCACCGCCGTCTACACAGTTCCCTGCCACGCACGCTTGGAAGGACCCAGAGCGCCACGCTGGCAGAGGCACCGGAGCAGCACAGTAGCACAGTGGTACAGTAACGCTTGCCGCGGCAAGACCTTGCCGCACCTGACAGCTTGGCGCAACCCATAGTTTGCCGCGCAAGGTAACTTGCCGGGGCAAGTACCTTGCCGCAGCCGCTATCTTGCCGCAGCCAATACCTTGCCGCAGCCAATGACTTGCCGGGGCAAGTACCTTGCCGCGGCAAGTACTCTGCTTCAGCAATGCCCAGGCTGGGCCTCAGCTGTCCCTCCCGGCAAGCTCCTCTTGCCGGGGCCTTAACTCTTGCTTTGTATACTTTGTTCTTGAATGGCTTAATAATCTTGAGCTTCTCTCTGGCTGTCCTCCCGCAAGCCTGGCCACGGGATGCTACTACTGCCCGTGCACAAGTACGGGGTACTAGGGTACCCCTATTCTAGTACACCGACACTCCTGGGGCTTTCGGTGCCTATATGGGGTGCAGTGCTCGGGATCCTTGGTAATCCCAACACTGCTCCTTCTAGTGGAGTCGGTGTTGACGTTGAAGACGGCGGCGCCTTCCTGCCCGCCAAGGTGGGGAGCAGTGATCTTCGCGCGCCTCGGACGTCGCCGTTGTCTGCTGTTTCCCTGGGGGAGGCGACGGGCTGAGGGGCCGGTGTCCTCCTGGAGCGGTGGTGATGAGGAAAAAAATGAGGGAAGATGGAGAAGGCGGGTGGCAGGCTGTCAGGTCGGAGTACGATGGCACCGACGCCTTCGTCTCGTATTGCCGGTCCACTGCCTCGTCTTTCCGCTCTTCCCCTCCCTCCCTGACACCATCATCACCGGCCTCTTCAGGACGGTTGCCGGGGAGGGGATCGCTCTCTTGGTGCCTTCGCCTCCTCCAACAGTCTTCCAGCCGAGCTCCGGCGGCTCTCCCCGCCAGCGCTTGTGCTGGGGCTTCTTGCTGGCCCTGGGGGTGGTGACCAAGGCACCGCCGAGCTGGTCCCTCTGTCCCTCTCCTTCGCAGCCTCACCGTTCCCGATCTTGTTAGGCTGCGCCCAGCAAGCCCTAACGGGATCGGGCTGGGCTTCTGCTCAGGCACCCCTTTTGCCCTCTTGACCTCCCATTGTAGTTCCTAGGAGGAGAGGGACAAGAAAGGGATTATGGGGCACTTATCTTTTTTCAGTCTAAAATGTGTAGGCATTTGCCAAACTTTAGTCTAAAATATGTAATCTGCATTATCCATGTTTGTGTCCTGTAAGATCTGTACTTGCTTATCACATATTAATGAAAAAGATAAGCCTTGCCGGGTACTTGTGCATGTGTCATGTCCATGCAGAGGCGAGATGCCTCTATACGTTTAAGTAAACAAGTTTTCTCCGGCAAGCTATCTTGCTGGTGCCTTTCATTTGTTGCCGTGGGGCTTGGCCTGCTGGGCACAAAACCATGGAAAGGGACCAGCTCCTCGTTGAACCCCCTCCGTCAAAGGCCACTACAACCACCTTGACCGAAGCAACATTCGGGATGCAGGACGGGAGCACGAGGTTTTCACATGCACATGTTTTCACCTTACAGAACATGCATGGATAAGAAATAACTTATCTGCTTGGCCTATCAGGGACTGATATGTAGGCTTGTCTTCATTTCTTCTCTTCGGGACCAGGTCCACGGCAAGAACCCTGCATCTTAGTGCAGAGGAAAACAATGCTACATGTGCCCTGATCTACATGATCATGCTATGCTCATGTTATGCTTATGCATGCATGCAAGTTTTAGGGCCCCCAGCACTTCATTTATTCATCTATTGCTCAGGGTCTGTGCCTGGCTTTGTACAAAGGGTTACATGCAACATCGGCAAGGCTTGTACAAAAGGGTGGCTACCGGGCAGGGCCCGACAGCCGCGCCTTACGGGTAGAACTTACGAAGATGCTCAATGTTCCATGAGTTTTGCAACTGAATGCCATCTCCGGTCTCCTGACGGACTGCACCGGGTCTGGTGACTCGTACTACCTGGTAAGGGCCTTCCCACTTCGGCGTCAACTTGTTTGCACCCTTGGCAGACTGAACACGCCTAAGGACAAGGTCGCCTTCCTCAAAGCTCCAGGCATGAACCCTGCGGCTGTGATAGCGGCACAGGGCTTGCTGGTAGCGTGCAGCACACGTAGCAGCCCGGAGACGGTTCTCCTCAAGTAGCACAGCGTCGTCACGCCGGTGCTGTTCTTGCGCTACTTCATCGTAGGCAAGTACTCGAGGTGATCCGTATATGAGTTCCGTGGGGATCACTGCTTCTGCCCCATAGACTAGGGAGAAGGGAGTCTGGCCGGTAGCTTGATTTGGTGTCGTACGGAGGGACCAAAGAACCACCAGCAGCTCGTTGATCCATCACCTGCCACACTTCTGCAGCCTATCAAATGTTCTTGTCTTGAGTCCTCGTAGCACTTTAACGTTCGCCCTCTCAGCTTGTCCGTTGCTTCTGGGATGAGCAATAGAGGCAAATGAGACCTTGCTTTCGAGGGCATGAACATATTGCATGAAGGCGCGGCTTGTGAATTGGGTGCCATTGTCAGTGATGACTCTGGCGGGTGCTCCAAAACGGCACACCAATCCTTTAAAGAACTTGATAGCTGACTGTGCGGTCACCTTCCTCACGGGTTCCACTTCCGGCCACTTTGTGAACTTGTCGATGGCGACGTACAAGAACTCAAAGCCCCCGGTAGCACGGGGAAAGGGGCCCAAGATGTCGAGCCCCCAGACCGAAAAGGGCCATGACAAAGGGATCGTCTGGAGAGCTTGAGCAGGTTGATGGATATTCTTGGAGTGGAACTGGCAGGCTTCACATCTGGTGACTAGCTCGATTGCATCTTGGAGGGCCGTGGGCCAGTAGAAACCTTGCCGGAAGGCCTTTCTGACCAGGGCCCTTGATCCAATGTGGGACCCGCGCATGCCTTTGTGTATCTCCGCCAGCAGTTCCTTCCCTTCTTCCTGGCAAACGCACTTTAATTTCACACCGTTGGGCCTCCTTCTGTATAGTACGTCATCGATGAACTGATACATACTGGCCCTCCAGGCTACTTTTTCTGCTTCTTCTTGCTCTTCTGGAAGTTCTCTTGTTTGGAGGTAATGGACTATGTGCCGTGCCCAAGTTGGAGCCTGAGGCTCGACAACAAGGACCAGTAGCACCTCCTCATTCGTGGGAGCGCACGTCTCAACCGCGAGAATTGGAAGTTCGGTGGGAGGGTGCTGCTTGCCAAGCAAAGTGGAGTTGTTCCCGCCAACCTCTCTGCCGGGGGCTTCAGGAAGCTCTGCCGGGAGAGGTTTGCTGGAGTCTAGTTTTCTCCTCTTTCTGGCCATTGTTGCCGGGGATACGGAGGGCAGAGTCAGGTGGAGAACAAAAGTCCCTGGTTCCACAAGAAGCTTTTGCGCAGCGCACTTTGACAGATGATCAGCAATGCTGTTTTCTGCATGGGGTACGTGCTCTATTTGCAATCCGTCAAAGCGCTCCTCCAGCTTTCTCACTTCTTCCACGTATGCCTCCATCGATGGACTTTGATAATCCTTGTTTACTTGCCTCACCACAAGTTGTGAGTCTCCACGAATGATCAACATCTTGATTCCCAGTTCTGTTAAGATCCTAAGCCTGGCAAGGGGTCGTTCATATTCTACAGTGTTGTTGGTAGCCTTCTCCCGGGGGAAATGCATTTGAACCACATACTTGAGGTGCTCCCCAGTGGGTGTGATGAGAAGCACGCCAGCTCCCGCACCTTGTAGGGAGAAGGTGCCATCAAAGTACATGATCCAATCTTGGGGCGCTTCCCTGCCGGGAATAATTGTCTTCGGCGTCTCTTCATCTGGAGTTGGTGTCCATTCTGCAATAAACTCCGCCAATGCTCTGCTCTGAATAGTTGATGTGCTCTCAAACTTCAAACCAAAGATTGATAACTCCAAAGCCCACTCCACTATTCTGCCAGTGGCCTCAGGGTTCCTCAGTATGCATTGCAAGGGGAAGCGAGTAACAACTGTGATTTCGTGGGCTTGGAAGTGGTGGCGCAGTTTCCTTGAGGCCATGATGAGGCCAAAGATCAACTTTTGCACGCCAGAGTACCTTGATCTAGCCCCCTGCAGTAGGGAACTGACAAAGTACACTGGACGCCGCACCACCTTCTTCCTTGCCACGATTCTGCAATTGTCTCCGCTGCCCTGCTCTTCTTTGTCCTGATTTGTTCCTGAACTTGCTGGGACGAGTTCACTTTTCTCTCCGGAGGGGATGGTTGCCGTGGCGGCTCCTTCATCTACTTCCCGCTGGGCCACCAGTGCTGCACTAACCACTTGATTGGTTGCCGCTAGGTATAGCAGCAACGGCTCATGTGGTTTAGGAGCGACTAGGGTGGGAACAGAGGAAAGGTAGGTCTTCAAATCTTGCAGCGCAACGTCCGCCTCCGGGGTCCACTCCACGGGCCGTGCCTTCTTCAAGATTTTGAAAAACGGCAAAGTGCGCTCAGCAGACTTGGAAATGAACCTGCTCAGTGCAGCAACATATCCAGTCAAACGCCTCACATATTCAACTGTCTTGGGTGCTTGAATCTGCTCGATCGCCTTGATCTTGTCGGGGTTGGCCTCTATCCCCTGGTGGGACACGAAGAAGCCAAGTAGCTTGCCGGAAGGAACGCCAAACACACACTTCTCCGGGTTCAGCTTCAAGTTGATCTTGCAAAGATTCGCAAAGGTCTCTTCCAGGTCCTGAATGAGGGTTGATTTGTGTTTGGTTTTGACCACTATGTCATCCATGTAAGCTTCAATATTCCTATGCAGCTGTGACTCAAAACCAATTTGCACTGCTCTTGCAAAAGTGGATCCAGCACTTTTTAATCCAAAGGGCATCCGTACAAAACAGTACGTGCCACATGGGGTTATGAACATGGTCTTCTCTTCATCTTCCTTGGACATGAAAATCTGGTGGTACCTGGAGTAGGCATCCAAGAAGGAAAGCAGGTCGCATCCAGAGGTGGAATCCACAATCTGATCAATGCGCGGCAAGGGGAATGGGTCCTTCGGGCATGCTTTATTCAGATCTGAGAAATCTGCAAAGCCTCCACTTCCCATTCGCCTTGCGCACCACTACTAGATTCGCCAACCAAGTTGGACGCAATACCCCTATGACCAAACCAGCAGCATCGAGTTTCTTGATCTCTTCGGCAATAAACTATTGCCGCTCCAAAGCTCTCTTTCGGACCTTCTGTTTGACGGGCCGGGCATGTGGGCAGACAGCAAGGTGCTGCTCGATTACCTCCCTGGGAACACCGGGGATGTCAGATGGTTGCCAAGCAAACACATCGACATTCGCCCACAGGAAGGCAATGAGCGCGCTTTCCTATTTGTCGTCGAGGGTGGAGCTGATAGTAAATGTACCATCAGCACCAACCAGCCCTGCCGGGACCTTCTTCACAGCGGGTGCAGCAACCTTTGATCTCTCGCTATTGGAACTCTCCGGCAAGTCATCAACAGGCGCAGCACACTCCGAAGAGGCGCGCTTCTCGGATTCTTTGCTGGCATCCTTGCTAGCTTTCTTCCCTTTCTTGATTTCCTTGGCGGGAGATGTAGCTTCCGCGGCCTCTGCAGCGACTGCTTCTTGGTACATCTTATCCACGCATATAATTGCGTCCTTTTTGTCTGATGGAATGGAAATGACGCCCATTGGCCCTGGCATCTTCAACGTGTTGTAGGCATAGTGGGATGCTGCCATGAATTTTGCCAGGGCTGGACGACCAAGGATTCCATTGTATGGCAGGGGGAGGTCAACCACATCAAACATGATCTTCTCAGTCCGGTAGTTTAACTCCCCCCCCCCCAAACGTTACCGGCAGTGTGATCTTCCCCTTAGGACGACTTCTGCCGAGGTTGATCCCTTGGAAAGTACCAGTAACTTTGAGCCCTTCATCTGCTATCTGGAGCTTGTTGATGACCTTGGGAGAATTCAGATTCAACCCAGCCCCGCCGTCAACCAACATCTTTGTGACTTTGAGGTTGCGGATTGTTGGTGAAACCAACAACGACAAACACCCTACCGCGGTGGTGCGGTCAGGGTGATCCTCTTCATCAAAGATGATGGGTGTGCAAGACCACTTGAGTGGCTTCCGAGAATCTGCCGCTGGCACCACGGCATTGACCTCACGCGCCCACTATTTAAGGGCGTCAGTAGCCTTCTGGAACTCCTGCTCACTGGTTTCCTCTTCATCTCCTTCATCACTCTCGTCATCGCATTCCTTCTTCTCACGGCCTCTGGCAAGTTTCCCTTGATACGGAGGGGCCTTGCCGGGGCAACCTCCTCTGCCGCCTCGGCCCTTCCCGCCAATGCCATCTTGATCTCTCTCTTTGTCATGCTTCTCGTACTCAGCCTTCTGCTTCTTGATGAGTTGCTCAAACTGATGACACTCTCGAAGATCGTGGCCTTTGGTCCGATGGATCTTGCAGTACGGCCCGTCGGCCTTCCTAGCCTTCTCGGCAGCCGCGGCTTCCCGGCAATCAGCGCACGCGGAAACTTCCTTGTCGGCAGCCTCGGTCTTGGCCTTCTTGCCGGTACTAGGAGTACTCGATCCTTCAACAGCTAGCACTGCCTTATCCCTACCCTTCTTATTGCGTTTCTTGTTCTTCTTCTTCTGATTGGTGGCATCGTCGTTGTACTCTGAGTCAACGTCGACGCCATCTTATTCACCGGGGAGACGCCTCCCCTCCTCTGTTCGGGCACACTTATCCGCCAAAGTGTACAGCTCATTCACAGTTTTGGGCAACCGGACGTTCATCTTGGAACGTGTCCTGTGGTTGCGTACGTTGGACTAGAATGCAGCTATCACAGCTGCCGGGTGGACGTCCGGAATATTCCTGTGCACCCGGCTGAACCTCCCTATGTATTTCCGCAAACTCTCTCCTTCCTTCTGTGGGAGGAGCTGCAAGTCGCTAGGCCGCCCTGGTTCTTGATGACTGCCCGTGAAGGCGCCAACAAATTCATGGCATAGGTCAGCCCAGGTCGAGATCGAGTTCTCTAGCAAGTGCATCAGCCATGACCTCATGTTTGGCTTGAGTGCCAAAGGGAAGTAGTTGGTGAATACCTTCTCATATCTTCCTCCGGCGGCTTGAACAGCAATGGTGTAGATGCTCAAGAACTCTGCCGGGTTCAATCTTCCATCGTACTTTTCTGGTATCTCTGGCTTGAATGTACGGGTAGATGGCCAATGGACTTGCCGCAGCTCGCGAGTGAAGGCGGGGCACCCAACCTCGAAAGGCCGGTATCCGTCTCCATCGGGCACAGGCTCATCGACGTCGGGGCCATTGCGCCTATCAAACTAGCGGCGGGTTTTGCGGCGTCGTTCAATGGTGACGTGCACGTCCTCCCTCCGCCCGTCTTCCAGGACTCGTCACTGGTTTCGATGTGCCCGGGGATCAGACGAAGCCATCGATACGTCGTCGGGTTCTTGGCCGCATGGCTTTGGCTGTGGCCCCTGCACTGGCTGCCCGGAGGGGATTGCACCATGGGGGTGGCCCCTTCGGTATGGCCAGGGGCTCAGACTGTCGTCGCCGCCTGTGGAGGCCGCGGCGGGCCTCCCCGCTGTGATCCTCCCGCCTCAGCGAAACCAATCAAGCTCTGAATGGTGGCTCTCCACTCATCCATCTGATCGGCCGCCAGCGGAAATCTCAACAAGAGTTGGGCCCGCACCATGGCTTCCGAAGCGGTGCTCGGCATAGACGACGACATAGATCGCGACGTCGCCTGGCTTCTGACGGTGCCGGTAGTGACGGCGTCATGCTCTCGTCATCGTGAGCCGGTTGCCAGGATGGCGTGGCGACGAGGTGGATGCGCTCGGGGATTGGTGACCCCATTCGGTGCATCGTCTCGGCTAGCTTGTCCTGGGGGTGGCGCGTGCCCTATAGCCGCACCCGCAGCGGGGGCGGCTAGAGGGTTGCGGTCCACCCCAGAGCGAGAGCCATCACTGCGGCTGCGTTCCTCAGTGGGGCGGAGAGGTGGAGATGGAATAATCTCTCCACCCGCATCCTGTGGAGCATGGCTGCTGGGATGCTATTGACGTTGTCCTTCTTCGGCGCCTCCCGCTCCTGTTTCGGCCGCAGGGGGAATGGCGATGACGCCGCCTACGCCGGCCACGTCCCCCGCAGCGCCCGCGTCCCCGTGCGCCTCCGAAGCCCCCACAGCATCTGTGGCCGCATGCGAAGGGGCCTTCGAGGTGGACGGGTGAGCTACAGCACCGGACTTTTTCTTGGGCGCCATGGATGATGAAGCCGTTGATGAAGAAAACTATGATGAAGATGACGCGCTGCTTACACCCTCGGGTTCGTGCAAGTGCTTCCCCCTACCTGGCCCGCCAAAGATGTCATGGTATAACACGGCCACCTATGGGACCATCGGCCCCTTGTGGTTCGGCAAGGGGGAAGAGCACATTGCACAAAGAGCGGAGAGCGTACAGTAGCACGGCAGCAATGACACAAGCAGTTTTTACCCAGGTTCAGGCCGCCGCGAGGCGTAAAACCCTACTCCTACTTTGGTGGATTGATGGAAGGACCGTGGTGGAGATGCAGCACTCTAGCCCGGCAAGGTCGCCTTGGGACAAGAGCGGCTACGCGCGTATGAGTGTACAGGGGTCCGAATCCTCCCTAAGGTAGCCACGACCCTCCTTTTATAGGTCAAGGGGTTACCACAATGGCAAAACGGTCATTATCCAGGGATTAGATAGCCACAGTACTATCATACCTAACTCTGCAGACAGGACAAGGCGCATTAAATGCACCGCTTAGTGTCACATCGTAGGTGTAGCCCGGCAGCCTTGCCGCGCCATTCAGCCACCTTCTCGCCTGTCTGCATGACATGTCTCCTGGACGGGTGTCATTTAGGGGTGATCTTCCTCGGAAATGGCTGCCACGTGCCAAATAATAGCCACTTAATCACTTGGGGGCTCAACACCGCACCGATAGGTGACTTGCGTTCCTGTGAGGTGGAGCGGTGGCGCCTTGGCGAGGTAGCCCGCCCTCGGCGTCCCCGGCAAGCCTGCCGGGGGAGTCTTGAGACTTGTCTTTGGGGTAACCTCGACCCCGCCAGGCTCGCCTGCCCGGCAAGGGAAGTTTTTCCTTAGTGGTATCTTGCTCATTTGGTTGGTCTTGGTCTTCTTGATCCGCCCTTTGATTTCTCAAAGAAGTATCTCTTCAACTTGGTCTCGTCTTGGATGTTGCAACCTTGCTCTTGAGCCTGTGTACAGTCCGGGCAACACACGCCTGGGGTTTGTTACACCGACACAAGTACACAAATATGATTTTTCAAAACCGTTATGGTTAGCTGTTGCATGTACATGTAGTTCAAATTTGAATTATGGTCATTAAATGGCTAGAAAATCACTTAAATGTCTTAAAAAGGTCAAATGACCCCTAAATTTTTCCAAATTTTGACATGGCAGTTGTATTAGTGCATGTTAATTGTAGAAATTTTTTGAAGGCCATAAGAGGAAGCTATCGCCAGTTCGTAATCAAAGATGCATTGTGTCCTCTCAGAACCACGAGCCTTCTAGTGAGTAGCACCGATTTGTGAGGGGTGTGTGTCCAAAGTTTTGTCAAACATGCCAATTTTTTTACCACAGCATCCTGGTGGCATGCCATTACGTCAAGCAAGGTTTCATGTATTTCTGATCATTTTTTAATTTTTTGGAATTTAAATGCCATGGCACTCCATGCTTGTGTCGAAGCCGTGACAGCAATATGTTTGAAAATTCCTTCCAATTTACTGGACATGGAATTAACTCGCACACAAGTACACAAATATGATATTTTTTTCAAACCATTATGGTTAGCTGTTGCATGTACATGTAGTTCAAATTTGAATTACGGTCATTAAATGGCTAGAAAATCACTTAAATGTCTTAAAAAGGTCAAATGACCCCTGAAATTTTCCAAATTTTGACATGACAGTTAAATTAGTGCGCGTTAACTGTAGAAATTTTTTGAAGGCCATAAGAGGAAGCTATCGCCGGTTCGTCATCAATCATGCATTGTGTCCTCTCGGAACCACGAGCCTTCTAGTGAGTAGCTCCGGTTTGTGAGGGGGTGTGACCAAAGTTTCATCAAAAAGGCAATTTTTTTACCACAGCATCCTAGTGGCATGCCATTATGTCAAGCAAGGTTTAATGTATTTCTGATCATGTTTTAATTTTTTGGAATTTAAATGCCATGGCACTCCATGCTTGTGTCCAAGCCGTGACACCAATATGTTTGAAAATTCCTTCCAATTTACTGCTCATGGAATTAACTCGCACACAAGTACACAAATATGATTTTTCAAACCGTTATGGTTAGCTGTTGCATGTACATGTAGTTCAAATTTGAATTACTGTCATTAAATGGCTAGAAAATCACTTAAATGACTTAAAAAGGTCAAATGACCCCAGGAATTTTCCAAATTTTGACATGACAGTTGTATTAGTGCACGTTAACTGTAGAAAAATTTGGATGGCCATAAGAGGAAGCTATCGCCGGTTCATGATCAAACATGCATTGTGCCCTCTCGGAACCACGAGCCTTCTAGTGAGTTGCTCCGGTTTGTGAGGGGTGTGTGTCCAAACTTTCATCAAATAGGCCAATTTTTTTACCACACCATCTTGGTGCCATGCCATTAAGTTAAGCAAGGTTTCATGTGTTTCTGATCATTTTTGAATTTTTTGGAATTTCAATGCCATGGCACTCGATGCTTTCTGTCCAAGCCGTGACACCAATATGTTTGAAAATTCCGTCCAATTTACTGCACATGGAATTAACTCACACACAAGCATTCAAATATGACTTTTCAAACCGTTATGGTTAGCTGTTGCATGTACATGTAGTTAAATTTGAATTACGGTAATTAAATGGCTAGAAAATCACTTAAATGTCTTAAAAAGGTCAAATGACCCTTGAAAGTTTCCAAATTTTGACATGATAGTTGTATTAGTACTCCAAATTTTCTCGTACATTTAAAACACCATCCGTTGCCATTGTACCCCAAATTCGTCTTTCACAGCTAATACAAAATATCAACAATATCACACACAGTTTGTTGTAGGGACCGTTTGCGATGAAAATTCATGGGTCTACTTAAGTCTTCCTCCATAAGCTTCGCCAGCTTCATCTACTCTAGTGCCGGTCACCCCCGAATCCATGAATCCTAGATCCCCATTCCCGCAACCCCTTCTTGCTAAGAATGATGCCGTGGAGACACTTCGTGAGGGCCCGTACGGTGGCCGTGTCCTCCCTGAGCGCGGCCGCCTGCGCCGAGAGCACGGACGCAGCCACATTAAGCACGGCCGCATTCGCCGATAGGGCGTCTGCGGTAGCCGACAGGGTAGCTACTGCGACGGCCGCTGCAAACGCTGAAAGCGCTCGAGCTGTCATCCGCGCAGCCGATGTCGCCCTGGCCCGGGTCGAGGCCATCCACACCAAGATCGAGGACGCACACGCCAAGATATTCCAGGCCACCTCGGAATCCAGCATGCAACCCATGTCCGAAAAGGCAGCGGAGGCCATGGAGCACTTGCTTCCTCATGAGATCACTGAGCGGGAGCTGGAGATGCAGGAGGCGGCAGAGATCGAGGAGCGCCGGGAGGAGGAGTTGCGCGTGGCTCAGGATGAGGTTGAGAAGAGCCTGTCCGTCGAGGAATCGGCGGTGGAGTACCAGCACGAGCTCTGGCGCAGCCACTACTACAAGTACTACAACCTTCAGGGCCGAGGACGAGGACGAGGACGACGACGCAGTTGACTTTAGCCGGGGGGACGCAGAGTCCACCAACGGCGGCATGTCGCCAGGACAAGTCATCGACGTCTCATCTTACACTGGCGAGGCATAGGGCGGCGTGGCGGCGGCTTTGTTAAAATTATGCGTACTTAGCCTTTGTTTATAACGCTGGTATTTTGTTAGAGCAATGTTTAGGTCAACTGGCTCTGTTTAATTACTAAAATTGCTCGATTTAGTAACTTTGGTATGTGTGCTGTAGGCTCTTTTGTGTGCCCAAATTAGCCAGCGATGTTAAATTATGCAATGATGTGGATGAGGACAGTACCCAGGAAATTTTCCACCAATATTTGAATGATCAAACTCATCGCATGTGCGTAAAGCAGAAGAATCGTTTGTGATGCACACATTCGTTCAAAGTGATTGGTGTCCAGCGGCACCGTGCGCAAAGTTTCCCTCCACCTTTCAATTTTTTTGGCCTACTGCCAAAATATCTACCCCCCTCCCCACGCCCTTTTCTCCCCAACCACAAGTCACATTTCCCCTGTTTCCTCCTTCCTTCCTTCCTAAGCTATAGCCGCTTCCTCGCTCTCGTCGTCTCGCATCCGACCGCCACGGTCGCTGTGGTCTTCTTCAATGACCTCTCCAGTTGTTCCTCCTTCGACGATGACTCTTTCATCACCCGGGTATGCCTCTCTTCTCTCTCTCGGGTTATGATTTGGAATGAAGGATTTAACTCGGCGGTCGATTTGAGTCATTTCTTCCTCTTGTAGCTCCCTAGGACCATCAGTTGCAATGAATGCAGCGGGGTGGCTGAAGATCTGCCTGCTCGTTGTCACCATCAATCTCCATGCGTGAAGTTAGTTGCGTTTGAATCTGTGGACAGTGGGGGGAAGTTTCTGGCATGTGCAGACAAGATTAGCCCCACTTTTGTTGTTACAAATCATTTGTTAGATGTGATTCAGGCACTGTCACTGTGCTATGTTATTCTGGATGTTAAGACGGTGTCACAGTTTGCACCTAGTATCTAAAAATGTTGCCATATCATCAGCGGTGCCATTAGAAAATTAGTTGGCACCGCTTCAGCAGTTTGTGCAACCAACTTTGGTCCACACATCCGATCAGCCAAGCAGTAAAAAACTAAATCTTTATGGGATGAAGGAACTGGGCATCGAAGCAACTAGGTGCTCCGGAATCCGGTTCCCTGATATTTTCCTCTGCATCGGCTTGCCAGTGCAGGGCACCGGTGCCAAATGTAGCAACAGTTGTCTTGACACCGGTTTTGGCATACATAGTGGACGGCCTTAGTGCTATTAGTTCTATGTTACTAAATTTGTGCATGTACACATCTATTAGTATCAATTTGATGTCATCCAAACACTATCGCTATGCTATTGCAGTTATATTTAGCTTCCTCATAAAATGTTCAATTTGTTATTTATAGTACATGACTAAGAACTTGTAGTGTTGTTGTAGTTAATTATAGCTTCTGATGTTTCAGAATTTGGTTGTTGTCTCAGTAGCAATTAATTCATTTGCACATTGATATTTTTGAGAAGATATGTCATAATTAACGTGTTTCTTCAGTTTAAAAAAATATGTATTTGGTTATTTTCTATGTTGCTAGAAACCCATTTCCCCTGCAATTGTTACTGATCTAGTTTTAAATATTATAGGATGAACGGAAGTGTTCTTACCTGGAGTGGGTTGATCAAGAGTGGCCACAGTCTTTGAAGATGTTCCTAGCAAAGCTCTGGAGCATGTATGAGGAAGAGAACAGAGATAGGCTTAGATAAAGTGTTGTCAACGCTGAAGAATATTTCAAGATGCGGGAAAAAAAAAGGAAGATGGAGAATGAGCTCAAATTTTTTAAATTAGACTTTGCTAAGATGGTGTTGGCGAAGGAGGAGGCACTTTCCCAGTTGGTCAGTGCAAAACAGGTTCTTACTGAACCAAAAGCAGAGGTGGATAGGATGAGCCTGGCTGATCTCAATTAGGGAATTGAATATATTGTTCTAATATTGTTCTTATGAAGGTGAACTAGTTATATGATGTACTGTGCTATTTTCAGGTAGGTATCGTACTTTGATGTCAAAATATATTTATGTGAAATTGGCAAACAGCTGTTCGATATGAAATATGAATTTTTGTAATGCTGGAATTATTAATTGTAAACTAATAAACCTGCTAAATGGGTCATGGAACTTTGCAAACGGTTCTAGCAGTAAAAGCGGTTGTGATGGATAGCCCAATGCCATACAGTTTTCTTCATCAAATCATGTGATGTAGTTGAATAAAAGCAAACGGTTAACCGAGGCAGAGCGTGTGTGATTGTTACACCTATCACACACGAGGCTATACATAAGACTGTGTGGGATGTATAAATGAACGGAAACATTTCCCTTTGATTGACTGTGTGGGGTGTACATCAAACAGAAACGTACTTCTTGGATTGACTATGTGGGATGTACATAAGAACGGAAACGTATTCCTTGGATTGACTGCGTGGAATGTACATACAAATGGAAACATTTGTCTGGGACTGACTGTGTGCGATGTACTTACGACCGGAACCGATTGGGCCTGTATAATTGTATTTGATTGCTCGCCCGTCGCACACGATCTCATTTTGCCCAGCATGAGTGACCGGAGGGCCTATCCCCGACGGTTTCTGGGTCGTGTGGGAAGGACCCCCCTATCGCCCACACTCACTAGGTGACGGTTCAGAATGCCGTCGCGGAAAATGTTAAAAACCATTTGTATAGCAGCTCGCTTTACCAGTGTCTGCATCCCTCACAATCTCAAAAATATCTGCTCGCACTTGATCCAGATTTTCAGTAGCCCCGCCATTTTACTCCTGCCTCTGCATCACTCGCAATCTCAAAAATATCTACTCGCCCTTGATCCAAATTTTCAGTAGCCCGAAATTTTACTCCTGCCTAGTAAAATTTTCAATTGTCGCGGTATTTCCTCAAACACCACCTTGCCCCCCCTCCCCCCCCCCTCCCACACACACACATCCCAAAACATCCGCTCACATAGACACACACCACCCCTCCCTCTCTCGAAACCATTGGTAGGTCACCGCCATCGCCGCCGCCGCCTCCATCCTCAACCTCTGCCTGTGTGCCGGGGACTGTAGGGTAACGCAGCAGAAAACAAAAAATTTCCGACCTACGCACCAGCCCAGGACCACTATGGAGACTGCATACAAGGTTTGATCATTTTCGTTACCGACTCGTAGCGCAGCGGAAGTAGAGTCGATGACGATCGGCGGTGCAGATCCCCGCAGCTAGGATTTACAACCTCCCAACCGCGAGGATGTATACCCTCATCCGCCACTCGGACAGCCCTCCGGGAGGTGGTCGGACAGTCCCCCGGACGGTGTCACGGACAGCCCTTCGGGAGGACCTTCGAAACTCGGACGGTCACTCGGACAGCCCTTCGGGAGGACTCACAGAACTCGGACCGTCACTTGGACAGCCCTTCGGGAGGCACTCTCGAACAGCCCCTCGGGCACTAAGATCAAAACTATGACCTCTCTACAGAGTTGCACACATACGGTGTCATCTATCCGGCAGGGCTTCGCCGTCCAGAACTAGTTCCCACCGGAACCCAGGCAGCCTTTCGGCTCTACGAAACTATTTTGCGGAGAGGGAGAGAAGAAGCCAGATCATTGCAATGGCATGTATATGTGAGAAAGAGTGTGTCTTTAGGCAGCCCCCTCCACCCCGATTTATAGGACAAGCCCAAGGGTGGCTTCTCCAAGAAGCCAAGGGGAAAAATACCAAAGGACCCTCAAGGTGGCTTCTCCAAGAAGCCACCCAAAAAGCACTTTCACTATTCACGACGACATTTTTCAGCGTCCGTTCGAACTGAAAATATTTATGTGGGCTTAGAACATTTCCAGTACCCACTAAAATAATTTTCAACGCGTTCTGGAACAATTCCAGATTAGTGATTTTCATCTGCGAAAAGCATCTGAAGTGGTTCCGGCAGCTCCGGAACATTTCCGGTTTTTCTTCCAGAAAATTCCCAAAAGTTTCCAGAATGATTCTGGCACCCTCCAAGAATTATCGGGCATGTGCCGAAACCAATTTGACTTTATGGTATCCTCTGAAACAACTTTTCAGTTTCACCGGAACTCATCCGGTGACCTCTCTCTGCGGAACTTTTCCGCTGTCCAAAACTTTTTCGGTGTCCGAAACTTTTTCGGTGATTTTCTCTCAGACTCCCTGTCTAGTATTCAGCAGATAGATGACCCTTAAGCGTGTGACCCTATAGGTTCGGTGAAGTATAGACATGACACGGAACCCCTTCCGATCAATGATCAACATCGGAGCCGTGGACACCCATATTGACCCCTATACCCACACGAATGAATATTCGAGTGAACCTCCAGTTGCCGTGTGCTATTCCTGTTGCTTCGTGATATGTTACAAATACCCGAGGTGAGACATGTTGGCATTCCCGTGGATCAACAACTTGTCCACTATGCTAGTTACCTCGTTACCGGTATTGTTCTCTTTTCTCGTTCCCGTGTTCCGGCATCCCCGTGATCAAATCACAAAGTGTCTGGCCAGACGATGATGGATACCGTAACACCGAGAGGGCCCAGAGATATCTCTCCATTGTCGGAGGAGCAAATCCCAATCTTGAGCTATCAAGTTACTTGACATACTTTTCCATGAACCCGTAAGCCGCCGTAATAGCCACCCATTTACGGATGACGTTTAACAAACCCCAAAGTTCATGAAGCAAGCATGAAGAAACTCGATACTCTCATGGTCTAAGGAATCATGCAAACATTAACCATCTCTATGTTATTAACCATTAACTTGTGACGAATGAATCTCATAGCATAACATCAATCGGGTCGATTCAACACAAATGTTCTTCTAACACTGTGCCCTCAAAGTTGCTGGCATAGACATGCCCATGATCAGGAAAACAGAACCATCATGCAACACTTGAGCTAGTCTTAGAGGCCAGACTAGGAATACATTTTACTATTTATTATCCCACACATGCATATGAGTCTTCCTCCGAGCCTCGTTTTATTTGCAGACTCGAGAATCATTGCAGTTATAGCATGGAACATAAACCTAATTATGAACAGGGAGATAATCAATAACATTTATTATTGCCTCTAGGGTATATCTCCTACAGACTCCCACTTGCACTAGAGTCAATAATCTAGTTAATGCTAATGCACTTTACACCTGCAACATCTTTGGAGTATTGGACATATCTGGTTGTTTTACATACCATGGAATACATGATTAATCCAAACACAAGAGTGTGTGGAATCTCCATCATGTATATTGCTCATTAGTGTTTTGGGACACCGAGTCTTGCAAAAACTCTTTCCATGTGACTTCGGCAAGAATCACTCCTTGACGTTTTTAATGCTAAAAGGTTTTAGCATTTTGTCAATATGTATCTTTGCTCAGCCCCATTAGGTAAATCTATCTCCATAGATCATCATGCCTAATATAAAGGCTATTTAGCCCAAGCACTTCATCAAAAAACTATTTTTAAATGAAGTCCTAATTCGTGTCAAGAAATTTATTTCCAATTAACAATGTGTCAAGCACACAACGTTTCTAGAAATATTATTATGCTCCCACTTACTTTCTTGAATCACAAGCATCTTCGTTACCCATTGATGAAGTCAAAACCCTTTTAACCATTTCATCAAAACACGAAGATTCCAACTCCATTTTGCTCTCTTCTGTCCATCGCTGGAACTCTGAAGTTTGCATACTTACTAGCATCCTCTGGACTGACAAAATACCTTGGACTGTAACACATGCAAGTCCTTGGTTTTATTTCCATCATATGGAAATCCTATTGTCATCCATGTTTCATATCTCATGACTGAAATATGTATTAATTGCTAGTTCAACCCGAACCGACTTTAAGCAACGCTACGGTGAAACAACCTCATCGTAGTCAACTCCTTGAACTTGTTATTTCAACAAGTCGAGCTTTATGGATAAAACATTTTTATCCGTATCAGTTTTAAGTTCCATAAAATTCGTTAGACTCTAAGTCTTCCGAAAGGTGTATCAAGATTTTAATCTTGAAACATTTATATGGAAACTATCTCGGATTGTATTGGCATTTAGCCAATTCCGGAGTCAGGGCCCATCAACACTTCCTTGTGTATCATAGGTATACTGTTGTCTAACAACAATGTCTCGTCTGCGCACCTGAGAGGTTTGCACGAGCCTTGCCTACATGGTTCAGCTGCAAGTTCGACCGAAGTCCGTACATTTTATTGTAGAGACTTCCGTATCAGTCGTAGTAGGAAACTCTGGAATTACTTCCAAGGTCTCTTTCCTTTGACCTGATGACAGAGATACTGGTTATCTCGTCGACTTGCATTATTCTCCCACTCACCTTTTTGAAAGAACCATTTTCTTCAAAAAGCATACCGTTCTTTGTGGCAAACCTATTTGCCTCGGTATTGTGAGGGAGGAATACCCAATTGCTTGGGATAACCTACAAAGTAGCACTTGTCTGATTTGGAATAGGTTTGTAACCTTTTACACAAGCCCCATATTCCAAATGTTTAAGAAAAGATATAACATGGTTGGACGTACCATACCATGGAGTCATTTCAACAGACCTGATGGAGCTCTTTTCAGTGTAAAAGCCGCAGTCTCTAAAGCATCACTCTTTAAAAGGGATAATGGCAAATTTATTTATGTCATCTTTGATCTTACCATGTCATAAATGGTTCAATTACATCTTCACGGACTTTCCACTCACAGTGGTGTTTTGGGAGGTGTAAGTTATGAAACTCTTTTCACAACTCATTAGACATTTGCTAAACTTGTAACTCAAATATTCCTTTCTGCAATCAAATTGTAGAAACATAATTTTCTTGTTACAATAACTTCTACTTCATTCTTGAAAACCTTTTGAATGAATTCAAAAGATCTAGACTTACATCTCACCAAGTAAATATCCATATATCTACTTGAGTCATTTCTGAAGATAGATAAATCCACTACTAACAACATATATCAGACTACACACATCAAATGTATGATCACCAATAAGTTTGTTGTCCATTCCTTATGGCCTGTGAATGGTATTTCAGTCACTTCACTTTTCGGAGAAAAGTTGCAAGTGTCAGATGATTCAAAATCAAACGACTTCAAAATCCATCATAATGGAATTTTCCATGTAGGTTTCTCCAATGTGACCGAATGCAGTGCCACACTTGTGTGGTATTCTTTTAGTCTTAAGACATTTAGCGTCAGTGTCATGGATGTATCATATTACCATCAATATTCATAACATACGTCCCATCTTGGATGGAAGTATGGCCCTTCATGTTATTCATAATACTGAACAACAATTGTTGTTTTTATGAACAACTCTTTTGCAACAAACATTGTGCAATGGGCTAGAGTGTATGAAACTCTAAAATGAATTATGAAAGTAAACATAGAGGTAATATATTATTATCAATATTCATAACATACATCTCATTCACAATGAAAGTATGGCCCTTATGTTATTCATAACATCGAACATCAAAAGTTCTCTTATGAACAACCTTCTTGCAACACACCTTATGCAAAGGGCTAGAGTTTGTGAAAACTCTAAATGAATTATGAAAATAAATACATAGGGAATACACCGATGGAAGGTATAGTAACATTTACTATGTTCCATGTGTGTATCTCAACCTCATTCCTGGCTAGTCTTTCAGGCTGTAGTAGTTCTTACATCGAGTTGCAACAAAATGCAGTCGAGCGGGTATCTTTGTGATTAACTCACAATACACAAGAATTAGTGATTAACATGTTTAACCATAATTCCCAAGAACTATATCTTTGACCAGCCTTCTATACATCAAAAACTTGCATGACATTCATACATGAGCTGGATATTCCAGTCTTCTATCTTATTTCCTTTATACTTCTAACAGTTTAACTTTCAGTATTTCTCCTACTCTCAGAAGAAGCACCCAACTTAAGAGTGGCGTTAGCCCCGGACTTCCTAGGTGTGTAAGTCACACTAACACCCTTCGGACACTTCCTTTCTCTTTAAGTTGTTATTTTATTCACCTTTCATCATATGACAGGCGTTCTTCTGGATCCCTCTCTTATCAGTCTAATGCATAGTAAACTCATTTACTAATAGTTTGCAAACAAACATTGCTTTGGATATCTCATATATTTTAGCCTTTGTCTGTCTCTGAAAATGATTTTCAGATTCCATGAATATCACATAACTATCCAAACTTTTGAAGTTCAGGTCTCATGGAAGTAAACATATTGCACTTGACTGAAAACGGAATTCTAGCTTTTGGATCGAAGGACGTGAGTCACACGATCCATAGCATAAGCGAGAGAATACCGAAAGTATGCGATAGGACAAAGTCCTTCTCAGCACTTTTGAGGACAATCCTCACATTACGTTACCAACCGTAAAGTTTTAACCAGAAATTTAACAGCTATTCAATATTAATAGGGAAGGTGGAAACGCGAGCCATTATTCTACAACTATTATGCATATAACACTTAGACAGTGTTCACAATTAATTGCACTAAGAATTAAACAAGATAATTCTACAGTGCGCTCCCACTCAAATCAATATCTCTCATAATTGATTGTGAGTGATTCAAGATCCGCATTTCAATTCAACGCCATTGATGGTAGCATCACTGATGACGAAAATCTCAATCGGTAGGCAAACTTGCCAATCACATCTCTATGTGACTCTTGTTCATCTTTCGATGCATGTGTTCCGAGCTCATGACTTTCATGCCTGAACTTCAAGACAACCAAGTGATCTCGCTGCGAGGTCTCAACCCACCCGCCTCACACATCCCTAATCGTTCGTACCCATGGTAGCATGTGATACCCCGAAAAGTTAGGTGCCGTGACGGTGCTACACATGGGAGAACACTAACTACTTGATATTTTTGTGAGAGATCACCCTAATAAAAGCGACTACCACGCAATCAAGAAGGGTGCATCATAAGATAAACATCTTAGGCAATTCATAATTAGCATGATATGGTATAGCCCTTTCTGACGGAGAAGTCTTGTATCTCTTCGTCTTCGGCATTCACGTCGGTGTTCACCTTTGCGAAGATTGCCACCACCTTGTCGATGCACCAGATATTATTGCTATCTCCATAGCAGATAAAATAAATGCAATACTTAAGGTTGACACGCAGGTCATTAAAGTGCAATCATATGGCTCCAGCCATCATGCCGAATCATGACACGCAGGTCATGTTAATTTTACATCATATAGACATCTCATACATAATCAAATTATTATGAGCACTGCTATACCACATCATATGCACATGCAAACCCTCCTGCAAAACCAAGTTAGATGCCTCTAATCGGTTCATGCAAAAACTTGTTTTACGTGGCTTCTAAGGTTTCGAAACAAACCGAAGCTACCAACGTCCATCATCAAGTATGATAATTCAAGTCGCTAGATTAACTTTCCACGGTGTATGAAAACCAAGATAATAAAATCTCGAGCCCCATACTAAACTTCGTCATACGCATGACCCCCGTGCAGATCATATCTGCATTGCCCTTTCGTCTGCGAAATTTCATCTTTCTTTTTAACTACGGTGGAATTCAATGAACTGTTAGCACTTCATTGATCAATCAGGATCGCGGATTGCCAGAACATTGAAACTCCACCATGCTGTTATCAAGATCAGAAATATGCAAATTCCAGTGAAGCAACAAGAACATCGGGTAACAGATTTCATCTGCTACCCGCACAAATAATTTTCAGTAATAGAACTCATCTACTACCTAATTATTTTGTGCAACACCCATACATCTCCATGTATTCTAGATCGCAACCTGCATCTACGCATAGCACGGCTCTTGATGCCACTGTAGGGTAACGCAGCAGAAAACAAAAAATTTCCGACCTACGCACCAGCCCAGGACCACTATGGAGACTGCATACAAGGTTTGATCATTTTCGTTACCGACTCGTAGCGCAGCAGAAGTAGAGTCGATGATGATCGGCGGTGCAGATCCCCGCAGCTAGGATTTACAACCTCCCAACCGCGAGGATGTATACCCTCATCCGCCACTCAGACAGCCCTCCGGGAGGTGGTCGGACAGTCCCCCGGACGGTGTCACGGACAGCCCTTCGAGAGGACCTTCGAAACTCGGACGGTCACTCGGACAACCCTTCGGGAGGACTCACAGAACTCGGACCGTCACTTGGACAGCCCTTCGGGAGGCACTCTCGAACAGCCCCTCGGGCACTAAGATCGAAACTACGACCTCTCTACAGAGTTGCACACATACGGTGTCATCTATCCGGCAGGGCTTCGCCGTCCAGAACTAGTTCCCACCGGAACCCAGACAGCCTTTCGGCTCTACGAAACTATTTCGCGGAGAGGGAGAGAAGAAGCCAGATCATTGCAATGGCATGTATATGTGAGAAAGAGTGTGTCTTTAGGCAGCCCCCTCCACCCCTATTTATAGGCCAAGCCCAAGGGTGGCTTCTTGTAGCGACCCGACCCGAATGGATCAAAGTCTCTGTGCTTAAGTGTCATCCCTGGATCGGTATGCTGACACACACAGTACTCGAGGATTTATAACAGAGGTAAATCACATGTATAAAGTAACGTAAATACTATTACCTCAATCCATATAGCGGAAGTAACAACAAGGTTGTGGATTCCCATCAACACCAACGGCAAAGTTGAGTGTAGAAATCGTAACCCTAACGTATCACTTACTCGTCGTAAGAATCCTGCAACATGAGACGTTGCAGCCCGAAACGGGTCAGTACATTGAATATACTGGCAAGATAACACAGTAGAGCAATGAACAGAATAAATGCTATCACTACATGCATATATGGCTGGTGGAGGCTCTACGGTTAATATGTTTTGCGAAAAGCCAATTTTTCCCTACATCAAAGGAATATATTTTGTTTAACTACAAAGTTGGTTGAAAATATTGAGAAGGTAAAACCCCCTCTCAATCCCAATTAAAAGTAATCATTACTCCCAACAAATTAATTTAGAGTGATGGGATTCAATATGATGATCCAAGAACCAGATACTCAAGATGTCCATAACCGGGGACACGGCTAATCATGATTAGTTTGTACACTCTGCAGAGGTTTGTGCACTTTTCCCCACAAGACTCGATCTCCTCCGTTGGATTTCTCGCACTACATGGTGTTTGAGAAACGGATGACCGAGACACAGTCTTTCAGAAACATTTACTCTTTACTCTGGGTAGACAGTTACACCTACTTTCCCCTACATCTGCTAGCCTACCACTGAAAGAGGTCATGTAACATACTCAACTATGCTAGAGCCCATAATAGCTTGTGGCTGCACACGGAAGTTTCTAGCATGAATAATCTTATGATCCCTTTGAGCCTGGGTGGCGGACCGTAGGAGGATCATACGGTATATCCCCGGGATCTCCTAGGACAACACTGGTATATCCCCAGGTGCCCAAACAAGCAATCCACCCAGATGTGTATTAAAGTTGCCACCTTAAGTTGAACCATTAATTAAAAATCTCACATCTGTCATGGATACACTCAAAACCCAATCCACGTCTACGAGCATAGCATGGCAACATAAGCATAGCGTGGAAGTAACTCCCAAGGGTTTTATAATAAAAGGGCAATAGGTTCTACCTCATCATCTACTTCCCAATACCCACAAGTTAATCACATCCTAGTCATGTAGTGTTTGAGGATAAAACTAATGCATAAAAACTGGGTATAGAAGAGTATGATCAAAGTGTGAACTTGCCTTGTACTGTTGATGAAGATCCTTCGCACTCATAATTCCTGATAGTTCTACTCGTCACACTCCGTTCAATCTAACGTGAGCAAGCAATTGCATACATAAGCACTCATGCAAAAGAATCGAAGAAAAGATCTCGAAAAACTTCGAAAACTAGCAATTAACTCTTGCAACAGAAAATAATTTCTAACAGTACCAAAATTGGGTGGATTTAGTCTTATCAGAAAGTTTAGGTCAAGGGCTTCAATTAGCAAAAAGAATCAATTAAATCGGAGTTACGAAACTCAAGTTATAGCCAAAACAAGTTTGAATATGAATCTGAACAAATTTCGAAATTTGAAAGTTGCAAAAAGTTTATTTGATAGATTCACTAGAAAGGTGGAATCAAGACAAAAATATTGGCGTTGGTTTCGTCTAATTTGGATGAACGAGTAAAAAGTTATGGCTATTTGAAAAATCAGGGCCAAGCTGTTTTACGGAAGAAAAAGAGTTATGGCTAAAAGAATTCTAGTCCTAAAATGTAAATACAAGGACTAATTTATAAATCTAATTATTCTACCGTACTAGTCTAGAAATAATAAGCTACGGGAGTATATAAAAAAAATACGAAGAAAGATACCTTTATAAGGTAGAGAAAAGATGACTTCCGAGAGAGAAGACAACTTTCAGAAGTCCCGCCGGAGAGAAGAAAAATATTTTTATTTAGTGAATCTAGTCAAACCAAAATATATTGATTTAACCCGAATCGGATGATTTTTGGAGGCTCTATGGGTCTATATTTATAGGTGGAAAGAAGGCTTAGAGGTCAAAAGCTAGGCAATGTGGGACTAAACGTAAACAAAAGGCAGACGAAAGAAAAGAAACGACGCCGCATGGGCCTTCGGCCGGCCTGCGCGCATGCGCGCATGTCTGCGTGCGTTTTTTTTTTAACAGAAAATAAATAAATTAAAGGACAACTGGAAAAATAATATAGTCCGACCTGCTAGCTATGTTGCGCACGCTGGCGAAGGATAGCAGTCGGTCGCTCGTACAGTTTTTTTTTTTAGAATAAAAAAAAAGGTAAACGGAAAATAAGAAAAATTTCCATAGGC